>OU611793.1:2500000-3750000 GCA_914767645.1 Hydraecia micacea | reverse complement strand
AGACTGGTACAGACTACGGTTTGAGGGCTTTTAGATTTTCCAGAATTTTAATGAATCACTCCTATTAATTAGCAAATTCTTATTTACCTATGTGCGTCACAATTAGTGATGCTTTTAAATCTCAGAAGATAATTTTTATGTTTTCTATAACAGAACTAGCTTCTGCCCGCGACTTCGTCCGCGTGAAATTTAACCTTCCTCCATTGACTCTCTTAGGGGTCGAATTTTGAAAAACCCTTTCTCAGTGGATACCTACTCTTCACAAAGAACACACCCTCCAATTTCATGTCTCTAGGACCAGCGGTTTAAGCTGTGCGTTGATATATCAGTCAACTTTGAATTTTATATCCATAGGTAACAGTATTGATAAGCTGACTATAGGATTATTAAGTTTGTACGCAAGTCCTCTGATTTTTAAAAGGTGGTTCCATTGAAAGTAAGAAAAAGAAAGACAAAACAATATTTTATTTGGGACACACACAGGAAATACAAACAGTAAAAAACTTTTTTTAAATCTTTGGACCTTAAACCTTAGACTTTGGTCTTAAGTAAGTCAATTTATTTAATTAAACCTTTTGACACAACATAATATAAAATGTCCACAAACATTAAAACTAATGATACAAGAAAAACTAAAAATAACTCTAAAAGGATCCATTTAATCTTGACTTCACCCGGTAAAATCTTAAAAGCATACAACCCAGCATCTAAGACATAAAATGCAGATGTTACAAAAACCATTTGCAAATAAAACAGTCTTGGAGTCTACCCCTAATGAATGCCTAATTAAAACTTAGCTGGATATTACACTCTGCTACGTAATTTGTTGATGACTGGAATGAAATACAAGACTTTGAGTTTGGAAGAGTGTTGAAAACGAATTGTGTTTTGTTTGGTAGTGTTTTGTTTATTCCGCGTTTTCTTGTTTCTAAAAACAAGTTGCAGGAAATAGAGGTGCTGTTCGGTCATGTGCTGCTAAGATCAGTGCTCTGCATGGAATATCTTATTATTCTAATACTTAAGCGATGTAGGCAAGTTTTTTGGCATTATACGTGGATGTCAGAAGTCCAAACTCAAGGTTTGCCAAAGAGCGATGGAGCGTAGTATCTAAAGATTAAACTCACCGACCAAATTCGCAACACCACAATAATACGCTCCAAGACAGGTATCGCCGATGTTGGCGGCATGTCTGCGAGGCTGAAGTGAGACTAGGCGGATCACACTTATAGGATGCATCCAGACAGATGGGCCAAAGTCGTCACACAGTGGGTGCCTGAAGACGGACGTCGTCACCGAGGCAGGCCTAAAAAACGCTGGCGTGACGATTTAGACTCATTCCTAACCGACTAGACGGAGAAGGCACAACACAAGGAAATGGGGAAGTAAATGGGGGAGGCCTTTGCCCAGCAGTGGGACAGTAAGGGCTAACGAAAAAAAAAAAAACGTGGATGTACTTTATGTAGCTGATTGGAGGGGTTCACACGATTGTTACGTTTTCATATTACGCAAAGTTGTACTGTAAGAGCGGTTTCGTACTACATCCGATTCCAATTAAAGATCCGAACTTCAATCCGAATTGGAAATGTTCTAAATTCGGACGGATAGAGTTCGGATCTAGTGCGCAACCCCTCATACAACTAGGAATATGGTCAATTCGGACCGGCATTTCTCGGATTCGGATCGGACGTAGTGCGAAACCGCTCTAACTTCTTACGGTCAGACAGTAATATATATATTTTTTTTTTCTTGCTGAATGGGTCCGCTCTTGACGTCGATCACGCCTGATGGAAAGCGATCGATGAGGTCTATGATGGAACGAGCGTGTCCAGAGGATGCCTAAGGCACTGGAACTCCCACGTAACGACGAAACACAGCAGGCTGCTTGACGCCGGACTCCGGTGGGAGGGTGGTCGCAAACCAGGCGGGCGTCAGCCCTACCACCGCAAGGGAAGAATTGGCCAGTCAAATAAGATGTTAGGTGTGACTGTCCAGGATGCGATGCGCCGAGCGCTCGCTTCATTTGAGTAACTGGCAGAACAAACTGCACTACATGAGGAGGCTTCTTCATGCATCCCAAAAACTAGCCTGTATTGTCCCACTGCGGGGCAAAGACGTCGCTGTCTCTTAACTACACAAATCTGTTATCTGCTAGTCGCCGGCCAGTCTTTCGGTAGTAGTCAAGCTCGTCCCGCCATCTTTGTCTTGGTCTGCTGCGATGTCGTGAGACCCAATCCGTGGTTCTTTTAGCCCATTTCTCATCCAGCCCACTCTCACTTACATAAGCTTAGCGGCTTTCTGGGTAACGTCCATGATCTTGGTTTTGGCTCGTAGTGTTGTGTGCCTTATACGGTCCGAAATTATCACATAGTCACTACAAATTTTTTGAATATAATTATTTACGTAGGTATCTAAACAATAGACATGGTCTTATCTTAACTTGAGAGTTTTTTTACTATTTGCCAAAATACAGCCGCAAAGAAAAAAAAATATTATTAGTACAAAAATACAAGTTTTTTTGCCCGTCGTAATACTCCGGTTATAATAAAACCACCAGATGAAGGGATTTGACGAAAGAGAGGTTTAACGTTCTCCCGGTGGCTTCAAGTAATCTTGAAAGCCTTCTTTAATAAAAAGCTCCACACGTTCTAGAAAAGCGAAAAACAATTTCCATGTAAAAGCAATATCTAAGGTCTTTCAGAATAATTAAACAGATGTTCCAAGGAATAACAGTTGCTGCTCATTTTGTTCCTTCATAAAATTCTGGACACGCGCTATCCTAACGACGTTGGGATTGGTTCAAGCTCCAAGAGATTAGAGCCGTATGACCTTCTTGCAGACAGACACAACATAACATCACACCAGTGTTTCAAGGGTTAGGCAGAGGTATACCTCAGCATATCCACATTTCGCCAAGTGTGTTTAAGTCCCATGTGAAAGGGAGCGAGCCTATTGCTGTCAACCGGACACCAATCCAGACTCCTGACTGGTACTGAGAAATTTCAGGTGGGAAAACCCACTAAAATTTTTTCCAGACCAAGAAATCGAACCCAGAAGATCTCGTGCTCAACAGTAGCGCAATGTGAATAGGATCCACTAACGCATTTCACCAGTGTGGTCTAGGTGATATTAAGTGGTTCTATGATAAGAAATCGCTCAAGACATGGTTTGGAAGGAAAAAGATGAGGCCTTTGCCCTGCAGTGGGACACAATATAGGCTAAAGAAAAGAAAAAAAAATGATAAGAACAGCAAGCTATGCAAGACCTCCATCGAGGTAGGATGCTAGTCGCTCTGTCAAAGACTAAAAATAAGTGAGTGGTAGTAACGTTTGTTTCAGAAAAAAGACAAGGTCAAATTCAGTTTCTTCAGTTGATTAATCCAAGATCATCAACTGTCACCAAATTCTTAAGAGACCCCAAAGTTGCTTTGTCCAAAAGATATTTTGCCAATCTTAGCCTTTTGTCATCATTTCAGCCGAAAAACGTTCAATGCGGGATATGGGCCTCCCCTAAGCATTGCCACGTAGACCGGTTAAATGCTTCTCGTATCCAGCGGATTCCTGCAGTCTTCACCAGGTCGTCGGTCCATTTTGTGGGAGGTCTAACAACGCTATGTCTTCGGGCTCGCGGTCGCTACTCTAGCGCTTTTGGTCATTTGGCCCTAATCTACATAAATAAAAATCAATGTATGTATGTTTGTCCTCTATGCATTCCGAAACCATTGGTCAGATTGTGATGAAACTTTAGTAGGGTGTTCTGGAGACGCCCGTGAGGGTTCTTAATTATTAAAATATGGGAAAAATTAACAAAAAAAAAATCTGAAGCGGTACAAAGTTTGCCGGGTCAGCTGGTTGGTCATGGAAATAGAAATCGCTTCATCCACCACCACGCACCACACACCCAAAACTCCGCATCCGGAATCCAGCAATTTGCACCTCCATATCATTAGTGATTTGGACACTAATCGCCAACTGATGGCCATTGGCCAGTGGTCATTGATCCTCGTTATTTATTCATGCCAAATCCGGACCCTAATGATATTTGCAGGAGGCATCTGGCAGTATTTGTGTGGGCAGTAAGGCGTTTAGCGATTGTGTGATATTTTATCGGTGAGCGTTTTATGAGCTTTGTGGTTACGCTCGTGGATATGTAAGGGAAAGTTATTACCTAGTTTCCCCGTTATAAAGTATCGATATTAATGTTATCTTATTTTGGTTTGGCATTAGCTACGTTCGATTAAAACATGGCAGAACAAGAATAAACGTGCCCTATCAGAATACAAGCGTTATGCTGAGATAACTTTTAGGCCTTGCACAGGTCTTTTTTTTTGGTTTATAAAAAAAAACTACCAAAAAATTCGAAAACATCTACCAACTCGCACTGGGCCCGCGTGGTGGGTTATGGCTTACTCCCTCTCATAGAGAGGAGGCTTGTTCCCAGTAGTGGGAACATTATTGGCTGTTTTTTTTAAGTGAAAACTTCTTTAGGCGCGTTGGGCATTTTTTGAGATGGGAAAAAACTATTAATCAACACCGCTTCGGATGTGTTCGGCTGTCCTCGGAATGTAGTCAGTCAGTGAGTGATGGAAAAGTATTCTGTTTGTGTTTTGTTTTCACATCTGTCGGCAATCCCGGAGTTTTTTTTTGTGACTGAATTAATTTTACATCAAAATTAGCACAAGCATGGCGTCTTTTGACAAGGTTAGTACTGTGAATTGAATGGTAAGATTTTTAAAATAAACAAGTAAGATATCTGCTATCCCACTTTAAGCTATTGTGAACCTTATTAGTTTCCAGACATTTAAAGAGAATTAGGTTTTTTCCCATATTTTGTTGAAAACACATTTAATAATAATTGCGTAATAGCCGTTCCTCAAAGTCACCGTTTATAATCCATCTCATAGAATAACACTTAATAACCAAAACATAAAGCCTGCATCCCACAGACCTCCACTAAAATTTACATACACGAAAATAAGTCTCCAGGGACCACCCAAAAAACTGTTTACGACTTACCAATACTCGATGTGAACGGTTCATTATAGTAGAATCCCTCACGAAACAAGGAAGTAAAATATAAACAACATTGACTTATTAAGAAATGCTGAGGAAACAGGACAAAGTAATTGTTATTCAAACGCAAATCCCTTAAAAGCTTCTTACTTAAATACTTATCGTCGATAAACATTTTAAGTCGGAACAAATAAACAAAAATTTCGTTTTGATTAGGATCGGGTTCGTTATTCTTAATTTTAGAATATTGGGAATATAAAACTGACTAAATAAAAACATTTGAGAGCAGTTGTGGCCCAGCGGTAACGGCCGCGACTCGTAGGTTCGAACCCAGTCAGGCGCTTTACTTTGTGTAAATTATTCCATCACCTTTGCTCTCGAAAACGGTGAAGGAAAACATCGTGAGGAAACTGGCATGTCCTGGAATCAAAAATTCGAAGACATGTGACATCTATCAACCTGCACTGGGCCCGCGTGGTAGATTACAGCCCACCCCCTCTCAGAGAGGAGGTCTGATTCCCAGCAGTGGGAACATTATAGGACGAGTATATTATGAACTAACACTGATCAAATGTTTTTACTAAGTCACAGACAAAGTGTATCAAATGTTGTGGATAAAATAGAAAACCTAGTTTTTTTACAATCAATGTAATAAAGTCTCCATTATATTAATAGTCTTTATTTCAATTTCCAAGATAATATTTACATTTATATGTCGTAAATACGTTAGTCAATCGTTTGACTATTCAGGACGCTAGCGCCACCAAGCGGCGTTCGACAGAGTCTACAACATACCGTTCGACCAGAGTGAAGTACACTTTGTCGGAGGCGGTCGAGGAGTAAACACGTTTAGAAACGTGTCTCGCGTTCCGTATAGATGTGTTGTGTACCTACAGTGTGTAAATTAATAAGTGATTAATTTGTGCGTAAATTATAATTTGATTTGAACTGCAAACGATATTTCTATTGCGCAATAACCAACACTACCTTTGATAACCTTATACCTATAGTACGCCCACAGTGCCTAGTTAAAATAAGGCTTATGATAACGAGAGAGAGGTACCTTCTGCGTCATATTTAACACCCACACATTTCGCCAGTTATGCTTAAGGATATATTTCGGTCTGATCCCTTGAACACCCCCTCCGCCCCCCCTTCCTCGAACCCCGGCTATTTCGTCAGTCCCATGTAATAGGAGGATTGCCTGGCCAATTATCTCTAGTTTCAAATCGAATTCTCTCTATATCTGCATGTACAGTCAACAAAAGAGATAAGCATACAGGATCGTCGGATATAGTTAAAGTTTAGTAAGAAACGGATCAATGTTGTCGACTGAAATTTAATTTGATAAATAAGCTGTTTGTTTTCTATTAATAGTATTCAATTTTATTCGAGAACAATAGATGTTCTCGAATAAAATTGAATACTACACTATTGTTAGTAAGAAACCGATAGCGGTTTCTTACTAAACTTCAACTATATCCGACGATCCTGCATACTTATCTCTTTTGTTGACGTACCTTAAATGTAATTAAATTTGTATCTTTTATACCACTGCGTGAGCTAATCCCGCACTTAAGACACACACTTTTCTGTGACTCAATTAGTCCAATTTTACACGGAAAAGCGTGACTCAAGTGTGGGTTTAGGTCACACAGTGCTTTAAAATAGTATGTGCAGATGCCAGCACAACAAGCTACCCGAAACTGTCAAATTTTCCCAATCAACATTAAACCTTATGCTCTAGCGATAAAGTTGAAAATCTATTAAATAAATTTGACAGATTGCAGTAGCTTGATGTGCTGGCGTCTGTACGATAAAGAAATAAATAACACCGGTCCAAAATTGTAGTATCATATTTTACAACACATGAAAACCCAGTTAATAAAGCTGTACCGCGTTGCATCTAGTGTAATGAAAAGTTTGCCAGTTCATCCCAAGTTCTTAATAAAACATGATACTCCAATCAAAAACTGGGAAAGTTTAAATCGCTCCGAACTTCAGGTACACGCTTTAACTATTTTAGTGCCTACATAGTGCTTTTATAATAGTGTTGTAACAAGTTCTCGGGCGAATATTTGAGAATATTTGCATGTGTAGCGGTATCTACAACGCCACATGCGAACAACGCGTTATACTGACGTCGAGAAATCCTGCATCTCGCAAGCAGTTAGACAGTAACAGAAAGTTGCCAGCAATGGTCCTGTACAAAAAAAAAATACAATGACGGGGAGTACCCTCGGCTTCGTTAAGTGTCTTTTTACACCCGTTATATAAATGATTATTTATTTTACTTGTAACTAACTATTTACACTAGATACTAAATTAAATGACTAACTAACTTACTATACAAATAAATACAAAAACAAAGGACGCTTAGGCGTCGAAGTACTCTTCTGCATCGCTGTCATCCGGAAACGTGCACAGAAGACTGGCAGCATTGCCACGTTGAATGGCAATACTAATTCTTTGGCCAAAGAACGAGCCAGCCCTTTGGTCACGTGAAGTATCGACCAGCCGACGAGAAATTCTCCTTCAAAAGGAGACCCGCACTACTATATCGTTTATTCATTCGGCACATCCCTACTGAACTGGCTTAGGGGTTGTAATGAAAACTGCGAATATTATCTTCGGAAAGTTTACCGGTAGTTTGACGGAACTTATACGAATTAGTCCGACATGAAATTTTCTAACATCCTACTTCACAAGCAATTACTTCATGTGTAAGTTTGTGAGTAGAACATGGGGAAATGGTGCAATAGGCTACCTGTAGAATGTGATAATTTGATTATGAATTCCATATAGGCTATGAAGCGTGTTCAATTGATAAACGATTTTATTTCTTTAAGCAGGTTTGCACAAACACTTTTATCTACACCCTTGCTATAAATCCTCTATAAAAGTGTCTGAAACAGTTAGCTTATTGCCAACATTAAAAAAAAACAGTGTCCTAGTAACCATAATATCATCCAAACGATTGTTATAATGTTGTACTGAATTTCATTATGCAACTCCTTTTCAAAACAAGAACATTGTCATGCACGCGCTTTTTACTACCACAGCGCCGTAATTAAAAATACTTATAGGTTATTCGAATTCACGTCGAATCCCGCCGGCCGCCATTTTTGTTCGATATTAGTATTGCAAAAAACTGTTTGAAAACTTTTTTTAGAGGATTCATATCATGGGTGTAGATAAAGTCTTGTATGCAACTGTACATAATTAAGTATTAAAACAGTTACATAAATAACTATTACACTTCAATCATATAAATATTTTAAAAACTTAAAGAGGTCGGAGTTTCCTATCTGACTACTCTGAGACAAAAGACCGAAACCAACACAGAGGTCACAGT
Source organism: Hydraecia micacea (assembly GCA_914767645.1). Classification (NCBI taxonomy): domain Eukaryota; kingdom Metazoa; phylum Arthropoda; class Insecta; order Lepidoptera; family Noctuidae; genus Hydraecia; species Hydraecia micacea. The sequence continues at coordinate 3,741,636 of OU611793.1, read as the reverse complement.
ATCTTTTAAAGTCCAGACATAGTCTTGGTCACATCATGTGAGATGAGACTTGACAGCGAAAGGACCTCGACTTAGTAAGAAAAATGGAAAACTGTGTTCGATAAAAATACATCTTTCAACTAATGTTAAAAAAAAAATCACCTTTATTTGCCACCAAAGACGGCCATTAGTGCTCAAAATTAAATAACAAAGCATTATTTTCATTTACGGAACGATGATGCAATAAAAAAGTCAAACCTTATAATCATACCTTACCATCACCTTATCATCATCATCTTCAGAATATGGTCTTAAGACTAAACCTTGTGACTAGTTCACAATTGAAACGTAGATAAAATATAAACAGACTAGCTGCGCCCAGCGGTTTCATCCGCGTAAATGTCGATCCCGTGGGAATATCGGGATAGAAAGCCTATATGTTATTCCAGGGTCTCGGCTACCTCCATACAAAATTTTATCAAAATTGGTCCAGCCGTTTGAGCGTGAAGAAGTAACAAACATATAAACACACACTCTCAAACCTTTATAATATTAGTGTGAGTGTGATCATTGCAAATGATTTCTGGATCCTGGCCAGGAGCCTAATTTTATAATAATGGTCTTCGGCAAGAGATGAACGTAAATTGATTAACCATTAACCAAGGTTAGGACATAGTACGATTAGTTTGGCAATCTAATTCTCCTGGGCGGTTGCCCAGCGTGTGCCGGATGTTCTAAAGTAGGTAATATTATCGCTACAGCGTTTGTCCACCGCCACCGTCAACAGGACATCAGCAAGATTATTCAAACCGAAAGTGACGTCCCGTTGACGGACACGCGGCCATAGTATGTATTTATCGCTATTTCGGCATCGTCAACTCGTTCTTGTTGACGTCCTGTTGACGTGGTGGTGGTCAAACGGCCTTACTCGTCAAGGTATCTATAGTAAGTATACTCTCTATCGATCTGTGTTTGTCTGCATACTAAGGCATCTTTTTATTTAGGGAAGAAACTAGCTATTATCATCACAGTTGGTAACTGCGATTTGGCGATTTCAAGCCATTTTAAGTTTTGGATTTTTCACGATTTTTTTATTAATGTAAGGCCGTTTGTCAATTGCCACCGTCAACGAGAAACGAGATTATTCGATTCAAAGTGACGTCCCGCTGACGGACTTGCGGTGGACATGCGGCCATAGTAAACTAATGTACCGCTACTTCAGAGCCGTCATCACGTTCTTGTTAACGTCCCGTTGACGTGGCGGTGGACATATATAGGGTGACTGATACTTAAACACGTGATTGTACTCATGATAACAAACAACTTTTACTATGGGAAATTTCTTAAATTGCGAACATTCCTTCAATTCCTTACATGTACTCCGAACCCCGATGTGATTAAATATAACTGATCATAAGGTGAGGATTCTTATGATTTCTCGCTTAAAAGCAATTTCCCCGCATTTTCAAATAAAAAATAAAACACTCGCATTTATAGTCCACCGCGCGACCAGTGACTCTCGGCTTCATTAAGTGTCTTAGATTGTCATCGAAACAATAAAAAGAAGTCTCTTTTACACGCTGTCTACATCTCTCTATTTCTTGTCCTATCGCAGGTATGCTGGAAGAGATTTCTTATGAAATAAGCATCACCTTTGTACCTATTTTTCTGTTCTGTTTTTTCTTGTCTGTTTATATATGTGTGTACATAAATGGTAAAATAAAATAAATAATTCCCCTTGACCACCAAACTATCATTACGTAATTTTAACAATAATTAACACTACATATCAAGTTCTCCAACTACTACTCAACATACAACTAGAAGCTAATTTAGTTATCAAGCATTATACACATAATATTACATTGTTTTAGCTTTGACGTTGTGTGTGACGCGTTTAATTAAGCGCTGCTCTAGTGACACGTATGTAGAGTATTATGTAAATATGTACCGTATTGTATATTATATATGACATGCTATTGTGTGTAATTTATAGCAAACTGGCTGAGGGAGCGTGGAACTGTTGTGTGGGAGGTTGATTTGTAAGTAACAATATTGTAATTACATCGATGAAATGGTATGAGTATTGAGAAGATATGAAATAGGTATATACTGAGGTGAAGATTAGTTGTTTGAAATCCAACACAGGTCTATTCATTAATAGACCAATGATGGATTTCAAACAACTAATCTTCGAGCTATATTTTTGAGCCGTTTGGGGTTGGGCCGTGGACGATTTCATTAAATACCATCACCAATTAATCTTACTATCTCAATTCACGTTTATTAAGATCGAGCTACTTTCAAAACGGTGAAGTAAAACATAGTGAGGAAACCGGCATGTCCTTGAACCAAAAATTCAAAGACATGTGCCATCTACCAACTCGCACTAGGCCCGAGTGGAAGATTATAGCCCAATCCCTCTCGAAGAGAGTAGGCCTGTGTCCCAGGAGTGAGAACAATATGCTTGCCTTGTGGGTACGGCGCAGCACACGTTGGAGGAGTGCCCAGCTTGGGCTGGGTTGCGCCGTAACCTCATCGCGGCAACAGGCGGGAGCGGTCTCGCGCTCCCGGCCGTCGTTCAATCGATGGTCGACAACTGGAGCGCATGGGACGGAGTTGCCTCCTTTTGCGAGGATCTGCAAAGGAGGCGGCCGAGCGGGAGAGAGAAGCCGCATCCTCTCTCACCTTCCGCAGGAGACGCACCGCGCGCCCGAGAAGGGCGCAAAACGATCTGTGACCTCCATGAGAGGTGGCCTGCGGGCGGCGGATTAGGGGCTTCCGTCGTCCGACCAGATAGGCCCGAGTTAGCGCCGCAGTGTTCCACGCGCGCCACTCGAGACTGGGTGCGGCCATTTTAGGAATTTCCGTACGGGGAGTTGAGACCCGCTGAGGTACAGCGGGTCGAGGCATGTCGAGGGAGCAGTGAATGCTTATGCGAATCCTCAAAAAGAGAAACCTATGAACCATTTTTGACTTATTATTATCTTTTACATTATATATAATTAAAAGTAAATAACTCTATTTGATGAAAACATAACCACAATAAACTTATTTCTACAACCTCAAAATTACAGCATTAAAATTACACAACTAAAAATTTTTAACTTATAACGTAAAATTAACTTCTGAAATAACGACATCAATTTCCTAATTGCCATAAGAAGACCACTTAGATTTTATAGCGGTATTTCATATTAAAATGGCCTAATATAATGATAATAACTTTGGAAATAAAGTCGTTATTCCCATGACTTATGTGCCAAGGTTGCTTGTGATAAAAAATGATGATTTCCACACAAATAATGATAATGGTGATAGGTACTAATGAGGGTATTATTAGAGTGGGCGCAGAGGTTACAAGTTTTCGCTCTAGAAGGGGCATTGAGAGTACCTAATATTGGTCTTTGATATGATTGCGCTGTGTTTTGGGTCTTGTGGCTAAGTAATAACAGCCGCACGGATCGATTGATCAGGTTAAGCTACGCTTGCCGCGGTTGGTCCGTGGATGGGTGACCATCTTTACGTACCAAGACCCCTCCGTGTCTCGGAAATCACGTTAAGCCGTTGGGCCCGGCTGTCATTCGTGGATCTTTGACAGTCGTTACGGGACGTCAGAAGCCCGAACGTCTGACAATAATCAGTCTTACCAAGGGGTATCGTATTACTGGGTTGTGGAGGTCAGATAGGCAGTCGCTCCATGTAAAATACTGGTACTCAGCTGCATCCGGTTAGACCGGAAGCCGACCCTAACTTAGTTGGGAAAAGGCAGATGATGATGATATTATGATTGCGCTGTGTTTACTTCTAATATTTACTTGTTGACAAACCTACACTGTCCTCCCTTACCTGTTAACAGAATGGTATTCGTTCGATATAGAAAAAAAAAAGAATTATCAAAATCGGACTGCTCTGTAAAAAGTTATGCGTGATCATACATAAAAATATATATATATATACGCGTCGACTTGATAACCTTCTCCGATTTTCGTCGGTTAATAAAATATATGAATTGAAAAAATACCAGTGGTATTAATTGTTGGTATTAGAACGGAATAAATCTGTAATTTGAAAACATTGTAAAAGCCAATTATTTTTAAAAGAGCAACCGTGGAGTTTCTTGCTGGCTCTTCTCTATAGGAAACGAACAATTCTAGCTTCTGACGTTTTATAAGTGACTATGTAGGTTTAAGTGAAATAAAATTGTATTTTGATTTTGAAAATAGTTTTTAACACAAGCTCAAAAAGTCTTATTTTAGCGGGGTAATTGCGAAACACAGAAAATCAATGCCTTTAAGTTTGAGAGTTAAACAATATCCATTGCGCTATTTACGTTGTTGAGCAGACGATTTTTTTACACAAATGAAGCAATGGATTAGCGATGTCCTTCAAAATCTTTTAGGGGTGCTGGTCATACTACAGAATATCGGTGACAAACGAACACTTAATTTGGTGTCTAAAATTAATCACACCTTTTTTTTTTTTTTTTTTTTTATCGTGTGGAAATCCTCATGGATATCCACCACCCTGGGGTGGGTGGAGGGGTCTGTCAGACTCTTACTGACTAAAACCACACGTTGTCCTGCTGCTACCTTTAGCCGGGGTGCTGGAGTGCTTGCGCATTTCGTCACGCTCCCCCGGCCAGGTGTTGGCCCGCATGAATCCATGCGGACCCCGTCACCCTCAGCGGCCGCAAACGGCCACTATTCCTCTGGCCACTATTCCTCTAGAGAGAGGCGCACGTACCCAGTCATACCATGCAATACTGTAACAGTCAGCTTCAGTTTTTATCAACTCAGCCTATCGCAGTCCACTGCTGGATATAGGCCTCCCGCAGGCTGCGCCATAACACTCTGTCCTGCGCCTTCCGCATCGCTATCCTACCCACTTTTTTGAGGTCGTCGGACTATCTAGTTGGGAAGCGTCCCACACTACGCTTGCCGATACGCGAACCCAACCCAACTGGATGCTTCTGTCGGTCTGATTCCCTGAACCCCCCCCCTCCACCCCCCTAGATCCCCTGCTAGTTCGTCTTCTGTTTTAAATTTTGTCTTATCCACTCTTTCTCGAAAATTGCTTCAGTTTTAATACTTAAGCTCAATATCCGTTTGTATTTGAGTATTTTCAATCATGTTTCATTACAATATCCTCATCACTTTGGCCCCTCATAGTCAATATTATATCCCTTACTTGCATTTCACAACGCCGAAGAAAAAGAGGAAGTAGAGAGTACCTTTCTACCGAAAATATACTCATGGCTATAAAAAAAGTACCTACTGAAGCCACTTCCATTGAACTGTTCAAACAACTTATCGTCATAGTAATGTGCTGAATAAAGAAATCTAGAGAAATAATAATTCCGGGGACCCATCCCGAGCAGACATGCCCCTCACGTAATTCGGACAATGAAGATTTTTCCCGTAACAATGGAAATTTCTTACGTTTTCTCCTTTACTGTCTTTATCTCGACGAGCCTTTAGATTAGAGCGTTTAGTTCTGTTAATTTGATACGGGAGATAAGTATTGGTTTTCAATATTGATTAAGGTTTGAGTGTACTTAGGGCGTATGCCATAGTATGGCTTTGTTCTATTAATTGAGTTTTTCCCGACCTTTTGTTATTCAGTTCATTGTGTTTTTCTGGCACCGATCTTTTTTTACGGAAGTTTTTTTTTTGCGAAGTCATTAGCTTTTAGTAAATACTTGATGTTGCCTGCGACTTCACCCGCGTGTTTTTTGTGTTTATTAAATTTTAATATAGATATCCTGGATGTAATCTATGTCCTGTCCCAGGATACTTATGTCTTTGATAACGGTTGATTTAATGGTTTAAGCGTTAAAATGTAACAGACGGAGAGTAACTTTTGCATTTATAATATTAATCATGGATTTAGAGAGACATACTATCTACATATTTTATTAATCTATACTAATATTATAAAAAGGAGCATCTTTTGTAAAGACAGATTACTCAATAATGAAGAAACACAGATAGGACAAGTTACTCAAATAAAATTGTATTAATGACTGGCCATGTTCTCAATAAACTCAGCCAGAAACAAATAATTGAACGTGTATCGTTTCACTTTCAATGAAGTCGTTCCATTTTAAGAGAAGCCCTTGTCAGAGGTGCAAAACATTTTAATCAATTAACAAACCTTTTCCAACAGACGGGTGTCACTGTCACATGTACAATCTTTCTCCAACTCCAAGAGAATAATACTTCCAATTTAATCCTCAGTTTCTCCTACAAGCTCTATTCTGAAAACAGAGGCGACGTCAAAACAAGGTTGTTAACATCTCTGGTCGGCGCCCGCGACACGCGTCGTGATGTCAGTACGGACAAATTGTAACAGCTGCGCCGTCGACCGAAATACGATGCATAGGGAGGTGGGTGCATCGTTGTTTTGAGAGTATCGATTTTTGTAACGTCGATACAGGTGGAAATGATTTAGGTATTGTGATGTGAGCTAAAGGTAAGGGTGGTTTTATTGGTTGTAGCAATTATTAGATTAGTCGGTTAATCGACTCTTCACGTGACCAGAGGGCTGGCCTATTTCTTGGCCAAAGAATTAGCATTGCCATACAACGTGGTAATGCTGCCAGCCTTTTGGACACTGTTCCTGTTGACAGCGATGCGGACGAATTCTTTGATGCCCTATGATTATTTTGCTTATTTTTTCACATAAATATTATTATAGTTTATATGTTAGCTTATATTATGTAAATATTTACAAAAATAAAATGTCTATAGATTTAATTTTAAAAATTATTAGATTAAATACTTTGAAAAAACTTTTCGCAGATTTTAAGGGTAGGTACTCAAACATATTTTTTTTGTTGTTTTGCCTATTACTGTCCCACTGCTGGGCAAAGGCCTACCCCAAGTCCTTCCAGGAACTGTTTTCCCACGCCACCTTAAACCAGTACTTGCGGTACGAGTCCAGGTCATCCCGCCACTACTTTCTGGGTCGACATCGGCGGAGCCGTCCATCTTCAGGCACCCATGGCGTGGAGGCTATTGTCCAGCGGTTATCATACATGCAGGTGATGAAATTATATTTAGTGGTTTTCGTTGGTAGCAGAATCACCTATATTAAATTATAGATACTTATTCATTGATATACTTAATGGTTGGGAAAAGGTTTTTTTTTTTTTTTTTTTCATCGAAAGATAGAAAAATTCCTCGTTTCATTTTTCAATCGTGCCCGCTGTGTGACTGGTTATTCATGCCGTTTGATTCTATCAAATGGATAAAGTTTTTTTTATTCAAAAATGCTGGGTTCTGTAACGCAACCCAAATACGTTTTTCAAACAAAGTTAGGTATTTTTGTAAAATGTGTCAGTTGTACAGACGACGCTAGCTAAACATTTCCAGTTTTAACTGACCTCGTATCGTATAGGATTTTCGTACAATGAGATGTCAGCTTATACTTGGAATGTATAGCTTAATATGTCATCGTGCGTACCTCCTTACTTTAAGTACATCAAGGCAACCGTCGCCTGCCAAGAAATTTATAAATTCATGTTTATCAGATCTTTTGTAGTCCAAAGACCCTTTTTTCTCTTAATAATTATATTATGTTTATGCTCTTAAATGCAAAGTATATGTTGCTTAGTTTGTCTTCAGCTAATATACAATATGTTCACAAATTCTTGGAAGTTGGTTAATCATAACTTATATTTAATATAAGTACCAACTGAAATGTTTGAAATGAAAAGGTTTTTAAGAAAATAAAAAGTGTTTGTTGCTGTCTACCTTCAACCACAATGTTTTCTTCCAACTCATGTGCTGATCGTACAAAATTGATTGCGGATTGTCACAAAAAAAAAACAAGTTCTTAAAGAAATTACCAATAAATTGTTTCATAATTTGCAATATCGATAATATCTTTGCCCATCACTTCACAATAATCACGAATGACATAGAGACATTAAACAGGGGATTATAACATCCCCATAATAATAACTCAATTAAATCTTTTATATTTATTACCGTCGTTAAATCACCACGCTGTGTGGCTCTAAATTAAATTAGATTTTGCAATAAAATTATGAAATAGTTCAATTTATTTTAGTTGTTTTACGGGCAATACATGAGTTGTTAGTCATCACGTTGTTAAGACTATTGCAGTAGTGTTTGATTGGTGTTCTCTCATAAGTATTGGTAAATTAAAGGTCCGTGTTTTTTGCTGAAAGACTGCCCATCAGGGGCCTATTTCAATAAAACCGACAGACGACAATGAGACCATTTTTTGCATAGTTTTCTGCTTTATTAAACAGCTGTCGTGGAAATGTGGGAGGATCGTGGCTAAGTAATAACAGTCGCATGGGTCGACCGATCAGGTTAAGCTACGCTACCGACGGTCGATTCGTGGATGGGTGATCATCTTTACAAACACACACGTTAAGGCGTTGGTCCCGGCTGTCATTCTTTGATCTTTGACAGCCGTTACGGGTCGTCAGAAGCCCGAAAGTCTGACAGCCAGTCTTACCAAGGGGTACCATATTACCCAGTTGCTGAGTTGGGAAGGTCAGATAGACAATCGCTCCATCTAAACTTAATATTATAAAGACAAAACATTTGGTTTTTGTGTTTGTTTGTTACGCTTTCATGTTCAAATGGCTGAACGGATTTAGATGAAATTTCGCACGTGGGTAGATCATGACCTGGAGAAGGACATAGGCTACTTTTTATCCTGTATCGCAGACGAAGTCGCTGGCGAAGAGTTAGTGTAAAATACTGGTATTCAATTGCATCGTGTGACTGGAAGCCGAAAAGGCTAGGTAGATGATGACCTGTGGAGAAAATGTGACAATTTGTTAATTTTTTGACAAATATCTCGAATTTTCAGAGCCTATTAAGGTTATTTTTATATATAAAAATCTCGTGCCACAGTGTTTGTTATCGAAATCCTCCGAAACGGCTTGACAGATTTTTATGAAATTTTTTGTGTATACTTATTTGGTAGGTCTGAGAATAGGTCGTAGGCTATTTTTTATACCCCTAGGTGATAACAGTGGCCTTCTCCAGAAATTTTATGGAATCGAAACTTAGGCCGGTGAAACCGCGGGGCGCAGCTAGTTTATTTATGTAAAGGCTTACCAACTAAACACATACACAGCATTAACACACAGTCTTTGTCATAATATACTCGTAGATCTCGCATGTATCTATCTTGGGTGATCTTCCTTTGTCCCTTAAGAGAAGACTCATTGACATGTGCATACTTCCCATCCTCACATATGGTGGTCAAACATGGTCTTTGACAAATCAGCAGAGGTCCACGCTCGAGGTTTGCCAGAGGGCTATAGAACGGAGTATTCTGGGTATCAAACTAATAGACCGGGTTAGGGATACGAACATCCGTTCCATCACAAAGATAACTGATGTCACGTGGAAAGCTGCCACGCTAAAATAGAACTGGGCTGGACACATCTGCCGCATATCAGACGAACAAAATGGGCCAAACTAATGACCCAATACCCCTCACATCGTGACAGGCCCAGACGGAGATGGCGGGATGAGCTGGATTCCTTCAACAAGAACTGGTCCTTAGCAGCTTTCAACAGAGAGAAGTGGAAAGAGAGTAGGGAGGCCTTTGCCCTACAGTGGGACATAACAGGCTAATAATAATAATGTATCTAAATTATAGCCAAGTATGGCACTATCAAGTAGCTAAAAACAAACCGGAAGGGGAAACCACATAGGCGCGGGCCTGCGGACGGAGAGTAATGGGTAGCTCTCCGTCCGATCAGGACCAGGCCCGTGCCGGACGGCGCGTATGTGTTCCACGCGCGCCTCAAAGAGATGTCAGCAGTAAGGACCAGGCCAGGGCCGAAGCCTGCCGGGGTAGCGGGATCGTCCGAAAGGGTTACCGCTGCCCCGGAACATAAAGGGCTAAGGAAGGAACACGGGTGGGTTTTAGTCAGTAAGAGTCTGACACTCCCTTCCACTCCACCCAGAGCGGGAGGAGTCATTAGATGATTTCCCATCCAAAAAAAAAAGTGGAAACCACAAAAGGAAAGGCCGTTCTAAGGATTTCAATAATACATTTATTATCCTTTTCTTTATAATATTGGAAGGAGTGTTTTACTAATATTACGTGAGTCGTTTGAGAAAGTAGTGGATTTCAGTCAAGTGGTAGGGCGGGCTCGGATATTAAAAATAATACTTATGAGTTAGAATGAGAAAGATTATAGTGTTAAAATGTTAAAATATCGAAAAATTCATACTCATAAATTACATACACATAATCAGCCTATGATGTTCCCACTGCTAGGATAAGCCTCCTCTTTTCGAGAGGGGGTGGGCCGTAATCTACCACGCGGGCCCAGTGCGGGTTGCTAGATGTCACAAATGTCTTCGGATTTTTGGTTCTAGGACATGCCGGTTTCCTCGCGATGTTTTCTTTCACCGTTTTAAGAGTAGTGGTGATGAAATTATTTAGGCAAAGTACCTAAAGCGGCTGTCTGGGTTCGAACCTATGAGTCCATGACCTAGACGCCTTTACCACTGGGCTACCCCAGCTCTCAGCAAATTACATAAAGTCCGACCGCGGCATCTTTGCCAAAGATGTAAATAACAATGGCCGCTCGAAATTGAATAAAATCGATAAACAACAGTTTTTATTTTAAGTAATGTTTGTTTTCGTGTAAATCTCCGAGCTAACTAGACGAAAACAAACATTACTTAAAATAAATACTTACATCACCCCACACTACCGTCTCGTCACTGACCAATTACTTATAATATGTACATTTACTCATTTGTTTTAATTTCGCCACTGCCAATGTCGCTCCCTCAGTTTGCATAATTTTCCACCAGCCCCATAATTAATTTAATTACACGAACCAGACATAGTCGGGGTATCGTTTGCCATTGGAAATAATACCTATATCGGCGACGCGTATAATTAACAGTTTGATGTAATTAGTACTGACGTGACAAATTAGCCGCCGAACAGCTACGAACCAAATACAAGGTACAGATAATTTATTATTTATTTTAAAATAATACCAAAGACAACAACTTTACTGACTAGTACAGAATAATAGTGACATCCACGAAGACGCGCCCCATTCTTCTTTTTAATGCTTACAGTACAAGTGTGCAACATATCGCTAGTATTTTAGTTTATTCGATACACATTAATCACTTATTAGTGACTATCGTCAAAACTAAAACACATGCGGAATTAACTAGCGATAACCACTAACGATTAGGAAGAGAGTGGTGCGCGTCTTCGTGGATGGCATTATTTGTACAGACGCCAGCACATCAAGCTACTCGAAACTGTCAAATTTTCTCAATCAACATTGAACCTTATGCTTTAGCAATAAAGTTGAAAATCTTTTAAAGAAATTTGACAGATTGTAGTAGCTTGATGTGCTGGTGTCTGTACCTAGTAAAATATATTTTGATCTACTTACTAACGTCACCTCACAAAAAGTACATTCGTCACACTATCTATAGTAATGGCTTAATTTAACTCGCTGATGAGTAGATTTGCTGCGTTGTCATTGGTAAAACAAAACCCTAAGATTTTGCGAAACAATAAGTCATCATCGTCATCTATCTGCTCATAATATCATATCCCATGTTACTTAAGGCCCGGCCGCGCTAAATTTGCCAAAGATGTAAACAACAATGATCGCTCGAAATTGAATAAAATCGATATACAATAACATTTATTTTAAGTAATGTTTGTTTTCGTCTAAATCTCCCAGCTCACTACCTAGACGAAAACAAACATTACTTAAGGTGAATGCGCAGTGGTAGCCCGCGAAAATCAATTTTTCTTACGTTTTTTGCAATTTTCAGGTCAGTGTCAAGTTTTATCTTGATCATAATTTGATTCGCGACTATAACAGGTACGTATTTATAGAATTATTATCATTAGAATCATTAATACATCTTTCTAAGTTAGATTTGTACCATAACAACAAATCTCTTATGGAAAAGTGCTTAATGGTAAGAAAGGAGCACGTGTGTGTGAAAGGACATGCCAACAGTATGGGCATGTAGGGGTCATGATAACTATCATTCCACCGATGTCGAGGGATTGACTCAAGTGACAGGTCACTTCACTTAAGTTTTTACGGTGAGATTTTAACAGAATTTATCGGCTAATTTAAGAATTAGCCGATAAATTCTGTTAAAATCTCACTAAAAAAAAAATTGCTGTTTTCACCACAAAGGTAAGTTAAGACTTACCTTTGTGGTGAAAACAGCAATTTTAGCAACATACCTCAATGATACCTCAAAGAGGGGCCCGTGGCTAAATAATAACAGCCGCACAGGTCGATCGATCAGGTTAAGCTACGCTTGCCGCGGTTGGTCTGTGGATGGGTGACCATCTTTACATACCAAGACCCCTCCGTGCCTCGGAAAGCACGTTAAGCCGTTGGTCCCGGCTGTCATTCGTGGATCTTGGACAGTCGTTACGGGTAGTCAGAAGCCCGAAAGTCTGACAACCAGTCTTACCAAGTGGTATCGTATTACCCAGTAAATGGGTTGTGGAGGTCAGATCGGCAGTCGCTCTATGTAAAATACTGGTATTCAGCTGCATCCGGTTAGACTGGAAGCCGACCCCAACATAGTTGGGAAAAGGCTAGGCAGATGATGATGACCTCAATGGAAATTATCATACGTAATTATGTTTCGTGTAGGTATTCAATAATAAGTGAAAGGAAGTTCCTGAGACACGACGTCTCTGTTACAACGTACCTACTTATCAACGCTTTTGTGTATCTTCCATACAAGAAGGTATTATATTCAATCCTGTCAGGTTTCCGGGAATTTTCCTTTCTTATTCACGTAAGTAGCTAGTCACTTATATTTTCCAGAATTCGCATAAAAGATTATATAGGTATTAGAAAAAAGAGATTCCGTTATCATTTCTTTTACGATTTTGTGAATCTTGGCTCTAAGAACGATGATTTTGGAGTTCTTAAATAATTATTAATACCTATTTAGCAGTAACATTTTAAGGGCAGATACCAGAACTAGCGTTTACCTATCGCTGCGCCCACGTCAAGGGCGAGAAATTATCCCACCATAGGTGCCAAAGGACATCATTAAAAAATTGTCGAACATTTTATACCCAAAAATTAAAGTGCCGGCCTGAAAAACAAAGTACTGTTTTCTTAAGGGCATCTTGAGCATTTTTTACTATTACAGCGAAAGTCTACAATCAATCCCCCGGCTGCTAATCGGGAAGCCATACGCACAGTTATTGATTCGCTGGTTTTCAGTCCTAAGTCTGTTACTCCATTGTAAAAATGGGGATCCCTTCTTTTAGCATTTCTTTTTAATTAAGGGCTAGGACACTCCAATCAAATCAATCTGCCTAGCCTTTTCCCAACTATGTTGGGGTCGGCATTCGAGTCGAATCGGATGCGGCTGAATACTAGTGTTTTACATGGAGCGACTACCTAACCATCGGCTTTCCGAGCCACGTAGGGTTTTCGGTATGTACCTAATGGATGGTCACATATCCCCGGACCGACCGCGGCATAGCTTTACCAGCCATCGACCCGTGCGGCTGTTAGGTATTATTTAGCCACGAACCCCTCAATACAGAAAACAATAAACAAAACAGAAACGCAGCCTTATCAAGAGCTGGACACACCGTTAATTAATAAATTAATCAACGACCCCAAACACTCGACGGCTACCAACAAATTACAATGAACACGATATAATAATTAAACAATTCACTCTAAATTGAGGTTGCATGTCGTAATTTTTTTCTCCGGTCCCTGATTGGCTGATACAATACCCTGTCATGGCAGCATATAATTTTGGCGCAATTAACTCCAATCATATTGATTAAAATGCGAGTACGATGCGAGTGCGGTGCGGTGCGATGTGAGTACGATCCGCCATTTTGGTTTTCTATAAAATTGTAATTGATTTATTATTATGGGTTGTTTTGTTAATTTATGTTTTGTTTTTTCTGCCTAGCTGGATATTTTAGAAAGTAACTAGCTTCTGCCCGCGACTGCGTTTGCGTGGACGCCGTAAGATACACAAAATAATTAAATAACAGTTACATTTTTCAATACTCAATATATTTAGTCCTTATATAGGTCATGATCTATCTGTGTGCCAAATATCATCCAAATCCCTTCAGCCGTTTTAGCGTGAAAGCGTAACAAACAAACAAACATACTTTCGCATTGACGAGTATAATATTAGTTAGGTTATAAATATAGATAATAATAATTCAATCAATAATGTGGGTTTTAAATTGTTTTTTTTTTTGTATGTGTTGTTTTTCTGGCTAACTCGTTATTTTGGAATGGAATATGCTTAGAGCCTACTGCCCGGTTCATGCCATGTCCATTAGCCATGTCCATTGTCTTGATTTTTACATTTAAATTAACGACTGTATCTGTAAACTAAACGTTATTAGACTAAACGTTATAGAATCGTCTCGATGATGTTCATAAAATATTTTTGTAGGGTGTACAAAGATAACCTATCATAAAAATAAATAATGTTTACTTACCAGAAATTTTATTCGTCGGCTAAAAAAATATAATTAGCTGTTCCGTACATTTTGACCGTGTAGGTATTTCACTTTTCTATAAAACAGCTTTTTTATGAGCCTGTTATGTCCTGCAGGGCAAAGGCCTCCCTTCCGTCTTTCCATTTTTTCTTGTCTCTTGTTACATCTGGCCAATCCTTTAGATAGGCCTCCACTTCCTCACGCCATCTCTTTCTGGGCCTACCGCGTTGCCGATTCCTTTTATTCAGAATCCAGTCAGTGGCTACTTTTGCGAATTCTGTTGCGACATGCGGCAGATGTGGCCTGCCCAATTCCACTTCAGTTTGATGGCTATGTTGCCCACGTCTGCGATTTGTGTTTTGGAACGAAGTATGCTGTTCCGAATGCGGTCTGTGACTTTGACTCCAAGAATACTTCGTTCCATTGCTCGCTGGCAGACCCCGAGTGCGAACTTTTGACGTTTCGTTAACGACCACGATTGCGCTCCGTAAGTGATGAAACCGCAGATTTGTTTTATTGATGACCGACGAAAAAATTCTTCGCTTCGGGGTCTAGAATCATAAGCTGAATTCATGATTACAATTTATACGTCGATGTCTCATGCCACCCTGTATAAATTCCATGCATGATTATACTTTCAATGTTTTAAATCGTTACTGCTCATTAATCAATCAAATCAAAAATCATTTATTCAAACTAGGCTGAGTATCCACTTGACATAACCTTTAGCATCTTCCAGCCCACACCCACGCGCCAGCAGTGGGTATGAAACGACGACAATAAAGCTCAAAGAATTCATATTATAAGTTGAAACGGTTTATTTCAAGTTGGCATTTACATAGTGATAACAAAGGTCAGAATTTCTTTAGATGGCTGCAAAAAGTTGGAACTAAGGAGAACGCTCGGTAATACATCTTTTAAAATAAACTAGAAGGCTATTTTCGACTTATGCTTGGGAAATGGATCTGTTCAATGTGTCCGTAAAATTTGAAACGGGAAATATTTAACGGATTCTTTAAAAATGTATCCTTCTTGCCGACCTCTTCTAATGAAGTACGTTTTTTTTTAAATAATGAACCTCTAAAAACATTTTGAGGTCTAATGATTCACACTTTTTTAATAAATGAGCCTCTTTTTAACTTTCTGATCTTTTTGGCTAGGGTACCCTGACCAAACGGGTTAGGTTAGAAATGTGACAAACCACGCGCGAGCCGAGCGAGCGAAGCGAAAACCGTCCAGCGAAATAGCGAAAGTGAAAATTACTTGGCTCCTTCGTAGTTTTGGGACCCCAAAATAGGAATTGTTTGAGGTTCACAAAAAGAGGCGTACTCATTACTCAATATAATTATATAGTGTTCAATAATATTTTTAGGAAAGCAAAATAAGAATGATTTGGGGTCGATTATATACATGCCTTTCGTAGCTAATTTGGTAAATGGCTGGAAAATAATTAAAATAATTGAACCAGACATAACATAGATGAAAACCGTTAAAAAGCTAGTCCATTCATTGCCACACAGCTATAAGAACACAGATTACCAGAATAATCTACAAAAAGTTTACTCAATGAATTACAAAACTATTCGACCCATTAATAAAACGTTGAGTAATTCCCAATCGCTCCATTCCGTTTGGCTGCAATAAGATAAACAAACAATTTTAACAAATGTAGTGGGGAAATAAACAGTGTGTCTGTGGCATTATTTTGAGAACAAAACACTGGCGGCACCTGGCAACTTAGCGTGTCATGGAAATTGACTAAAAATAAAACGTATCAAGGGGGACTTTAGACACTAGGAAATTTAATCAGAAGTTGAGGATGCATTAAGTTACTCTCACATCATCCTACTTGGATCTAAAGAAAGAAAGAAAATATGTTTATTAGCGGTGAACATGACTTATAGATAGAACACAAAAAATAACTAGTTGGGGTAAATATGCATCACATTCACGCAAAACGGTCATCGCTCAGCAAAATTCTAAGACCCTATGCGAGAAGCCCCAGCGCTGGTTTTCAGTGACAGCTGGCTTCGACGTTATGACGTCAACTGGTGGGATGTATCTCTAACTAAAAGGTCAAATGAGAAAATGCCGTTAATTACTTTGATTTTTAGTCACAAAAACAATAGAAGACTAGATCCACAAAATACTATCAGGGTACAAAAACTAATATTTCTTGTGGAATTTGAACCCATGAATGATGAGGAAATGGCTGTGCAGATAAAGTTATCTGAAAAGCTACTTCTGCATCATTCATCTCTATTAATAAAATATATATTTTTCTACATACGTTGTACAAAGATAATTTCTCATACTCTTTCAATTTACCCACTCCTTAAAACATTATAATATCTAGTGTCTGGCCGTTTTCCAACCACAGTCCCGTTTTAGGCTCTCTCCCGGCAGGAGTTTCGAAGAATCTTAGTGCCTTTTCACGTTACTATCTTGCATTATTGCGCCTCAAGTGGAGTTGGGCAGGACATTTAGTTAGACGAGGATATGGCCGATGAAGTAAAGCTGTGACTGAATGTTATCTAATGTTAGGCCAAAGAAACCAGGGTCGTCCCAACAGCGCGTTGGGTTAATGATACCGTCAAAGTCGCGGGAAACACCTGGACGCATGGAACCGGGAAGTATGGCAGAAAAAAGGGGGGCCTGTTCGCAGCAGTGGGTGATTTTGGGTTTAAATGATAATGATGATTGCCTGTCAGTCAGTTTGTAGCGGTATCTACAACGCCACATGCAAACAACGCAAAATCCTGCATCTCGCAAGCAGAGTTTACCGCGCAACTAGCATACATACAACGGCTCGACATGAATCATTGGGCAGTTGCCCACCAGACACAACACCCGTCTGGTTGGAGGATCCTCCCTTTTCTATAGAGTATGAGTGAACTTTACACCCTGTTCCTCATACCTCTATAAGTCAATCAATCAAACGATAGAACAGTTTACTATCAATGACGAATCTGTACTTCTGAATCTTACTTTTACAGTGAAAAAGTACGACGCTGCTAACTCTGTCGTCACAAAGAAGACGCGACAAAGATCGTAAACGTCTTAGTACTAAAATTAAATGGTGAACTCCTTAATCAAGCTATGCGCCTATTGTCGGGCAAATTGTGTGAAAATTTACTGGTGTACTGATTGAAGGAAAGAGGGGAAAAGATATTTTAAATTTTTGTCAGAAGGAGGTAAAAGATTTAAAGTTTTCGTTGAGCTCCGAGTTGAGCTACACGATTACTGACAAATGCGAGCACTGGTTGGACCGGTCCACTGAAATCTTGTGCTTTTTTCCTCAAAAGACCATCTCAGACATTTATCTGCGTGGTCCTCATAATGGCCTTACCAAGATTATGTCTGGACTTTAAAAGAGACTGCGACCTCTGAGTTTGTTTCGGTTTTTCTTCCCAGAGTAAAACAGAACTTAGATTAGTTTTGCAACATAATTTATTTTAACGTGTAAAAAGTGTTTTTTTTTTAGCCAATTCACAGAAATAAATAATTATCATATTTTATCATTTTGTACTTTTTTGATTATGATATTGTTAAGGAAGGTTGAGTATTCCAGGCGATGGTTAAATACCAATTTAGTATTTAAAAATATTTTTTGTTGCATTTTAATTTGTTGCGCAATCCGTCTAACGATGAAAAACGCCTTGCATGAAGAAGCACTTATTGGAAATGATAACCAAAGATCCAGAAAAAATTTTATCGAGCTAAAAGGGGCATCCCCTTCTGCAAAGAATTGACAAACAATGATTTAGTACCTACCGGAGGCTTCAATCCAAAGAAGAACCTGTTAGGCAAATTTCTAATATACCTTTATCATTTTACTTTTTGGTTTACCAACCCGCGTGTTGATTTATGGCCCACTCCCTCTCCCATAGAGAAGGAGGAAGCCCGTGTCCCATCAGTGGGAACGTTATAGATTGATCATGTTTATCATTTTGCTACCGAATCTAATCCTTTGGCAGGATTTTGGAGTGCTGTTTCAGAAATTTTGATTCATGTAGTTTTTTATTTGTTCTGAGGGGCTTGTGGCTAAGTAATAACAGCCGCACGGGTCGATCGAACAGGTTAAGCTACGCTTGCCGCGGTTGGTCCGTGGATGGGTGACCATCTTTACATACCAAGACCCCTCCGTGCCTCGGAAAGCACGTTAAGCTGTTGGTCCCGGCTGTCATTCGTAGATGTTTGACAGTCGTTACGGGTCGTCAGAAGCCCGAGAGTCTGAAAACCAGTCTTACCAAGGGGTATCGTATTTCCCAGTAACTGGGTTGTGGAGATCAGATAGGCAGTCGCTTCATATAAAATACTGGTATTCAGCTGCATCCGGTTAGACTGGAAGCCGACCCCAAAATAGTTGGGAAAAGGCTAGGCAAATGATGAGTATTTTATTTATTTTAAAACAACGAAGTAAGAAATGCAATTTTCTTTCAAATTATTCACACCAAAACCCAACTAAAAGACTTCAACACTTTATCACCGCTCAAAAATTTCCAAGAGATTACGACCGCCGTCCTACGACCAGGAGCTATTTATAATCGTTCAGTTTAAAGACTCGCCGGCTTACACTGAATTTTGAGACAAACTTGCCTCATATAAACTCATATAAATGACATTCCTTGTGGCCTGTACGTGGAACAAGAATTATAGCTTCACGTCCTATTTGATGAATTCAGGCATACGAATAACCAACCAGTTTAAAGTGACCCATCCTCGTACTTATGTGTACCGTCAACTCTAATGTAAGACGTGTTATACTTTGTGGGTAGGGGTACCACCAGGTGATTGGGGAAAGATGGACAGTTCTATAAGAGTTACTGGACTTTTTTACTAGTCTGGAAAACATTATATAGATGTTTCTAGACAGTGGAAGAGATGAGTTACGAATGAGAAGCACCCTCATTACCTAACCCAGTATCAATCACAATCTGAACCATTTTGAAGGATATTGCTAATCCATTGCTTCAAATGTTCGCAAAATTTGTCTGCTCAACAACGTAAATAACCCAATGTAGGTATGTTATTGGACTAACAAAATAAAAGCCACTGCTACTGTTAGTGTGTTACATATTAATCCGCTGGAGCCTATTTAATAAAATTGACAGTTTGTTTCATAAAACGGCCTCTGTCGTGAAAATCTTGTAATCGAATATGTAGCAAATAGAAGGATTCACAGTTTGCAGTCGCAACTCTAGACCATTTACCCTATATTTTATAACTAGCGCCAAATCTTCGCACCGCGTCAAAATCCGTTGCGTAGTTTTGAAGAACAGCGAAGTCACACAGACACGAAAAGCGACTTCAATTTATGATATGTATAGATGCAATAAGTGTCTGACACAAACCGTTGCGTTCCTGTGTATGATAGTCCTTTATGTATTTGTCTTTGTCTATTAATAATTCAATTAATCGTAATTGACATACACATTACGTTTGACGTTTTACATTATAATGATCGAACTGAAAATCACATTCCCGCTATAATGCAAACGTTTGGTAACACTATTAGCGGGTCTTGCAAACTTGGGCGACAAATCGCGAAGTTAAGAGCGGGAGCTTAAACAAAGGACTCTGAATCTTATCCTCAGGCACAGAAGACTTAAACTCAATAATTAATGAAATTATTAACACGTGTACTAATAAATTAAACTGCGAGATGAGTTGTTATATTATTTTAGAAAAGCAAATGGAATGGCGTGAATGTACAACAGATATTCGAGTTTGCAAAACAAATAATTTGTACGGATTAGAAATATCTGGTACGGAATGGGGAGCTGAGGGTGTCGCGAATGTAGAATTAATTATAACTAATTTGCGAGTATCTGCATATGTGTAATAATAATGTTCTTGTCGTTCGCTTATAAACAACTTTACAAATAAAGCTTAGCTATTTATGTAGACTTCATCAATTGCATTTGCTTTACTCTTCATTTTCTGTTTTATCTTTATTCATCTTCTTTCTCTATCTCTTTCATGCATGTCGTGTGCCGCTCCAAGCTGCAAAATGAAAAACTCGAAGTTTCCTTGGTCAGTTTCTTACTTCAGCTAGCTTAGCTGCAGTCAACACAGAGGAAGGTAGAGGCAAGTATACCTATCGTCAATTATGAGACACAGTCCAAATCCAACATTTTCACTTTCTTGAAGAAACCAGTCCCAAAATCTCCAAATCCCAGAAAGCATTATAAATGATTTAATCGAGCATAAAATTCAAGACCTCACTCTCAATTGCTAACTACACATATATATACGTAAGTTACTCATTAAACAACCACATCTCTTGAAAAGTCTCTTTTATCGGACAAGTCGTCAGCCATCTTAAACCCAAGCCCGAGGAATCCCGAGAATTCCCGAAGCTTCACGAAGTCGCACTAAGCTACAGTTAGTTAGTTTTTAATTAAGATTGAGAGTAATCTACAGATTGTCCAGTGAACCGGTGAAAGTCATCAGAGAGTAACTGAAAAGTCCTTGAGGAGAAAATTATCGGAAATACTGTTTTACTTTACCGTATTTCAGTTTCTTTAATTTTGTTTTATTAACAGTACCTACCTACTAGAATATTATATTTTATTACCAGCTCTCAAAACAGTGCGGTGTGGTCGGTGTTGTTGATGTCTATTTTAGATTTATGACCTTTTCTATGTACATATACAATTTTATATTATAATACATATACTATTTATTTATTTTATTTTTCTTTATGTTTTTTTGACAGAGGTTGTCAAATATGAAAAAGCACAATTGAATAACGCTAAAAAAATCCGTTAATATGGGTTATTTTAAATTCGTAACATTTTTGTACACTCCATACATTGAAAGTGTATTCGCTACTTGCATTAAAAATATGTGTAAATTCGTCACACGTCTTCATTTTACTATTATATGATACTACCCGATCTCTTTAATTGTGAGAAAACCGAAAATTCTGTCAAGTCCTAGAACCAAAAATTTTAAGAAATTTGCTGTTGCAAATGTCTTTAAATTTTTGCGCGGGCCCAGTGCGGGTTGGTACCCGCGTGGTGGATTGCGGCCCACTCCCCAGGCCCGTGTTCCAGCAGTGGGAAAATTATATAGCATTTCCCTTGTCAGAAACAGCGAGACTATTGTACAAACTTGTGCGGATTGGTATTCGCAGAAGATAGTTAGTCATTCATATACAAGAACCGTATTATATTTATAAAATCTTGTACAATAGTATATGAACGCCTTACGTAGTGACTTAGTCTTGTTGACCGAGCTCCTTTAATAAAAAAAAAAAAAAACTCGGTTCACAACTTTGATATCCAGAATACTCCGTTTCATAGCTCTCTGTCAAACGTCGAGCTCTGCTGAATTGTCAAATTTAGTTATATTGCACAAACTTATTATAGGTGTAATAGAAATAGGAATAGAAATAATTTATTTGCCAATAATGTAGGTAGAGGTCCCCTAGATAGGCAAATAACAATGACGTCACAATGTATTAGAATAAGCTCTGTATCTCAACACCTGTGTAAACCATTAGCCATATAAGCAAATACCTAAGTGATATGTATTAGATATGAAGATAGGGGAAACCTACATGTATGCAAACATTTGAACAGCACAAATCGCAGTCTTATCGCTAAAAGTAAATTCTTGTAGCCAACATCCGTAACGGACAATAATGATGATGGGTAAGAAAAGATAAGACGTCCTAGAAAGACTCCACATATAGAGTTATAGCACATGTATTAATCACTACACGTTCAGAATAATTATCATTCTCATCATCAGGAGTACATTTAGTCTGGTAAGCAACATTATTCAGACTTAATGTACAGAAGCCAGCACATCAAACTACTCGAAACTGCCAAATTTTCCCAATCAACTTTGAACCTTATGCTTTAGCGATAAAGTTGAAAATCTATTAGAGGAATTTGACAGATTGTAGTAGCTTGATGTGCTAGCGTCGCTCACGTTCAAAACACACACACACACACCACACGCACCCTCATCAAAAACACATACTCACGCTTACACTCTTCACTTTAATTTGTAAAATTGATATTAATATTATAATTGATTAGATTTTGTTGATTTATATTTTGTTAGTTGCGATATTATTACTTATTATTTTGTTATTTAATGAATCACACACTATTGATTTTATTTTGTTAAGTTTGACCTCACGCTGATGGCAATGTATATTCTAAGTTTTTTTATTTTATTTTAATTGATTTAGTATAGTTAAATTTTAGTTTTTGTTTTCCTGTCTTGCAATAATCACAATGTTCCACACTTTGAAAATGTCGCAACTCTGACTCCCAAGATACAGACAAATGCCTAGTTTAGGGGTGACCGTCTATTCTATTCTTGGAAAAATTGTGATTAATAAAGAAATTGAAATCATTGTTTCCATAATTATCATCCCATAAATTATAAACGTCACTGTTAAACATGCGAAAGCATAACCAGCTTATAATGTTCCCACTGGGAGACAGGCTTCCTTTCTGTAAGAGGCAGTGCGCCATAACCCACCACGTGGGCCCAATGCGGGTCGGCGGATGTCACATGTCTTCGATTTTTTGGTTCTAGGACATGACGGTTTCCTCACGATGTTTTCCTTCCCTATTTTGAGAACAGTGGTGATGAAATAATTTACACAAAGTAAAATATCTGCTGCAAAGCAAAGAAGTTGCTCGACGCACCGAGAGCGCCTGGAGGAGCTATCGGTCAATGAAAGATCTTCTAAAAGGAGATCTACCGCTATGTCTTAAATGGAGAATTATGGACATGTGTATTGTGTATTCTCCGCATTTTCACATATGGTGCTTACACCTGGTCTTTGACACTTCAGCAGAGGTTTACCAGCGAGCCATGGAGCGCAGTATCCTGGGGGTTCGAATTTCTGACCGTATAAGGAACACAACACTGCGCGCCAAAACCAAGACAACAGACGTTACCCAGAAAGCCGCTAAACTTAAGTGGGACTGGGCCGGACTTGTCTGCCGCATGTCAGATGACAATTGGGCTAAGAGAACCACCGATTGGGTCCCACTAAAAGCACGACACCATCGCAGCAGGCCAAGACGAAGTTGCGGGACGAGCTTGACTCCTACCGTAGGTAATAGGTAATACGGGCTGGTGTCCGCAACTCCACGTCAATGCGCGTATTTTGCGTACGACTCCTACCAGTGGCGAAGGGTGAATTTATGACAGAGGTAGGCCGGAGCAAAAACAAATGCCAAAAGAAAATTTCAATGATGAATTGACTATAAAGTGGTTATGTTCTGAATTTTCGAAGGGAAGCCGGTGAGAATCGAGTTGTATGGTACCTTCGCCACTGACTCCTACCGTAGGGACTGGCCGACTTGCAAAAGACAGAAATGTGTGGAAAAGAGAGAGGGAGGCCTTTGTCCTGCAGTGGGACAATACAGGCTAGTTAGAAAGTGTCTGCTTGGGTTCGAGCCCACGACCTGCAACTTGTAAGTCGCGGCCGTTAACACTGCGACCACCACTGCTCTCCAAACATCGATCAGCAGGGCAAACTCCATTTTAACCAAAAATTGGTTTTTATTTTCTATTAATTTTTACTCAAATTAAAACGAGTATTCAAAATACAACGGTCAACCAATAATTGAGATCGAAGATCAGATGAAACTATGCTTGCTAAAGCAGACCTTTTTTGCCGGAAAATTAACAGTCTTCCCCTGTGACTCTTCCTTTAAGTAAACTAAAACTAATCAGTAATGCTCTCCCACAAACTCAAAACATCCAAAGCTCTTCAAAACATCCAGTAGATAATTAATACCTTCATTTAGTAGCAGCGACAATTCTGCCGGTGACAGGACATGCATCATATCTCTTAGTTTGTTTGTCTGTCTGTGTTGTTAAAATATACGAGTTCTTGCACTCCAGCTTGCACATAAATCAACACTGCCTACTGGCTTATTAATTTTATGATGTTGCTGTGCTGGATGTGCCCGGGAAATGTACGTACATTTTCATCCACCTGAACAATATTTTCGGGTGGATGGACCTACTTAATTACATATGTGCGTCTCGTGTACAGTGATATTATTACTTTTAGCTCCCCTAGCTAAACAAAATTTTAATATCTGACTGGGTAATGAAAAATACTCTCTTTACCCGATTACGGCGTAGCAAAATGGAGGGTTATGATTTTGACCGGTATGTATGTATGTTCATCTGTTCCCTCATAACTTTTAAACTCCTTGACATAATTAAACAAATGAGGTATCGTTGGAAGTGTCTTGATCTTTCGCTGGTTATAGGTTATGTGACGTCAGATTAAATTGAATATAGCAACCTCTAGCGGACATTAAGTCATGATATACAAAAATTTTTTTAATAATGCCGTGTGGGGTTTCAAATGAAAGGGCTTAATAAGCACATTTCAAAATACTCTTTTGGAATATCTCTGTAAAGCTTTGGTTTCGTACTAAATCGGTGAAAGAAAAAAAGAAAGAAAAAAATTTTTTGGACACAGTTCGTGAAACACAAAATTAATAAAATAAAAAAAAATGTTTCAGGCAACAATAGTGTGTACCTCATGGCTGCGGCAAAAAAGGCTTATTTCAGCATTAATGCCAGACAGATCACACAATAACGGAATTCCAAACACAGACCGTTTTTTGCCACCTTTATGTCAAACTCTTCTCCCACAATTTCGTCCGCTTGAAATTTCTCATTCCCTCGACCCACCCCGTCGCATCGCATCGCCTGACCGCACTATGACTTCGTTTTCGCTTAGCGTTCTTTCTGATTTTTTTCTTTTTGCTCGGCTCCTAAGGGTCATAGGGTGATGCTAAATAGCCTATAGCCTTCCTCAATGATTGGGCTATCAAATACAAAAAGTTTTTTTGATTAATGAGTTCAAACAAACTCTTCAACTTTATTATCAGTAATTAGTATAGATACTGTTGAAAATGCCTTAATATTATGATGGAACCGCTTTCGGAGGGATCCAAAGTTGTAGTGACAGATGAAAATCTTGGCTTCTACCTCTTGGCTAAAACTCTCTCTTGGCTTGGAGTAAAATTCACTTAATGGCATAGATGCCATTAGGTGAATTTTAAGGTTTCCATCAGACTTCTGTTTGAAAATTTTAAACTTAATTTTGAGTAGGTACTCATCAACCTTTTTTCTTAGGATCTCTACGAAAGTGGGTTTTGTGAAAGTAAATCTAGTTTAATAACTTTAAGCTGAAAAAAACTGTCAAAGATACTTTTCTCAAGTATGTTGGGGTCGGTTTCCAGTCTTAACTGGATGCAGCTGAATAACAGTATTTTACATGGAGCGACTATCTGATCTGACCTTCACAACCCAGTTACTAGGTAACACGATACTCCTTAGCAAGACTGGTTGTCAAACTTTTGGGCTTCTGACTTGACTGTCAAAGATAAACGGCTAAACGTGCTTTCCGAGGTTCAGTTTCAAAATTATACGTCTCAAATTCTCCATGTATAAAATACTGTTGATATTTTATAACGCATTACCGATGTGCTTGGGCTATGCATCACCGCTCGGCCACGACTTTTGGCTTAGCGGCAAGCGGCGCGGTTTCTTTTGTCTAGCGTTGACGCTGCGAGCGGTGCGTCGTGGCATGGTTCATACATTTTGGTATATTTGTTTTTACCGTCGCCGCTAAGCTGCCGCTGATAGTGGCAAGGCCGTGGCCAAGCGGTCAGGCCACAACTCCTGTCTGTGGTTGCTGATGACTCATTTAATTTTTTTAGGTTTTATTATACAGTGTGGCGATTATATTATCACATTAATTGAAACCACGTACATTACTTATTTTAAACATATATAATTCAAATAATTAATAATAACAATTAACATTCTAACCGTGGGACCAATTTTTTCGTTTGAGTATTTATCAACAGTGAACTTAATATGTGATTATTTGGTAACTATACACGATATTTGTGTTGAATGTCTAGTGCCTTTTTGTGAAGGGTGGTTTATGTCGTACCAATTTTTAAGCTATTTATTTTGTTTGAAAAATTCAGTTTTCTATTTTTAGGGCTGATTTTTCAATCTACAGATAATTTTTATTCGTGGATAAAAATTGACGTCTGACAGTTTTTGTATGGGAGAACTGTCAAAAATTTAAAATTATTCCTCCGATAAAATTATCTAGCGTTGGAAAAATCAGCCCTCAGTAAAATTGTTTATTTTTATAATTTTAACAGACTGAAAAACACTTGTAATAATGGCTGTACCTACTGTTTAATCTGTCTCTGCTTATGAGAGTCGTATCCAGCAGTTATATGAAATGTGACGGTAATAATATAAGATTGTATCTGAGGTGCGATTGTTGAGGCTTGCACTCCGAGGAAGATGCAAGATTTCTGGTACACTCGGCGAGAGTTTGATATTTTCGCAACTTGAATTTACCACGTTATTTTCTGAATTCTCTTTGATGAATTTCCGTTTTTTCCAAGACCAAGGTTTTGTTAAAATTGTGACGGTAAATACCTACTGCTTCTGATGACGTCACAAATATATGGGGAGGTTAAATAAAAACAATCAGCTGAATAGTTTTCTCTGATCTCAGGGTTACATAGATAGATGACTTCAGTGATATTCAAAGGAAATTGTAGTTTTTATTAACACTTAGGTAGGTACCTACTAACTGTGGTTCCTATAAATATCTTATCATAAAGACTTTCTATCCAACAAAAATGTCAGAAAAATGGATCATTGTATAAGAGTGTATTCTTGTAGGAAGCTGGTAAGCGAGGACGATATGCCAGCGTTTGACAGCGCTGACAAGCGCTTGTTGTCAAAGCTGGTCGGCGCAGGCAATTTTCATACTTTTTGCCAAATCAGAGCGAACCAGCGGTGACTGATTCAGCGGGGTCATTGCGTAACACACTAACAACACCAATGGTTTTCATTTTGACAGTTCAACAACATTCATCGCGTTATTTACGTTGTTGAGCAGACAAATTTTTCGAACATATGAAGCAATGGATTAGCAATATCCTTCTAAATTAATCAGATTCAATCAATCAATCAATCAAAATATTTTTATTTCACATAAACCAACATGGGCACTTATGAAACGTCAGAAGCTAGGTGCACGGTTCCAATTGGTCGTTTCCTATGGAGAAGAACCGGCAAGAAACTCCATGGTTACTCTTTTAAAAATAATTGGCTTTTACAATGTTTTCGAGTTACAGTAGGTATGGGAGGACAGCGTAGGCCTGTCAACAAGTACCAGGTACTTGATAAAAATAAAAAATGGTCTACAGATCTAGTCTACAAGGCTTACAAAGTCCTCACATTTACAAAATAAGGATGTATCAAAAGGATAAACAAAATATAAAAATCTACTAAAACCAAGAGATATGATTGCCATTTCAACTAAGAAAGAGGTGAAAAATTAAAATTGTCTGTATATAATGTCAAATAATAAAAAGATTATGTAATTGATAGTTCGTTATGCAATTAGCGTGCAGATAGGAACTTGTGTGGGAACGCTGACATATCGACGCCGGTTGCCAGCTTTCTACGTGAATACACCATAACTAGAAACAAGTCGAATGAACTTCATCTCTTCTCTGCTAACTGTACAAGTGCACAAAGGACGACTCTATTTGTATCCGCCTCTCAAAGACGGTAGGACGGGGTATTAAAAACTTGTTTCGCGCAAAATGTTATGAATTATGACCAAAATAGGAAGACGGTGTTTTGACTTTATCTTGTTCTTGTTTTAAATTTGTTCAAGCTGGTCCTTTTCCATAGTAAACAACTAATTGGAACCGTGCACCCAAATTCTATCTTTCATGTGGCACATTTTTGAATCTATTCGAAAATGGTTGGTATTTTTAACGCTTTGCCGGACCTGGGAATTGAACCCAGGACCCAGCAGTCGCGCTTGCGACCACAAAACCAACGGGGAAGTCACAACATTAAATAATTATCGTAAATATGGCGCCCAAATCCAACACACTACCGGTCACAACAGCAACTAATTAGTCCAACCCCCGGGGTGGACTACTAATACCAATTTTAAGTTCTTACTAGAAAACGCAGACAGGTTTAGGGCCGGTTGTTTCTAACGGTTGATTAACGTAACATACGTACGTCAAACAATAACGAGTACGTAATCGTAATTATTTGACGTAAGTGAAGTCTACAATTTTGTAATTGTAATTTGAAACAACGCTTTTTTGGTTTAACGATAGTTAGCTCCATTTTTGACGTTTGCGCGTGCGTCTAATGGACGTGAAACAACCCGCCCTTGGTATTTAAGCTCACAAGTAACATTAAAAGAAATGCCTTCTCTTGCCTTGATTGTTTCAAGTATAAAAGCTAAGCATTTTCATTTCACAAGCCTTTACCAAAAGGCTGAAAACGTGAGCACTCAAAAATATTACCCACTATCAAAAAGATCTGGTAATTTATTTTCAAAGCTTAATAATACCCCTCCTAACTACATTATTTGGTGACAAAAGCCATCCTTTGTGTAAACGCAATAAATATAAAATTTAAGGGGTTTTCCGTTAGAAATTACTTAGGTAAGGGATAGTTTAGACACAATTGAATGACGAACAAAAGGCGAATGGATTCAAAACAGTTTGCTGGAGTGAGGCTTGATTGCTGTACGTGTTTCGGTAAGTAGATACCTCAGTGTACGCCAAGATATTGTTTGTGTTCTGTGATTGTGGTTGGAGAGGCTTGTAGCTAAGTCATAACAGGTAAAGCTAC
The DNA here is from genome assembly GCA_914767645.1 of Hydraecia micacea. Lineage (NCBI taxonomy): Eukaryota > Metazoa > Arthropoda > Insecta > Lepidoptera > Noctuidae > Hydraecia > Hydraecia micacea. The sequence continues at coordinate 3,712,434 of OU611793.1, read as the reverse complement.
GCTTGCAACGGTTGATCCGTGGATGTTTGATATCATCTTGACATACCAAAATCCCTCCGTGCCTCCGAAAGCACTTTAAACCGTAAGTCCCGGCTGTCATTCGTGGATTTTTGACAGTTGTTACGGGCCATCAGAAGCCCGAAAGTCTGACAATCAGTCTTAACAAGGGGTATCATTATTACCCAGTATGAACGGTTCTGCACTACATCCGATCCGAAGCCGAGAAATGCCATTCCGAAGTGACCATAGACCTATTTGTATGAAGGATTGCGCACTTGATCCGAACTCTATCCGTCCGAATTTAGAACATTCCCAATTCGGATTGAAGTCGAATCTTTAAGTCGGATTCAGATCGGATGTAGTGCAGAACCGCTCTAATTGGGTCGTGGAGGTCAGATAGGAAGTCGCTACATGTATAATACTGGTATTCAGCTGCATCCGGTTAGACTTGAAGCCGACCCCAACATAGTTGGGAAAAGGCTAGGCAGATGAAGACTGTGGTTGATGGCTGAGGATAAGTCCTCTCTGTCTTTTTCCTGCAAATATCTGTCGAAGACTGAAGCGATTTGATAGATGATAAGATACTAGCCATATTAGCCGTAGAACGGATGACCATTGGGGTAGATGTGTTCTTGAGTGGAGACCGCGAATCGGCAAACGTAAGGTAGAACGCGGCCTCACGTGGGGCGATCTTCGTACGGTGGCTGGTAGCAGCTGGATGAGAGTTGCCAAAAATCGAGTTGAATAGCATGCAAAATAGGAGAGGCCTATGTCCAATATTGGATGAAATTGTATCAATATGTTTACGAACATTTTGTTGTGTAAATCTGCTGTTACATAAAGAGTCTGTTTTTTTATCAAGGCTTTCTTATTCCTCTCTCTGATAAGGAACGTCGGCTAAGTTGGCTTATTATCATGATTGCTGGGTAAATTCGGGTACAGGGTGATGATACTTGAACAGCTTTCAGTTTTATTTTCTTTATTGTATACCCACCCTCATCTACCAACTAACCAATGCGATTCCATTTCTAAAAACATTAATACCTACCTGAATACCGGAAATCCAACACTCGTATTATCAGCAAATCGTAAAAGTTTTATGGGTAACGATTCCAAGAGAATTCAATAAAACGATTCGTTTTTCTTAAAAATGTATTTATTTTTCATTTTATTGTGCTCTTCAATATTTATTAAACGGACATTCTGTCCATGAATTTTAATTACATAAGTGTTGCAACTCTCGATACTATACAAAATGAAACAATAAAATTGAATAAAAAATAAATAGTTATTACTTAAATTAAATTAGAAAACAGAAATGAAAACAAAAACAACATTTTTGACAACCGAATAATATTTTCCATTTACAATACAAACGAAATGCTTGGTTTTACGATAGGAAAGAAACGTTAAAGGAGAAATATAAAAACAGAATGAAAGACTTAATAAAATTGATGCTAAACAAAAAGCTTGGAACTTTGAGTACTTTTAAGAGCTGTAAAAACAAATCGACGGATAGGAATTCGATACATTAACTTTAGCACCAAATGACAAAATCAGATAGTACAATCCCTTCAAAGAAAATCTGTGTGATATATTCGAATGAAAAGTGGTACCTTTAATATGATATGATTATAAAATTCAACTTACTATTCTTAAATAATTCATTTACCTACAATTTTGTACATTATCTACAAATTCAGAAATTCATTTACATCATCCTTTCATAGTTTTTACACGTGTTCAATCATTTAATTGATAGGTTTCACAATTATTGTGATAATTTAAGGACTAGTTCGAAACTTACTAGGACGAAACCGCTATAACTACCTAAAAATATGGTCACATGAATTTTGTACAAAATCATCGCTATACCAGCTAATAAAAATAACGATTTCATCAAAATATCGAATCGCTAAAATCTAGAGGGACAGACCTTCTACGAAGCAATAAATTTTTGTACAATTGTGTAGAAAAGTAGTCCCTAAGACGTTTAAGGTTCATAAATATTCGACAGTAACTAATATTCAACGATTAAGTTCACCGTCTCGGAAGGCATGAGAGAATTGAGGCCGCTGAATAAGTTAGGCCACGAAAGATAAAGTAAAACTACTAAATGCAAAATTGATTACATTAACTGTGATTCTTCACGATTCACTTCGTCACTGGAGCAGTTATGGCGCGACTGTTACATGAGTAGCCGTGAACACGACATGTCCGTTCATGACATCGGTATCTCCGCAGACAATCGGTGTCTGGAGGATGCCCTCGTACCACACGTCCCGCACGTATTATTACTATAGCCAGAATCGGAGCCGAATGAGGAATCACCACTTGGAGGCTTCGGCGAAGCCCGGGGTCCTCTCCAACAAGCAATCCCTGGCAGCTCACCACCAGGCCAAGCACCACCCGCACTCATCGGCAGAGGCCCTTGCGGCCTCGCACCAACAGTCCCAACTTGAGGATACAATCTCAAGAGAGCATCCAAAAGTACTCCTTCGTGAAACTCCGTAGGATCAGGCGGTCCGGGTGGATGGATGTGACGCTGCTGCATTCTATGTTGTGCCCGTCGTCTCTCCAAAGACTTGGGTCTTCTGTCCATTCGCTGTTGTCTTGGCCGATGGGGGAGCGACTGTGGAACTGGTGGCCTCGAGCAGGTTCGACATGGCGCTGCTTCTCCGACGAGACTGAGTTCGTCTTCGGCGAAATGGTCGTCACTATGGAGGGAGTCGTCTGACCTGTGGGGCAGCTCCTCGTAAAGTGGGGCCCCACAGGTGTCTCCACCACAGCTGTTCCCACCTCGCCAGGTACCACCAGAGCCGCAGACGAACACTCGGCTCGGGCAGTTCGGTCTTTTCGTTTCCACCATCTGCGAAGAGTAAATTGCGTTTGATTAATGTTTTCGCAGCAACAACAAAAAAATTCTCGGAAAATTGATTTGTAGTGACATTGAGCAAAAACTAAAAAAAAATATGTTCAGAGTATTTTGGAGAATGCTGACATAAATTTAGCTAGCTTGAAATGAAATATACTGTCTGACTCTAGACAATATTAATTAGACAATAACCTTTGCTGATTAGCGTTTGCATACCAGAACAATAATTTAATATTAAAATACGACGAATTATTTCAAAAGCCAGACAATATTAATTAAACAATCAGCAAAAATTCTCGAAAAACTAATATTCAAAGCATTAATAATTTCTTTGAAGCCTAATAATACAGATCTTTTCAAAGAGGATTATAACGAAAAGCCCTAACAGCGTCTATTTGAAAATCAATTTTAAACATCGCAAGTTAAATATCTAGAACGAAGTACAGAGCAAAAAGGGAATCTTTTGACAGTTTAACTATATCTCAAAACTTAGTGTTGATTCTCAAAATTTTATAGCTAACGTGCACTAACTTTATAAGTCGTTTGAATGCTTAGACGAAATTGAGTTTGTTGTTTGACAGATGTTAGGTGAAACTACACTACGTCCCAACAGTCGTGTTAGTTGTGGCAAATTAATGTGGACAGCTTTCGTCGGTGTTGAACATAGCGTGAAACTTTGACACTACTAATGGCCTCAAGTCTACAAGGTTTTTGGGAATGTTCACGTTTTGTTTTAGACTATCATACTAGAACAAACCTAAGTGCGGTATTGTTACAATCGTGAGATACAAGCTTCTCGTCCTTTGTCTTTTGAATTTGATATTAGGTTCTAGCCTGCTGTGATTTATTCAAGGTCTACCTTTAGAAATGTTACAATAGCACATCATAGCATAATCAGCCTTTAATGTTCCCACGGCTGGGACACAGAACTTCTCTCTTCGAGTGTAAGCGGACTATAATCTACCACGCGGGCTCAGTACGTGTTGGTAAATTTCACGTCTTTGATTTTTTTTCTAGGACGATTTTTTCGGTACTCACGATGTTTGCCTTCACCGTTTCGAGAGCAGTGGTGATGAAATTATTTGCACAAAGTAAAGCGCCCTATCTGGGTTCGAACCTACGACCTACAACTCGTAAGTCGGGGCCGTTACCACTACTGCTCTCACAATCCATATTATCCATACTAATATTATTATAAATGCGAAAGTGTGTATGTCTGTTACCTCTTCACGCTTAAACCGCTGAACCGATTTAGATGAAATATTGTATAGAGATTGTTTGAGTCCCGGGAAAGGACATAGGATAGTTTTATCTCAATATTCCCACGGGATCGACACTTATGCACGTGAAACCGCAGGGCGCTGCTAGTATTATAAATGCGAAAGTGTGTCTGTCTGTCTGTTACCTCTTCACGCTTAAACCGCTGAACCGATTCAGATGAAATTTGGTATAGAGATAGTTTGAGTCCCGGGAAAGGACATAGAATACTTTTTATCGCGATATTCCTACGGGATCGATACTTGGGCGGGTGAATCTGCGGGGCGCTGCAAGTGTTACAATGTTTGAGCTTAAATAAGTATGTCGCATCATATTAGAAACATATTAAATCGCCTATCATCAATGTCAACATCCTGAAAAGGGTGGACTTAGCCAAATAATGAGTCCAATGAATATGGACGGGACAAATGAAGTCACTAACGCTGAGTGACACGAGCCATTTCATTACTTCTTCCACAAAGATATGTCAGGTCATCTACTAAATTGACTTTGAAGGCTCTTAGACCCTCGTCTAGAGTAAGGCATACAGTTTACGGTCTGGAAGTTTTTAGTTCGGGCTCTGCCAATATCGGGATCCCAAAAGTAGTGCTTTTGAGAAAATCGTGCGCTGGTTTTGTAATGAGACAATTTTCTAGGGTTTGGTCGTTATAGTTTATTTGCTGTTGTAAGATTGTTTTTGCGAGTTTTGCCTTCGAAGTTTCTATTAATAGTTATGTTTATAACTTCTTATTTTTGTCATAGTTCAGTGTAATCTTATGTAGTTAAGTATAGTTAATGTATTTCTTATGTTTAGACGGACGTTGATAGCTGCGACACAGTTTTTAACTTTTGTAGCTATCATCGTTTCCTTTTTTATTATCTCCATTTGTTTTTATTCCAAAATAAAGATAAATTTGCTTTTTTTAACTATATATTATTACTAGCTGCTGCCCGCGACTTCGTCCGCGTGAAATCCTATCCTATCCTAACTAATATTATAAATGCGAAAGTAAGTTTTTTGTTACCTTTTCACGCCTAAACCACTGAACCGATCGTCCTGAAATATTGCATATGTTTTCAGGTGTACAGAAACGGACATAGGGTACCTTTCATCCCGAAAAAAAGTGCTGTTCCCGAGGAAAAAAACAATACATGTAGCGCCATCTATTATCATAATAACGTTATTGTTGTTTTCCTCGGGAACAGCACTTTTTTTCGGGATGAAAGGTACCCTATATCAGTTTCTGTACACCTGACAAAGTATATGCAACAGGATGATGTGCACAAAACGTTTGAAAAGGTAACAAACAAAGTTACTTTCGCATTTACAATATTAAGTTAGGATTAGGATTAGGATAGGATAGTTAGGATCGGATTAGGATGTAAAATTTTCATTAACAGCTAGAAATATGTCCAGAGTTTTCAAGGACCAATCTTTATTAAGATCATTGATGTCACTTGGAAAGCTGCCACGCTGAAATGGAACTGGGCTGGACACATCTGCCGCATGTCAGACGAACAATGGGCCAAACTAACGACCCAATGGGTCCCTCTTAATGGCAAACGACATCGATCGTGGCAGGCCCAGACGGAGATGGCGGGATGAGCTGGACTCCTTCAACAAAAACTGGTCCTTAGCAGCTTTGAACAGCGAGAAGTGGAAAGAGAGTAGGGAGGCCTTTGCCCTGCAGTGGGACATCACAGGCTAATAATAATTGTGGTCATCTTTTAATAGAATTTTGCGCCGTCCGTAATCTACTATCGACATAAAAATAGTCGTCCTGTCTTGTTCCCGACTCACTGCAACAAAATGTTTCGACACTGGAGCTGGTTTCTCGGCCCGAGATATTTTATTTATAGAATTAATCCTGCTGAAGTGATTGACTAGCAATCACTTATTTCCGAACACTATTTCTTTACTAAAGCAACTCTATTTGTTGGCTTGTAGATTGGGTAACTTGATATATTTATAATGCTCACAAAAATAATAAAGAAATTCACTTAATTTATAACATTATGAGGTTCGAGTGGAATTCTTTTAGGCATTGATCTATGTTTTAACAAACAGTTTCCACTTGGATATAAAATAAGGAAAATTACAAGGCTAGGTCTCATTTTGAGAGATTATGCTGCGGCAAACTTGGTTATATTATAGAGAATCTTTGTAAGGATTTATAAATCTTGTAAGACGATTTTTTTTATTTTGGAAAATGGGCCGTCTCTTGACCTCGATCTCGCTTGGTGGCAATCGATGGACGAGGTCTATGATGAAACGAGCAAGCTCAGAAGATGCCTATTCACTCTTGCTCAGAAGGCTGACGGGTTATACGTGAAAAGGTAAACAGACGCTGGTAGAGAGCTCCACACTCTTATCCAAAACCAATATTCTTCCCTAAATTATAGAATAGGATTTTAAAAATTTTACCTCCAACTGTGGTTCCAGTTCAGGTCTGTGCGGTAAGGGCGGCCTTCTGGGCATGTCCTGCAGGTCTTCGTATAAGGGTGCTGGTGGTGGTGCCCTGCGCTGGGTGCCGCTGCTCTGCGTGGGGGCCGATGACTTCGATGGAAGCAGGTTTGTGACTTTCCGTTTGTGTCTGTGGAAAAAAATGTTCTGTTAGTTTATTGTTATAGATATCATGGGTCTTCTTCTGACTGATGTTTGTTTGTTTTGATATAAAGTGTATGTTTTAGGGTCGGTACATATTTAACGGAATATGCGTTGCGTATTATCGGTCGCGTAACGCCAGAACAGACAATTATAATTATGATAAAACATTCAACCTTTCACACTCAACCGATGATGCGTTAGTGCGTCGAGCGAATAAATAGATGCAATCGAAGTTACGCCCGCCGCATTTTCCGTCAGATATGTACCGACCCTTATATGTCGTTTATTGTCTATATTTTTGTTTGTTTGAACGCGCCAATATCTGCAACTACCAGTCGAATTAGAAAAAATATTTTTACATTTGAAAGCCCAATTCTTAAGGAAGGCTATAGGCTATATAAATCTACGCTAGGATCCTTAGGAGCCGGATAAAAAAGAAAAAAAAGTCAGAAAGAACGTTAAGCGAATACGAAGTAAGAGCGAGGAAGGGCGATGCGAAAAAAAAGATTCTACACTAGGGGTTCTAGAATTATGTGCTGAATTCATCGCTTCATTTTGGGCGTGCAGGTCCCGGTATCAGTGGCGAAGGTACCATACAACTCGATTCCCACCGGCTTCCCTTCGAAAATTCAGAACATAACCACTCTATAGTCAATTCATTATTGAAATTTTCTTTTGGCATTTTTTTTTGCTCCGGCCTACCTCTGCCTAATTCAACCCTTCGCCACTGCCCGGTATGGGACTAATAGTTTCCGGGAAAATGTTATTGTTATTTTGATGCCAACACCAACACTTTTGGCTTTGATTACAATAGTCTTTTGTTAGTTACTTCCAACATTTTTCGACCATGCTCTAATTTTCCCAAAGGATGTTGTTGTTTACTAAGATCAGTTTCACTAAGATAACAATGATGTCACCAGGTTTTATCTACACAACCTTTATATACCAAAAGAGGTATCTTGTCATAATAATATGCTCTCTAATGTTTCATAAATCATTTCCGTATCTATTTTAAAACAATTGTTACAAACGTTTTTTTCATAATCATTAAAATTATAATTGAATTAATGCACATTATGAAAGTAATAGAGCAGTGGTGGCCAAGTGGTAACGGCCGCGACTTACAATTTGTAGGTCGTAGATTCGAATCCAGACAGGCGCTTTACTTTGTTGTAAATTATTTCATCACCACTGCTCTCAAAACGGTGAAGGAAAACATCGTGAGAAAAACTGCATGTCCTAGGACCAATAATTCGAAGATATGTGACATCTGCCAACCCGCACTGGGCTCGCTTGGTGGATTACGGCCCACTCCCTGTCACTGAGAGGAGGCCTGTGTCCCAGTAGTGGGAACATTATAGGCTGATTATGTTATGTTATATGAAAGTAGTTTGTTCAGAATCGTTTACTGAATCGATAACTGTCATTTTTAATAAAGGTATTTGGTTATCCCAAAAATAATTAAAACTATGTTAATTACAGTCACACATCTGTACAGTACAAAACAAACAAAAATGAACGAAGTACTTACTACGCTAGACCATTACATGTTTGCGACTGTGTGCATGCGTAGATTTGTAATGTGAACACAATTTTCTTCCACAATCAGTATAACTGTTATATAATAAATAAACAATGTTTTAAACATAATAGTAAAAATGCAGTGTATATATTACCTATGATTGTAACTTAAAATGTTGGCTTATTCTCAGGAGCTCCAAATCGATTTTTCTCCAAAAAATTTCACTCCATACATTGATTCCCAAGAGCTCCATAATTTTATTAGTTAAAATAATATAATACTTAAATTGTTCCCATTGCTTTTTTAATTTGGAGCCGTCGGGAATAAAATTATAGAGCGCCTGGGAATAAGCCAAAATTTTGCTTGGGGTAGTTCGTGGTGTGCGTTAATTCCTGCACATTTTGTATAACGCATGACTAACTAACTAAATATACAAATAATAAAAAAAAATACTTTTTGTTTTCTGGTAATTTTTCTTGAAGACGTCGCTACTTTTTAATCAATTTAAGATCAATGGATGAACCGGATGAAGCCCAAATAAATATATTACTATAAAATGTTCAGTTATTTAAACAAGATTATCTACAATGATACGGCAACATCGAACGTGAGTTTTATTGTGTATGGTATCACAAACGACGCCTATTAATAAACGTCTCAGGTACCTATTATTATTGTATTTTGCTGTACAAAATATTATAATACCTACTTCAAAACTCGCCTCGGAAAGCACGTTAAGCCGTTGGGTCCCGGCTGTCATTCGTGGATCTTTGACAGTCGTTACGGGTAGTCAGAAGCCCGAAAGTCTGACAACCAGTCTTACCAAGGGGTATCGTATTACCCTGTAACTGAGTTGTGGAGGTCAGATAGGCAGTCGCTCCATGTAAAATACTGGTATTCAGCTGCATCCGGTTAGACTGGAAGCCGACCCCAAAATTGTTGGGAAAAGGCTAGGCAGATGATGATTTCAAAACTACATAAATTATATTTCAATAAAGATAGTAGCTGCTGTAAAAGGGTGTGCTATTCATTTGAATAGGTATTAGCTTTTAGAACTAACTGAACAAAATGATTTTATTATAAAGCACTTTCAAAGTGATTGAGTTTAGATTGCTAAAGTAATTGATGTTAAATCAAATTAAAATCAATTCATTACTATTTAAGTGCGACTTTTAGAAGAAGAATTGAGCATTTGGAACTTTGGTATTTAATTATTCTGCAGCAATGGCTTTAATTTTGACAGTCCAACAACATTCATTGCGTTATTTACTTTGTTGAGCAGACAAATTTTTCGAACATTATGAAGCAATGGATTAGCAATATCCTTCAACATTATTCAGATTGTGGTTGATAGTATGTTACGCAGACTCAAATTATCTTTATACCAAATTTCATGTAAATCAGCGGTTTAGACGTGAAAAGGTAACATACAGACAGACAGACAGCGTTACTTTCGAATTTATAATATTAGTATGGATATCCGCAGTAATATACCTACTATCAATAGTACATTAGTTCCACACCAGTTCTGCTATGGCTTTCAATCATAATAGGAAAGGAACTTATTATTATAAACACATTAGATACGCTAACTTCATTTCTCAATGCAGATGTTCTAATATTTGTGGAAAAAACTTGACAAAAGTGTGTGTAGAACTTTCTATGGGTTCTGTATTTAATAAAAATCGAAAGATTCAATAAAATTTGAAGAAGTACTTTGTACTTGCAGTGGTTTTTTTTTAATGAGTATTTTTAACAGACTACGAAACAAAGGGTATCCATTGAGTGCAACCTTATTAGGGAAAGTATTGCCGAAAGCCGATGTCGGTAATTCTTACTTTTCAGGATGTTTCAAAGATATTTGAATTAGTATCGCATCGATTGAAAAATCAATAAATAGGTATTAAACCAAACAAAATATTGTGAATTTCAAGCATGCGGAGTGAGTTTAGCTTTCTACGTCTGATATAGTGCTATCAATTTATTTTATACTAGCAGTTCCCCGCGGTTTCAAAGTTTCGATCCCGTGAGAATATCGGAATAAAAAGTATCATATACATATATGTTAATCCTGCTTATAAACTATCTCTGTGCCAAATTTCATCCAAATCCATCCAGTCGTTTCTGCGTGAAGAAGTAACAAACATACAAACACACTCACAAATTTTCGCCTTTATAATACACTTGCGTGCAAAAAAACTGACCCACCCCATGCTCTTCGATTTGAAACAATATAATTCAAGAAGTTTTACTAACAATAACCTAACATATTGTATATTAAAACCTTTCTGAAAGTATGTAGATTACATTAGTGAAAGAATTATCAAAACAGAATCAGTCGTTTTTGAGAAAATCTCGAACTTATAAATATGGGGTTGAATAAAGAAGCTCCATTTTTTTTGAAGCCCGTTAAAAAAATCAAGTTCAATTTTGATTAAACAAACAGAAATACACAAAATTTAACGTTTGTTAATTTCATTGACAAAAAAAGTCACACACTTTTTCCGAGCAAAAGTGAGTAATGGGGACATCTGAAGAATCGAGTCGATCTTATCAAGAATATTGCTTTGAACAAAATATAGTGTATGTTCAAATAAACTATACCTTACCTACCTTCACACAGTATAAAATAATAAATTATATTCATTACGATTTTTGTGATATCGTGTTTCAAATGGAGAGCATGGGGTGGGCCAATTTTTTTGCACGCAAGTGTATTAGTGTGATCCTTGTAATTTCAATGCAAAGAATTCAAATCTAATCCCAAGTCTTTTACTTCTTTTATTACGGATCTCTAATTTCAGGTAGCGGTTTTTAAGTACGGATGATTTTATTATACGAAGGACTAATCGTAGGGTAGTTATGATTGGAATAATTGGAATAAAGTACGGTCCACTTGATTGAGATGTTGCGGTAAAAAAATGGCATACGCTTCTCTTTTTTTGCGGTTTCCTTTTTTTGTTGATATTTGCTTTGTGATTTGAAGATGGTATTAGTCTCAGAAAATAATATTAAAAGCTTTTGAATTATGAGTGGAGGATGTGTGGTTCTTGTTGGTATTAATATCACAGATTAGTTTTGTATGTAATTCGATTATTTTCAATGGGATTTTATCATGCAATATATTTTTTTTTTATTGTCTAGGTAATACAGTAAGCAGGTTCGCAGTTTCTCAGCAAGTTAAGACGACATAAGTACCTTAAAATATTACCTATAGCTAGGTTACAATATATTATATTATTTCGGGTTTGGTGTTGGTCGGAATGGGTGTATACTTTGTATCCTACTTACGGGATTTGAGCTTAACCATTGGAGTTACTTACTTAAACGGTGATAATGAAAAATAAACCTAATCCTAAAGAAAGATACAAAAATTATTTATTGGGAGAATAGGAAGATCACACACTAAACACAATTCAAAATACATAATAAAAACATTTTTTTTTTATCATGTTCGACGCCAATAGACCATAAGTTTTACCTACATAAAATTGCATGTTTTTGCTCTACGAACGATTTAAAATAAAACACTAACAAACAATTCCAATTTCACTAAACCAGCTTAACACATTAAGCTTTCGAAAACCCTCTACCCAAAACCGCTCAAATAGTCATAAAATTAAAAACCAAATCCAAACAATAAACTCTACGTAATCCTTTATAACTCGTTTTTTTTTTCGTGTACAAATGGCGTCTGTTGCATGCGACATGCGACATGTCGGTGCGACAAAGACGCAACCGCTCGACAAGTCGTGTCGACCACCCACTGAATGCGACCCGCGGATATCGTAGTCGGAGAGAAGAGGAATGGCCAGTGACAATTTTTCGGTTGGGTGCACTAGTGTTGTCTTGTTATTTGAAACGCTTTTTTGCTGTTTTAGAAAGATAAAATGAATTTTACGTTTACATAATCTTTGCAATAGGATTATTCCTTTTCTCTTGGTGTAGTGGATAACAAGTTAACAACATTACCTGTTAGCTCGACTGGACACCAATGGTGTTCGATGATATTACTTTGGTTCTGCAATGTAATAATATCATCTTGCTTAGAGAACCTTTTAAATGCAGCCATGCAAAAGTGTTGTTAAATTATAATTTTTGTGTGACATAGCAAACAGCGTACAACGCTACAAGGTTCTTTTGTCGCGTGGCCAAAATCGGAACTAACGCCGCCATCTTGTTTTGTCATTACAATTTTTGTGACATTACACAAAAATGTTTATCAACAACGCCCCCCTGTCAATGCCATTCATGCGCCAAAAGATTTACTTTTATTTTTAGCATTCTACTTGTATTTAAAAGTCAGTTTGTTCGATAGTCCAATCCTTTTTACGCAGACTACGATACATACAACGAAATCCACGTCGCATACCTTATCTGTTATCTCATTTTTTAGTGATAAAACTATTCTAGCTTCCTTAAAACATTAATCCAAACTAATCTCTATAATCATCCAGATAAAGTGGGTAATCCATTGAACTTCCACATTGACATATGACTTATACAAGCTAGTGGTGGAAAGCGAAACTTTCTGTCGCCCATCGATAAAGTCAATAAGATAAATCAAGTTAATACCGACTCCGACGGACAGTTACCAGCAGATACAAATAATTTGATTCCATGTCGCGATTCCATCGATATCGATGAAAAGGCTGTTATTAATGTACACTAGGTTAATCGATTGTTTAATTCCGTTCAGATTAGACCAATTTATGGGTATCAATTAGGTTATTCTATTCTGATTTTAATCGATTAGGAATGCTTGTTTTTGTTCCTGTTTCGTCTGGTTCTATTACAGTACTTGGTTAATTCTATAAATATTTATAAGAAAATGTAGGACGTTTGGGCTGGTTTTCGAGTTTAACGTGTGTTAAAGGAAATGGCCTAATGGTGCTCATAAGAACGGAATAAATATAATTAAATACCAGTTACAGTATGTAGTTTCTAAGTTAATTAAATATCGGAAGATTATAAATGACGCCTATACCAAAAATATGGTAAACACTAATCATCTGTCCTAACTATGTCGGGGCCGGCTTCCAGTCTAACCGGATGCAGGTGAGAATTTTCATGGAACGACTGCCTATTTGAAGTCTACAACCTAGCTACTGGGTAACACAATACCCCTTGGTTAATAAACCATAAATAATTGTAAACACTCAATTTTTTTTTTTTTTTATGTGGTATCGGCCGCGACTTTACATTTTCGAAACATCAAGTTTTGTTTATCAATTAAGTATGTACAGAATATACAAACTACGAAAATGTAATTTGGGATTGACGGACACATTTTAGCCTCTAGAGGCTTCAACATATTCTATTTAGGGCAAAAAGTCCCGTCAATATTTAATATATTTTTTACGAGTAACCAAAAAATATTTCTGAAAAAAAAAAGGCTGAAAAGGCCATTTGCGATATTAAATTTTATGTCTATTTAATATCTCGAAATGAACGTTTTTATCCATTTGTACATACAAATGTTTGACCTTTACAGTCGTCAATATTAGAATCAGTCCTGACTTTAGTGGTGGCTTTATGAGGTACCCTAAAATATTTATTTAAGGGGAAAGGTCGAAAGTATTTGATATAATTATATATTTGTGTCAGTTTTAAACTTAATAAGAATGCATTACATAACGAGGTGGGTATTGAAAAGTCTAAGTTTTAAACTGACTATTACTGATATTACAGATCATATACAGGTTGATAGGAAACTCGACGTATTCCTTGAAAGGGGTTGTACTAGAGGTCATTAGCAACAAATTTAGTCCCCTCCCCTGACCCCTTAACCCCTTTCAAGGAATACGTCGAGTTTCCCTGTCACCCTATATAAGGTGGCTAGATGCGGTAAGCGGACAAGAGGGTGTTGTGGCGCAGCCTGGGAAAGGCCTATGTCCAGCAGTGGACTGCGATAGGCTGAGTTGGTGGACAGATCAACAGTGCGTTCACGAAAAAAAGTTGCCATCAACCGGAGACAAATACAGACTCCTGGCTGCCACTGAGAAATTCCCGATAGAAAAATGAATAACACTTTTCCCGTCCAGGGAATCGAATATGAGTTGAAACAAATACCAGTTGTATTAGAACGGAATAAATCGAACTCGGACGAAGAACCGGTCGAAGTGGAGGTGCTTGGGGGAGGCCTATGTCCAGCAGTGGACGTCTTTTGGCTGATATGATGATGATGATGATGAAATCGAACCCTGGATCTCATGCTCAGCAGTAGCGCTAGACCAAAAAGAGTTATTGTTATTATTATAATTGAATAACCATAATATACAGGGTCAACTTAAATTAGCTAGCGAAACTCTACAGACGTGATCGATAACTAAACACGACAAAATAAAAACGGCAGAATGAACATTTGACAGAAAAAAATTGGGGTAATCGACTGCTGATTGTGTTGTCGCTTGAAGTATGAGTTGAGAAAATCTATTTTTTTTGATTTATCGTGTTACGATATCGATACCCGTCATCTCTGCAGTTAAAAAAGAAAAGATATTTTAAGTCACTAACAGCGGTCGATGACCTCAAAAAATATAATCAAATTAATTATTTTTTTGTTTTATCTATATTATTTAGATATTTATCTGTACCCATCACGTCTGCGGAGTTTCGCTAGCTAATTTTATTTGACCCTACAGATATACAGGTTGAAATTGAAAACATGCGAAAAATCGAAATGGGAGATTTACTTGACATCGCGAAAAAAAAATCAACTGTTCCCTACATTTTGACGAGTTATGTGAACATAAATGTAGGGAACAACCGATTTTTTTTTCGCGATTTCAGATTTGGTCCCATAGTAAAAGTTGTTCATAATAATAATAATCGTTTATTTATAAAAGGGGATACATTTACACTGAATAGCTTAACAATTAAAATAGCGCACAGTTGCTAATTTGCCTGAACTAGGTTCAACCTGTGCTTCAGGCTAGAAAGTGCATAAATACTTAAAGTAATAAATTTAAAATGAGTATAATGTAAAAAACTAAATTAATACTTAGGTACTTAAAAATAGCATGTTAGCAGTTCTATTTGCAGACAATAAGCAGGTCTTCTGTCTGTGCATAGACGATGTTTAATAAATATTTAAGTATAATTTTTTTACAGCTATAGTAATTTAGTTTATAGATAGTAGTAGTTTATGGTAGTTTTCTATTTAATCTATTGTACAGGAACGGGCCTAAGAAAGTTATAAATCTTTCCACAAAGACATGTTTTGAGGTTGCGTTAGATATGCATACTAAATCATTCCGTCTCTTGTTAGTGTTGTCGGCATTGTACGCAAGCATAGTGTGCTGTTTTAATACTAAGTGCATAATGAAAATAATGATGAGAAAAATCTCCCATTTCGATTTGTCGCATGTTTTCAATTTCACCCTGTACATCGAAATACATACCTACCCTAGAAGCTTTCAAAATAATCGGCTTACAAGTATTCACACCAACTCTGTCATAACCTGCTCTTGCCTAATCACACTACTGCTAAATCGATGTAGACTTAGCGTTTTGTCGCCAACCGCAGGTGTCACGTTACTCGATCCGTTTACTGACACGTCACTAAGTCTATACGACGTGTTATGAGGTTGATGGACGTATACTTCAAGTTGTAAGGACATGTTCATCGCGTGACAGGTGTGATCCGTGACGCTTGACGCGTGAAATGACGTAACGTGCTTGTCACGCGTTTTTGTTTTAATTTTTTTTTCGTAATATCGTATTGAATTTTTTTGTTTTTGGAAGCTTCTCGTCTGCAGTACGTTTGAGTATTTTTTGATATAGGTAATTATTTAAATTTTCGTGTTGTTGCTTTTTGATTGTCGGTCTTTGATAAACTTAATTTATTATGTTAGTCACCTTTCATTAATATAATTTTCATGGTAGTTAAGCAAATGCCCGGAAAAAAAATTCCGGGCTAAATAATAACAGCCGCACAGGTCGATCGATCAGGTTTAGCTACGCTTGCCGCGGTTCGATACCTCTTGGTAAGACTGGTTGTCAGACTTTCGGGCTTCTGACTACCCGTAACGACTGTCAAAGATCCGCGAATGACAGCCGGGACCAACGGCTTAACGTGCTTTCCGAGGCACGGAGGGGTCTCGGTATGTAAAGATGGTGACCCATCCACAGACCAACCGCGGCAAGCGTAGCTTAACCTGACCGATCGACCTGTGCGGCTGTTAATATTTAGCACGGGCCCCTCCTAATCCTAATAAAATAATCCTAATTGATTTATTTTATTTTAAGCGTATGCTGTCCCACTGCAGGGCAAATACCTCCCTTTCTTCTTTCCACTCCTCTTTGTCTAGAGCTAGTGTGGACCAATCCTGTCTGTCGGCGTCAAGCTCATCCCGCCATCTTCAAAGATCTACGATTAACAGCCGGGACCATTGCCATAACGTGCTTTCCGAATCACGGAAAAGTCTCGATATGTATTGAATGGTCACCCATCCACGAACCGACCTTGACAAGCGTAGCTTAACCTTCGATCGACTTATTCCGGTCTAAACCCCTAAACCCCCCTCCACCGCCCCCCCCTCGATCCCCTGCTAGTTCTTCTTCTGTTTTAATCTCTGTCTTATCCACTTTATCTAGGTTACTCTTTTTGACAGGTAAGTACAGTCAAGAGAATATAAACGTTTCATGTTTTACAAAATTCGTGCGGCTGTTACGATTAAGCCATAAGCCGCGTATTTAGTTATTGTAAAAAGCCATCTTTAAATGCTTCCTAAGTATTATTCCTAGATGTATCAGTAATTACAAAGTCTCTTCTTCTGAATTCATGTCACAATTTTCGTCTAAGATACCTCTCCGTGTAAATTTGTGGTGACTCTTATACATGGTGTTCGGCAGAACGTTGAACACACGAAAATGGCAGATGGTGACTGCTACCTACCCAGCCCAAAAAAAAAATACCTAGGCCCCATAGTTTTTTTTTTAATTCAACAAATTACGTACCGTTCGAAAGGCCATACACCAAGGATGTTTCGATGCAATGCAAAGAAAAGCTCAAAATCACGTTTTATCCCTTTTTGTAATATTTGATGGCTTATAACTTTTTGCCTAGTTAGGTACTATTTGCGCCAAACAATAATTTTAGATGAATCTACCAATAGTCGAAACAAAAACAAAAAAAAAAGTGTTGCCAGTTTCGTCTATCCTACATAAAGTTTAGGCCTTCAAAGTTTTAAAACTTATGAATTTCGGTAATAAAAAAAAACGAATGGGGCCTGAGTAATATTTTTTTGGGCTGGGTAGGTAGCAGACGACCCCATCTATCTGCCATTTTCGCGTGTTCAACGTTCTGCGGAACACCCTGTATATAACACACATATTAGTACCTACTCTCTCCTACAGATACTCGTATATACGTACCTACTCTACACGTTAATGTAATTAGATTTCCATCAAAGTAACCGCACAAAGGAGTAACTTGCTAACTGGTATCTTCAAGCTTTATCCCGAGCGTGGTAGGTTGAATTAACGGCTTTGGTTGGGATATTTGAATATCTAGGTTTATAACTATGGAGTATATAATCTGGGACTGCGACTGCCCAATGACCTGTGGGCCAAAATAACCACCACGTGGAGCCCTGTCACAGCTAGAAGGTGTCGCGGCAGACCCCGTAGTAGATGGCGGGACGAGTTGGACAAAAAAAACGACCAGTGGTTCACTTTAGCCCTGGACGGAAAGAGCTGGAAGTCATGGGGAGAGGCATTTACCCAGCATTGGGATGATGGAGGTCATTGTATTCATCATTATGAACAACTTTTACTATGGAACCACACACGAAATCGTGAAAAAAAAAATCAGCTGTTCTCTACATTTATGTTCACATAACTCGCCAAAATGTAGGGAACAGCTGATTTTTTTCGCGATTTCAGGTTTGGTCCCATAGTAAAAGTTGTTCATAATGATGAGTACAATGACCCCTTAAGAGGAAAACGGTGATTAAAATTTCTCCCTGTATTTATGTTTACAGTTTGCGCGTGGACGTCCCTGCCACCCTGTTCCTCAAACACGATTGCACCTGCCACTGTTTGTCTCTGCATCACCCAGAGGTTGACTGGTAGAAAATGCCTTAAGTCCGCCTCTGTATATTTGGGTGCTTGAAGTCATCATCTGCCTAGCCTTTTCCCAACTATGTTGGGGTCGGCTTCCAGTCTAACCGGATGCAGCTGAATACCAGTATTTTACATGGAGCGACTGCCGATCTGACCTCCACAACCCAGTTACTGGGTAATACGATACCCCTTGGTAAGACTGGTTGTCAGACTTTCGGGCTTCTGACTACCCGTAACGACTGTCAAAGATCCACGAATGACAGTAGGGACCAACAGCTTAACGTGCTTTCCGAGGCACGGAGGGGTCTCAGTATGTAAAGATGGTCACCCATCCACAGACCAACCGCGGCAAGCGTAGCTTAACCTGATCGATCGACCTGTGCGGCTGTTATTATTTAGCCACGGACCCCTCTATTTGGGTGCTTGAAGTATTAAATAAATAAATAAACATTAAAAAAAACACGTTCAATGAAGGCATACATATAACTAAAGTATACAGAATTCATGGTAACAGGTTGTACATGCTTTAAGTTAAAGTTACGTACTATTTTATAACACTGATGTAAAACATAACTCTGTCTTGGCTGTCACACTGTCGGGTAAAAATAGAAATATTACTGTAACTCGAGGAATGTATACATTGCCCGACCACTGCCATCGATCTTAGGTGTACGGATATGAACTTTCTACCTCAGCGTATCTACTAGTCTTACATGTTAACAAATCTTATCTCTGACACCATAAAATCCCATCAGGTAGTATCCCAACATTGATGGGGGTCCAATTAGAGCAACATCCGTTGATAACAGTTCACTGAACACGCGTTAGGTGGCGCCTGGGAAGTGTGAGACTGCCTTTAGTTTGACATTATTACGTGTCGAATGGAAAGTTATCGAGATTTGACATGTCATTGCTATAAATGGGTTTATGTTTTGTTGAGATTTTTGGCCAAGTTGGGCGTTTATTATTATAAAATTATGTTACCAAAAGTCGTATCTAATAGTATTACTGTTTTTAAATTGTTGATCATTTAGAATTTTTTATAACTCAGTTTTGCATTTCAGAAAAGAAATGAAATGCAGATAAAAATTAAGTGCATGAGAACTAATTCAAAACATTATTAGAATAGACACTGAAATTCAGAATAATAAATTAATTAAGTCATTAAGGCACGGTATGTGGAGCTTTTCCAGCCACACTAATGGACTTAGTAGCTCGTAAATATACAGTTTTTATTGCCGACTGCTTTAATAAACTGCTCGAGTAATCAGGAAGATTAATGCAACGCTTATTTCACTTCCCTTTACAGAGGTGGGGATATTATTTTATATCTATTTATACATAGGACTGTAATTAAAGACGGCGATTTGAATGAAATATTTTTTTTTTACGGTGAGATGTAAAACAAAACGTCAAAATTATGACAGCCCCAATCTCTATCAAATAACAACCGCCAGCCATCAAATTCACACACACATAATTGGTGAAAAGGAGGTGTCAATATTCTACAGGGGGTTGGAAGCGTTGAACTGAGTCGCAGCTTAAACAAAAGAATATTAAGTTACCGTTAAGTTCCTTGCGTGATACTGACAACGTAGTCTGTAGGCACTTGGCCGAGTGTGAGTTCAAAGTACCTACTATCCGAGTGTGAGTTCAAAGTACCTACTATCCGAGTGTGAGTTCAAAGTACCTACTATCCGAGTGTGAGTTTAAAGTACCATCACTTGTTCAACGGTTAGCAAAGAGACTTCGTTAAGTGTATTAGTGAAGGTGAATATTTGCTCTGGATGTCGCTTTCAAGGAGAAAATTCACGACGGAAAATTCCGAATGCCGACGCTGTAAATGGGATTTTGCGCTCGGGACAGAGACAATGGGGTAGGTAAACGCGATGTGGGATTTCCTTTTAAATTCAGTAAAGAGAATTGGCAAACCACATATTTTGAAAGCCAATAAACTGGTGGAGATTTTGGAGTCAGGTTTTATATACAGGGTCCCATTAAAATAGATGGACAAATTTTAACACAGAGCCCAGTATGTCTAACCAAAGATATCCAAGCAAAAAAAAAAACACTGATTAAAGTGATTTTATTTTGACCTAAAATAATAAATTTCCGGCACATTAGCTGCTTGACATTTGCGAAAAATATGCGGGACAACACGGGTTGGTGTACAACATAAATAAAAGTGAGTGGATGGTCTTTCAGGCTCGGGGAAGGTCCCTAAGTCAAACACCTAAAGTTAGACTGAATGGCTACCCCCTTAGTAGGGTAGAACAATTTAAATACCTTGGGCACCTGCTAACCCCGGATCTGAAAGACGATAATGACATAGAAAGGGAGCGTAGAGCGCTGTCTGTTCGGGCGAATATGATAGCACGCAGATTTGCTCGATGTTCAAGAGACGTCAAGATCACCCTGTTCAGGGCATTTTGCACGTCCTTCTACACGAGCAGTCTGTGGGTGAATTATACGCAAAAGCAGTACAGCGCTCTACGCGTCCAATACAATAATGCATTCAGGGTACTGTTGGGGCTGCCTCGCTTCTGCAGCGCTTCGGGGATGTTCGCCGAAGCGCGTGTGGATTGTTTTTATACAACCATGCGCAAGCGGTGCACATCCCTGGTGCGCAGGGTGCGGGTCAGCCCGAACAGTATTCTGAGCGCCTTCGCCCAGCGATTTGACTGCCAGTACATGTATCACTGTGACATGGTACATGTACGGGCTAATGTGGAAATATTGTTTTAATTTGTAATTGTATGGTATTGTGTTTAATTGAATTTAATTGTATTTTTATTAGTTTTAATTTTTTATAATTGGTCCATGTTGGCTTTTATTCAATAAATATTATTATTATTAGTGTATTTTCGTTAGCTGATTTTTTCTTGTAAGTATCTAATGCGTTTTTCTTATATTTTTTTTACTATCGTCCTTATTTTGGTGGTCTTAATGATTTCTAAAAGTTTGTCTATCTATTTTAATGGGACCTTATATATAGTCGAAAATAGGGAAAGATTGAAGTAGAAAAATCATATCATAGAAATGCGAGCAAAAAAATTCCTTAAAGATGAAAAAAGACAAGTTGTAGTCTAGTAATCATTATCTAGAAAGCTAGGCAGATGATTCCCTATTAAGTTGAGGTTGGCTTCCAGTCTACCCAGATACAGCTGACTACTAGTATTTGAGGTGGAGCTACTTCCTAGTACTTACTAATAAGTAATAATATGTAAATAACAGTGGCGAAGGGTGAATTTATGACAGAGGTAGGCCGGAGCAAAAAAAAAGATGCCAAAAAAAAAATTCAATGATGAATTGACTATAGAGTGGTTATGTTCTGAATTTTCGAAGGGAAGCCGGTGGGAATCGAGTTGTATGGGGCCTTCGCCACTGGTAAATATAACACCTCATAAACCAAGATAGAAGTCCCAAATCAAGACCAGTGCAGTAGATATTGCTAATCGATTGCACCATATGTTCGAAAAATGTGTCTGCTCAACAACGTAAATAACGCAATGAATGTTGTTGAACTGAGAGAATACCTAACACAAAAATGCTTTTACTCGGTCGCAGAATACCTAGAACAAAATAATTAGTAAATAAATGATAGCTAGATAAATAATTACATATTTTATTATAGTCATAAAAAAAAAAAAAAAAAACGAACGCACACATACATACTATTATTATTATTATGTTAAAATTATTATTTGAATTTATATATATATATATATATATGTGTATATATTTATATATTTATTTTGAAATTATTATTAATATTATGTTGCCGTGCCCTAACCGGGTTTCATGTTGGAACTTACTAATATTGTAACAACTAAATAATGTACACATGAATGCAATAAAGAATTTGAATTTGAATTTGAATTTGAACTGTCAAAATTAAACCCATTGCTACCCCTCTGCGGGGTAATTGCGTAACACGCTATCAGTAGCAATGGGTTTTATTTTTACAGTTCAACAACATTCATTGCGTTATTTACGTTGTTGTGGGCTTAGGTATTAGTCGATTCGCACGTTACTCGCGCGAAACAAGTGAATCGTCACATTATATAATATTCTTGTTTCTATAGGCGACTAGCAGGATTTGGCGATATTGTTATGCAGTGAAATTAAGAAAAAAATACCGCTTCGTGCGAGTAAATTCGTGAAAATCGTAGTCGATAAGTAATTTTTCGAACATTTATGAAGCAATCGATTACCAATATCCTTCAAAATGATTCAGATTGTGATTAATAGTGTGTTACGCAATTAGGGTGCCGAGTTTGACTTATCGGGGGGATTCATCTTTAATATCCACGTCAACTATGTAGAAGTCAGTGTTTAGCCCTAACGCTGTCAAACGTCTTAAAAGCTGACAAGTGTCATAAACCTAATACCGAGATTATAAAGCTAGACCTAGCTCTCGGTGGGTATGTACAGACGCCAGCATATCAAGCTACTACAATCTGTCAAATTTCTTTAATAGAATTTCAACTTTACTACTAAAGCATAAGGTTCAAAGTTGATTGGGAAAATTTTCGGGTATTATGCTGGCGTGTGTACTAAGCTCCTAAATTGATTATAGGACAAGTCAGACCCTCTTTGTAGTATGACTAACTTGAAAGTTTTTGGTTCAATTAATTTGTAGTTCATGTAGGCGTTTATTAGAATTCGTGCTTTCGATGGAATTTTCCATCCGCAAAAATGACGAACAACCATACAAACTATCATTCCATATTCGAACGAAAATCCAGAATTTTTCACTTTAGTTGTATAAAGAATTCTTGTGTAAAATTGTATGCTTCTGTAGTCTGCCAGTGAGTGAATTTATTATTATGTTATGTTATACCTGTGTTGTTCCACTGCAGGACAAAGGGCTCCCGTCCCTCTTTCCACTTTTCCCGGTCTACTGCAATTGTGGGCCAATCCTTTAAGGAGTCCAGGAGGCCTGCCACAAGCTCTTAACGCGATCCATTTTAGGACCTAAACTGAACTGTTCTTCCAATTCCTACCATGACCAGTATTTTTAAAACTGTGTATTCCAAATTTCTGCAAAAATACTAGCTAGAAATATATTGAAACTTTTTTTAAACTAACCCACGTTATAACAACACGTGGAAATAAAATACAGCAGTTACAATTTTCACAAACACTATTATATATTTTGTCGAGAAAGTTTCAAAGAGGAAATTGGTATATCGAAGTTCGTCCGATTGTTGGAGCTACTTAGAAAATATTCAAAATTGCTTTTGATGTTTTCATAAAAAATTTTGTTCCGTTCTGCTGTGTTTGCTCTGTATTGTTTTTGGATGTATTATCTGAATAGTTTCGCAAGGAAATTGAAGACTAGAGTCGCTAAATAAGTTTTAGTTGCTAACTTACTGACTTGAGACTGATCATAGACTTGTCTTTGATAGATGTTACTAAATAACTGATTGGATATGTTTGACATGTTTAAATTTGAGAGCAGTGGTGGCCAAGTGGGAATAGCCGCGACTTACGAGTTGTAGGTCGTAGGTTCGAATCCAGACAGGCGCTTTACTTTGTGTAAATTATTTCATCACCACTACTCTCAAAACGGTGAAGGAAAACATCGTGAGGAAACCGGCATGTCCTAGAACCAAAAATTCGAAGACATGTGACATCTGCCAACCCGCACTGGGCCCGCGTGGTGGATTACGGCCCACTCCCTCTCACTGACAGGAGGCCTGTGTCCCAGCAGTGGGAACATTATAGGCTGGTTATTTATGTATGTAAATACCGTGTGTTGGGACCTTTGTGATCTGCTATACAGGTATTTCTAGTGCAGACACCAGTATCTCACAAACTAGTATCACATAGTTTTTAAGCGTGTTTAAATTAATATGATGCCATTATTTGTGAAGAGAAAATAATTTATTTGAATTTGATGTCAGTTATCTTATGTCTTTGGAAGTCACTGCTGCATAATTATGCCAAAACAGGCTTCCTAAAGTTCGTTATAAGTGTCAGGCAATATTACTAATTTCAGCTCAATTATTCAATCAGTAGGTATTTCGAAATAGAAGTTTAAAACAAGATTATCACCTGTTCTAACGTCCTCACAACACAACTGATATTTCAAGTTTGTTAATTAACATAAAAATAAGTTGTAAACAAAACAAAATATTTACTTTTAAAACCAAAGGTTCGAACAATGGTGGTAGAAACTGACTGCTTTGAATATAGCGTGTCATTGCTCTGAGACACAGGTGCGAGGAGTTAGGTGAACAAAATTATTATTTTATTATTTTGTCTCATTTTTTTTTTCTTCATTTTATCTGACTAACACGGCACGGTTTCTTTACGATACGACGAATAAACCGTGCCGTAGAAAAAACGTGTCCGTCAACAAGCTACCATAGTGATCCATACAACACTGGCGACCGTGCAGTACATAAGAAAAACGTGTGTGTACGAAAGGCGTACGTGTCGTGTCGTTACGTGTCGTAAATCATCATAATTTTAGCTGACAGACGACTACTGCTGCATAGTTAGCGCCACGAAAGATGAGACCTGACACACCACGTGGTTTGACTTGCGCAGTACACGATTTTAGGTCTCTTTAGCGGTATGAGGTCTGAGCGCGGGACAGGACCGGACGTTATAGGGGCGGCGGAAAGAGCGCGGGAGGCGGGGTTAAAGGTCACAGCTCATTAGAGCCACCCGGCACCCACTCCGCACCGCCTCGCCTCCTGCGGCTAGTATTCTTTATATGGACTTGTATGGGTATGCGCTCACTATATCAACTCCGTAGCGTCACCGGATCGCCTCGGTCGTAAGCCCTCCACGCGCGGACGGCGGGTGGACCACTCGGTGACAACTCGCTGCTCGCATGCTTGCCTTGCGTTGACTGCGCATTGCCACTGACTCCACCGCCACTCCACTGGTTGACCGCGCGACGTTTATTGGTGATAACGCGGCGTCCACCCGTGGACCACCTGTCGACAACGAGTGGACGCTGTGCGACGAGGCGGTGCGGGGTGGGTGCCGGGTGGCTCTAATGAGCTGTGACCTTTAGTCTCACCTTTCGTGGCGCGCATTGCACATGGGTCTCCACAAACGACAGTCACAACGGAAAGTGCATTCCAAATGAAATAGATTCTCACTTTTAAAGATAATAAGTACTAAATTCTGCAGTTTTGCCGAATGGTAAATATTGTTTTCATAATCTCTTATCGGATTCCTTGATTTTCTGTTATTGAAGTATAATATTAGGAAACGTAAGGTAGTTCAAAGTAAGGTAGATGTTGTTACCCTAAATCCCTAACATTTTGCTGCCCAAACATCCAAGCAGTGTGTCCAAACCACGATGCGTGAAATGCACCCAAGCTATTCAAATCAGCGCAAGCCACAAAAACAGAATTGAGATATTATGCAAATACCTGATTGTATGCAGATGGTCGATAATAGGCTACACTTAGAAATCGACGTTCAATTCTCTATAATGAGTAAGACAATAGGCTTAATAAAGCCGTTGACTATACAAGGTTTTGATCAAGATAGTGTCGGTAATTGGCTTGAGAGGTGGGCGTGGTTAAGAAATTGCATGGCGTGTGGATATTGTTCACAAAAAACTTTATGCTCTAGTGGCTATTTGGGGTCAGGGGTAGAATATATAACGTTTTTCGGTACATAATTTACATATCCCGTGAGTTTCGTAAACGTTGCTTGGGATATTTTGTAATTATTTTGTTTTTTGCTGCATATACTCGTAGGTGGGCCCTAATATCGGCATGGGCACCTGCATATA
Source organism: Hydraecia micacea (assembly GCA_914767645.1). Lineage (NCBI taxonomy): Eukaryota > Metazoa > Arthropoda > Insecta > Lepidoptera > Noctuidae > Hydraecia > Hydraecia micacea. The sequence continues at coordinate 3,686,339 of OU611793.1, read as the reverse complement.
GGTGGTCGAACTTGGGTGTATGATTGAGAGAACACAAAACACTATATCATTTGAGTACCTCAGGCGTGACTTTAATTATGTTAAACCTTTGGTTATAAGTTCGAAGACCGATAAAGAGATAGATGTTTTTGAATTTAGGCGTATTCACGTATGTGTATTTTTTCCGTTTGTATACATTGACTAACCAGTAAACAACTTTTTCCATTAACCTATATTGTCCCACTGCTGAGCAAATTTCTTCCCCATATTTTCTCACTCTTCTTTGTCCTGCGAATTCTCCGTCCGAGATTGGAGGCTGAAGTGGGACTGGGCGGGTGACACCTGTAGAAATCTAATCAGATGGGCCAAAGTCCTCACACAGTGGGTTCTTGAAGACAGGTGTCGTCACCGAGGCAGGCCTAAGAAACGCTGGCGTGAAGATTTGGAGTCGTTCCGAACTGAGTGGACGGAGAAACAATTAATTACTAATTTTAAAAAAATTGTTCTATTAAATTAATTCAATAAAAGCAGTTTTCCTTTTTTTATATACCTACATGTACGTTTCATATACATAGTCGGTTGCCTTATTTTATGTCAATATTATCTTGATTAATTAAAATTTTCTTTATACAGGGTTATTGGAAAAACACCAAAAACCTCTTAAGAGGTCATTGTACTCATCATTATGAACAACTTTTGATGAGTACAATGACCTCTTAAGAGGTTTTTGGTGTTTTTCCAATAACCCTGTATATAAGGTCCGTTTAAAATAGGTGGACAAACTTTTAGAAATCATTCAGACCACCAAAATAAGGGCGATGGTAAAAAAATATATACGAAAAACGTATTAGATACTTTACAAGAAAAAAAAAACAACTAACGAAAATACACTAATGTGCCGCCAATTTATTATTTTAGGTCAAAACAAAATCACTTTAATCAGTGTTTTTTTTGCTTGGATATCTTTAGTTAGACTTACTGAGCGCTGTGTTAAAATTTGTCCATCTATCTTAATGGGATCCTGTATAAGCAGCTGCAATTAAATCAATTGTAGGTATGCATAAAACCTCATTAAAATATTAAAACAAAGTCCACCCTTGGAACAAAAACCTAAAACATTAAAGTACCTTAATGATTTCCTTAACAAAAGTAATTTAATTGCACATTGAATCTAAAACATAACTACCACCTCAAAATTGCAAGCCAACAACTTTCTCTGCCTAGTTAGAAACAAAACGATCAAATAGCATTTTTTACTTTAAAAAATAAACGTTCCAGGTTCCAGCCACTAGACGGCTAAGCCTTTATATCCCAGGTCGGCTCTTGTAGAGAGCCTAAACAAAGAGCCGTAAATAGTGCATTGTTCTAGAGCCCCAGCCAGAGAGCCCCTAACAAGTTTGTGGGGTTTTCAAGATCACAATTTTTATTCTATAGGGGTTGCTAAGTTCTTATTTTAAAGTAAGCTTAAAGGTTTTTTTGAAAGGGATCGTGTTTTGTTTTTTTAGCTTTCTCTGTGGTTCCTAGTCCTTTGTGTTTTAGCGGGATTCAGGACCTAGGAGTGTTGACCTAAAAAGGTTACTAGGGTAGACTAAAGTGGTGAGTCGATAAATCCAGTGCTGTGACAACCTAGTTTATTTCTAGCCGAGGTTAGTCTAGCACGAGGTTATTTCTATCTAAGAAGTTACTTATGGGTTCGTTTTCAGACGTCCCGTACCTATCTAAAATACTGTAGTTGTTGTGTATTACCTAGATAAGTTTAGCTAAGGCTGGAGTGCTTGCGTTTATTTAAGAACCCTTGAATAAAAATGTGTTTTTATTGAAGTTAATAAGTCTAGACTACAATTCTATTTTTTGTAATGTAATTTTGACGTTCAAAGGTTCTTTTTATGTGACAATTTGAAATACTAATTTGACTGTGACTTTCAGGAATTAAAATAAAAGAATATCTTTTATTTTGTAAAAATTATAAGAGACGTTTTATGTAGGTATTGTTAAGTAGACCTTTTAAAACAAAGGAATAAATAAATACGAGTAACAAAATTCATTTAACATTTCCACGCTAAAAAGCCGCATCCTAATTTAAAATTCCCGGAGCCCTCTTGCTAATATACAATTAAACCGTTCCCAGCATTAATTCGCAAGAAGACAACAGGCTGATGTCTCAATCGCATTTATTTCAATTACAAATCAGCTTGAATATTCATACGCCGAAAGCTATAAGTGTGCCTAGAACGTGCGCAAGAGTCGGCCCGCCCTCGACGCTGATTGGCCGGCCAATTTTGAATTGGCCAATCGCGTTCGCGCGGGAAACGTTACGTGTAATTTTAGCATAATTAGTCACGCATTGGAGTAGTAAGGTTGTGCTTTCTGCAAAAAATATCCATATTATTATGTTTGTTGGCTGACAGGATCCATTGTTTGGCACCGCTAGTTTATGTTGTATTGTTTCTAGAGTAATTGTTATATTGTTTGGAAGACATTGAAATATATAGAGAAGTCATCGAGGATGAGTTTCTTAGTTTTTGTTACGATAGAGCGGGTTTTTGTGCTATCCGTTACGCTTTTTGTTAAGTCGCTGAGGTCAACTACTGATATATTTTCGCCACAACTTTAGGCTAAAATACCTACTTGATATAAAACTCATATTGATTTAACCATAACTATTTAAGCCATTTCCATATCCGTCTAAGCCATACCTTGTAGTACTAACTCCACCGAACTTGTACCTATTGTATTTGTAGGCAATATAGGCATGGCCTTGATTGGATCATCATTCTTATGCACTCATCCCAATTTATCTAGGGTCGGTGTAAGTACGTACTTACGAAAAACGATAAGTAATATGTATTTCTATTAATAGTCATGTCGGTATTCCTCCCCTGTCTAGGCATATCATCTTTCACACAATCCATCCATCGTTTCTTTGGTCTTTCTGCACGCGGCATCCTCGTCGCCATTATATTGACTTTGTACCTAAATGTAATTAATTAATACACTCGTTATTACTTTGACGAAAACACGTTTTCAATAATGAACCACAAAATACAACAAAGATGGCGTTTTAAGACCGAACACTTCTAAGCAGACAGTCTTGCCCTTTCGGTAATAGTACATTACTGCAGCGGCCAGCAAAAGAGGCATTGATGGACGAACGTGTAAATGTGGGCCGAGGGGAAGCCGAGGTACACGTATGTAAGTCCAGTTGTGGCCAAGGCTTGTATAGTACCTTTCTCAAATAATGCGCGGAAATTAAAACTAAGTAGTACCTAGGCAGAACTTTTTTGTCAACTACAATTACTTTACAAAATCAATGACGAACAACGAACAAAAATAATTTTTCCTGCGTTAAAGTGTTAATTTGTTTTCATTTCGAAAAATAAATAAAACTTTTGATAAGTTACCTCCTTGGTTGCCATCTTTCGGAGTAAAAGATCGTTCCATTTTTAAATTACATGACAGATAAATTTGTTTACTATGTAATTTATTTGGCCGCTAAACCACGACAGATATGGATTTTCATACAACTTTTGCCGGCCGCTGCTTGCATGTATTTGGCCAGTACAGCAATTTCGATTTATCTCGAAGAAGGTTGTCAAAATAATGCTCAAATTTTCAAGAATGTTTGAGAAATAATATACAACACTACCCCTATTCTTATAGCCATCCACATTCATACTCAATATTCTCCTCACGACATTTTCACGACACAACAAAGCCTTGATTCAATATCTCCATAAAATCCGTGAAACAAACAGAGATAACTATAAAACCTCAAGAAAATGCCAGTTTAAACTTAAGTACTCGTACTAAAGTTATCCTAGATACTAATATTCAGGAAGACAAGTTGGATAATAAAAACCTCACAGAGTATGAAGATTGCGATAAGTTTTACTTGCAGTCAGTTGCCCGCGGTAAATAATTTCCTGGAGTCAACTCTTTTAACTTATACGAGAAAAGGTTAGGTTTTTGCAAGACTTTTAGAAGAAAACTGTCTTAGGAACTGTGGAAGTATTTCTTATCTTAGTTATTATGATCCTCTTTATTATTTATTATTTTGCAATTTTCTGGGCTACCTACCTTAAACTTATAATATCGATTAATCAAAGGGCTTTATGAATAGGATCTAAAATGGAATCTGTTACGACTCATGTCCTTTTAGGACCTTGGTTTCGTTTTAGGACTAATTAACTAGTCTCTCGATTTAAAAACTTAAGACAGCTAAATATTAAGTTTGTTAGCATTTTAGAGATAAGTTTGTAATACTATCTTCGGGACTAATAAAAAAAAATATAGCCCTGTCAGAGAGAGAGAGACAATTTAAGACAATTAGAGAAAGGGACAGAGCTACAATTTTTTTTCTAATTTTTTTTTGTCAAACCCTTTACAGTCCTGTTTATCCCACTAAATTACTATACAAAGTATTAAATCTACTATCAAAACCCTTATCATCAAAAAGAACACCGAAAATCAATAGTTCACGCAGTAAATCACACAGGACCCAATATAATTCGTGTTAACTTACAGAACTAACGTTATCTCCGCTCAGATTACACAGAGGGCGCTGTAACCGCGGGGCTACCGATTCAGCCGTGTAATATTGACGTTCCTTATGATTTATGAACAATAAACACTGGCAACCATATTGTTCTAAAATAGGTTAGTCTCATACGAGGCGATGGCGATGCGATATTGTTTGAGTTAGTTTTGAGTATGAATTTAGAATTAGTATGTGATAGAGTTTTGACTTTGAATTCTAGTTCGTAATTTTTGTTATTGTGTGTGATTAAGTTTTAAAGTTTCAGGCCGAAGGAATCTTTTACAAAATAAGGTTTATCTTTAGACCCAGGTGTAGGTACAAAATTCGAGTCATTTTTAAATTTCGAACTATAAACCGACAAAGTCAAAGTTCTTAATGCAAAATTGACAACTTAGACTCGGGTTTAGAGTCTAAGTTGTCAATTTTGCATTAAGAACTTTACGTTTGTCGGAATACAGTAACTGGCTCGAAGATTTTGGTCTAAAGTTAGTGTCGTTTTATAAAAAGTCGGAAAGCGTCTCTTGTACCGTCTCTTATTTTGTTACCGTGGAAGAAAGATAGTTTCTCTGGAGACATTGCCCTCAGTGTAACACAGGAACCACCAGAGTGGGTGCGTTCCACAAGACATCCAGGTGTCGCTAACTCCCTTCATATGTGCTGAGGCCGGTCATCGTGCGCCAGCCTCCACTTCACCTATCTGTCTCATGGATACCCATCCAACATAGAAAAGGGGGTTTATATTTAGAGCGAGGTTCGAACTGAAAAACTCTACGTCACCCACCCGATGCCCTTTGCACTCTCACCAGCCAGCAATATTAGCAAAGAGTCTAAACTAAAACCTAAACACGAATAACCCATCCCAGAACACATGAACCCTACAATCATGACAGACTACTCAACGAACAGTCACGAATACCCACGAAATCCTCCGAACACTTCCGAGTTGTTCCGAGCGAGTTCTGCTCCGCTAACTGCAGAAGGCGGCGACTTGATTACAGATTCGTTGCGAGTCTGCCCACCCTCTTATTTGCGTGAGTATAGGTACGTGTGTTACAGTGCTGATGTGTTCCGGTGTACGATTGCTTTATTTCGTTGTGTTTAGTGAGTTGTGGCGTGATGTGGAGGCATTGTTTTAAGGGAATAAAGATAGACATTTTTATTTCTTGTTTCCTTACGGGTAACCAAAGATACATGGCATTTATAACATCGCACATATGAATAAGCAGAGGACTATTAGTACGACATTTCACCACCTATGTTTTAAGTCCTAATGTAATAGGGGGTGCCATCAATCAGACACAAACTCTGAGCTGTACTGAGAAACTTCAGATGAAAAAGCCAATAGCACTTTTCCCGACCTGGGGAATCAAACCCTGGACCCTTGCTGAGCAGTTGCACTTATGAGGTGAATGAGGCAATCATTTACACTGTTGTCGTAATAAAAAATATAGAAAAATAAGTTTTACAAGACAAAAAAAGCTGCTCTCAAAACGATGAAGGAAAACATCGCATCGTGAGCAAATCGCCATGTCCTAACCTAACCAAAAATTTTAAGATATGTGACATCTTCCAACCCGCACTGGGCCCGCGTGGTAGATACAGTACACTCCTTCTCACCGAGAGGCCTGTGGCCCAGCAGTGGGAATATTATAGGCTGACTAAGAGACAAAAAAAATACAGCATATAAATACAGCATTTATGCGCCTTTTTGTCTACTACAGTTAATTTTTTTTTTTTCAAAAATATATCTTACATCTTATATCTTTACAATACAGGACCAAATCTTAACAAACTGCCAGGGTTACTATCTATTCCGGGATCACTTCCCGGTCGTGTCATTATTTGATAGATTTCGCTCGCTCCTCAAGATTGCGTGTTTCATTTTACGTGGGCGTAAATCTTTCATCCTTGTCTTACAAACTGTGAGTGAGAGAGAGGACGTAGGTGAACAATTAAGCCGTTACAGAAAGTGGGACGTTTATTATTGTTTCTACTTTGTTGTGTTATTTATTCTGAAATGTTTATTGTGAAGGTGATTTTGTATTGGAGTAAAAGCTGTTAGAGAAATGTTCGAAACTTAATGGATTCAGAAATTATTGTAGGAGAAATAACCTCTATTGATTAGAATTCAATCAATAGGGATGACGACTAATTTTTTTTTCTTCTTCTATCAGGTAGATTATGAAAAAGTATTGGGCACGTATTTTTTCTTTTTTCACATAATCAAAACATTACAGAGATATATTGATTTGAAATGTCGCATGACGTCACATGTCGGTACAATTTTTACTTACACGTGACGTCACGAGCCCCCGCTCCCAAAATTTGACACGCTTTATCTTTGTAATTTTTTGGTTGATTGACACAAGAAAAAATATGTGTCCATTATTTTTTAATAATCTAAATAACGGACTAAATAGAATTTCGTTTACTTTACCCCGTCGTCATCCCTATTCCTTTTTTGAAGTAAGGTAAGACGAAATAGAGGAATCCGAAAAAAAACTATTTAGGGCACTACTAGAAGGAGGACGCGCGGGCTCCCGAAAGATGGAAGGAAGAAGAAAGAAAGAAAGAAAAAGTATTTATTGCGACTCGTACAGGAAGATACTAACTAAATAAACTAAACAAAGTAAAAAATAAAAAATCAAGTTATACAATAAAAAAAAAGTAACAAAAAGAAAAATGAAACAGAAAATCCTATACGAGGCTAAAAGGCTCCTATCTCATCATGTATAGGGCCTGCCGCTGTGATGACTTTGCCTAGAAGCGGGACAGCGTAGGCTAGTAAAAAAAGGGCACTACCTCGTTAGTCTATTGGTCGCAAGCGCTACGATTAGATTCCTAGGACAGGCAAAGCGCCATTGGGTTTTTCCATCAAGGATTTCTCAGTAACAGCCCGGCGCGTCTGAATTTGTGCCCGGTCGATGGAAAGGGGTCATCCTCGAAACGCACCAACTTTGAATCGCACCAAATGAAACGTCTATCGATATCATTTATTACGAATTCTTCAGCCTCTTCTCTATGTTTCATCGTTGATGCATTTCGTGGAATACTTTTGGTGCGTTTCAAGGAATACCCCGATGGAAATAGGCTCGCCCCCAATTACATGGGACTTAAACATAGCTGGCGAAAAGTGGGAGTAGTAGACCCCCTTTTTGCCAGTTATGTTTAAGTACCGTAGGTACATCTTTGCCTAACCCTTAAGGGAATCATGCGTGGTGTTACGTTATGTTATTGAGGCCCAATCCCTCCTTTCTTTGTAACTTTTCTGTTAACACAAGTGCCTCGCTAGATCACTCACTTTAACTTCATATCCTTTATTCAAAACCAAACAGCAAAATCCTTGACACTGTTATTTATACAACTCCAATGACCCTTATAATCTCTTCAACATCTAATTAACAGAACATAACGCGAGACAGCTACCTTCTCAACGCGTTGGGTTTCTAAATCCACCCGTCGGCCGTCAGTTTGACTCGTTGACAAGGATATTGTGACACCAACGATTATTTTATTATTTGGTTTTGTAATTTCCGAGATCTGGCGGGTGTTAACTTTAAATTAGTTTTTGATGAGGATCTGATTTAGAATTTTAATTGTAATACTGTCTAGAGGGATTAAGTGGAATGCATCTTCAGCTAAACAAATTCGTTCTGATTTAACCTCTCTGATTCTCTAGCAAAAAACTAATGACTAAGCTTGTCAAGCAAAAGATTGTGGTTACATCTTAACGGATCTGTCTTCGAGTTCTGACTCGCAAATCACACATCACAAGCGGACTATAAACATCCACACTGATTTCATTTGACATTTTTGATGAGACTTTAAGAGAAAGAAGGAGTTATGTTACACGGTATACTATGCAGCTGTTCCTTAATCTGCAATGAGTCACCCCTTATTATCCCCACGTGTCTCAATCCTGGATAGCTTTATGCTCAATTGGACACCATAAAGCAAACAAATGAATTTTTCGTTCATAATCTTCTCTTTGTACGTTACCTTCTCAGACTAATCTCTTGCAAACGCGACTAGGAAAACAATAGGGAAGACCTTTTCCCATCAGTGGGACAATAAAGGTTTAAAAAAAAGTCTTGCCTCAATACCTATAGTAAACTTTACGATTACTGATTAGGTATCTTGCTATGTCAACTGCATGTTTCATCATCATTATCACCTATGCCCGCTGTACTCACGGTCGCTGCTACTGGAGCTATGTGGCCCAATGACAAAGAATACCTTGTCTCTAAACCCGCTACCACACCAGCCCAAAAATTGCCCCACACAACAATAAGTCGGCACCTTAATCTTAAGGTGACAGCTACTCTAATCAACTTTCTCGAGCCATTGCCTCCCCACATATGTGACGACGGCTCCAACGATTAAACTGTCACAGACATTGTTGACGCGTTTGAATTAAATTCCGTTTCTATTGTAGATTCATAACTTTGGTGGCTGATTAGGTGTGTCTTTTAAGAAGAGATTTTGATGGTGGAAGGAAATAAAGCTTTAGCTCTTAATACTTTTGTACCTAGTGACTCGCTGAACGGCCAACTGTTTGATATAGCTATAAGTACTCATCTAAATGATAATATTTTATACAAATACTTTTTGGTCATCTCTTTTTTTAGATTAGGTAATTAATTTATTATCTACTTAGGTATAACGTCATAGTAGCCGCTTTTCTCTTTATACGATCACGACTAGATACAAATATCTAAGATAAAATTACATCATATTAAAAGTATCAAAATAATACCATCATCATTAGGACCAATATCAATATGGCTATATTTACTGTAGCAACTATTCACTACAATAAATTTAGCCATATTCCGTTTGTAACATCGCTGATTGAACAGCTCATGATGGAGTTTAAAACCTACCAGGAAACCCGGATGAAGTTGACAAGTTTATAGATAGTCCTTCAAATCACTTAATATCAACTGCAGTATATATAAGTAGGTATGATTTTAGCTAAATATTAGACACTTACTTCCAAACAAGGATAGCACCTATGAGAACCCCGACGACCAGGACTATGGAGCACAGCGCGATCACCGCTGACGTCTGTAGTGAAGGCCCGGTGTGGTTATATGCGTCTATCTTCTGGAAAACAAAGAAAATAATACCTTAAAACACTTTTACGAGTAAAGCATGAAAAGGGGTTCTGAAAGTACTTATGTATTACAGTAACAATTTTTCCAATGTCTTTACAGGATGTTATACAAAGTCATTCGAAGTTTTAACCCCTAACCTGTAAGAACTACTTTAGTTTTTGATCTGTCATTGTTTTATTTCATATGAGCAAAAATGGATGAATGGATTTCATTCGATGTAAATATTTACATCGAAACATCACAAATGACAATTGCTGAGTATATTATACAATGGTTGCGAAAAATCCTACTATCCTATTAATATTATAAATGTGAAAGTTAGTATGTTTGTTACTCAATCAAGCAAAAACGGTTGTACGGTTATGAATTAAATTTGGCACACATAATTTTATAACAAGGATTAACACATATGATACTTTTTATTCCGATATTCCTACGAGATTGAGACTTATGCGGGTGAAACCGCGGGGCATAGCTAGTAAGTAATAATTATCCACTACAACAAAAAAAAAGTTTTTTCACTATCCAATAGTATTCATAAAATATCAATCAGGGAGAGTGTATCAATAATGATAATAAGTGGCTCCACAGACGACGTTGGATCCTTTCCAAGAGACGTAAATAATCATAGTTAATTTGTTTTATAAGCAAAAAATGTATATTTGCCAAATGTATTTGGCGTTCTTTGAGATATCGAGAATTTAGAGGATCAATTCGCTAATTTTGTTCCTTTTCACGAATGTATTGAGAAAATGGTTATGACAATAATTAGCTTTCGAGAAATAACAGTAGGTAAAAACAATTACAATGCAATTGCATAAATAAAAAAATACCAAAATACTAGGATGAATTTTTAGAAGATGAAGAGGAATCATCAAATCCAAATAATCGCGGCCATAAATGTCATCGTAAGTACATTCAGAAAGAAATCCCAGCGAAAATAATGAAAATTGTATGAAAATATTATAGTTGAAATAATTTAAAATGAACTTTATCATATCAAAAACATCTGACAATCGGCTGAAATTTTTGCCTTCAAAAGGATGAAACCGCAATATTTTATTCATATCACTTCAATCTAATACTTAGCATGCATCTAACAGACCCGCAGTAAACAACATTAACGAAATTACATTTTCAGCTTATCATAAAATGATTTCATAATGCATTATAATATAAAACCACTTTAGATTTAATTTTACATTCTCTACGATTTACGACTTAATGTGGATTTTATTTCTTTCTGTGCTTAACGTGGGCGCCATATTGTTGCGAATAGTGATGTGACTACGCGACTTGTAGACAAAAGAAGGATTAATTATTTTAATAAAATATTTTTTATGTTTAATGAGTAAATAATCCCCAAAATGAAGAGGGGTAAGGGCAAGATAATGATAATGTTTTTATGTTTAATTAGTAGAATAATATTATGATGAAGCGATATTTTTTCAGAGTGATATGAAAATGGAATAACACTTGTTCTTCCAGAATAAGTGTTATTTTTTTTAACGTACGTAGATAATTAACGGTACGTAGATAATTTAGTTTTACTACAGTTTTGTAAAGTTTTATAGTCATTTCAGATTTTATGCCACTAGGCTTTATCTCGCAAAAACGAAAATCTTCTTTAAATATAACAAAAGAATAATATGTTCTTCCTTTACCCAAATAATTTGGGGTCGGCTTCCAGTCTAACCGGATGCAGCTGAATACCAGTATTTCACATGGAGCGACTGCCTATCTGGCCTCCATAACCCAGCTACTGGGTAACACGATATTCCTTTTGGAATTCTTACTACACGTAACGACTGTCAAAGATGTATAAATGACAGCCAGCCAGGATGGCTTAACGTGCTTTCCGTGGCACGAAGGGATCTCGGTATGTAATAAATGGTCATGATCCCAAAAAAATAACACACACAATATTTATTAATACTTTCAAATTATAATAAACGTATCCATCACATACATGCAAGGTAGGCGTTACCAAACGTACTTACTAAAATTGAAAAACACGACAAGCAAATTGAAAAAATCAACTGATGCAGCATATGGCGTATTTTTAATTCACATAATTACACCATAGGCGTTATTCCGAGGGTAGCAAGGTGTATAGGGGAACCTGGTAGGCGGGTATATGTATAAATTTTTTGGTGCAATAAGCGTCACGCAACTGATAAATTGTGTTTGAAAAAAAGCCAATTTTGACACAATAGCTTTTTTTCTTTTTGGAAATACCCTAGGTTTTTTTGGTTCGAAGCAATTGCACAGTTTTAAGCAAGTTGAAGTTGCAATGGGCCGGCTATATTAGCCGTAGAACCGATGACCGATGGGGTACACGTGTTCTTGAGTGGAGCCCGCGAATCGGTAAACGTAAGGTGGGACGCCCTCAGGCTAGGTGGAGCGACGATCTTCGCAGGATGGCTGGTAGGAGCTGGATGAGAGTTGCCGAAATCGAGTTGAATGACGTGCAATAGGAGAGGCCTATGTCCAGCAGTGGACTGCTATTGGCTGATGATGATGATGACGACGCAATTTATATAAAGTCATAAATAACTATCTGAAATAAAGAATCAGGAACATTTTACTTACACAATTCACTTAAGGAGTGCATAAATAAGTGAAAAGTCTGTCTGTGAAAACATCTTGAAAGTATATAAAAGAAAACTCCGAATAAAAGGCCAAACAAATACAGACACAAACAGAATCCGCCTAATTTACTGTCACTCGATGAAAATTCTTCACTTACACTCACGAAACCACGCATGAAGATGCTTTGTCAAAGGAATTGAGTAGTCAAAACCCTTCACACTCCTCGAAACTTGACTTTTATTTATTTTTTCTTCAAAATAAAAAGGTGAAATGGTTCACGTTTTTCCGTTAACTCGCTTTGGGCACAAAGGAGATAGATACAGAAGGTTGGCTTTATACAACGCGCGAGAACGCACGCATACATACAACGCTACAAGGTCCATCATCTTGTTTTGTCAATACAATTTCTGTGACAATTTCACAAAAATCTTTAGTTCTTTTCGCAGTTACTTTACCGCTGATAGCAGCAAACCAATAGCAACGTTATTTTAACGAGAATAAAGATCACTGTCTTTTGACAGACTTGTCAGTGGCAGTAACCTAACAGCAACCTTATTATAACGTCAATAGAGATCGCTGTGATTTTGACAGTTATGCAAACTCAGAGGTAAAATAACTATTAAAGGACTGTACCAACAATGCCCCCCTGCCAATGTCATTCAATCGCCAAAAGATCTTTGCAGCATTTAACATGCTTTACGTATTACAATCCCCCTAGCCACTCTCGCGACTGGCATTTGTTTGAAATGGACGCGACGCGTACACCATACCACAGAGCCCGAATTACGCTCGTATATGGTCGGCCGAACTCGGGCGTTCAAACCAATCCTAATGTAAAATAAAGTGATTGCAGACAACTAGTTATCGGACGTCATCGTACGATGTCGGTTGAAGTAATGTACGCACTCACTTTCTTTTACATAATATTATGTTTAGTTCAATCGGCCTAGTTTGGCCGACGACGTACGAGCATAATTCGGCCAATGACGGATTAGGTGTACAGTAGGCCACACGTCAGATGTAACAAAACCGGTAAATACTACGGTAGGCCAGCTAAAGCCCAAAATTTTATCATTGACGTGCTGTCGACTGTACACGTCTGTGTACCCTAAAGAAAACCTAAGTAGATGTTTCGACGACCCAGAACAGACACGTTTCAAACGGCGCCTGTTCGTTGCATGAAGCTGGCCTTCTGCATCATATTTTTTATGCTTTCGGGTTCAAGTAATGTTATTTTTCTGTGAAGAACTGATTTATTTTTCGATACACAATAATACTATTTGAGGACTGAGTGACTGTGTCGGACGTTACATGAATTGCCTATTATGTTATAGGAGTACAGGTTCGATGAAAAAAATTGTTCGTTTTGATTTAATTTTTAGTGTAGTCATTAATTAGCCAGTGAGAGTTGAGTTTGTTGGGTTCTTGAATTAAGTCATTTAAACGAATGTAAAAAAAAGATAACAGATATGATTTTTCGTATTTTTGTTTGTTACGCTTTCACGCTAAAACGGCTGAACAGATTTGGATGAAATTTGGCACATTGGTAGACCGTGACCTGTATTAGGACATGGATACTTTTTATCCCGATATCCCTACGGCATCGAGAGCTATGCGGGTAAAACCGTGGGGCACAGATAGTCGTTTGATAATCCTGTAATGATTAGTACTAATAGAAAACAAAACCAACTGCAGTGTTTCGTATCGATTTGGCATTTTCAGATATAATTATGATAATTTGGTTTCTTTCTCTAAACATTGGTTAACTAATTGCAATTCAGAACTTATTGCGTTAACTCCACAACTTAGGGAGTCGGGAAAACAGTAGGGTTTGTACTTATTACTACTATACTTGCTTACTTACATTAATAATGACATGCAGGCAGATAACAGTAAAATAATTGAAACAACACGAAACAATACAATTCATTCCGTAAAAAACGAATCTTGGTACAAACAATGTATTTAATTCCAGTGTCCAACTTAATCAGACCCCAGTAAACGAGCTTTAATAACAATATTAGAAATCTATTTCAAATGTATGATAGGGTTGAACAGGTCAAGTTAGTTGGTTAGTATATTATCAGTAAGATCTGTATGGGGTTGGACTAATATTTTGTAATTGTAATAACCAATATATGCTATGTATGATTAAAAGGGGCATGGGCGAGTTTATTGCATAGGGTTTCGCATTTTTCGTAGAGTTATTATTTTATTGGCTTCTACATTGAAACTTGATTGAGAAGACCACCAAAAAACTGTTCGTTACTTAACCATATAATATGTACATACATTTTGAGACCAGATTACTACTACAGAGACTACTTTTAGTTTCGTAGTAAGCCTTTTAGTTTCGTAGTAAGCCTTTAGTTAAAATATTTACTTCTGTTAAATCTGTCTGTTTTTTGTGCGATTTAGCCATGTTGAAGAATCACAGGATGATGAAAAGGTATGAAGACTGAGTAGTCAAAGAGACCCAAATACAAATTACGGATTCCATTATAACTGAACCATAAAAAATACCAAGGCCTATTAATATTCTGCGCAAGGAACCACATAACTACAATATTTATGTAATCACACTAATATTATAAATAAGAAAGTTTGTGAGTGTATTTGTATGATTGTTACTTCTTCACGCACAAACGGCTGGAAATTTAAATGAAATTTGGCACACAGGTAGTTTATAACCAGGATTAACACAGGATACTTTTTATCCCGATATTCCCACGGGATCGACACTTATGTGGGTGAAACTGCGGGGCACAGCTAGTTACCTATAAAACCATAGCTCATTTTTCTGACCGAGAAGGGAAGAATAGCACGATTATTTTATTTGTGATAATTGGATAGACCATATCGAAGCCGAATCATCCCCGCCCTACCTTGTGTTTATCATTTTGTTTTACTTAATTGAATTTATGTAGAAAACCGGAGTAAAGTGCGGGTCTGGAAAATGATGGATGACGAGTTTGTTCCGTGTTATGGATAATCATGACGCGTGGGAGTTGATTGAGCTAACTTCTATTGGAAATCGTGTCTTCATAGGAAAAAAAATAATTAAAATCTCGAATTTCCTTCGGTATCCTTTGTTGTATAGCCACGATTTGTATTTGAAGATTGTTTGGGAGCATGATGTGTCACCGCATTTGCGACTAAACGCCAAAAAAAAATCTCAAAATTAAAAAGTTTGGGAAAAAAATAAACGGTTCCTTTAGGTGAAACTAAATTTAGAAAAAAAGGCGAACAAGCAAAAATATACAGGAACAATATCAGATGATGAAACAGATCAAATGCGAGCAAAGATGAACGGGCCCGGAGTCAGCCGTCATAGACATAAAAACTTTATGGTAGGGTTGTCATAGAACAAAATTGCTCAAGATATCCCAGGTATAAGGTTAAGGTAATCCGTCAAGCTAAATCAAAGGTTAAGACCCCAATTTTCTAGCTAAGGACACATATATACCCAGATTTTTAGGACCACAAAATTTTAGGGACCTTCCATAATGTCGGTTCCTACTACGGATCTTCGTCTTTTTTGAGATGTTTTGAGCTTTAGGTGGTTTGACAGCCCTATTTTAGACTGATAACAATCTAAGCGCATGTCCCCAGAATGCATTAAGTCTGAAAAAGGGTCGTCCATTTGTCAAAATGTGGCACTATCGGTATGGGAATCCGTCATCGGGACTGCGACAATATATTGGGCATATCTCACGGAATCTTACAAACAATATCTTGGTAAAATATCTGGTAAGCGTGAGCTGAGGTAAGTGGAAAGGATCTATCAGTTTTTGGTTCGAGGTTTTCATATTGGTCAGACTCAATCATGGTTTATTCTCTGTAGTTGCCATGTCGTGTGGCAATTTGTCACTAGATTTTCTGATATGCTGGAGATGTTTGATGTGAAAACTTCTTAAGGCACGTTGAGTAAGTATTTTTTGAGATGGAAAAAACCATTGAACTCGCGACACTGTTACCGACACCGCGCCACATTCGGATGTGTTCGGCTGTCCTCGGTATGTACTCGGTTTTAATGTATTTCCGATATGTGAGTGAGTGATGGCAAAGTATTCTGTTTGTGTTTTGTTTATATGACGATTAAAAAAATACACACGTAATTGTTCAAGTTTTCACTTATCTGTCAGTATTCCCGGAGTGCCACTTTTTTTTTTTTTAACTAGGGAAGCTAACAGTCGGTCTATTCAGTAAAAATTTCACCGTGAAAACTAAAGTGAAGTGAGCTGTCAATAGTGTCAATCCCTAGCATCAGGTGGAGTGACAGTTCACTTTTCAAGTTCACCTTGCCTAAGTTTTCACGATGAGTTTTTTACCGAATAGACCTGACCTGTTATAGCTACGATTATTATCCAAAATTGTATTAGTTACTTTGCTAAACTATTTTCAAGACCTTTCGAACCTACAAAAGAAGTTCAGACAGTGAAACTTAATAATCATTATCATAAAGTTTGTTGTGAAACATTGGTATACAAATAGGTCATACATATAAAATAGTACGCTATGTTTTGTCTTAAGACATACAAATATGTTAACATGCTAAGTCAATAATAATAATTATGCAAAAAAAATTCATTTATAAAAATAATAAAATAATATGCAAAAAAAAAAAAAAAAGAAACATTCTATTATTGATTAAAAAAAAATAATAATACTGATGTGAAAATTTTAAATGCAGCATTAATAATTATACCTCTTTATCGTTTAAAAACTCGTCTATTGTATAGTAGCATTTGTCAAGAAGAAGTTTAATAATAAAACTTACGAACAAATCAACAATAAAAAACCCAAAAAGGCTTTCTTTAACTAACACGGGGCCCCAAGATCTCCAAAATTATATTCAGAAAGCAAGCTCTGTTTATCGGCTTGTCTATCTGGCGACGGTAGCCGATTCGTCAATGCCCCTTCTTTAATTAATAAAAGAGTCTTTTCTTTTGAGAGAGGAAAAAAATGAATGAGAACCTTAATTAATTTGGGTCGGTCGAAGTTTCGTAAATTATGATCATCGGTCGTCCCCTAAGATTTGCAGTGGTAAGGTAATTTTTTTTCGTGAGGATATTGATACTGGGGGAGGTTTGTTTTGCTTAATGAAAAGTGTTGGTGTTTAAGAAAACATGTTTGATTAAGAATATGGATTCATTTGTTTGATTTTGAGACAAAAGGAGGTCTGCTGTAAGGATCTTAGCTGGTGGTCTGAAGTTTCTGCCTACCCTCATGGGAATAAGGTTTGAGTTTATGTTATGTTTGTGTTTTTGTTTGATTTTTGGCAAATCTACACAAATGTATGGTAAAAAAAAGAAAAATTATTACTTATATGGAAAAAAAAATCATTTAAAAAATACTATCAGAGCTATCCAAAAAAAATTAAATTTACAGTCCTGATAGTTTTTTTTTTTTCTTTGAGCACTAAGCGAAGTGATAAAAAAAATTGTCATAACTTTTGAACCGTAAAAAAAATCACCGACATTCTCAGGGTTAAAAAGTTTTGAAATGACCTTGCCCACCTCCTATTCAATTTGATCCATACTTCCAGGGACATCCTGTGTAGTTATATACTATAGTATCCCGTTGTACCGTTTGCACCATTGACCTGCACCATCAATGGTGCAGACGAGACAAATTAGTTTCGTTTGCACCATTAATATTAATACAACTACTTCACCATACTTTTCCCGTGTGCACCATTGACCTGCACCATCAATGGTGCAGAAGAGACAAATTATATATAACTTATATGATGTAATCTCCGAAACTACTCATCCTATTTCAAAAATTCTTTCACTGATTGAAAGCTACACTAATGCCGAGTACCATAGGATACATTTTATGGTATTGGCTTCCACGCGGATGGAGTCGCGGGCAGAAGCTAGTTAGCACATTAAAAGCTAACTGATTAAAGTATTTTATTCACGTGCGACAGATGACCGTTGGGGTAGACGTGATCTTAAGTGGAGACGGAGAATCGGCAAACGTAAGGTCCTCAGGCTGGTGGAGTGACGATCTTCGCAGAGTGGCTGTTAGCAGCTGGATGAGAGTTGCCGAGAATCGAGCTAAATGGCGTGCATTAAGCGCAGGCCACACCGCCAGCTAGCGGGCAGGCGGGCTGGCGGGCGAGCTAAGCTAGCGAAGCGCGGGCGCGCCAACGAGGTGAACGAGTAGCTTCGCTGGAATCGTCGGATATTTCGTTAGCTTAGCTCGTTAGGTTAGTCGGTAGCTCGCGGTGTGAACCGAAGTATGTAAAGAGGTGAAACGATGTTCGGCCGCCTAGCCCGCCCGCCCGCTAGCTGGCGGTGTGGCCTGCGCTTTAGAGAGGCCTATGTCCAGCAGTGGACTGCTGTAGGCTGATGATGATAATGATGATTCAGGTGTGAATACGAGATGATTATCTGAATTTAAACTGTAAAGAGGCATGCAGTACAGTGATAGAAATCTTCAAATAGAGACCACACATGCTAAACCAAGATAAACGACACACAAAGAAAAATTAACTCATTATTTAAAGACAAGTTTAAACCCACAAAAAAGAAAAAAGGTTCTAAGTATTTAAATAATAACTTGTCTGGATTTACATACGGCCTTTTTGAGCGAGACATAGGCAGAGATCGTGTAATATGCGCATACTTAAGAAGTGCCGTCTCATCTAGAAAAATTAGTGTTTTACATTCTTTGTTTTAAGTCTTGGGTCCTTCAAGTCCCAAAGGGTTTAGGGTTGACGGATGAAGTTGATTGAGAAAGACTCTGTGGTGATCTTGCTATTAATCTGGAGACTAAGAGGATACAAAATAGTAATAATAGTCATCTCATCTCAGCGACAATCAATGTCAAAAACTTGTCAAAAATGTAGGGAAATTAAAAAGATTAAGATAGATTAGAATGCGAATGTTCTTTAAAATTTGGTAATCACCTCTCTGATTTTTGCAATAGGGAGGGAGATAGTGTTTCTTTTGGGGACTTGAGCAGTATTTTGGAGGACAGCCTGAAGTGCGTTTTGTATGTTAACAGTCAAGTTATAAATAATTATATTAGCAGTGCTAAAATATGTTTTTTCATTCAGGACTCGAATTGAGTTACTCGTTATTTTCTGAAAAAAGTAATACTAGATTTTCTATAGTGTAAAGTCGGCATTGTGATAATGATATTTGTGAGTTTGCTTATTTTCGTCGTGCAGTGGTGGCCCAGTGGTAATGGCCGCGACTTACGAGTTGTAGGTTGTGGGTACAAACCCGAGCAGGATCTTTATTTAGTGTAAATTATTTCATCACCACTGCTTTCAAAACGGTGAAGGAAAACATCGTGAGGAAACCGGCATGTTATAGAAACAAAAATTCGAAGAAATTCGACATCCACCAACCCGCAATGTGGCCGCGTGGTGGAGGCCTGTGTCCCAGCCGTGGGAACATTATACGCTGATTCTGTTGCACATTTTTCTAAGTGTTTAAACAAGTATAAACTATTACTGATGGCTGTTACATCTTCATATCTAGCCAGATAGAAACATTCTACAATCACAGGCCCCTATCTATATAATATATGTATAATAACTATTCAAATATTGATACAGTTTAATAGTAATACTACCTCACGCTATCTGGACATGTCAATATGCCACTCCGTTTGTATGTAATTAAGCAGATTATTTGCCGATTATATTATGTACTAATAGTGCAGAATTGATAGCTGTGATACTGCAAGCTATGAAAACCATATTATTTACTAAATACTTTTCTGAAACCTTCGGGTTTTATTAGATCTGAATTTTATTGAAGTTCTGTTTAAAAGGAGGATTGAAAACCTGAAAAGGGGTCATTGTATTCATTATTAAGAACAATTTTGACTATGCGACCAAAAATTGCAGGGTATGAACAACTTTGAGAAGGAAGCTAACAATTCAGCTGGGCTGGGCAGCGTTTGGTGAGCTTCGTCGAGTCTTCTCGTCGCTTATTCCACAGAGCCTAAAGACTATGGTCTTCAATCAGTGCGTCTTGCCAGTTATGTCTTACGGAGCCGAAACGTGGACAGTCAAGGTGTGGCTGGTCCATAAATTAAATGTCGCTCAGTAAGCTAAGGAACGGGCTATGGAAGTCTCTCTGAGGGATCGAATCCGCAACGGAGAATAATGGGTAGCTCTCCGCCCGATCAGGACCAGGCCCGTGCCGGACGGCGCGTATGTGTTCCACGCGCGCCTCAAAGAGATGTCAGCATAAAGGAAGGGGCCCGCCAGGGCCGAAGCCTGCTGGGGTAGCGGGATCGTCCGAAAGGGTTACCGCTGCCCCGGAACATAAAGGGCTAAGGAAGGAACTCGGGTGGGTTTTAGTCAGTAAGAGTCTGACACTCCCTTCCGCTCCACCCAGAGCGGGAGGAGTCATTAGATGATTTCCCATCCAAAAAAAAAAAAAGGGATCGAATCCGCAACGAGGTGATCCGGCAGAAAACCAAAGTTGTCGACATAGCTCACAGAATAAGCAAGCTGAAGTGGCACTGGGCCGGTCATATTAGCCATAGAATAGACGACCATTGGAGTAGACGTGCTCATCGGAAATCAGGATTGACAGGCCTGATGGTCTAGTGGTTAGTGACCCTGACTGCTATGCCGGAGGTCGTGGGTTCGATTCCCACCCAGGACAAATGTTTGTGTGATGAGCACGATCATTTGTTCTGTGTCTGGTTGTAATTTATCTATAATATGTATGTATTTAGAAATATATAAGTATGTTTATCAGTTGTCTAGTACCCATAACACAAGCTCTGCTTAGCTTGGGACTAGATGGCGTTGTGTGATAGTTGTGGAATATTATTATTATTATTATTATTATTAAGGTGGGACGCCCTCAGGCTAGGTGGAGCGACGATCTTGACTGGATGGCTGATAGCAGCTGGATGAGAGTTGCCGCAAATCGAGTTGAATGGCGTGCAATAGGAGTGGTCTGCTGTAGGCTGAGGATTATGACCAAAAATTATCGCGAAAAAAAATTGCCGTGTTTTCCTCCATTTTGACGAGTTATGCAAACATAAATGATTGGAGAAACTGATTTTTTTTCGCGATTTCCTGTTTGCTCTAGTAGTTGTTAATAATTATGAAAACAATGAGCCCTTTTCAAGCTTTCAGATATTTCAATTACACCTCGTATGGAATATTTTATCCATCCGCATTTTGCCTTATTATTTATTCATTTTTTTGAGTTTGTGAATTGAGGATGTCATGAGGCGTTAAAAAGGTCCCAAAAAGAGTTCAGGATCGTTTTGAGAAAAGGCACAACCCGTTTACATAACGCATGAGTTAAAGTCGCACGAGCGAGAAAAAATCTTTGACGGAATTTCTGTAATATTTATTTTAAGTTTAATGACTTCTGTGGATGTGAGCTGTGTCGCAAACTAGGTTCTATGTCCTATCCTGCCCTGTGCCCCAAAACAAGCAGTGAAAGTGACTCCTGCGCTGCTACCGACGACGCTCGTAAAAGTGAGTGGGCCACCTATATTTAAAATCTGTCATGCCAGCGACACAATGAAGAAGAAAAAGATGTCGAAAGCATAATCAGCCTATAATATTCCCACAGCTGGGATACATGCCTCCTCCCGGTGAGAGGGAGTGGGTCGTAATCCATCACGCGGGCTCAATTGGTAGATTTCACATGTCTTCAAATTTTAAGTTCTAAGACATTTTTTCTTCACGAAGTTTTCCTTTACCGTTTTGAGAGCAGCGGTGATGAAATAATTTACACAAAGTTCCTGCTTTGGGTTCGAACCCACGACCTACCTACTCGTAAGTCGCGGCCGTTACCACTGGGCCACTGCTCTGAAGATCATTTTGTTATTCTTGACTACCTACTGTTCTTAGTTTTTTTTACCTACACTACCTAAAACTCACACGATTTTAGTTACAAAGCGGATGCTGCCACTCACCCACCTCAGCCACCCACTCAAGCGGCTTTTGACACCTACAGGAAACAAAGGGGTGGTCCATCTGTTGCAACAAATAAACGTAGGCATTTTTCCAAATAACCAATTTGTACAGAAATCGTTAAAGGTAAAGATTATCCCACACTGCTAAATACTTTCCGATAAACTTCGACCACCCGATGTTTCTCCGAAGAGTGACGAATATCAAAGTTCGACTACAACACTTATTTTCCTTGTAAAATAGGTGTCGATATTTCAATAATAATAGACGCCAATATTGCACCTTAATTTTAAAAATCAATCTGTGAAAATTGAACCTTACAGAAAAGCATTTACGTTCTAATTTAAATTTTAAAGAGCATCTAAAAGATTTGCAAACGTACGCGGATTCGTCAAGATGTTTTCTAGCACGAGGAAATTACAACCATGTTTAGCACTGCATAAAGTTCATTATTCTTTACTAATAAGATATCCAGGTCTGAATTAGGCATAATTATAAAGTGGTTGACATCTTAATTATTTTTCCAGTAGAGCTAACCACAGAATTGAGACGCTACTGCTCTGATTCCAAGAAAATGGTGTATAAAACAGAACCGAAACGATTTAATTTTATAGAAGTGTCTTAATAAAAATCTCCTTGTGTTTTAGGTATCACCATTAACGTAGCTTATCAAAAATATTCCCTCGGTGGTAGGTATACGATCGCAAATTTCAAGCGTGGTTTGGCAGTTTCATCGATTTTATTTCTTTTTGATTCGTATCGATAAAATTCGGATCGGGACACCCATAGTGAGGTGTCAGTTTTTATCGATAAGTAATTATGTGGAGTTGTTGATGTCTTAATCATGTTGGAGGTAGGTCTGACCACAGGATATAGCGCGGTAGGTGATCTTGTTGAGTGGTGACGCGTTGTCGGATGAGTCAGAGGTACGTTCATTCACAAATGATTGGATGTTGTATTTATGTGTCTGTACAGGAAAACGTTGCACAAAGGTGCAGAGATAACATGCGATAAGGGACCATAACGTTTCACACTTTCTTCGGTCTAGCTCTCATTGGCCTTTGCCAATGAGAGCTAGACCGAAAAAAGTGTAACATTTTGACAACCACGACACTTTCCTTTTAACCGACTTCAATAAAGGAGGAGGTTCTTAATTTGGATGTTTATATTTTTTAGTACCTCAAAAGGAAAAAACGGAACCCTTATAGGATCGCTTTGTTGTCCGTCCGTCTGTCTGTCAAGACCCTTTATCTCGGGAACGCGTGGAGGTATCGAGTTCAAACTGTTATAATGTCTTATTTATATAATAACGGAATAAGCCTAGTTATCACCATATTTATAACAACGATTTCTTTTAATACCAGTGATTAATAACATAATTCAGTAGCTAATGCGAGATGTTACGATGTATCAGGGCTATAAAATAAATTAATATTAAATCCGTGGTATTTACGCTATAAAAGATATGGTGATCTGGTGATCAAAATATAGTGAGTATTAGCTAATAGTCAGTTGGTTTACAGAAATGGTAACAAGAATAACTTTCCTTTGTACATCTACCCCCTTACTAATAAACGTTGTATAGCGTCTGTATACGAGTAGTTACACAACGATTCCTCTCTTTCAGTCGTCAATAATTTGACTTTCGAAAGAAGAAGACAAAGCGTTGTGTAACTATACAGACGCTATACAACGTTTATTAGTAAGGGACTAGACTGTGGAAAGCATGGGATTGCACGACGCGTGCCAAATACTTTGACACATGAATCGAATCGTCTATTCGATAATCGATTGTTTGATAAATCATCTATCCTAACTAATATTATAAATGCGAAAGTAAGTTTGTTTGTTACCTTTTCACGCCTAAACCACTGAACCGATCATCCTGTTGCATATACTCGTACGTTGTCAGGTGACAAATAACAACAACAAACAAACAAATAATAACGATGAAATACCTTTCATCCCGAAAAAAGTGCTATACCTTTCATCCCGAATAAAATCTATCTTCTATTAACCCAAAACATCAAGTCATCATCTGCCTAGCCTTTTCCCAACTATGTTAAGGGTCGGCTTCCAGTCTAACCGGATGAAGCTGAATACCAGTATTTTACATGGAGCGACTGCCTATCTGACCTCCACAACCCAGTTACTGGGTAATACGATACCCCTTGGTAAGACTGGTTGTCAGACTTTCGGGCTTCTGACGACCCGTAACGACTGTCAAAGATCCATGAATGACAGCCGAGGCCAACGGCTTAACGTGCTTTCCGAGGCACGGAGAGGCATTGTTATGTGAAGATCGTCATGCATCCACGGACCAACCGCGGTAAGCGTAGCTTAACCTGATCGATCGACCCGTGCGACTGTTATTATTTAGAGACAAGCCCCTCCAAAAAACATCAAGTATTCCAAGTTAAGCCAAACGTAAACAAAGATTAGCATACAAGAACGTATAAACCACACAGAACGCCTAATTTTCAAGTCATTACCATACCGCTATTTAAAATTGAGAAGCAAAGTAAAGAGAAAGTTAACAACACTATAGTGACAGATGCGACTGTACGACTATCAGGGCAAGATTCTTAGATCGCATTTGGACTTTACTTTGCAAGTATATGTAGTATTTTATCTCACGAAGCGACACGCGATTTTCTTGTGGTTACAAAGTGCGAAAATATGCTCTGACTATTGTAATCTATATACAGAATACTGTCTCCCATTGAAGCCGTGGCAGATATTTTTATAGCACCTTATAAATATCCATAAGAAAATGGAATCATCTGGAATGTTTAGTTTACTTAACAATGTAAAGTCAAAGCGCGGTCTGTGAATCTTGTAAGTACTCAGAATGTTAGTGTTTCGAAACAGATACAGTTAAGTTGCCGGCAGATTTGGAGTTTTCTAACAATGTTTACTGACAAACTTACAAAGATGTGTACTGAGAATTTTAATTTCTACAGTTCTTGGAAAAGACAAAGGGATTATGAAACCTTTTGCTGGAAGATTTTTTTAAGTCAACTTAGATGAGACTTGTTTTTTTAAGTAGTAAAATGCAATTGACTGAATTAACTTACCTACACTCAAGTAAACCATGTAGCTAAACTTATAAGTTTTAATACAAAATAATATTTGGTCAAAATCATACTACGTTTTCTGTTTTTGATGCCGAAATCAACATTTTTATGGACATTGGACAGCTTTTCACTTATTTCATCTCGAAACATAAACCCTGTTAATAATTGTATCGTACACACGCTTTTATTAAAATATTTATATAAGTCTAATTTTATTGACACAAATACAATTTCATTACCAAAACTCGGTTGACGAAGTACAAAATTAAGATTCATCAAAACTAATCCTAAGATGAAACACCACACTATTTCTTTAGTACCCCACATTATGACAAATATTTACTAACTTGATAAAACGTGGCAAAGCTGTTTATACATGACTAAAACAAAACTAAACGCCAACATCAGATTAGATAAAATATATACCGTCAAACATTAGGAATATTCGTATAAACTATTCAAGATTAAAGAGGGAATTTTTTAAAGGCCTTTATGTTAATCCGGGTCGCTTAGACCGTTTTTATTAGGCCCACAGATAAGGAGTAATTAAAAATGGTGTATTAAGAGGCCTGACTGCTTAATTGTGGAACAAAGTATGAAGATAAAGTATGATAGTGACATTTGTTGAAACTAAACATGCTAGGATTAGTCTAGTAAAAACTTACAATTTTAATAGACCTATTTCATTTCTCTGAACCTTGATAATATGCAAATTACGTCTTAGATGAAACCTCATTTTTTTACCAACATCCTTTGTTACTCCCTTAAAAGGCAGTTTCACTAAGGCCTATTTTTCAATTATCTGATAACTTTATTCGAGGAATAATTTTGAAATTTTGATAGTTTGTGTTACGAAAACTGTCAATCGTCAATTTTAATTCTCGAATAAAAGTTATCTGGCGATGGAAAAATCAACCCTAAATCATTATCATCTGCCTAGTCTTTTTTCCAAGTATCTTGGGCTCGGGTTTCAGTCTAGCCAGAGGCAGCTGAATACTAGTATTTTACATGGAGCATTCGATGATATCAAAAGTAAATCTTATTCTACTAGAAAAATCAAAGCACTTACTGGTTCCGTGTCGCAAGTCTCCAAATCCGGAATAGGATCGTCCCCGCAATAGTATTCCGCTTGCAGGAACGGTGGTCTAGGAGGTGGCGGCAACAGGAACTCCGGCGGAGGGCCAAGACACTCGCACTCCGTCAGATCTGTGGGCTCAATCTCCCACATCGCGTAATCTAACTTAACACTACTCACAACCTTCTCACTGATATCACTGTCACTTAAATAACCACTAGTATCACGTTTGTCGCGTTTCACTTCATTTGAAGTCCTCTCTTTAATTAAATTCGCTATGTAAAGTTCGTCGTCCACGTCGCTCCATACGTTTTTTCTAACCTCCTCATCTTCTAAAGTGTCTTCTATAGAATCATATAGTGGCGCTATAACACTATCGCTGACTCTGTCTGTGTAGTCTGAGTCTTTATTTCCTTCAACTGTAGTTCCAAGAACATCTTGGTTTTCTTTCTCACTGTCAGCATTCAAGTCACGCGCTTGCTTATATTTGTCGTTTC
Organism: Hydraecia micacea; assembly: GCA_914767645.1. NCBI lineage: Eukaryota > Metazoa > Arthropoda > Insecta > Lepidoptera > Noctuidae > Hydraecia > Hydraecia micacea. Next base: position 3,659,552 of record OU611793.1, on the reverse strand, counting down.
TATTGAAAACATTTTGATATGTCCAAACAGCGTACGATGACGCTTTAATTGGACTCCTGTTGAATCTCTCGGCCATACGCAATCTTCTTTCAAGTTATCTGCAACAATAAAAACATATTTATTTATAAACGGACGCTTAAATCGAAATGCCATTACTGGCTAAACCAATTTCTTATCTAACAGACAACGTATCGATTTTACAGTGGTATGAAACTACTTATTATTTAATAGAAGAGCTAACACCTCATTTTGTTTAACAAAGCAGCCGCAATTAGAACCTGCCATTGGTGTGTGTACAATGGAAGAGGGACTGGTATCGATATCATCGGGTGCTACGTTCTCCGGTTATTTTAATTTATTTTTTATCGCATCAAATTGGATGGACGGGTTTCTAGCTATGCACTCGGTATTCCGCCGCTATCACGATGTACCCGTCACTGAGGCGGTTTCGAAAGTTTAAAGTTCATCGTTTTTTGATATTTAATTTTGATCAAACTGCGGCTGAGTGTAGGCGAATAATTGGGTTTTGATTTCTTATTTTGTTGAAGAAAAAGTTGAGTAGCGACATTGTAGAAAAAGGGAAACTATCATACGTGATTTGTTACTAACATGGGTTTGGCTTCCGGAACAAATTATTGGTTGACGTCAATATTAATTGCAGCTATAAACAATTCATTAAATACGAGTTTATGGAGAAGGTACAAACATAAAACACACCTATCGAGCAAAACCACTTACAAAATCATATTTACATAGTCAACCCGTTTATTGTAACTCTTAACAAAAAGAAATAATATTTTTCTACAAACATTTCCGCGCTAGTTCAAATGTTTTTCGATAGAGATGTGCCTTGAGTACGAAATTATGCATGCGTAAGGCGTTTCTGAGGAGGTACCGCAAGATTGCGAGGTCTAGGGTCAACAGCGTCAGATAACCCGAAGGTACCAACGAATAAAATATTGAGAGGTGTTATGGCATACAAAACAGGGTTTTAGATGCGATTTATGAATGTTTAAAGTACCGTTGAATGGAAATCTTGAAAGTGAATAATATTATGACCATTCTTTCGGTGATTGACATTGATTCTCTTTGTACTTTTATTTCTTTTGCAAGTTCATTAATGATTTCTCGATTGAAGACAGTATTATCTTTATGTTTCATGTCCAAGTTTTCTTGTACAGTTAATTAATAATGTACTTTCGTAGTAATGTACTTATTATTGTTGGCTGTTTTCTTTTCACCGTGTAGTTATTTAGCTTAAGAGCCCTTTCACATTTCGGCGTTTCGCAAATTTAGGTATTTTACGCACCGAGCGCGGCAAACTACGCGAGCGATACTTTCGTTCATGCTTCTCGCTCGCACTATGACTATGATACTGTGAATATGGCGACTAAACGATCTTGATCTTCCGTAACTGTAGTTTTTTTAGGATGGAGTTTAGTGGGCGGAAAATTTTTTACGTGTTATTTCAATTTTATTATGAATTTATTTTGTTATATTTTTCATTATTTATGAACTTTACTGTTGAAATATGTTCACAAATATTTTAATTGTTATGCAGTAATCGATTATAATATCTACGGTTGATAGCATAGTTGTATAAATTGTATATAGTAGTATGGTTGCAACCAAGTCCAGTTGGTCTTCACACGCATGTACTCCACGATCTCCTCAGCCTTCGTGAAGTGGTGCAGTCTGGACACGTACAGCTGCGTCGTCGGGATTGCTGGACGCAGCAGCATGTTGGGTCCTGCCAGCGCGGTGCCGCACTGGTTCCGACAAGGATGCTTCTTCTTCTTCTTCTCCACTTTGATGAAACCATCCTTGTCACACGTGTCCTTCTCTGGATCCTGCCTTTTCAAAACCTTGCTGGGTTTCGACCGGCTCCGTTTACCCTCTTTTATTTATTTTTATTTCCTTTTTTTTATTGTGTTTTGCAACGCAATTATATTTGTATTTATTTTTCCCCATTTCGACTGGTAAGAAAACTCAAATCAGCTGCAATCAAAATAACTTTAATAAGTTGACTATCTGGTATAGGTACTAATAAAGTGTGAACTTTATACTAATTTAAATATACCGTTCGAAAATAAATACTTACAAAGATCAAAAACTACGGTCGTAGTTCACACGCACACAAAAGCAATGCGGCAGCGTCTAGATGCGACAATCGGCGCACACGCCGGTAGTATCGGAAAGAAGGCGCGCGGAAAATAAACTGACATAAGTCCAACCTCGACAAGCGCTCGCGCGATACTAATCGCAGATGACCGGCGCAGTGAAATATATAGTATTTTTATTTATTTAATTAAAAAATAATGGTAGCGATTTAAAAAATAAAAATAATACTATATTCTAAGCAAATGTTGATGATTATTTTGGTATAAATTTTACGCCTAAATAATGTAGGACTTTGGAGATATCGGGGCTTGTTTCGAAGCCTTTTCGGTCGATAATTGAATTACGTAGATTTTTTTTTCTTTACATAAAAGGCATATAACGAAAATATATTCTATTATTATTGAAGTATAGGATATTTGAAAGCTAATTATATTTTTTTTGATGGTAGATATTCAGTAGAATCTCCAAATTAGAGCGCCGAAATCATGTCTACGTGAGTTTTTGCCTAAACATTCATCGGGAGAAAGCTTATTACTAAATAATTAAATAACTTATCTAAAATCGGTTCTGAGGTTATTGTATTAGAGAAAACGAACTATTTTTACCAAGTAATTGTTATTTCATACAACGAACGTAAAACATATAATTTCAACGTCGAAAACTTCCAATTTCGCGTTTTTTTGTAATACGCCTCTTAAGTTATATAAAATGAAGACAAAGCTACATTTAATTTGCTTCTCAGTGTAGCTATTATACCGTATTCTTTGGTCGACTGCGCCTTTTATTCAAATATCATTTGCCCACTCTCAGTACATTCCATAACAGTACTATTATAAGCAGCAGTGATTATGAGAACGTCATCTTCACACCTTACCTGTCCATTGCACATTATAACATAATTTTCTTTTTGCATATTCATTGCAGTCTATCAATGTACAGCATTGAAGGCGTAATCTCCGATACTCCACGTCTCATTAACATTTGGCGCGCTCAGTGGCCACTCGATAGCTGTCAGAGGAACTTTGACAGCGATACAATACTCGACAAGAGCCCTTAAGGAACTTAACGAACCCATTCTATGGATTTTCTCACGTGAATTATTATTGCTAGTGGATAACGGTCTGCGAGGGGTCGCATGCGTATGTCGATCGATCGCGTGGAGGGGATGAGTGAAATAAACAGCGGAGCAGTGGGTTATGAGTTTTTAATGCTAGCGTTTGATCGGGTTTTCATTCTGATTAATGTTTCTTTCAGCAAAATAAATAATATGAGATAATCACAAAATTCTGGGAATGTTTTAATCAAAGAAATACCTAGTTAGAAACAGAATTCACGCAAAGCCACCAAATTGACATATAAGTCAAACAATATTATTAAAGAAAGCCAAAGTTCACAAACAAAATTAAATACCTATCTAATACGATACTTAGGAATGACCTCAAATGCTTCGAAGCAATGATTCAGCAATGTTTGGCAATAATATAAAATGATTAGAGACTATGCATACGCTATGTTTTACTTCACCCCTTTTATTTCCAACTCATTCTTCTCATAATTATCAGAAAGAACATGAATATTGTTCTTATGAAATAACAACATCAACCCACACAAAAGACATTCAGCAAAATGCATCAAGTTCAGGAAAACCCAATATGTTTGAGAAGTAATTCGTAAACTTGGCCGTTTATCATGAGCGTTGTAATTGCCTACTGCCCACACTAGGAAGGTTTATTACTCCTGAGCATCATAATAAATCCATCGAATTTCAAGCTTCGCCCCGAGATAAGTAGCATTCATTGGTTTTATTTATACTTGTGGTCGATTTTCTTTATAAGGTAAGCAATTTAAGACACTTCATTGGTTAAGTGCTTTTGTGGTGGCATTGCTTCGGCAGGTCGAATAGTAGAATTGAGATTAGCTTTCAACCAATCAGCTATTAGGTATGGGTGTTTGATTGTTATCAGGAATTTCTAATTTATCCCGAGAATTGACAGCGGCATCGACTTGTGTATTGGCTATTACATTGTAATTACCAATTATGTTAGTAGATGGATAGTAAAACCATTTATTTGGTGCAGACAAATAAAATAGCACAACACACAGAAGCACAAATAAAAGACAACAAATTAGTTAGGCATGAATATAAGGAAAATACAAGGTGCCACATTACATAAAAAAAGAAGTAAAGTGACACTATTGACTATGAAAAACTTTAAATCAAATATCGAACATAGTTGCATAGTGCAGTGTGCGTCTCAAAAATGCACCGATTGACCAGCTCAGCAAGTGTCAGTCGTATAAAGAGTGGCGATTAGTTATCACATTAAAGAGTGCACCAGTTATTACAAGTTGTTATCAGGTGGTTAAAATAATAAAATAAACAATTTTACTAAAAATAGAAAACTGAATATTTCAAACAAAATAAATAGCGTCAAAAATGACCATTGATAATAAGGCACTAGACAATAGACACGCATGGGGCGATGCCGACGCTACGGTATCAACCATTCAACATAATGGTAACTTTATGGTATTGTTACCAAATAATCACAAATTATGTTTACGTGTTGTTAAATACTAAAACGAAAAAACAGGTCCCACGACTAGAATGTTAATTGTTATTAATTACTTCAATTGTATATGTTTAAAATACGTAATGTAGCATATGTGGTTTCAATTAAGGGGACTACATAACATAAAGCGCGGTCATTGTCTGACTGCATAGAAAAGAAAGAGAAGCGTGACGACACAATGCTGGTAATGTATTGCAAAATATGCAGCAATTATCTATTTACAAAAAATCTATTGTTTGGACTAAAAAAATTAAAACACAAATTAAATTATTCTACAAGCAACATACTAAAGCTAGTGCTTTAGTATGTTGCTTGTAGAACAATCGGACAAAAAATCATAGTGATTGTATGTATATTAGTATGGTTTTTATTGTAAAAGAAAGTTTTTAGAGGTATCTTCAGGATTTTTTTCTATCGTATCAAATAAAGTTGCATTATATTTTAAACACATTATCTACCTAGCATATATCCTGAAGAATATCATATATTTTTCTGGTTTTGTTTACTATAGTCAATCATATACTTTTAGGCATTATAAAACTTGCGTTTTTTTCGTTTAGGTCCTGTAAGCCCCTTAATGTGATAACCTAATCACCACAATGTATACGCTGATATCTAACGCTGATATTCTGCTGGATCCCTGCAGTGATATACGGACGTCGAGCAGACGAGATAAATACACGAATTATTATTAGTTGTGAAAAAGAATTACGTGCGGGGTGAAATTATGGAGGTTACCCGTAATTTCAATTATGTATTCTACAGTAAAGTTCATCAATTGAACTAGTTTTTTTATGAAGCCAAAGACTTATTTTGTCCTCTTATAAATCTTTACTACTATACCTTTTCAATAACATTTGAATAAGACAATCTTAGGTCATTGAATTAAAAACATTGGACTCATTGATAGCTAGCCGACTCATTCCTTTTGACAGCGAATCAGAAGATCTAACGGTTACAATACGTGTTAGGTCCCAAGGTTGAGTCCATGCCATTGCAATTATTATGGTAGTGACTACTCTACTTATTTTTGCTTAAATATTTGAATGATGATGGCGTAAAGGTAACTGGTTTAAAGAACAGTTATCGATAGAAAATAAATCAAAGTGCCCATTGACGGTGGAGCTGTAAGGTAATAAAGCATGTAAAGAGTTAAGAGGCCTAGATAAGGTGGTCATTTTTAGCTTTATAGTGTGTTCATTGTCAGAATTAAATGTTTAACATTGTGTAACTATGACTATGAGTACAGGAAGCTAAAACTATTCACAGTATAATGGACGTTGTGAACAAACTGTTTTTCTAAAGATTTATGATCAATTGAAAACCGGTAGTACAATTCTTTGTGTTCAAATATAAAATTTAATATATTGTACCGTCAATAAAAACCACACGGAGTGTTAAGGTTGAAAATGACTTAATACTCAGTGTGTACCATTTCGCATGGGACAGACAACGTCTGTCTTTGTAAACCCGCCTGGTATAATCCAATCCAAGAGTTGTGGTGGGCCATTAGAGCATTGGTGACCCAGTGCTAATGGCCCCAACTCACGAGTTACGGTCGTGAATTCGAACCCAGGCAGGCACTTTACTCTGTGTAAATAATTTCATCACCACTGCTCTCAAAACGGTGAAGGAAAACATCGTGAGGAAACCAACATGTCCTAGGACCAAAAAATTGAAGACATGTGACTTCTACCAACCCGCACTGGGCCCGCGTGGTAGATTACAGCCCTCTCTCACCTGTGTCCCAGCAGTGGGAATACTATAAGCTGATTATGCTATGTTATGCTAGCGTTAGTGAAAACGAGCATTACACTAACATTTGTTGTATCTAAAGTTACTCTAAGCTCCCTCCGTAGTACTATTCTGTGTATTTACCTAACACATCTCTCTATTTACCGACAAAAGACCAATAGTACGTTCTAAAAGCCGTTTCCGTTACTCTAATAATAGTGTAAATGAAAAATCTTCTATAAGAACGATTTTAAGATGTTTTTTGTGGTGTTAAAATAAGCATATTGAAGTACTAGTTGGCTTGGTATGCAAGTAATTGATTTTTGTATCAATTTCCGGGATGCTTGTGGTGAAACGACTGGTTTTGTTTCAACACTTCACGTAGACACTGGCCTCACGATACAATTTAAAGTTAAAGAAAATAATAGGAAAAATAAAACTAGTAAAGATATTTTTATAAATGTTCTTATAGAGGTATGATTAACAGGGTGTAAAGTTCACTCATACTCTATAGGAAATGGAGGATCCTCCGACCAGACGGTGTTGTGTCTGGTGGCCAACTGCCCGATGATTCATGTCGGGCCGTTGTATCTATGCTAGTTGCGCGGTAAACTCTGCTTGCGAGATGCAGGACTTGCGTGACGTCAGTATGACGCGTTGTTCGCATGGGGCGTTGTAGATACCGCTACATTCTTATAGACAACAATTTGTGTGTCATCAGAGGAAACCTACTTTAATTAAATATAGATAGTAACGCAACTTAACTTTAAATATTTTTTCATAAATTCTCCAAAAATAATTTACAACTACCTTAGAGAACATTACAATCCTCGGGGACGTTAAAGAACCAAAATCACTAGATAAATTAATTATTCTAGGAGAAGAAGAAATAATTAAATTAATTATTGCTTCTAGTCAAAACATTTTTTACCATTCTAATTATATCATAGAAGAGCCTTTTAAAGAAGCAGAAGATGATGTTTTAAGTAACAGGCTTGATATAGCAACATAAGTTCGAAAATGCTACGCTATTAAAAATTACTACGGAATGCTTTAAGTAAATCCTCCGACATTGTTTTCTACAGATATGAGAAAGTAAGAAAAGTATGAAGGATACCTTATCTTACCACCCAAGTAGACAAGCATTTAAAAAATAAACGTAGACAAATGAGTCACTTTGGCATTCCTGCATGGTGACTTGGCTCTTAAGTATTGCAAGCATCTTAACCATTTCTTCGTCAGAAAGTCACTTTTGAAATAGCTAATACAAAACCTCAGCTTTGTCTGAAAAATAATATTAAAGCAAAATTCAGAATATTATGTGCCTTTCATGATCATCATCAACAATTTTGTCTATCTCTTCTTCTAACTCATATAGGTATATTTTCCAATTTCAGGTCAACATAATAAAGTCTGCGGTATGTGATGCTACAACCAAATTTTTAATTCCGTCCGCCAAATTTTTAACTCGATTAACTTCACTACTATCCACGAACCGCAAATTCCTTACATACAAACCCCCAAGCCAATAGAATTTCAAACTTAACTTGAATATAATTACTTATTAATACGTGCCTATTAAACTCCAATTGTAATAATTGAAGTAGAATCATACCTACATCTTAAGAAACAAACATAGTAATTGGAATTGGTCCTATTTATAGTCGCGTAGGGTGAAAGGTACTGTTGTATGTAGTCAGTGAAATTGTAATAATGCCGATTGTTACGCCCCCTCAGCATGTTAACGCGGGCCAATGTTTGAGAATTACATCCATCGTTTCACTTATCTACAAGAACTTTGGAAGTAGTTTCGTCACTTATGGGGATACAGACGTGATTGTGACAGAATTAGGGATATATAGTAATAGCAGCATTGTTCTAAACTTGTTTTTTTGTACAATGAAAGAAAAAAGAAAATGAAGAAATATATGTTTATTTGTCACAAAAAGATAAGAGACAGAAGAAGAAAAAACAGAAAAAGAAAGAGATACAAAAAAAGAGAAAGACGATTTATATGAAAAAGGTGTTGCCCATCGGAGTACAGAATTGGAGATAAAAAAAAAAGATTATCAAGACTGGTAGTGGATATGATACTCCAGAGTTGAATCGGAAGTTTAGTAGTTTATTTAAGCATTGTTCTTAAGAAGACACATGTATTGTACAGACGCCAGCACATGAAGTTACTACAATCTGTCAAATCTCTTTAATAGATTTTCAACTTTATCGCTAAAGCAAAGGTTCAAAGTTGATTCGGAAAATTTGACAGTTTCGCAAAGCTTGATGTGCTGGCGTCTGTACTAAATACATTATTATGGTTCAACTTACTGTACTGTTATAATAATCAGCCTCTAACATATCTTTAACATTTTCACTGCTGGGACACAGGCCTCTTCTCTTCGAGAGGGAGTGTGCTATAATCTACCATACGGGCCCAGTGCGGGTTTGTAGAAGTCACCATGTCTTCAAATTTTAAGTTCTACGGCATACCGGTTTCCTCACGACGTTTTCCTTCACAGTTTTTTTTTATTGCCTAATGGGCCCGCTCTTGACCTCGATCACGCCTGATGGAAAGCGATGGATGAGGTCTATGATGGAACGAGCATGCCCAGAAGATGCCTAAGGCCCACGCCTCGACGAAATACAGCAGGTTGCTTGACGCCGGACTCTGGTGGGAAGGTGACAGTTTTGAGAGCAGTGATGAAGAAATTATTCACACAAAGTAAAGCTCCTGCCGGGGTTCGAACTTGTAAGTCGGGGCCATTACCACTGCGCTACCACTGTTCCCTCTGCACTATAATGTTCATTAAACCAATAAATAAAAAGCTTTACTTTATTTAACATTACTTTAAGCTGGACTTTACAGTAATCACAAAGAATTGTTTCCAATTAACCGAATCCAATAAAATAACAAAAACGTACGAATCGCAATACACAGTTACATTACACAATGCTAATGGAACTGCAAATATTTCACCATTTTCACAGCGAACAATTGGTCCATCCACCCGTCCACCGTACACACGAATGTAATAACATTATCCGTCGTATGTTCGTGATCGGTTAATTAGTTTCCTCTTATGAAGATTTGTTGTCTGTGTGTACGTAGTTTTCATTATGTAGATACCAGATAACCCAACTGTATTAAAACAAACGAATTCCAACTTTATTAACTAGGAATAAGGTTTGAAACAACCCGCGAAGTGAGAAATGGGAGCTTGAAAAGTGAAATGCGTGTGACTATGGACTCTATAGTTAAGGATTTAGGTTTGGAATTATTATTTGGTGGAGTCTTGTAAACAAATAAATTAGCGTCTATATTTGACTAATCCAATTTAGTGAATAACAAGTAAAATGCTAACAGATAACGGTAGTTTTACTGCGGATATTGTGAAATAGAAAGGAAGAGCGAGGCCACACGATGCGTTAACGGTGCGGTGCGGCACCGCACCGCAATTAATTCGAGCTATAGGGTGCCACACGGGCGGTGCGGCACCGCAGTAAAACGCTATTTTACCGTGTTGCGCGCCGCAGCGCGTCACCCCTCCCCGCCTCATCTCGCAGATCACAAGCGCAGCGCGCCTACTAACGGTGCGACGCCGCACGGCGGCCCAACGCATCGTGTAACATGTTATTTGTATGTAGAATGACGTTGCAGCACCGCTCCGGCGCCGCACCGCACCGTTAACGCATCGTATGGCCTCACTCTAATGGTTTGGGTATGTCTCATTCATACAGACATCTGTGAACAGACAATATTCAAGGATAGGTAACTTTGTGTACGTATGCAATAAAGTTAGAGAACTCGGAGATTGATCAAGTATCCATAGGTAGTAGAAAAAATAGTGCTGTTCCCGAGGAAAACAACAATAACATTATTATGATAATAGATGGCGTCACGTGTATTGTTGTTTTCCTCGGCACCAGCACTTTTTTTTCGCGATGAAAGGTACCCTATGTCCGTTTCTGTACACTTGACAACGTATATGCAAAATTTCAGGACGATCGGTTCAGTGGTTTAGACGTGAATAGGTAACAAACAAACAAACAAACTTACTTTCGCATTTATAATACTATATATATAAGTTAGAATAGTTAGGATAGGATTTCACGCGGACGAAGTCGCGGGCAGCAGCTAGTAAATCAATAAATAACGAACCCATCATCAGTATTAATAACATCACAAACAATCCTTTAAAATAAAGACAACCAAAAACACTTAAAACTCAAAAAGAACCTTTCACAAAATCACACAAAAATCTTAACCATGACCATTACGAAAAGGGGCCGCCATCTTGGTGGTCCTTTCACAAAAAACCCAGTATTTTCTCAGCGTAACCCGCTCCATGTCCGGCAGTTAGCACTAGCGTTAAGCCATAAGCCAGTTCAGGGTAGGTAGAACAGGACCGACCATTAGCCCGGCTAACGCTAACGCAAACATGTTAGTAAATATGACCCTGGAGCGCGTTTCCATTTAGAAAGACGATAATCACCGACTAATCTTTGTTAAATTTTTTAAGGACAAAGGTGACAAAGTTACAACCGTAGAAAGTGTGTCAAGGATTTAATCGTAGAGCATGTAGATTAAAATAAATAAACTTAAGTTGCTCTCAGAAATTCTAAATAGTCTACAATAGTCCAATTCTACTCTAAAGATTTAGCCAAGCAAAATTAGATTAATTTAGAAAAAAGAAAAACTTATTATAACCCGTAAACCTACATATTTATGAATGAAGTTTTAAAATGCATATTAGACATTAGAATGTCTGGTCTTAAAGGATATGAAATTTATGTTCCTTAAGGTGAATGCGTCAGGATAGGCCGCAAAATTCCAGAGTTATTTCTGATTCTAATGTTTATAATTCCATAAAGCCATATTTGTTACGGTCGCGAACCAACATACAACCTGACATTGAGCTGAAAATTGCAGAAAACGTAAATAAATTTGAATTTCGACAGTTGAATAAAGACAACCAACTCATACGTCATTTTGAACAGTGGAAACAAGCTAAGAGGCTAAAACGTCGGCTTGTGTGATTCCTTGGTCTGTTAACGTTGTGTTAATAGTAGTTATTGATGTTCGGGCGTTGTTCAGACGGATTATGACCACTCACTTACGTTTTTGTGACCAGACTGGATGCCTTGTCTTGGCGAAGAGGTTATGGAGAGAGTGTAAACCTATCTCCATTCGTAGTTTGGAATTATAAAGGTACATGAACTGTATATTGAGATCGAAAATTTAGATTACAGGCCCTAAAATATGAATGACAAGAAAAGTGAAAATTAAAGAAATTGGTTTTGAATGCAGAAAGAAACAGTCTCATTCCATCAATATTAATTTGTAGAACTTTTGTAAATACGGGATTGTGCGAGTATATAGCAGTAAAATACCTTTTACGAACATGGAAACAAATAACAGTATAATACAAGCATTAGCAACGATTCAATTTCAATATTCAAAACATCACAAAAGATAATCGTCAACACAGTGTAATGAACCGCAAAATAGGCCTGATCCTTATCCCACAGAAGAGAAAGAATCAAAAACACAAGATACAAATATACCATCAGAATACCCTACTTATCATAAACACGTTCATACAGAGAATAACCTCGTAACCTAATTTCCGTCACCCCGAATGAGACGAACATTTCTATTGTAGCCACTGTTCCAACTCCAAGTACGTATCTGTTACTGGCAAGCATTTGCCAAGAGACTCTTGCCAAGGTTGGGCATTCGTTACGAACCTAACATACCCCCTTGAAGGGGGGTTGGCAACAATTCGATGCGCATATTGAGTTCCCCATTTTGTTTGAGGGCAGGGCGTTCGCCAAATATATTGGTATCTCTCCAGTTTTTATATTTCGTTGGAAACTCTTTTATTTATCGCAGCGAGCATTGTTCGTGACTTGAAGATGTTGTGTTTAAAGGTAAGTTATTGTTCGTTCGTGTGCGAGGAGTTTTTTTGTAGGAAAACGTTGCTGATTTGTTTGTAACCGATATTTGAGTGGTTTACGTTTTGGTAATTTCAATTTCTTTGCCATTTCTTTTTGTTTTAGCGTTACCAGATTGGAATATTCAAGCCAGATTAAACGTCACTTGGTTTTGAGCATGCGCAATGTTGGAATTTTCCCAATCAACGTTTAACTTTGTGCTTTAGCGATAAAGTTGAAAATCTATTAAATAAATTTGACAGATTGTAGTAGCTTGATTTGCTGGCGTCTGTACCTTGAAAAAAATGCTTTGACTTTTGACTTATATGCACTTATATGCAGTCCGGAACTTGCTAAAAATTATGATGATTAACTACCAATTTACCTATTTTTTTACCTATTGTGGTATAGAAATTTTAATTTAGGTGCATCGTCTTCACATATTATTATATTATAATTAATGTACCTATGCAAAATATCGTAAAACATTTTAAAACGGTGGAGTTTCTTGCCCATTCTTCTCCATACGAAAACTACTTTTTGGAGGGGGCGACTAGAATCAATTCTATTTTAATGTAATTTTTGACGTTCAAAAGTGCGGTTTATGTGCCTATTTGAAATAAATGCTTTGACTTTGACCTTGAACTTAACATGATGATTTAAGTGAAGAAGATGAAAGGAATTCTTGCTAGTTTAGGAACTCATCAACCCATCACAGTCTTATTTCTAACTAAATATACAAGAGTGAATACAAAGGTATTTCACGAAGTATTTCTTCAATCATTATTATCCATTATGCGTTCAGAAACATTCCTGAAAACATCAAAGTGAAGCTCTTGTAAAGCCAGCCGTTCATTGGCAGATAAATCTGTTACTTCTTTTTCTTAGCTTTGACTGAAAAGACGAGGAAAAAATGTTATTTAACGGCTTATTTTCTAGTTTTTTTTTTTTTTTAAGTGAGGTTTAACAAGGTATGTACATATTTTTTACCGTTCATTCATCATGACGGTCACTAGAAGTCAGGAAGTTACACAGTAGACAAACTGATATTTTATTGTAGACAAAAACTAAAAAAATATGCAACACTTTTTAAATAATACACAGGGTGAAATTTTAATCACCGTTTTCCTTTTAAGGGGTCATTGTACTCATCATTATGAACAACTTTTACTATGGGACCAAACCCGAAATCAGAAAAAGTGAAAAAAGAATCAGCTGTTCCCTACATTTTGACGAGTTATGCGAACATAAATGTAGGGATCAGCTGATTTTTTTTCACGATATCGGGTTTGGTCCCATAGTAAAAGATGTTCATAATGATGGGTACATTGACCCCTTAAGAGGAAAACGGTGATTAAAATTTCAACCTGTATTATACCAGAACCCCAATTCTCGTAATTAAAAATGTTCAAAATCTAGTCGCAATCTCATCTCAGCGACAATCGATGTCAAATACTGGTCAAAAATGTAGGGAAATTAGAGTCATAAAAATACCTCAGACAGATTGAGACTGAGATCAGACTGTGAAGGTTCTAAAATTATGAGAATATTGTCCTTCAGTTTGTAACAAAAACCAATAATATCGCTATTCTTTTTACTAGAGGTATTTTCTTTTTCTCTCCTTTCTGAACTAAAATCTTTTATTTGACGTCACGAAGCTGCCCGTCCGTGCATATCTTTGCCAAGCTTCCGATATTTTCTGCTTCAACGCCACCGACAGATTCTAAGGAAACTATTTATGTAAGTAAATACGGCTCTATTAACGTTATTTATTAAGACGTGAAGTAGTAAATATAACTAAGTAGAGCAGTTTGCCGTGCGTGCGATTGTGCGTGGGTTCAGAATTCAATGGTGCTATTTTAATTAATTTTAGAGTTTTATTGTGGTATTTGACCGTTGGGTTTCATTTTATAGGCTAGATAATAAACCTAATTTAATGATACCTATTCATTTACCAAAAGCTCATTTTTTAAAAAATATTTTACTGTATCTCTTTCTCTCCCCTCTTTAGTTAAAATTCTAGACATATTTTTTTGAAAAAAAAAACAATATTATTTCTACGTAGCCACTCGAGCACGTCTCGCCACTTTTTTTATGTCTAAAAATAAAAATAAATCCTCTTGCTTTTATACCTTTTTAACTTAAACAAGCTAATATCAATCTACATCGTCCTCAAGGAAGTCACGTTGCCATCGGACAGGCCTCACGAGTTGACGACACGCCAGCACGGCGGTGCAGCGCTGCAGCGCTCGAGTCGCTGACAGTCTAAAAACTGAAGCGGCTTAATTAAGACCTCGACGACGCCAATTTATAACGAATAGACGTACGTGATTTAGAGGTTACGACTTTAAATGGAACGGCATTTTCTTGGATTTATTCTGAAGATGTCACTTAGTTTTGTTGGATGGAAAGTTGTTTTTTAAAATAAGTTCGCTGGCTGGTTACAATATTCTGAGGCAATGTTTTTGTGTTAAACTGAACACGAAATACAGGCCCTCATTTTTTTTTTTTAATTAAAAGAAATACAATTCAAAAAATTAAAGTAAAATAAAAACTTCATAGTTGCTTTTTTTGTTCTGGTGTAAATCTGAATGAAAAAAATATCGTACCTACTGTTGGCAAAACCAAACTAAGATTTTTAAAACAAAATCACACTAAATGTGTTATCATTTATTTCCATCCAAAATTGTCATCTAACGAGGCACTTCCCATCCAAATAAGTAGATGGATAGACCCCTTAAGCCGTGGCGTGCGAGCAATGCCACTAAAAACTGATGTGACTTAATTAAAGAGCTGAACGTCTCCAATTTACAAGGAATCCCGCATGTGATCGCAGACTTGAGAAGCTATCCGATATCGCAATGCTAATAAGATACGATCCAGCTACTGTTTGTAAAGTCAGCAACAAAAGTCGATTAACACTGGCGCCGATTCCCTTGTTCACAAACTAAACTAAATTTAATTTCAGTGCATCTTTTTCTTTCTATTAAATTTCATTGAGAAAAGGACAGAACATAAATATTAGTTTAGTCCTGTCAAATCAAGATACTCCATAGACAAATTTAGACGTGATTAAAAAATTGGCTACTAAAAATACGTCAATTTATGTCAGGCGCTGACTAATTTGACAGGACTGAACTAATATTTATGTTCTGTCCTTTTCTTAATGATATAGAAAGAATAAGATGCACTGAACTTAAATTTAGTTTAGTTTGTGAACAATGATATCGGTGCCATTGTCATTTTTACATGTTATTAAATTGACAACATTTTTTTTTTAATAAACTGTTTTTTTAGCTTTTCACACAATAGCAAAGAGTTTATATTCTAATTTTTTTTCTTCTGCTGCAATTTTGAGCAAATATTTTGCTCAATAACTAAGATTAAAAAAACTGAAGTGCTAATCGACTTTAGTTGCTGCCCGTACATAGTATTAATACACCACTGATATATAGAAGTATGAGAGGTTTGGTTGAAATTGTATTATACGACATAATTTTTGTCGTTAAAACTGAGAACTATCGTGGAGAAATTAATATTTAAATGAGTTCGATTTACTGCTCAATATAAATATTGAATATTAAAGTACATAATGTTGACAGAAAAAGATTTACTGACCGAAAGAAATAGTTTTAAAACAATGAAAGGAAACTCAAACACAATGAAATTCCATTTCCATTTGACAAGCCACAAAGCTATAATTTAATGCAACAAAATAAACACATTAATTACAGTAATAAGGTTTTAAGACAGTACAAATTAACATATTCCCCTGCGAAATACAAAGTAAAGTAAAATAATATGCTAATACGGTATCATGCAATGTATGGTAAGTATGCCTTTGAAACTTCTACACCAATTGTCATAATTGCACGTACGTGTGTTCGATTCAAGTGGCGTTCCCAAAATTCCGAACGTAAATGCATTTTCGGAATTGGCTCACATTTTCCTGATTGGTTTTCGTGAAAAGCTGTTGTAGGTGGTAAGGACTGTAGATGTTAATGTGTCCCAAATACTGAACCTTTCGTGGTCCTCATGGAAGTCTCAATTGGTAAGTTGTAACTCTATTAACCTGGTAAAGTGGGGCTATCGATGGAACGGCAGCAAGGTATGGAGCTATGTCGCAAACCATGCTGCACCTCCTATCCTGCACTCTGTGTCTCAAAACATGTAGTTAACTTGACGTCTGCGCTGCCTCCGACGACGCCCTGGAATTGGCGAAGATTTGGCTAACAAAATTTGAAAAATACTATAAAGCTTTTAACACGTTCTGTATTACCTCAAAACTCCCAAAAAATACATAAGTACAGTCACGAGCAATAATATGTCAACACTTGGCAACTTTCAATTGCGATTTTTTCATGAAATAACGAATGCAACGTTGAAATACGACACTTTACATAAACCTATGTGTTCGAAAATACTATGTTTGTAATAACATAAAATTTCATTAAAAAATAAAGGAGAAAATCGCCTTTGAATAAAGCCAAGTGTATACATACTTATGCTCGTGACTGTACGTACTACAAGTTTTCAGAGATTTTTTTTTTTGTATATAAATATGTTTTTTTTTGCCATTTTTCATGAAACAAACCCACAAATTTCACAAAATAAACATTTCACTCAGCATATTTTCGTTAAAAACTCCATAAAAAATGCCACACTCCACTAGCCGAAAAAACTACATGCAAATTCACTTTACCTATCTAAATATTGCCGGCTCTACACATTCGTTGGTCTGGCACTAGTATTTATGTTGTCAATAAAACTCAGCGAGTCGCCAGGGAGTCCTGAGATATAAACATGAATGAAAATAGTCTAGTGCTGTTTTTGTCCAGCATAATTCTCGCTTGGCGCTCTGTGCAAGTTTGAAGTAGTGTAACGTCTGTATGCCAGTGGCTTGAAAGTTCGAGTGAGGTAGTTCATGTCTCCGTTTTGTCTAGGTGGGTTAAATTGAGATATCCGGAATAGCTGCTGAATTCTCTGGCCTCGAGAGGGAAGTTGTATAGTTTATTAACAATTGTCTTTTGCCGTCGTCTCTTTAGTTTTTAGGGAACAAAATTATCGCTGAGACTATAGTACGCACGGAACTAGTTGGCCGCGCTTTTGGTATGTGAGCGGTGGGACGGAGGGGCGGGCGGGGGAGCATTACTCGGTACGTGCGTTGCGAACCGCCGCGCGCCGCCTGACACCTGTCCCCACCTCAGCGGCCAACTACTTCCGCGCGGACTATAACATAAAACTTTTCTATTATGTGCTGGCTTCTTAGAAGAAACGATGGATTGACTGTGAAAGATGGTATGGCTAGAAAGGGGGTAAATACTGAGGTAACGTCTAATAGAGATAATAAAAAATAATAATATTCAGGGTGGCAGGGTCATACGCGCAACCTGTTATCGTGGATTCAGTACATGATTCTGAAACCTCCGCAACCCAGTTATTGGGTAATAAGATACCTCTTAGTAAGACTGGTTGTCAGACTTTCGGGCTTCTGACTACCCGTAACGACTGTCAAAGATCCACGAATGACAGCTGGAACCAACGGGTTAACGTGCTTTCCGAGGCACGGAGGGTTCTCGGTATGTAAAGATGATCACCCATCCACAGACCAACCGCGGAAAGCGTAGCTTAACCTAATTGATCGATCTGTGCGGCTGTTATCATTTAGCCACAGGCCTTATGTTTACTACAAGTATTATAATTATTAGAATAGCAGCCAAAACAATCGACCATGGTAATCATTACAGCCCACCCCCTTCAATTAAAAGGGGGTGGGCATTTACTCATAGAACATGTTCGAGATGACACGCAGCCGATACACTCTTAGTTCATCGGAAATATTATTCCAATATAACAAAGCTAAATTAATTATTATATTCTGATGATGTTACTATTATTTATTATAGATCTGATTATAATGCTGTGTGTTATTCACTAGCTAGAGGTTTCTGAGCTCGGTAGCCTCGCAGCCAGCTTTGATCCTTAGCACGACTAGTTCCCTGCTTCGATAGCCTAGCAGTCTTTAGGAAACTAGCCAGCTAGGATAGGTCTGAAGGGCGACAGCCACGCACTCCCTTTCATCGCTCCACTTAGGGTTGCCTCATGAATTCATGATATATAAATTATTGTAACTTGTACACATATTACTTGACTAGCTTTTGCCTGCGGCTACGTACGGTCGAAAAAGCTATTTGGTATTCAGGCAACTAACTTGCAACTACTTTTAAACAATGGTGTGCTGAGTTAGTCAATTCTTTTATACCACTCTATTTAATTAAGAATGCCATAAGCTGAAAAAGTTATAAAGCATAAAACAAAACTAAAGATGAATATTTTTGCCTATATACCAAATAGCTTGTGCGTCCGTACTAGCGGGATTAAAAGTACCTACTCGTAACAAGAGTTGTGAATATAACCCTCTTGTTACGAGTAGGGGATCTGTCATTGATATAATCGAAGTGTAAATTAATGGGAGAAAATTCACATATTACACACAGTGCGCCAAAAACGAGCTACTCATAGAAAAACAACAATTCACAAAACTATAAGCTACAACTTTACACGCAAAGCAACGTTTCTATTGTACAGATAGCAACAAAATTTATTGTACGGTGTACAAATAAACTGCGAATATGTTAACAAGGTATGAACAAACGATGCAAAAACAAGACTCAAGCGTTCATATTTATAGAGAATGAAATTGGCGCCCGGAGCCCTATTTTAGCTACAGCCCTTTAATTTATCGTCAACTTTGCAGTCCTGTAAGTAAAATTGGTTGCACATTTTAATACCCGTAATTGGTATCGGATGAGCGGTTCTGGATTGACGGTTTTTTTTTTCCTACGGTACAAAAAGTTAATGATTTATTTTAGTACTGGTTTTTGCTTTCGAGTGTGTATTTAGAGGTTTTTGTTTGAGTTCTGTTTAAAAATTCCTTTGGTTTTTTTAGGAGAACTAAAAAGTATAGAACATGCTTAAATTTTAATATTATTCTTTGAAATGTATCATGTTCTAATAATGAAAGATATAACGCGAAACTATTTCCAACAACGCGAATAGCGAAAAAAAAACACAAATGGCGGACGCTGGCCGCACAGCTGCTGGACTAAAGTGGAACTGGGCTGGACACATCTGTCGCATGTCGGAGCAGCAATATGCAAAAAACATCACTCAGTGGATCCCAATGGCAGGAAACGACTCCGCGGTAGGCCCAGAAAGAGATGGTGGAATGAGGTGGACTCCTTCTTAAAGTGTTGGCCCACAATCGCAGTAGACCGGGAAAAGTGGAAAGAGGGAAGGAGGCCTTTGCCCTGCAGTGGGACAACACAAGCTTATGACATGACATGATCAGCCTATAATGTTCCCACTGCTGGGACACAGGCCTCCTCTCTGTGAGAGGGAGTGGGCCTTAATCCACCACGTGGGCCCAGTGCGGGTTGGTGGATGCCACATGTCTTCGAATTTTGGTTCTAGGAAATGCCGGTTTCCTCACGATGTATTCCTTCACCGTTTTGAGAGTGGGACCACACAAGCTTATAATAAAAAATAATATTTCCAACTGCTCCCGCCATCCACAATCCGCGTGTTTCTAGCGGAAACGCCTTTCGTTCCCGTGCGGCCGATGAGGGCGAATCGAAGCTTCTAGAACAATCTAGAAGCTTCTTTTAACAAGATACGACACGCTCCTTTTGACATTAGCTTTGTGACGTCCGTCAAATGGACTGCGCAGCGAAAAGGAATTCTCTGTTATACAATTTACAAAACATTATCTTCGCCCCGAACCATATTTTTTTTAACCGACTTCAAAAAAGGAGGTTCTGTATTTATATAAGGTGCTATAAAAATATCTGGCACGGCTTCAATGGGAGGCAGTATTTTGTATATAGATTACAGTAGTGAAGAAATTTTGTATCCCGGAATAGTTAAATCAATTTGAGAAAATAAAGTAATTAAATAAACATTTACTTTAATCTGCATAATGTGGTTCACAAACTACGCGCGACGTGTCGCTTCGTCACATTTTGCGAAATGAAATGACGGTGCGGCAACAGCTATTACTATGGGACGATTTCATGCAACTACATCAATTCAAATTAATACGCACATTTTTTTCTATGAAAAAAGTTATGACATAAGATCAATAATGTATCTTTACTATTGTATATTATCTATTATACAGAATACTGTCTCCCATTGAAGCCGTGGCAGATATTTTTATAGCACCTTATATTATTATATATTTATATTACTGGAAATAAGGCACTAACAATACATATGTATGTATGTTTAAAGGAGTATTTTTCTTAATAATAAAAGATCTACTGTCAGCCCATAATCATGCCATATTCATACTAGACGCACTTCTTACCATATGTCTCCATTTACAAACATTTACAATATCCAATAACGTTACTGTTTCTAAATAGCCCTAAATTATAGCTTCAGAGGATTTTATCCGTAAATACATACATAAATACTAAATAACATCGCATAATCGGCATATCCCGCCCACAGTGCAAGACAAATCAACTCGTTTATTTTAAAACTCAGGAGAGTATGACACATTGTAATGAAATAAAAGACAAACGCCTGCCTTTGATGCTAGCAAATGAACAAAAAGCGTGTCGAACGCTTTTGTGAGAGCTTGCATTAATATCTTTGACAATTACTGTTGCATAGTGGGGTAACTTTCTGGAGTGGCTTGTGGCTAAGTAATAATAGCCGCACGGGTCGATCGATCAGGTTAAGGTACGCTTGCCGTGGTTAGTCCGTGGATGGGTGACCATCTTTACATACCAAGACCCCTCCGTGACTCGGAAAATACGTTTTAAGGCGTTGGTCCCGGCTGTCATTCGTGGATCTTTTGACAGTCGTTACGGGTCGTCAGAAGCCCGAAAGTCTGACAACCAGTCTTAAAAAGGGTATGGTATTACCCAGTAACTGGTTGTGGAGGTCAGATAGGCAGCTCTCCATGTAAAATACTGGTACTCAGCTGCATCCGGTTAGACTGGAAGCCGACTCTAACATACTTGGGAAAAGGCTAGGCAGATGATGAGTGGGGTAACATTCTGTGATAGATTTTCTTGCTCGTTCTTCTCCATAGAGATCTTGGTATGTTTTGGAATGTGCAACTAGCTTCAACATACTGACTAATTGACCGACTCTTTGACAGTCCAAGAGTGCCTGTAAATGATTCAATTGAAATAAACGCATTCGGCCTTATTATAAAATAAGGCTTATATTTAGACCCAGGTTATACAATCGAGTCATTTTTAAATTTCCAACTTTAATCCAACAAAATTAAAGTTCCAATTATAAAAATTTACGGCAAACCCGAGACTGACTAGTAAATTTAGCATTAAGAACTTTACGTTCGTCGAAATAAGGTTCAAAATACAGTGACCGTCTCGGAGGTTTGGGCTAGGTCAAAAGTCAGAACTCATTTTGTAATAAAACGATTTGAGTTTGATGATGGACAAAACTGTTGAAGTACTGTAGGGTGTTTTTGTGATTTAATTATTGAATCTGCAGACAGAAGCCTTTTAATAAGAATCTGATTGAAAAGCACACACTATCAATTCAAATAACAATATTAATTCAATAAGCACATCATTTATTTACGATCACTCCGATTTAATAATAAAAAACAGCTTATTATGAGAACACACGATAATCCCACTCAATGCACATAAATAAATTACACATTGGGTAGGTCATTAAATACCAATAATATTAATACATATTTCACTTCGAAGGAAATAACGTATAACAAAAGTACAGACGCCAGCACATCAAGCTACTACAATCTGTCAAATTTCTTTAATAGACTTTCAACTTTATCGCTAAAGCATAATGTTCAAAGTTGATTGGGAAAATTTGACAGTTTCGGGTAGCTTGATGTGCAGTGCTGGCGTCTGTAACTCTGCAAAATAATTTCTTAACGAAAATTTATATCACGAAATTGGGTTAATTAAATAGGTACACAGGTGATGGGTACATATTAATTTGTAAATTTTAATTAATACTCGTCAGGGCATGGCGCGCGTAAGATGTATAAAAGATCACTCTCCGCGTGTTTTGGACGAAATTACCGTAATTTTCCTTAAGATCTTAATGACAAATTTATGATCTTATCATGAGAGGGTACGTAATAAGGATGAAGATAGAAAATACAAGGACGTAAATAGACCTGTAATTATAGTTGTAAGGAAGTTTTTAACAAATAAATAAATACATATAATAACGGTTGAGCTGCTTGCGCTCAGAGTTGAGCTACACGATTACTGATAAATGGTTACACTGATTGGACTGCACCCTAATTGCGTACAATCAATCTCAATCTTAAACATTATGAAGGATATTGCTAATCCATTGCTTCATTTTTTTTTTGTTAGCCTATAGTGTCCCACTGCTGGGCAAAGGCCTCCTCCAAATCCTTCCAGAAACTCTGTTCCCGCGCCACCTCGAACGAACATAATAATTACTACATTATGTTCAAAAAATGTGTCTGCTCAACAACGTATCGTAAATAACGCAATGAATGTTGTCGAACTGTAAATGAAAGCCATTGCTACTGATAGTGTGTTATGCAATTACCCCGCTGGTTCACACAAATCTGTGTGGTTCTTTCCTCAAAATACCATTTCAGACATTCTACACGGTTCTCATATTATGGCCTGAACAAGATTTATGCCTTGACTGACTTTAAAAGAGACTATGACCTCTGAATTTGTTTCGAGCTTTCTTCATAGAGTAGTCGGATGTACACCGAACTCATTTATACTCCATAGGCTTAGGTAGTTAAATAAAGGTAAACAAAAAAATCACGTGACTTAGTTAACCAGTCGTTTAATTAAGTCACGTGGTTTTTTTGTTTTTGACAACTGAATATACTGGTATTCAGTCTATTC
Organism: Hydraecia micacea; assembly: GCA_914767645.1. Classification (NCBI taxonomy): domain Eukaryota; kingdom Metazoa; phylum Arthropoda; class Insecta; order Lepidoptera; family Noctuidae; genus Hydraecia; species Hydraecia micacea. The sequence continues at coordinate 3,636,283 of OU611793.1, read as the reverse complement.
AGTTGTCATTCTATGCCACAGTTGTACTCTTCAATTTGGCAACGTTATAATTCAATAAAAAAGTTGCTAAATTGAAGAGTACAACTGTGACATAGCATGACAACTGAATAGACTGGTATTACGTTTAGTCGGTTAACTAAGTCACGTGTTTTTTTGTTTACCTTTATTTAGCTACATAAACCTATGGAATATAGTTTCAAACATAATTTATTTTCTACGTGCAAAAGTGTTTGTACAAACCTTCTTACAGAAATAAAATCATTTGTCATTATTTTCTATTAGCTATGCAAATATGATACCTACAAATATGGTGAATAGGGATGCGAGGGTGAATCGGGACGAAATTATAATTAACAATTAAGTGTCCGTGTTGGCAACAAACTGTATTATTGTAAAGCTAAAATCCATTTTAAAGTGTCGTTCATTCACCCCTGGATCTCTATTCACCCCGTTTGTAGGTATCATATTTGCTTCGCTGCTGTAGTCAAAGACTCATAGATAAATTTTGAATAGTCATGCTACCCATTTTAATCACGTTTTTATTATGCCTAGGTTTTGTTATATCCAATGAGACGTGAAATCCAACAAAAAATGTAGGATCCGTCAACTCAAACACTGCTGCTGATTTAAGATCTAGGCAAATCTAGCACAATTTTTTGTGACCAGGTTTCGTCGAGTTGAACTACCGCGCCATTAAGCGCTACCAAAAAAAAACCAGATCGTGATCTCAAATTCGGTAGGAACTCTAAAGCACGCGCTGAATTCATCTAAAAAAATGTAAATGAAAACAGAGTTTTTGTTCGTGAGAAATATCAACATGGGATTGACAAAAACTAGCATTTTGAAGTTCAAAGTCCGTTCTCGATTACTTTGTCAAGCACATCGCCTGTTAACTTGGACACAGATTCTCTACGCACGTACGTTCCTGATCGAGTTCGTGATTCCGTTAAGAAAAAAAGTGAGATTAGGGACAATAGTAGTCACTATTTGTGTTCCAATTTTCACGGCTTGATTGACTTCGTTGGTGTGAGATGACTTATTCTGTATATTCATGTCTTATGTCTCGTGCGAGGCAAAAAGTAATCGTCACTGTATTTTTTTTAACACGTCTATAGTCAAATGTTTGTACAGATGCCTACCGAATTCGGAACAACATAAAATAAAACGAATCTTCAAAAGTCTGATCGAAATAACTCAGGTCTTAGGGCGGGTTGTTTAACGTTCAATTGACGCACGTGTATACGTCAAAAATGGCGCTAACTATCGTCAAACCAAAAAAAGCGTTGCTTCAAATTACAATTACAAAATTATAGCCTTGCCGTAACGTCAAATAATAACGAGTACGTAATAGTTATTATTTGACGTACGTATGTTACGTTAATTAACCAACTGTTTGAAACAACCGGCCCTTACTTATCAATGCTGAGCATGTAATTGTTACAAGGGGGCGTGTTGGAGTATAGCAAAAACAAATCGACCCTACTTCAATACTATCGCCATTCTCATTCTAACTCATAAAAATATTATTTATTTTTACTATCCGCGCCCGCCTTTGCCACTTGACTGAAATCCTTACTTTCTCATTTGTGACTGTACTATTCTTCACACGTATCACGTAATATTAGTAAAACACACCTCCCAATATACAGGGTCTCATTAAAATACATGGACAAATTTTAACACAGCGCTCAGTACGTCTAAACCAAAGATATCCAAGCGAAAAAAACACACAGATTAAAGTGATTTTGTTTTGACCTAAAATCATGCACATTAGTGTATTTTCGTTAGCTGATTATTTTTCTTGTAAGTATCTAATGCGTTTTTCTTATGTATTTTTTTACCATCGTCCTTATTTTGGTGGTCTGAAAGTTTGCCCATCTATTTTAATGGGACCTTATATAAATAAACGGATAATAAAAGTATTATTGAAATCCTTAGAATTGTCTTTCCTTTGGTGTTCCCTTAAATTACGTCTGTCATCAGATTTATGAGAATAGTACAAAAATCTTGAGCACCAACTTATTCCATAATTCATCTTTTTTCACAAACACTGTGGTCCACAGTGCAACAGCATAATACATTAAAAAAACATTTGCGCAAAATCCAAACAAAGACATTATAAATAATCGTTTTCAAAAGATAATACATATTTGCTGAATACACATTTGGGTATAAAAACAGATGATTGTCCCTTCATTATGGCGGTAATAATTCACACCAACGCGAAAAGTTTCGGACACAAAATTGAAAAAGAGATCGCATGAGTGTCCCAAGTTTGAAGGTTGTAGCGGTTTGAGAAACGTACACTTGAAGTTTTTATTATTTAAAACTTTAAGTGTAAGTTTCTCAAACCGCTATGACGTATGCGATATGCGGACTATTTGTAGGCCTCCTCTCTGTAAGAGGGACTTGGCTGTAATCTACCACGCGGGCCCAGTGCGGGTTGGTAGATGTCACATGTCTTCGAATTTTTGGTTTTAGGACTGTCGGTTTTCTCGCGATGTTTAGGCAGCAGGTCAGTGGCAATATTTTGACCTTCAGCTGGCCTAGCGTATTACGGATTTTCAATATAATAGGTGGCCAGCCTTTGGTTCTAGTTTTGTTACCACAGATTTGCAGTCTACCTTACTAAAGCTAGTTGAAGCCCTTCTGGCATTTAAAACACTTTTTTTTTTTTTTTTGTAGTATTAAAATGTTTTTTTTTTGTTGATCCATACTAATATTATAAATGCGAAAGTGTGTCTGTTACCTCTTGACGCTTAAACCGCTGAACCGATTTAGATGAAATTTGGTATAGAAATAGTTTGAGTCCCGGGAAAGGACATAGGATAGTTTTTATCCCGATTTTCCCACGGGATCGAAACTTATGCGGGTGAAACCGCGGGGCGCTACTCGTATGTTAATACACGCATATTTCTTCCTTCTCTTCAGTTCTTTGTCCATATAAAATCAACCTCAGTTCGTAACTTGGGCCACACGCGCGTCGAGGTAAAGTTTTTACCCCAAAACATGCCTACAGATTTCCCAGTTTAAATCGCTGGTCGGTTATGCGGCAAAAACAAGTCGCTCGAATAGCTCGTAAATTTCGGCAGGGGCGCTTTTGGCTTTTTCTTGGACTTCAAAATCGAATTTACTGGTGGAGTATGGAAAACGATATTGAGGGCAAAGTTGGGATTGTGGTATAGATGAAGCTATACTATACGTCACTAACTATTCATATTGTTAGGTGATAGCTTGCCTATTTCAAATTATGTACCTACTGAATTTCATCTTGACATGGTAAACTTATATTGATTTCATTGAATTGAATGTGTTAATAATATATATTAATGAGTCTTTATTATTATAGCTAAAGCTGTTTGCATGCCTTAGTTAAGGTAGTTAGTATAGGATCATTTTAAACTTAACATCTGTAACTAGTACCTACTTTCTGTGCAAATAAAGAACTATTCTATTCTAGCGTATTGGAAGACGCTTGTAATAACACGGCAAATATGCTGCTGATAAATAAAATTACATACGCAACAAAAAATAAAAAAACTTCTGACAGACAGACAAAAAGTGATCATAAAGGTTCCAATTTTGTTTTAAGGTCGGAACCATAAAAACACACCAAATTAATCTAAATATTGGCGACACGAACACATGAATGTCAGATTCAGTTTTGTACAAGTACTTAGACCCTGAAAAGCAAAAAAAAATATATGGTTGGTAAAGTAGATCGACTTCTGCGTTTCTGACCTAGCCTAGAGCTAAACATTTCCATGGAGACAATAACTAACAGTCCCAGCCTACACGGTTGTAACATATATACATTACTAAGCAACTGCACACATTGTGCGATTTCAACCCATAAACACCGTATTGTTTGTTCAGACTATCTGCACGCGTGCGACGAACGGAAATATGCATGATTTGTGACCCACTGTTCTGTCCAACGATGTATCTGGCGGCAAATTGACCACCGGTAAACTGGACTTAAAGCCCCTAGGTATGTTGGATCATGAGTTGGTGTCATCGGTTTCTTTTCGACGAAAGAAAATATCGAAAAGTCTGGAAATGAATTGTCAGGAGACTTGGAATTGTAGGCGATACAAAACAAGTTTCATAAATCATTTTTAACTAGTTTCTAGAAAGAACTTCTCAGAATTGTAAGTAACTTTTCCAAAAAAACACTTTTATTAAATGGTTTTGTTTAGAAAAACATAGAGGAGCTGTATTTCAAGACAGCTCTGAACATCTTCTTGGCGGCAATTTATTCTATACTTTTTGCATAACATCACGCCTTGTTCCTCCAAAGAGTTGGGCAGAGGTGAACAGCCTTTATAGTACACCCATATTTAGCCAGTTATAGTTAGGATCCATTAAAAAGGGGGCGAGCTTATTGTCATCAACCCAAAAAGAAATAACACTTTGAACGGCCTGAAAGTCGAACCCAGGACCTCATGCTCACTGGTAGCGTTTGTTTGCGACCACTGGACCAGGGAGGCAGTTAGTTCTATATTTTTAACTAGTTAAAACACCTACATAAGCAACTGTATGTAAACCGAAACATGAAATCTGAAGTGAATTTAGTTGACTCCCGAACAGTATCCCACTGGATGCGTGAGATTAATTAAATTAATTAATTTCGTCGTGATGAATACTTGGTGTTCATACTCGCTTTTCATTAGTTTGACTGACAAGCAATTTACGGCTACCTATCATGTCACCACATTGGTTTTAAAGAGCTACTTTTCGGCCTATAATGATTCATCATCTGCCTAGCCTTTTCCCAACTATTTTGGGGTCGGCTTCCAGTCTAACCGGATGCAGCTGAATACCAGTATTTTACATGGAGCGACTGCCTATCTGGCCTCCACAATCCTGTTACTGGGTAACACGATACCCCTTGGTAAGACTGGTTGTCAGACTTTTGGGCTTTTGGGATTCCATTACGCAGGACAGCTAGGCAACCGCGGCAAGCGTAGCTTAACCTGATCAATCGACCTGTGCAGCTGTTATTATTTAGCCAAAGGCTATAATGATTATGTTAGGAAAATGAAACCAGGTGTTGTGGAGTTGGATTAATTTTTATCCATATGTGGAGACTTCAACTAGACTTATAGACAGAAAGAAAAATGCGTTTAGACTGAGCTGATTGGGTAACCGTTATTTTTTACATGAACTTATTATGGCAACCTTAGTCCAGTACTCAAAATGACAAATTAACAATGATTGGTACAGACCCCAGCACATCAAGCTACCCAAAACTGTCAAATTTTCCCAATAAAGTTGAAAATCTATTGAAGAAATTTGGCAGATTGTAGTAGCTTGATGTGCTGGCGTCTGTACCTTATGTGGACAGTAAAAATATGACATGCTTAAAATAACTCAGCGGTGTTGTTGCGCAACACGCATGAAATAGCAATCGATGGCAATGCCTTTCATTTTGAAAGTTCAGCAACGGTCGTTGCGTTGTCTACGTTGCTGAGCTGACGAAATTTTCAGACCTAAGAAGCGATGTGTTAGGTTAGGAATATCCTTCAAAACCCTCTGATTGTGTTTGAGTGTGTCATGCAGTTAGTTGATTTTGTTGATTGAGTATTAGTGATCGCTGTTTATTTTAAGTACACAGAAAAACGTTATTGCTCATTTTCTTAAAGTAATCCTTTGAGACATAATAACCAATGGAAAATATTGCCTATCCTTTCAAGGAAAAAGCACATGTAATCCAATCTCAGTACAGGTCAAAATCGTAGGTGTAACTTACACCTACCGGATCATACAAAAATATTATTTATAAAAATAGCCTATATCTTCCTACTGGATTACAAATATTTTAACCCGCCTTACAGCCGCGATTTCCTCAATATTACTCAGTTCCTTGAATGGCGATGAAGGTCGTACGTTTTGATGAAATGTTGGCTATATGAGGTTTGCTTAGATGGAAATATCTGTATACTTATCGTGACCATGAAAAAAATGAAGAAGAAAAAATGAAGGTTGAAATGAGTTTGGGAGGGTAGAACACAAAATTGCTAGTTGAAGCTTGTTGAAAATATTGAAGTAGATAGAAAACGTTACATGTTTTGGGATGCTTTGTAAAAACTTAATTCTGGAAGAAACAAAGCTTTTTCTTTGAGGTTAGTTTAAAGAAGATGAATATCCAAACGTTATGATAAGGCTGTTTGGTAGATGGTCATAATCGAGTAGTGTATTCTATTCCAATTACTTAATCCATAATTAATGACCACTCAATGATTCCTTACGTCGAAACCACATCAATTCCTTAGCTAATCACGCCAATTTCGCGTCCATTTCGTTCGGTTTCATTCATTGTGTAATAGAGAACACGGTTCCTGTTTAAAGCATTGATGATCATTTCGTGTAGTTCTTTCGATCCAAAAACTTGAGAATCACTTTACTCGATTCCTCAGAATCACATTATCACACCAAAAAGGATCCAGATTGCTTCTTAAACCACCAATTTGTAAAACGGCTCTATAACTCACAAAGTCCCAAACCACAACCGAACTATCACCAAAGTTTCCGTTTTCACTTGCCAATAAAAGAAAGACGACACGTTGAAATTGTCACAAAAAACTACTTTTTATAGTTAAATTGGAGTTGTCGTACCAATTCCAAGTTTTCGAACTCACTTTTGAGCTCCAAAAGGCTGCTATCAACATTCCTCATAGCCAGTTCAAAATCCGAAATCGTTAAACGCAAGTTTTTCCAACGAAATGTTTGTAGGGATGGGGAAATGTGCCTCTTAAAAGTTATAGATGTCGATAATCGATGAGTTACGTATGACAATTCTTTTTGTTAGTGATCAATCCATGAAGTTAGTTACATGATTTATTTGCAATTTTAGTTAGTCAGCAAGCAGTCTGCTTTGATGACAAAAAACATCGAACTGTGACATATAAAACAAAAATAATACGAAGCAAAGTGACAACACCACAACACATTTTAAGTTAACAAAATAATCAGATAGTAGTTGCCGAGAATCGAGCTAAATGGTGTGCAATTGGAGATGCCTATGTCCAGCAGTGGACGGCTGTAGGCTGGTGATGATGATAATGAAATAATCAGAAAAGCGAAACTAAGAATCGCTATCGATTCTTGACTTTTTATCGACGACGACGTCCCCTCCCTACGCTAAAGTATCGCAGGTCGTAAATCTCCGTTTTTCCTCGTCGAGTGAGGGTCGACAAGGATTGTGCAGACCTCCAAGGAGTTAGAAGTCACACCTGGCACTCTGAGCCAGAATTAATGGTGGAATGGTGCACTCCCAATTCCGGTTGAAATCTGCATTAGCAAAAGAATTATGGCGAAGCGATAAATCTAAGGAAAATTTTGAATTTTAAAGTTATTAGTTCCCGTGAGTTATGGTTGTAGAAACAAGTTGAGGGAAAGTCTCGCTGTTTTGGGTTTTTGGTAAAAGTTCATTGAACTTTAGCACGGGTGCAAAGTTTATTTTGTTTCAACCCTATATTACTTAAATATTATAATATCTCCATAATAAAATTGATGGCAAAATATGGGTGTACCTACAGGCGCGATTTTATGTTATGTTACGTTTCAATAAATTGTTTAATAAATATGAACTCCTTTTGATATATAGTTACATAATAATTATATTATATTTAATTTTGTTAGCTTAGCTTGTCTAATGTATAAATAAACTAGCAGCGCCCCGCGGTTTCACCCGCAAACGTTTCGATCCCGTGGAAATATCGGGATAAAAATATCCTATATCCTTTCCCGGGACTCAAACTATCTCTATACCAAATTTCATCTAAATCGGTTCAGCGGTTTAAGCGTGAAGAGGTAACAGACAGACAGACAGACACACTTTCGCATTTATAATATTAGTATGGATAGGTATTATTAAGAATTAATTTCTATTCAGCACCCTAATTGTGTAACACACTTTCTACACAATCCGAAGAAAGTTGAGGGAAATTGCAAATCCATTGGTTCATATGTTTGAAAAATTCATCAACTCGACAACGTAAATAACGCAATAAACATAACGCATTTTTGAACTGTCAAAATTTTACTTTTAGTTTGTAAACAGCTTCTCTCCAATGTCTGTTCTCCTTAAGTGTTATATACACCTATAGTTTGTGTAAACGTTAGCAGTAATACCTTTCCTAAATACTATTTTAAACCTAAGGTGGACCGGGAAGCACAGAATCGGTCGAAGTGGAGGTGCTTATGTCCAGCGCCTTTCGGCTGAAATGATGATTTTAAATCTAGGTTGAATGTAGAACATTTATGTAAATACAGAAAATGCTGTTGGTTTTATTTAATAAATAAATGAAATGAATGGCATTGCTATTGCAACTATCCCGCAGGATTCTTTAAATCCTTGCACACTTATCCTCGACCTAATCACACCCGTATAGCGGTCGTTCATCATTTGTCTCTAATAACTCATCAATCGAAAACGCAGTTATTCGAACGAATACAATTTAGAGAAAAAAAGCCTTTGTCTCCGGCACAAAGCAATTACTGTGTAATTTGTCACTGCTCCCATCAACAGTTTGATTTCTTTAGTAGGGGATTAGATTGATTGATTGGATAGAAATTTTAGCTTCCTCCTTCGTAGGCAGCGAACTATCTTAAATGACTCTGAGATCAAGATTGGCTGTGTTCCCAAAGATATCTGGGTCGCGGTGTAGGTATACTCGATGACATTGCCAAGAAAAAATCTGTTATAAAATTACGGAGTCGAAGAGAATTTTAAACGTTGAAGGTTTAAATAAATTTTAATTTTGGAATTTCTTGGGAAGAATTTGTGATAGTGTTTTTATTGGACGTGTCGGAAATTGGGTGTCATTAAAAAGAAAAAGAAAAAATTGGTTGTCTGTAAAGTCGGTTTACGGGCGATAATTTTACAAGATAACGTTATAAGAAAACATTCACTTAGGTATCATACTCATACACGTCACAAGCCGAACGCTTAGGCCGATCGTGCCTCTCTATCGCTTGTTCCGCGCTCTCGCTTGCACGCTCGGCTCAGGCGGAACGTGACAATGAGTCATGCTTTTTCATGCGTACAGCCGGCGTTCATCGATTTATAAGACGTTATCACGTCAAAATGTAATGTGATAATGAGAAAAAATTTCCATGCCGAAAGAAGAAGTTCTCAAAAAGAAATATATTCATATTCAGGTAATATAATTAAAAAATCCGGCCAAGTGCGAGTCTGACTCGCACACGAAGGGTTTAAAAAACACATTTCTTGTATTTTCTTAACCCCTTTATTTTTAACTTTATCTTGTTTTTATTATTTGTTATTACAGCGGCAATAGAAATACACACTGTGAAAATGTTAACTCTTTACCTATTACGGTGCATGAGATGCAGCCCACTGACAGATAGACGGACAGACAAATAGGGTCCCGTTGGCATCATTTGGGTACAGAATCCTAAAAATATTGCTTAAAATAAAGAAGATTATTTCACAAAACTGTTACAATATTCTTATACGCCCTTCAAACCTTTAATTTATTTCTCCCCATAATCCTTAAGACCGTGGGACCACATAAATTCACAACTCTCGCTAAAAGACGGTAAAAGGTGCACGCCAAGTAATTACATACCCATAGGGCCCTTAAACACATACTAGAAACAAAAACGGAATGGGTAATAACTTTACGTGTAAATAGCTTACTTTTACGACTGTTAAAATATCTTCACATTAATTCCTTGCGAGGTGTGGGCACTTGGAGAGTATTAGCACTAGGTATTTAAGAAATACTTGCGAATTCTTCGTAATACATAATGGCTAGAAATAAGCCTCTCTATGAAAGAGGCTTTAACGGTAATAAACAACTCCACAAAAACGATGTTAATAGAAATTTTATAGTATTTTTTTTACGGATAACTTATTTTTAGACACTGAAGCTTTACACAAAGTAGACATAATCAACATCAAAAGTCCTTTATTTGAACTAGGCTGAGAATCAGCACTTTTCGAACGCCAAAATCACAAAAGACAGACCGGTAAAACGCTTGCCTTCACCACTTTTTCTAGTGCTTCAGTTAGGAAGAAAAAGTGGCGAAATAAACTCCCCAACAGCACAGCAGTCTGTTGAGTCAGAAAAAAACAATAATAAGTTAAACTATAAAAATAATCAGAAAATGCTCAACTAAATGCATAACATTATAATTAAAACTACACGTGAAAGTCTAGAAGATAACAAAGGTACTTTCTGAACAGAAAGAGGAAATATAAAAGATTAAAATCACGTGCAAGATTCAATTGAAGGCAAACTTGTAACAACTTTAAGTTAGCAAAGTGATAACGTTTCCATTACGGACTGAGCTGATAACGTAGTCGGACCAATTAGTGAGATTGACGCTTTGGTTACTAACACTGTGATTCTATAACTTTACTTCGATTATATCTTGGAGAGGTGGTCTAATTTATGAGATTAACGCTCCAATTTTGTATTCATTAGTAGTTAGTATACCATTGTATACTACTTTAATGAATGAGCATAACTACCAGTGGAACAAAAGACACAATACAGGCATTAAAAAAAAACATCAAAACAGGTGAGAAAAAAACAAAGATTAAAAGGATAAATTGACCCATAGACACCTCATATGACATTTATAACGGTCGATCACTACTGGGCGGTGTGTGTCCCATAGTTTCACCAAATGGGAGTCCAGCTCAGCATATGACAGGTAAAATACCTGACGCTGGTATTGGCTGGCTGGGGTAATAATAATTGCACGGCTCAGTGGAATATTTTTTAGATATTTCTTCATTTGATTGAATTCCCTTTATTATAATTACATAAAATATGATAGTTTATTCAGAAAACTTTAAGAATTATGAGAATCTCTTTTTTACGATTATTTTACAATGACACCTACTATTTTAATTTTATGAAATATTTTTTGAATAAGTTATTCTGGCTTGTAATATGTACAGACGCCAGCACATCTAGGCTACGCGAAACTGTAAAATTTTCCCAATCAACCTTGAACCTTATACTTTAGCGATAAAGCTAAAAGTCTTTTAAAGAAATTTGACAGATTGTAGTAGCTTGATGTGCTGGCATCTGTACCAGCACGCCTAACTGTACATCAAATAACTGAGCGTTTTACGGTGTCCTATGTTTACGCCTCATGTAATAAGGCCACACAAGTTGTATAAAAGACGAACGAGGAAATAAAACCATAATCAGCTTATTAAGTTCCCACTGCTGGGACACAAGCCTTCTCTCTGTAAGAGGAGTGAGCCGTAATCCACCACGCGGGCCCAGTGCGGTTTGGTGGATGACACATAATATTATCTTTGAATTTTGGGTTCTAGGACATGCAGGTTTGTTCACGACGATTTCCTTCACCGTTATGAGAACAGTGGTGATGAAATAAATTACAAAAAGTAAAGTGTGCCTGTTACGGCCCTGCCGCCGCCAGATGGCGCACGGCAGGACTTTCAATGGCCATGCCTGCGGAGCCATACCGCGTCTCCTCTTCGCTCCGCCATTGGGCCAGTCGTCGTCTCGCCTTGGCTTTGCGGACGTCAATTCAAATCATTATAGTCATTATTACATTTCATATTCTATTCATTACATGTCATATTCTATTTAAAACAGATTAAGATTACTGATTTTACATAAACCAGCATCAGTCCATTACACAGCGGCAACAGCAGAATCAGTGCCTGCTTGGATTTGAACCCAAGAACTACACCTCGGTAAGGCCCGGCCGTTACCACTGGGCCACCACTGCAAATACTTTTTTATTTGCTCAAGAGCAAATAAAAAAGTATTTGCTAAAAAGGTGTGTCTGCTAAACTTTGAAGGCAATATTACTACAACTTTTACCTGGAATTTATTCCTGAAACATAATTAAGTTTCCCAACGCAATATCCACAATTTGAAGAGAACTTTCTTTTTTGTACAAGGAAACATTCTGAGGTACAAATACTTGGAAAACAGCCAACAATTATTTACCTTACCTTCCCGCTACAAACTAACTTTAGGTATCCGCAAGTACGATGTAAGTTATCTCATATGCTACTATTAAATCTAGTACAATATTTGTCCTATCCTAGTTGTAATCGACATCCAGTTTGGAGCAAAGCAAATACAGTGAGTTAGTATTAATTGCTCCGCCGCGACGAAATTTTAATATTAAACCTATCGCAAACAACGTCAACGAAAATGAGGATACTGTTAAACCTATCCTTAAAGCTATCACAAGCTTTCATATTCTACAGCGAAAAGGGCAAGTAAAAATGGATCTTAATCACAAGTATCATGGAATAAAAGCCTTCTAAGCCCCGCAAAATCCGACGATGGCCTGCAAAAAGGGAACATTGTAGGTTAATTTGAATCCCCGCGTTTGTAAGCCGAACAATAATTGGATTTGGACGTCCAAGTTGACAGTTCATTTCGTTGTTTCGTCCCCTGACATGTACCGTTAAGATTATGAAAAGTTATTATTTCAAAAGAACCCTCCCTTGGCTAATTTGGATAAGAGCCAATTATAGAAACGGCCAACTTTTTCCTTTTTGAAACTGAGTTAGGTGTAACGCAATTTTGCAAGGCAGATTTATGTTGTAATTTCCTTCAGAGGGGGACAAACGCTTTGAGTTAGTTAACTTAAGCATCGTCTAATTAGGTACTTTTAATTCAAATTGGATCAACTCTCGACTCAGAGTCGTAACTTTCTCGTGAATCGCGCTCGGCAAAACATTGCCGACATAAAACAATCACAGCGAGACGTGTAATTATGTAATTATTCAGGACAAATTAAAGTTCGGGGGAAGGGTGACTTGTCAAGTGCGCAAAAACGGTAGACAGGCGAACAACAGCGGTTTTTGTTTCGGCAATAACAAGGGAAGACAAAAACAGTGGCATCAAAATGTATGACACTCAACCGGCGTTCGTCTCGCCAGTTTTTGCACAAGTATAAAAAACTTTGAAGGGATTGTAATGCTTGGACTTAAGGGCCTTAAGTGATTTTCATCGTATTTAGTTGAAGAGTTTGCTAAACTTTTTCCTTGAGCTTAATTGTTTCATTATCTATATTTTTGATGTAAAAGTTTTGTTTCCCTATTGTTCATTCTTAATGTTAAACAAAATTCTTCTACGTTCCTCGTCTTAACATCTATCAGACGTAGCATTGTCTGACCTATCAGCCGTATGTGTGATATTGATAGCTTAAGGAAATTGAATAAATGTCTACAACCATTAGCTTTTATCAAAATCAATGGCTACATCGAATCGTATTGTAGTGAACACGCTCCATCAGAAAGGAATGATTTATGAGCTAACAAATAAAGTGTTGAAGGGACAAATGGCTAATGTCGATTTTTTATCTACAACTTATACATCAATACTCAGCACAAGATAGATAGCTGTAACGAAACAAACCTTTAATAAAAGTCAAGATGAAAATTTTCAGCGAAAAATAAAAAGCTTAAAGATATTAAAACAAGCCAACCAGATTAAAATAAAAGCGTTCAAGCAACGAATCTTATTTTAGAGCTCTAGGGAAGTGAAAAGTTGCTACGGAAATAATCCAATCACAAGCAATAAAGAGAGGGCAAAGGGAAATTAATACCAATGCTGGCGACAAAGTTGATCTTGTTCGTCTTGACAGATGTCTGCGAGATGAAATATTGTGTCGACAAGATGACTGGAGACAGTTGGAGACTTGTGATTGTGAGAGACTTAATTCAAACAACTACCATAATACGTAGCAAGGTGAATTCGTTTGTAGACACTTTTTGTATAATGAGATGGTTGGATTTGTATACGAGCGACATGCTAAACGAAAAGTAGCTGTCAGTAGCCGATGAATGACATTAAGACGGATTGCTAGTTGCAACTTTTGCGCGAAATAAAGCCGTTACATAATTTACTGCCTCAGTATTTTATGATCGTTTTAATATCTTATAAGGCAGTGTTACCCTTCCACGAAGATAAAGATAGACGGTCTTCGGTGACGCTTCGGGCCATTAAATTAATTTAAAAATTAGATTCCGGCGCTAAAAAAGTCGTTAGCCTAAATAACTAAATTTTCAAGTAGGCATCTCAATATTCATTAAAAAGATACCAAAGAAATTTTAAACACAAAGATCTTATTCTTTCTACGATTAGAAAATAAACATTAAGAGAACCGGCTGGCAAAACATACATCAAATGTTTATTAGACCAAAAGATCACGTTGAGCCAGTTATATGGCCACCCAAGATGAACAATGTTCCAAAGGTTCCCCATATCATAAAATCTTTCTTTTTATCGAGTACAAGTTCGTTTAGGCGTAAGAGAATGATATAGATTTTACACCCACTCGGTTAGCTTCGATTGTTTTACGATGCCTAATCAAATACTAAGTGCATATTTGCTTCAGATATTGCAAAATTTACGAGTTTAGTACCTGAGTGTTTATCGAGGACATTAAAGGCTTCGCTTCGATTCGTTTTATTGTTTATTTCTATTAGTGGTCGGACACGGCATAATACATTTAGCGGGAGTGCGCTTAAATAAATGTTTTGTGTAAATTTTACTGTTGTAGTGTCTGCACCTACTGTTAATTTATTTGGTGTTAAGAGTTTACGTAAAACAGAAATATCTATCCTATCTTTTGCTTCTTTTGTTGGCAGCGAAGTTTAAATTGAGTCAGATTAAGGTGCATCAGTCTTATTTAAGTGCAAACGTTGTATGCAATAGTAATTTGTCATCCTATTTTCCCCACAAATAAGTCCAATTAACATCATACTAGAGAATTTTCTATATATAAATTCGCGTTGCTTAGACATTCGTTTTAAAACGTCTTACTTGATATGTTTATTTAATATATATGAATAATTCTCGGTGAATTATGTGCGTGGGCAGGAAGACGGTGTTAGATCGGATATTTATTGTGATACTGCTCATCTATGAGGGATTTATTGAAGGTGGGATGCTGGAGTTTGGGGACAGCTTGTAATGTGGTGATAAATATCGACGGGGATTGCCGTTGATGACAGCGAACGCTGCTGTGGAAGGTCTTTAGACGTGTCAAGCTTGTCTTGGAACCATTTGACACTGGTATAAAAAGACGATAAGTAACGAATGAATAATCTGCTTGTCTGATGGTAAAGATTTTTTAACATGAACATGGTTTTTGTTTTAAAATGTTCAGGTAGGCTATAAAAGGCATCATAATTTATATGGAAAACATGTTAAAGATAGATAAGAAGGCATTTAATTTGTAATAAACGAAATCAAAATTAAAAATAAGCAAAGAATGAAGACACCATTCCAAACTCAATAAATAACAAAAGTAGTTAATGATAAAACTAGTAGCATTATTGACGAGAACATTAGTACCAAACCAGTCGCAGTTCAAAGATGGTCAATAAAACTTTGCAGTAGACATTTATTACTGATTCCTACTGATTCCAGCTACTTAATATCTGAAATGCCATAAAACATGACTGGACAAGCAATATCAATTAAAACAGTGCGTTGGTTTGAGCCAAGGTCTAAGAATGGAATGTTTATTAAATTGAAGAAGGGTGTTTAAGTAAAATGAAGGAAGAATTTCTCTGAGAATTGTTTCCGGATAGATATTTGGGCAGAATTTGGAATATTACTAAAGGGAGGAATACCGTGTTTCGTTAATCTTGCAGATGACCTTAATTAAGTATTTTCATTGTAAAGCTTTAATTTATGTTAAAGATCAACGTAGGTATTGATTATTCAAATGATACTGTGATAGATAGTTTAGCAGGTAAAGATAAAGTTCCTCAGTAAAATAAAGCTTTCTTCTTGAAACAAATCGACAAGGGACAAGTGTCACGTCAAACCACTTTTAATGCTATCTTAGTTTCGTTCGGAATAGCTCCACAAAGACATGTCCAATGCTCAGAACACGATCACATAAAATGGCCAGTAAACTTTCAGACACCATGTCACACATAAAACAAAACAATAAAATTTTTACAATTCTAAAAACATGAAAAGGGATTACATTTATTTGCTGAAGAAAATTCCATTAAAGTATTTGTTGAAACAATTAAATTGGATTCCGATTCTGATTTATTCGAATACATTTGGGATTGATTCGAGTGGAGATTAGATTTGTAGTTTAATTGATTGATGAATAATTTATTTTGATGCTTTGTTTTGAGTTATAGATGCATCTACTGAATGCAAAAGTACTTGTATATAGTTAAATCTAAACATAAATCATGTTTAATATTGTGTGGTTTTAAATTGGTGATAAAAGTTGCCTTCTACATTTTTATTATGCCCGTTCAACTATTCCCTAGAAAGACATTCGTTTGCAGTTAGCACTTTATTAGACAGACACAAAAATATAATGAAAAAGTTAATTAATTTAGATTATTTATATTGTCACTTCTATAATTATAATGTGAACGTGTTTTGTATATTTCTTCGTTCCCTCAAAATATTTATTTAAAAATATTTTAGCTTTATATCTTCGTAATAAGCTTAATATAATTATAAGATTACACATATCTTCATAATCGAACTATGGGCATTTAGGTCAGCCATAAAATTGCTAATCCTAATCGTCAATATTATTTTGTTTATTTTCAGATAGATAGATATACTATAGTTCTATAGTTATAACTATAGTTCCCTCTTTAACACAATTTTTACCGCGAAAAACACAGAACCTAAAATTAATAAAACTGTAATTTCCCATTAACAAAATCTAATCCACAAAAACCAATTACGGTAATTAGGTACCAAAGAACCAATTCGTCGCTCGAATAAACCGCAAAACCCATCTTAGCTCTCTGGCAATTAGCAGAACGCACAGTAATTAGCAGCAACAGCGTGACAACGGAATTTAGAAACAATATTAAGCCTGTATTGATCAGCGACAATACAAGTTGTGTTTTACCTACATCAATTTTATTCCCAAAGCTACAACACTAAAACACAGTCTAAAACAGAAGAGATAAAGCCCAAAATCGGATCATGTATAAAGCTTTGTGTCCTGTTTAGTGACGTATTGACAGAATGAGGACAAAACTAACGACGGAACAGCAAATATTGGTTGCTCAATTAGACAAATGAAATTCAATGAGGGACTAGCAATGACACACACGACACCCGGTCGTAATGAGGGTAGATTTTAGTGTTGCTGATTTTGTTACAGAGTACATATTATTATTGTAATAAAACTAATACCTTCAATGGCTTGACCTATAGTGCATTTTTGCTTTAATCATTCTAATGAATCGGACTGAATCAGAGTAGTTAGATGAGTTAAGCCTAATTCTGTCTATACCTCAAGTTATTAGTGTATAAGTAATTATTATTAAAACTATAACAACAATGTCAACTAGAGACAACGACTCTAAATCAAAATAAAAGCAAAAACAGCTTCCATCACTTAAAATTTCATTAATTTCAATGTTACCTTCTCACCGCTTCACCAACTAGTCATCTCTTACAAATTCAAGGGTACACACACTAATTCTAAACACGTTGAGGAAACAAACATGCCTGAATACGAGGGTGTTATGACATGTGTCAGCTGCGACCGTGTCAGACCACATTAACAATGTAGAACGATGAAATATTCTCTTCTGTTTTCTATAGAACTATTTTATTCTGAAACAGAATGAGCGAACAGTAGGATTTGTGGAATTTTTTCACGTTCATTTTGGTTTTTTGTTTATGCTAACGTTGATCTTGAATTAAATAATGAATATTACGCACTATCTATATAGTAAGGCAAACAACAGAGTGCAAATTCAATAGTGTCGGTTACAATAACCCCAAAAAAATTGCTTATGCAGAACATTGCACGCCTGAAAAACACTGACGCAACAGAATCAATTTTTACACCACAAAAAACAACCCAGTTAATCAATACCCAATAATTTACGAAACCAACGAAAAATAAACATTTAAATCCACGTTCCGTATCATAAAACAGGCGAAGGATATGAAGTCATAATTCAAAATTACAACAGGCTAGCATAGAGACGGCCGACTTCATTTAGTCATTACCAATTTCTGAGCCTCATTACCTGTTCTCTTTTATGGGTCCGACAGAACTACGGCCGCTGCCCACATTTACGAAAAAAAAACGACAGATGTAAAGGTTCAGAATATAGAGAACGGACATTACGAATTATCTTAATTTTGATATGGGCTACAAAAGAGTGTTAACCCGCGACATATGTGTTGTAACGGTTGGGGCTTAGATACCATTTGTATCATAATTTTTTTCGAGAATTTTGTCCTGACCGTGACCAGCTGATAATGTTATATTTTGATTTAGAGGATTAGTTTTGTATTTTAATTAGGATCCGTTAAGAAATGTGGTAGTTTTTAAGAACAAGATAATATCTTAATTAGATTAAAATCTGTTGGCTGTTTACATAAATGTCTAATCATCGTTTATTAAATATGATCATTAAATTTTGGCTTCGTTTCTATTTACTTTAAGTTTTAAATGAATAAACTTTTCTATTGCGCCTTCATTGATTTTGTTTTCCCTGTTGTACTTCGATTATAAATACCACCAGCGTAATTCATTGTAAGCATTATGTTTAAATCATTTACTTTCTTATCCAGTAAAAACTCGCCCCCGTAATCTTGCCCTCTTATCTAAGCAACACTATTGACAGTTGAAAAATTAAAAACTGTAACAAAACGTAACGACATACGGTGGTCATCGATAAAACTGTCCCTCACAAGCCAGGGGCACCCAACGTTTCTGAGGATGTCACAAAAAAATAAACAGGTAGAGGTACCAAAGCCTTCGTTAGCGGTACGGATACACAAAGCGAAAAAACTGATACGAATCTATATATAATTTCTAAGAAGTCACCGGGGACTTGATGCGTTGAAATTTTTGGTCACCGTCGAATAATTTATCCTTTACTGTTCACACCACGGGTTGTTAGAATGAGTTGTCAAGACTATTTGACGGCTTCTAGATTAACGATAAAGTGAATTATAGTTTGTTTTATATGCAAGAATTCGGAGATACGGAGGAGCGGACGCCAATGGGCCGTGTAAGCACTTCAATTTGATGAAGTTTGTTTGAACTACTGGTTTTGCTTATGTTAAGTTTGGTTGTGTGAGAACGTAGTTGATTGTTCCAAAGAGTTGCTTCATAAAGTAAAGTTGCTTCGTAAAGTTAATGTCAGTCACATTAACTTTTAGTTTATTTTTAGGCACAATATGTTTTTTATCGCTATTATTACAGTAGCATCACCTTTGTAAAGCGGTTTCAATCAAATATGTACTGCTCTCAATGTTTGACTCATTGTCATTGACATTGAAATGGAGACAGATATTCTTAATCTTATATTGTATTTCTATACATGTCACCCAAACAGATTTTATGGCTATATCATAGAATCGCAAATGTCCCAATATAATGTGGCAAAAATTCCAACATTTTCGCTCGATCGGCACTATCAAAAGGTTTCACAGATATATTTCCAGAAACTTTTGTCCACTCCCAACTACAAATCGGTTCCTTTAAAACCGGGGGATGTATCCAATAAATTGAGATGTCTCACTATTTTACTAGCGTTCAGGTTATTGTCACCTTTTTTTTGGTTCAGGTAAAATCTCGCCCATAGCATGTGGTTGAGATTGAGTTTCTTACAAAAATGATTGATGGAGTTTCAAATTAGTAAATCGACGGCATCTGTACAAAAACGGCTTGGAAGTGTTGATGATCTGTTTAAATATGATACACGTCAGATGATTATGTCGATAATGATATTACTAGTAGATGGAGCAGAAAGTAATGATGCTGTAAAGGTTTTTGCTGGAAATCTTTATGGAGCAATCTTTAGTGAGAAAAAAAGAGAGATATTTTTATAAGTCGCTAAATTACTAACCGAACCGGTATTAAGATTGATTTCTTAAATCAAAATTACATCCGGTGTAGGTTCTACTATAGCCATGCATATATATTTTCTCACAATAATTTTATCCACCAATATGTTAGACACACAAACACAGTGAGTTAAACAGACAAATTGTGCCATACATTATTTACAATTCTATTTCCAATGACATTTATACTTATTGAATTTTGAAAATGAATATAAAAAGAAAGTTTCGATAAATATCTTGTTTTATGATACCAAATGTAAAATACCTAGAGATTTTACGAATGGAAGCTAGAGTAGAGACAATGATCAACACAAAAGAGACATGACAGCGGGAACCTTCGCTTTGGAGATAAATTAAATGGTTTTATTCCTATTGTTAGTACTTTACGATACGAGAGAACCAAGTACAGACGAGGCAACATTTCTGCGGTTATAGTCTGCTCGTAATATAGAAGGAAAGGCATCATATGAGCCTTTATTAGGATTTTTCCTTTTACGGCATCAGTAGCACTTCAGATGGCTGTAAATTGTAATACTAGATTCAATGTTACTACTGCAAGTTGCCGGTAGCAATAACTACAGAGAATTTTAGTGTCAATAATTTTGGATTAAAAGGATCAATAAAAGCGACCTTATTTCGTAACTTAATGATCGGTTAATAACCACTCTCAAATGACACGTTTGCCTACATTCCAAAATTTTATCATTTGTCATATGCTATAAAATATTTATATTTTTTGATTGTCTCGGTTCAAAACTATAACTTTTTGTAGCTACAGCGTTGCTCGAAAACGGCTCATCTGTGCGAATTTAAACCTTCCCAGACTTCCATTACCCCGCCGCCTTTCAATTTTAAGCATTCATTGTATTTTAGACATACTCATCCATTTTACTATTATGCCTAGGATTACCATAAATACTCAGGGTTCTCCTCTTCAAACACTTTCTGACGAAACAATGGGGTTTTGTTTAAGACTTCAGTGAAATGTTCTAGTGAAAGGTATGTAAGGTGTTTCTACATTTAAAACGGCAAAGTTAATTTTATGAGCCTTGTGGGTGTGGAGATACAAGTTCCAAGGTTTTATACTTTGAGGTGTAAATGAATTTTGAAAACTTTGACTTGGTGACAGAGGTTCTTGCTTGTGTCTACATTCCTCACAAAATTGAGCTTTTGTCAGTTTACAAAGAAAACACGATGGAAAGCCAAACTTTGTACGAGAAAAGGTGAAAGCAATATTGAAAAGAATGTAAAAGTTTGTCACAGTTATTACTGGTATTACCACATTTAATCAAATGACAGCAAATATTCGAACTACTATAATAATTTATCAAGGAATAAGGCACAGTAAAACGAAGAAGTAAGCAGGATCAGCTTCAGAAGGATGATACATACTCAAATTCAATTTACAAAACTTTTCGTTTCTTTTTTAAATCAATTAAAAGGTGTCCAAAGTTCCTGTATGACCAAAAAACCGAAGCATATCGACATCAGCCAACACGACCTGCCCCAACACATGTCGACTAATGAATCAATTCCGACTACAATAAAAACGTACAATACTTTTAATCTCAGTTAAAGCCCCTTAAACGAAGCCCTTAAAAAAGATAATAAAATGGTAGCAAAACTGTTTTCTTACAGTCATCCTGACAAGTGGCGATGGTAAACAGGGTTTATGATTCCGAGGGGTGAATTTTACTATTCATTTTTAGGGCTCCGTGGACTTTTAAACAGACTTATGGCTTGCGTTTAATGTTAACTACAATATTAAATCTAAATTTGGTAATTTCTTGCAGTTCGATCATATAGGATTTCAGTATGACTCTGTTACCGTCTAACTTTAGTAAGACTGCAAGCTGCCTTTCTGTTATTTCTACATTATTAGGTAGAAGACTATTTGCTTGGTCTTCCTCTTGATATAATTCATTTATAATCTTATCCAACATTAGGCTGGCATATTGTTAGCCCAAGACCACACCAGTATC
This sequence comes from Hydraecia micacea, assembly GCA_914767645.1. Classification (NCBI taxonomy): domain Eukaryota; kingdom Metazoa; phylum Arthropoda; class Insecta; order Lepidoptera; family Noctuidae; genus Hydraecia; species Hydraecia micacea. The sequence continues at coordinate 3,614,448 of OU611793.1, read as the reverse complement.
TGTAGCCTCATCTTCCTCATTTACTTTACTACCATTCTTCAAAGTGACTAAAGTGTTGTCCAACCGACATGCTGCTTAATTTTCTTTGTCATAATAAAATAAAATAAAATAAGGAACCGTCTACACGAACACCAGGCGTGCTAGCCAAGTTTTTTTAGTGCCTGTCGTAAACAGGGTGCTATTGAAACGTTACCAGTTTGTTTAGCAACATATGCTAGGCGCCACGCTCCTAAAATAATAATGCTTAACGCCACAGTATAGTGCGGATTTTTTTTCGGTTGAACGGAACATTTTGTTTTTATATAAAGCTTCTGAATATAGAAATTCACACGCTGCAAAGCAGATTTTTAATAAAATTGTTACAATATTTTTTGTGTTTTCCGTTCCTGCTAATAAGGTTGCCTGTTTCAAGCTTTTGGGAGTTCAGATATTTCGAACAACAACTAAATCTGATGATTCATCTTGTTGTTAACATTAGTGGCCAAAGCCGATTTCTATTGATACTATATTAATCCCTGAGTAATGGATTTTAATAGACTGCTACTATTCGCTATCCGTTCGGATAATAATAATGAACTATCAACGTATAACAATAGTGTGCAACATATCCAAAAACACTCCCTGTAAATTGCATTATGACCGAATTAACTAAATCAAATTCAATGCAATATTCACTTTATTGTGATTTTCATAATTTTGCACGAATATATGCGCAAATCGTTCTATTGTGAGCGAAACTTTTACTAGCATACAATGGAATATGACCCTTACTGAAGGCAAATAAGGTTTTTAATTTGAGCCTAATATTTGAATAGCGACAAGTTTCACACAATAGATATTATTACCGCGGGGTACGTTAGACCATCTGTCGTATTTTTGTTTATAGTTATGAACTCTAATGACATTTTAGTGTTGAATAAAATATGGCTGTTAATAAGCTATTGTGCTAATAAATGCTGAAACTCTCGACTTTATTGACTGGGTGGAGTTTTTGAATATTAAAATATTCGTAATTGCTCTTTGCTTACTACTTCAGCAGTAGATACTAATCACATTGTGGTCTTGCTATGCTTAGAGATTTTATTTAAGTTATTTTTGGAATATGGTTGGACACAGATTATGCCTACATAGGTACCTACTATTCTATTGACAAAACTTTGTATTTGATTTATTCTCGTCCCGATTTAGTTGAAGCTCAAATCTAGATACATATAATATCAATACTTCTATTTCTGATTCATTTGAAGTGTCAGGAGTACTCAGGAGATTAAAATATATCACAATAGTCTGCCTAGACAATACCTAGTTAGATAATCTGCTATGTAGGCATATATCGATATAGGTAGAGATCGAGAAATCGTAAGGCGAATCATATCAGCCCCTAGACAAGAAACTACACGAGGACCACGACTGCTCTGACAAGAGTGCTACAATGAAGAAGAAGAAGAGGCTTATAGACGATTACTATAATTTACGGACCGTTATTGGTTAAAATTAAGATTCTTGTATATTTACCAATAATGAAACAAACAAAGCTTTGCACATAGCAGACCATATGGAAGTAGCAATCAGCTAGCTACCATTGGTAAGCAAAATTATTCGTTTTTATTTATAGTAACCGAGCATTAAATGCGGCCGTAAACTTTTATCATGTAGAAACAATTGGCTATGAGGAAAAGCTTCAAAATCATAACTGCAGTAAGAAACAATTCACATTATATTATAACAATATTTTTATCCAGTTCCAACCCAAAAGCTTCTCTTCAAATCTCTTTCCCATCTTCAATCTCCCAAGTATTTGTCGAACTGAATAAAACATAGCATGTGCGGCGAACAAAACGTTACAAAAATTTATAACACGTCAAATCTTAAAAATGGCTTCCTTCGATCGAATAGAGATGTATAAAATTAATTGTGTTTAACATCTGCCGGCCTATATTGTCCCTTTTTTTGGTCGAAACGGTCAGGTTGGTTTGGTTGTTTTTTTGGGTCATTTTTGGGCTACTAGTTTTGGCAAGGTTTTGTGTTTAACGGCGTGTTGTTGATTAAGTTATTTTGTTTGGAAATTTTGTGGTGCAACATAAAAACTATGCTCAAATTAAGGACCCCGACTTACGAGTTGTAGCTAGTGGGTTCGAATCCAGGCAAGTGCTTTACTTCGTGTAAATAATTTCACCACCACTGCTCTCAAAACGTTAAAGGAAAACATCGAGAAGAAACCAACATGTCCTAGAACCAAACATTCGAAGACACCCGCACCGGACCCTCTCCCTCTCGAAGAGAGGAGGCCTGTGTCCCAGCAGGGAAAACATTATAGAATGATTATGATTATGATCATATTAACCCGTACTATGATCCTTTGCTTTCGAAAGTAAAAATACTTACTAAGTGTATAGAAAGTAGAGGGTCTATGATATAGTTTACTAGCTGCGCCTCGCGGTTTCACCCGCATAAATGTCGATTCCGTGGGAATATCGGGATAAAAAGTAGCCTATATGTTAATCCAGGTTGTCAACTTCGTACAAAATTTTATAAAAATTGGTACAGCCATTTGAGCGACAAGAAGTAAAAAACATAGAAACACACACACACTCAAAAACTTTAGCTTTTATAATATTAGTGTGATGTGATGGTTTGATATTCCCTGCAACACAGAAATTTAGCAAGGAATACGACAGACATCAAATATTCTGCAGACACTTTGAATGTGTCTTTATAAGAATAAAGGCTGTTTTCGTGGAGAAAAAACATTTTTCTTTCAAAACTACCATTATCACCTGTAGACTACCTCTAAACAGGATTAAATCTCAGCTTCCGCAATCATAAAAGCTGCAAACTTCTTTATTCCATACCCTGTGTGCCCCAATTTCTTATTCACATGTTATTTTTCGTGCAAAAAGGTCTAAACAGCTTAAAGTTACCGTTTTCGGTCTCCATTACGCGTTTCAACCAGGTTTTTAACATTTTCTCGGCAGAATTTCTCAAAGCCCTAGGACAGGTCCTAGACTAGTCTAACAGTACTTCTTGCTGATTAGTATTTATTTATTTAGGAGTTTTTTTTTTTTCGATATTTGTGCCTCGTTGGTTTTGTGGTCGCTAGCGGTACAGACTACTAAGCATAGGGTTCTGGGTTCGATTGCTGGGTAGGGCAAAGTGTTATTGGGTTTTTTCGTCAGTGATTTCTTAGTAGCAGTCCGGAGTCTGGATCTATGCCCGGTTGTTGGCAATAGGCTCGCCCTATTACATGGGACCTTAACACATAACTGGCGAAATGTGGATGTATTGTGGATAGGTACACCAGAGGAGCTCATGGTTAAGTAATAACACTCGCACGGATCGATCGATCAGTTTGAAGCTACGCTTGCTGCGGTCGGTCTGTGGATGCATGACGATCTTCACATACCTACCGAGACCCCTCCGTGCCTAGGAAAGCACGTTAAGCTGTTGGTCCCGGCTGTCATTCTTAGATCTTTGACAGTCGTTACAGGTCGCCAGAAGGCCGACGGTCTGACAACCAGTCTTATCAGGGGTATCTTGTTACCCAGTAACTGGGTTCTGGAGCTCAGATAGACAGTTGCTCCATGTAAAATACTGGTGTTCAGCTGCATCTGGTTAGACTGGAAGCCGATCCCAACATAGTTGGGAAAAGGCTAGGCAATTTTTTTTTACTATAGTATAGGTAATTACACCTCTGTCGAACGATGTTGTTATGCATGCATGTAATTTCTCAAAGCTCGAGTCTAACAGTACTTTCAGCTGATTAGAAGGTATTTTCGCACTAGGTATATTACACACTAAGCCTGTGGAACGAGCTGTAAACTTTTATGCACAATTTCGCTAACACATGCTAAGGTGTGGCTAAGAGCCACGCTTCCTTTCATGTAAGTCGAAAATACTGAGAAAGGTTTTAATGTCGAATGAAGCCACACGCTTTCCCATTTCATTAAGAATTGTAATCATTTTATACTTTGCGTTACGGGTTTTTAAGAGGTTCGTTACTTTCTCATCTGCTGTGTTATGGTACTCATTGATATTACATGGGACTTAAATAACAGGATGTATGAAGAAGCTTTTAGGGATGCATGAAGAAGCCTCCTCGTGTAGCGCAGTTTGTTCCGCCAGTTACTCGACTGAACCGAGCGCTCGGCGCATCCTGGACAGTCACACCCAACACCTTATTTGACTGACCAATTCTTCCCTTGCGGTGGTAGGACTAACGCCCTGGTTTGCGACCACCCTCCCACCGGAGTCAAGCAGCCTGCTGTGTTTCGTCGATGCGTGTGAGTTCCAGTGCCTTAGTATCTTCTGGGCACGATCGTTCCATCATAGACCTCATCTATCATTTTCCATCAGGCGTGATCGAAATCAAGAGCAGGCCCATTCAGCAATAAATAAAAACTGGATAAATGTGGGAATACTATAATAGGTACTTTAACGTGCTGATTCTCAGCCTAATTTGCATAAATTACTTTTAATTTAATTTTGGTACACCTTTGCCCAACCTTTCGCGGATTACAGGCGTGATGTTATGTGCTATATGAATAGAATTTAGTCACAGCTTTACAAGATCCATACTTGTAAGGCTAGGTATAAATGCGAAAGTAACTTTGTCTGTCTGTGACTTTTTCGAGACTAAGTCGTAAAACCGATCGTTATGAAAGACAGAAGAATGGCCTGGGGACCTGGACAAGGACATACTCGTACGCTACTTATTTTTATCCTGAATAGTTGTATTAAAATATATATAAAATATACGCAGACGAAGTTAAAAAGCAAGTTAGTTATATTATAATTAAGGCTTTTCACGTCAACTTAATCAAAAGGCACACCCCAAACCCCGTCAAGATTTTAATTATATGAACTCATTCTCCTGTCCGTAGTCTCTTTGTATGTTACCTCCATAATTATCTCGACGTGTTTACACCAAACAATGTATCAGATTCGCTCATTAACATACGAGAAATCGATACCTGCTATCGTAATTATCGAAAACAATGTTCGCTCTTGTCGCGTACAGATACGATCGTAAACTACCCGATAAGCAACTCAAAATCCAATGCTTATATTACATTTCAATTACCATATAAAATGTTCTTACAACCGCAGAGCAAGACCCATTGCGTCTGTACTGATAATCATCTAATCAGAGATCATTCAATAACTTTTATTCCAAGCCGATCAGACCTACAACTGCAAAATAAATTCAACTCTAACTTCGTTTCTCTACAGTTTAAAATACACTGCAAGCACAACCAGAAACTTCAAATCGAATCCAGAGTGTTATCTCAAGTTCGTTCCGTTTTCAATGTGTCACTGCTTGAAGAACATAAGCAATCGAATTTGACATTTATCTCTATCGAAGTAAAGTTCGTTTTAGTTTGATACCGTGGGGGTTGAAATGACGTTCGTATTTTGATAGGGATGTGGAAAATGTCTACGGATTCGAAATCCGAAACGCAAAGCGATGTCGATGTCGAGATGCTGCTCCGGAGAAATGTCAGTTAAAAAAAGATGCAGTACGCTCGGATATGTGTACTTTGTTATTTTTATTTTTTAATGGCTCTCAGTCATAATTAACAGTGATTTTTCGTGTCTTGTATCCGATTCTATTATTGACGGATCATTTGTGACGATAAATATGTTATTGGTGGAAGCAATAGGTAGATGCAACAATTTGTATGGATAATGATGGATCTTTTAATTAATACTGGATATGGTTAATAGTATATTCACTTTTTATGTTACGCAAGATGTTGATTAGAACAATAATAAATTGTACAGTACCTATCTAAAAAAAGTTATATTCAGTGCTATATAAAAACCACCGAAAACACTTGTTCAACTTTCAACATGAGCACCTCACTTATTCAAAACAAAATTCCCATAAAAATAAAAGAACAACGAAAAAGAACATTCAAAGATTTATTACAACATCGTTACCACAATAAAGTTACCATTGTTGAATTCGTAATTAAAAGGTCTACAGATCATCGTCATCAACAGTCCCTAGATATCAATAAAAACATTGTACAAACTTAACAACTTAATTACCTACATCTGTTAAACCTCACGGACGCGATTTACAATGCACCTTTGTGAAGTAATAAATTTTAGAGGAATAAAACTTTTGCGGTTGAAGAAGAAGAAAAAAAGGTCTATAAGAAAACAAAGGGCAGAATGAATTAAACAACATAATAAGATTGAACACCTGCGGATATAACGTCTTCATTAAAAATGAAATAGGGACGTGAAACAGGTGCCAAGATTGGTGCTCCGAAATCTGCTATGTCTGTTGATCCGACGTACCGATGTATCTGTATCGTTTTGTTCCCTTTATCATTATTATCTTTGTAAAGTTTAACTTCTGTATCTTTTAAAATGTCTCTTTTATTTTTAGCTTAGCGTTATTGTCATCAATATTTTGCCTTTATGTTATAAAATAATCATTAACTATTTTTAGTTCTTATACATTATATTTATTAAGTTTTATTTTCAGAAATCACGCTTTCTGAGACATGTTTTCTAAAGTTTTATTTTAATCTGAAGTTCTCATCAACATATCTTCTATCTTCAACATCAATAACAATTTCATATACCACTTCATTACTTTTATAAAAATTGTCATCAGAAATTTCGCTCTCTAAAACATGATCAGAAAGGTTACCTCGACGTAAACAAATATAGACACCATCTCGATACAGTCTCGATTCACATTCGCCGTCTACGCAGATCTAGGAAAGTGATGACGCAGTATTCGTAAACGATGTAGTGGGATGCTCGTTACTAGTTTATGTGCGAAAGGTGCCGACTTGGTGCTAGAACTTTATATTATGTTCGAGTTTTAAGGGAATATAACTTTAACAACAACAACTTTACATGGGACTTAACATGACTGGCAAAGTGTGGGTGTCCTATAGGTTCACCTCTACCGGCCGTTTGGGGAAATTAGACGTGCTAAGCAAGTAAGGAGACTTGTCTAAATACATAAAGTGCTAAGTGTACTTTTGTGTGTTGTGCTGTCTTTTGTGTGCGCTAAATAAATAGTTTATCTATCTATGAGAATTTCAGCACTGTTTCAGAAATTATTCTAAGATTTTTTGTATCATCTAAATACTAAACTATAACTCAAAACTGTGAAGGAAATCATCGTGAGGAAAGCGGTATGTCCTAGAACCAACAATTCGAAGACATTGTGACACCTACCAACCCACACTGGGCCCGCGTGGTGGATTACGGGCCCACTCCGTCTCACAGAGAGGAGCCCGTCTCAGCAGTCAGAATATTATAGGCTAAAATAATATACCTCTAAATAAACAGCTTTATTACAATTTTTTAACTACAAACAATTTATTTATATATTTGCTTGAATTCCACGCTGAATTCAGCAACCACGATTGAAATTTTCTTTAATCAAATGTTACTTTTTTACCACTTCAAATTCTTCAAAGGCAAAGATTAATAGTCAATCAACTGGTTTAGCCATATAAGATAATTATGTGCTGTTAAATCTATAATTTTTTTCAAATTGGAATGGCCTATTAGCAAGTAATTATGGACCATATAATTTATATTCATAATTAGCATTTTCTAGTATACACTCGTTTATTGGTTGTGCTATTAGTAAAAAATATTCTACGGTGAATTTTATATGGTAATATAATTTGTTTTATGATTCAAGAATCTATGAAAATGGTAGAAATTAGAATACTAACAAGTCTTCATTAGAGGCGGAACACAAAAAGTTAAGACTTGATTAACATTTAATAATGCTGTAGCCTAAAGTAAGATTTACTTCTTTAACGAAAATGCCTCTTGCGGGTATCGAAAGAAACATTTACATAGATCAATCCCAAAAGACGCTGAATTTACAAGAAATAATCTCTTAGATTCGTACACTTCAAAACCAGTCTGCACACAAACTTTACCTAGTAACCGTCTTAAAATCAATCCCACGAGGAAGAGTCAAAACAAATTTAATCCAGTTCTCTCATTTCAAAATAGATCTCGTATTACCACGAAGCCATCGGCGGTAATTACTTTGCTGCTGTTGACAGGGATGCTAGGAAAGATGCAAGATGCCGACCCGGCTGACCTATACGTCAAACCGACCTAGGAACATCTGTTAGGAAGTTAATTTGACGTGGAACTAAGTGGGAGGACTGTTTTTAAAGAAAAAAAGATGGTCCTCTTGAGTTGGATTTGTAAATCTAAACAGAACTTTGATTTTCCGTTTTGTTTCTATTGTCGATGGCAATGCTATCGTATTTAACATTCTTATTAAACACCCGTATCGCTACGGGTCGCTAGTTTTTCTATAATACGCTAATCTATGTATAGAACGCTATTCTCTTTTTCATAAAAATTATATATTGTCCCACATCTAACCCTTTAAGATAATCGTGAGTTTTGGGTATTATAATATGCTATTATATAACCATAACCAAAAATTCGAAAATAATCTGTTCTTCTATTTACAATCACAGCCGGTGATTATAACTCCCGCCCCTGACAGGGACGCGATTGGCGGGAACTTCCAAGATGGCGACCGGCCTGACCCTTACGTCAAGCACGAAACATCTGTTTTAACATGTCCGACTGGCGGGTAATAAGCGCGCTCGAATTTAGAACATTTTTATTTTTTTGTAAGAATTTGCGGTGTAGCAAGTTTAAGGAATTTGTTTGAGGTTCCTAATATAGGTTGATTGTTGAAATATTTCGGTCAAATTAGAGGATTCGCACGGTAAAAATGTATGGGATTGTTTAGGCTCTGTTATATGAGATTTATGTTTGTTAGGTATGTGTGCCTAAATTATAAAGCGAAGACTTACCCTAAAGACTCTAGAAGACATTTGATGAACTGGTTAACAAAGAAGTTCACAACATAACTGCAATTCCTAAAGTAAGAGATTAGTTGACCCAAAAATGCTCTGATACTACCAAAATATACCCCAATGTCTTTGCTTGCAACACTGTCGGTAGGATGCAAAGACTCATGGGACTTTTTTTACCTAAGAATTAGTTCCCAGAAACTTAAGAGGTTTACGATGATGTGCTGTCACCAATTTTTTTGTCTACATAATTGATATGGCTAAACTATCCGCCCACAGTGGTGACATTTAGTCGTAAAGTAGAAAAACTTAGCAATACGATTTATCTGATGCTAGAAACAAAAAAGTTTGAGGAAAAAATATTTTAGGGATTTTAATGAAGTCATTTACTTTTGGCAAGTGTTTACTTGAGTAATTTGTTATTTTATACAGTACACTGTGTGCAGCTCTTCAATAATACCTACATAAATGATTATGATTGCGATTTTAATTAAGGATAGGTACTTGAAAATAAAGCAGTCAACAATTCCACAAATCCAGTAATTTGTTTCACCGGACCGTAATCACAAGTTTATTCAAAGTCGGATCCCGGTAATTGACCAGAAACCGTCAGATAAGAGAAATGTAACATCGTCTTTCATAAAAAAAATCTCAACGCAACCCATAAAGTTAATACAAAAGTATAATGGAGGGAGCAGACGACGCTTAATTTCCGCTTGCCTACTGTCTTTTGCCAGAACTCAAGATAATTATATTCGAGCAACTTCGATTGTTCGTCATCCTGTAAGCTTGTTTTCACCGAAAAATATTTTGTGTACGACCCACATTAGAGCAAGAATGATAATGGAAAGAATTTTCGCGTTCTTTTTCCGAAAAAGGAATTGTTTTTGGCCAAGTATTTCGAAAGTTTTATGCGCTGGGGTGCGAAGTAATTTAGGTTAACTAGCAATTTCCCGCGACTCTGTTCACTCGTTCTGCGGATGATTATTAGGTCACATTATATCCTTGTTGATGAAATCTATACCTTATGAAACTATGCAGGTAAGGATCTAAAATAATTCGTTCGTCATTTTAAAAAATTAGTTTAGTAGTGCCATAATTATATAAAATTTAAAACTTCAACTTTACGACTTGCAAATACTATAAAGGAATAAACGGAAACTCAAGAGCTAACAAGTTTATATAATAGATGGAACCCTTGGGTATGGTAATCAGTAATATCGCTTTGTACTTAGGTAGGTAAATTAGTTACTGAAGCCCAACTAACACTATGTACGTATTTGTAACTGGTAAATCATTCAGTATAATAGAATAGAATAGAATACTCTTTATTATGTACACCATATAAATTACAGACATAAATATAGAAATTTTACAATGGGTGACACAATGGGCGGTCTTATCGCTAAAAGCGATCTTTTAAAGACAACCTTTGGATGGATTAAAAAGAGGAAGGACAGACAAGTACTGTAGGTAGCCTGTGGTGTACCATTTACACAATACTATAAATACATACATAAAGTATATTATACTAATCTAAATAAATATATACATATACTTATATATATATACAATATAATAGTAAACATGAACAAAGAAAAATATAATGATATTATAATGATAATATTGGTAATTATACGCCTATATATGTTTTTTATATGTATATAACGCAAAATAGGCACTCAAAATCCATACACAATCTGCCATGCATTTTTCCAACTATGTTGGGGTCGGCTTCCAGAAAATACCAATATTTTGCATGGATCTGCCTATCTGACCTCCACAACCCAGTTATTGAGTAACAAAATACCTCTTGGTAAGGCCCGTTGTCATAATTTTGGGCTTCTAACAACCCTTAACGACTCTCAAAGATCTACAATTGACAGTTGAATCATTAAAATCTAATAAGACAAAATACTGAGTGGACTGTAAATTAAGTATCATCGCAGTACTATACACAAAAACAGAACAAGAGAAAGACACTATAAATAAACATATTACAGCTGCCGTAAGAAATAAAGTTGAAGCAAATACCAATCTCTTAAAAGATAAAGATCAAAACAATCACAAAACTACTATAAAAGAAATCCTAGGCAGTGAAAAACAAACAATTTTAGAAGACACTTTAATACTCCCACTCGTATTACAGACGGCCATTAAAACCCGCAAATTTAACGTTCAAAAACGTATGAATAAAAATACGTTAGATGAGAATACAAAATTTTATGGCCTGTAAAATAAGCTGGGTGGAAAAAATTGGATTTATGATAATTTCGCTGGCTACTAATAAAAATTTGGGTTAGTCTGGCCTCTTGTTACGGGTGAATGTTCTTCTCTTACGAGGGGGCTCTTTCTATATAATGTAAACTTTGCAGACAATGCGTAGGTTGGTAAAATTCGTCAAAGAGGAAATTATTTTCATAATCATGATATGAAAATGATTTCCTTCCTTTAAAAATATTTTGTAAAAATCTCTCAAGTGCTAGAGATTGACTTCATCTAAGTTTGACACGGTGACAATTTACAAAATAGCTCGGCTGAGCATCGTTGAGTTAAAAATCACAGCATTACAGCATAGGGGTAATAATAAAGGAATAAGAAGAAGTTAGTTTAAATAACGTTAATTTGGTGTTATAGTAATAGATTATAATACTGCAGTATGCAAACATGAAAGAAAAATAAATTATTAAATTGAAAGATTCACAGGCGAGTTAAATCATTTATTTCGTAAAAGACGCTAGGTATATTCTAACATAATCTTACAGGCTCAGTGAAACTATTTAGGACGTATGTAAACGCATTAAAATCAAGAATTATTCTTCAAACGTCAGAAAAGTCTTATTAAACCGGCGTAGAATTAACTGTTGATTGTATTTACGAAATAAAATAAATTGTCTTATATTAATTGCCTGTTTTATTTAATATAATGAGTCGCTTATTACTTTGTAATACTGGCCCTCAAGTGCTATAAAACAAATTTTATTCGGACTAACGAACCTGTTAACGATGTATCTCGAAATGCGACGGCATCTGAAAAGAGAATGGACAACAATTAAAGTATTTCCTTAAAAATACATCATTATGAATTTTTGGGCAGTCACCATACTTGAAAATTATTGCTGTAAAAATTTTGGAACATCTATCTGTATTAGAATTTTTTGGTCTAAAGCCAAGCATTTCCGGGATTACTCCCAAATGATTTGATTTTTAACTAGTATTTTTAAAAGCGAATATATTATTAGAAAACTTTGTAGAGGCTTAGCGCAAGCTAAGCAGCCTTGTCTATAAGCAATGAAAGTCTCCCAGATAATGCTCAAATAATTAGATAGTATTAATTTAGTTAGTATATATAAAATAATAGTCTATCCCATCTAAAATTATTATCTAGTCAGTGATCTAGTCCGATTTATAATTCCTTACTTTCCCTATTTTCCTAATAATTATGTTATTTACTCAATTCGTTGGCTGTTTGTTTATCACGTAGGTATATATTTTTTACCAACTCAATGTAAAACAAGAAAATACATTTATTTGAAGGTAAACATGATGCAAACAACAACATAGACACAAAAAATAACAAGTTGGTGAAAATATGCCTCACATCCACGCAAAACGGCCATCGCTCAACATAATGCTATGGTACTATTTGAGACTGAGCCATAGCGCTGATATCGTCATCTTTAAATTCTTCCTGCCTTGCAAATACGTAGAAGTAATGCCGTATTTCCGAAGCTTCAACCATAACATTATTTGAAAGCGTTGAGCCCGACCACAATTGCGTACAAGTTATTGGTGATAGCTAGACCATCGTTGCTATCACTATAACTAACCACAATCCTTGGTCTAACCGCTCTAACGTTTAGAATTTGATGGACGAATATTGTGATCTCTATGGATACAATAATCTAGGTTTCTACTGGAATTGGCTATGAATTTTAGTATTTCTTAGAGTTGTTCAATATGATTGCATCACTTAGATGCAGTCTTATTGATTGGCATTGATTCTTTTGTATTATTACTAGGTAAGTGATTATTTGAACGAACTATAATATTACAGTCTTCTGCTATAAATTTTGCAGCAATATACATTTATTATTTTCATATCTATCTATACATATTTTTGTGTCATATCTTGATTTCTACGTTGATTCAGAGTAACATCAGTTTCTGCCTAATTATCAATGTAAAAGAGACAATTTTCTCCACCAACCGAAAATATGGTTGCAACCAATGATAGAGCATCTTCTATGATTAGAAATAGACAAAAACATCCTCTAATGATACCCACTTGGATTCCCATCACACGTTATTCCCATTACCTGGAAGATGCCCGTGAAATTCTATGTTTCCATCTCGTTCTGTATAGTAATTTCTTATATTTTTGTCTTCTTCTTTGTAAATAAAGGCTTTGCCGCAAAGATCTTGTTTAACAATGTTCATGTGAGAGTATATGTGTCAGTAATACCATTTTTAAGTGCTGAAGTTATTTCATTGCGTGTTATCGCATTTTTAATACCTACTAAGGACTTTGTAAAAAAACATGAAGTGATTAATTTTAATAATTTTATATCACTTTGAGTTCTCAAATATCAAAATTTTAAATTAAAGCCTGCATCCAGGATTTAATTTAAAATGATGCCAAAAATTTAATACTGAAGAAAACGTTTTTTCACAAATTCCTAACTAAATGCAATTTATTGTTAAATATTTCTAAACATTTTCTGAACCATGGTGAAAATAATTGTTTTATTACTTACAATTTAAAATATGATAAATAATCCAAAACACACACTATCCATTCCAAATCACTGTAAAAACAATGTTTTATTTATATACATAAACTTTCATTCATAAATCGTCACTTAAACTTAAATACACGAACTCGAATCACAACAAAACACACTTAACAGGAAAACCGAGCGTACGTCTACCCGCGACGAGGTTTCATCGCTTACTGGCGTTCTCGCCGGTGCGCTAACAACATAACGCACACTACTGTAAGTGTCTATAGTATACAAGCCTTGCGTATGTGTTGGTGCATCACCTACAACGGCCACAGCTTAAACTTCTGACCAAAGACTTTGGTGTGTCCATCTCTGAATTAAGCAATTATGGTTAATTTCGAGGCTCCCCATATTATGTTGAGTCGTGTCGGCGAGAGAAATGTGTTATTTCGTATCATAATTTGTGTGAAGGCATCCGCTTGAGCAGCTGTGAATTATATGCTGTACGTGTAATATATTCGTTATTTTTTCTATCTATTATTTAATTCGTTAGACGGTTATATTAAAAAGATATAGCGGTTAAAAACTACGTGGATAAAACTGTTCTGTGCTAACGAAGGATGCTTGTTTGGAGTTAATTGCAGTCTATACATGTTTTTAATCTCTCGTTTTTTTCTTCTTCTGCAAGGTTTGAAATTATACGTTTGTGGGTTGCTTCCAATTTACGTAGCAAGTTTTTAATTCAGTTTAAATACTACGCTGACGTTAGAGCAGCAGTTTGTCTCTTGCACCTTAGTGACCTGTTTTACTCCGTCAACTCTGAAGAGCCATTTCAAAGAATGTGTCAACTCCTTTGTGATAAAAACGAGTTTTTTTTAATGGAGGGTTATGAAACGTTTTTTACGTTGTTTATTTTGCAAACGAAAGTATTTCTCTAAAATGCAATTCCCATTTTGAGCTCAAGATAAATTGAAAAGTTAATCGAAACAAATGAAATATCAGACTTCATTCAATAATAGACACATTGTGTCTTCAAAACAATCAAATAAAATCAAAAACCATCAAGAATCCTCTCTATCATCAATCATTCGACAGTTCAATCGTTCATTCGAAACCGTTGTCAAATCGAATTTAAATTTTTCGACGTGGAAATTTTAAAATAAAAAGAATATTAACACTCCAACGGCCGGTACAAATTTTAAATCATAAATGGTGTGATTAATGTTCCCTGAGTTTGTTCCAATGACACTTTACGTCAACGTTGTCTAATTTGATTGGACGTTTTGGTATATATTACAAGACAAGGCGGGGCCTATTGGGTGTAATTAAAAATCATAGATTGTTATCACACCAACCAAGCCAAGTTTCCGGTGGGTATAATTGTTCGAAATTCAGTTTTGGAATTAAATAACTGTGGGTTGTGTGAATGTGGGGTGAAAGTGCGTGTTTTGAATTAAGAATAATTGGATTTGCAGTGAATGTGGGGACAGGAAATGCGTTTTTTTTTCTATATTATAATGCGTGCAGAAAACCGGGAGTAATTGTCAACAGGCCACTTAGTTTCATAAACTTTTGATGAATATATATACGAGAGGTGCTTATGGCTAAGTAATAACAGCTGCACGGGTTCATCAATCAGGTTAATTTACTCTTCCCGCAGTTGGTCCGTAGATGGGTGACCATCCTTACATACTCCGTGTCTCGGAGAGCACGTTAAGCCCCGGCTGTCATTCGTGGATCTTTGACAGTCGTTACGGGTAGTCAGAAGCCCAAAAGTCTGATAACCAGTCTTTCCAAGGAGTATCGTATTACCCAGTAACTGGGTTGTGGAGGTCAGATAGGCAGTCGCTCCATGTAAAATACTGGTAGGTAGGTACTCAGTTGCATCTGATTAAACTGGAAGCCAACCCTAACATAGTTGGAGAAAAGCTAAGCAGGATTCAATGAAATGATGAATGATCATTTTCATAAATATCTTCATATTATTACTAGCTATTATCTTTGTCATAAACAAAACCTTACCATGCTGCATAAATTGCTGTTATATGTGGCAAGTGAAATTACTTTGCGCAGAAACCAAGTCATTACCCAAGTTTAGAAAATTTAACATGACGTACATATATTTTAACAGTGTTCCTTCAACATTAATATATGTTTCGCCACCAAACGGTGGGAATAAAATAACAAGTACAAGCCAAGTTTAAACGGGAGCCCTTAATGTGTCTTATAAAATACAAGCTTTAATAATAATATTTTCTTTTATCTCCAAGATTTTCTGGCCCATTGCGGTGTCTTGTTTGGAAAAAATGGAGATGGTTTTTTAAACTCATGGTTTAAAGAGTTTGTAAAAGAATTACAAGTGAATCTTGGATTTGTATAGACTTAAGCACTAATTCTGATTTTTGGTTCTATAGTAATTTAGGCTAGTATTAGGTCAAAATTTTGTGAGTCTGTGACTGATGTGTGTGTGTGTGTTGTTGTAAGGGTGTTGAGTATTTTCAATTGCTTTACTTCTATTTCTATTGACTGTTTTCCACTTATTTCTATCGACTGGAGTGCATTTATGTATTAACCTCCTTTTGCGTCACGATTTCACGACCTTCCTCTTTTAGCCGAGTTACATAGTAGTACCGGCAGCCATTTTCTATTTTGTTTTTAAAATGCTGCCTTCTGGAAAATGGCAACGCTGCAAATAGCTGTCAAAAAATTTCGCTGTTTAGATTAATTTTAAATTATGAGATATCACTCTATAATCCATTACTATAATCGATTATGAATTGCGATAATTACATTTAATTAGGTTTCTATTTTGAGCTAGTGGGTCCAAGTAACTTATATAATTCATGTGTAATTTCTGAGTGTATTTTGAATACTGCTGACAGCGGCGAAGTAAAACATCGAGAGGAAACCTGGACTTATAGTTAATATAAGTCAAAAATCGCCAACCTGTCTTGAGCAGGCGTGGTGATCAATGCTCGTGCCTTCTCTATATGAGAAGAGGTCTTTGCCCTGCAGTAGGACAGTTACGGGCTGGTATACTTTATGAATGTAAAACGATACCAGTGAATATTTCAACTAAGTTAAATAATAGTCCAATAGAAATCAACCCAATAAATCTCTGTATAGTCTATAAGAAGATACCTTTGCCCTGCATTGGAACAATAATAAGCTGGAATAATTATTTCATTTTATTTTAGATTTTTATTTTTATACCAACATATGAAAAATATATACACCTAGACCCACTTTACATACCAAGACCCCTCCGTGCCTCGGAAAGCACGTTAAGCCGTTGGTCCCTACTGTCATTCGTAGATCTTTGACAGTCATTACGGGTAGCCAGAAGCCCGAAAGTCTGACAACCAGTCTTACTTACCAAGTGGTATCGTATTACCCAGTAACTGGGTTATGGAGGTCAGATAGGCAGTCGCTCTATGTAAAGTACAGGTAATCAACTGACTCCGGTTAGACTGGAAGGCGACTCCAATATAGTTGGGAAAAGGCTAGGCAGATGATGATGATGATGACATGAAAAATTTATAACGAAAATAAAATTGCATTACCCCATTTCTCCCAAAAACAGTGCAGACTAACATTATTAACAAAACCCATCACGCCGTCAGTTCTAACATTAAACATAGTAATGTAACGTGGGTGTAATATAATACATTCGTGTCATAAGTCATAACAGTGCCTTATCATGTCTTGATGAATTATCACTCTGCTCCACGGTACTCGGTTTTGGAGGGTTCAAGTTATGAGCGATGTGAATTTTGAAACTTGTCTTTCCCTACCGACCTACCTTTAGAACTTCTGCTATTGTTGGAGCTGGAAGTTTATTATCATAACACATAACAAAACATCACGCCTGTATTCCTCGAAGGGTTAGCAGTACCTATAGTTCACCCACATTTCGTCCAAGTTCCCAGCAGCCAATACTTATAACTAAAATTATAAATGCAAAACCAACTGATGTATTCGCTGTATCTGACAGCATAACCCCTAAAGTTTGGCTAAACGGCTCGGGAGAATTAATATGACCGAATTTTGTCTCTCTATACATTAGCTGTATAGTCCTATGGGACAACGTTTGATATGCAAATTTTGATGCTCAGGTAATATTAGTCAATGGTATATTGGTTTCGCCTACTAAGCTCGCTTTGAAATGAACACAGGCTCCGTTCATTTAATATGTGCTGGGATTTTGATTAGTGCTGATTCCGAAAGGGCTAATAAATGATGGATGGGGCAAAAGATTTCCCAATGACGGAAAATCTGTTATTTTGATGCTGTTTTCTGTAGAGTATCAAAGGACTGAATGCAAATTTTATTTGGCATAAATTAAAGCCACTTGATTCTGGTCGTTATACGTATTTTCAACCTAAAACTTGCCCTGAACAATCCATTTTATGTACAAATTTATTAGAATCATTAGTTTCTAAGTCCAATAGGGATGATGACGGGGTAAAGTAAACGAAATTCTATTTAGTCCGTCAGTTAGATTATCAAAAAATAATGGACACATATTTTTTCTTGTGTCAATCAACCAAAAAATTACTAAGATAAAGCCTGTCAAAGTTTGGGAGTGGGGGCTCGTGACGTCACTTCTAGGTAAAAATTGTACCAAGACGTGACGTCATGCGGCATTTCAAATCAATATATCTGTGTAATGTTTTGATTATGTGAAAAAAGAAAAAATACGTGCCCAATACTTTTTAATAATCTACCTGATAGACGAAGAAAAAAAAGTTAGTCATCATCCCTGATCAGTATTATTAAGAATAGAAACTTAACAATTGAATACTAACATTGACCCGAAACATTAAAGTTCAAATTCAATTATCTCAAGACACAAGAATTCCTCCGTAAAAATGAATGCTACAAAATTAGAATAGCATGCTTTAAGTTAATTTATAGAACCGGCAACATTTAATTGAATTAATGTTTCAATTTGATTAATTTAAACCAATTTTGGCTTTTACAACTGAAATAAATCGCGACAGGCATTCATAATTTTGGTTTAAAATTCTATGTCGTGTTTTAAAACGGAAATGTCTTTATATAATGTCCATGTAATTTGTATTATGCTTGATAATTTTTTTTTATATTGAAGTGTAGGCTTATGATTAATAAAATGAGGATGAACTTTTGTAAATATTGATAATTTTATTTATTATACAGACGCCAGCACAGCAAGCTACTACAATCTGTCAAATTTCTTTAATAGATTTTCAACTTTATCGCCAAAGCATAAGGTTCAAAGTTGATTGGGAAAATTTGACAGTTGCGGGTAGCTTGATGTGCTGGCGTCTGTACCTTTATCTAAGTACTTTTCTTTCCGCTAATGTTTATGAATATCTTCATCAGTAGGGTACAGTTGCTGTGTCAAGGACATGGTATTATATTATAGGATAAAGCCATGATTCATCATCATCTGCTTAACCTTTTACAAATATGTTGGGGTCGGCTTTCGCTTTCAAAAGCTATATTAGAAGGATCTAGCACATGCTTACATCCTTCTTTGTCTTTGAGGGTTAGGTCGTATTTTACTGCCATGCCTTTCAGTTATTTTGGTTTTGTAGGCTTTCCTATATTTAGTACAGATATTAGATCGGCTGTAACGCCCCCAAAACGCGCCCAAAAGTGCAGTGTTAATAGATGCAAAATCCGCAGCAATGTCCTTCATATTCAGAATATTGAAAATTATTGTTTTTGCGAATTTAATTTCCAATTATCACAATGACCGTCACACAAATCCTAAATAACATGATTAAATATGCAAATCCGAACACAAAATTTGTACTAATTTAGAGTCTATTAACGTTCAAAATAGTTAGTGTTACATTGCGCAATTTGCGTTTGTTAGAATGCAAATTGTCATAATGAGAACGGAAATGGGTGTCGTTCATAATTAATATCGTATTGGTGTAATGTTTGGTACCAAATGTGAACTAGGGCGGTGAAGGGAGGCAATTTGTTTGATTAATTAAATATTAATATTAATAGTGAATATAACTGTCTTGTTGTTTAGTGGTCGCCAGCGCTATTTGCTGAGCACGAGGTACTTGGGTTCAATTTCCAGGTCGGGCAAAATGTTATTGGATTTTCTATCAGGAAATTCTCAGTAGCATCTCGGAGTCTGGATTAGCGCCCGGTTGATGGAAATAGGCTCGCCCTATTACATGGGACTTAAACATAACTGGAGAAAAGTGAGTGTACTATAGAAACAACTCTGCGTAACGCTTCAAGAAAACTGGCGTGATGTTATGATGATGAATTAATATGTTTAGACCGCATAGAAAATTGATATTTGCTTTTGAATTATGTTTAACTCCAACGCGGTTCTTATGCACTAAGATGTTGTAGATAGTCGGTCGGTCATCATTTCAGTTGAAAGACTTCCACAGCTGGACATAGGCCTCCCCCAAGCACCTCCACTTCGACTGGTTTTGTGCTTCTCCCATCCAACGGGTTCCTGCGGCTTTCACAAGATCGTCGGTCCACTTTGTGGGAGGTCTTCCAACGCTACGTCTTCCGGTACGCGGTCGCCACTCCAGAACCTTTCAGCCCCATCGGCCATCTGTTCTGCGAGCAATGTGCCCTGCCCACTGCCACTTAGGTTTAGCAATTCTTCGGGCTATGTCGGTTACCTTGGTTCTCCTGCGGATCTCTTCATTCCTGATTCGACCACGCAGGGAAACTCCAAGCATAGCCCTCTCCATTGCCCTTTGGGTAACTTTTAGCCTTCTGATAAGGTCCATTGTGAGCGACCACGTTTCAGTGCCATAAGTAGGTCATCACATCACGGTCGGTCAGTGTTTGCGCTAAATTAGGCCATCATCGTCTTCCTGCCTAGCCCTTTTTCAGCTATGTTGCCCCTTATTAAGATTATCTACTCGATGGAAAATCAATGTGCCTGATGAGATTTTGCATGTGTAAAAATGACTTCTATTTAAACTGTCATGCCCTATTTTGCCCCTTTATGAATTTTAAAAATCTTCCTTAGTGCTTACTTGCGATATATAGGGAACTCTTGTGCAAAATGTCTAAAATGTATGTTCTAGATGATTAAAAAAAAACAATTAACAACCCATATTAAAACATAAAATAAAATTAGGCTGTGCGCTGTTTGTCAGTGAATTTAAGATAAGGACATTTCAAGAATTTTGGACAGTTAAACCTCTTTTGAGAGTTGGCAGCAAAACTTTTAGAAGCTGGATTATAGTCCATAATAATATAATATCATACCTTAGACTACAGATATAATTTATAGACCCAAGTTATAATTACACACCTTACTGAGTCGTTTAGTCTTGATAGGTAGTTCATTTATCGTGTCCTGGACCTGACACTAGGTAAATCTTGATAATTGCATTGCAGACAATTTCTATTCATCATAATTAAATATCAAACTTAATTTAACCACTACATAATTACCTACATCGAACAATAAATCTGTCTTATTACAAATTATTGCAATTTCATGTAAATTGTTCACACAATCACGATAATTATTATTTGCAAAGTCAATTACTTTGCATGTACTAACTAATTAAAATTTATCTGATATTTTTGTTTTGCTATGTTTAAATTAATTGGATTGCTTAATAAATATTGTTTTAAGCACTATCTTTGATTTATTATTACAATTTATTTTAATACCTCACTATTATTTCGCATCAATTCAAAATAAACTACTAATCATTTAAATTATTAAATTTTTCATATTGGAGTTACTACATACTTACGATATGCCAACATCGCCATATTGTTTGCTTATAATCGCATTTGTATATGAATATAAATATCATTGGATTCTTTGGTTATTAATCCAATAAAAACAAATAGTAACGCACCCACAAAGGCGGAAGAGCATCATGCAATGGAAATAGCAATATTTGGTCACATAACTTATGTGGAAGTAATATTTGTTTTATTGCAAGCACGGTTATATATATATTTTTTTTTATTTAAAACTTGTTTTACATACCCATCTTGATATTTAAATATATCGACATCGATAATCCATTTTACCCGCGAACTCTATTTTTAAACTCCGAATTTCGAATCTACAATTCGAATGTAATTCCAAATGTCATCGTCGACAATACATTCATTTGGGGTGACATTCTCGCATTTAGTACCGACGCGATATTTGAAGAAAAAAAAAAAAAACAATAAGTGCGTTGTGGAGACACAGTAAGTGTAATTTATGTAGCTGGCTCTAGATATAATCTTACAGAATCCTGTGTACAGGGAGTTCCTCTTGAGTTATTTCGTTGTTGACCCGATAATTCTGTGAAATGTTACTTAAGCAAACATCGGGTTTTTCCTTGTTTTGTGTTTAAGCTTTTGCATTAAATTGTTTTCATATTAAAATTTATTTGTTGGGTTGGTTTCTATGGGACTATTATTTTGCTCAGTTGGAATATTTACTGGTATCGTTTTACTGGTTTGTCCCACTGCAGGGCAAAGGCCTCTACTCATATAAAGAAGGCACGAGCATTGATCACCACGCTTGCTCAAGGCGGATTGGCCATTTCAGACATATATTCATTATAATTCCAGATTTCCTCACGATGTTTTCCGTCACCGATGTCAATGATATCGAAAATAAACTTAGAAAGAACATAAAAATTCAAAAGGCCACATTGTTACTTGCCCTACTAACGTAATACATTTGCTAAATTACATAGAAAATATTCTCCCATAGAAAACCGTAACTATTTTACCCCGTAACTATTTGTTCGAAAAAGATTAGATCTATCACACTTCATTGTTTCTTGTCAATCCCGTAAGGACACTTGAAGACACAATGGTCTGAATAGAAATCTCTAAATCAACACCAAGTTCGAAACAAGGTACTTTTACTACACTTTCGATAGCACTTCAACCCACCCTTGTACAAACGCCAGCACATCAAGCTACCCGAAACTGTCAAATTTCCCCAATCAACTTCGAACCTTATGCTTTAGCGATAAAGTTGGAAATCTATTAAAGAAATTTAACAGATTGTAGTAGCTTGATCTGCTGGCGTCTGTACTAAAAGAAAGCGTGAACGACAACCGGCGTCACTCAGTAGCTATACGTCCATTCCCTTTTTTGCTTCCCTTTATTCCTCTTTTTTGTCGTACTTCACTTGTTGGTTTTGTTAAGAATGTAAAGGAATTGACGTCTCCATCGCGATTCGTCACGCTTTACCGTCGACGCTATGACGATGCGATTTTTTCCGCCATTAAAACGAATATAAATCTCTTATTAAAGGATTAGAAACCTTATTTTCTTGTATTAGAGTTGGATTTTCAGTAGTATAGATAATGGTATAGTGTAGCTTAAAATATACAAGAGAAGTAGCATGAAGACCTCTCATAGGGAGACGTGATGACTTAATTTCATACGTCCATTTGGTATGGGTGCAAGTTTTGCATACCATTTTTTGTAGCCTTGAGCGTTTTCTAGTGATTGTTGTCATGTACAATCTTAATATAGACTCTAGGTACCAAACAAAAAACTGATTGATCACTCCAAGTCGATTTTCACTCGCAAATAGCTTACTTCGCAGCCATATTTTTAATTTCGATAGCTGGGTAGTTATTAAGTTTTTTGTTGCTATGAAAGAATTCGTTATTAAAATTATAGGAACTTTGAAATGTGTTTTAAGTTTGAAAAGCTCAACTTCTTAATTGGCATTGTTCAAACAAAAATTAAAATCAAGACAAATCAAAAGAAATCAAAGACAAAATTTCGTTAAAAGTTTTAAGTTATGGATGTTTAATTTAATATTTAAATCCGAACTTATGTTATCACGAACATCTTTTCTTAAACGTTTGGTCCTGATTAAAAGTCGTGACGTCATCGTTAAGTTGAGAATCATCAGGGACCCAGCTTAGCCCTTCGTATTTATCTTAGTAACTTAACAATTTCATAGTATTTGCGTTCGTTACACAACATTTACATTTCGTTTGCTTAGTTGGATAACTTGTTTTAACTTAAAGATAGGGTTGCCAGGTTGATGTCCTTTTAAAACAAAACTAGATTTAAGAAAGCCAGATTCGACTTCAAAAAAGTTGATGAAGAAGTTTATTCGATGTTTTATTGAAGTTATCTGAAAAACTATTCACTCTAGGCGAGGAAACATTTAAAATATAAACGGAAATCACAGAACAATTGGAGTAAAAAACTATTTGTAATCTCGTCTCACGTTTTTCAACTAAAAAGCTAGTTCTAAAGTAAAATACAAAGTTGCGGCAGCCCTGTGTGAAACAGATGGAGGTGAATTGAGACGTTAGTCCGTCTTGCAACCTGTAGGGTCCGATGTTTTATTTCTTTTAGTCCTCAACTATAATGGCTCTTTTTACTTCACCTTTTTTAGGTTTAAAAGTTTAACTTTGTATGAGAATGCTCGTTAATTTGTTGTTGCAGCCATCCTGCAAATGTTGCGAATGTTTTGAAGTAAATGATACTTTATGAAAAACAAACATTGGAAACTAAATTGAAGACGACATGATAGGCCGTAAGAAGTCTTGGGGTAGGCTTTGCATGCGACATAATGATAAATCAGTCATTTGTGGATCTTTGACAGTCATTCCGGGTAGTCACAAACCCGAAAGTCTGACAACCAGTCTTACCAAGGGGTAACGTATTACCCAGTAACTGGATTGTGGAGGTCAGACAGGCAGTTATACCATGTAAAATAATGGTATTCAGCTGCATCCAGTTAGACTGGAAGCCGACCCCAACATAGTTCGGAAAAGGCTGAGCAGATGATGATGATGATAATGATAAAATCAGATGGATAAACAGAAGCATTTACCCTGATAATTCAACGTCTTACTGATCTTAATACTGATCTACAGGAATAGTATTTTGCGCAATGATATTTTAGTAAACAGATATGTTATACACTTACAAAACAACAGAAAAAAGTGTTCCGCGCCGAGAGGTAGCACACATACACACTTTTCATTAATTTACATTTCACTACAAGTAAAAAGGATAGAAAAAGGACAGCTTGATAAAATCAATAAGAAAAAAAGTGACAGCTAGATGTTGTCAATTGCGCGTGGATGTAAACAAACCTTATTCGGGCCACCAATCACCGCACTTTGGCATCATAGACTAACAAATTAACTAGGCAGAAAGTACAAACCGCGTGTACACAATTTGTAGTCGGGATTTGTGCCTATGCAACGAATAAACACTATTAAAAGGTAGGTAGGTGAAAAATAAAACACGTTTTAAAAAGAAAGAAATATATATATTGTAAAAATAATCATACACCTTCGAAAAGATTTAATTTTTTTTATTTTCTGTCTCTTAGAGAGCTTTTTTATTTCGGGATTATTTTTATGAGCGGAATGGAGGCGAACTGTTGTGTACTTATCAATTATAGTTTTAATTAAATGTGTAACAAAATTATAAAGAAAAGTTATTAAAAAGGAAACTAGAACTCTGCTGTAAAGATGACTTTACTGCCTAATATTCGCATCTGTATTTTTATTCTATGTCCGGAGTGCACGCATCCTTGTCGTTCTTACGACAAAAAATGTATTTTCCATCTCTTTCTTTTTTCTAACCTCCAAATATCAGAATATTAGGAAAATAATTGAAATATATTAATAAATCGAAGTATATTGTGTACTAACGTGTGGTATGAGATCCCTTGTGCTTTATTAACTTTGGTATCATAATTGGTACACTTTCTAAATACACAAGATGGCATTTTGGAAGATAATTACGTAGCAGCGCGCACCGTATCACTCGTAGACGTGCGTGACACAGACTAAAGGCAATACGTCCCAATTAGGACGTTTTCTAGTCTTCACGATTTGCGCGCTCATAACATATCTGTTTACTAAAATATCATTGATTTTGCGCCAGTGCAGTATAATAATAAACGAAAACAAGGAACTTAATCGTATACTTGTTAATAACATCAAACAGCAAATATCTAGCCAATCGAAGCCATGAAGATAGAGCAACAACTCTAAGATGAAGTAAAAGAAGAAGAATAGCTAGATACCCAACTAGTTAAAGAAGCCAAAACAAATAAACCAGAACACAAAGTTGAAAACGACAAAGTAGATAAAAAGACTTCAGATAACCCAAAACAAAACGTTCTTCTACAAAACACTACAACAAAACTTGACCTAACAAGTGTCCACAATATTCGGGACAACCTTGTTATCGAACAACAAGGGTGATTAACAATTCTGCAGCAAATCGATGTTTGGGTGCGCGCCAACTGGAGTTTTTGATTTAGATGATACGATAAAAAATTCGGAGTGTGTCGAGTAGTTTTTTGGTATGGTTCCCGATACCTTTATTTTTTGTTGACTGCAAAATATTATCAATACTTTATCGAGTTACACAGCCTGCAGACAAGTCAGCTTTAAATATTAAACAATATTTAAAACTGACTTGTCTGCAGGCTGTCTATCTTTCCTCATTAAATCCAGTATATACTACCCCTTTCAAAGAAACTTTTGTGTCCCCTATTATTTGTTTTTAATCAAGCGTATCTTGCGTCCACTTTCCAAGACTATGTTTAACTGACTACATAATAACATGACTTTTATATTTTGTTCATCGTTGATATTCACTCTCACCTCACTAACTCAGTTCCCATAACATGCGTAAAATAAAACGTTTTCCAAGCCCTCCATACAAACAAACTGCTTTTTGCTAAGCTCTGCATATCGTTTTCATTAAGTCAAGAGCAAAAAAATAATCGGTCAAGTGCGTTTGGTAACCAAATTTGGGCAGGTTCCATTTATTTTTTGTTGAAAACAGCTGCAATGTCAACTTTTAACGAAATTACGTAATTTTCATTTCCTGGGACCACACGCGCATTTGGGAATAGCGGTCACAATTTGTTTATTTATAACTAGCTGCTGCCCGCGACGTCGTCTGCGTGAAGGCTCTACAGCACCAAAAATATCTAAGATGCCAGTGTCGCTATAGCATTATAAGTAAACAACTTTTAAAATAGCATTAAAATATAAGTTTTTTTTGCAAGTGAAGCAAGTGAAGAGAGTTATATGGGAATCCTGCTGAGTTCAGTCATAAGATGTGACTTAAGGAAATAGAGAAAATAATGCAGGAATACATTCCAGGACACAAAAGAGTAAAAATACGTGGAAAGGTATCATACCTTACAACACTTTCCTATAAACTACGTTGGTAGTTATGCTGCCAGGAGCCAAAATGTAAAGAGAGTCAGGACTGGTGACGCGGGAGCAAGCGACGTATAATTGCCCGTGTGAGAAGCAAATCGTCCTGAGGTCGACACCCGCTGCCCTCAGTGTCTGCCCCTGCGACTTATTGATGGTCATCGCGAAGCAAACACTCACGGGGAACTGTACGCGCTTGAACTGGAACGGGAAGTTATGAGGTATGAGGGGAATGCGTGGTATAAATACTGCCTCGCCGACACCACAACCCGTAAGAATTTCCGCCTCAATGGTGTGTCTGTGGAGCGAGATGACTTTAAGGCGGGTCCCGTTACAAAACTTCGGAGGAGATAGGTTCCGAAGAAGCATAATCGGGCCGAACTTTAGCTTGATGATATGAGCTGGAAGTCAACTTGCTGACAGGGAGTTCAGAAATCCCACGGGATAATGTGTGGCGTCATCTTGCTCGATAACAGTGTTTATCGAGGTGTAGACCACTTCATTCCCCTCAATTTCCGAGAGAATGCATTCGTTAATTGCTGCAGCCTGATCATTTTTGGCGTCAAAATGGCCCGCTCACACACCCAAGAATTCTGCTGGTGCGGTATACGACTGATGTACACACAGCGAATGAGTTCTTCTAAGCTGGATACCACTCTACCGAGAGACTCTGGAAGCACCACCTGTCCACCTCCCTCTTTTGGTAGAGTGCCTTCGCCAAGACTTAGAAGGACATCGAAGAATTCTAGAGCACGTGCATTGCCGCCGAGTCGAGCTCTCATATTAATGGTCAAACGCAGCGTACGAACTCGTGACCACAACGTAGATCGTTTCAACGACGCATTCACCTCGTCAGCCCTCGATTCCCGCGTCACCACGGGAAGCTTTTGCCGGAAATCGCCACTGAACAGAACTGTGACACCACCCATCAAATGTTCGTTCCTGCACATGTCCTGCAGGATTCTGTCCACGGCCTCAACTGCCTTCCTATTGGCCATCGTACACTCATCCCATACGATCAGAGAGCAATCCTTGAGCACGTGTCCCTTGTCGCTGTTACGTGACACACCACAAACAGGTGTTTCGGCGCTCTCTAAATCGATGGGAATTTTAAACATGGCATGTGCTGTCTTGCCACTCGGAAGCAGTGTGGCAGCGATTCCCGACGACGCTACAGCAATAGCAATTTTGCCTTACCTACTGACCTCTGCAAGTATGCCAGTGGTAACAAATGTTTTTCCTGTTCCACCAGGAGCATCCAAGAAAAACATTTTACCCTGGTTTTGCCCAATGCTTTCAAGGACGGTGTCATAAATTTGTTTTTGCTCTGAAGAGAACAAAGCGACATGGTCATTTCGTATGGTGTTCATTTCGCCCGGATCGTAATTTGTCTCTGCGTTATACTCCCGATTTCCACGGTCTTGATGCGGTGATGATTGGGGAGCTGGTAACCCATATTCGATCAGTGGATTGCCGCCGATAGAAATTACCACATCTTGAAGTGAACTGAGACAGGTGTTCAGCACGCGTTCATCAGTTACTTCGACTTCGTCTCCAGTAGCACGCCTCAAAGCTCATAGAAAATCTTCAGACAGATGATGGCGATACTTCTCCCACAAAGCTACCGGGTTCGCGACTCCGCAAAACACCAAGATGACGGCGAACAGATGACGCATGCGGCTGGGACTGTCACTGACGCTCGCCTCCGCGAGGGTGTCATCCCAATTTTGGTCACCGTCGAGAAGGTGACGTTTTACATCACATTTAAGTTTATAATTAGGTATACGACATGAAAATATATTAATTACCAAGCAATAATCACACAGATAAATACCGAACAAAAGTATTAACAGTCAATGTTTATTTTGTACTAACAACATGAAATTGATGAAGAAATGATCATCATCAATGAACATAACTTTTTTGTAATACTTAACACCGCATTTTTTTTTTATTGTCTTCCTCAACTCTGCTCAAGATTTTGAGGGTTTTGTTGGACCTTGAATTTGTCAAAACGAACTATACGATACAACTTTTATGAAGAAAATGCACATTACCATCTATGAATTTTAAGAATAACTAACTACTAACCTCGCCAACATGATCAAATTTA
Source organism: Hydraecia micacea (assembly GCA_914767645.1). Lineage (NCBI taxonomy): Eukaryota > Metazoa > Arthropoda > Insecta > Lepidoptera > Noctuidae > Hydraecia > Hydraecia micacea. The sequence goes on along the minus strand of OU611793.1, from coordinate 3,585,611 downwards.
AATTATTAATTTCCAAAAATTGTTAACATGTAACTTGATTTGATTTTTATGAAATCTCATAGATGGCGCTGCTTCTAAATTTTCTTTGTACTACTAACATTAATTAAACTATGTTTCTCTGCCCAAGTTACTTAAATGGCGTAGTTTTTATAGTGTAAAGCTAGATAATAGCATGGCTTACTCAAAAACAACATTTAAATATGCGTCGTTAGATTACACGCTGTCACAGAATGCGTAAGAAAAATAAAGATTCACAGCTCCTCCCCCGTAGGTGATAGCGTGATAATATGTAGCCTATATGTTGACCCGACCTCTTAGTAATATTCATGCAAAATTTGATGTAAATCCATGCAGCACTTTTTGAGATTAGCCCGGACATACATACAGACAATCAGACAAACAGACAAAAATTCTAAAAACTATATTTTCGGCTTCGAAATCGATTGTAGATCACGCCCCAAGTATTCTTTTAAAAAAATATTCAATGTACAGTTTTGACTTTCCTACGATTTTATTATATGTATAGAAGATGTCCTTTTGTTTTTTTATATTCACCAAACATTTGTGGAAACGTGGAAAAACAAAAAAAAAAAAAACATATTGGTCTTGATATTATTGTCTATTCTTATTCAATTTATCTTTGCAGCATAAATGTATTCATTTTGCTTTGTAGCACATGAAATAAAAACTGTACCATTATCATACCGTAACATATCAGAGCCCCCTCACAAAAAATGAAACCATAACTAACCTCCACATAGTCCACATATTACAAACACAAACAAATCATAAAGGGGTAAGTTATCTTATCGCGGAACCCTAAACATGAAGGGACGTTTGCGCCGCAGGCTCAGCACGTATATAATAATTATTGTTAGACAACCATCGCACTCAAAAACGCCGACAAATCAACACACATGCACACACAAACACTAAAACGCACACATTTACATACAACATACATACATACTTATCCACTCACGCACACAAATTCAAATTTCGAATACAATGCGGCGCGTACGCACAAAGCTTTTTACACACACTAAATAAAACTTTATTCGCGTTATTATAAGGCCTGTTACACACACGCGTTTTAACATCATAATTACGAGCGCCAGTGGCGTGCGTCGAGATGTAACGAGCTTAAGCAAAATGGCCGCCAATTTTTATTTTTTTATCATAATAAAGGTGTAGGCTTAATAAGTTGATGTTTGAATGATGGATACGGATATTGAAATTATGTGTCGGATTCACGCTTAGCTATTATTTGTGGGAGATGAAACGGGTTGTGTTCGTGATAGGAGTGTTACCCGTCACTACTTGTGCTACACTGAGTTTTTAATTTTATGTTGTGTTACTTGATGATTTTGGGTACGTTAAAATTTATTTAGTTGTTTTTATTTTGAAAATCTTTCTTGACGCAACTTCGTCGCTTACATCTTTTAATAAACTAACTACAGAGGGTGAAGTTTAATTCGACGTACATGGTTACATCGAAACCTTTAGTAAAGTAATGGCAAATAGCATTGATGGCCATTCAATTCTAATAGAAAAAGTGGTTGGGCCTGGTCCGAAAATTATCAAAAAATTTAAGATTTTCACCAAGGTTATAGGTATGGGGTAAATAATATATGTAACCTAGTGTACTACAGAAACACTAGGTAATCACATCCTGTAATTTGACGTATTCTTTACAGAGGAGTAGGTACAATACACACAGGATGTGATAGTATGACAACTCAAAAGTAATAAACTTTTGAGTTTTGAGTCATAGAAGTGGTTTTGTCCAAGGCATTCGACGAGTATCATCGGTAGCTGTTGTAGAGGTGCTTTTATAAAGACTAATTTGTTTGTTAAGTTACAGACTTTTTTTTTAAAGCCGGCGCCTCACATTGGGCATATTGGCCGCAAGCTGTAGTCTTGGATCCAACACACCAATTTGTAGATTGGTCTTGGAAAGATATTGATCTGTCCAAGACCAATCCACACAATGATGCATTGGATCCAAGACTACAACTTGCAGCCAATACACCCAATGTGAGGCGCCGGCATAACGCTAAGCTTAGATTGTCATCAGTCAAGTCTTTATTTCTCCCTTTAATCAATTCAAATGCAACTTCAGCCGTGTTAACACAGCCAACCTATATATGAACAAAAGCACAAACATTAAACTCTTGATACCCGAATTATCCCAAACAAGACAGCGAGAAATAATCAGTCAAGCCCCGAGGTTCTTATATGATAATGAAGCTACAGAATGAAGTCCGTTTGGCCGCGACAGTAGCAGGAAACATTTAAGCATGAGTTAGTAAGTGATTATCATTTATTAGTAAACTAGGCGCAGTACGTTAGAGTAAGCAAAGAGAATGCTTGGAGAAATGGTAATTTTTTGAATAAATTTTGAAGAAAAAAGCTAGTTGGACAATGTGGCTAGGGGAGTGCATTAAACATACTTTTTGTGTACAGCAAGCCACACGTCAGGGTAACGAATCCGGTATAATCTGGCCTCTGGTTCTATTGAAACTCCGTACTACGCTAGACCAGGTCAAGGTCAAAGTGTTACCAGGGATTGTGTGCAGCAGTGGTTTTCTTCTTAATGAAAATGTTTTAAATATCAATTGGATGATATAATAGTCATCCAGACCGAATTTCGGCCATGGCAGCCCATTTCAGCGGAGACTAGCCAATCTACGCTGGAGATATTATAGTGCACAAGGACACTCAGTCCTCCCTCACTCTCATAGTCCGATGGGACAGCAATCCGACATGACCGGAGAGAGATCAGGCGCAAGACCAACGCTTTCCAAGGCACGGGGATCAAACCGCCAACTTCCAAACTCCGGGCTGTTACTGAGAAATTCCTAATGGAATACCCCAATATCATATTGCCGGACCTGGTAATCGAACCCAAGACTCCACGCTCAATAGTTGCATTTATGATGATTGGGTTTTATAGGTAGAAAGGAAAACTGCAAGATATTCTAAACCTGAATTGATAACAATCTTGTTAGCTAAAAGGTGATGCTAGAAGACAGTGGACAGGTGGCTGCAATAGTATCGTATATTTCCAGTCGGTATCTCGCAGATCTCTTCCACATGGAAAAGACAGCTTCGCAAAATTTTGCAAAAGAACATGAAAGACTTCAAAAATTCATGTCATGAATTTCCACGCCAAAGAAAAAAAATAACTTTTGGAAACGCACCAACCAGTCAAAACAACGAAGACGAATCGGGCAGTAAACACAAACCATTAAAAAAATAAACAAGAAATTTTCTCAGAAAACGCCCTGATCCCTGATAACGTCAACGTAAAAAATAACAAGAATTAAGCACTACTAAAAGAGTTGTCGACCAAATTAGGACAAGCAAGAAAAATAACGTACAAATAGACAATCAAGATTGGACGAAGAATGAGTGAGTAATTATGGAAACAAGATTATTATCGGAATTGCTAAGTCTTGTCCAAAACGGGTTCCTCCTAGATTAATAACGTGCGTCAGTCATTAACGCTATACATAGTAATTGCCTGGCACTATTATGATGAATTGTCGAGTTTTTGTGGGTAGATTCTCACCGGCTACTTTTTAACGCTTGGAGGGATTTTGGTACATTAACGTGGGTACCTTGAAAGCGATTAGGCAAGGAATTTTCTATGTACTCTTGTGTGATTGAGAAAAGAAAGGTGTTTGCCGTTTCTTTCTCTTTAATTTAATGTTTTGAAATGTCTGAAATGTCAATAAATAGTTTGATTGGCATTTCTACTTATGCAAAAAAAATCAACCCACAGCTTCTTAGCAATGTTTTTTTTATTTGCCACTTCTCTTGATGTGGTCTATGTCAGTGAAAATGAGCCTATAATCACTAACAATGCAATAAACGTTCCAAAACCCACAATCATAATTCATAGCACAAACGATTAATAATTGCAACGTCTTCTTTCTTTTCGATCCTTTTTACCGACAAACAAACCTTCAAACAATATGATAATGTGGCGAATAAAAATATCCTTTTCGTTGTAGCTAATTCGTTTACGAATACCGACGAAGTCACAAAAGAACTTAAGCCCTGTCTTATTTAAATTAGGCTCTAAAATAAATACAACGAGGCTAGGCAACTTAAAAGTGTTAAACACACTGAGAGCGAAACAGACGCGATTTCACGCGACAAATGTGCAAAGACGTGTCCCGTTTTATGAAAGTCACGGTTTGTCCACAGAGGGTGATCAGCAATGCCCCCATAAGCGTCTAATGCTTTACTTAAATAAACAAGTCCGTTCTCTATAGGGCTCGATTTCACGCGGGCAAGCCGTTCATTCCTAGTGCCCGTTTTAAATAAACTAGTGGCCTACAACTGCAGTCGCTGTATTTCGAGCAACTTTTTTACAGTTAGCTTTCACGTGTTTATTTTCTGCCTGCACAAATATACAACGTGAATTTATGTCCGTATGTGTGCACGTAAAAGGTTTTCTGATATTAAAAATATTGTATGACCTATTGCAGTTTTTCATTATACTGACAAAAAACGTGATGTGGCCAAAATGTTTCTTCCATAAAGGTTTGGAGTATGACAAATATTCATTTATTTCTTGGATCGCTAAGAGGCAATTACGCCCATTTTAACATAAACGGAGAATTTACAAGTCTGCGTATCCAATAATAGAAGACCACGTCATTCACTTATTATCTAGGTAGGTGCAAAAAGTTTGACAAGTACGAAAAATTAATCAAAATACTATACAAGAAAATCATTAAAAAATACAAATTAATTTTAGGCAAATTAAAAAAAAAAACAGAAGTCAACAGAAAAAAAAATACAAAATATTATGAATTTACTTTTAGGTCATTATAAAATTTGATAGGTATTATGACCTATGAAAGTAATTAACACACCCACACACACACAGAGCAACCAGTACCAAATTATAGGTAAAGATTGAGACAATAAATTGAATGAGAGTAAAATGCCACCCACACAATTAACCCAGAAGCAGTCCTCTCAGTGTGCAAGACCCCTAAAAGGTTTATACAATCTGTGCCTCCGCTCGCGGACGCTCTCAACCAAATTGTATTATTTTGCATTTATTTTTGACAAAGCATACTTAAAGACTGAAGGCAGCGGATTTTTTTTTAATTTTAATTAGTATACTTAAAATTTTATTCCTTTGTGTTTGTGGACGGTGTCTTTAAAGTCCAGACCGTCTCAAAAAATAATACGGAAATAGGAAGACGGTGGTTTTGTTTTGTCTGCGCGTCTCCTTCGGGTGTTTACAGGAAAATGTTTCATAGTCTCTTTGTTGAAACGGTTTTGGCATCTTTTAAGAAGCTTGCTTAGGTATATTTATTTTTATGGTTAAAATCTGCGTCTATCTTAAGTTAAGCTTTTCTTCGTAAAAAATTACTATATATAGGTGCTGGAGATTATAGTCAACTAGCTTCTGTCCGCGGCTTCACCGGCGTGGAAGTCGGAAATTATCTCACGGGAACGTGCTACTCGGACAAACAGTAGCCTATGTCCTTCCCCAGGATGCCATCTATCTCCATGCCAAATTTTATCGAAATCCCTTCAGTTGTTTAGACGTGAAAAGGTAACATACAGACAGACAGACAAAGTTACTTTGGAATTTATAATATAAGTATGGATTTCAGAAACGAAATCTACCACATTTAGTGAAATTTATTCACCGTCATCGATTACTAACAGGCTCACATTAGTTTCGATTATAAAACCGTTCTATTTCCTTATTCATGAACCAGCTATAATTCTCTAAAACCACTCTAATATGCAAGAATCTCCATTAATCTCCAAGACCATAAGTTTCCACGATTAATCATGTGACCATGTGAATATATCTCTGGTACATTTTCATAAAATTATCATTTGAACAAGTTTCAACACAAAATTAGTTGTAAATCGCTACACTATCGCGACTCAATTACCAAAAACTCATTTGAAATGTCGTTTTGAACGATTATTAATCTATAGAAACTACATTTCGTCCATTCGATTTGAATTGATTCTCGATTCCGTTAGCAAAGGTGTAAAATATATTTTTATAATCTTTAAAGTATATATCTTTTTGTTATTTATTATTTACATCAATTAACCCTTGTACGTGGGCAATATTACCATATTAATATGATTCGTGATCGTAAATTATAGTCGTTTGAATATGGTCGACTGTTTTTGTAGTTAGAAATTGAGACTGATTCAATTAATAATTTTGATGTTATGCTTAGTTCGTAGTTTTTTGTTTATCAACCTTTTTTGGTTTAATTTAGTCTTTAAGTAGATGATTACCTTGTGTTGTTTCTTTATGAAAGTAATTTTTAGGTATCGCTACATAATTAACTATCAATGCTTAATGATAAGTATTTTTATAATTTTATTATCTTTGCGTCTATAATATGACAGGTACCTACAAATATTGCATAAAAAGCTGTCAAAAGGACAAGAATTGGCTTAAAAAATTTAAAGAATTCATTATTTTGACCCTCCCTATATCCACAATGACTTTACCACATATAATAAATTGTTAATTTTCAAAACCATCAGTAGTTTTCGTGACCGAGTTTTTTTTTTTATCATACACAGATAACTCTAAATATGACACTGGAACTATACATGACACCGGAACCAAACTTTGCACCACAAGAAACCATACAAACTCCACATTCATTCACTTTTGAAGTTCAATCACCTTCACCATACACGAACGTGGTTGCGCAACAAACTATTCAGAAAATTCTATTGAATACACTTTTTCTATTAAATAATTTTCTCACGATTTATACACTTAGCTAATTTAGTTGGAGTAATTAACACGTTTATTAATAATGTGCAACACACTATGTTTTACAGAAGTGTAAAAGGGTCCGATTTTATTTAGAGTTTCAAATTTCTTTAAAAATACAGGTTGGCGGGACATCGACGTACAACTTGTTACCATGGATTCAGTAAATGATTCTGAACCTGCGTTAAAATTTATAGTCAATCATAAGAAAAAAACATCTCCCATACATTTTGCGCGTCGATATCCTTTTCAACCACAAAATATTGACGGCATTGTAATGAACAATTTCAAGAATATTCTTCAAAATTCTCTTCAGATAGATTAGACTATCATACTCATTTAGGAAGAAAAGAATATCAATATATAACTGTGTAGAGTCTATAGCGAGCCAATTTACTCTTAGGTTTGTTTCATCGTTTACACATACAACATGTCTTTAATAACCTTAACCGCCACATCCTCAGGACTTTTATTTACTGTCCAACCGTGAAAAAACTTATTTGGCCCAACAATAACCGAACCCTTAAGTTCACACCAGTCCTTGGCTGTCCGAGCCAAAATAACTCCATACAAAGCCGCCGACTGGGCTCGGTTCCCCGAACCGCTTCGTACAATTTGTCCTGCTCGTTCGCTTGATATCTAAATTAGTTCTATCTTTTTTGTTTCGTCTCTGACGGCTCAATTAATGACGTGAAATCTCAAAGGTCTTATTCGCTGATGCTTCGTTTCAACGCGAAATGGAGTGCGGCTGCTGCGCTGTTTGTTTTGGATGGGTTAGCATGAGATGTGTTTATTAATTCAATGTGATGGTTACTAGAATTTGTATCTTTAACTACGTGAGTGGTGCTTAGAGAATCTGGTTTTGGTAAACCTCTAACATTGTTTTTTAATTGTTGCAAACTATATACCTAATTGTGATTCCTCTCACTGAAAGGAGGCCTGTGTCCCAGCAGTGGGAACATTATAGGCTGATTATGTACATGTATGTATGTATATAATTGTGTGGGTGTGGGTGGTGGAGTTATTATGTGGGTGTACTATAGGTACATCTCTGTCTAACCCTTTGGGGAAATACAGGCTTGATATTTTGTTATCATTATTATCATCATTTCAGCGAAAGATGTCCACTGCTGGACTTAGACCTTCCCCAAGCACCGCCACTTCGACCAGTTGGTTTTGTTATGTAGGTATGTGTAAACTATTATGCTACTTCAAAAGCTCAAAAGAAACAAAAAGAAAGAAAGAAAGAACAAAGTGAAAAGCGTTTAGATTCTTCAACATCTTTATTGATTCCAGACGTTATAATTTACAAATGAGAACCTCTTGAACCTTGAAAGAGTCCAATCAAAATGAGGTAATATTTCATACTATTTACAAGCCTGTTCAATGGGTTTGCCGGCAAAAACACAATTTTCTGCCTCAGTACGTTTCAGCAAAATGAACGAAAGTAGCTGGGCAGAACTTATTACCATACTAAGTATGGTTCACTGAAATGTCACATACGATATGGCTAGGTCACAAGCTATGCAAATATGCGAATATTTATCTGAGTATTGTTCATTATATAAAGCTGTTATAACCCTGGATAATATTACGCTATCTCAAAAACCACGTACGTATTGGCCCTGGATGAGGACACTTCATCATATGACCATGTCATGACATAAATGAATCTAATATAGGATTATATTTGATGTGTGGACAGAAGTATCTGTCTCATAGTGTTTGATACTTTGACAGCTAAAATATCGGACAAGTTACTTAGACTAACTAGTATTCAGTATAAGCTTACTTCTCATTCTGGAAAACTTAAAACTTTACACACAGGTGAGATGGTGGTGGTGGTGGTGGTGTGGTGTGGTGGTGTAGTATGGTGGTGTGGTGGTGGTGAGACATGTTGCGCCGATCCCAAATAAATTGGGATAAGGGCAGGAGAATGATGATGACACAGGTGAGATGGTAGTGCCAATGGCTTAACAAATTAACTATTTGGAAAGAAAGAAAATACATTTATTTAGCACAGACTAAAATACACACAATACTTCAGAAGGGCAATTCTTGTAAATTTAAGAACATTCGCAGTCTGATCCCAGTCTCAGTCTGTCAAAAATACCTTTAATTTGCCTGCATTTTTAACAAGTTTTTCACATTGATTGTTGATGAGATGAGATTGCGACTAGATTTTGAACGTGTTTAATTACGGGAATCGGCCTGCAGATACATATATCAGATCAAATTATACATTATAACGTGTTAAATGAATACGGTACAGCAGAATAAGTGAATTTCCAATAGAATTTGACGTAGGTACTTGTTCAACAACCAGTGTTTTTTGTAATCCATTGAATAAACACGACGATATAAAACAGTTTCTATGTCTGGAACGTGATTACGCATGAATGTGATGCCATAATCTTAATCCGCCGTATAAGCAACCGTTTGGTTGTAAAAATAAATGTTTACTGTTGTCGCGTCTAGTTCATGTTTTTATTGGTCCTTTATAGTTATTATCAATTTAGTATTGCCTATGTTATGTGTGGCATTATTGTAGGCATGCTTAGGACTAAAATATTCATACTCATTCCTTGACTTCAGCTGTCTCAAGTATAGAGTTTCCCAATTGGTCCTAATATTACTATTCAGATCGAGTATTCCTTTCTTGTCTTTAATAATCAATAAATCTGCCTTATCTTTTTACCTTTTTCCCAACTAGTTCTGTTGGGGTCGGTCGTCCAGTCTATCCAGATGAAGCTGAATACCAGTATTTTATATGGAGCGACTACCTATCTGACCTCTACAACTCAGTTACAGGGTAACATGATACTTCTCGGTAAGACTGGTTGTCAGACTGAAGGGCTTCTGACTACCCGTAACGACTGTGAAAAATCTAAGAATGACACTCGGGACTTGTCTAACCTAACCTTGTCTTGCCTAACGTGCTTGCCGAGGCACGGTATGAGTCTCGATATATTATGGATCACCCATCATCTTCGGTTGACCCGTGTGGCTGTTCATCATTTAACCACGAGCCCCCTTGTCTTTTATCATATTGATACTAATGAAACATCTACTATTATAATAATATACTAAATGCATACAATTCCCCGTAACAATATATCCATATAACTGCAAGCCAATTCCCGGAATTAACCAAAACATTTAATACGACATTAGCAATATCCCGTTCTGAATTCGCGTGACCAATAAATTGAGTTAAACCGGTAACTATGGGATATTAGTATCTATTACAGAAATAGATAGCCTGCAATGCCTAGGTATGGCGACTTTGGCGTAAATCTTGATCAGAGACACGCACCTGTTAATTTCATGGTAATAGGAGGAACGTGGGTGTGATTGGAAACTGCATAACGTTTCCTAGAAGATGTATCTTATTAAGTAAAACTAATGATAGCCCTTAAAAAGGAATAGAAGCTTCCAACACTGTAACTGTATACTACCCAAAAACCCATGTTTTCAAAACGAAAATTTACTTCGATTTGGCAGATATTGCAGTTTTTTACACGAAAGAAGATATAGAAACTATATCCCAATCCAATATAACAGTATTCATGAATCTGAATTCAGATATTAATAAGGCTTGAGTTGGACACAGATATTCTTGATCAATTTTAATCATTACGTCCGTAACCTGTGGTATTCACTTCTCTTTGAAACGCATGCTGCAATATGTTAACAATTATATTAATGAATCCTGTTAAGCTTTCATTTCATATTTATCATGAAAACTTAATAATAAATATTACTGCGAAATTTTGACAGCTGCCGTTCCAACAAGCATATTAAAGTTTTTCTTTAATAAAATTTGTAATTACGCTGTGTACATGAAATTCAATTAGCGATCGTGTTTAAGCGTTTTGCAGCTGTTCTTTTAGCGTTTATCGATGTTGGAGTATTTGTTAATAAAGCTTATAATGTACTACCTACTTCCTATCGGAATACGAGTGAGTGCAGAATTATTTCAGGTTATGTTGAAAAGCGTACAATCGGAAAATATTAATCTGTGGCCATTCATGACGATACACTTTAAAGAACTAATGAAAAGGAAAAAGAACAGGAAAAAATTTAATCAACCTACTATAATATCAACAAATTCCCATTATAACTTCAGAGTCCAATAAAATACTAAACCAATTACACTATCGCACAAAGTGTCTTTTCACACCACCGTTTACGAGTGACGGAAACTGTCAAATAAAATGAGATGCAGATACTACAATCACTGGCAACACCTAGCTGTAATAAAACTGATACCAGTATTAAAACAAATAGATAACTTGTACGAGAGCAACGTCGACATTAATGTGACTTGTCAGTTTATGAGGTAGGAGACGCATTAATACCTATATATTAATCATTTTGGAGCCACTAATAAAGGTGAGCCGGAAACGTCTACAAAATATTGAGTTACAACTTGATTTCTTTTGGTGTTTATTTATAGTGTAGATGATTAGAAAGGTTTGGGAGAAAGAATCAGAGCAATGTTCTTGGTGCTAATAAATATTTAGAACTAAAACGACTAAACTGTTTCAGTGATATTTGTTTATGTATTGTATCACGGCGCAGGATAGCCTTTACCAGAAGTGGTCATCGTATTTATAGTGGTTCAGCAGCATCAATATCATGAGGATTGTGCCGGTACATAGCAGTTCGTCGTAGACGTGGTACGAAAGCGGCTCCCTTGACATCATCTGTGTCTTCAGAAGACAGCCGATATTGAACCATTGATGCAACGCTCTGCTGGAGTGTCTGTCACCAGCCAGTATAACTCTTAAACAACCTTTTCAGATTTCGACGATTCCATGGGAAAAAATTTACTGTCTACAACTAATCGTATTACTGATACTATTTATCTACAACTAATCATACTGACTTCTTCTTTTTGGTATTTCCAAATTCGATGCTGATGATGTTATTAAAATACACAAGAAGGTCGTGCGAGGCAATAAATACTACGCGAGAACTACCTTTGAAAACAAAAAAACGATAAAAAGTAATCCTGATACAATATATGACCCTTTAGTACGCCTTCAGGCAGAAATTAAAGATGGCGATGATAACAGACGATGAATATTTATTCAATATTTCGACTTACTGATTATAAAATCACATTCTTTGCCGACTTAATAAACAATTGGCATCGATAACATGCTCATATGGAATTAATGAACTGGTAAAAGAAAGTAGAATGATGCTCATTTTAATATAAATTTAATTTTGGAAGAAAAACAATTAAAATTTGTCGGTTGAAGATATTTACTTAGTCGCTAATAAGTTATATCTAGCCTCACCTCATCTATGTTTCGTACTTGTCATTTATTAACACAAAGGCAGTTGTTAGTCGTTTTTAATGGCATTTCTTTTGATTCTTTTTATATTCAACATTTACATTATCTACATCTTTTACGTTTAAAATTGTTACAATTGAATCTTATATGGTTCTTATACTAAAGGGAAATCAGCGAAACAATACTCATGTTCATAAAATGAAACCTTAGTAAGAACGTCATGAAAATTAAGTGCTGGATACAAGATCTGGTGTTATAAAAAATTAATAAAACTCCGCATACATGATAAAGACAAGTGCGATCCTCACATAAATAAGCGTCGGTCTCATCTTACAACGACTTGGCGACGTGTAAAATATTGTTATCGATAATAAAACTACAATAATTCAAAGAGCAGAACGACTTTATACTGAATCTTGTCACGTATTGAGAAATTTGAGAACAACATGTAAAATAATCTCGGACGATATAAAATAAGATCGCTTTTATGAATAAATTATAGCAATGTAAAGTATGATAAACGATGGTAAGGATCGTAATGAAACGGCATGAGGTGTACAACCTACCACGTAAGTTAGAGACGATGAATTTGAATCTTAACATGCTGTTAATAAAGTTGCAAATGAACAACGCTCTATGAATGATGATGGAACTTGCGTGGATGGATATACGCCTCACATCAAGCGCAGCGGGTGGTTCCGACAAGTAAACTAGTATCTCGCAGTGAGGGTAACGTAATAATCTTGGTATTAACGACCAAGATAACAAGGAACTTATTAGCTGAGGAGGTTGGAACAATGAATTCGTGGATAGAGGTCAAGATAAAATAGCCGTTGCCATTAATACCTATGTTCATTGAACACTCACGATTCAAATGATTATGTTGTTACGAATAATTAAAGTTCTGACGTTTTTAGATCAGGTCATTGGGTTGTTCAAGAACGTCTTACTAGAGGAGTGCTAGTTATTATTAAATTGAGTTATGAATTTTAATAAAGTCATTATCTTGGACTTGAAGTATATGATCTTTTGTTTTTACTGTAGCGGGTTCTTATAGTAAGTCATTATTATTTCTGTCGAGTTATAGCTCTACTTAATTTTAATGATGTTTCATTTTACGTGTGTCTTAAAATAACTAGAGATTTTGATTATAACGGTGATGGGATAAAAATATACATACTTACATGAAAATGTAAATGAAAGGGATATCATCGAAGATTAAGGCACAAAAAATGTGATATGAAACCCAAGCTTGCCTTAGTGTGTCATTAAATTGCCTTAACGAATATGACAACACAAGCTGACGTTGTAATATATTAATACAATTAATATTATTAAAATATGAACAAAGTGTTCTACCACAGCAACATTAAATGTCAATGGGCGGATAACTAACAAGTTTGTTTTAATTAACAAATTAGTTATGTATTCATGCTATAAAACTAAATAAGAAAACCTCCACATAATTTGTCTAAGATCCCTCACTAGCCAAAAACATTCAAGTTTTTTCTAATAATGAGATTTTTTTCTTCTTAGGGGATAGTTATGTTCCCGCTTTTCTTGATAAATAGTTTTATTTTATTTAGTTCTATCATTGTCTTGTTGTCTAATCGGGGAACCTATCACGACAGCCCAAACCCAGTCCCTTACCAACACAACTTAACTAGATGAAACAATTCAATAAAATCAATTCACAAGATATGATTTCAATTGAAAAACACGTAGAATTCTCGTCTCACAAAGCATGCAGGTATTATTATGAACATAAAGCCCGGAGGTTGGAGACAGGTGACAAAAACTGTTATGAATGCCGGACTGAACTTGGTTTTTGCGTCGAACCCGTCCTGAATGCACGGCCCACACTTAAGAATGCAGTAGCACTGAGCCGATGGGATGTAAGACGAGCGACCAAGATTTGGCCAGGGAAACAGCGATTGGTTGACAACTTTTGTTTTACAGGACAATGATTATTTTGGTGCCATTGGATCGTCTGTTAGTAACTTAGTTGAGGAGCTGAGATAGGCAGTTGCTCCATATAAAATACTAGCTGAGCCCCGCGGTTTCAGCCGCGTAATTAATGTCGATCCCGTGAGAATATTGGGATAAAAAGTAGTCTATAAATGTTAATCCAGAGAATCAGCTACCTCCATACAAAATTTTATCAAAATTTGTCAAGCCGTTTGAGCGTGAAGAAGTAAGAAACATATACACACACTCACAAACTTTCGCCTTTATAATATTAGTGTGACTTTTTTTACATTTCTATGGTGTGACTAGTATAATAAAGCTGTATACAGTTAGACTGGAATCCGACCCCTTCATACAGGTCTAGTGGTCGCTTCCCGCAAACTATGGTTGGTTGGAAATACCCCATCTATTTCAGGTAAGTCAGCGCTTATGGAGTACCATAAGCGCTGACTTACCTGAAGTAGATAGAGTACTATGTATTTATTTAAACTTTGGATTGGTACATTTACCTATTTGTTAAAATATCTTTCTCATGTCATCATCTTCTTCACCTAAAGCTTCTTCTTAATTCATTCTGGTGGTGCATGAACTCTAATTACTAACTAATAATTCAACCTCACGAACAGTCCGTTCAGTTTTGACTTCTATCTTCCAATACTGTATAACGCAAAATTTCCTAAGTAGCCCTTTTCTTTCTATATTATCGTGTGTTTTATCTCCTAACTCGCTTAGCTCATATCGTTATGGCTCCACCTTCGGTGTAACGTTACATAACTGCACAGTTACACTCGCAACACTGTCGCCGCTACCGCCATCAGCCTTATGAACTGTATTTCTTTTATTAATTTAACAAAATCAATAACTTGTAGCATTTCATATTTAAGATAGATGTTCTACACGTTTTGAAATCTTTTTGTAGATAAGTCAAGTTTTACAACTTTATCAGTTACATTATTTAGTTATTGAGAGCTTTTTGTAGTAGCTTACGAAAAAATTTATCTCCTTCGACATTGGTCTACAGTTTCAATAAATAGTAAATATTGTATTTCAGACAATATTAAAGACTATATTATCACCTTATTACTTTCTGTTTACGTCAGATGTAATAAAATAAATTGACGTGAAATATCTCCATATCGGTGCGGTATACTTCTACGCGAATGGCTGTAATGTCTATCATCATCATCATACTTCATCAATCTGGCATCGAAAAGGACAGAAGCCAATTGGACAGTTAATGAAGAAAATGATGACTGTCAAACTTGATATACTCATTTACTACAATCCTACACAGTCAAAGAGTCCTACCAAAAAAACTGCAAGTAATCATACGTTATTGAACAACTATATTATTTCCTCCTTTAATCGTTTATGAATAAAGAACGAACATTAATCTTGTAAGCAAACATCCAATAAGATTATTATCTCAAATCATCGGGTCGGTATCTCCGTATGAGATCTGATTGTACACACAATATGCTTAATTGCATCGTACGGTGTAAGCCTGATGGTAATCGGACGTTCATTTTTAAATAAAACTTTTTATGTGTATGTGACCTTGTACTTCGATATATCGGTACCAAAGTATGTGCTTGATGATTATGGCAATATATAAAATAGCCGAAAGACCCCGACGCTATAAAATTTTAACTGGTAAATACACGGTTAGTTAAAGTAAATTAAATCCTAATCCAGGCCATGGTCTACCCATGTGCTAAATTTCATCCAAATCCGTTTAGCCGTTTTAGCGTGAAAGCGTAACAAACGAACATACATTTTTTTTTCTCTTTTTAATATTAAGTTTAGATAATTTCACAAATTGACGATGACAACTTGATTTTAGAATACCCTTTGATATTGCCTCTTTTCATCAACTCAGAAAACGACAAGCCCCAATGATTTTACGTTGCCATCAAAACAAAATTTAAACCTTATTTTTAGGAAGTCGCAATTAGCTCATCAGTGCATTCAAAATAAAACAACCCTTTGAAGTTAAGTGTTTACTATCCCATCAAAAAGCACCCCTCGTTTACGACTGGCAGTCAAAATAAATTCTCACATATCACCGAAAACATTTTCAAAATCATCCACATTTGTTCCCAATTATATCGTTGATGTACACACTGTGAATCGTACGGATGTCTGTCTGTCTCGTAATTAATATCTCCTGAACGTTCTTTCAACACATGTGGGTTTACGGATTTATTGCATAACTTAGTTTTTTTGCTGCCTAGCTCCTTGTCTTCGATGATGCATGGGCTTCATATCCTTTGGAAGTTTTGCTAAATGGTGAATCGTATTTGAAAGTTATTTTTTACTGTAGCGCAGACAGGTTATTTCGCTGAATGACTGCTGTTGAGTGTCAAGTTAGCAATATAGTGTGTATAACAAATAATAGGTAATGCTGAAAAGTTTGTTTGTTTGTTTGAACGCGCTAATATCTGGAACTAGTCGTATTTGAAAAATCTTTTTGCATTTTTTTTAACATCACGCTACGATCCTTAGGAGTCGAACAATAAGGAAAATAGTGAGAAAACGAAGTAATAGTGCGGGCGGGCGGTAGGATGCAATGCGGTGAATCAGAGGCTGAAATATCACGCGGACGAAGTCGTGGGCAGAAGCTAGTCTTTAATATATTAAAAGTGCCTTACAGATTTAAAGCATAAGTATAGTAGTCTATCCAAACTTCCCTAAGATCATTTATCTGCAATGATTGTTATTTTTTAAGTAAAGTAAGTTAAATACTAAATAGTTCTACAAGAACGAAACCCAGCAACCAATATAATACTCGTATTAATGAAAACAATCGGATTTAACGACAGTACTTTTCAAAAAGCCCTTTATCGGACGAAAAGGGTGGAAGAACTGACACTATGTAGACAGTGCTCTTTAGCCGCTGCGCAATGTACCAAATTAAAGGTACAACTAAGTAAGACGTCTAAGTGCTTATCAAGTGGTACTCGAGGAGACTGTCGGCAACCATGGTGTTTTATGTTAATTATATAACAGGCGTTATCAGCAATTTTATGGGAAAATGATAAGAGATAACGCAGACCCTCTTAGGAAGTGCTCTTATATGTCGAGATTTTGGTGAAAGAACATAAACCGGCTGTTTAGGAAGAGAATAAAATAGAAGCAATTAAAAAACGAGGATTTAATTTATTGCAATTCATAAATTCAGTAAGTTATATGGAATTTTGCTGTAGACTAAGAAAGCAGTACACAAGTATTTATTCTAGCTGAGCAGGAATTAAAATCCGTGGTAAAAAAGGTAGCAATACCACTACAAAAAGAATGCACGCAAAAATAAATACAGATGAATAAATTTTCCATAAACGCCCTCAACCCAACCCATAGAGAAACTCAACCCTAATGTCCATTTTTAATTACAAAAAGGCCCGCATATAATATCCCTATACAAACACAGACAGAAAACAAACAGACCGTTTTTAGGCCGGCGACACAACCAGCGTTATCAACGCGGTGTTAGGCCGCCGACACACTGCCAGATAATGGCCAACCCGGTCAATATTTGAAAACCCATCAGTGACAACGACGAAATGACTTCTTCACTTTACTAAGACAATTTTAAAGCAAACCAAAAATAAACACGAAAATGAACTCTAAAGCTTCAATAATAAAGTCGATACTGTTAATGACGATGGGCACGTGTGTGTGCGTGTTTGACTACTTGATCCATTAGGCATCGCTTTGAGTATTAAAAATAAAAAAGATGACGTAGGAAATGTCTCTGGTAATGATTTCGTTCGAGTCGATATAATAGATTTTATATATGTAAGTAGCTTAAGTAGATGCTCAAGAAGAATTTAGTGTAAGAGTACTTCCCAAAGTAAATGAGCATCGGAATAATGGTGAATTAACTTTTGACCTCAATAAAAATGTAGTTTAAAAGAATAGCCAATAACTTTGTTAAGCTTTGATGAAGATAACTACAGTCAAACTTAATGTAGGAGTAACAAAAATTCAAGATGCATGTTGTATAACTTAGGATAGTCAACGTTAGGTTAGTCTTTCATAACATCACAAAAGTCACAGTAGATTTTATAATGAACTCGTAGCTACAAATCATTGATTAATTTCAATGTAAGCTTTTGCTACAGACAATGAAAATAATGATCTTTCTAAAAATACAATCAAAACTCTTAAGAAACTTAACACCAATCAAAATCTATCAGAACTTCTAAAATTAGGAGGACTACAAAGAGCCAAGCACAGACTTGCACGTCCCAAAAGTTAAAAGCACAATAAATTTAAAAACAAAACAGACAGAGTAAATAAAGATTAAAGTATTTAATCAGTTTCTTCTCGTTGTTTTAAAAGTTTCGACATGACTTATATCTTGTGAACTTTTGGTTAAATTAACGTTGAGAGAAATAAGGGGAATATAAGAAAGGAAAACAAATTTAAGTCCTGAAACTTTGAGCACAAATAACAAAGCTAACATACTATTATTTGCCAGATTTTTGGAGCAAAGGAAATAGGTCTCGATGGTTGGTTAGTAGCCAATTATACGGTGAAATAGAGATATTTAACGAGAGATTCCAAGAATTTACATGGCGAAGAAAGCAATATATTAAAATCTGACTTGGATAACACAAATAATAAACAATGAGTTACTAAAACTAAACACTTTTTCCGATCCGGGAGTCGAACTCAGGTAGGTACTCATGCTGAGCAGTAGCACTTGCGACCACTGGCTTAACATAGCCTTAAAATGAAACGAATTGAACGAAAACAAGGCTCTATTTTAACAGAAAAACATACTCACAAAATTCCACACACGACAAGACACCAACTTACCTGTAAAGACAAAGTTAAAAATGACATTTAAAAACAATTATAAAAAAAAAACATCGGCCCCTATCGGTACATTAAAAATTGACAGTGCATTAGTATTTATAGGATTTTAAGCGTAGGTGTGGGATCAAAGAGAGCATTATGCGTTTCTTATACGAAGATAGTGGTGTTATAGACGCCTATTCCATACGGTAAAGATTACAATTTTATTTACTACTCAAAAACGTTTGATAATCTATGTCTTAATTAACTAAGCGAGAGAGAACCCCGTACCATGACAGACATACGTTCCACCTTTGGGTTTAACGACAAGAACACACCATTTGAAAACACATTTTAGACTGATATAAACTGAGTTGAATTTTGACTGGAGAAGCTAACGATGATAAATCGTGATCGCCTATCGTTTAAAGTTCATTAGTAGCAGCCCCTTTACATGTGTTGCGCCGGCAACCAATATCCATTTGCTTCGGGCTGATTTGATTAGAGCTTATTTTTATAAATAACACCACAACATGCTTTATTGTGATGCATGTTTAAATTAAAATTCCTTCATAAAGTCTCCTTCATCGTAAAGTCGACATTAAAACTGTAGAGGAAAAAGATAAATTTTATTTTAATAAGATCCTTTATCTGGATGATCGGTCTCGTAAATCTGATCGGGATCCGTCCAATTCAAAATTTAATACTGTAACATAAAACAAACAGATTGACAAAGTACTAGTTCTAATCCTTAAGGAAATTTATTAAGAGGTATTCGTATCAATCACGAAATGTAATCCTGTTCGGTCGTAAACAATCTTTGTGGGCTCAGGTCTTAATGAAAGCGGAGGAAGGAAATGATAAGCTGTTGATTATTAAGCAGTTATAGGCAGACTTTATGGACGTTAGTTAGTAATAGAAGGTCAATGTATAATCTAATAATTTCCTGGACTTAAAGGCACAATTTCAATAATTCAAATTCTTGTTACAAGGGCTGAAAATGTCCCATAAACTCAAAACTCGAAGCATTTCGAATAAACCAATAACAGGCAGTTTTGAATTGTCAAGAGGTCGGTCAGTCAGAAAGACAAAGCTAGTTACTCATTCTAAAGCGTAGTAGGTACTTATGGAGAAGAACGGACAAGAAACTCCACGGACACTCTTTTAAATCGAAATATAATTAGAGAATAATACCTGATGTCAGAATTTAAAAAATCTCTTTGTTTATTTCAACAAGAGCAATCAGAGGGACAGATCCCGGTTGTCTAGAAAAACACAGCCCGGCTTTCTTTAGCATGATCTTAGTAGGCTAGGTATGCACAACGACATATCAAGCTATTCATTTCTAGTATAAGCTGACTCCGAAATGCCTATACAATGCGAGGTCAGCTATAACTGGAGGGCAGCGGGATTGTCCGAAAGGGTTACCGCTGCCCGGAACATAAAGGGCTAGGAAGGAACACGGGTGGGTTTTAGTCAGTAATAGTCTGACACTCCCTTCCGCTCCACCCAGAGCGGGAGGAGTCATTAGATGATTCCCCATCCATAAAAAAAAAAGCTATAACTGGAAATGCATACAAGCGTTTTCATAGATGACCACTTTCCGCTCTCACTGAAACCACAATATTCTTCCCACAAAAACACTTTACGAGCCGTCACCTCGTTTATTACTGGAACCGTCACAGTATAACAGAATTTAGGATATAGGATTATAGTGTAGTGAATCGATAGTACTGTTCGTAGTTACGACCACTTAGTTAAGTTAGACAAAATACAAAACTCGAATCGGGTGTAAATGTGACACATCTAGAAAGAGTGTCACAATATGCGTGGTGGCCCAGTAGAAACTGCTGCGACTTACAAGTTGTACATCGTAGGTTCGAACCCAGGCAGGCATTTTACTTTGTGTAAATTATTTCATCACCACTGCTCTCAAAACGGTGAAGGAAAACATCAAAATCGTAGTCATGTGACATCCACCAACTGGGCCCTGCATGGTGGATTACGGCCCACTCCTTCCTACAGGGAGGAGGCCTGTGTCCCAGCACTAGAGTTACGATGGCCATCAGTTTGTAAATATCTAAGGTGTAATCTGTGGAAAATGTAGTGCGAAGTATATTTGTATTTAATATACTGCTGTTAATGAATGATGAGACCGACTGAATGAATGGATGATGATCTTCTCGATTTTTATTTTTTAGCTTTGTGACAATCTTACAAAATGGTATTACCTAATCTGCATTCGCGATTTATTTGCCAAAAATATAAACAAATATAAGTTTATGGAAAAATAACTTTAATATCTACAAAATAAAGTTTAGTTTACGCTACAACTTCAAACATTTTGAGAACGTTTTCAATAGTGCTTGTCACTCTGAAATCAACTTAGTCACCATTAAAATAAAGGTGATGTTTGTTTAACTTGAAATAACATAAGTTTGAATAGACTTTAGAGTAAATGAATTAAATAAAGTCATAGGGAAGGTTTTATCAACCACAATCTTCAGTCAGCAATTAAGTCTCTTAGATCCTTATTTAGTAAGATATAAATAATTTTGTGCTGCTTTTAATCATTATCATCCGATAATACTCATTCGTAATAACCGTAAAAGACTTAATACGTTAATCTCACGGATATCAACATTCACTTTATAAATATTTCCCAATACACTCGTACATTACTTGTATGTACACTTGTACAGTCACGAGCATAAATACTTATGCCAGATTTAAAAGCAATTTTCTCATGACAACCTATTTTGAATTTTGATAAAAGCAACCTATTATAACAGTAAGGATTTGAAAATACTATGTTAGTAACACAATAAAACTTCGACCAATAATTTAGGAGTAAATTGCTTTTGGATCTGGCGTAGGTTTAAGATATTATGCTCGTGATTGTACAAGAGTATGCGCAAGCGCATATAAGTGTTCGTTAACGTTTGACAGTTAAGTTTGAGTTGTTGACGTTGATGCATCGTGTTAACGGCATAGTGCGATTTCGTTTCTGTACATAGAATGCATCTATTATCGTATTTAAAATTATTTTATTTAGTTAGTGACAACAACAAAAATATTCTACTCTTAACTTACTGAAAGATGAATGTAGAAGTTGGATAAATCAAGAGTTATTTTGATAAATAAATTAAAATTACTCTTACAAACTTTTTTAGAATAAAAACCGTAATCTATATAAAAAAAATCATAAAAAAAACTATCAGGGCTATCTAAAAAAATTAAATTGACAGCCCTGATAGTTTTTTTTTTTACGACTTTTTTCTTTGAGCACTATGCGAAGTGATTAAAAAAAATACAAAAATTGGTCATAACTTTTTAACCGTAAAAAAATTCACCGACATTCTCAGGGTTAAAAGTTTGGATATGACCTTGCCCACGCCCCTATTCGATTTGATCCATACTTCCAAGGACACCCTGTATAAATAGCAAGAAGAGTGGCCCACAAAAGGATTGAATCCATGAATAATATTTCATGTCAAAGAGATGAATGCTTCAAGTACGGAATTGAAATACATTAACACTTGTGAATTATTTAAACCTGGTTTTAGAGTAAATCAAAATGGTTGATTTTGAAGTGAGAAGGTAGAGAGAGAGAGAGAGAGATAAATATTCCAAGATGCGATGAATTAGAATTTTGGTCGGTTCTATTAGGAAAATTGGCGTCATCACATTGTGGATACGATGATTTGAACATAAGCTATCTTAAATTTAAACCACGATGATGGTAGCTCGTGTGTAGTGTAATAAAAAAATTAGAATTAATGATTGTCTATGTTCGATTATAATATTAAAGCAGTTGTCATCCAGACTTATATTCAGTGAGGCACGATTATAGCTGTGGTTTCCAGCCGACTATGTTGAGCCTGAGGAAAAGCTCCCAGCAGGACATCAACTGCCATAGCCCACCTGGAAATCCCTTAACTGACTAAGAAGCCAGGTGGGCCCTGCAGGAACAACTTAGTCAGGACGTCCAATGAGCCACAGAGCGACTGTGGAGGCACATCGCAAACGATGCCTCAGTCTAGTCGTGCTCTCTGTGCAATCACAGCTGCACTATGGAAGACCGTTGCGAGGCCAACGCTAAGGCTGTCGAAGTGGCTGAATTCTGGTCGAAGCTTATTTAATATGAATGAAATCATGGATTTAATGAAGAAGATAAAAGCCCAAATCGGCTGCGCAAATTCAAAACCTAGCAACTGACATTTCTCAAAAAAAATCGGTGTTTTTGCATATTTGACTTGCTAGATTGGGTTGTGGAGGTCAGATAGGTAGTCGCTTCATGTAAAATACTGGTATTCAGCTGCATCCGGTTAGACTGGAAGCTGACTCCAACATAGTTGGAAAAATGCTAGGCAGATGATGAGAACAATTTCACTAACAAGTAATTTCCCTGACTTTATACAGTCGTTCCTTCTACCAACAAGTAAGGTAAGTTTGTTACTATATCTTAGAGTTCGATAACAATATTAGATACACAGGTATCACTCAAGCGTCTAACCCAAAATTTTCTGGTGAACTATAACCGTATAATTCTTTAAAAATAGACACACGAACTTCGTAGATAAGGAATGACATCCGACTCACGACTATTTAGGAATCCGGGGCTCGAACTCACTGCGACGGTAACGTGACAAGGTCAGTTTAAAAAGTCTCCATCCAGCGGGTCAAGTTGTAACACTGGGTACTATGCTTTCTGTCTATTTTGTGCCTTATCTATCGGTTAAGATCTATTTGTTAGTCACTTGATAGTAATATCGCGCAGCTTATTGTAAAAATATGTACTGTAAATTTACCCAAAAATAAAAGTCACAGTCATTTATTGCAATTGGGCACTTTTAGTACGACAAAAATTACAAGAAAATAGAACTGATTTTAGTTGTCCCTTCCATAATGATATATAGCTTTGTATGGAGAAGAATGGGCAAGAAAATCCATAGTTACTCCAATTAAATGTTTTACAAACTAATGAACACTTACCTGATTCCAAAACTATAAGTTATAGATTTTTTAAGTGCTGGATGTTTCTTTAAGTGCTACATTTTTTATCCGTACGCATAAAACTAATTCAGAAGTCTCTATAAAGACCCAATTTGACAATAAAAATGGTACCTATGCTTAAGAATAAAGAACGCAGAGACGAAGAAACCTTTGCTCCTACTTTCCCCCAATGAATTCAGAGTAAACATAAATGACAAACACAAATGTCAAAAACAAACATTATCTTATCAATATCCGGAAGTTGTTAAAACCTTTTAAGGTGAATGGGTCACAACGATTACACCTGCCATTACTGAATTGAACCACTATGTTAGGGCAAACATCAGTGCGATACTGAATACTACTTTAAAAAAAAAACTAAAACCCGACTGAAACAAGAAAGTACCTTCCCGTGGTCGCATGCCCCTGTACTAACATATTTATAAGCTATGGTAGCATGCGACCACGGGAAGGTACTTTCTTGTTTCATCCTTTTCAGTAGTCGGGTTTTAGTTTTTAAACTTATTTTTTTTATTTAATTATTTTGGTGCTTATTTCAGTAGTAATATTCATATTTTTGAAATGTTCTAATAAGCCCTTTCATTTGATACCCAAGACGGCATGATAATTTTCTTTTTTAGGTCGTGCCTTTATGCCCGCTGGAGGGCGCCGCATTGAATTTAATGTGACGTCACATAGCCTATAACCAGCGGACAATCAAGACGCTTCCAACGATACCTCATTTGTCCAATTATAACAAGAAGTTTAGAAGTTATGAGGGTACAGATGAACATACATACATACCGGTCAAAATCATAACCCTCCTTTTTGCTTCACCGTAGTCGGATAAGAAAAGGGCAGGTACTTCAACGGGCAGGAACATCTTCCTTTATTATTATAACTAGCTTCTGCCCGCGACTTCGTTAGCGTGGAAGTCGTCAGACACCACAATATACTAAAATAACAGCCACATCTCAAAAATATTTTTCATACAAAATTTTTCGACTCATAAAATTTACCAAGTGTCAAAATGTTATCCATGTTTTAACATCTAAAGACCAAACGCTTAAGATTACCTAACAGTATACAACTTGTATTGCAGATGATTTTAAAGCTATCAAATCTTTTGTATCCTAAACTTATTCCACAGGAAATAAAGTTACAAAGTGTCAAAATGTCTTCTTCAAAAGTTGTTTTGCTACAACAAACTGCAAGAAACAACACTATGTACACACAAAACGTAACTGAGCTAATGTATCTTACTGAGTAGGTTGAAAGAGCTAATTACTGGCTGTCAAGAACCTGTTGATTAAAGTATTAGGTCTTACTTATTTTATGTAGCTCTGAGAATTCTGAAGTGCAGTCAACAAAAGAGATAAGTATGCAGGATCGTCGAATATACTTGAAGTTTAGTAAAAAACCGATGGATGTTCTCGAATAAGATTTAATTTTATTAATAGAAAACAAACAGCTCATTTATCAAATTAAATTTCAGTCGACAACATCCATCGGTATCTTACTAAACTTTAACTATATCCGACGATCCTACATACTTATCTCTTTTGTTGACTGTACATAAGAGTAAATGTTTGGGTCAGTAACCGATATTGTAGATTGTAGATGGGTACCTTATAATCCGAATAGGAACTACAGGCAGATATTATACTAAGTCGTCATGATTTTCCTTCCTTTTGCCCAATTTATTTCACACATACCGGTAAAATGGGATTAGTTTGATTCTACGGGGTTACTTTGATAACAACTTTGACTTATGGAAAACTTAACTTAACTTAAATTTTATTAGATTTAAATATATAGATTTGAACAAAAAAAAACAGTTATTTGTATTTATCAAAGAATCCCACCCAGAAACCATCATCTTAAAACAACTGCAGCACAAACATTTGTGGACCGATATTAATTTGTTTTTTGGGGTTACTATCAAAATACGTACCAAAAACTAGTGCGATCAAAGTATCCCCGATGCAGTATGAAGTTGATCACGATGATTATAATTTTTTTTTTCTCATAAAGGAGTGTCCAAAAATATTACTTTAATGTAAACATATACAACCCATAAAACCGATGTTACATTTATTTTTGTAAATTTTTCAGCCTTCTTAGTACAGAAATATTCAAACTCGAATTTTAAAATTGATCATAATTGATCAATGTAACCCCATTTTACGGTACCTCATATCTTCAAACTCACCAACAAACCCTAGCCCTCTCTAAATTAAGACGAATTATACAGGGTGTGGCGTAAATAATGGTCCACCGTTAAGAAGTCGATATACCAGATAATTTACTATAACATACTAATATTACAATTTTAACTAGGGGCTAGGGTCAATATTCTGTGCAATACAAAAATTTCGAAATACTTTTCATGTACAGACGCCAGCACATCAAGCTACCCGAAACTGTAAAATTTTCCCAATCGACTTTGAACCTTATGTTTTAGCAATAAAGTTGAAAATCTATTAAAGAAATTTGACAGATTGTAGTAGCTTGATGTGCTGGCGTCTGTACCTATGTGTATAGTTGTAACTTTTTAATGGTGAGAAATAATCTATTGTTTTTTTTTTTTTGTTTGGCTCAACATGTCTTTTTTGTTCATACTTCTATATATTAGTTGTCATCTCGGTATTAAACCTATTTCTAAACACATCATCTTTCACACAGTCTATAACTCTATACCTGCATCGATCTTTGGTCTTCACCCCCTCCTATAGTCATCCACATAATGTGAAAAGTGAGCGTGCAATGTTTTGATAACATAATAAATATTATAACGGGAGAGCAATATAAATTACAATTCACATGATCATCCATAAATAACATAGAAATGTTAAACTTATATCTATATATATAAAAGGAGAACTGACTGACTGACATATCAACGCACAGCCCAAACCGCTGGGTCTAGAGATTCCAAACTTGGCATGTAGGTTCCTTATGAGGTCTAGGGGTGCACTAAGAAAGGGTTTATCGAAATTCCACCCCTAAGAGGGTGAATGGGGGGGAGGGTGAAATTTCACGCGGACGAAGTCGCGGGCAGTAGCTAGTCTAAGATAAATAATAATAAACATTCCGTCACCTATATCTAAGATAAATAATAATAAACATCTTTATTCACACATTCCATCCATTGTTTCTTTGGTTATCCCCTACTATTATAGCCATCAACATTCATAGAGATTGACTAAGTCTAAACATGATGATCACAAGAGTATTTTCCTATAGCAAAAACTATAAAGAAATACTTGTTCAATAATTGATAGGTTGATGAAAATTGGAGACAAAAGCTAAAGAGGTCATATCGGCAGGTTATAGAGGTATAAATGAAAAGCCATTAACTCTAAAATAAAGAATAATATAGTAAAGCAAATTCTAGAATAAATAGAACCACTGGAAAGGTCAATTACACAGTACCTACATAACAATTTGAATTCTAAGACCTTTGTCACGTTATCGAGCCTTTTGTTCGAAACCTTCGTCAAATAAATCTCTATTGAACGTAATGAAATATTCAAACATTATTCAAGACTCAATAAATGGCGGCTTTTGTGCTATTTTTATGGAAATATCTAATTACTAGCTTTTGCCCGCGACTTCGTTCGCGTGGAATAGTGACTTCCGGCAGATTTTTGGTTTTACCCACATAGTTCCCGATCTCGCGGGATCTCTTCAAAAATGAAATGTGGAACCCAACCAAATGCGTGTAACGAAACCATAGCGCGATCTATTTCGATCCCAACGCCATCTATCGAGCATAGTGACAACTCGGATTATTTATCTATACTCCGTTCGGGCATTTTCTTTGTACTAAAAGTTTTATTATATTGATATTATTTTTTTCATACCTTTTTACTATTTGTTTACTTTTTTCCGATGAATTAAAACAATAACATGAACCGAACTCGTGTAACGATCGACACCATTGCGCGATCACCAACTCGACATAATTATAGTACTAATAGAATTATCTATACTCCGTTAGAGCATTTTCTTTGTACTAAAAGTTGTATTATATTATATTTTCATACCTTTTTACTATTTATTTACATTTTTCCGATGAATTTTCAGTACTGAATTGATGCAGACTCTTGACCAATAGATGGCGCTGTATGTCCGGAATAAATTTTATTTTATTTTTTATTTTATTTTTTGTAATAAAAACTATCCTATGTCCTTTCTCAAGTTCCAAACTATGTCTGTACCAAATTTCACACAAATCGGTTCAGTAGTTTAGGCGTGAAGCAAAGACAGACAGACAGACAGACAGACAGACAGACAGACAGAAAGACAGACAGACAGAGTTACTTTCGCATTTATAATATTAGTTAGGATAAAGTGAGCAAAAGGCCGTGGAGAAAATAGATGATTTTTGATCGTAAGTCCCTTTGCCCGTCACGGTTTCTTTACGATACGGCGTATAAATCGCACCGTGGAAAAAACGTGTCCATCAACAAACATCTATAGTGATCCCACTGACGACTACTGTCTACACACGGTGAATAAACCGTAGTTATTCACGGTAAGAAAAACATTACATAACATAACATAATCAGCCTATAATTTTCCCGCTGCTGGGACACAGGCCTCCTCTCAGTGAGAGGGAGTGGGCCGTAATCCACCACGCGGGCCCAGTGTGGGTTGGCAGATGTCACATGTCTTCGAATTTTTGGTTCTAGGACATGCCGGTTTCCTCACGATGTTTTCCTTCACCGTTTTGAGAGCAGTGGTGATGAAATAATTTACAAAAAGTAAAGCGCCTGTCTGGATTCGAACCTACGATCTACAACTCGTAAGTCGCGGCCGTTACCACTGCTCTCGGTAAGAAAAACGTGTGTTTACAAAGGACCTAAGTGGTCACCGCTGACAATCTACAATACCAGAGACAAAGCAGATTTGCTGCCATCCCAGAGACAAAGATGAAATAGAATTTGAAATTGTTTATTATCCAGGAATTTAATATTACAATTCCAATTCAGTTTGATGTCCGTACCTAAATTAAGTTTTGCTAAAGTAACTATGATAAAATATACAGGGTGGCAGGGACATCGCGCAAACTGTAACCAATCATTATGTACAGACGCCAGCACATCAAGCTACCCGAAACTGTCAAATTTTCCCAATCAACTTTGAACCTTATGCTTTAGCGATAAAGTTCCGATCCGCCTCTGCTTCGTACGGTTTTTACAAAACATCGGGATTTCTTTATTTATTTTTTATACTTAAAAATCTTCTAGAATCTAGATCATTTAGAGAAATCATCTCTAAATGATGTTGAAAACCGCATCGAAATCCGTTGCGTAGTTTAGAATAACAACGCAGTCACACATAGACACGAAGTGTCTTTGTTTTATAATAAGTATTTATGGAATTCGAGACAGAAGAAACACATTGCAATCTGTTCTTATTATCAAAAGCAATACCATCAAAAATCTAAACATACCACACCACAACATTCCAACATATACCAAAAATGTTTGTCACATCTATCAATTTCCGCAAAGAAGAAATCGAGTCGCGTGATCGATCGCCAGATAGGCCATTTGAAAAATTGCTCGTTCCATTTCTGACGGCCGTTAAAAAAGAAAAAAATAAACGATACGGAGGAGCAACAAAATGAAGAAATTAACCGGGAATCGGTGAAACAGACTTGAGATAACTTAATCGTGGGCTTGAAACCGGTTCGCTGAGGTCAAGCCGGGTTGTTTGTGATGCCGAACCTCAGTGATTGTTTTCATGGGAGTATCATAAAACACTCTTGTTTCTTTGTGAACTTTCTGACGTTAATTTTGGTGTGAATTTTTGTGGGATCCTTTTTGGAAGTCAGTTCTTTGGTGGTTTAATGTGTTTTTTGATTTGACTGGAACTATTATTGTTAAAAGTTGTCACTAAAAATATTTTTGGTGCATAAAATTTCTGCGTGTTTTGAGGTTGTGTCATAAAAACTGAGAAGAATTTCTATGATCAATACAAGCACTGCCTGATGACAATTAAATGCAGCGAAATGCCTACATAATTGGACTACAAAAGGTCCTGTATGTAGGTATTACAAGAAAAAAAATCAACTTTAAAATGCAAAGTCAAAAATATACAGCCCTTTTTTCACAAAATTCGCTGAAGCAAGAATTTAAAGAATGGCAAAAGTTCTCATTTATAATCCTTAATGTTTGTGCTAACACCAAAAATGGAGAGGCTCAAGACTTTATCGAGAAAGACCGAATCAAGGTAATACTAAGTGCGTTTGAAGATCATATAAAAACGTGAGAAGCCTAAGAGATTACTCCAAATAATTTTGGAACTTTCACTTTCGATTTTGAATTATGTCTTTCTAAATTGGTTTCTGTAAATGGACTAAGACAGAACTATTGATCTTTTACGTGGTGTGAGTTTTGGGATGGAAAAAAAAAAACAAAAAATGGCCGCTGGGTGTTGTATATCTTAGATTTAGCACAGGTTTTAGTATCACTCGTGTAATTCAATAGTGTATTTATTGCTGTCTGCGTAGCTTTTTTGGTGATTGATACCAAAACAAAGCCTTTATTTTTTGTGTTTTCTTTTATAACTTAAATCTACTTTGCTCCATATAGTTTAGTTTAGTTTTAGTTAAGTTAGGATTTAATTTTGTTATTTTTATTAATTCATTAGGTTTTAGTTATTATAAATTGTTTATTTTACTATTTGAATTATAATTTGACACATTTCACTAACACCTTTACTCCTAGTTTTTTTTTTTTCATTTCATAACCACTCTACCTGAGGCAAGCAACAAAATTAACGTAAAAACTTCAAGTATGTTGGTCGTCTTCAAAAATGGTTCAAAACAGGTTTTGATCAATGAAAATCACTATGCGATAAAGATATATACTACCATGAATCATGAATGAAACAGAATTTAATCCAACCCTCTATCAACAGCTAAGGTAGAAAAGGAATCAACATTCAATGTTCTAGCAACATTAGTCAAAGGTGCAAAATGTTACATGAGGCATGAATTATGTTGTCTAGCAGGGCGATAACTCGGCAGCGTGCTCTCGCAGGGTCGCAGCGATATTGGGTCGCCACTCGCTCAAACTGCATCACGAGCCGTGTTTGGACCAAGGTATAAGCTGAGACTGTATGGTTAGTTTTCTTCTTAAGGCACCTGTCGCACCACCGTCAATCGGCAATCAACTTAATTTACAGTAATAAAAAGTTGATATTTTAGTTAACGGCCTAGCCTTTTAACTAAACTGCTAACGGCCTGAATGATATTCAATTATAGTTTAGGTTGTGGAACTGTAACCAATCCCGCGCGAGCCGAATTGGTCGCAGTTACTAAGCCAGGCCACCCCGACCAAATGGGTTAGGTTAGGTTAGAACTGTGATCAACCGCGTGCGAGCCGAGAGAGTGAAGCGAGGCGAGCACTACTTCCAAGGCCAGGCGGTTAATGAAACGGCTAATTTAACCAGTTGGCTGCGACAGATATAAGATCAACTGGAAACATGGATTTGAATAGACCACAGGCAACTGTCACACAGGCGGAGATTAACGAGAAGCGAGTAAAGCTGGCACCTAAAAACGAGTTGGCGAGAAACGAGCAGCGAGTGCGCGTGGTCGACCAGCGATTACTCGCAGGTCTGCGTATGTACAGACGCCAGCACATTAAGCTACTACAATCTGTCAAATTTCTTTAATAGATTTTCAACTTTATCGCTAAAGCATAAGGTTCAAAGTTGATTGGGAAAATTTGACCGTTTCGGGTAGCTTGATGTGCTGGCGTCTGTACCAAGCGTGAGTCTCTCAGTGAGTGTTCTGCACGCCAAACGAGCATCGCTGAGCGATTCTCTATGACAGCTCTTGTCGCTGCGACGTAAGAGTACGAATACTCGCCGAGCGGTGTGAACAATCTGTGATCAACTATTATCATATTATGTTTCTCGTTTACTACGGGACCACGACGGGACGGAGGGGGAGGATACGGGGATCTTATGTTCCTTTCTTGAGCGAGAAAATCTTTGATAGACAGGTGCCTGTGTAGTATCGGGGACTTGAGAGAAACTTAGCCTCGAATTGCAACTCAATTTCTTCAATAGCGTTAGAGTCTACTTCAAAATATAATGTTGAAAATAAAGTTAGCCCCCGAGACCGTGGTCAAGACCAGGAAAGACGGTTTCTTCTTATATTTATACAATAACAGTTTATGCCCTAGTAAAAAGATTTGCGTGTGTCAGCAAGTTGATAGTGGGGTCAGCTACCCTAGGGTACGTCTGACGATAAATTTTATAAATCAACTCTCGTGTAAGCTGGCATTTACAAAAGCAGAATAGCATACCTAAGGTTTTTTAATGTAGGTATACAAACTATTGTAAAATATTTTTAAAAGAGACCTTTTCGAAGGGGCAACTAGAATAAACTCTATTTTTTTTGTAATTTTTTCCGTTAGAAAGTGCCTTATATGTGCCTATTTGAATTAAATGATTTGACTTTACGAAGTCAGGCTTTTTTTATTTTTCTTTATATTTACCAAGAATAATGCAATAAAAGAAAACCAGGTAACATGCATCTTAAAATGAATTTTGTGTACCTTATAAATAAAAATTGCATCTCGCTCTTTCCGAATGACCCGTACCACACCGAGTTGAGACGAATTATTATTTTTATAGTCCGCGGTTCTCAAATAGATTGCTCGTGATTCGAGGCTTTTACTGACTCGAAGTCGCCGACTTTATTAACTTCAGAATATGGATTCTAAATCGTTCTGTTCACATTTTATTGATATTAAGTTTTTATTTTTAAAGTCGTTTAATGGAGTTCTGGGAGGAAAAGGAGTCATCACTATTGAACGGTTTCGAATTGATATAGTGTGTATTTTGTAGTTTAGTTTGCTGTTTAGCTTTATGGCTTTTATCCATTATTTTGGTAAAGTTATTCATTGGACCATCAGGGCACAAGATACCTTGGCCTACTTGAAAACTTTAAATAGACTTCGTACCCAAGTAGGTCGCAGCTAGGACAACCTTCCACAAGTGGGGGTTCATGGGAGGCTCAGACCTCCGGTGTATATGCAGTGTCTCTCCACAGACAATGCTCACCTTCCATCTTGCACCGCATGCCCTATCACCTGCAC
Source organism: Hydraecia micacea (assembly GCA_914767645.1). Lineage (NCBI taxonomy): Eukaryota > Metazoa > Arthropoda > Insecta > Lepidoptera > Noctuidae > Hydraecia > Hydraecia micacea. The sequence goes on along the minus strand of OU611793.1, from coordinate 3,552,627 downwards.
ATGTGAGGACCTTAACGGCTGCGTCAGCGATCGGTATCCGCGTTGCTGAATTTTGTGTCAAGCAAATATTATAATATTTATCTTTTCGTGCTATTTGTGCTATTGACACGTTCAGGAAGATATCGTCGTTGCGACGTTAAGACCTCTTATGTGTCACTTTTGGCAAAATCACTTTTTTACGCCAGCCTGTTCTACATTTTGAAGCTCTATCGAATGCAAAAACTCTCATACGACGTTTACATCGTAATTTATTTACAACTTCAAGATCTTTCTTTAGTAGAAAAAATTTTTTTGTAGACGGTTTTTATCGATTTTCTCATAAAATTGATTTTTACACATAAGAGGTCTTAAAGTCACAACGACGATATAACAGTTTGTAAACATTAAAAGTAAATAATAAATAAAATAAAGTTTACTAGATTTGACTAATAGTTATTACGGGGACTACATGACCTAGAGCACGGTCACTGTCGGACTGCATAGAAAAGAAAGAGAAGCGCGATAACACAACCCTGGCAATGTATTGCATAATATGAAGCAATTATCTATTTACAAAAAATCTATTGTTTGGGTAAAAAAATTAAAACACTAGTATTTTATTATATTGCTTGTAGAACAATCTGACAAAAAATCAGAATGATTGTAAGTATATTAGTATGGTTTTTATTGTAAAAAGAAAGTTTATGATTTTTTTCTATAGTATAAAATTAGTTGAATTATGTTTTCAACACATTATTTACCTAGCATATATTCTGAAGAATATCACAAAATTTCTGATTTTGTTTACTGTAGTCGATCAAATACTTTTATTGCTTCTAAAACATGCGTTTTTTGCGTTTAGGTCCTGTAATCCCCATAACGATTATAATATCGAGTATTATATCGACTTCCACTCAGCATGATGCTGGACTGACTTAGTCTATCTCAGCCCAGCATTATGCTGAGTGGAAGCCTTCTTGTCACAGTCACGATGTGCAGCTGCCGACTATTTCTATGCCCGTGATTATAAATTATGACTAATTTTGTTTTAAGTTTTCTTTATTATTCGAGTTAATTGTCTTTTATATGCACATGTTTCTGTGAATAATAAACCTATTATCCATTCTTTCTAATTCCATCATAAAGACTAGCTGCACCCTGCGGTTTCACCCGCATAAGTCTCGATCCCGTAGGAATATCGGAATAAGAATAATTCAATGCCCTAATCCAGGCCATGGTCTACCCATGTGCCAAATTTCATCCAAATCCGTTAAGCCGTTTTAGCGTGAAAGCGTAACAAACAAACATACCAAAAAATCTAATCTTTTCTCTTTATAATGTTAGTTTAGACAACAGCTAAACTTAATCGTTCTTGCACATAATGTTCTTTATTTGTTTTATTTTTTTTATTGCTGAATGGGCCTGCTCTTGACCTCGATCACGCCTGATGGAAAGCGATGGATGAGGTCTATGATGGAACGAGCGTGCCTAGAATATGCCTGAGGCACTGGAACTCCCACGCATCGATGAAACACAGCAGGCTGCTTGACGCCGGACTCCGGTGGGAGGGTGGTCGCAAACCAGGCGGGCGTTAGCCCTGCCACCGCAAGGGTAGAATTGGCCAGTCAAATAATGTGTTGGGTGTGACTGTCTAGGATGCGCCGAGCGCTCGGTTCAGTTGAGTAACTAGTGGAACAAACTGCGCTACACGAGGAGGCTTCTTCATGCATCACATAAAAATTAAATTGTTCAATTACAATCCTCAGTTTTCATAGAAGCTCAAAAATTTCTCTTTTGGAAACCTATGTAAATGTATAATCTTTTCTCCGTACCTTACCGGTCATATGAATCATTTTCTTTTGTGTGATCAATGAATCACTATCACCACATTCCAAACTCCTGTAACTATAATCTACAACTACCAACTTCGATAACTTCCTGACACAATTCCACCCACCGACCTACTTACCTCTCAAAAATCTTGAGGTAGTCCTAACTTAATTAATAACCATAAAAACGTTGACTGATCACCACGACATTGTGACGCCTACTTATCACCACGAAGTAGAAAGGTACAGAAGGCCAGCTTCATACAACGGTTAAGTTGTCACCCGTTGTATGAAACTGGCCTTCTGTACCGCGCACATAGACGCGTACGTATGGAGATCTCAAACAAATGACAGTCGCGTGTGGGCTTGCACTTGCTGTAGGTGTATAAGGTCTGTTCAAATCCTTGTTTCTAATGGGCCTTCATTCCTTCAACTTTATAAATACCATAACATAACTTCACAGCAGTAATCCCCGCAGTTTAGGCAGAGGTTTAACTAAAGTAGGTACACCCATATTTTGCCAGTTGTAAAACATAACTGGGGAAATATACCCGGCCATTCAGGGATTTATCGATGACATTTAAATTAAAATTCTTAACAATATTATAATATTTATTACGAAATTATAAAGTTTTAGATCAAAGTTAAGTCTCATCTTTCGTAGCGCGTATTGTATACGTTTTAAAGTTGTTTTTCCAAAAACTCGTATTTGTTTACATGTTTGGAAATTAAATTGTGAACACAGTTTGTTGGTTTACATTTGTGTAGAGCCGGCCTTCTGTGACCTATCTATTCCGTATTAACACTGTGGCGCCTGCTTATCGGAATGTCACAAGCAGCTTGTTACTTCACTTATCATTTTGTAAATAAGGGTAGACAGCACTTATTAGCAGGAAGGATGTTATTGGATGGAACGAAGATGGATTGTGAGTTTTATCATTTTGTTTCGCGATGGTGACGTGTTTTGATATTGTGAGAGTGTTTTGTTTTTTTCGGAAATTTGATTTGGATGTATTTTTATTATTTTTTGGTACCTATCTTAATAATATGATTTCGGTATTGTTCAAGAATGGTGTTGAACAGAGGCAGCAAGGAATGAAAAGAATGAATGAAATGAAATGATGAAAGTCCTACATATTTTTTTAATTTCTGTATCCAACGTACAGTCACCAAAAGAGATAAGTAACCAAGGTCGTCCGATATATTTGAAGTTTAGTAAGAAACCGATGGATGTTTTGGAATGAAATTTAATTTTGTATATAATCTGTTTGTTTACTATTAATTAAATAAAATTTTATTCAAAACCATACAGGCGCTTTACTTTCTGTAAACAATTTCATCACTACTACTCTCAAAACGGTGGCAGAAAACATCGTGAGGAAACCGGTATGTTCTAGAACCAAAAATTCGAAGACGTGTGACATCTACCAACCCGCACTGGGTCCGCGTGGTGGATTACGGCTCACTTCCTCTAACCGAGAGGAGGCCTGACTTCCAGCAGAGGAAACATTATAGGCTGATTATGCAACGTTTTATGAACAAGGGGCTTGTGGCTTAGTAATAACAGCCGTAAGACTCGATCAGTCAGGTTAAGCTACGCTTGCCGCGGTTGGTCCGTGGATGGGTGGCCATCTTCACATACCAAAAACCCTCCGTGCCTCGGAAAGCACGTCAAGCCGTTGGTCCTGGCTGTTATTCGTGGATCTTTGACAGTCGTTACGGATCGTCAGTAGCCCGAGTCTAACAACCAGTCTTACCAAGGGCTATCGTATTACCCAGTAACTGGGTTGTGGAGTCGCAGTCCATATAACATACTGGTATTCAACTGCATCTGGTTAGACTGGAAGCCAACCCCAACATAGTTGGGAAAAGGCTAGGCAGGTGATGACGTTTTATGAACATGTCAAAAAGAATTCGTAATTATCATCGACCAAGGTGGGTACACTAAGGTATGAACACGCCAAATTTTCTTCAGACATACTTCCAATCATGTAAAAATGTATGTACCTACCTACACATACCAAAGAAAAACAATTATTACTTTACCCGTTCTTCCAATAACATTCCAAACTATAGTGTGGAACATAAATACTAAACTCGATATCGATGAATACAAAAATCCGTTAATTAAGTCATTTTGCGGTGAGAATTTAAACGTTCTCCACCTTAGTAATTATGGAAAAGTATTCAGGGACTTATAAAAGTACCAGGACTAAAGTAATTAAGTGCTATATTTATATACCTTCGGTTCCAATTGAGACCAGTTCTTACGATAATTACTGTTAAACGCGTTTGAAAACGCTTAGGGATGTAACTTAGAATTGTCGATTGTTTTTTAATTAGTTTTGTGCGTTTTTATGTGACTTAATTGCTTAATCGTGTTGCTTGTTGGATAGATAGCGTTTTATTTACGGTTGATAAAATAATTGATTGCTTTTTATGAGTTGATTGCAGCTGTGTAGTAATATCTAATGATAAAATAAATGCGCTTTTGATTATTTATTGTGTCAATCAGAATTGTACTTCAAATTACGTGTTTCTTCAAAAAATAATAACACCGCAGAAATATCAGGACAAGCTTAATGAATCCCGCTAACAGAAAAGCGACGAAAAAAGTTACTTACCGCATAATCATTATCACAAAAGCATATCAAATAAAATGTACAATAAAATAAACGCCAACAATACTATTGCACTCAAACACGCGTAATCGTCACCCAATTTAGCCGGCCACTCTACAAAATAAACACAAAATTTTCTCACAACTCCATCTGAAAGTAAACGACAGTTGTCACGCACTTAACAGAAATAAAGTGCTTGGATAACGCGCGAATTACCCATTTCGTCGTCCCGAGAGTCGACGATAAAAAATATCGATGTAAATTTTCCCATCCCTAGACGCTATTTAGACTCTAATTTTCATGTCGAATGAAACAAAAGTACGCAATGTGTTAGCTGCCTTTCTTTTTCCTACTGATCTTGGAATTAAATTGAGACGCGTTTTTTGCAGCTTTTACAAAATACAAGGCATGAGAAGATCGTGGGAAGGGTTAATTAAAAGCATTTGCTTCGTAGACGATTGCTAAGAGCCGATTACCTGCAGATTATATTCTCTTCATTTAGGTATCTGACCAGTAGTGCTATTCTGTAAAAAATCTCACCGTGAAAACATAGGTGGTACGAGTAGGTCCAGTTGCACGTGATTCAGCTCGATTCTCGGCAACTCTCATAGAGCTGCTACCAGCCACCTTGCGAAGATCGTCGCTCGACCTAGCCTGAGGCCGTCCTACGTCATGTTTGTCGATTCGTGGTCTCCACTCAAGAACACGTCTACCTCAACGGTCATCGGTTCTAAGGCTAATAGGGCCGGCCCATTGCCACTTCAGCTTGCTTATTCTGCGAGCTATGTCGACAGCTTTTGTTCTCTCCCGGATCATCTCATTCCGGATTCTATCCCTCAGAGAGACTCCAAGCATAGCTCGTTCCATAGCTCACTGAACGACCTGTAACTTATGGACCAGCCGTATCGTGAGTCCACGTTTGCCAATTGCGTAATACACGAAAATCCTAATCCATTACTTCATGTTTGAAAAAACCGTCAGCTTGACAACGTCAATAACGCAATGAATGTTGTCGAATTGTCAGAATGAAAGGCATTGCAATTATTAGTGTGTCACGCAATTACCCCGCAGGGTGGCGATATTTATAATAAGTAACAACTGCGAGTCGGACTCGCAAACGAAGGGTTCCGTCCGGAAAAAATCACGTTTGTTGTATGGTAGCCCCCCTTAAATATTTATTTTATTCTGTTTTTAGTATTTTTTGTTATAGCGGCAACAGAAATACACCATCTGTGAAAATTTCAACGGTCTAGCTATCACAGTTCATGAGATACAGCCTGGTGACAGGCAGACAGACGGACAGTGTAGAGTCTTAGTAAATAGGGTCCCGTTTTTACCCTGTGGGTACGGAACCCTAAAAATCGAGTGCCTTTCCGTACATAGGTTGGCCTTTATAAATGGTTCTGTTAACAAAATCAATACTCGAAGCTTTCATCACGCGTACGTTAAATTGATTTAACCAATCCATTAAAAACTACACACATAAACATTAATTATTTAAACAGATTGTTTGTTTTATTAACCGTTCATTGAACGAAACAATTAATGTATTTTCGCAAATAAATTGTACTATTTGCTGTTAAAGATACGGAACGAAAATGGTGGTTGACCGAACTTTTAGCGTGCAGTTTAAAATGGCCGCTGAAATGTGAAGTTTGTACAAATATTTAAAGCAAATTTAGATTTAAATTGATGGAATAATGAACGTTGAACAATGCTTGTTAATAAACTGTTTGCTATTGGACTTTCAACGAATTAATTGTTTGAAATTTTATAAAAATGTAGACTGTGACGTTATAAAATACTGATTATTATTATGTTTTGAAAGCATAAAACTGGCAAACGTCATCGCGGCAGGCCCAGACGGAGGACTGCACGACTTTAATAAAGATGGTCCTTGGCAGTTCTGGACACTGGACAGAGAGAGGTGGAAAGAGAGAAGTGAGGTCTTAGCCCAGCAGTGGGGCATTAATCATCTGCCTAGCCTTTACCCAACTCATTTAGGGTCGGCTTCCAGTCTAACCGGATGCAGCTGTAAAATACTAGTTATTTTACATCGAGCATTTATAATAGAACACGTTCATGTTATTTCGTCAATTCTGTGTCCATAACATACTGAGACCTCTCCGTGCCTCGGAAAGCACGTTAAGCCGTTGGTCCCGGCTGTCATTCGTAGTTCTTCGACAGTCGTTACGGGTAATCAAAAGCCTGAAAGTCTGGCAACCATTCTTACCAAAACACAGTTACTGGGTAATACGATACCCCTTGGTAAGACTGGTTGTCAGATTTTCAGGCTTCTGACGACCCGTAACGACTGTAAAAGATCCACGAATGACAGCCGGGACCAACGGCTTAACGTGCTTTCCGAGGCACGGAGGGGTCTTGGTATGTAAAGATGGTCACCCATCCACGGACTACACGCGATAAGCACAGCTTAACCATATCGATCAGCCCGTGCGGCTGGTATTACATATCAGTTGGAAATTAATAGCTAATAATAAAAGAAATTGAAATTGAAAGAGATGGCGAGATGACCTGGACGCGTACCACGAGGACTGGTTCGAGATGGCGCGGGAAAAGAGTTCCTGGAAGGATTTGGGGGAGGCCTTTTCCCAGAAATGGGATAGTATAGGCAAAAAAAAAAATTATAGAATAAATTTTATTGTTGTACACCAAACTTAGGTATATTTAATAATAGAGAGTAGATTATTGAAGACACTTTTACACTTTATGATATTTCATCTAATAACACATAAAAGACATGATAAGGATAATAGGAATGTCGTCGGATCCTGTGCTATTGAGGTCATCGAATACCCGACACATAGTTTATAGTTCGAAACCCATTAATCCGTTCCTGATCAATGGGGCCCATGATGTCACATTATTTGAACAGCTTGCAGTGAGGACGTACAAATATTGATTGTTTGATACATTCTAGTGAGCTCAAATATCCGTGGATATCCGTTGGGTGTGGGTGAAATATGTTCCGATCTTTATTTGTTTTTTTTAGAGTTGGTGTACAAAGTTCAAAGAATTTATAGACATTAGAGGGGCTTGTGGCTAAGAAATAACAGCCGCACGGTTCGATCGATCAGGTCAAGCCACGCTTGCCGCGGTTGGTCCGTGGATGGGTGACCATCTTTACATACCAAGACCTCTAAACCAGTCTTGCCAAAGGGTTATGTTACCCAGTCACTGGGTTGTGGAGGTCAGATAGGCAGTCGATCCATATAAAATACTGATATACAGCTGCATTCGTTTAGAATGAAATCAACCTCAATATATTTGGGGAAAGGCTAGGCAGATAATGATGGTGTTCAAAGTTCAATAACTACACTTTGTCATGTAAATTCCAGTTAATGGACTCTAGAATTAAATACTGTGCAGTTACGGTTCAGTTTAAAATAATTTATCTACCTACACCCTATGTACAGTGGGTTATATGAGTTATCTGACCCACCCTATAAACGAAGGAATTTGAACCCTCTGCCTGTAACATTAAGAGTTATTTCATTTGTATGAGTTTATCAGACTAGCGCTACTCGGTAATATTTTCGCCTAACTTGTAATAAGTGGGTAGTTGAAAGACAAATATGCGTATTCATTATAAAACTAGTATTCAAATGTTACTAAAAATACGGGTAGGAAAATAAAAATGAACCGTCACAATAATAAAGCTAAAAGCCAGTCTACGCACAATTGCAGTGACTACGCGTGAATATGTTTTACCTTGCCTTACTAAATTGTGAAAACAACGTCTTTTTCCAAGTTTTTAATTTTTTTTTACAGAGACATGATAATAAAACTTTATTATCATGTCTCAATTGAGTGATTATTTAAAATACAAAATAATCTATTTGCACGAGGAGAATGTTGGCATCAGAAAGATTGCTAGAAGACATAATATTATAGCAGTAAGTGTATTTTTCTAATTTTATACTTTGTTTTTATACCTAACTATTCCTTATGCCGTGACGTAAGCAAACATATTTTTTATAACGTATAGTGACACCTGTTTCATTTCTTTGTTTCACAGAAATACAGTCAGATTGTAGTTAAAACGTAAACCCAATAGAAAACTTGTGGGGTCAAATGATTTTAAATTGGGATTCATCAGAAGTCAGGAGAATTTGGCGCAACTTGTGATTTCAACGTTCTCATGAAGAGTAAGTGATGCTTGCTGGAACATGGTGTGCGGCATGCGAAGCCGCTTGCAACAAATTGTGGAAAGACATGGTGCTCCATTTCGCTATTATGATATCACCACCGCCCGCAGTCAACAATACTTACTTACGTGTCAGTGTGTGTGTTAAATAAACTGTTGTCATCATAATTTCTATGGAAGTGTTTCATACAATGAATAAGCAGGTCCTTTTTACGATCATAACCATATTTAAAACTAAAAATACTTAAGTAGAAAAAAATTATAAAGTAGGTAAAACATCAAAGTATTTAGTGCTATTTTTTCACTTATATTTTAGTAATTACTATTTTCTAAAAAAATATTTTCACTTATAGTTTAGAAGTAGGTAAGTATGATAGTTAATGTGGTGATGTTATTGTTATAAAATAGAAATACCTATATATATTTCTAAACATATAACATGTTGATTCACTACATGTAACTGATTACTTACCTACTTAAAAATAAAAATGGGTATTTTATAGACATTGTTGAAACGAAGAAACAAAAATTCAAGCTTATCATAGAATACCTTATATTTAAAACAAGTAATTAATTTTGTAAGTGATTATTTTGTATTTATTTTGAATAAAATCGTTATCATAATCATTATTGTTTTTTATTTCTCATGTTAGGTATTTGTTTTTAAATAGTTCATTTAAATTAACTATTTTAATTTAATGTTTTGGATTCAAAAAACATAATTGAATATTGTAAACATAAAGCTACAAGAAGTGGAAAGTTTGTTTTGAACTCGCAACCATGTTGCTATAGGTTCACTGTTGCAACCACTAGACCAAATCGACTTAACAAGTATCGTTGAAATTAACAACTCCATCATGTGACAAAACAGTATTCAAAAGCTTACCTACCCTAAGGTTACGTGTTAAAGATCAAATTGGCATAACTGTATTCTATAATATTTACCTACCTTGAACAAGTCGTTCTATGTATATAGTTCGTGAAGCTCGAAATCGAATAACACATTTATCTAGGTACTGCTAATTGCAGAAGGTTCAAATTCGTCTAACTTTTAGGTGGGTCAGCTAACACATATAACCCACTGTACTAGGCGTTATTTTTACGCGCCCTGGAAGCATATATACGCGCTGCAAACGCCACTAGTATTGCTTTTTCAAGGCAGAAAACGCGCTGCAGCCGCGTTCTTGAAACGCGCGTTTAAAAAACGCAGTGTGCCTAGACATGTTTTTTACGAATCACGCTTTCTAAAGACATCCAATCTAACTAAAAGCTCCCACAGACAAGCGCAATGCAATGGTGCGACGCGATTCTGGTAGAACAGTTTCTTCGAAGTTTCCATAGAGATTGTTTTGCTAGAGTGCTGCGCCTGTCTGCAGGATGCCTTTAAAAACTAAATGATTTCCTTCCTCTACATACCTACACATATAATTCGTCCTGTCTGTCCAACGTACTTAAGTCTGACCTTTCCAAAGTATTCCATTCCATCAGATTGAGCAGCGAGGGTTACTATTGACAGTTTTATCTGATCTACTATCAGTTCGGAACGGTTCCCTTTCGAATTCTTATTTGAGGAACGGATTAACCCTATCTCTGAACTGTTTCGACGATTACGGAATATATTTTCATGTTAAAGTCGTTTTATTTTTTGGGAAGGACTTGACTATCCTCTAAATAATATTATGCATTTGATTTAATCAGTCTTCTGGTAGACGTAGCGTTGGAAGCCTCCCATAAAGTAGACCGATGACCTGGTGAAGGGCGCAGGAATCCGCTGGATGCGAGAAGTACAGCATCAGTCGAAGTTGCTGTCCTGAGAAGAGGCCTATGTCCAACAGTAGACGTTTTCGGCTTAAATGATGATTATGATTTAATCAATCAGTCTGTGAGCGGAGTGCGCGTAGCTGATTTTGGACCAAACATATTTGAACTTTTTGACATCGATACGCCAAAAAAGATGTATTTAATATGGTTTATTCTTTATTTGTTTCAGCACGAATTATGTAGGTATGTTCGGAATAAATCGTTATGAGAATAGCAGCTGATGCCGTGGTAAATAGGCCAGTCAATAAAATGGTGTCAGAGTTAACTGCCCAGAATGCACTGTGTTGCTAAAGTCAGGAAAATTTATTATTTAGCAAATTAATTGACTACCAAATTATATTGCTTTTATATTCAAACTAGCTGCGCCCCGCGGTTTGACCCGCATAAGTTTCGATCCCGTGGGAATATCGGGATAAAAATATCCTATGTCCTTTCCTGGGACTCAAACTATCTCTATACCAAATTTCATCTAAAATGGTTCAGTGATTTAGGCGTGAAAAGGTAACGTACAGACAGACAGACAGAGTTACTTTCGAATTTATAATATTAGTATGGATTTGACGGTTGTATGAGATGGCGGCAAATTGACGCAATTTACTCATTCCTACTAAACACTCCCTTTATGACTAAAAATTACTTCAAGATTATCAGCCGATCATGTTTCCTTTCCTATCTCTACTAGGAAATTTTCGTTTGTTTTCAATTTCAGTGTCTTCTCTAAGATTCTATCTATACTTTGAATAAAATTAGACTCGTTCCCGAGAAATTAACGCATATTCAGTATGCATCATTCCTTGGAATCGTTCTAGATTTTATATAAAATATCTCGGAACTAAACGAGTGGGTGCTGGGTGATAATGGTAAGAAATAAAAGTAAAATTATAAGATGTCCTTTGAAAAGATTATTGTTTATTTCCGACATTTCGTTTAGAGTGGTCAGTAACCTAGGAAATGCTAGGGCTAGCTATCATAGTGATTTGTATAAGTGTTATGAGAAGCTAATAATAATCATAACAGAATCAAAATACAATGGAAAACTGACCGTCATTATTTAGACTGGAATTATACCAAGAACGGTCTAGCTCTGTCTCTAGCAAAATGTTTAGTCCGATTGACATCGTATAGTACCAGCCTTAATATTACTTAAATTAAAGTTAATTATAAAGCAAATGGAGCAAATTGATCTTCGTATATCCAGAAAAGCACAAACCCTAAGAACAAATCTCCCCCTTTCAAGGGCTGATTTTGATTTTACCAAAGTCAGATATCCATACTATACTATACTAATATTATAAATGCGAAAGTGTGTCTGTCTGTCTGTTACCTCTTCACGCTTAAGCCGCTGAACCGATTTAGATGAAATTTTGTATAGAGATAGTTTGAGTCCCAGGAAAGGACATAGGTTAGTTTTTATCCCGATATTCCCACGGGATCGACACGTAAGCGGGTGAAACCGCGGGGCGCTGCTAGTCTATTATGTATATGTGAAATTAGATTGACATCCGACAGTATTTCTATAAAAAATCTGTCAAAAATTCAAAATTAACAGCATAACTAGGTGTGAATGTTTGGTCGATTTCACCATAAAAAGTGTAAACGTTATAACACATTTAACCTAACCATGTAGAAAGTAACAATAGAGCAACGATCCTAAATGTCATATTTGACCGAAGCAAATTGTCAAGGCGGAGTGAATGACAATTTTTTGGTCCCATTCAGTCCCTACTCACTCGAGGACATTTTAATACACGATCTATTTCTATAGACACACGAGAGACCCAGGTAGGTAGCATTTGTTTGGGATGCTGCTTGAATAGTAGCTATTTGGATGAAAAGGGATTTGTTCCAATGAAAATAAACTAAGTAGGTGATATAAATAAGCGTATTTGTTGTTATTTTATCTTTAACAAGCTGCGCCCCGCGGTTTCACCCGCGTAAATGTCGATCTCGTGGGAATATCGGGATAAAAAGTAGCCTATCTGTAATCCAGGGTGTCTGCTACCATACAAAATTTTATCAAAATTGGTCCAGCTGTTTGAGCGTGAAGAAGTAACAAACATATACACAACAAACATATACACAACAAACATATACACAACAAACATATACACAAACACACACACACTAACAAACTTTCGCCTTTATAATATGAGTGTGATTAAAGCGTAATGTTTTGGCAGGACCTGCGTACGTATAAAGCTATTCAAGTGTTATTGTTTAGGCTTTCAACATAAGAAAAGGAAAGAGGGTCAAATCATACGATTTTATAGCTTTTACCTACTCTATTTTTGACTAACATCATCATCACCAACATACATTTGACATCATCATTCCAAAATATGGATCATGATCAGACATGTTGGCGCCATTTGCGTTCAACATTTTCTCAAGCTCTCAAAACAATGAAGGTGAAATCATCGTGAGGAAACCGGCATGTCCTAGCACCAAAACTTCGAAGACATAATATGACACCCTACAACCCGCACTGGGCCCGTTGGACTATGGACCACTCCTCTCACAAAGAGGAGACCTGTATGTATCCAAGCAGTGGAAACATTATAGTTTGATTATGTTTTTTTTAAAGCCTGCCAACTTTTCTTCAATCAGATTTAAAAAAAAAATATTTCCCAATTAATCTTCACTATAAAGTTTATCATACAAACAGCTAGATATCTATTTTGAAACAAACTGTTCTAGTTGGCACTGACTCAATTTTTTATCTATCCTGACACTAAAGACGAACATAGAGATTAATTTGTGAATGAAACAAGAAATGAATTCCTATCTGCATGCAGGATAATAATGTCGACACCATTTTCTTCCGGTTTTATATGTGTCATGTCAGCAGTATTGAAAATGTAGCTTTTTTGTTTAGAATCAGCATAAACAGTTAAAAGCGAGGATGTATGTCGACGTATGATGTATTTGAAATTTACATTTACCTAACGCAAAAAGAAATGAAATACAAAGGTAGACAAATATGGGGAAATTAATACATTTTAACAAGCGGGATAATTTCGTAACACGTACAGTCACGAGCACTAATATGTCAACACTTGGCAACTTTCAATTGCGATTTTTTCGTGAAATAACGAATGCAACGTTGAAATACGACACTTTACATAAACCTATGGGTTCGAAAACACTATGTTCGCAATAACATAAAATTTCATTCAAAAATAAAGGAGAAAATCGCCTTTGAATAAAGCCAAGTGTATACATACTTATGCTCGTGACTGTACAGTAACAGTAGCAATGGCTTTCATTTTAACAGTTCAACAACAATCATTGTACAGACGCCAGCACATCCAGCTACTACAATCTGTCAAATTTATTTAATATCTTTCTTTAATTTCTTTCAACTTTATCGCTAAAGCATAAGATTCAAAGTTAATTGGGAAAATTTTACAGTTCAGGTAGCTTGATGTGCTGGCGTCTGTACCTACGTCGTCAAAAAAACAAATTTTTCGAATATTAATTAGTGATTGATAGGTTGTTACGCAATTATTGTGCTTTTTATCTATTTATCTGTTTTTGTTGAAAGAAGATATCAACATAAATAATACTCGTAGATTATTTCTTAAAGCCCAAATTCAAGACCTATGAGAATTCTTAGAATCGTCATCCTTATACACGATGATGAATTATTCAGAATCCACCGTCATATTTGAGAATGACGTTAAACTAAACCACGTAAGTAGTTATTTTAATACCATTACAAAAGGGGAAAAGAAAGAAAGATACCATGCTATTTCCGTAAAACCAGACCACCAGAATAACGACCTCTTCACAGGCAAACCAGCCATCAATGAACTAGTAAATTGGCTAATTTGCGATTCTTGTTAAGAAGTGAAACGACTAATTAGTTTTGTTTAACTCAACAATTTGACTTGAAAGGTATATCATTTAGCCTAGCCTCTTCACAACTATGTTAGAGTCGGCTTCCAGTCTAATCGGATGCAGCTGAATACCAGTATTTTACATGGAGTGACTGCCTATCTGACTTCCACAACCCAGTTACTGAGTAATACGGTGCCCTTTGGTTAGACTGGTTGTCCGAATTTCAGGCTTCTGAATGCCCGTAACGACTGTCAAAGATCCACGAATGATAGCCGGTACCAACGACTTAACGTGCTTTCCGAAGCATGGAGGGGTCTTGGTATTTATAGATGGTCACCCATCCACAGACCAACCTGCTGTGTTTCGTTGATGCGTGGGAATTCCAATGCCTGGCATCTTCTGGGCACGCTCGTTCCATCATAGACATCATCCATCGTTTTCCATCAAGCGTGATCGAGGTCAAGAGCGGGCCAATTCAGCAATAAAAATAAAAAAAGGTTTAATAAATTAAAATTATAGCACAACATAGGACGACGCAGGAGAACATTCTACCCACGATGATACTTTTAAAAATTCCTAAGACTGTTATCTCAAAACCTTAACAAGACATGGGGCCATTAGGAGCGTCTGTTATGAAACCACTCGAAATGAATAGAAAATATCTTAAATAATAAATCATACTCAAATAGGTACTGGTTAGTTCAAGTAGCTAGCAGGTGGCCGAATTGTAGTTATAATAGTAAGCGGCCCCTTGATCTTTGAAGTTTTAGATTAAAATATGATTTCAATGTTGAGCAAGTATTTTTTTTAACTGTTATAGGAGTCAAACTTAATGAAGAATAATAGAGCTGGTAATACGTCCTTGCCAACCATAAAGAGCTACAGAAGAAAATAAGTACTACTGCTCCAATAGATGAGAGTCTATTTATCAATAATAATGCAATTTTATCAAACCGCAGTTGATAATTGGTTTCAAATGTTGTTTTGGCACAAATAATTGTGTCTGAAATTAAATAACCACAACATAAGGATGATATATAAACTGTTGTAATTTTGCTTGCTAATAATTTTATTTTCATTCCCATCGGTTGTGGTTTTGAAAACATTAAAACCCACTTTGTGAAATGCCGGCAGACAAATTAAAGATGAATTCAACGAATTTATGTGTTTCTTTTGTAACACTATTAAGTTTATAACAGTTAAACGTGGGTGTCTAATACTTAATAAAAATGATGAATGGACATTTACAATCGTAATCGGATATCAGGTTTATGATTATTCAACAGAACGGGAGGATAGAACATTAAAATTAAATGATTTGCGATAAATCTACAATTTTATATAATAGAAATTAAAATTGACGTCTCAATAAGTTGAAATGACAGGCAAGTGAATTAAGTTTATAATTTTGAAATCAAATATCTGTTAATTTAATCATATTCTTATTACATTAAAGCCAAAGATAGAAATTGGATTTGATAGAGCTTTGAATAATGTTGGAAGATTATAATGATGACTCTAAAAGCAGATAGATGTATATGTTGTTTGTAGGTATCAAAATATTTCTAGGTGTGGTGTTAATAATTTATCAAGATGGTTAATGGCATGTCTAAGGAATGATGAAAACAATACCTAATAATACAGCCAACGGAATGTTCCCATAATTATGTCTTCAATAAGTTGGCAGGAGTTGCCTTGAACTGGATATACCGCGCGAAACGCTGTCTGTTGTATTAAATATTAATTGAATTCCATGAACAATAGCTTATTGTAAAAGCTTAACTAATTAATATAATTAGACTTCACATTTCCCTCGTAACTTCACATACTTATTGCAAACGAATGATTGACAATCGCAACAATAAAATACAAATAACACAAAGGCAAAATTTAAAATCGAACCCCTGACATATTCTTACAAAAAGTATAAACCAATTGATACAAATCCATCAAAAAGGAAAACATCACCTGGCCCCACACAAAAAGATATCCAAAGGAAGCGCTATACAAAACCAAGCGAGTCCAACATGGCACCATTCACATCGGCCATTGTTGGCCGTCACAGAAGAAACTTTATTTGCTGCCATTTATATTTTTATGCGGAATCTTTGGATTATGTCGAATGTCCCGCAGACTTCCGGGCCATTATGAACGGAGAATCATGGGACAATGGTGGTAGGAGTTGCGTTAAGGTAACTAACCGCAACATCGGAGATACCGGCCCATTTGTAGCGAAAGCGGTGAATGAAATATTATTGGGTCACTAGAAACTAACTTGCGAAGTTCCTGCGGGAACGGTTTTTATTTTGACGCATGTGCTTCCTGAGTTTTTGTGATGTATGGGTATGGGTGTACTTTTGGCAATTTCATAACTAACTTTTTCCTAAACGTTGTAAAAAAAATATTCGCATATTTTATTTACGAACAATTCCAATGGACGTTACATTTGTTTAACTACAGACATTCATTTGCAATAACTAAGTGCTTTGTAACTTATAACGTTTGTCAGAAGAATTAGTGACTACAGACATAGTGAGTAACAAGATAGTACGTTAACTGTCATCTAATAAAATCACTCTCCGTCTCCATAATGGCGGGCTGGCTTAGTTTCAAAAGCCATAAATTAAACAAACAGTAATTTAAAAACTGATTTAAATTCTTGAATGATAAACAAATTCAGTTAACACTAAACTATCTGTACGCGAAATTGATAATAATGATAAGCTATTTGAGCTTATCCACTAAGCCCCAATTGATTTATAATTTGCACGGGATGATTAGCGACTATAGCATTTATCTCTAAACAAAGCATTCCTAGCGGGAAATAGAAGCAACGAATGTTC
This sequence comes from Hydraecia micacea, assembly GCA_914767645.1. Classification (NCBI taxonomy): domain Eukaryota; kingdom Metazoa; phylum Arthropoda; class Insecta; order Lepidoptera; family Noctuidae; genus Hydraecia; species Hydraecia micacea. Next base: position 3,535,526 of record OU611793.1, on the reverse strand, counting down.
TAGATGATTTGATAATAAAATTCAACGAAGATCATAATAATAAAGATAATCGGAGCCGTAGAGACAGTGGTTATGGCAACGATAAAGAAAACTTAATTGAAACGCTTCCACATGTTCTTAATAACGATATTAAATAGAAATACGTTACAGAACTAAAAATAGATGGTTATCAAAAATTTACTATTATGAACACCAGAACTATTAACCATAAAACGTAACGTGATACTATAAATAATATTCTTGATGACGAAACTTTTATTAAAGTTATAATCAGATTTTTTAAATATCATAAACTCCAGACCATATTATAATAAATATCTTGTGTCCTCTTAAAACTAATTGCGATCATTTAATAATACGTCTTCTCACCTCTTTGAGACTGATCAATGGCGAATTTCCAGTATTCCCAAACATTAGTTTCTGTAATCAACAGTTACCTATTATGGACCCTTCTATGGCACACGATCCCACGAGTTTATTTATAAGCAGTTTTTAAGCCATTATTACAACCAGTTCCTGATCCTGACCATGCTGAGTTACAGCTATATCGTCTTCAACCCCTCTGTAACATAAAACATCTCTTCGAGACCAACTTTATTGAGCATACACACGAAATAATGACAGTATTATCTCTTGTACCTATCAACAAAAACAGGTTTACTGAAATCAGATATTACTATAGTCAAGATTTTAGTCAAAACAAAATCAGCGTGCTTTTGTTAGCGATCCACTCCAGCCGGTGTCATATTCAAGAGGGTTGAAAGTATGGTTGGCAAAAATACGTCTCTTGATGAAAGTGAAGCTAAAATATTTACCCCAGTATCACAGACACGATGAACGTTAATTTGTTTGATCATTTAGAATCTTAAGTTATTTATAGCGACAGTTTGGGAAGAGAAACCAAAAAAAAAATTGCTGTTATTGCAGATTGGTGATAAATGGCTTAAAACATAAAATTCTCGTAACTTGTTTAAATCAAACAAAGATACGATCAGCAAACACATTTTAAAATTAATCTTTAATTTATACACGTTTGATGTCATGTCATTGGAATCAATTCAAACATCATTCTGACCAATACGAAACATAATGAAATATTTGTCTGCCGACTCTCCAACGAAATATCCCGCGAAAACAGGACAAAAGATAGTGTGTCGTCGGCATATAAACAGCATTATACCACGGAATCGAGTTACATGTGTCGAGTCATTTACGCCCCCCATTATGGCGGCCATAGAATGAACCCCTTTGTACCCCCTATTCATATCGAGAAAACGTATGAATTTTTTACTACTAAATACGTAGCCTAGGGCTGGGGATTTTGGCTTACAAAATTTCTCGTCTTGAATAAGAAATTCGCGTGTATGAGGGTACGATAATCAGTATTTTGGGATTAAAATCATCTCTTACTTGCACGAAACTCTTTGAGGATCGCAGCTATGTTGATATTCACCTGCAATATAATGCCTATTTTCGTCGCCATTATTTATAGTTTTTTTTTATTTATTATATTCAACACTTACTTTCATTGCCATAAACACTGTTACGACTGTTGTCAACAATTGTCCTATTCTAAAAATACTGCGATCAGTTAATTGCTAGTGTTGCAGATCATTCATCATAATTCCTCCCATCGTTAACATCCATTTTATGACTCACTGTATTAAGACTTTGCTGTGATAGTATCAGAAATTGACAACAATCTACTGTTTGGCTTAGCTTTTAGTTTAGTTAATTTAGTTCATAAGGCCAATGGTTTGTAAAGATGATAATAATAATACAATGGATAAGACCGTCTTCTAAAACCAAATTGCTCACCCACAGTCTTTTGAATTGTGTAATACTAATCTGCTTCACTTACGGATCTACATACTCGTAAGCCTGATTATTCGATTTTTCTAAGCGGTTAGGTTTTTTTTTTTATATCTCCCAATAAGGACAGTCTGACAATATTAATGCTATCATAATCAGCCTATAACGTTCCCACTGCTGGGACACAGACCTCCTCTCTTTGAGAGGGAGTGGGCCGTAATCCACCACGCGGATTCTGTGCGTGTTGGCAGATATTATATGTCTTCGATTTTTTTGGTTTTTGGACATGCCGGTTTTTTCATGAAACAAATGTGTTTATTAGTGCTTTAAAGATGGCTAAAGAGAGCGTTTTTAAGAGAAATCGTACAATTGCAGGTGAAAGGGATAAAAGGTCCAAATATGTGATAAGATATGGCAAGTCCTGTCAAATGTATGGACAATGAAAGATACTGTGATATAAGTAAACAAACATGAGTCATGCTTGACTCAATCCTCTAAGAGACGATAAGATAAGTCACAAGTACGTAGATCCAGACGAAACAATCTTACACGTCTAATAAAGGCAGACAGTTGTCATTATGCGGGACAATGGTCAGATTGGGTCAGACGTTGCAAAGTGGCGTGTGAACCATGCACATAGCTTGTCAGTAGAGTTGGTTAATACTGTAGTGTATGGTTTTATTATAGTCGATGGTAGTAAGATTAAGGAAGATAGAGAGATAGAAGAAAACATTGAAAATATAGTAGCTGATATAGTAGCTTTTTTAAAAGATGGTATAACCAATTAGATGCATTATGTAGCAGAAATGGAATTTAAAGACAGCTAAGAGACTTTGATTAAGTCACCAAATTGAAATCCAGGAATGGTTTGTCACAATTTTTACAATCACTAATTCTTCTAATCCTGGCAAAAAAACAATAGGCTACTTAAAGATACTTATAGGGATTTTAAAATAAGGATAGGAATTAAGGAAGGATAGGGTTTTTTTTATTTTTTTTTATTTGGCTTTAAGCTCACTCCATCGTCGACTTTGTCTCTGTCACCTCTGACCTAGACTAGAGTCAAGAGCAAACCCATTTCAAATTAAAAAAAAAATTAGAAACTCCACACAATGACTACAGGTATAATTATCACAGCTAAGTACAGACGCCAGCTCATCGAGCTACTACAATCTGTCAAATTTCTTTAATAGATTTTCAACTTTATTGCTAAAATATAAGGTTTAAAGTCGATTGGGTAAATTTGACAGTTTCGGATAGCTTGATGTGCTGGCGTCTGTACCTACTTAACTTCACCCACGATTAAATAAATTATAAGAATACTCTTAGAGCCAAACTTTTATACGAATATTATAAAGATATAAATTCTGTTTGTTTATGTATCTCCCGTTTTTGAGATAATCTTCAAAACTGCTGGCTTGATTTGAATAATACTTCTGAGTAAAGGTTTTTATTCTAAAAGCTGAGGTTTATAGTATTAAGTATTTGGGAATTATGTTTATGGGTTTATTTGCTTAGAGATTACGTGACAGTGTCACCTGCGTTTATAGAGCTTATTTACACTGGTTTTTATTTTTATTTTATTTTTATATTTTTATTTTATTTTTATACAGGGTTTGTCGTAAATAGTGGTCCGCCGTTAAGAATTTACTATAACATATTACAATTTTAACCATTTTTATTACCCAAGGGTTCCGAAAATATTTTTTTTTTTTGTTTTTTATTTACGAAATTTCAATCTTTTGTTACAAATTTGGTTGTAGTTTCAACAAAAAGCATTATTTTTTCATTTTGATTTCTGTTAATTACTGTTGAATACTACAGCTATCGTGTAAAATTATAGTTTTTTATGTAAAAGAGCTTTTCAAGAAAAAGTTAGCTCTCCTCTATTTTAACCCTAATTTTTAGCATAATCATGCAAATTCAGGAGCGATTTTGTAAAAAAATGTACTACTAAAATGGTTAAAATTATGATATGTTATAGTAAATTATCTGGTATATCGAATCCTTAACGGTGGACCACTATTTACGACACATCCTGTATATGGAGACGTTTCTGAAAACATCTAGAGCTGATTTTGCATGCGTATTTTAGCACCTTCGTACATATTTTAGTGTCCAGTGTCATAGCCCAAGTAGCAGTAGTAGTATACAAGATATTTTGAGTTCGACCCCCATCCGTTACACTATTGGCATGAATCTACTGTAAGTAAACCCTAAAACGAACTTAGAAGGGTCACAAAAACAGGAGAAAACGAGAACTACACTGCTATCAATCTTCCAAAAAAACTCTCTAGCATTCATTAAAAAAATACACATACCATAAACAATCCATCAATAACATTTCTCCATCAATAATTTTCTCGGAAAAACAGGGAAATGAGATTAAAAAAATTAACGCAACATTAAAAGAGATTCACCAGTCCAACATTACCATTCAACATTCAATTGAATTTTTATCAGCTCAAAATGAAGAACTTAAAGCGAAGATAATACACCTTGAGAAGCAGTCTGTGGAAGATAAGAAATGTATCGCTATGCTGGAAAATAAGATTGAGGAAACACAGATGGGAGCGCGAAAAAGTAATTTAGTCATAAAAAATGTACCAAGAAAAAAAGATGAAACTAAAGAGGATCTTCTTGAAATGACTATGTGTCTCTTTCAAAACCTTGAATGCAGTGTAAAGAAACACGACATCAGGGATATCTACAGAGTACGTGGAAAAACAGCTGAAAAACAAAACACCCCTATCGTTGTAGAAACTGGCTCCACAATCATGAAAACAGAGATCCTGAAAATGGCCAAAGCATACAATATAAAACACCAAAACAAATTGCGCTGTATTCATATGGGAATGAAAGTTCAAGAAGACACCCCAGTCTTTGTATCTGAGCATTTAACACCTAAGGGCACTCGTTTACACTTCCTGGCAAGAGACCTAACTAAATCTGGATTGTACAAGTTTTGCTGGACTGCATACGGAAAAGTTTACGTGAAAAAGAATGAATCTAGTCAAACTATTCACATTAGATCTGAAGAACAGGTACAAAAACTTTTACTAGATCAATGACTATATTTTCTCGATTTTTTAGATTGCCTTAATTTAACAGTTAAAACCCTAAACCTGTGTTTTGTCGTGTGGAATTTTCAAACTGTCTCTGATTTATTTTTTAATTTTTTTTCCACTCTGTATCGTTGTATTCTGTTGCTCATTATAAAATTAAGTTATTTACACATTAAACTAACCTACTCTCGCACACACAGCTCAATCATGTACCCTCACACATTTTCACATTATAGACAACATAATCAAACACTCAATTTCACTTACACTTGCGTACTTATGCTAAAAATCCACAAAATACAGTCTTCCAATGTAAGCCTGATTACAACTAAACTATATGCAGTTCTAAAACCAATTCATCTTCATATATGCACCTACTTACTTGCGATGAAATTTCTACCAATTTACTATATAAATGGATAATACACATCAAACCATATCTGACATCGATAGCATTAAAATAGCCCGAACTGTTGAATGCGATTCTTCAGAGTTACACAAGCATTTAAAAATTAATAAAAACGATCTTACTATTGTATCACAAAATATTCGTAGTATATACTGTAATTTTGATAGCCTACTAATCACTTTATCTTCTATTGATTTCGATCCGGATATAATAATTCTAACAGAATGTAGATTAAATATCAATAAAGCTATTCCCCAAATGAATAATTATCAGTCTTATATAACGTCTCGACAGCTGAATCAAAATGACGGAGTAGTTGTTTATGTCAAAAGTTCCCTAAAACTTAAAGTAGAGGAAATACAGCTTACCCAGGCATCCTGCCTAAAATTGGATTTATTGGGCATCATTGTGTACTGTATCTACCGCTCTCCCTCGAATACAAATACTGACAGTTTTATTGACTCACTTAGTTCACATCTAGAGACTCAAAAATCGCAGAAAAACATTATTATAGCTGGCGATATAAATATTAATATCAAGCCAGGGCACAATGAATCGTCCCAAGATTATAAAAATAGAGTCAACTACCTTAATATGCTTTCATTATTTGGCATACTTCCCGGACATTTACTGGCAACTAGAGAACGCAACTGTCTTGACCATTTTATGTTGAAATTACATAAAACCAAGTTCTCGGCAGCTATCGCCATTTTACACACTTCGATCTCTGACCACTATACTACTCTTCTTTCCTTATCTAAGTTAAAAAATGTTCAGAAACCTATTCAAACAACTACTACAATAAATTTCGAACAAGCTCTGAAAGATCTTCAGGAAAAAAACTTATCAAATCTGTTGTTCTGTGATGATCCTGATTTTTTAATTAATTATTTTGTTAACATTCTAACCAGTGTAATAAATGACAACACTCGTTCAAAAAATATCCCAAACAGTGAACGCATCATCAAACCTTGGATGACCACCGGCATCCTTCGATGCATCAGAAACCGCAATAAAATGCAAAGGCAATGTCGTAATGATCCACACAATGAAGTTGTAAAAATTACCTATACGAGATACAGAAACTTTTGTACGAATTTGATAAAAAAATTAAAAAGGAAATATGAAAGAGAATTAATTAAAAACTCTATATCAAATAATAAATTACTTTGGAAAAATATTAAAAATATCACCTACACAAGTAAATCAAAAAGCCAAAATTTAGAACTATTAAATATTAAATCAAAGCCTATGGAATCTATTAATTATATAAATGATTATTTTGCTAAAATTGGTATGCACTTAGCTCAACAAATTCAACCAGGAACTAATAACAAAGACTATACTAGACATTCAATTAGAATAGGACCGCAACTTAATACATTCGTGCTATTTGAAACAGATGATTCTGAGGTCTATAAAATTTTAATGAACTTGAAATCGGATAGTGCTGCTGGTTGGGACAATATATCGACGAAATTCCTAAAACTAATCAGTCATGAAGCTGTCCCTATAATAACTCACCTCACTAATCTTTGTTTCCAAAATGGTACATTCCCAGCTCTGTTAAAACAGTCTGTTATAATCCCAGTTCACAAGGGTGGGGACGGAGATGACGTCAATAATTATAGGCCCATTTCGATTCTACCATCCATATCTAAAGTTTTAGAGAAAATTATTAATATTAGATTGATGAAGTATTTTAATAAATTCAAGTTATTGTCTCAGTCTCAATTTGGCTTCAGACAAGGTTTAAGTACCGAGGACGCAGTTACTGCATTAAGTTCACAGGTGATTGAACAATTGGATGGTGGAAGCACATGCTTAACAGTATTCTTAGACCTTAAAAAGGCGTTTGACACCGTCTCTATCCCAATCCTTGTCAACAAGCTGGAACAAGCTGGAATAAGAGGTAATGCGCTCAGCTTGCTCAGTGATTATCTCACTAATAGGAAACAGAGAGTAAAGATAGGACGCTACGTTAGTGATGAAATGGATGTGTCATACGGCGTACCGCAGGGTAGCGTACTTGGCCCTACACTCTTCCTGCTTTACATTAATGACCTTTGTAACATTCAATTAAAAAACGCCAAAGTCTTTGCGTACGCCGATGACACAGCTATTGTTTTTTCTGGTAGCTCCTGGGCAGATGTCAAGCAAACTGCCGAAATAGGAATGGCTCAAATAGCTAATTGGCTTAAAAATAACTTGTTGTCCTTAAATGTACTAAAAACTAATTACATCTGTTTTAGTGTAAGTAACCGCACGCAACCAGCCGAAGATTTTAAAATAATAATACACGAGTGTGGTAACACACAAAACGATATTTGCAGCTGCCCATGTCTTAAAAAAGTTCCACAAACTAAATACTTAGGAGTTATTTTAGACCAAACATTGTCCTGGTATCCCCATCTTGAGCAAGTCAGCAATAGAATCAGGAAACTCAGCTGGATGTTTATAACATTAAGATTTGTGATTCCAACTAAATTTTTTGTAGAAGGCAAAAATCGTACCAGGAATCTTCTTAATGAAGTATATACTGCTCTTGTGCAATCGGTCCTCACTTATTGTATCCCAGTGTGGGGAGGAGCGGCTAAAACTAAATTTTTAACCCTGGAACGAGCTCAGCGAAGTTTAATCAAAATTATGTATTTTAAAAAAAGAAGATTCTCTACGGAAAGCTTGTATCAAATTAGTAATTTACTCTCTGTAAGGAAATTGTACATTGTTCAAGTCGTTCTCAGGAAACATAAGTCTCTACCATATAATAATAGTACCCAATCAAAAAGAAGAAAAGATATAATCGCAGATATTCCCCGAACTAAATTGAAATTCACTAGCAGACAACTACACAAACGTTCAGCTCAATTATACAACAAAATAAACAAATACGTGTATGTTCATAATAAAAATAGGTACAATTGTAAAACAAGCTTAGTAAATTGGATTAAAACACTTTCCTATGATAAAACGGAGGCTCTGTTACAACAGATTGAGTAATCAGACAAATCACACATTATTCATACACCTCATTTTATATAATATCATATTCACATCAAATCACAAACATCACATTAACATCACAACATACATCACAATCATATCACAACACACAATACTTTAACTTCACACACACCACTTCACGTCACAACACACACCTCACATCATGCTACACGTCACGCATAATTTAGATAACTATACCATTGTTATGGAAGAGCGGAGCCTTCTAACACAGGCATTATCTGCCTAAAAGGAGGCTTCGAACACAAAATTGTAACTATTTGCTGATTTGTGACAATAAACTATTTTTTATTTTTTATTTATTATTATTCTCTCATCCCCATATTCTCATTTCATCCGACAGAGGGTATCCCGATCCGACAAAAGGCAAACATAGGGAAAAATAAACAAACATGCTGGTCCCAGGCATCAAATTACGAGATATTGTACTCTCGACGAATGTGCTTTTATCCTACTATAGGCCATAATAGTTTTGGTCTCAAATGACGACATATCTTTTAAAAGATTGCAGCGATATCTTTGCGAAATCATATTTCTTTTTGAGTGATGGAGTAATCCCTAGCAGGTTAGTCTCGACTGTCATGAGAGTCAACAACTGACGAGGCTCTGCCAAGTAATGTCAAAATGCCAATTATTTTTCCACTTCATGTCAATGACAAAAAAGATAGAATTTCAGTTTATCCCCCTTCTTAATAAACGCAGATTAAAGTTACAATCAGTAAAAACTTCAAATGTAGGTAAGTACTTTATATTTTTCAAGGTGCATGTTTAGCATAACTTCATTCCGAGTTTTTTATTAAGACGGTTAATATTTCTGGTTTGAAATTATTAATAATTTACTACTGACAGCAATGAAACTAATTATTTAAAATCTAAATCATGAGACGTAATTTTAAACAGTACACTGACACTAACACCGGCCGGCTATCACCGGCTAATTACCAGATAACTTATTTAGAAGATAATTTGACAAACACTGTTCCACTTCACGATTTATCTGGTACACAGTACTTATCCAGATGCGATGAATCGGGATCGTAATTCCCTATAAGTGGGTTCGTTAAAGTCTGTAACCTACACAGAACACTTAGTCAAATGTTTGCACTGGAAGCCAGCCCTTATAATATACTTCGGAAAGGCTAGAAAGACGAGCGAGCACGAGAGACTAAATAAACATAAATAGAAGGCAGAGTGTGCTGAAATAAATATCGATATGAGAAAAAGATGGATGCCGCAGAGGATCAAATAAAAACTAAAGTAAACGGAATGGATTCGCAGTTGGCAGACCAAAGTGAAGATGCTTGTATATCATATTGATTTGATATGTTCAGTTACGTTTCATCGTAGGTAACTAACTTTCATAGTCAAGGTGAACAAAATTAAATTGAGTTTTTTTGATAATACTGTGTACGCTGGTAACTAAAGAAAAATGCGTATATTGGGATTACAGCAAAAAATACACCTTAAGACTATGAAAAACAGAAAATGATGATTATAAAGTCAAAAGGGCCTCAGCTATAATATGTCAGATGACAAAATAAGGTGTACTAACTGACGCTGATTTTCAGTTGCGACACACGAATGCCATGAGCTAACACTCCTCACAACACTACTCCTCGACTAAAACTTTAAAAAGGCACAAACCTTAGGTTTATTTTTACATGAAAGTAAGATGATATTTAGCTCATATTTTAGTTCAGGCCTCAATGGTAAACGTTTCTCTATAGTTTATAATATATAATATTTAATATAATATTCCTTACCGAGCATGAGTATTCCCACCAGAGGTCACTGCCGTTTAATCTGCAAAAAGAAAAAAAAAAACATTCAATTTTTAAACTTCTATAAGTCTAGAGTGTTTTTCTAAGTTTATAATTCGCTAAAACTTTAATGCACAAATAGTTTTTTAAAATTCAAAGCCTCAGGTAGTCGAAAGTTTTTTAAGAGACCCTTTAGATCCGTTTGGGGTTAAATTCGCTTTCACGGTAAATCGGTCCGCTGAATAAAAAATCCTTTGAACTGGTTGAAAAAATATTTTTTCGATTGTTCGTGACCTGTGTTTTGTTCAAAAAGATTTAACAGAATATAAAAGAAATTGGAATAGGAGTATGTTTTTTTTTTTTTAGTGGATTAAATTCTATATTAAGTTATCAAATGGGATGTAAGACTTTTTTGGGTGTCAGCAAAAAAGTAATCTTTATAGATTTTCCTTCCTCAGTAGGTAAGCAGGAAGGTTTTGTGTTTGCATCCATACAAAGTATGTGTCTGTCTGTATGTTACCTCTTCACGCTTAAGCCGCTGAACCGATTTAGATGAAATTAGTGGGGCAGATTCCACTGCAAAATTTTAGGCATTCCACTTTGCCCCACCAGTGGGGCGGCCGGTGGGGCATAGTGGAATAATTCAGTTAGTTTGAGTCCCGGGAAAGGACATAGGATACTTTTTAATATCCCGATATTCCCACGGAATCGAAACTTATGCGGGTGAAACCGCGGGGCGCCGCTAGTTATTTTATATGTTGCAAATAATGATAAATATTGACATTGATGTAATTATTATGAAAATTATTTTGTTTCAAAATACGTTTAGGGCTAACTGTTCGTAATCAGTTAGTAACTGATTATGAAGGCTCTCCATCTTACATTTCATTTTCGATAGAAAATTGAATTGTAAGAACTAAAATGGCTTAGAAGTAAAGTTCTTTGATAATATTTGTTTTCGTAAAATAAAAGAACATTATTAAGACTGAAATCACAGATCTAGAGTATATTTCGTTAAAAATACATTTGAGCGTGAAAAGTAAATTTACGTTTTCATAAAGAAATCAAATCAAACAAGAAAATGTAAATCTTAAAATATATTTTAAGACGTAAGCGAGACGTTCCTAAGCCGATAAGTTAATATTTCAAAGGTCAACTTTATATCACACTGCAATGAGTGGGATATTGTTTTTTTCTGAAAAGGTTAATTCAAAATTCTATATTTTGTTTTTCTTTTTAATGATACTACTATTCAAAATATATACCTTTTTTTTAAACCACGTTTGCTTATATGTACAGACGCCGCCAGCACATCAAGCTACTACAATCTGTCAAATTTATTTAATAGATTTTCAACTTTATCGCTAAAGTGTAAGGTTCAAAGTTGATTGGGACAATTTGACAGTTTTGGGTAGCTTGATGTGCTGGCGTCTGTACATTAAATTTTTCAACGTCTACAGATTTCAATTAGAGTATTAAATAGAAAAATCTATTTATATTTTCATTCATTCTTACTGTTTCTGCTAACAAAGTCCCAGTAAAAATAAAAATAAAATGGCAGTACCTAATCTCCTTTCCTACAATCCATAATTCTCTTTACAAGGCAAGGGCCAGTTCAAGTAGAGTTCAGTTTTAATAAATTCATTACAGAACCATTGGTATAAATCATACGACAACATTAGGCTGCTTGCGCACTAGACTGTAACGATCATGGCGACATTAATGGCTGCAGTGGTGTGTTGCGGTCAGGATTAATTTTGGAGCTGTGTTTAGTTGTGTTGTGAGCTGAAGATGCAGGGTAAGAATTTGGTTTGGTTTTATGAGGTAAATAAACTGTAGGTAGTATTTTATTTTTCATGTTTGGAAGGATACTTTTGTTTTGATTAAGATAAAATTACCCAGAATAGCGTAAGCAGCGACTTTAGATTTTGTATCGTAAACGTAAACGTTTTGTTAATTTTATTATATTATGGTCAACATGCAGGTTGATAAAATGTTTTCTTATTAGGCAAATCTTCCAACAAGAATTTGAAATAAGACAAATTGTACAAAATTAAATCTACTTTATGATCTATGTATTTCACAAAAAAGGCCTCCCACCCAGCAGTGTGACAGTATAACGTAACAATAAAAAAACCTAAATAAATGTCAATCCAAATACACATGTTTAAAGCATTTATTAGTTTTCTGTTTAAAATTTTACAGAAAGTATTTAGAGAAAAACGTTCCACTTTCCCCCAATTCCCACCCAGGACAAATGTTTGTGTGATGAGCACGATCATTTGTTCTGTGTCTGGTTGTAATTTATCTATAATATGTATGTATTTAGAAATATATAAGTATGTTTATCAGTTGTCTAGTACCCATAACACAAGCTCTGCTTAGCTTGGGACTAGATGGCGTTGTGTGATAGTTGTGGAATAATATTATTATTATTATTATTAATTACACCTTAGTGCACAAGATCCCTAATCAAAAAGTGTACCAAGGAAGAGATCACGACCGCTCCACCGCCGTCACAAAACGTGATACACTAACAGACTAACAGAGGAGCGGTCACGATGGTTTATTAGCTGATCCCTCTTTATAAATCGACAGTTTAAATATTTATTACTGATATTACTGTAGATTGCTCTATCAATGGCGGTTTTGTTAGACCGATGCGAATTTTCGAATTTCCGAATGAAGAATATTGAGATAGTGTCAATTTGTAGGCTAAAGTGAGTGGTAGTATATTTGTTATTTCCACTTATTTTTAATATACGTTTTTCACGTCAACGCCGGCTGTCGCTGAAAACCAGCGCTGAGCCCTGTCTTGTATAGGGTCTTAGCATTATGCTTAGCGATGGCCGTTTTGCGTAGATGTGACGTATGTTTTCTCCCAAATTGTTTTTTTTTATGCGTCATTTTTGCCGTAAATAGACGTATTATCTTTGTTTCTTTCTTTATACTACTGTTTGATTACCATTACAAAAAAAAAATAGATTGTGTAAACTTACTAATTAATATAGTGTTTTCAGCAATAACCCAACCCAACAGAGTGGGCACATACTGACGAGTAAGAGGTCATAAGTTCGATCTCCGTTTTAAGTTTGACGTGAATCCACTCTTTATAGCACAAGTAATTATAATAAATAATTATAATTAGATTTATTTGAAATTGGAGTTGGTCCCAGATTAAACTTTATCGTAATGTATTTCGATCTTTTGAGCTTGTCAATAATAAAATAAGGTTTAGTTTTTTTATTAGGGACAAGCTGCACCCCGCGGTTTATCTTGCATAAGTCTCGATCCCGTAGGAATATCGGGGTAAAAAGAATCTTATGTCCTAATTCAGATTTTGGTCTACTTATGTAGCAAATTTCGTCTAAATCCGTTTAGCCATTTCAGCGTAAAAGCGTAAAAAATTTTTTTTTTTGTTTTTTTATATTATTAGTTTAGATTTCGACCATAATCGATTGTGTTCGAAGTTGGAGCACGCTTGCCCAGGAGTAACTATTCACTCTCAAAATCAAAAGTCATTTATTCAAACTAGGATAAGAAACAGTACTTTTTGAACGTGAAAATTATAATGAGACAGTCGACTTGAAGACCCGACAGACACCTTTAAATGTAACACTTTATCAAGACTTTTGTTAATAAATTTTACAATCACAAAAACAAAATCAATTTATACTGCTATAATTTACTTCCACCAAAAAAACTCTCCTTGTCCAGATCCACTTGACTCCAGAAACGTATTCATAAAGTCAAAAGATTATTGTGTTACGGTACTGTGTAAAAAGTGCCCAACATTAGTCACGTCCGAAGAATAACGGTGTAACAAAGTCTTAGAAAGACGAGAAATACTGACCACTTGCTGAGAGATTTCTGTATAGCTCATTGTCTTTGCAGCATCGGACCAGTCTCAATGGCCCTTTAGAATGCCAACTTCGTTTTGCGTTTACGACACTGCAATCAGCAAAACCTCAACCTTATCTTGTTCACTCTAAGATTCAGTTTAAAGTCGGTGTGTTTTTGGGTAGTATATGCAAGGTTGTCAGAAACACTTGTACATGTCATAGTTGTCTGTTAATTTGGAATGTTGAATAAGTTTTTTTTTTTACAATACGCTGAAAGTTTTGGAGTGTTAGTACAAAAAGGCTTGTTATTTTTATGTTGATTGCCGTTTTGTCTTCGGTTGTTTCGGCTAAACTGTTTGTTAGAATGACTTTGTGTTATGTTGAATAGTGCAACCATTTAATTCGATGTTTTGGGACCTGAACAGGGTTTGATAGACGTGTAATGAATTATTTATGATCGATACGGAATCATGGGGTTTTAGTTCTTGATGTTAACGTGATTGTGCATATTTTTGAATTTGTTGATCTTTGAAACAAAAAAAAAAACAATTGAAATGGTAGTCATTGTTATAATAAATGCATCTGTATTTTTTTTTTTAATTTCTTTTTTATTATTAATACAACATTAATGAACTAATAGTTTTGTGAAAATATAATATAAAAGTGTGTCCATGGAGTTTCTTGCCGTTCTTCTGCTTTGCAATGGGAAACTAGCTTCATATTTTTCTGACTGACTGACTTCTTGCAAATTCAAAAGTGCCTGTAAATGGTTTAATTGAAATAAATGCTTTGATTTTGAGTTAAAGTTTACTGTTGTGGTTTTAAAGGAAGAATATATTTTACCCCAAGAGTGGCACAATAAGAATTAATATATAAATCGGTTACTTATTGGAAAACAAAAATAAACAACGGTGATAATATTTAAGAGTCATTTAAAAATCACTACAATAAATCATATAATGTTGGTTTGACTTTCCATGATTTACAAGCCATTTAGCTAATCAATAATGACCCTTATTCCAATGCAATAATTGTGTGGGATGGTAAGCATAGATTATCACAAAATGCCGTTGGCGATATCAGTAATATTATACGCGATAGCTGCTTGGATATTCGTATAATAAGTGCTCATAATATTTGAAGCGATAAGAAAATATCTTTAGGCTAATTCTTGTGCCGGTTGGAGATACTTGGTGAAATGGTGACGAACATAGTATACGTTTTGTTTTTAAATGGTAGATAATCAAAGTCAAAAGTCATTTATTCAAACCAGGCTGAGAATCAGCACTTTTCGAAAGTCAAAATTACAAAAGACAGTCCCCCAAAACGCCCGCCCTTCGCCACTTCCTAGTGCTTTCGCTGGGGAGAAGAAGTGGCGGAACAAACTCCCCAGCAGCACAGCACTACTCAGTTAGAAAATAATTGATTTTATACAACACTAGGTATGCAAAGTAATTAACATTACAGGACACAGGGCATTAAATTAAATTATTTGCTATACCTATAGGTTAGCTAGCCACGCCAATATACCAACAAATAGAATAAACACTATACATAGATAAATAAATAGATAATATTTTTAATTGAGAAAACACTTTTTTTTTGGAAAAGTAATAACTGACATTTTCTGTCACTTAATCAGCAATGGTGACCCAGTGGTATCGGCCGCAACTTACGAGTTGTAGGTCGTAGGTTCGAACCCAGTCAGGCGCTTTACTTTGTGTAAATTACTTCATCACAATTACTCTCAAAACGGTGAAGGTAAACATCGTGAGGAACCGGGATGTCCAAGAACCAAAAATTCGAAAACATCTGACATCTACTAACCATGTGTGGTGGATTAAGGCCCACTCCCTCTCAACGAGCTGAGGCCTGTGTCCCAGCAGGGAACATTACAGGTTGATTATACTTATGCTGAATAAGTGACATACGAATTATAATGTACAATTACAGGTGGTAAATAAAAAAAAATAGAAACAATTATGGACCCTGTCGGGCACAGCAAATTTCTAGAGTCGCATCGCTCTGTCGTGCCGCGCATGTTTGCAGAAAGAAGACTTTATTGTTATATTTTTGTAAGTTAAACACCTATCTAATTTTCAAAATTGAATCACTTGTTTTTTCCATAAACATAACATCAAACAAAATTAATAAACCCTTTACAAAACTGCAAAAAAAATGAACCCAAAACATAACCCTTTGGAAATCCTGGTATATCCATAAAATGTGTTTTCCAATCACGTACATCTGTACATATATTAGATACAAATCTATGGGCCCAAAACTTTGTAACGAATACTAATAAGCTGTTCGAAAGGTCTGGCTTCAAAGGATATCTGCAGCCACAGAGTTGAGCCGGTTTAAAGTTTTCAGTTTGAGTGGGATCAATATTGTGTTTGGTGTAGAATTTATTGTTATGTTACTGTAGAGTGAGAAATATAAGTATTATGTGGTAACGTAAATAAGGCTTAAACTATTGTATTTTTAGGATTCCGTCCGTAACTCAAAAGAAAAACAGAACCCTTATAAGATCACTTCGTTGTCCGTCTGTCTGTCCGTCAGTCGAGACCCTTTTTCTGAGGAACGCGTCGAGTTATCAAATTTAAATTCATATCAAATACTTAAGGCTGCAATCCCTTGAAGCAGTGAATAAATCAAACTTCTAAGTCAACGCAATCAAAAGATACGGGCGTTTATGTTCCGAAATCAAAACCATGAAATTTGGCAAGAAGCAATGTCATGTAGCACAAGTAAAGAGAAAATTCCGAAACTCGTAAATTTGTAGTTCCATTACAAAAAAATAATAATTTCAAACTATTTACATACCGACAAAGTACGGAGCCCCCGGTGCGCGAGTCCGACTCGCACTTGTCCCGTTTTTTTTTACAAAATATCACGCAATTTCATCTAAATCGGTTCAGCGGTTTAAACGTGAAAATACAGACAGACAGACAGACACACGTTTGCATTTATAATCCATACTATTTTATATTTATCATAGGATAATACTTTAATAGTTCCTGTACACACATAATTACAATATAACTATATACTATACACTAGATACTAAAATAAAAGACTAACTAACCTACTATACAAATAAAAAATAAAACCAAAGGACACTTAGGCGTCGAAGTACTCATCCGCATCGCTGTCATCCGGAAACGTGCCCAGAAGACTGGCAGCATTGCCACGTTGAATGGCAATGCTAATTCTTTGACCAAAGAACGACCCAGCCCTCTGGTCACGTGAAGTATATTAATTATATATCCATACTTAATATTATAAATTCGAAAGAAACTGTCTGTCTGTATGTTGCCTTTTCACGTCTAAACTGCTGAACCGATTTAAATGAAATTTGGTATAAAGATAGTTTGAATCCCGGGAATGGACATAGGATACTTTTTATCCCGATATTCCTACGCGATCGAGACTTATGCGGGTGAAACCGCGGGGCGCAGCTAGTATTATATATAGTATGGATACAACAACCAAGAAATATAGGTACTGCCATAGTTCAGTCAATCGATTTATCGATATCGTTCGTAAAAACGTTAACCACAGCACTAAGCAATGATTTTCGTCCTCATCATTCGCCGCGATCCTTCAAATAATTCCCAGACAATCTTCCACTACAGAATCAATTGGCCCGCAGTAATGAAGACATTACTGTCTGTTTCATCGACTATCGACACTCGATCGTAGATAATCGCTACACGATCGCTGGTACCGTTCGCGGAATGACGCGGCCATTTTGATAATCGTTTTTAGAGATCCGTACCCAAAGGATGCCAACGGGACCTTATGTCACGCGCACTGACGCACTGTTCGTCCGTTCGTCTGTAACAGGTATTTTTTGAACCGTAATAGGTAGATACTTAAATTTTTCAGAGTGTGCGCTACTATGGCCGCTATAACAACGAATAGGTAATAAAAACAAAACAATTTTAAAACTTCGGGGTTTTTAGGGATCCCATAAAATAAACGTACAAACATGTCGGGCGTTTTTGCTCGATCTTAATAATGAAAAATAAAGTATTGTTCGGTTGTACGGAACCCTTCGTGGGCCAGTTCATCTCGCACTTGGCTGTGTTTTTTTTTTGTAATAGTTGTGACTGGCTATTAGTTGTTATTAGTTATTGTTGTGTTTTTTTTTTGTCACTTTTTTGGTGATAGAGTAATCATTGAGGAATTGTTGTAGTTTTTTTGAGGGACTGCCATTTTAGATTGAAAGTATAAATAAAAAGATAGGAACAAACTAATTAGAAAATTCTGGTATTCCCAACTGGAAAAGTTGTGAATTTTTTTTCTTGTTTAGTTTTTCTTTCGTGGGAAAAAATAACATTATTATAATAATAAATCTACATAATAATTTACTAGCCGTAAAGTTCGTACGTGCTAGTTATATGATTCTTATAAGGTAAATTGGAACTGCCTTATTGGGATGCACCACGTAGACGATGGGTTATCAACTTATTTCAATTCATGTGGTACTTGAACTTTACATTTTACAGCTACATAATAATGGCTAATAGGCTCGCCCCCTATTACATGGGACTTACACGTCATCATCTGCCTAACCTTTTCCCAATTATGTTGGGGTCGGCCTCCTATCTGACCTCCACAACCCAGTTACTGGGTAGTGCGATACCCCTTGGTAAGACTGGTAGTCAGACTCTCGGGCTTCTGACTACCCGTAACTATGACAAAGATCCACGAATGACAGCCGGGACCAACCAAATGTTTTCCGAGGCACGGAGGGTTCTCAGTATTTAAAGATGGTCACCCATCCACGGATCAACCGCGGCAAGCATACCTTAACCTGATCGATCGACCTGTGCTGTTATTATTTAGCCACGGTACCTATCATATCCGACGAATAAATGTCTTTGGCTTTATAAAATATACATAGTTATAAAAATATTAGATCCATCATCTGCGCTTTACAAAGCTTTTAATGTTAAATTATCATAATAAAATTGAAACACAAAATATTTTCTGTCTTACTAGAAAAATATTATATTTTTTCAGTGGCGAAATTGAAAGGGAGAAGAGTTTTTCTACACGTACTAAAAATACCGCTAGATATAAGTTATCGAACTTACGAATACAGATAAAAGACTTATCCAACATCTGTCATCAATCAAACGCCTCCAATAAATCCAAGACTCATCAAAAACCATTTAACAAACATAGAACCTCCAACCAAGAGTATCAAAATGCACTCGGAAGCCTCTCAAAGCATTCCTCATTCAAAAAGTACGTTAAGCACACATACAGACGAAACTAGGCCTATTAATAAACTGTCGATATTGTAAAAGAAATTAGACAATTCATTAATACTCATTGTCATGTATGAGTCAGCATTGGGGAAGCTATGCAACATCTTCTTGTCCCAAATACCGTATTTCAAGATAAAAGTCTTTGACCAGTATGTATTGCCGGTGATGACACTGATAGCTACATGGTTGCTGACAGTAGACATTATAAAAGTTCGAAGAATGCTTGGAGTCATTCCACAGGACTATGCTTCAATTTTAATGAGGTGATTCACAGAATAACCAACTTACCCAAAATAAGAGCGAGGTCAAGAGGCCATTTAGCAAAAAAAAAAATATCATAAACAATTTATAAACTTAGTGGTAGTGAACGGGCATATTACTTGCAGAACGGAAGGGCCGATGGAGACTCCCCACAGAGGAAAGAAGGTCGCGACAATCTGCTGAATAGAGGAAGTGGAAGACCGGGCATTTGTAATGATGCTTGGGAGAGGCTTATGTTCAGCAGTTGACGTAGGTATTTTGGTTGATGATGATGAGTCAAAACGATGGTCGGTAATGACTAAAGACTCATGTACTTGGTATTTCCTCCGTTTTGTACGAGTATTTTGGCACTCATTAGTATATGCGGTTTTCAAAATTACTGTCATTGTTAGTTTAGTTAGTCACCTTTTTTATTTTAATGAAGTGTAGAGGTAATCATTTAAATAAGTGATGTGGTTTTTTGGAAATTCTTTAACATACGGTTAACGATGTGTCAAGTTATTAATCATAGTCTTGTGTTATTGTTAGAGAGTTTTTGTTGTAAAGATTCTGGGAATATATTAGGAGTTTTGTTCGTAAGAACACAATTTAATATTTTTGTGTAGCGGTAATTCGTGCAATACTTAATAATACCAGGTTATTGTCCCTACTGCAGGGCAAACGCCTCTTCTCATACAGAGAAGGCATGGGCATTTATCCACGCTTGAGCAAGGCCATTTTCAAATTTAGATTTATATTAAGGGACTACATGACCTAAAATGTGCTCTCTGTCGGACTACATAGAAAAGAAAGAGAAGCGATGACACAACGCTGGTAATTTATTGGAAAATATGAAACAATTATCTATTTGCAAAAAATCTATTGTTTGGACAACAAAAATAAAACACTAGTGTTTTAGTATGTTGCTTGTAGAATAATTATTGTAAAAATAAAATTTTTAGAGGTATCTTCATGATATGTTTCTATCGTATGAAATTATTTGTATTATGTTTTCAACACACTATCTACCTAGCATATGATATTCGGAAGAATATCATAATTTTTTTTGATTTTGTTTACTGTAGTCGATTATATACTTTTAGGCATTATAAATCTTGCATTTTTTGCGTTTAGGTCCTGTAAGCCCCTTAACTGTAAGTCCATATTTTCCCACGCTGTTTTCCTTCAATAATTTATAAAATAATTTCAGTTATTCTGGATTTATAGTTTTCAAGAAGGATTTAAATTGGTTCAGCAGATACCAAAAGTGACATCAAACGAAATGTTAGGACAAGTTTAGTTTATAGATAACCAAATGACTCCATTTGGATTCAAACCAGACTTCGCATCGTTAAATCGTGTGTAATTTTCAATTCAATCCTATTCATTCCTCACTACCCAGTTCTGGCTACTCATATCGACGCTAGAAAGGCATATTGTATTAACGACCATTGCTATCTCTCAGAAGATCTCTTGGGTTATGTGTTACAAATTAAAGCCAAGCCTAAGAGGTCAATTGAAGAACACAAAATGCAAATAAAGTCATCCTTAACCTTTTTCAATTCACAGAGCGTTAACTCCGTCCAAACGAGGTCTTATTGAGTTAGTATTTAAGCTAAAGATTTATTCAAAACAGTACACAGTCGTTTACTGACGCGTCTTTCATATAAATGAGGAAGAGTTCTATGATTCTAAAAGAGGTTCCTATTGGAATATTGGTTTTTGGGTTAACTTTTTTTTTGTCGTTTTCATAGGGCTTCAAAACATAAATGTTTATTGGAATATTTGAGGATGATTCGGCTCAAGTATTTTTTATTGAAAATTTACGATTACATTGTGGTCTCTGTGTACTGAATCTTTATTTTTCCTAGAACTAATTCCCCTTCTACACCATAAATCACAACTCTTTATTCATTTCTTTTATCATAAAATTCATTCTAATTACAAACCCATTCTTTCCTAGCTCCTGCATTTTTTCCATCACCCTGATTACCATATGAATTCCCGTCTAGCAACTAAAAAACATTAGTCACATCCCTGGCTTCCAAAGCTGCTCAGATTATTTCTGCCGCACTGCCTTTGGAAATAGCCGTTTAGTATTCAAAGAGCAAATGCTTCATAATTCCCTTGCTGCTTAATACGGCCCCATACTCGACCACCGCGATTCAAAACCAGATTTGAAGACCTTCCCTACCTCTCTTTAATATATAGAATTTTTGTTAGATAGGTAAGCGGGTATAGCTAACGAGGGGTCATGTTGTACTGGATGTTTTATCTCATACTTGCCCTCATCTCTTTGTTTCACGAAAACGTGATATAAAAGATTAACTTATTAGTATTCGAGGGAGGGCTGAGATCGGTCGGGGCAGATGGTGTGTGAAACGGTTTGAACTTAGCGGTATGACTAAGTCCTATTTGGGTTTGTGTCAATATGGTTTGGCTATTCAAATTTTGTGGGTTTGACATTGTTATTTCTCGAGAGAGTCGAATCGGAAAAATTTTGTCCTGTATTTTGTTACCTATTAAGTTACCTCTGTAGTCTAGATCGAGATAACTGTTACCTTTTCTCTTCGAGAACCCTTGAGTTATGTTGATAAGAGTTTCGTTCCGATCTTATAGGTTGTAATTTATCTATAATATGTATGTATTTAGAAATATATAAGTATGTTTATCAGTTGTCTAGTACCCATAACACAAGCTCTGCTTAGCTTGGGACTAGATGGCGTTGTGTGATAGTTGTGGAATATTATTATTATAAAAAAAAAAAATATTATTATTATAAAATTATTATTATTATTATAACTTATCACTTCTTATAAAACTTATTTTTTTTACTTTTTCAAGAATCAGATAATTTCAAACCTTTTTTTTCTCTTAGATGGTTTGGGTATTATCTATTAAAAAAACTATCTCGATAATTTCAATAATTTTTGCTGTTAATTATAAACTTTCGTAGCCTAAAGATGAATTTAACATTTTCAACAAGTATTAAATTATATGCAGTTCTATCCATCTCAGTAATTATATATCAGTTCGTGTTAGTTGCTTTGAACATTTAATGACTTGCACCAACAACTTAGACAATGAATACAAAAGATTCAAAAGCGTTCACATACAGGAGCTGGATTTCATTTTTAATTTAATTAACACCTATAAGCTAAGGAGGGATGTGTGTACGAACAATGAATTTATGAAACTAGTTTCCGAAGAATTTTACATTATTATAAAAAATTCTTACATCTGTACAATCCTTTGTATGGTAGGTAAGATGTTTATAATTATGTCCGATTCTAGGTAAGCACAACTTACACTTAGCAATAACATCTACATTCCGCTCAGATAAGTTTATATTACTATTAAAAGTTGTAAGTTGACCATGAGTGAAGGTGCAGAAAAAAAAAACTTAATATAAATGTAAATTAGTTTGCCCAGTTTTTGTCACGAAGCTCACCCAACCTTCCAATATTGTCCCAGATTGTAACAACCCTCCAATAATGTATCCACCTTAATAGGTTCCTAAACTTTGCCATCATAAATAAAACGTGCTTCGGAACTTCGATCTAATGAAAGAAATAAAGTACTTTAATTGCATCTTAAAGATGGACGAGAAATTGCCCGGCTCTCGAATATTACTTTGAGTCCAATAATTTCCAATCCATTAGTCTTTTCAGACTCTTATTAATTCTTGAAAGGTACTTTGGGAGTACTCAAAATTATATTGTGGAAGTTAAACTTTGTATTTGAACTGCTTTTTGTTCATTTTGATTTCTGGGAATCAGAAAAGGAAATAAAACATTTATCTAAATGTACCAGCTGCGAGTCATCCGGCGTAAATTATGGGAAATAATTGAGACAATTAAGATTTTTTCTTGCGTTAAGAGAATGGTAAATGGCTTCATTTGCCATGTGATCGGACGTCATAAAGTTTTGTGATGTTAATAGTGGATAAGTATGGATAATTACTGGCTCATGCATGGCTTTTAAATTGCTTGGTAGTTTTACACTGCGTCAATGATATGTCACTGGAATATAAGTTGATATGTCACTTGTTTTTGTTGGCAAATGGTACTTGTCATGTAACTATTAAAACAACATGATGACATTTTTTTTTTTAGTTTTTTTACATTGTCCTACTGCTGGGCAAAGCCTAAATTCTTTCAGGCATCCTTGTCTAAAGCCAGCTCGATCAAACGTCGATGACGATCTTATTTTACAAAAATGGTGGAATCAAAAAGATATATGAACTAATGTTTCTGACAGCAATAATACTAATGTTATTGGCGCCTTACAAGCACTTACAACACAAGTTCATATAAAAGCACTAGTAATAAGAAAACATATCCGCAAAGACGACCATTTTCACAATAAAAACGCAGTTACAAAAAAATAAATACGACTCCATTCATATTTCATCAAATAAGGAACATAAAAGTAAAAACAACAGCTTGGATAAAAAATAATCTCAATTTATGCGAGGCAAACTGCCAAAGTTTAAAATTATGAGCATAGTAAGCCTATATTTTGAGGTAATCAGAGCAGCAGCAGAAGTTTGCCTGTAAAGTATCATAGGCGTCTGGGTGTGTGCCCAGAAAATAAGCGTCGGAAATGGAGCGAGCCGAAGTAGTATGTAGTTATTTTTTTTTCTCAACTCAGTTTGTTTGATACACCTGAAGTAGGCGCAGTTTTATAACTTGAATTCATTTATGTAGATTTTTTTGCCAAACTACGTATATGCATGCTAGGTTGAACTAGTGATTAAGAATATATAGGGTGGAAAAAGACAGATCACATAGCCGTCAACTACGCATTCTGTACATAAAACTAAGTAACATTACATAAAAAATAATTGCTGGAAAACGACTTTTATTTTTGATGGGAAAATTTGCTGTTTGCGGTAGTGTGCAAAAAAATGTGCTTATGGGTGCATGCAACGGTACAGGGATTGTGGGGGTATTTAAAGTTGTGTCGCAAAAAAAACGTCGGTAAAAATTGGAAGTTTGACCTTCAATATCTCCGTATCCAGAAGGTTCCCAGGTCCAGTACATGAAAATTATTACAATGAAGCGGAGTATAAGTGAATCTCGGCTTCGTTAATTGTCTTTTTACATACGTTACGTACTTAGATATAATTTTAAGCTCCAATACGGAACTTAAATAAGATAACTAATTGTCAGTCTGTCACAGAGGTTTTTATAAGTATACAGAAAATCAATGATGTGGTCAACTGGACCCGCGGGTCCAGTTCGAGTGGGTCCAGTTGACCAAAGAGTCCTAGTATCAAAACATCAAACAGTGTGCCCAAAACTGATTTAGTTAATACATCTAGGTATCACTTTAAATTTCGCGTACAAAAATGCCAAAACACATCTACACCTATTCACTTTATATGCAAAACTACCTTTCTCGTCCGAGGCACCGCAAATTTCACGTCTCTAGTGAAAAGCAACCAGATATGGTCGAATCAGGAACGTTGATGGTGCAGCAAAACACCATGAATAATTTGATAGTCTAGGCTCGCGTGGAGTCATGACTAAACATAGCATGTCTGCTGCTGTAACAGGAATAGTTCCCGAATATGCACGGAAGAGCTTTTTAAGTTTTTAAATTTTCCGTGTGTGCAGAAAGTTGTATCTTTTATTTTTAACCCCCGACGCAAAAACGACGGGGTGTTATAAGTTTGACGTGTCTGTGTGTGTGTGTGTGTGTGTGTGTGTGTGTCTGTGGCATCGTAGCTCCCAAACGGATGAACCGATTTTGATTTTGTTTTTTTTGTTTGAAAGGTGAATTAGTCGGGAGTGTTCTTAGCTATGTTTGATGAAAATCGGTCCAAGATGGCCGCTGCCACAAAATGGCGGTTTACATAATTTTTTCACAACTTCCTCAATATGGGTATCAAATGAAAGGGCTTGACTAGTAGAATACTATACACTATGATAAATTTCAAATCCAAGATGGCCGCCACCAGAAAATGGCGAATTACATTTTTTTTTCACAAATTCCTCAATATGGATATCAAATGAAAGGGCTTGACTAGTAGAATACTGTACAATATTACAAATTTCAAATCCAAGATGGCCGCCACCACAAAATGGCGAATTACATTTTTTTTTCACAGCTCCTTTAATATGGGTATCAAATGAAAGGGCCTGACAAGTAGAATAATGTACACTATATTGAAAGGGAATGAGGAATATTAACTAACGAAATGAAAACTAAAAACTTGAAAATTACTTTTTTAGTCTAATCAATGCCCTAGCTAGATTGATGAGGAAACTAGAGTGATGACTGGTACCTAAGGCCTTAACGAATTATTCAGCTTTTAATACCTTATTTACTACATTATCATTACCTTTATTTTTTCAATAAAACCGTTTAAAAAACATATAATTAAGCCAAAGTAGTTAGACTAGTATCATTACCGTCACTGTATATCTATGAAGCCTGTATTTTTATAAAACACAACATTAATTTACACAGATTTGTAGAAAGTAAACGCCGTTCAAAAAAGCTGCAGGTATTAGCAACAAAAACACAATTTTATTAACCCCCGACGCAAAAACGACGGGGTGTTATAAGTTTGACGTGTCTGTGTGTGTGTGTGTGTGTGTGTCTGTCTGTGGCATCGTAGCTCCCAAACTGATGAACCGATTTTGATTTTGTTTTTTTTGTTTGAAAGGTGAATTAGTCGGGAGTGTTCTTAGCTATGTTTGATGAAAATCGGTCCAAGATGGCCGCTGCCACAAAATGGCGGATTACATAATTTTTCACAACTTCCTCAATATGGGTATCAAATGAAAGGGCTTGACTAGTAGAATACTTATACACTATGATAAATCTCAAATCCAAGATGGCCGCCACCAGAAAATGGCGAATTACATTATTTTTTTCACAAATTCCTCAATATGGATATCAAATGAAAGGGCTTGACTAGTAGAATACTGTACAATATTACAAATTTCAAATCCAAGATGGCCGTCACCACAAAATGGCGAATTCCATTTTTTTTTTCACAACTCCTTTAATATGGGTATCAAATGAAAGGGCCTGACAAGTAGAATAATGTACACTATATTGAAAGGGAATGAGGAATATTAACTAACGAAATGAAAACTAAATACTTGAAAATTACTTTTTTAGTCTAATCAATGCCCTAGCTAGATTGATGAGGAAACTAGAGTGATGACTGGTACCTAAGGCCTTAACGAATTATTCAGCTTTTAATACCTTATTTACTACATTATCATTACCTTTATTTTTTCAATAAAACCGTTTAAAAAACATATAATTAAGCCAAAGTAGTTAGACTAGTATCATTATCCAGGGAGAAAACAGAGGAATATGTTAATATGGAATGAACGCCAACGACCACGAGTACCTAACTAGCTTCACTGTGGTAAAAATACGTACAGCTTCGCAAATTTCGGCGAGTCACGTTTCGATCGTATAGCATGTTTACTAGTAATACCTATAATATTATAAAGTTTAAAAAGCAAGAAATAAAAGTTAAATTTAAAAAACCCCCGACTCAAACAAAAACCTCTAAAAACTAAAAAATAATATATATTGGTCCCTTAAGTTTAATATAAGTTGCAGGAAATATTTTGATCCAAGCGTCCTCACGTCGGGGGACGGCTAATGAAATAACACCAAACAGATGAGGCTTAAACCCAGCAATAATGAATGCATGCTATTGTAGAAAACATAGCTGCTGTTAACTTCCAATTATCATTAGCCGTCCCCCGACGTGAGGACGCTTGGATCAAAATATTTCCTGCAACTTATATTAAACTTAAAGGACCAATATATACCTATTATTTTTTAGTTTTTAGAGGTTTTTGTTTGAGTCGGGGGTTTTAGCAAAAGCTTTTATGCAATGGCTCAAAAACTATATAATAAGTTACCAGGACAAGTTGTCTCAAGTGTGAACATTAACGAATTTAAAAGAAATTTATTCAAATTGTTAAATAACAAGGTGTATTATTCTGTTGACGATTATTTAAATGACAAATTTTAATTTTAATTCTTTCCAAATTTAATCTATTTTTATGTTCCTATGTGAAAATGATAATTTATTTTGTTAATCTTGATTATTGCTGTAAGTATTAATTAATTATTGGCATTGACATTTTTATTTGTATTTTTGTTCCTTTTACTTTATTTAATTTGACATCTTATCTAATTTTGACTTGATCTATAATTATTTGTGATTGAACTTTTGAATTGTTAAATGTAAAAAAATAGTTTTTTTTTTTTTTTTTGTATGATGATCCTGATCCTTTGATATTTTGTATGCCTTTTGGCGGGACACAGCTTGGATCTTATTTATTATAACATCTTCTGTATGTACCCTGTGTTCACAAAATAAATGAATTTGAATTATCCAGGGAGAAAACAGAGGAATACGTTAATATGGAATGAACGCCAACGACCACGAGTACCTAACTAGCTTCACTGTGGTAAAAATACGTACAGCTTCGCAAATTTCGGCGAGTCACGTTTCGATCGTATAGCATGTTTACTAGTAATATAATATTATAAAGTTTAAAAAGCAAGAAATAAAAGTTAAATTTAAAATTTAAAAAACCCCCGACTCAAACAAAAACCTCTAAAAACTAAAAAATAATATAATATATTGGTCCTTTAAGTTTAATATAAGTTGCAGGAAATATTTTGATCCAAGCGTCCTCACGTCGGGGGACGGCTAATGAAATAACACCAAACAGATGAGGCTTAAACCCAGCAATAATGAATGCATGCTATTGTAGAAAACATAGCTGCTGTTAACTTCCAATTATCGTTAGCCGTCCCCCGACGTGAGGACGCTTGTATCAAAATATTTCCTGCAACTTATATTAAACTTAAAGGACCAATATATATTATTTTTTAGTTTTTAGAGGTTTTTGTTTGGGTCGGGGGTTTTTTAAATTTTTAATTTAACTTTTTTCTCCATGCTCGTTTCAAGATTATTTTGGGCCTCAATTAATAAAGAAATTTAGAGGTTCGCTCTTTACTGAAGGTTCATAAGATTTCAAATTAGTTTAGCAAATGTATCGAAACAGTTTCAAAATTATTTAGAATCATGAAATATGTAGTCCACTTAAAAATCGAGTCGCGCGGCTACCCATTGATAGGATACGTAGATTTTAGTAGCCATTTTATTTGGTATACCTACATTGGAATGTTTCGAATAATTATGTTCGTGCTCTTGCAAGTAGAAGTTCAAACACGAGCAACTATCACATTCAAAATAGTTTATCGGATTTTGAAACCGACGTCTAGTTGACAAGCAATTTTACTCAAAAAAAAATCTGAACAAGCTTTTGGTCGTAGCTTTAAAGTCTTCAACCAAAACAAAATATTCCTCAAAAGAAAAACAAGCGCGAAAATAAATAAAGTCCAACCAAATTAGAGCGTTCCCCGTATATTTTCTCCGCAGTAAACAACATTAAGTTAATCTTACAGTTTCTTTATTATTTCAAACGCTCACTTTCAGGAAGTAATGCTTGGTTGGAAAATAATAGCAGCCAGATAGCCTTAGTACGTGATCCAGTTTAGTTCAATAAGGAATTTAAAGTTCACGATTTTTCCTTTACGGGTGGGGCAGAATTTGGAGTAGTGTTAATCAATGGAGCCATGTTTGTCGTGGGTTCAAGTTTTATCTTTATTGAATCAGATATTGTGTATGATAATTGAAGCTTGAAACTTTAAAAAGGAACTAGTTTCAAATAGAAACTATGACGATTGAAGTGTAACATAGAATCTTGGAATAGCTATAACAAATAAAGAAATAGGTAGATAAAACAAGAAGAGTTAATAATTCTGTAGGCTGATTTAATTATAATAATAATATAACAGCAGTAGCAAACATCTCAGAACTCCAATTCAAATGTAAATAATACTGTGCCTAAAACAAATTCGATTACAATCTATGATAGTGATGTTATAACATCGATACCATTTTATGGCAAAGATCATCAAGATATCAAAACAGATAATTTTTAATACCTATTTTACATGAACAAAATGATAACTCCTCAATTTGGGAGCTTATCTCTAACATTACGAAAGTTTTATTCGAAACAACTGGTTTCGAGAACGAATAATTAGTTATAACCATTTTAGATAGAACTCTGATGTTTTGAAGATTGAACAAAATACATATATTTGTAGAAACCGTAGATTTTCTAGGCAAGCAATTTAATAAAGTGGTCTTTATTTTCCAGAAAAGGATGTCTATAATGATAACTGGAGTAATTCAGGACTGGCAACTTCATAGCATTAAACCATACAAACATTATCAGCTGACCTACCAAGTGCTAAAGTAGTGGATAATAGAGCATCAACACCAGAAGATAATATTCATCATCTGTCTAGCCTTTTCCCAACTATGTTGGAGGGGATCCCTTCTTTTCGCATAAAGTTAATATACTTTGGCATAACTATTTTGGCATCATTTGTTTTGGCATAAATTTAATTCGCATAATACTAAACGACGTCAGGGGCACCCCGAGGTTCGGTTTGGTTAGGTTCCTTAGACCTAATATTATTAGGTCTTAAAATTTTATGCAAATGGATAGGGAACCATGTTGCAGTCGGCTTCCAGTATAACCTGATGCAGCTTTTTTAGTATTTTACATGGAGCGACTGCCTATTTGACCTCCACAACTCAATTACACACTATACTCTTTGGTAAGACTGGTTGTCACACTTTCTGGCTTCTGACTCCTCGTAACGACTGTCAAAGATTCACGAATGACAGCCGGCACCAATGGCTGAACGTGTTTTCCGATGCACGGGGGTATCTCGGTTTGTAAAGATGGTCACCCATTCACGGACCGACCGCGGCAGACGGAGTTTTACCTAATCGATCGACCCGTGGGGCTGTTATTACTTAGCCTCGAGCCCCTCACCCTCGAATAATTATAAGAAATATGTGTCTTCAGCAGATGCCATGCAGTACAGTCAAAAAACCTATAACGAAGTATCATATTAAATTGGGCAAGATAAAATCATTATATTATCAGCAAAATCTCTAATTATTGAAACTTGATATCTAGTTTATTTTGCCTCCTAAACATTTAAATTGTTTACGTGGGCTAAGAATTTTTTGGAGTTATAGACACTACGTGTTTTTATATTAGTATAATTAATGACTTCTAATTTTTAGGTTTTATAGCTATAAACAGAACTACTAAATACGAACGATAGTGGTTATGTTAATAAATTCATAGAATGCGAAGGCCTTGTTGGAAGTCAATATTTATTTATCACTAAGTAATGAGCTGAAGACAAGTGAGTCTGAGAATGTTTATAATATTTTTCTGGTAGTAGCTGCTATGGGTGTCATAAACGACTAAGTTGAGGAAAAGTAGTGTTTGGAGATTATGTAAGGACATGATTATGGTAGAAATTTGAAGAACCTGGATAAGGCAGGCACAAGAGCGTAGAGATAAACACAAACTTAGATTGGCCCAGTGGTTAAAGTCGGGATATCGATGATAGAATACTCTTTATTATGTACACTATATAAATTACAGACATAAATATATAAATTTTACACAATGGGCGGTCTTAATGATAAGAGCGATCTTTTAAAGACAACCTTTGGATGGATTAAAAAGGGTAAAGAGACAAATACTGTAGGTAGTCTGTGATGTACAATTTAGATAATACAATAAATACATACATAAAGTATATTATACTAATCTAAATAAACCGCTTTACTGTTGAAAAATAAAATTTTGATTTATAACAATAGAAATTCACTTGTGTCTCATTAGCCACAGTTGAGTTAATATGTATATAATAATAAACATGAAACAGGAGCAAAGAAAATATAATGATGATATTTAAGGAGAGAGGAAGACAGTGTTTTTTATCATAGTTTTAAAAGTAGACAAACATTGAGCACGCCTTACTGACACGGGCAAGTCATTCCATAACCGTACTGAAGTAACAATAAAAGATTTGTCATAGAAACTGGTGGAATGCATCGGCATCTCTAGTCTTAGGTTTTCCAATTACCTCAGATATCTATTATGTGTGTCATGAAGAAACTTAAAACGTTCTTTAAGATAAGAGGGGGTTTTAGGATTAAACAAAATACTGTAGAGCTGAAACGAGATATGAGAATTCCGGCGAAGACGTATGGGAAGCCACTTGAACTTTGTACGAAATTCAGATATTATTATGTGATCGTAATATCTGCACAGACCAAATACAAATCTTATGCAAAAATTTTGAAGACGCTCAAGTTTATCTAGTTGTGCTTCAGTAAGATCTGGATAACTAATATCTGAATGATGATGCTGATACTTCAGTAATAGCTGTACATTAAATTAATTTATGTTTTTCGAGTACCTAGGTACTTGCAATGCATATTGAGGCAGGTGTCTTCAATACTGGTAAAGCTATAGCAACAAAGAATGCGTCGTAACCCAGCCATGAGACCGATAATTTCCAGCTCAAAGGCCTTAAAATACTGAATTTCAATCACGTTCCCAAAAACTTGAACGTACCAACATACTTCCGACCCAATTCTATAATATAGCAGATAAATGTTAATGCGGGAGCTATCTGATTGCCGTATCATTTGGGTCGTATTGAAAATTCATAACTTACCGAAAGCGGTGAAGGGCCTAGCGTTTTAGATAAGGATGTGTGCAATTTACTTTACGTCGTCGTTCAAGGAAATTCTAGTGAGGGGCTGCTTTTAAAAGTATTTTGCGATATTTTTTAGAGGTTCGAAATTGTCTTTGATGTTTGTGAGTGATTTGAAATAGAGAGAATTTCCGATAACTATGAAATGTGAAAGTAAAGAGATTATATTGTGAACTGACTAAAAGAAAACTGATACAAAATTTAAGCCAATTCGAAAAAAATAATTATAATAAGAAATAGTAAGTTTTTGTTATATTAATAATATAAAAATATTTCAGACAGAGTCCATATTAACAATTTTTCTTAACATCTAGCGTTAGTAAAGGCACAGGTACAGATTACACAGAGAACATTCAAATGGGTACATAATTTTCATTGTGCCTTTTTTCAGCTTTTCAAGATTTTCATTTTCTACTTAATTAGGATAGATTCTTTTCCAATTACCCATTGTCCCACAAACAATAGATAACAGAATTTTACCCAAACAGAATTCAATAATACAAAATTTTCCCTAATCTACTCGAGTATTCCACACGTCACGTCACTATTAAAACTCGAGGGCTGGGGTGGTTGTAACAAAGGTTTATCGAAACGTTAGCTACGTTTTCGCTTTATCGAATCTTCACATTACGTCGGATCGTGTGAGTAAATAACAATGAGTATAATATTACCTTTTTCTATTTAGTTGATTGTATTGGTTTATTTATTAGCAATTTGCTTTGGATTGACCGTCTCAATAAGGTTTAGTTTAAAGAAGATTAGGACGTAAGTTTAAGCGTTGGGTATAAAAAATTCGATACGGAAGACGATAAAATTGTTTTTATTGCAGTCACATGCGGACAAGTGCCTCAACGTGTCTTTATTTCCTTTCTGAGGAATGATATACTCATTGATTCTAACTTCAAAATGCTAAAAGCTATTTATTCTGATGGATTTAATTTGTTGGTAGATATATATATAACTAACTGACCCGGCGAACTTCGTACCGCCTCTGAATCTATAAGAATAAATGTATGTAAAAAATAATTATCTTAATTTTTTTTCGTGAAATTTTCCCATGTTTTAATAATTATTCTGCTATTCGGGGTAGAGACAAATCCAACAAATCAAATATCATAAAAATCGGTCCAGTCGTTCTTGAGTTATAAATTTTGTAACCAACCCAACTTTGTTTTATTTAAATAATATATATATATATATATAGAATACTATTTCAGATACGATACTAAACTATACTAATTCAGAGCAAGCAATATAGCTTCTGTTTAATTCAAAAAGTACCAAACCACACCCTAAATTCGAAACGCATCAGAATTTCAGAAACACAATCCGCCTAATGAAGTCAATTTGCATGTTGCCATTTAACATGTTACGGAAAACCATAAAATTAGACATGTTCAGTCCACAATGCGGCAACAAGCGATAACATGCTGACGCAATCTCCCACATCGACTGAGCCCCATTGGCGATAGCTAGTGACAAAGAGCTGAGAAGATTCTGGAATTTCCAAAATATTATATTCTCATGTGACAATCAATTTTGGATTTTGTTAAAGCAACCTGGGTTATGTCACCATCTATATTTTTGATACTAATTTAATTGACGTTGTTTAAACAATCATTTATATTTTGATATGATTTGCCACTGTCATATTTTTTTTTCTCTAAATCCTTTAAAATAACATGCACAATGTTGATCAATCAAATAAACTTCAACGAAATCAAGATCCTCTTTTGCAACTTCTAGTTTTCTCCCTTCATTTCTTTTTAGTGTCACCAACAAAATCTTTATCAATATTGAGAATGTAGTTCCCAACCATCTTCGCGTTATGTGAGTCGAAAGCCTTATCAAATTCTAAAAAGTCTTACACAGCATTTTCTATCATGTTTCCAGCTACTGTGTTTCTGTGTTCGCTTCCTAATGCATCAGCCGTAACCGGATAGATTTTATGCAAATACGAGGCAGTAATTGCATAGTAACTCGTGTGCTCGTTCATTAGGGGGAACTTACGATATCTGAGCTTGAATAAGTTTCAGGGTAACTTTTACTTAGCTTAGCAGTTTGCTAAATTGTTTTAGTGATCGTAGAAGATTTTATTAAATCGAATAAACTTTCTACGAAGTTTCCTTAATTATTTTTCAAGAGATTTTTTTTATTCGTTTTCTTTTGGTTGTAGATTGTAGAACGTTTGTATTATTATAATTATAGTCTGAATCATTTTGAAGGATATTGCTAATCCATATATTTATTGTCTATTTATATCTATAATTTAAGATAACATATAAACTATAGTAATATGTACATTTATATAAAAAAATAAGTAAAATAATCATAGGGCATCAAAGAATTCGTCCGCACCGCTGTCAACAGGAACAGTGCCCAAAAGGCTGGCAGCATTGCCACGTTGTATGGCAATGCTAATTCTTTGGCCAAGAAATAGGCCAGCCAGATTGAGAATGATAGTGTGTTACTCAGTCAGGGTGCTGGATCTCATTATAGTCTAGTGCTGTTACATTTTCAAGTTTTAATTGTCGTTCTGTTTTCCCAATCCGTTCACGAAAAGAGTTGGATTTGGAAATATTATTATCTTTTTTTTGTTCCGAATTTACCCAAATTCAAGTGGTAAGTGTGCATAGATACGAGCGACAAACAACGGCTGCAATCACTCTGATATCAGTTGAGTCAGTATCTAAATCTCTAATAGTTGTTATTCTACCACGCACGCAAATTAGCACAATATTAACATTGCTGATTTCAAACCAACAATCAAATTCACACACAACGATTACAAAATCACCTGTTTTGTTAGAACAATTGTATTGACAATTCGATCCCGTAATTACGCCCGCATTGGTTCTATAACAGTAACAGCTACCCACATTTTGACAGCCATCGGATGTTCGCCAAACTAGATTGATTGATCACGGTTTTAGATTTGACTGCGGGTTTTCGCATGAATGTGATGCATGATGAAAAATGAGTTTTCGGAGTTAAAAGTGCACTAAAAGCTGGTGAAAATGTGTGTATGTATTCGAGCGTGCAGCGCACTGAAACATTTTGTTTGCATTTTTTATTTGCTTGTCACGAACTTATATGGGCGCGGATTTTTCATTGATATAAAAGCCTTTATATTATATTGATGTTACAAAAAAATATTGTAAAAATATTTTATATCATTTTAAATCCTATGCGGTCGCTACAGTTGAATCCTCTCCATGTTGTAATTTTAGTTCCTCTTCTCTACTTCATACTCAAGCATTTTCTTAGAAATCCTTCCCAGGTCATTCTATTTTTCTCTAAACTATAATGATGTCAGTACACTCAACTTTAACGTTTGCTTGACCTATTTCGTTTTATCTCTTTCAACTTTGCAGGAACTAGACATCATAATAATATACAACACTTTGATATCCAGAGCAGCGCATAAAACAAACTAATGGCGATATTATAATAAAATGCCTGTACGATATACGTGTATCCTTTATTCCAATATACCGATATTCCGATACCAAGAACGGTCTTCCTTATATTGCTTCACATCTAGGTACTTTACATAACAATAGACACAATATTTATCTCAAAGAATAACGAGACTTTTTGAGTAAAGGCATCAGTTGGGGCTTCTGGTAGTATTTTCTTAGCTAGCTATTTAGTTTCTGGTTTTATTGGACACATAACATCGCGCATGTAATCGCCGAAGGGTAAGGCAGAGGTGTAACTGAAGTACACCTACATTTCGCCAGTTATTTTTAAGTCCTATATTATAGAGGTCAAGCCTATTGCCATCCACCAGGCACAAATCCAGATTCCAGGCCGCTACTGAGAGCTCCAGATGGAAATGCTCACGCTCTGCAGTGTCGAGGGGGTTTAATTTGAATCCATACGAATATTATAAATGCGAAAGTAAGTTTGTTTGTTACCTTTTCATGCCTAAACCATTGAACCGGTCATCCTAAAACTTTGCATATACGTTGTCAGAATTACAGAAACGGACATAGGGTACCTTTCATCCCGAAAAAAAGTGCTGTTCCCTAGGAAAATAACAACAACTTTATTATATGCAAAATAAACGGTCCGTTTACTGTTTACTGGGCGAGTGTTCACTTACTCAGAAATATGAAATAGACTGCAATATAATGTAATATACTGATCTTGATTCTGTACTAACAAATTACTAACACCCTGTTATTTGTATTTTTTGTATTTTTATGTGTTCTACTAACAACCTTACTAACTTTTGTTTTGTTAAAAATGTATGGACGTATGTCTGAAATAAAGATATATTATTTATTATGATAATAGATGGCGCGACGTGTATTGTTGTTTTCCTCGGGAACAGCACTTTTTTTCGAGATGAAAGGTACTTGATGTCCGTTTCTGTACACCTGACAACGTATATGCAAAATTTAAGGAAGTTCGGTTCAGTGGTTTAGGCGTGAAAAGGTAACAAACAAACTTACTTTTAGTTAGGATAGGATTTCACGCGGACAAAGTCGCGGGCAGCAGCTAGTAAATTATATATGTGTGCCAAATTTCATCCAAATCCGTTAAGCCGTTTTCGTGTTTATTCAGTCAAACAAACAATTCTTTGTTAGTAGTTTATGTATAGCAGTTAAGTAAGCAATTACATAACAAAACACATAATCAGCCTAGATTGTTTCCACTGCTGGGATACAGGCCTCCTCTCAGTGAGTAACCAATTAATTTCCCTCAATCTAGGGAACATATTATCTCAAACAAAGGACAAAACAAATAAAAACAGTCCACCGGAAAATAGAAATCCTGAACCTGAATAAATCCTAGCTTTAGCGCAAGGGACTGGTTCACAAATAGATAAGTATCTTGTTGAAAAGATAACACTAGAGAAGGAAAGCAATCTCCCAGATTATTTTAAAAGTATAGTTACAAAATGGAAGCTACCTAATTATGTTAAAGTAGATATTTGTATGAAACCAATTAGGGTTAATTAAGTCGTTTACTTTCTAATGATGATTGGAAAAGTGAATACACACAAAATATAATTAAACAAATCAACCACTTTAAAGGTAAATATTAACTGGTGCTATCCAATTTTGTTGCCAATTCACATAACGTAATCTGATAATCTGATTACTGATACCTAAACCTATTTTTTATAGTACAGACGCCAGCACATCAAGCTATTAAATTTTCCCAATCAACTTTGAACTTATGCTTTAGCGATAAAGTTGAAAATCTATTAAAGAAATTTGACAGATTGTAGTAGCTTGATGTGCTGGCGTCTGTCTCTGTACATATAAACAAGCAAGGGACTTTATTTATGCAAGTATATAATAGCTCAATCAATTGTTTTGAGTTCTAACAGATGATTTTTTAAATACTTAATTAAAGGTATTAATAATCAAGAATTTAAGATCGATAAGTAACTTAGCAAAATTAGTTATTATCTACCAACCCACACTGGGCCCGTGTGGTGGATAACGGCTCATTCCCTCTCACAGAGAGGAGGCCTGTGTCCCAGCAATGGGAATATTATAGGTTGATTATGTTAAGTAACTTAGGATAAAAACAATACTACGCAACGAGCTAGAAAAGAACCCAGTTAATGATTAGGAACAGATTCTTAATCGAAAAGAACAAACAAAAAAACGAAAAAAACAAATTAGCAGGTATGAGATCCGAAACACGTTAAAGACCCACCCAACACTCAAATTACAAAACACACTACAAACAAGCTCAATTCAGGCCATCTAAACAGTCAACCAAAAACCGGCCATAGAAGAAAAATAACGTAACTAAAAACCCAAATTAAAGGGTCCTGTTTTATAAACATCCAGCAGGAAGCTTCAATTAACACTGACTCATTAGAGCATGGTTTAATGAAAAGAACCACTATAATATATCGTGAAAGAAACAGAAGGGACTATTCAATACAGCGTGCATCAGAATTGTGTGGTGATGTGGTCAAATTTAAGGGTGTGCTTCAGTCCATTACATTGAACAACAATCATAATCGCGAAAAAACTGTCAACTGCTGTCCCATTTTTTACTAGCCATAATTGTCCCACCATAGGGCAAAGGTCTCTTTATCTAAAACAGCTGCAACCGTTAAACAACTTTGTTAAAGGATTCCAGTTCATGCCGCGCTGTCCCATAAAAAATCAAAAGTCATTTATTAAAATTAGGCTGATTCATAATCAGCACTTTTCGAATGTCAAAATTACATAAAACAGTCCCCAAAAACTCCTGTCGTTTACCACTTCCTATTGCTTTCGCTGGGAAGAAGAAGTGGCGCAACAGGGTCCATATTGGCTCACCTAAAGTTCTTTACCCGAAATTGTTCTTCCTAATGATTTGTAATCCGAATGATCACTCTTCCTAAAATTTTTCATCCTAAAGTTTTCATTCATACTATTTGTAGTGCTACCGGCGATGTTCATAACACTCATGTTTCCGAAAATTTCAATTAATAATATCATTAATGTAAATATATTTAAACTCCTACTGTTTTTTATCATAACGCTCTTATCCCTAAACATAATTACCATAATATTTTCACTCATACTCAGAAAGAAACATTTACCAAGTGTAATAAAAAATATATGTGCGGTTATGTTTATGGCCTGGGAGTTTATACCGCAGTTTTAACCGTACCTAAACCAATAACTATAGGACCTATTCGGTTCTGGCACTTCGCCGGCCGCTGCCGCGGCACGCTCGCTTCGCTCGCTCGGCTCGAGCGTTGTGGTCACAGTTCTAACCTAACCTAAACCAATAACTATAGGACCGATTCGGTTCTGGCACTTCGCCGGCCGCTACCGCGGCACGCTCGCTTCGCTCGCTCGGCTCGTGCGTTGTGGTCACAGTTCTAACCTAACCTAAACCAATAATTATGAATAGGACCGATTCGTTTCTGGAACTTGACTGAATGACTGGAGCGGGACTCTGGCTTCGCTCGCTCGGCTCGTGCATTATTCTTATATGTTATACATGTTATGTGAAAATAAATTTACGCAAAATTAATGTATATAATACTGATTATTATGAATAAAAAGAAATCTAAACAAAAAAGATATGACTTTGAATAATAGTGTAAAAGATGGTTATGTTGAGAAAATATAGGAAAACAAATAAAAGTATAATAGATGTTTATTGCTACTGACATTATGAAGTTGAATGCTTCGGAAATAATAACATTAGAGACAGAGTAGTTAGGAATTGTGATTGTTAGGATAAAAAATGTTAGGAAGAACATTTTCGGATTTCCAATTATCGGAGTTGAAAATTTAGGTGAACTTTGGCGCACCCGGCGCAACAAACTCCCCAGCAGCAAAACTTCAATGCCTAGTCGACCTAAATATATGGGACGGCTGATAATTTTTCACGATAACGATGTTGGTCCAATGGAGAAAGTTATTGAGTTTACCACTACACGCTATATAGTACAACAAACTCACTTCCCGTACTAAATTGTTTTAGAATCCCGTTCAATATTAAGTGATTTTTAGAGCGACAATGCACAATGGACTTGGAGTATCTCTGTTGCTTTTATTGGCACTTCTGGTGCTTTGTTGCCACTATTGTTACTTCAATAGCAACAATAAGTCTTGGGGATTCTTTTCTCTTTGAAGTTGATACAGAATATTAAGGGTGAGAATGGGTTTAGATTTTTTTTTTAATTTACGAATAATGAAGGTTAATTTTTGTTTTGATATTGCATATTACGATTTCCTGTGTATCCTCAACATCTTCCATTAAAAGGTGATTGTTATTTTAAAACATATTATGTACTGTGACTGTATCTAAACAACTCTAAGGTAAAATTTACGTTTTTCCTTGTTATTTTATAATTACTTTTAAAGTCTATTTCACCCGAAATTATTATAATGTTACGTGGGTACACATATTTTTTATTCGAAAACCTAACCCACGCCTCACTAATATGTTCTTTAGACATAATTTTTTCCACATGAAAACGTAAAATATGATGTAAAAAACGAATATAATTATCAACAGTTTGTTTCTATTATTCTCAAATGAACTCTAGACTGGAAATAATTTATGTCTTACAGCTTAAGTGATAATCTAGAGAAGTGATAAGCTATAAGACCGTACTTATACATTAAGTTCCACTGCTCCACTTGTCACAATGCTAACCAATTGTATTAAATCTCAAACGTTGAATCCCAAGCTTACCAAGATCATAATACATAATAGTTCTCAACTTGCTAACTTAACATTGACTGAACCTTGAGCTATTCATGTGTCTCAAGTATAATAAATCATGTGTAACTCTAGCCTTTAATTTATAGAAAGTAAATAAATATTATAATTCCAGACTTCAAATTACTATCTTTGGTACTAGCCCTGTGGCAGTCTTAGGTTAATCATCACTGATTGGGGCCTGGTGACATAATATCATGCAGGTTTTTCTTAAATCTACGTCAGGTAGGTACCAGCAGCTTACACAATGTGAATTTATATACATAGCTCAAAACTGTTAACTGCTGCAAAACCATTGTGAGAGAAAATAAATAAACTTATTTTTAACTTATCATTTATCAACATCCTTGAGATCGTGTATTGTCATCCTTTTCCTTACATCTTTATCACCTGCTATTTCTAGCGTCATCATCATCATCAAAATACATTGGCACTGTTTCAATAAATCTAACACTAGTAACATCATTTGCTTTTTCATCATCAGTCTTCAGCAGTCTACTACTGGACATATACTCTCTTATTGAGCATCATTCAACTTGATAATTCTCAACCCGCTACTACCAGCCACCCTGCGAAGATCATCCCACCACCTAGCCTGAGGGCGTCCTTCCTTCCATTTGCCGATTTTGCTTATTTTTTCATATTCCATTTTCCTTATCTTAATTATTACTCTTACACTATCTAGGATAGGTGATTATTCTCCAGACACTAATGTTACTTAAATTATGTATAACTTCCCCAAGGATCACCTCACCTAGTTAATTTTCCTTTCGGAATAAAGATGGCGACATATAAATAAAATAAATTGGTCGTTAGCCAGCGCAGTAAGACCACACGTTCCAACTACAGTACATAAAGTATTTTTAATTAGTTTAATTAAGTGATAATTAACTGAAAAGTTTGTAACGAATGCTTTAAAATTATCTCAGGGTTCTTACTCACCTCATTTGGGATTCAAATTGATGTTAAAGTAAGATTTATTGTAAATATCTTTGCTTATACATATTTATTGTTTGTTTCGAAGGCCGAGGCTGATGTCGACTTCCCTGTTGTGGAACGGAACATTAACATTGTCTTTCCTTTTTCTGATATCTTTGTCATTTGAGCTGAAGCCATGAATGAAATGTCAAAAGTATTTAAATCAAAACTAAACCTTATATATAATAATATTTTATTCATCGAAATAAAGAATGATTCAAAAATTACCTCCAACATATTGCGTTACTAAAAAAAGGTCCCCATTCAAAAAGCCATAAATCAAAGGCGCTCATTAAAATCGTCATCGGCTGTCTGCACCATAAAATATTCCCATGCGTTTCAAAAAACACAAAAAGCTAGCATAACTTTTATGTATTTTTAAAAATTAATGAATATTTTCATGTGTATCCTTTAGCAAGGTACAGGAAATACGAGTGTTTGGTGCAATTCAAATTGAATAGTTTAGGTAGCGCTTTGCCAAGCAGTGAGATAGTATGGGCTAACAAATATAATAAAATTAATTTGAGAGTTGGTTTTATTACAAGTGTAACTTCTCCATGAATTAAAATATCATTAATACGTGAACCATTACAAGCAAATAGGGATAGCTCATAATATACCTTCTCTTTTTGTAGCTTTTAGGATTCAAGTCCATATGTTTTGACGTATAAATCGAAAATGCCAAGTCTGCCAACACATTACGCCTTCTTAAATATCCCTGTCAAATCTGGTGTAACATGTTTTTGGAAATCTTTACCTTTACCAAATTGCGCCATCGCCATATTAGTGTCAGTCTCATTCAGACCATCGTTTCCAAAAGTTATTTTAAAAGTTCCGGTCATAAACGTTTTACACACACTCAAATAATCTGCCACTGATGTATGTTTACGTACAATTTCGAAAACATTTATCCAATCCGGCGTTTTAGCTTTGAAAGTTTCTAATTTTAGCCCTTTGATCCCCTTGTGATCATTTCGGTTTACTTATAAGGAATTTTAATGCATATTGGGCGGAGATAGGTTAGTCGAAATCAAGGATTGTTTATCGTTGTTGTTGTTTTGATCAGTGCTGGTTTTATTTGCATTCCGTTTTGTTAATAGTAATAGGAATGGTAATAGTGTTTTGATTGATGAAAGGTTTAGTCTGTCCTAATTCGATTATGATTACCTATTATATTGATGTAAAGTCGAGCCCAGCATAGTTGGAAAAAGGCTAGATAGTTAATGATGATACCTTTATTGCTGTACCCGATAAAGTAGACAGGAACAATTTAAAATGACATGATCGTTCAAACATAAATGAACTACGAAAGTTGTTTGACATAACAGATGTTAGATAGCCTGCAAAGAAACGGCCCAAAGATGTTTGCAGACACAAATTTCAAACACGTCATAACTATCGACTATAACGTCAACACAGCCAAACTATTTAATGCCTACGATCAATTAAACGATATCAAAGCAAAACAACCAACAAAGCGACATTATTTTTATCGCCGAAACTCACAAACATATTATTTTTAACGATTAAGGAGTTATTTTTATGTCACGAGGCGAAGCATCTAAAAGTTCCAGACAGATATTCCCCGCCCGACAGATCAAACTTCCGTTGAAGAACATCAGAAAAACAGATCATGGCTATGATTTATGACACAAATATTGAACAAATTTTGTCGTAAAGCACACTTTATTGCTCTGTGCCTCTATTCGAAATTTCCCTGGCATTATATTTCAATCCTGATTAAATTATGGTGGCAATAAACAATTTTAAAGAGAAATACTGACGCAACCGTAAGCAATTATGGTCGTGAATGAACGATATAATATTATACACATTGATTTACAATATAGAGTTAATGGGTCAGATTAAGTTAGAATATAAAACTGAGCGATGCCAGCGAGTCCTTTGAATGGTTGAGTTATTTTAAATTGAAAGGAATTGAAATGTATACGAAGTTATGAAAATAAATTTGTTTTTATTTAAGGGCGCACGTAAGCGATAAAATGTTACTGTTGGTGTAATAGTGTAAACGGTTTTGATAACTTATTGTTATTTTTTGTAAAAATATAATACAATTCGAAATGCAAACAATAGCAATGTGGAATTTAATATTGGTTCAATTTAAATGGCGTTGAGGCCTAAATCAATAGAGCTGCTTTCTCCTGTATTTAACACCAAATACTGGGTATATTCAAGTTACGAATGTATGGGTGAATTCTATGCAAGCGTGCACCATAATCATCCTTATCATTGCTTAACATCAGTGTCCTAATTCACTATGACCACTCAATGATACTTCGAAACCACGTCTATACCTTAGCAAATCACATCAACTACGCGTTCATTTCGCCAGGTTTCGTTCATTGTGTCATGGCGAATATTGGCTCTGGTGAGATAATTGACAAAAGCTCGTCCGTGATAAGTATATTTATATTTAGGAGGAGCATTTCAAAAACCTTTGACTCTTTATACATAAACAAGTTCTTATAAAATTATAACATTAAATCGTATTATAATTTCTGCTCGCTAACCCTATATTAGCATATAAGTTATAATCAGCTACCAGGTCAGGCTACCTTGCAATATATGCCTCCTATTTTTCCCTCCAGTTATTCCTGACCAGAGCTGTTCTTTGCCAACCTTCAGGCAGATCATCCTCCCTTTCCATCTATGTGCCCATAAGTATAATGTTATCTTAAAAATTTTGTTCCCTTCTAGATCACAACGGATTACAAAATTAAATTTAAACGAACCAAAAAAATACGACTTACACAAATTGCGAATAATAAAACTGGTATGACGTCATAAAATATAAACGACACTTCTTGGTTCGGTACATATTTTATTAAAAAACTTTCGCTATACCGACACCGACACCGCAGGCGTTACAAGTTCTTGAGATGCCGATCTCACTCTGTATTGAAACATTTTACAAACAAATTCTTCGGGAGGACAGTGTGAACGTCCCCAACTTGTCCAGTTGGGGACTTAAATCCACGAAATTGAGTAGGAGGATTTTTATGCTGAAGCCACAAAAATGTTTAACTTATAGCATTTATTTTTGGGTTTCTTGAAATATGACACCCAATTGTTTTGAGGCTTGGCT
Organism: Hydraecia micacea; assembly: GCA_914767645.1. NCBI lineage: Eukaryota > Metazoa > Arthropoda > Insecta > Lepidoptera > Noctuidae > Hydraecia > Hydraecia micacea. The sequence continues at coordinate 3,491,149 of OU611793.1, read as the reverse complement.
TAAAACAAAAACCAGATCTATTAGAAAGAGACGTATTGATTTCGTTAAGTTTATTGATGAAACCAACCTCTACGAAAATGATGGTTTCGCCCGCGGCTTCGCCCGCGTGGTATGTCGATAAAAACTAGCCTATGCTTCAGGGTTCAAAGTATCCCCATACGAAATTTCAACAAAATCGGTCCAGCCGTTTCGGAGATTAGCCGGTACAAATAAAAAGATTAAAAAAAAATGTTTTTTTTTTATATAAGTACCGTATACATTTTTTCATTATACATTTACTAAAAAGATGTTATTTTGACGTTACAAACAGACACTTCAATGTTCATTTGTATGTATGTATTTATAAATGACTAGCTTCTGCCCGCGACTTCGTCCACGTGAAATTTCACCCTCCCCCATTCACCCTCTTAGGTGTGGAATTTCGAAAAACCCTCTCTTAATGGATACCTACTCTTCACAAAAGAACACATCCTCCATATTTCATGTCTCTAGGACCAGCGGTTCAGGCTGTGCGTTGATATATCAGTCAGTCAGGACTTTGAATTTTATATACATGCCTATGAGTAGATACTGACATCATGTCTCAAATATTATAATAGAAATATACATGGAATCAGCGTTGTTAAATTAGTGAATAAGAAATGAAGAAGAAAAATGCTCCATCAATATTGAAATGAAGGGAGCTCAGAAGAAAAAGACGTCCATTCATATTTAATAAACCCACAAGGAAGTTGGAACCAAGTCCATTGAGCAACATAAAGCTTCGAAATTAAAAAACGGAGAATATAACTCCCAATGTTGATTCATTAAATATGATGGAAACTTTTAAGTAATGTCGTTTGAAACTTCCAAACTCGGAAATTACTCGTCCATCTTCAAGGTATATGATGATAGCGCTGTTGAAGCAGAGGATGCTTTGGCCTGTGTCGAAGGTTCGATTCTGATTGTGGTCTCAACATTATGACGAGTATCAATTTTATTAGCATTAATCAGCCTATAATGTTCCCACTGCTGAGACACAGGCATCCTCTCTGTGAGAGGAAGTAGGCCGTAATCCACCACGCGAGGCCAGTCTGGATTGGTGGATGTCACGCATGTCTTCGAATTTTTGTTTCTATGAAATGCCGGTTTCCTCACGATGTTTTCCTTCACCGTTTTGAGAGCGGTGGTGATGAAATAATTTACACAAAGTAAAGCGCCTCTCTGGGTTTACTCTCTGTCTGGGTCTCGGAACTTATGACCTGGAACTCGTACGTCGCGGCCATTACCACTAGGCTGCCACTAGGTCACTGTCTCACGATATACCTATACCATCACAGCGTTTCGAGTTGCTATTATAGGTTCAGTTCATGCAGGCCTGTTATTTCAAATCTCAAACCTGTAGACTTTATGAGGTAGTGAAGAGGAATAGGGATGACGACGGGGTAAAGTAAACGAAATTCTATTTAGTCCGTCAGTTAGATTATCAAAAAATAATGGACACATATTTTTTCTTGTGTCAATAAACCAAAAAATTACAAAGATAAAGCGTGTCAAAGTTTGGGAGTGGGGGCTCGTGACGTCACGTGTACGTAAAAATTGTACCAACACGTGACGTCATGCGACATTTCAAATCAATATTTCTCTCTGTAATGTTTTGATTATGTGAAAAAAGAAAAAATACGTGCCCAATACTTTGTAATAATCTACCTGATAGACGAAGAAAAAAAAGTTAGTCGTCATCCCTATTGTGAATAGATTTTAGTGTATAGTTTCACGTTATATGTTCTACTCACGTCTATAATACTCTACAGAGACATCCACGAACAAGATGATGAAATATTTAAAAGTACTTACATTCACTCTTCAAGAATATTTAAGCAGTAAAGATACTTAATTTTCTTATCATCAAAACGAAAGACGAAGTTGTCAGACACTTCGAACAACGCTGTGTAATCATACATACGTCAGCAGCGTCTTAGCACAGAACAAATTAGTACAGAAGGTTAGGTCCATACGCCTAACGGTACGGTCTAGCCTTTTCTCAACTATGCAGGGGTCGGCTTCCAGTTTCAAAGGATGCAACTGAATGTATTTTATATGAAGCGACTGCTTATCTGATCTCTACAACCTAGTTACTGGGTAATCCGATATCCCTTGACAAGACTGGTTGTCAGACATTCCGTAACGACTGTCATAGATCCACGAATAACAGCCGGGACCAACAGCTTAACGTGCTTTTCGAGGCACGGGGGCCTCGGTATGTAAAGATGGTCTGGTCACCCATCCACTGATCAACCGTGGCAAACAAAGCTGAACCTGTTCGATCGACCAGTGCGGCTATTATTACTTAGCCACGATCCTCTAGAAGTTTAGGTCCATACAACCAATGAGCGCAAATGCACCCACACATAGACACGTTTCACGAACAATGAATGCAAGCGCACTTGCAACTGGCTTTTTTTTTTGGATGGGAAATCGTCTAATGACTCCTCCCGCTCTGGGTGGAGCGGAAGGTAGTGTCAGACTCTTACTGACTAAAACCCACCCGTGTTCCTTCCTTAGCCCTTTATGTTCCGGGGCAGCGGTAACCCTTTCGGACGATCCCGCTACCTTGCAACTGGCATTCGGTGAGATTTTGAGGTAGATTTAGATCACCGTACGTACTCGTCTATCCATATAAAAATCCTTGATGATATATATATATATATATCTTATTTGTTTAAGTGGACATAACATGAACTGGTAAATTGATTTTACGTCTACTTAAACTAATATCAACTTTATATTACTATAAATAATTATATTATTACTGTTTATAATATTTTATGTATTTTTTATTTTGACTGTATAAATTATTACTATTGAAAAAGTATACAAAAAATGGAAGCTCAACTTGAACTTTATTTGCGGGATTTAAAGCTATCCTTCAAAAAACATATTATTTGTTTACATTTTTGGAAACAAAATTGGGAATGCAGGATATAATATTGTGTGCGTGCGCCTGTTTTGGCTCGTTGTATGGAGTCGACCTTCCTTCCGTAGTATTACTTAACTTTTAAAATCGCTTTCGCATCTTCCAACTTTGTTTAAGAAATTTGAAATAAGATTATTATCGTCTCGATTTTTTCTACCCTATAAATTATGCGGTTGGATTACGTTCTTTATCTGTTTTATATTTTGTGGTGCCTTGACTGACATAATAATAATTGGAGTTTTTATTTTGATTTGTATCATTATATTATTCGGTTTATCTTTTAAGCGTGATGTAACTGTTACAGCTTATAGATCTTAGGACGTCGAAAAAAATAAGGTTTTTTATGGTAAAGATTTTGAATAAGACGAAAATATGGCCATGTCTACCGATATATCCTAGGATCAACAGCATAGTCCTCTAGACCGTATTTTAGCCATGGTGGCCAATCTCAACGGAGACTAGTCTTCGGCGCGGGAGAAATTATGGTGCACAAGTGTGTGCGCAGACACAGGTGCCCTCTCTTTTCCTTCACTCTCGTAGTCCGATGGTACGGCACACAATCCGCCACGAATGGAGGGAGATGAGGCGCAGGACCAACGGCTTAACGTGCTTTCCGAAGCACGGGGGTATCACACCGCCAACTTCCAAATTCCGGGCTGTTACTATGAAATGCCTTATGCAAAATCCCAATAACTCTTTGCCCATCCTAGAAATCAAACCAAGGCTCCCACAACGCTCAGCTGTCTTGTGACCACGAGACCAACGGGGAAGTTGATAGCCATGTTCACAGCTGACACTGATTTTGAGTATTGTGGAGTTTCAACATTACTTACGACTCTGTATATCCCATCAAAACAACTGCAAACGATATTTCATTCACTTTATCACAGTATTAAGTAAAGATACTTGAATGAGTTAGTGACAGACCTAAGCTAGTCGTACTAGAACTATTACTTTGCGGTATTTATGCCTTAATTGGAAGGTAGCACAGCCTACGCATACTCGCACTATCTCTAATGAATGGTTCTCGCCAGGATTTCCCTCATTGTGTTGACATTAACGTTGTAATTAAAGTTTGTAAACATGTATTAGTTAACTTAGAGTCCGATTTAAAGTGAGCTTTTTATTTCAGAAAAATCTTTGTTTTAAATATTTGGTAGATGTCAAATGCCTTCGAATTTTTGGTCATAAGACATGCTGGTTTCCTCACGATGTTTTCCTTTACCGTTTTTGAGAGCAATGGTGATGAAATAAATAACACAAAGTAAAGCACCTGCCTTGATTGGGCCCGCGTGGTGCAATACAGCCCACTCCCTCTCGAAGTGAGGAGGCCTATGTCCCAGCAGTGGAAACAATAAAGGCTGATTATGTAAAGCGCCTGCCTGGGTTCGAACCCACGACCTACAAGTCCTACAACTAGTAAGTAGGGGCCGTTATCACTGACATCTATTAAACCGCACTGGGCCCGTTTAGTGGATTACGGCCCATTCCCTCTCAGAGAGGAGGCATGTGTCCCAGCAGTAGGATCGTTATAGGCTTATTATGATCATGCTTAACTATTTACTATAACAGACAGATCTGTCTAACTGTCTGTGTGTTAAAGCAGGCCTGGACCTGGATCGAGATATTATTATGAGGGTCTGTCATATCATCATAGTTCTTCATCGTTAGACTGGATGGATGCCGATCCCAACATACAACAATGTTGGGATCGGCTTCCATTCTAATCGAATGGACACCAGTATATTACACTAGCTTCTGCCCGCGACTTCGTCTACGTGAAATTTCATCCTTCCCTCATTCACCCTCTTAGGGGTGGAATTTCGAAAAACCCTTTTTTAGTGGAAACCTTCTCTTCACAAAGAACACACCCTCCAAATTTCATGTCTCTAGGATCAGCTGTTTAGGCTGTGCGTTGATATATCAGTCAGTCAGGCTTTGAATTTTATACATATATAGATGATGGAGTTACCGCCTGTACGACCTCCATAACCCAGTTACTGAGTAATACGATACCCCTTGGTAAGACTGGTTGTCAGACTTTCGAGCTTCTGACGACCCGTAACGACTGTCAAAGATCCACGAATGACAGCCGGTACCAACGGCTTTACGTGCTTTCTGAGATACGGAGGGGTCTTGGTATGTAAAGATGGTCACCCAGCCACGGACGAACCGCAGCTAGAGAAGCTTAACCTGATCGATCGACCCGTGAGACTTATTATTTAGCTACAATCCCTGCCTTAGCGACAAGCCCTGCGGATCTAAGTCGGATGAGAATCTGTCATATAGGTATGCCTGATTTAATTCTTGCAGTAAGTGATCGATCCCATTTGCAAACGAAAACAGGGAACACAAATAAATTCGTTTCCCAACCCAATGTCCTTTCTCATCACTTTTGTAGTTCCAACCATAATATGTTTTCTCAAACACAACAACACTCACGGCTGTTCGGTCTTGTATAGTACTCAATGTAAGGACGGGCCTAATATGCTTACGCTAAGAGTGGATTGAAATTGACAGCGAAGAGCTAGTTCAACCAAACTGTGTTTGACACCTAGTGATTGGGGTATCATTACTATAACACACACAATACAAGGTGTACTATGATATAATATTATACACACGAGCGACATGCGTCTTTAGCTGGATCCACACCAGACGATCCAGTGCGCTCCGTTCGCGCGAGGCGCCTCTACATCGACCGCGCATTGCTCATGCCGCGCCCGATTGGAGCGCACTGGATCGTCTGGCGGTATTTGAGTAAGGTGCTCAAATACCCGAACGGCATGTTGGCGATGGCTGCAGTTGCCTCGGCCGTTGACGCGTGTTGTTCGTGTATATGAGCACTTAGGTGAATTGGCGTGAGACGCCCTTCAGCTCAAATAGATAATAAAGATACACCCACATTTTGCCAATTATGTCGTTCTAACCCATGTAGGTGTAAGGGCTAACCTATTGCCAAAACAGGCAGAGTACATAATATAATCAGATTATAACGTTTACTAATGCTGGGACCCAGGCCTTCTCTCTGGGAGAGGGGGTGGGCCATAATCCACCACGTGGGCCTAGTGCGGATTGATCATAACAGGAATCTACTGAATCCAGCTTTTAGGCCGCTGAGAATTTTTAGATAGAAAAACCATCAAATCGCTGTCGCGGGGGTATCACCATTTCTCGACTAAAAAGGTAGCCAAAAAAAGTAACTCCCAAATAAACCCATTTAATTCGCCCATTGACTCTTAGCTGTGAACCGAAAACAATGGCGCCAAAATAATCACTATCTCCAACCGTCTAAACACCCAAACTAGTTTTAATCGTCCCTTTCTCGCATTACCGGGCAGGCTTCAGTAATCATGAGTTAAATCTTCCTAATGACTGGCCGGCCTCATTCGAGGCTCGCATTATTATCCAGGGTTATCACACCTTCAAACCTCGGCGAGGCATTTGAATAGCGTTTCAAAATGGCGGTCGTGTGATGCATGATTTAACTGTCACATTGTGCAAAATTAGGACATTAACGTCGTATGTAATTTTGACTAAATGTAATCTAAGTTCAAGTCGCTTTAAGCACTTTTGAGGAACGTATAAAATGAGAAAACGCTGTTAGAATAATTATTATAGTAGTTTCCCTTTGCAGGTGTTTTTTTGGCGAACTTGTTAACACGAGTGGGCCTACTCCGTAAGCACGAAGTCCGTAGTTTTGGCCGAATTTACGGGCTTATACTTCACCGTACCACTTACGGACTTCAGGTTAGTTCAGGGCCCCAACTAAAAATGAATGACAACACGAATTGACAGTTGTCCCTACTCCCAGAGCACTTTTGCCTGTCTGAAAAATTGAATTTGACACTTGTTTTAACAGATCAACTACTTCAGGACTATAATCTTCTATCTCTGTGTTATATCTCAACTATCTATGTGGTGTCTTCATTGACGGACTAAGATTTTCCCTTATCCTTTAATTACCGCAATCCGAAGGCTATTTCTCGTAATTTAAAACGTTTAAAATCTAGTCACAGTCTCATTTCGGCGACAAACAAATGTTAAAGAATTGTCAAAAATGTAGGGAAATTAGAGGTATGTTTGACAGATTGAGACTGAGATCAGACTGTGATGAACGTTTTTAAAATTACGAGAATTGCCCCTCTGATCATTTGCATTCAAATATTCAATTAATTCGCGTATGTCTCAGCTTATTACTGTTTAATTTGCCAAAGAATCTATGAAAGTTTGCCAGCCCTGTTATATGCTATCTCTTTAAAGTGGCGATGCCATGTCGTCGTTTTATCTGCAATGTGAACTTCTAGGCTGACGCGGTCTCAGTACAGATATCTTAGTGCGATGAGAATTCAATTTGCGGTTGTTTTAAATTAGATCGATGGGCTGTGGTAGTGGAGAGAGCTGCAAAGTATAATTTTATAAGAATAAGTATTTAATTTGACAATTTTGGTCTGTGGTGACTACGGTAGTAATTAATTTAGAACCCATAAAACATTATGGAATAATCTTAAATTCCAAATTAAATTATTTTATTGGGGTCCGAGTACTCATCGAATATTTCGAGACATCGCCAAGCGGTTAGTTGACCAGAGGGCTGGCCTATTTTTAGCTCAAAGAATAAGCATTGTCATTCAACGTGGTAATGCTGCCAGCCTTTTGGGCACTTATCCCATTGACAGCGATGCGGACGAATTTTTTGATGCCCAATGAGCTCCTGTCTTTTTCTTTTTTTTCCTTTTTTTATTATACACTTGTATATAATATTATTTTACTATACCTACTCAATATTTTGTTCTTCCATTACATATTACACTGTTAAATATTTTGCACTCAACTATATTTTATATTCATAGCTACATTTTATTATAAAATAGTACCTACAGCGAAAATTTAATATCACCCTACTCTCCAGGAGTAATATAATATGCACGTTATTTACCTACCTCATCTTCTACCCCGTCTTCTTTCCCTTTCTACATAAGCTTTCTCTTTTCAATATCAACGTCCACAACTCGCAAATAAGAAAATCTCCGATCATATCGACTGTAGGTACATTTGCCAAGACTTCGAAAAACCATCACATCATCCAGACACGAGAGCAATATTTCAGCCAGTATCGGATTTAAATTCCCGACTGGCACGCATAATCGCTGGATCTGACCAACTTTGAAATAACTAACTTAATGTTATTCAAAACATGTCGCTACATTTATCCTAACATCCAGATCGGGCACGACTTACTGACAGGCAACTCCTTATAAATCTTATATGCCGCGTATAAACTTGATAATAGTCTAAAAAGTTTTTGAGGATTTTGAAGGGAGTGAGATGTCACGTTTGGGTGGGCCATTATTTTACCTATTTGAATTTTTGACAAAGCCACATCTCTTGTCCTTATTCCAATTTATTTGGGACCGGCGCAACATGTCTTTTTATTTCATACTTCTCTATTAGTCGTCATCTCGGTAGTGACAAAGCTACATAGTATACACATTTTAACCATCATTATAGTTCCCTCCCGAAAAAACGTAGGTATCATAAAACATAATAATTGTTGTAATCTTGACTTGGCTTGCGAGGTTGACGACATGTGGGATGTTGACTCAGCAATAATTGTACCGATAGTCGTTACAGCCAATGGATTGATAGCCAAGAGCCTTGACCAACACCTGAGGAGGCGGTCGTAGGGCAGTTGGATCAAGGGCTTGATTCAGAAAGCAGTACTTCTGGGCACGGCTCGCATTGTCAGGAGGTTCCTCTCTCTGGAGCCCTAACCGCCGGTAGCTGGGACCCTGTTCCCGATACCGGTGGGCTACTATTTATTATATTTTTAAATGTTTTTTATATATTTTTTTTATATTCTAGTATTTAAAAATATAATTTATATGTATTTAGATGAATAAAGGAATAATTGTAATTGAATACACAGGTGTTTGGAAGCTTAGTGCAAAGCTTTAATGGAGTAATAGTTGACACGATTTACGGCATTTTGGGCTATACATGTCTTAGACTAAGTATGGTTTCTTTATTCTCAACTGCAAACATTTAGTTAAAAATAGCATACCAACATTAACTGGGAAAAAAATAAAAAACATACTTCGTCTAAGACATGTATGGCTCAAAATGCTCTAAATTGGAGTCAAAATTATTATTATTTCTAATTCATTAAATATCAATCAATAGGGTTATAAAATGAACTTCTAACCTTCTAAGTTTATATAATAACCCTATTGAATATCCAGGGGGCAATTTTCATAATTTAACATTTTTTAAATTTTACGATCACAGTCTGTCTCAATCTGTGAATATACCTCTAATTTCCCTACATTTTTGACAAGATAGGGATTTGATTTTGAATGTTTTTAATTAAGGGAATTGGTCTTCAGATCTCAATCTCAATCTATCAAAAATATCTCTAATTTCCCTACATTTTGACAAGTTTTTGACATTGATTATGGCTGAGATGAGATTGTGACTAACGTTTTTAGTTAGGAGAATTGACCTTCAGATAAATTCATGAGTTCATTAAAGATAATAAAACCTTAAAAGCTGTATCATAATGATAATCATGCATCTGCACCTGAACGTGAACCCACAAAATATAAAAATATTATTTTCAATGAAACACGGAAGCCCATAATGAACAGACTTTTATTTTTTTACGTTTCTCATCTTCCGAACTCTAATGATCTTAAATGAAAAGGAGCCGATATAACATTCATTTTTAGGGTTCCGTTTCCAAAGGATGCTAACGGGACCCTATTATTTTAAGACTTCACTGTTCGTCCGTCTGTCACAGGGCTGTATCTTTAGAACCAGAATAGAATAGATTCTATTTTTCTTACCACAAATTACAGCTTAAAGTTAAATTAGTCTATAGATACAATTTTGTACTTAGTTTGTGGAAGACTGGTGCCTAAACTAATTTTTTTACAAATCCAGTTAGTCAGGTCACCACCCCTGAACAATTTCTATATTTCAAGTATTGTACTAAAGACGTTTTGTTTGAAATCACAGTAGTATTAATTCAATCGTTAATTTGTCATGTATTGAAAATTATTTAATTTATTAATAGAAATATTGCAAATAAGATTGTATTTATTTTTTATGTAGGAAATATGCTAAGGATGTATGAGGGTGTATACTGGTATATAAGCAGTGCCTACCTCGATATACACACATCAAAAGTGTCTAGGGATCAAGCATTTTTATGCGGATTTCTTGAGATTGAGATGTGGCTTTGTAATAAATTTATGATTTTATAAATTTATATGGATCCTTTTTGGTGCATTTCATAATTTGAATCAGGAACTGTGAATCAAATTCGAGTAAAAGATGAAAATCAGCTGTCAATATTTTCCCTATAAAAACATACAACGCATTGAAGACATTATTAGTGCTACTGTTTCCCTACTACTGATTAAAACCAACGTTATTATGGAGCGGCGACGTCATTTAAGCAGGGAAGAAATGCTCAGAGCCGTGGGAATGATAGAAGCTGGTTCCCGGCAACGTACTGTGGCTTTAGCTCTGAATACAAGTCAGAGTGTTATCAGTCGACTTTGGACACGTTACCGAAGCACTGGTACCGTGGCTGAGCGCCATGGAGGACGGTATCGCTGCACCACACGGAGACAAGACCGATACATTCAAATCTTAACTCGAAGAGCTCCAACAATAACCGCCATGATGTTAGCCGTGAGGCTTCATCACTCTTCAGGGAACTTAATTAGCGACCAAACAGTCAGAAACCGCTTGCATGAAGTGAACCTTCATTCCCGAAGACCGCTACGGGTACCACCTATAGCAATGCACAATCGTAGGATTCGATATCAATGGGCTCTTGAACACAGAAATTGGGCAGAAGAACAATGGCGTTTCGTGTGCTTTTCTGATGAGTCTCGTTTTGGTATGAGACCGGATACAAGACGTATACGACACTGGAGAAACCCTGGACGCCAACAGCGATTAAAATCCTGCCAGGAAGTCCATCCTTATAGTGGTGAAACCATCATGGTATGGGCGGGTATTTGGATCGGCGGAAGAACTGAGTTGATTTGGATCAGAGGCAACCTCAACGCTCAAATTTATGCTGAGACGATTGTATCAGACGTCATCGTTCCTCTACAAGTGCAAATCGGTCCCTTATTTCAGTTAATGCATGATAATGCACGACCGCACACCGCAAGAGTTGTAAGACAGACTCTCGCCGCAGCTAACATCAATGTCCTGCCCTGGCCTGCTCAGTCGCCAGACTTGAACCCGATTGAGCATGCATGGGATATGCTACAGAGAAGAGCTCTGCCGAATATGGAGGGTATCCAGTCGCAAGAAGACCTTTTTTTGTTGTTGCAACGAACATGGGCTGCCATTCCACAGCGTGATTTGGATGAACTCATTTTGAGTATGCCAAACCGATGTTCTTGTGTTGTTAGTGTTCGCGGTAGAAACACGGATTATTAATTGTTTAAGTTACCCAATAAAATTTTAAAGAAAACTGTTATTTCAGTCTTTTTTTCGAACTTTTGTGTTAGTGGTTCAAATGTCAAAAATCCCTTTATTAGGAAAATGGCAAATTTCTTTATTAATGCAAAGGTGACTTGGTTTATCGTTATTGTGACAAACGAAAACACTTTATTTGATGAATCCTTAAAGAAAATTTTAATTAATATCAATCAGGAGAAAAGTTATTGCAAAAATATATGTTGATCCCTAGACACTTTTGATGTGTGTATCAACATAAGTCTATCAATTACATTTTAGTGTGTGTTTCCCTCACTAAATTATCATACCTAACAAAAACAAAATCGTCATACAAACACGCGCGGCAGTAGGCAGTCGCCGGACGGCCTACTCAGCTCAGCTCCCGTACTATTCGCACCTTGTCATTGGTCTTTACTCGTTCAAGTTAATACGACAAAATTATAAATACGTACGTCTCAAGCGTAATACCATGACGTTCGACCTTCGCAATTTATCATCCTTAAGTAGGCATGCCTACTCAAATAACCACACTTTTGACCTCTTTTTTTTTATTAGTGACCGCGTCTGCCTAGACTAGACTCGGCCTAGTGCCTACCTATTCTGAAAACCAATGCACGCCACTGGAGTGAGGGGAAATTTTCACAGAGTGTGTACCACTATGGCTGCTATAACAACAAATAATAAAATTAAAAATTAAATGCTGTCAAGTAACATTGCTTTTTTCGTCGTTTACGTAGTGTTAAAAATTGGATAGTAGTGCGGAACCCTCCTCTATGAGTACGACTCGCACTAGGCCGCTTTTTTACCAGTATACTCGGAATGTTTCATCTCAATATAGCTGATCTACTATTTATACTCCCTCCGCTTTTGAATAAAATATAGAGAAATTCTTTTAAGGTCAGATTTGGGAGCACCTGTGGCTTCAGGATCGAATGCTTCAGAAAGATGGAGTGGTTTCGAAATAAAACGTGAAATATAAAAGTTCTCAAAGAGCCTGTGGCTGCAGATATTCGGAAAATGCTTTGATGTTTGGTCAAACTTGAGCGTTTTAGAATGAGGTTTAGACGTTAACAATGTCTACTCGTATATGAATATATTTTCTTCTTGCAAGTGATCGTTTTTTATTTTTTATACTCGTGAAAACAATATTGGAATATTGAATCATATTTTACAAAAGAATGCAGGTGAAAGGTCGGTATTCAAAATCAAAGTCATTTATTCAGACTAGGCTGAGGATCAGCCCTTTTTAGACGTCAAAATCAGCACTTCATGAATTTAAGCCTCAGCACTTTTTGAAAGTCAAACTCAGCACTTTTTGAACGTCAAACTTAGCACTTTTAGAACATCAAAATCAGCACTTTTTGAAAGTCAAACTCAGCACTTTTTGAACGTCAAAATCGGCACTTTTTGACCGTCAGAATCAGCACTTTTTAAATGTCAAGCTCAGCACTTTTTGAACGTCAAAGAGTTGACACTTCCAACACCTACTTACAAATTTTTATTTTCAGTACTTCAGTAGTTGATTCAATATTAATCGATACATACAGAACATTTTTATTGACATTCTCACTTACTAGCAAGGTAACAAGCAGAGATATCATCTTACCTTTATAAAATACTGCTATTTATGCAGCTTCATCTGATTAGACTGCAAGCCGACCCATGCTAAAAGACCATCCTTTCTCTGATAATGATAAGTGACAGGTTCCAATACCATATTTTAAATTACGATGAAGCGAGTTCTGCTATGAAATCCACCAGTCAATAATAAATTGTAATCGTGAACATGAGAGAGCAGTGGTGGCCAAGTGGTAACGGCCGCGACTTACGAGTTGTAGGTCGTAGGTTCGAATCCAGATAGGCGCTTTACTTTGTGTAATTTTCATCACCACTGCTCTCAAAACGGTGACGGAAAACATCGTGAGAAAACCGGCATGTCCTAGAACCAAAAATTCTCGAAGACAGATGTCACACTGCCAACCCGCACTGGGCCCGCGTGATGGATTACTCCCTCTCGCTGAGAGGAGGCCAGTGTCCCAGTAGTGGGAACATTGTATAGGCTGATTATGTTATGTTATGTGAACATGAGTTGTGCTTCGAATGGCGTAGATTACGCCATCTTGCGTTTTGGACGTGAAACTGCAATGCAACCAAAATAGGATTGAAACATGACGTTCAGAATCGTTGTTAAGAAGAAATATACAACGGGAATTTTCCTAATGATATTGGTGTTTTGGTGTCTCTCACGAGGTTGTGGATTCAAATCAAGGAAAGTACCAATACGATTTTTTTCAATTCTTAAGTACTTTCCGAGTTTATTTTGAACATTACTGATATCAGTGAAGGAAATCATCGTGAGGAAACCTGGACTTACACTTAATATAAGGCCGAAATTGCTAACCCGTCTTGAAGAAGCATGGTGATCAATGCTCGTGCCTTCTCTGTGTGAGAAGAGGCCTTTGAACTGCAGCGGGACAATTAGGTATAGTAGGCTAGTATTACTTATTATTTATTATAGTTTGATCAAACTGTAATCGCAATAGAATAATTTTTTTGAAGCTAAAACTTCTTTAGAGATAGGAAAAAACCATTGAATTCGCGCCACTGTTACCGTAAGCGACACCGCATCGGATGTCTTCGGCTGTCCTCCGGATGTACTCGGTTTTAATGTATATCCGATATGTCAGTGAGTGATGGCAAAGTATTCTGTTTGTGTTTTGTTTTCACTTCTGTCGGCACTCCCGGAGTGCCACTGTTTTTTTGTTTTTTGTAGAAATCAAGAATAATGTATGTCGATGTAATATCTTTGACGTAATTTTTCTTTGATTAGCAATTGACAGCATCATCATCATCATCATCAGCCTATAGCAGTCCACTGCTGGACATGGGCCTCTCCTATTGCACGCCATTCAACTCGATTTTCGGCAATTGACAGCGCTTTTCAAAATCCAAGGCTTTTCAAAGCTCTACAAGACGCCTTTATATAAACGCGCGGGTTTCACATAAACTCCGTGGTTACGATTTTTCCCGAGTATCTAGATTTCTCGATAATGTTTACATATTCCAGTATTGGCACGTTTGCGTAGAAAGGACTTTCTTTGAAAGCGGTGAAAGCAAATGACGTTTGCGCCTTAGCTTTCTGCGCCTATGTAGATAGATATGTATCCACAGTCTAGCTGTGCTTCGATAGGTAAAGGTTATATTTTTCGAAATAATAATTACTTTGCAAGGATAATAATAACCATAGTTGAAACACACAGCTTTAATTAACACATACAGGCAAACTAAAGTAAACCGTTACTCATAAAAAAATAAATGCCACAACTATAGTCACAAAGTCAATAATTTTACATTCATTGATGTACAGACGCCAGCATATCAAGCTACCCGAAACTGACCAATTTTCCCAATCCACTTTGAACGTTATACTTTAGCGATAAAGTTGAAAATCTATTAAAGAAATTTGACAGACTGTAGTAGCTTGATGTGCTGGTGTCTGTACCTTATCATAAACATAATATTATCACGATGATCACTAATAGAGAAGAAAAAGATACGTTGCGCCGATCCCGAATAAATTGGAATAAGGGCAGGAGATCGATGATGATGATGAAACACAATCTCATTGTTCGAAAAAGGCACTATGACATGCTAATGATCCCGAAAAATCCCAAAAAGTATCAACCACACTAAATTAAACCATCACTACAATGCCAACCGAACATTCTCAACCTACTACCGCGTACCAGCTAGAAGATCCAAAAAACGTTAGCCTAACAAAACGATATAATGGCATCGCAATCGTGCCACATCCATCAAACTCTCAAGTCGGTCAGGTATGCTACGCGGCGTACACACCGACGCACTTGTTTGATGCAAGAAAGAAAGAAATAAAAATGGACTTGGGATGTTTAAAAGTAATGTACACCAAGATTTCTTATTATTATTTATATTTAATATACGAAGTACCTACCAATGAACTCAAATATGTTAGTAACAATATTTCTTAACAACTTTGTTAGTAAACTTAGCCTAACACAGTTATGAGAAACCCTGCTAACCTAGCTCAAGCTATGTTTATGAAGAAGTAGTTAGGAGAAGTAACAACAGAATCAATAAAAACACTAGTAGAAATCGACTGATTAATTTAGTAGATACCAAAGACCGATCTAGAGATGATGTCAATACCAACAAGTTTCAACTTTTAAAAACAGAGCGAAGCTTTAAACATCAGAGTAAAGATGGAAGGAGTGTAAAATAAAACACATGAAATACTTCTAAAAGAAAATACTGTTATCATCTTTATCAACAATCCATATAATAATATAGAACTCCACAATCTTCCCACAATTACTAATCCAGTCTTTAACGAAGCTAATCAAATTCCAAAGAATAACACTCTGGAATAAGCGTTGTAGATGTACTGGCATAAAACTTGCCAAGTTGTAGAAATTAACTGAGACGAACTTTCCCGCATTGAACAAGCTAAAACTTAGAAGGAAACGAAGCAATTTATCGGTCGATGGTCTAATTGCAAATAAATCTTTATAAGACCGACTACAAGTTGAAAGTATGTACGTAATCGATATTTAACTTTAGAACTAGATATCGTTATGTGAGAGGTCCGTTTAGTAGCAGCTACAGTCATTTGTTTGTTTTTGCATCTATCTCTCATCCATATACAAATTTGTATAATGAATCCTTTGGAAAATAAATTATTTGAAGAGCGAGACTTTTGTCCAGCATCAGAATCTAATGTACAGATATTAAAAAAAAAAAATTGTTCTGATTATTATAATTGCCATTTCATTAGGATGCATATTGATCATGAGTATACGGAATAAATTAATCTTAACTATAGCTACTACATAATCCAAAAATCATAAGAGAATAGTTAAAATTTCTTATGCCAAAGCTGAAAACATAGCGGTACGACCTTCAACTCGTGTGTACTCAGCGCTATGTCTAAAAAAAGAGAGCAAAGACTCCGATCAATGTATAAAGTATTTGGAACAAGCGTTATCAAGTGCTATCATAATATTATTTTTTTTCTAATTAGAATGCGGAAAAAAAGTGATAAGTAACTCAAAGTGGAACTTTAAAAGGTTAAATCGAGGCGTTGTGATTAATAGAGACATATTGATCGGTTGAAAAGTACATGCAGCCGATCCTAGACAAACTGGAATAGCGACAGGGCGATGATGATGACGATAATGCATAATAAATACTAACACACAGATTTTGAAATTATACTGAAACGTTCAGACTGATAAAAATATCAACGAATAATGAATTGAGATGATACCTATTTGAAAACAATCAATTGAATCTGAATTAAAATTGGTTGTCAAAGTCGTTAAAAAGAGTTACCGTTTAGAAACCTCTAAAATAATAGACCAGTGTAAAGGGGATTCATCATATGAACTAATCATAATTTTAGCTTTTTAGAGGCATCTTCCCAAAAATAAGATTACCTTTTGTGTCCCCACAAATATATAAAAAATAATGCAGAACTCTAGAGCAGTGCAAATCCACCTTCCAGTAATTTTACACCTTATGTTTTACGTGAACTTAAAATGAAAATAGGCAAAAGCTAGGTCAAATAACAGGCAGTGCGAAAACAAGTATTGGCAACGCTTAAAACCATGTATGGCAAAATCGTGCTGCTCTAAGCAGTTGTTGGAAAAATCGAATAAGGGAAACGCAGTACTTTTACTTGGCACTTTTACGATAGGTAGTTCTCCTGAAAATACTGTTACTAGTCTCTGAGCTATTATAATCGTTAGTAGTGCCGATTCTGTCGTTCACAAACTAAACTAAATTTAAGTTCAGTACACCTTTTTCTTTCTATTTCATTAAGAAAAGGACAGAAGATAAATTTTAGTTTAGTCCTATCAAATTAATCAGCGCCTGACGTAAATTGACGTAATTTTGGTAGGCAAGTTTTTAATCACGTCTAAACTTGTATGGTGTCAGGCGCTGATTAATTTGACAGGACTAAACTAAAATTTATCTTCTGTCCTTTTCTTAATGAAATAGAAAGAAAAAGATGCACTGAATTTGTTTAGTTTGTGAACAAGGGAATCGACACCAGTGTCTGTGTCCAATCTCCAATGCTTAGTATATTATACCTATAATATTTCTTTCATAGAATTGCAAAAAGATGCTTCATAATTATTTTGCGTTCGTCAGCTTTATAGGGTTAAGCAGAAGTCAAGGATAATCAATTTAATTTTAGAATCTGCTGCAATTCAAAAATAATAATCTGAAAAGTCAAGGTCAGCCCACTTAAACTTTTTTCTAATGATTTTTCAACGGCTAACCTTTAAAAAATCATTAGAAAAACGTTTAAGTGTGGCCGTATCATGTCTATTGTTGTATTGTAGACATAACAAAGTATTCATTGCTAGACGACTTATTATAATTTAAAAAACTTACCATTTTCGCATATCTTACGACTAAGACCAAGAATGATTGAATTAATATTCATAACTTGTATTTTCGCTTCGGCGGATACAATAAATATCCAGAGTATCTTACTAATTGCTGCCTATGGATAAAATAATTTCCCTTTAATAAATTTCATTGGAAGTTAAATTTCCGAAATAAGTACCTGCTACGTTAATTATAATTTTACCAGCTCAAGCTTGAATTTCCAGAAAGTTTTGTGTCAAAGATAAATTCGAAGTAATCAGGGAGAGTGCTAGTCATTGAAGATATTTATAGAAAATGAAATTCAAGAGGAGTACAAAAAAATTAGTAATTGGGAAGAGAAACTTACTTAATGTTTCATTGATAAAACAGACAGAGAATAATAAAAAGGTGACGTTTCAAATAGAAGACATAACGTCTAGATATAATCAGCTGCTTATTTTCCCGCGCAAGTCGTATTAATTATAAATTCAATTCACCATGTGTGCAAAACCTGGTTTTTAATTAGTTACTCGGCGTTAATTGCGTCTAGTCCTGTTGATAATGATTAACGCAAAATCAAAATCAAAATATTTTTATTTCACATAAACCAACATGGGCACTTAATGAAACTTCAGAAGCTAGGTGCACGCAATAAACGTGCATTTGAAAAAGTAATATAATAACGAAGCTAGAATCCAATAGGAATTTCACAAGCTTCCTTGAAGACAGTTTAATAAATTAAAAATATGAGAAAGAAAATCTGATGTCTATTTTTTTATTAATATTATCTACTTCAAAGAGAACAAAATAATACATAAAGAAACATAATTTCAAAGCAAAATACATTTTTCATTTACTCACATGTGAAAATAATTTCTTTGCAGTCTTCCGACGTATGTTTGCCTTTTTTGAAAACCTTATCCTTCGTCACTTTATTTTTATGTTCAGTACGTATCAAAGAACTGTCATTGATCATTACTGTCTCAATTATAACTGTAAAAATAAAATGGTCAATTTGATGGTCTCACGATGCGTGGGTTTAGACCTGTTCGACCGCACTTTGTGTTGTATTTTTGTTTATAACATTAAACTTTATATCATTGGCTTTTCTGGCTTTCTTTTTTACTTTAAAATCTTGGTCTCAGGCATTCTTCCCATTCCTTCCTAGATAGTTTTCTTCAAAAATAAAATTATATAGTGGGTAATTGGTCTGCAAAACTTCCACGGCACAAGTCTAATAAAAATCAACTTTTCAAGCCAGCTCTTTTTAATAATGTCGAGGTTTAGAACAAAAAGTTTTAAAAGAATGACTCCTTTTCAATTTGAATTTGAACAGCGAATGAAAGTTTAGTGCCCACTAAATGAACTGGAGTTAGTAGTTTTATGTTTTCATTCATAATCATTTTATGATTAGTTAAACTATGAACTCCAATTGGAAACCCATTGATTGACCTCAAATTATCCATTGTTTCATTAACGCGTGCAGTATTGTCTTGCCCACCGAAATGAATTATTAACGCTTGCTTGTACACAAATAAAAAAAAGTGATTTCCTAACAAAAAAGCTCAAACTCAATCACAAACAATACTCCATTGTTATAATGAATTGTTTTGTTGCTTGTTCAACATAAAACTGCCTGATCATTGTTATCTTTTATTCCACCCACATGGTTTTTTAAATAAATTAAATCAATTAGTTGTTCATTTGTTTCTATTTCAAACATTACTTTCAATCTATTTCAATGTGAAACAGTTGCTTCAATTCCTTCACCACTTTACAGACTAATCATCGTAAAGTTTTATGCTTTCAAAGCATCGTTTCCCCGGTAATATCATGTTCCGCTGAACGTTAAGTCATAACATTTCACTGAAACTAAATCATCGCACGTTTCCGTTACCGTTTGTAATACACGTTCCATTAAAACGACGTCGGCAGACGGCAACATAGGTTTAATAACGTCTGTCATACCATACACATGTTTACTTTTGCCAATCAAACAGATCTAACTGCATTAGCCACATCCGCCTACCGTGAGTATTGCAACATCGTAACTGACCATCAAACGACACCACACTTGCACAATATACTCCGCTGTCGTCCACACTTAGTCTCACAACACTAGGAATCCTTCCATTCAGGGTTTGTGGGGCGCACTATCTAGGAACAAACATCCCTATACAAACAAGCCGGACCGTTGCGATGTTTCGAACGCGGGAACGGCGGCCGGCAGTGATGCACCTCCTCCGACGGCCGGTAAGCGACTGGCTGAAATCATGTTTAGTTGTGAGCCACACCGGCTATTGCATCCGAGCACAAACGACAACGGCCGAATGTAATTTTGAGGTGTAAACGGGATAGGTGAGAGATTGTAGGGAGTAGAGAGAGACGGACGCACAGGTGGGGTGGGAAATGGCTGCATCAGAGTGTAGGGGTTTTGTCTATGCAGGTTGGAGATTTAGAGTGCATTCGACCGAGAGGCGCCGACGACTGGAGACGCCTAGGGCGTCAGAAACCCTATCATTTTGTACCATTAATAAATTGATGTCTTCACTGGCCCGAATTGCGGCCAATTTTATTTAATTGTTGAAGACGATAAAGCAATTTTATGATAAATTGGTTTAGAATTGAGATAATTGTTTTATGTGGGCTGTAACAAGCTGGAGTGCGGTACAATATTTTGTTTTATTTAACTGATGAAAAAACATTATTCTGGTAATATAAGTGAGTGATAATTTTATTGTTTAATGGTCTCTTTTGATTTCACCAGGGAATAATGGAGTAAACTAATCACAAGTAATGTTTCCCGCCGAAGCTGAGACGCTATTTATAGGAAATTGATTACCGAGAACCTTGAGACCATTAACTTATCGCCTGTCTGTGACCACAAAACTAAACAAATTATTGCGATGATGGCTACTGTAAATGCTTTATTTAGCAATCAGACGGGCAATTCTCGTAATTTTAAGAACGTTCACAGTCTGACCTCAGTCTCAATTTATCACCTACCTCTAATTTCCCTACATTTTTGACAAGCTTTTGACATTGATTGTCGCTGAGATGAGATTGCGAATAGATTTTGAACGTTTTTAATTACGAGAATATCGGCCTTAGATGCTTTTTATGTATTTTCCGCCAAAGCCTAAAAACCATATTTTCTCAGAACCTTGGACCACTAGAAGTTATAAGGCCAAAGTAAAGGTAGAGCATCCAACTTGGATTAAATCTTGGCAGAAGGTTAAGACCTTTTTTTTTTTTTTTTTTTAACGTGGAGAAATGCTCATGCATTCTGCACTATCACGGGGAGATAGTGCAGTTATGTGGGACTCTAACCCACTAAAACTCCACGGTGTCCTCCTCTGCCGCTTACGGCGGGAACACGGGCACGCGTTTGCACTCATCCGTGAACCCGCCGCGGCTGTCCGTCACCGGACCCCCCTCTGGGGAGTATTCCCCATTACCGGCGCACCAGAACACATAGCACGCCGTGACCACCCCTGGGACCAAACCAGCACATGGGTGCCAGACGACCCCGTGTCTGGGCACCCTTGGTCCCCCTGCGACGGGTCAGGTAATTGGCCCCGCCACCTGCCAATTTTCGGCCGCAGAGGATAGGGAGAGCGGCCAACGTCATACCAACACTCCTCTTCCCCTGCGGCCCCACCGCGTCCGCCATCAGACGGTGGCGACCATATAATTTTTCTTAAAGCTACATTTACAGTATCGTTACCTATATTATTTTGACACCACCAACTTACATTTTCCAATAGTCCTGCTCTAAATATCCGTTTCAGAACTTCTATAAGTGCGTATGATATTCAGGTAACGCGAGTGATCTGCATGGACGTGGCTCGTATAGATTTTATGTACGAGTAGGTAAGTGTGAAACTAGTACCGAGGTAGACATGTTGACGTGTTTCCTGATGCGTGTACTATGTTCGAGTTGGGGGGTGAAAATAAATTGGGGTTTAGTTGACGAAATAAGTGTGTACTGGTTATATATATATTTTGTTTGTTTTTGAATATTATTACATCAACGTTAAAATCCATTTTAAAGTTTCGTCCCGATTCACCCCTGCATCCCTATTCATCCCGTCTTACCGGTATTTAACATTATAACCTTACGAATTGAAATGATTAAACTCAATAGAAATCACACGAAATTAGGCTGCCTGCAACCCTACAAAGTTCTTTAAGCGCGTGGCCAATATTAGAACTATCTAGGCTATCTTGTTTTGTCAATACAATTTCTGTGATAATTTCACAAATACCTATACAGAATGTCCCTGGAAGTATGGATCAAATCGAATAGGGGCGTGGGCAAGGTCATTTTCAAACTTTTTAACCCTGAGAGTGTCGGTGATTTTTTTTACGTTTCAAAAGTTATGAGCAATATTTTTTATTTTCAATCACTTCGACATTATCTTATTTTCTAAAATACCTTCATAATATTACTCCGAACTGTTGCTTTCCATTCTTTCAAGTATTTATAGCTTACCCCAACCACAGCCATTCAAAATAGGTCCACGCTCGAAGCAATTAGCGTCCTTCGCTTTAAGAATATTTACGAGGTGTCTTTCTGTCTGTCCCGAGATATATCGTAAGTGAAGTGACCATCAGCACGATATACGAGACGGGGTATTTTGTGGAGTATTCAGGCTGTTAGAGAAATAGGTTTATGAATATTAAAAGGTTATTTGGTATGGGTTAGTATTAAGGGGACTACAGGACCTAAACGCAAAAAACGCAAGTTTTATAATGCCTAAAAGTATATAATAAAATAAATAATCGACGACAGTAAACAAAATCAGAAAAATATATGATATTCTTCAGGATATATGCTTGTTAAATAGTGTGTTAAAAAACATAATACAACTAATTTAATACGACAGAAAAAAAATCATGAATATACATCTAAAAACTTTATTTTTACTTACATTAAAAACCATACTATACATACAATCATTCTGATTTTTTGTCAGATGATTCTAGAAGCAACATACTAAAGTACTAGTGTTTTAATTTTTTAGTCCAAACAATAGATTTTTTGTAAATAGATAATTGCTTCATATTTTGCAATATCTATCTTTCTATCTTTCTTTTCTATGCAGTCCGACAGTGACCGCGCTTTAGGTCATGTAGTCCCCTTAAGGTAGGTAGTAATATTACTAAAAGCCAGTTTGGGATTTTCGAGATGCTGTCAGTCTTTTAAAAAGTGGTAATTATATTTTGCCACTTTGAGACAGCCTTCGAAAATGTGAATTGAATTTTTTTATGTTTGATAAAATCTCTTTGTATGTTACGAGTATGTTGCTAGATTAGTTTTTTTTTAAAGAAGAAGTATGAAATGGTGCTCATTGCAGCTATAAAATAGAAAATGACAAAATTGATGATTAGCAGTATTGAGCAGTGGTGGCCCAGTGATAACGGCTGCGACTTACGAGTCGTAGGTCGTAGGTTCGAACCCTGACAGGCGCTTTATTTTGTGTAAATTATTTAATCACCAATGCTTTCAAAAACGGTGAAGGAAAACATTGTGAGTAAAACCGGCGTGTCCTAGAACTAAAAATTCAAATATACTCGTATGACATCCGCCAACCAGCACTGGGCCCGCGTGGTGGAATACGGCACATTTCTTCTCGCAGAGAGGAGGCCTGTGTCCCAGCAGTTGGAACATTATAGACTGATTAGGGTAGGAGTAGGTTAGGGGTAGGACACCACGCGAACGAAGTCACGCCGGGCAGCTAGTTTTATTATAAAGTTCCTAAACCCATATCTTTAACAGTATCATACAACGACCAACGAGTAATACAGTAACATTATGACCTATCATTTTGCATCTTTCCATATAATCTTTACCATTAAACAACGGTTTTATTCGACCATCGCGCTTAACGGCTTACGGGGTGAGTAGAACAAGTAAGTAATGTAAGAAAAAATTTAACATTACCAAGTGTTGCAATAAAAACTCAATTCTTATGCTACAAAGTGTTGGACATGATGGTAATAGTGAAGGTTGCAGTGAGAGCGAGATGAGTATAACATACAATAAAAAATAAGTTTATAAACTAAAACCCAACTACTGAAAAGGATGAAACAAGAAAGTACCTTCCCGTGGTCGCATGCTACCAAAGCTTATAATGTGTTAGTACAGCGGCCACGGGAAGGTACTTTCTTGTTTCATCCTTTTCAGTAGTTGGGTTTTAGTTTTAGTTTTTAGTTTTTAAATTAATTTTTATTTAATTATTTTAGGGTTTATTTCAGTAAAATTTGTATTTTTGAAAAATTCTGCTAATTAAGCCCTTTCATTACCCAACAAGGCGTGATTAAAAAAAATTTTTTTAGATCATGACTTTATTTCCGCTAGAGGGCACCATATTCAATTTAATGTGACGTCACATAGTCTATAACCAGCGGACAATCAAGACGCTTCTATACCTCATTTGTCTATTTATGACGAGTAGTTTACAAGTTATGAGGGTACAGATGAACGTACATTCATACATACATTCCGGTCAAAATCATAACCCTCCTTTTTGCTTCGCCGTAGTCGGGTAAAAAATACCCTGAAGTGCTCTGTACCTAGGCAGCATATTATACTATGTAAAGCTCGCTTAGCTAGCATATTGCATACCAAAGGTTAGGGGTAAGCTTGTCCCTTTACTACAATCAGCATTCAGAGTGAACTAAGCTAACTGACGATACTACAAAGCAAATCATGCCCACCAACGAATAGAATACTCTTTATTATGAAAGTCAAAGCCAAAGTCATCAGTTTTTGAGTAAACCTAGCATGAAACTTCCTCTCTCTAGTAGAAAGCTAGGTTTTACCAGATTATCTTTCAAGTCTTTTTTCACACAGAAATCGAACAAGCATCAATCTTATCTTGTTACTTTAGACTACAGATGATTTAATTAAAAACGATTCAAAAACAAGACATTTCAGTTTAGGTTCCTAAACTGCATCGCTTGAGCTGGTCTATGGACGTCATGGTACCGAACAAGTATGAATGAAACCAAAACTTGCGACTCAGTTTGGAACAATCGCTGTCAGTAGATGGCACAGCCTAAACTGAATCGTTAAACTGACGTCATGGTACGAATTAGAAGAACAGTTCAGTTTAGGTCCTAAAATTTATCGCGTTAAGAGCTTGTGATATGACTGCTGCAGTGTGTACTCGATTATTCTGTCTAACTTTTTGTTATCGTGTGTCACCACTCAACCCATACTTTTGATTTTGAACCAACAACTTGATGTTGAACTATAAGTTCCTCAAACCCTTGACCGAAGTCAAGGGCGTAGAACGCGGGTCAGTGACAATAGCATCCTGAAAACAGTGGTGGGTCTTTACTCTCCTTTTCTGAGGCATTATGTGGGGAGAATGGTCAGGTAGTTTATTCCTTGCATTATCGTTCTCTGCACATTCTGCCACCATCATCTACTATTATTTTGCTTGTTATTCTTCTCCTTATTTTGTGTACTACTAACACTAGTTAAAAGATATTTTACTAACACAAAATGGACTATATAATCAGCCTATAATGTTCCCACTGCTGGGATACAGGCCTCCTCTCTGTGAGAGGGAGTGGGCCGTAATCCGCCACGCGGGCCCAATGCGGGTTGGTAGATGTCACATGTCTTCGAATTTTTGGTTCTAGGACATGCCGGTTTCCTCACGATGTTTTGGTTCACCGTTTTGAAAGCAGTGGTGATGACATAATTTACACAAAGTAAAGCGCCTGTCTGGGTTCGAACCTACGATCTACAACTCGTAAGTCGCGGCCGATACCACTGGGCCACCACTGCTCCCGAAGTGAATAAATAAATAAAATTAAAGCCCTCGCCTGCTGCGCCAAAATTCGACAAACCTCTATGACTGGCACCCCACCTTCCCCGCCCACGTTCCAATGCAGTGCTTCGACGATGTTTGCACGTTCCCCGGCTCGTGGGCGCGATCCTGATTTTATTACCGAACACTCTTACTTATGCAGTTTCATTTTATTTCGCCGTTAAAGTGTGTCTGTCTGTTCGTCTGTCTCGTATGTGCTGCCTGATTGGACGTGGGTGTTTTTTGGGATGTAGGTATTGTTAAAACACCGGTTTTTGAACTGGTCCAGTTGATTTGAAAGAAGCTGAGTAATTTGGAGACTTTTACCCCCTTACATATAAACGTTATATAGCGTCTGTTGGTTAGGTTAGGGTTTAAACAACGCTTTGTCTTCTTCTTTCCAAAGTCAAATTACTGACGACTGTAACAGAGAAATCGGTGTGTAACTATTCATCTGATATAATACGTTTATTAGCAAGGGGGTCAAAATATAAAGAACATCACGCCTACATTTTCTAAAAGGATGCGCAGAGCTCAACTTTTTTCATTGCTCCAGTTATTTCATCTATGAAGTGAGTTTCATTTTCTAAATGAAGACAACGAAAATTTCCATTACAAGAAGTTCGTAATATATGTTCGTTATGCTCTTCCATTCATGAATGTAAAATATTTTCCATCATAATAAATGTTCCATAACAACCATAAACTAAAATGCCGCAAATAAGTAGAAAAATATAAAATCATTCAAAGCAGAATATTCTCAGAAATTGTTTTCAAATGAAACCTGATTTTTCTATTATTATAATATTCAGAGTTCCAAGAGTTCCATGAATATTACGGGCTTCCGGAACGGTATTTTAATGATTTTACTTTTATTTTATCTTTATCTTTGTATTAGGAAGAACTGAAGGTTTTTTCGATACTTATTATAATAGGCTGGTACTATTAACTATGATCTCTTGGTCATAATTTTGAAGGCTAATTCATGTAATTAAAAATGTTTATAATCTAGTCGCAATCTCATCTCAGCGATCTATGTCAAAACTTTAAAAAAAAATGTCGGTAAATTAAAGGTATTTTTCACAGATTAGGCAATCATCATTTCAGCCGAAACACGTCCACTGCTGGGCATAGGCCTCCCTCAAGCACCTTCACTTCGACCGGTTCGGTGCTTCTCGCATCCAACGGGTTCCTGTGGACAAGGTCATCGGTCCACCTTGTGGGAGGCCTTCCAACGCTACGTCTTCCGGTACGCGGTCGCCACTCCAGAACCTTTTGGCTCCATCGGCCATCTGTTCTGCGAGCAATGTGCCCTGCCCACTGCCACTTAAGTTTGGCAATTCTTCGGGCTATGTCGGTTACCTTTGTTCTCCTGCGGATCTCCTCATTTCTGATTCGATCACGCAGGGAAACTCCAAGCATAGCCCTCTCCATTGCCCTTTGGGTGACTTTTAGCCTTCTAATAAGGCCCATTGTGAGCGACCACGTTTCAGTGCCATATGTCATCACTGGCAACACGCACTGGTCAAAGACTTTCGTCTTGAGACACTGCGGTATGTGGGATTAGTCAATAATACCTTTAATTTACCGACATTTTTAAAAAGCCTGAAATCAGACTGCGAGCGTTCTTAAAAATCCGTACGGGAATTGGCACTCAGATGGTATATCTATTGAACACTCTGTTTAACTAACAGTATAGAGGTATGAGGAACAGGGTGTAAAGTTCACTCACACTCTATACAAAAGAGAGGATCCTCCGACAAGACGGGTGTTGTGTCTGGCGGGGAACTGCCCGATGATTCATGTCGGGTCGTTGTATCTATGCTAGTTGCGCGGTAAACTCTGCTTGCGAGATGCAGGATTTGCGTGACGTCAGTATGACGCGGTGTTCGCATGTAGCGTTGTAGATACCGCTACAACAGTAATTAATTTCAAATACTATATTGTAAAATGTAATGAAGTTTCATAGAGTTCTCAGACGAACTTCCAATCCAATAAATATCAACCAGGCCTCTATTACTTGCAGTATTATCGCGGCATAGTAATTATAGCAACCAACCCTAGGATTACCATCCTTTTTTTTTTTTTTTTTTTTTTTTAACGTGGAGAAATGCTCATGCATTCTGCACTATCACGGGGAGATAGTGCAGTTATGTGGGACTCTAACCCACTAAAACTCCACGGTGTCCTCCTCTGCCGCTTACGTCGGGAACACGGGCACGCGTTTGCACTCATCCGTGAACCCGCCGCGGCTGTCCGTCACCGGACCCCCCTCTGGGGAGTATTCCCCATTACCGGCGCACCAGAACACATAGCACGCCGTGACCACCTCTGGGACCAAACCAGCACATGGGTGCCAGACGACCCCGTGTCTGGGCACCCTTGGTCCCCCTTTGACGGGTCAGGTAATTGGCCCCGCCACCTGCCAATTTTCGGCCGCAGAGGATAGGGAGAGCGGCCAACGTCATACCAACACTCCTCCTCCCCTGCGGCCCCACCGCGTCCGCCATCAGACGGTGGCGACCCCGTCAAGGCCGCGGAAAGTAGGGAGAGCGGCGCACCGCAATACCGGCACTCCTCTCCCGCCGCGGGGGGGTTTGTGTTTGCAAATTTATGTTTTGGCTTCCAACAACACGCTTCGCTTGCTTACTTGCTTGGCTTGGTTTTGTAGACGCAAACCTACCTTGTCTCCTCCTTCAGAGGTGGCGAGGTGGCGGGGTCTTGAGGGAGAGCGCAACGGTCGTGTAGATCCTCAAGGCAAGTCTGGTGATGTTCCTTCTCGAGGTTGCTCCCCGTTATTGGTCTAATTCCTTAAGAATTAGACGTAACAGAAATCACCGGGCGATTATCTCAGGGGTGGCGAGGTCATGCCCCTGGGTGTCCACCATAGAACAAGAGCAGATGATGGACAGCAATGACCTCCCGCGTGTTTGTGCCGTGCGCGGGGACCCGTACGGAGGGATGAAGGAATCCTGGTGGTTGAGTGGAGCAGGTTGCACACAACACACCACTTTGGCCCGGATTTCCTCTTACACGGGAGGTAATGGAGTAGCTACCCATTATCAACCGGCTGAGGCATCCCATAAGCGGGATGTCAAGCGAGGATCGGCTTAGTGGGGGGGGACAGCCGGCGTAGCGTGGGGTCTTGGGATGAGTTGCGGCATAGTCTCGTGTCGTTTACAGTTCCTTGATCTTCCGTTACGTGCGGGCTCGTCAATTTCCTACTAGGTTGATCCTATACCGAAGGAGTAGCTCTGGCGTTCGCTCGTTGAACGGGCGACGTCCCCGACTGAGGGCTCCGTGGCGGGTGGAGAGCTCCAACGGTGAATCAAAACATCCTAACATATGGATAAAGAGACCAAAGCAACAAAATCACAAGCTGCGTCCCGCTCGTCGGATGCGCTTACAAAAACCAACCCACCAAAGGCTGCGTCTTCAGATGCGCCATCCACATCCAACATAAAGGCTGCGTCTCAAGATGCGCCTAAGAGGCAACTGCCCAAGACTGTGTCCAATAAACACAAACGTTCGGCGGCGTCCAAGGATGCGATGAGGAAGGCAACCGCAAAGGATGCGCCACAACAGGCTGCGTCCCGAGCAATCCCAACCTCATCTGCGTCCACGGATGCGCCACCTAACATAACTCTGACTGAGAGGCCTAGGACAGCACTCGCTCATGGCGACTCGAGGAGTACTGCAAATGTAGATGCGCCCAAAACACGGGCTGCGTCGACGGCTGCGGTCTCTGAGAGGGACCTGACGAGTCTGAACGAAGCCCCATTGGAAGGAGTATCAAACGCCAATAGATGGCAAACAGCCACAAACAAAAAGACGTCCCTCAAGGCGGTACCGGCTACGGCTGAGATGCCAAAAGGCGAGGCTGCCACCAGCGTTAAGCGCAAACGCAGCGAGAGACCAAGAGGGAAGAAAAACCCAAACAAGACCAACACCGAACCAATGGCAAGGGCGCAGAAGCGTTCGCGTCCCGAAGATTCCGTCACACCAACGGGGATCAGCAAGAAGAGCAAGCCTGCTCGCTCCCGTATGGTGGATGGAACTTTGGTGAGTTACGCTGAAGCGGCTGCGTCATTCAGGAGCAACGAGCTGTGTGTTGCCGTCATGACAGAGCCTTTTCTGGAAATGACGCAGGAGCAAGCGGAGGGGATCCGTCAGGTGATAGAGGACCAGCTCCGGGCTCTGTTAAAGGCTCCTGAACCTGAACCAACAGAAACAAACCACAATACCGCGATCCATTTTAGAGGCCGGGCTCACTTTGCTGAGGGCGTCCTTAAGACATGGTGTGAGGACGACTTCACAATGGCCTGGCTCAAAGGGGTCGTAAATAACATACCGTCTCCGTTATCGGGGACCAAGCTCACCGTTCGGCCTCAAGCTGACATACCCAAGAAGGTAGTGTGCATGCTGTTTGTCCCCGAGAACAGCGAGGACACAACAGAACTGCTCAGGATGTTGGCGAGGCAGAACCCGAACCTAAAAATAAACACCTGGACACTGACACACGAAAGGGCTAGGCAGGAGCCCCCGGGAACTTGTCTCTTCTTTCGTGTGCCGGAACCCATGGTCAAAATTATAAAAGACCAACAACGGCGAGTATACTACCTTATGGGCAGTATATACATCCGCTTCCTGGAGGAGGGTGGTACCAAGGAGGATGCCGCCGCGATAACAACGGAAACAGCCTCGAGTGCGCCAGAAAGGGAACCTGGTCTGCCGCTTCCGGAGCGTTCACCATCGCCTCTCGCGATGGAGACTGTTGGGGAGGCGGTAGAGTTGGCGACCTCCATGGCAGCGCTGGAGGTTCTCTCAACAACGGGCTCAATGAGGGATCCACCCTCGTCCGGTCTGACTTCGGACGAGGATTGCTTTCCGCCAGAGGAGAGAAGTGAGGGCGAGGACAGCAGCCTCTGCTCCTCTCCTGTGCGGGACTAGGATCCTACAGACCAACCTCCAGCACAGTCAATCTGCGTCGGCCACCTTGCGCAGAGTGCTGGAGAACCAACAAGAAAAGACCATCGCCCTTATCCAAGAGCCGTGGATTAGGGGTGGCAGAATATGCGGTCTTGGTAACATCGGAGGTAAGTTGCTACTAGACACCTCCGCCAGTAACCCACGCACCTGCATTCTTGTTCCCAAACTTGTACCTAACCTTTTAATCAACGAATTCTGTTCAAGGGACCTGACAGCAGTCAGGCTTTTCAGAACCGAACAGGAACTCCCGGACATTGTACTAGCCTCGGCTTACCTGCCAGGCGATGAGGACGTGCCTCTGCCAGAGCTCGCCTCACTGGTTGAGTACTGTGAAAAGGAGAAACTGGAACTAATCATCGCGACTGACTCCAACGCGCACCACACGCTCTGGGGTAATGTTAAAACCAACAACCGAGGTGAGGAAATGCTTGATTTTATTCTTAGTAATAACCTTGTTCTACTTAACAAGGGCTCCGAACCTACCTTCATAAACGCAAGATCGCAAACAATAATAGACCTTACTTTAGCAACCATAGGTATATCCAACTCCATACAGGACTGGCATGTGTCCACCGAGATATCATGCTCAGACCACAGATGGATCCGCTATACCATCAACTTCAACTTAACCAAACCACAACCAAGAAGGATTCCTCGCAACACAGACCAAGTCAAGTTCACTAAACTCGTTAAAGCTGAACTAGGAAAAATACCCGCCCTTCCGGCTGAAATACCAGTAACCAACTTAGACGAACATGTCAACAAGATCACATCCATCCTTATATCTAGCTTTGAACAGTCTTGTCCCCTCACGGTACCTAGGCAGGGAGGTCGCCGCTCCTGGTGGAGTCCTGAACTGGAAAGACACCGACGCAGGCTGAGAAGACTGTTCAACAGAGCTAGGAACACAAGGTCGCCAGTTGACTGGGACCGCTACACAACAGCTCGTAAAATATATAAAAAACTGATACGCCTCAGAGGGAAGAATAGCTGGAGACGTTTCTGTACTAACATTGAAAATAACAACCAAGCAATGAGAGTCAAAACCTGTCTTGCTAAAGAGACAGACCACTCAATAGGATGCCTGAAAAAACCAGACAACACCTACACAACAAACGACGCTGAGACAAGCGAACTACTCCTGACCACCCACTTCCCAGGATGCCAGATTGCCACCCAGCAAAGCTGGGAACCGCACAGGGAGAGGCCCACGGGCATCCTAGATTGGGAAGTGGCGTCAGAGGTAATCGATAAAGACAAAATAACGTGGGCAATCAACACCTTCCTACCCTTCAAGGCAGCAGGACTAGACGGTATCTTCCCGGCTCTGCTCAGGTGGAGCCGAGACTTACTGGCTAGTTACCTCGCTGAGGTGTTTCGGGCCTGCCTGGCACACCGCTACATTCCCTTGAAATGGCGGGAAGTAAAAATAATCTTTATACCGAAACCTGGTAGGGGCGACTATACCCAGCCCAAAGCTTTTAGACCTATAAGCCTCTCCTCGTTCTTCTTGAAAACACTGGAGAGGCTGGGAGATAGGAAGATAAGATCCCAAATTTCGATACAAAGACCTCTACACCCTAATCAACACGCCTACTGTGCAGGCAAATCAACTGAATCAGCACTCCATAGCGTAGTATCACGCATAGGAAATGCTCTTAAAGCCAAAAACCCAACATTAGGCGCTTTCATTGACATAGAAGGTGCTTTCGACAAAACTAACTTCGCCAGCATCGAACGGGCACTTGCCACGCACGGTGTTGCGCGAACACTCATAGAATGGATAAATAACATGTTAAAACACCGTGCTATTCAATTTACCGTGAATACCACCACACGAGGTATCGTGAGTAGGGGCTGCCCACAGGGTGGGGTGCTGTCACCACTGCTGTGGAATTTAGTCGTAAATGAGCTCATTGCAGAGCTCAACGCCAGCAGTCTGTACTCGGTGGGATATGCGGATGACATAGCAATTCTGATTTCAGGGAAGTTTGAGGGTATCCTATGCGATCTCATGCGTAGGGCCTTCAAAATAATCGAGGGTTGGTGCTCGAAGCACGAACTATCGGTTAACCCCTTGAAGACAGAATTAATAATGTTCACCAACAAAAGAACCATTGGACCCCATAGGCTTCCAAAACTTTTCAACACAGAACTAACACTTAAAGATGAAGTCAAGTACTTGGGGGTGATTCTTGATAGCAAACTGCTCTGGAACAAGCATCTTGACTACAAACTTAATAAAAGCACAATTGTATTCTATCAATGTAAAAGAATGTTAGGAAAAACATGGGGGCTCTCTCCGAAGATTACTCTGTGGTTATACAAAGCGCTGGTCAGGCCAATGTTGGCTTATGGCGCTCTGGTCTGGTGGACGAGAACCGAACTCTCGACCACTATTACCAGACTACAACGCTTCCAACGACTGGCCTGTTCAGCTGCCACTGGCTGCATGAGAACCACCCCAACAGCAGCCATGGAGATAGCCCTTCAATTAACTCCCCTTGACCTGTACATACAGCAGGAGGCGGCGCTAGCTGCCATCAGGCTAATGCACCTGGGCATATGGGGCAATAACCTTAACAGTCCACACGCTAAAATCCTGAACCGGGCGATTGTGTACCAGCCTCTCATCGCTGCACCGTGTGATAGAACACCTAACCAACCGATGTTTAACAAAAACTACGTCATACAAACAACTCAGGAAGATAGGGATCAGTCAGGAGCCAATGAAGTGCGCATCTACACAGACGGCTCAAAGACACAAAACGGTTCAGGTGCCGGCGTACACTCCCTTGACCTTAATATTAACTTCTACATACCACTAGGCATACACAGTTCGATCTTTCAATGTGAATGTGTTGCCTTAACACAAGCCGCAATAGCAGTAAAGCGCTTAGGCATCCGGTATTACGGCATTAAATTCTTATCCGACAGTCTATCTGTGCTCAAAGCTTTAGAGAACAAACAAACTAACAACAAACTAATCTTTGAGTGCCATTTAGCTCTGGAGAGTTTATCGACGTGCAATCGAATCACACTCCAGTGGATCAAAGGGCACAGTGGATCCTTGGGCAATGATGCTGCAGATGAACTTGCGAAGAGAGGCTCTGATTTGGAGGTGCTAGGCCCGTACCCACTTCTCCCTCTGCCTTTCTCACAAATTCGTGCGTGGATTCGCCAAAGATCGACTGAACTCCATAACAACAGATGGTCACGGGTAACAGACTGTAGACAGTCGAAATTGGCTTTACCAATGGTACACCCGCGACTAACCAAAAAACTTCTTAGCTTAAGTAGAAATAACCTCAGAATAATAATAGGTACAATTACGGGCCATAACCACCTCAACAAACATCTTTTTAACATAGGCGCCACGGACAGCTCCCTCTGCAGGGGCTGCCTTGACGCCGAGGAATCAGCCGCCCACGTCATCCTGGAATGCGAGGCCGTGGCTTCTCAACGTAAAGAAATCCTCGGAACAGTGAGGTCGCTCCGTGAAGCCTGCGAAGCTCCCAGGAAGCTTCTGTGCTTTTGGGCGGAGCTAGGCTGGCTTTCTTAGCCAGAATCCCTACGCACAACGGACCAAATGGGAGTCTAAGTGCGGAAAAGGGAGCCCCATCATCATCATCATCATCATCCTCTCCCGCCGCGGCCTCCAACCCTCAGCCGCGACGCCTCCCACACGACATCGCGGCCCGCCTCAGTTGCGATGTCGCCCAAGCGGCACCGCAACCTACTTGTTGGCCGCTACGCCGTCGGCTTACAGGCAAAAGCCCTGACGAGCGGCCCCTCCTCGGGTTCCTCTTCGCTTCACCGTGGGGGTCCAAGCCACGGCTACTGAGCCCCCCCGCCTCGACAATGCGGGAACCCACCGGGGGGGGATTACCATCCTGTCATAAGTATTGGTACCTATAGTTTTTACGCACAAATGTACTGTATGACACATTGTAACAGCTCCCGTTCATAACTACCGGCAGTCGTACACATCATGGCGTCATGTGTCATAGGAGACAGCGAAATTAGTAGTAAAAACTTTTTGAGAGAAAAATAGGTTTATTTGTTACATAAACACGTGCATAGAAAAAGATAATTAATTCTAATAACAGGAAAAATAAAAAGTAGATGTCAGTTTCCATCAGGTGGACCATCGCATTGCTTGACAATAATGTACACTCAATTCTTCTGTCGTAATGGAAAAAACTAGGTGTATCAAAAAGCATTTCATTAGCCAGCTAATCAACAAGGAAGTTGAGGAGCTGTGTCTTTTTCTATTTATTAAAATTCTTTCAT
Organism: Hydraecia micacea; assembly: GCA_914767645.1. Classification (NCBI taxonomy): domain Eukaryota; kingdom Metazoa; phylum Arthropoda; class Insecta; order Lepidoptera; family Noctuidae; genus Hydraecia; species Hydraecia micacea. Next base: position 3,456,187 of record OU611793.1, on the reverse strand, counting down.
TCGCTCACTTTGCACAAGGGTTCCATATAACGAAGATGAGTACCAGGGAAGGTTTTCTAAAAATTCATCTCCTTAAGAGTTTAAATAGGAGACATGTGGAAGTTTTCATTTTGTTTTCCGTTTGGAAATCCTATCAGGCAGACGGCTTATCTCTGAAGAACCTCAAAACTGCTGTCCTCTCATCACTTAAATCACATCCAGATAATGTCGGAAGTCCGTTGTTTATGGGCTTGACTGTCCACGCATAGTCACGAGCGTGATATTACGACTAAATGGCTATATAACTATTGTTTATATGCTGTTTACATAACTGCGAGTGTCATGCAGTGGATACTGAATGGGGGCAGGTTTTTGACGTTAATAGTGCAGATGATAATTCTCCACTGATGTGTATTTTGGAGTTGTTTGTCAGATAGCAGGCAACTCTGTCATTACTTTTGTTTGCTAAAGACCAGTTCATCTATGGCACGCCTGGTAGTCTTCAGGCTGCTCGTTTGATTTTCAGGTCAGACAGAATAAATGTAGCGTTTTGCATTGGAACATCCTTTGATACTACTTGGACTACTGCCAGATTTCTATAGAAATTAATTCACAAAGCGGTGAGAATTTTGCGACTTCCATAATCTAGAAAGTTGTGAAAAACTAAAATGCAGTTCTTAATTTTATACTTTATTTAAAAACTCTTTAACACTAAGAAGTAAGGCGTCGAACTGGCTAGCACAGAACCTGAGTTTTAACTGAAGTCGAATGCACTCTTCCTTCGAATATTTAGCTTAATAATTATAAAAGGTTTTTAGAAATACTACATTAATCCTTAATCAACCCATAACGTTCTCACTGCTGGATGCAGAACTCTTCTGTGAGAGGGAGTGGGCCACCACATGAGCCCAGTGCGGGTTGGTAGATGACACATGTCTTCTAATTTTCGGTTCTAGGACATTCCGGTTTCCTCGCGATGTTTTTCTTCACCGTTTTGAGAGCAGTTAGTGCTGAAATAGACTACACATAATGAAGTGCCTGTCTGGCTACGAACGCACGCGTAAGTCGGAGCCGTTACCACTGGCCGCCATTGCTACAAAAAAAACTACCAAAAAACCTGTATAGTCAGTGTGCATACCATTTTTCCATTTCCAATTTTTCTCTACGTGAGGTCATCATCCAGCCTTATTACAACTTCAATATTCGATCCAGTCTTTACAAGATACAGTAGCACTGATTAATTCATGAACCTATTCAGAGAAACCGACATGCGTCCCAAAGAAACCACGAAAGCCATAAAGAATTCACAAAAAATATCCAAACAGTTAACTAATTCCTAAGGGACAACACACAATTAGTGATGTATTAATACAATCTATCGATACTGAATGATTTTTGCAATTTGGTTACATATCGATAAATTGTAAAGCTTTAGCTCAGACTAAACCATTTATGTGTAAATAACTTTTGCCCATGTCTTCTTACACGTGGAGGTCGGAAATTATCCCATAGGAACTTAGTACCGGGATAAAAAAGTATCCTATGTCCGAACCCGGATCATGGTCTACCTGTGTGCCAAATTTCTTCCAAATCCGTTCAGCTGTTAAGCCATGAAAAGATAACAGACAGACATAGTTACTTTTGCACAATATTAGTATGGATGTAGGTATGTAGTCAAAATCCGTCATCATGGACTAATTTCATGTCGTGACCTCCTCGCAATCAGAGATCCTGTAAGCAAATGCTATTAATAAGCTTTAAAAGTCATCTGAATACGATATGATGGGCAGGAATTAGTTGCTGCCAAAAGGGAGATCTTAAAAGACAGTACAGCAACAGCTATACAGTATTCAAGCTGGAGCCTTGTAGTTGCTCATCGCTTTACGACTTATGGGTAAAGAAACCGGGTTTATTTATCGTTCATCACGATAGCGCTTTGCTTAGCACTAGTAAGCTAGCACTCAGCCACCTAAGTCCTCCCGCTGTCTTTCCACTACACCAAGCGTTTGTTAATTCCTATTTCTTTAAAAGAGAACATGACCTCTGGGTTTGGTTCGGCATTTCTTCTCAGGGATCAGTCAGCTAAGAAATGCCGGCGACATCTAATTTTAAAATATTTACCAACAAAATATTGACGTGTATAAACGTGTCTTAAACGATCTCTTTACAGAAAATAGGGTTGAAATTAAACGAATTTGATAACTCTTTGCCCCTGCAACTTCTCTGCGAACTCTGAATCTAAATCAAAATATCGACAAGACCCCATCGATTTCGCCCAACCCTACAAATCACTCAGCTCATTTACTGACCTAAACTCTCCGCGATAATGCGAACTAATGAAAGATCTTCGTAATTAGTTACGAGGTATCAATTATTTATAGTCCGGGACCGTGGGGCTACATAATAGATAAAGTCCGGGATCCCGGGCCTGAGGGACGGACCCGAATGTTTTGGATAAAATGGGATTATCAGTGACAATTATTGACTCTGTTTTTGGGGTTCGATTTTGTGGTGATGGATTGTGGGGGCTGGTCATCTTGTGTAATGTATAAAAAGTTCGATTACCTACTGTTGCAACTGGCAAATAAATAATACTTTGTAATTTAGCTATTATTTTCTTCCTTGTCAAACTTGTTGGACCTACCTTACCTACATAGATAGTTTGTGAATTATGTGGTCTCCTATAATGGATTCATACATGTGTATTTGTCCCTGTCTATGTTAACGTGCATGTAATTGTGTAGCCTCTGTTGGCGATCTAAGAAATAAATAAATAGCTGTAGGGAATATTGTAAGCCATGTATTTATGATAAATGAATGACAATTGATTTTATTTCTGTAAGTAGGTAGGTTTATGCAAACATTTTTAAACGTCAATTATAATTAAAAAACTAGAAACTACAACTATCCGACTACTCTATGGCCGCTATCCCACTGGCGTTTTACGAGCGTTGGCGCTTCTCCAACGTCTGCGCAGCGCCAACGATGCGCAGACGCGACGTAAACGTCGCGAGTTTCAGTGTGGTAACCCCCACCCGCGCCCACACAGTCAGAGCGGGATGGCGTGATTCTACCTGTTGCCAAAAAACGCAAGAAACTCGCGACGTTGGCGCTGCGCAGACGTTGGAGAAGCGCCAACGCTCGTAAAACGCCAGTGGGATAGCGGCCTAAGAAGAAATTCCCAAACAAACTCTCGTAGAGGTCACAGTCTCTTTTAAAGTCCAGACCTTGGATCAATAAATTGATCGAAGGTCGAAACATAATCTTGGTCGCATCATGTGAGGACCATGAAAGATAGACCGTGTAGATTGGTGTCTGAAATGGTCTTTCGAGGAAAAACCACACATTTGATTGGACCTGCCCAGTCAGTAAACGTATTTGTCAGTAATTGGTTTATGCGTATCTTTATATATAAAATATTTATTCCTGAATCTTCATAATTGTCCACTGTTTGTCTCTGCATCACCCAAAGGTTGACTGGTAGAAAATGCCTATGGCATTAAGTCCGACTCTGTACATTTATGTGCTTGAAGTATTAAATAAGAAGTAATAATCGTGCAGCTTAACTTAGAACTTAAGGAGCTCAGCGATTCTTCGAACAATACCCAAAGAAAGGACATTTCGGCCGCATGAAGTACTCAAACTGCCAGACATTCATTAAAACTATCTGAGAAAAGAAAAACAAACAATGACCCACTAGTCCTCACATTCACCATAATTAAAATAAAACATTGGCACTCCGGGAGTGCCGACAGAAGTGAAAACAAAACACAAACAGAAAACTTTGCCGTCACTCACTGACATATCGGATACACATTAAAACCGAGTACATTCCGAGGACCGCCGAAAACATCAGAAGCGGTGTCAATTACAGTAACAGTGGCGCGAATTCAATGGTTTTTTTTCCATATTAAAAAATGCCCAATGCGCAAGAAGTTTTCACTTCAATATAATAAAATGTTATCTCATCCTGTGTTTAACCTATGTCCCTGATTACCTGGATAATAAACTAATTTAAAATTCTATCTATATTTTTTCTTTTAGCTATGTTGAGTTACAGTTTTGTGGTTACAACGTACATTTATAATGTAGGGGATGAGAAAGGATACACATATTTTTATTTTCTTTATCGTCCTTGTGTGCCATCATTTTTGACCCGACTGCAAAGAACGGTTATGTATTTTACATTTTAGTATCGTACTTTCTTGATATAGCTAGGAGAAATGTTGAAGGTACAGTGCCACAAAGATCTTTGTGCGCTTAAATGACGATTACAGGGGGCGCTGTTAGTAAATATTTTTGAAAAAGGTATTGAAAAAAGAAAATGGTGGCGTTAGTTCCGATTTTGGCGTGCCATAAGATCTTTGTACAGCTACAGGGTTAAATTAAATTAGGTAGCGAAACTCTACAGACGTGATGGGTATTAATATCTCAATACGATAAAATAAAAATGATTTGATGTTTTTTTCTTAGGGGTCAACGACCACTGGTAGTGTTTTAACTTGAAGTATAATTTGAGAAAATGTGTTTTATCATTTTTAGATTGTGTATTAATAATTTAAAGTCATCACCTACCTAGCCTTTTGCTGCCAAGGCTTCCAGTCTAACCGGATGCAGCTGAGTACCAGTATTTTACATGGAGCGACTGCCTGCCTGACCTCCACAACCCAGTTACTGGGTAATACGAAACCCCTTGTTAAGACTGGTAATCAGACTTTCGGGCTTCTGATGACCCGTAACGACTGTCAAAGATGCACGAATGACGCCGGGACCAACGGCTTAACGTGCTTTCCGAGGCACGGAGGAGTCTTGGTATGTAAAGATGGCCACCCATCCACGGACCAACCGCGGCAAGCGTAGCTTAACCTGATTGCTCGACCCGTGCGGCTGTTATTACTTACCACAAGCCCCCACCAATTACTTTTGTGAAGTGTTCACAAAAAAAAACTGATATTTCAAGTAAATACACTAATAGCGATCGGTGACCCCACAAAAGAAAATCATGAAATTAATTACATTTTTTGCTTTATCATGTTCAGATATCAATAATTCGATACCCAACATGTCTGCGGAGTTTCTCTAGCTAATTTAATTTGACCCGGTATATCTATGTTTCACAAAGGTAATTGCAGTTGTCATCAAACAGCAGAGAGACAGCACAAAAGATAGATTTATAGCCATTCCTATAATTGCCATCAGACATCTTTTATTCACAAGACTCGACAAAATCGTAAAAGAAATAGTGAAAACAAGAAAAACAACCAATTCATAAAGTTCGTTCTGGTGTAAAGCTACTGTGGGAACAAAGATCTCACGCCCACCATCCTTCCCCACACAGTGGTGGTCGACTCCCGCGCAGATGTCTGAATGACGTCATTATACCGTTAAATTTAAAAAATGGCAGCCTTTAACTTAGAAAAAATTGCCGGTAATAACATTTCCTTATTATTTGTGGCCTCATAAAAGCGAAATTACACTTTCGGGTAGGCAGTGCTACTCATCTCATGGTGTCTTTGATTTGCTCATCCTTAATTTCTGTACAGGCAATTTTGAACTTTATTTTCATGTTCTCAAGGTTCTTCAATATTTTTGGGTCGGAAAGTACAATGTTTGCCAAATCATTGACTCAGTCATTGTCTTCGGATCATAAAGGTGTCAACGAAAAATATTTACAATATGGTCCAAGATTATTACAGGATGGGAATTGTAAATCATTTCTTATGTTAATTTATTTATATCCATTATTACTTTCTTTATTATATTTTTTAGCTTAAGTATAATGTTTTATTAGTCATAATATTTACACCATTTGAAAGCTAACAGTCTTAACATAATAATATGTACAAGTATATAAAAAGGAAATAATCATAGGGCATCAAAAAATTCGTCCGCATCGTTGTCCTTTTATTATGAAAAGGCTAGCAGCATTGCCACGTTGCATGGCAATGCTGATGCTTTGGCCAAAATATGTATATGCTAGCCCTCTGGCCACGTGAAGAGTCGACCAACCGCTTGCCAATGTCTCGAAAAACTAAGGGGGCACTCGGACCCCATGGCCCCGAGATGATGATGAGTTTCGACGTCAAATGGCTCGAACATTATAAGTACCAATAAGATTGAAATATCTGTGCCGTTTGAGGTTTTATTACTGTAATTGAAGTTTTTATTTGCTTTTGTGGTGGTTGATTATTCTGATTCTTTGTGGTCAACTATTTTTAGATCAACTTGATTTTTTTTACCATTTTAAGTAATTACTGTCATAAGTGTGTTGTCCTTTTATTATCCTCTCGCCACACTTCTGAAAATAACATCGAACATTGTTCTCAAGTCAAACAAACACTAAACCCCACCCATTCACACATCACAGGGAACTAAAATAAATCCCCTACCATTGTCTCCCAACCGTGCGAAATCGGCCGCGTGCAATTAGAAGCGACGCGTTCTAGAGTTATTGGCATTTAAATCACTGTCGACGGGTTTATTTCTCATCGAAGAGACACAGAATAGATATATACAGAAGGCCGGCTCCAAAGACGCAGCGAAAACAGGCGCACGCTCACGGACGCGTACAGCCTGTTTCAAACTTTATGGTGGATCTGAAGTGCGTTATTCGCTGCGCAGTACCTCAGCCTTCACCCCCGCCGACACGTGAATTGGTTACTGCGCAGCGACTCCCCTCATGTCCTGAGCCGCCATAAAGTTTGAATCGGGCTGTACTTACCTAAAGTGCTTCTTCAGAATCTTTTGGCGCTTGAATGACATTGGCGGGGGGCGTTATTTGGGAAGCATTTGTGAAATTGTTGTACATAACAGATGTTTATAGATTTATTGTTCGTTCGTCCCGAAGTTTTGTCCCACATTCCAAAAAATCCTGGTTCGTCCCAAACAATATGCTTTTTTCGTCCCAAAATACAGAGGCGGTGTCAAACAAATGCCAGTCGCAAATGTGCTTGCACTCGTTGTTACGCTATATTTATGAAACCCTGTTGGTCTCGAGGTCGCAAGCGTGACTGCTGAACGTGGGGTCCCGGGCCCAATTCCCAGGTCGGCTTAAGTGTTACTTATTAGGTTTTTCCATTAGGAATTTTTCAGTATAATACGCGCCACGAAAGATGAGACTTGACAAGCCCAGTAGTAGGGAATTTGCGCAGGTCAGTCGTGTACGAAATAGTTACCCATAATGTGTATATCTATTCAGGGATTTATCGATGACATTTAGATAAAAATTCTTAACAATATTATAATATTTAATACGAAATAATAAAGTTTAAGGTAAAAGTCAAGTCTCATCTTTCGTGGCGCGTATTATTGAGTTTTCCATTAGGAATTTCATAGTAACAGCCCGGAGTTTGGGAGTTGGCGGTGTAATCCCATGCCTCGGAAAGCACGTTAAGCCGTTGGTCCTACGCCTGATTTCTCTCTGGTCGTGTGGGATTCCCGTCCCATCGGACTATGAGAGTGAGGGAAGAGAAAGTGCACCTATGTCTGCACACACACTTGTGCACTACAATATCTTCCGTCTCGAAGGCTATTCTCCGTTGAGATTGGCCGCCGTGGCCAAAATATGGTCTGGAGGACTATTATTATTATTTATGAAGTCTCTGTATCCATTCTATTTTGTGTTCGAGATTTCGATGCGAATTACTAATACAAGTGGTAGGGGACCGGTTTGTATAGATTGATTTATAGAGAACTATTTGTATGAAAACTTCATAATACGATTATGTGTTTGTAATTTGTTGATTGGCACACCGAATTGGATTAGGTTCTGTCTGTGTCTTTGAAGAGGTTATGTCGTGTATTTGTTTACATAAAGGTCGTAGATTTCATTTTAACTTTTTATTATAATGCCTTAAATTTTTACGGGTTGTTATTGCCTTAAATATGGCATTAAGTCTTCCATAATTGTACCGCCACAGTGCATAAAAGTAAAAAATTTGCTCTTGATCTTGATCACGCCTGATGGAAAGCGATGGATGAGGTCTATGATGCAACGAGCATGCCCAGAAGATGCCCAAGGCACTGGAACTCCGACGCATCGACGAAACGCAGCAGGCTGCTTGTGTGGGAGGGTGGTTGTAAACCAGGCGGGCGTTAGCCCTACTACCGCAAGGGAAGAATTGGCCAGTCAAATAAGGTGTTGGGTGTGACTGTCCAGGATGCGCCGAGCGCATGGTTCAGTTGATAAAGAAATACAGTACGATAATATTATTATTTGTACTTGCATGCAAGGCTTGGAACCAGTACCACAAGTACAGGTTCTGTACCGGTATTTAACGGCTCTAGCCTTCTTGCCGTCCAGACTGGTACCGGTTCAAGATGTGTATCGGTACCAGACAAGTGCTGGTACCAAATTCAGGTACCGGCCGCGTACCAAAGCTCTTGTATATTTACCTGGAAGTTATTTTTTACTGCCTATTAACTATTCTTTTTGCTTACTATTTCTGTTTTCTTACTCAAACTTACGGAAATATTTGTTTGGTACCGGTACAGTACCGATATTGATTAGAAATACCAAGAGTACCGGTATCAGCCAAGGCCAATGGTACCGGTTTCCAATAATACTGGTATTTCAAGCCCTGCTTACATGCACGTTGTGAATTTGTGCTGAATTAGCATAGTATGAAGTTTTGATAAAATAAGAGACCATCTTAGCCTGATTTTCTTATCACTGGCGTGCGGTCTGCACCAGTCATGGCTTCAACCACAGATATATATGTAGATAGACCTAGATAACGCAAGTATCGCAAACTGTATGAAAACCAAGCGTACCATTTTTTGACTACATACTATGACGATGACGTCATAAACACTATTTAGTGATGGGAAAATCAAATTGATTCAAAGACGCCCGCCGCCGCGTGCGGCACCCTTCTCACTCCACCCCCGGGGCCTAGCGCCAGCGTTCATACTCACCCAGCCAGCAGTACACAGGACTGAGCGCGAATTTGTAAGTAAGCTGGTGCGATTTTTGGCACGCGAAGTATTTGCTCTTGCGTCATCCAGCACCCTAATTGCGTAACACACTATTAATCGGAATCTGAATCATTTTGAAGCAAATTGCTAATCCATTGCTTCATAAGTTCGAAAAATTTGTCTGCTCAACACGTAAATAACGCAAGTTACGCAATTGCCCCGCTGGTGTAGGTATCTATATCTGTGGCTACAACATTGTTGAACTTCCCATCCAGGTCAGCATAATAATTGTATTTATTTTATAAACAAGCCATCAAAATGGAGAGCTATTTACATTAACTCATAACACTTATGACTGGTTTCGCAACATAGTATCAGTTCCTGTGAAACTGTGCAGGCGCATCGTCTGATAAGATAAATAAACATTACGATTAGTCAAAGGATAACTATTTCCGTTGGTAACGATGTACGTAACTGATTATGAACTTTATCATTATTATTGATATTTTAACTTTGTTAGCTAACCCCCTTACTAATATTAACGTTGTATAGCGTCTGTATAGTTACACAACGCTTTGTCTTCTTCTTTCGAAAGTCAAATTACTGACGACTGAAAGAGAGAAATCGGTGTGTAACTAATCATCTGATATAATACAGTTATTAGTAAGGGGGTTAGTTTTTAATTTTATTGTGCATGCTGGGGTCTTCTATAAGTAAAGGAGTGCACCTATTTATTACCTGACATCGCGCTTTATTTTATGAGTCATGTATTGTGTACCCCCCTTTATCGGGATAAAAACTATCCTATGTCCTTTTCCGGGACTCAAACTATCTCTATACCAAATTTCATCTAAATCGGTTCAGCGGTTTAAGCGTGAGGAGGTAACAGACAGACAGACACACTTTCGTATTTATAATATTAGTATGGATTGCAGACCATAACACCTCTTCAGGTACCTCCCCCTGTATCCACCAGTTGATTGCTTTAAGATGATGATGATGATTCAGGTTTCGGGTACTTATAGGAACGTTTTTGATTGGAAAGATTATGATGAGGTGAGAAGTCTTTACTAGGCAGTTGGAAAATTAAAGGTTAGTGTAGTCATCAAAAACCTTATTTGAGGCAAAATTTTTGTGACCCTATATCTAGAAAACGGTAATCCTCACACGTCTTAAACCTATTTCCACCATATTTGCTCTCACAACCAAAAAAACCTACCATATCTTTTACGCCATAAAGAGGATAATCCAATACCAAGATTCGAAGACACAAAACACCCACAGTTAAGAGAAGGATGTGAACTATAAAGAGAATTAAAACCTCAGTGCCAAAGGTATGATGTCCAAAGGTGTTCCCGAGAACATTTGACGAGACGGGCCAGTGAAAGGGTGTTCTCGCGAAATCCCCTACCTTGTTAGGGTTGGCACGCTTTTAAATATTTTATTTATTATATATTTATTCAAGCACAGAAATGTACAGAGGCGGACTTAATTTCTTAGGTATTTTCTACCAGTCAACAATATTTTCAATCCATCATAGGAAAGTAATTTTTAGGTTAAGTATAATACGTATTTATTACTAGTGTCGCCCTGTGGTTATACCAGCATAAGTCAAAATCCCGTGGGTATATCGGGATAAAAAGTATCTTATGTCCTAAGCCAGGTCATGCTCTACCGTTGTGCCAAATTTCATCCAAATCCGTTTAGCTGTTTTAAAGTAACAAACAAACATACAAAAAAAATTTTTTTTTCTCTTTATAATATTATAATTATATAGTAATAGTAGTTATACAATAAAGCAATTTTGAAAGTCCAAAATTGCAAGAAAAATAATTAAGAGAATATATTCAACTTGCACCTTATCGAAAGTTAGTTTCGTATGGAAAAGAAAGGGCAAGAAATACCAAAATAGGGCTGCGTTTCCACCAGAAATGAGCGAGGATGCATAGCGAGGGATGTGTGTGAAACTAACGAATAACATCGCTTCATTTTCATAGCTTGAGCTAAGCTAGTGTTGTTATTGGTCAGTTTTACGCACATCCCTCGCTACGGATCTTCGCTGATTTCTTGTGGAAACGCAGCCTTACTCTTAAAAAAATGGTTTTTACTAATACAATAATATAATAATAATACTAATTTAGCAGCTGGATCAAGGGCTTGATTCAGAAAGCGGTACTTCTGGACACGGCCCGCATTGTCCGGAGTTTCCTCTCTCTGGAGCCCTGACCGCCGGTAGCTTGGACCCTGTTCCCGATACCGGTGGGCTACTATTTTTTATATTTTTAAATGTTTTTCTATATTTTATATGCTAATATTTAAAAATATAATTTATATGTAAATAATAAAATACAGGAATACTAATTTATAATCTCTACTAATAATAAAGCTGAAGGGCTTGTTTTTTTGCTTGTTTGTTTGAATGCACTATCCCTGAAACTATCAGTCGGCTTTCAAAAATTGAAGAACGCTAAACGAAATAATAGCGCGGACATGCGATGCAATGCGACGTGGTATGTCAGGGGAACAAGAAATTTCACGCTAAGTCACGGGCAGAATCTAGCCTTTTCCCAACTATGTTGGGGTCGGCTTCCAGTCTAACCGGATGCAGCTGAGTACCAGTATTTTACATGGAGCGACTGTCTATGTGACCTCCACAACCCAGTTACTGACGATACCCCTTAGTAAGACTGGTTGTCAGACTTTCGGACTTCTGACGACGTAACGACTGTCAAAGATCCACGAATGACAGCCAACGGCTTAAAGTACTTTCCGAGGCACGGAGGGGTCTTGTTACGTAAAGATGGTCACTTATCTACGGACCAACCGCGTCTAGCGTAGCTTCTTAACCTGGTCTATCGGACCGTGCGGCTGTTATTACTTAGCCACAAACCCCTCCGGGTAGAAGCTAGTGTAAGTTATAAATAATAAGAGACCTAGTAAAAAAAAAAAGAAAGATTGTCAATGGGACAATCACATTCATCACACTAATATTATAATGGCGAAAGTTTGTGTGTTTATATGTTTGTTACTTCTTCACGCTCAAACGGCTGGACCAATTTTGATAAAATTTTCTATGAAGATAGCTGACACCCTGTATTGACATATAGGCTATTTTTTATCCCGATATTCACACGGGATCGACACTTATGCGGGTGAAACCGCAGGGCGCAGCTAGTAAAATATAAAGTCATGCAGCGAGAAACACAGCTCCATATAATTCCGGTCATGTCATGTCACGTCAAGGAAACGGTTTATAGTGGTAAGGTACATGAAAACGTGATAGCAATGAGCGTCAATTATCATCATTCTAACTGCTGACAGAGTACTATAACTCAAAGGACACGCCTATTTCCTTTAGATGAAATATAACAACTTGCGTGGGACGATATGAGTTTGAGCAAACATTTTTTGGGTGTTCGAACTATTCATAGATTTGCATTGAAATGTTCATAATAGGGAGCTAATTATTTTTCTTTTGCGGCACATTTCAGTTGATGTAGTAAAATAATTTTATGTCTACAAATGCAGCATCTATTCGGTAAAAATCTCTCTCGATCTTTATTCTCAGGATAGTCTGCTAAAAACACACCAAACTCATCTAGTTTTGAAAATCACACACACACACACATGTAAAAGTGTTTGTTTGGGGGGCTTGTGGCTAAGTAATAACAGCCGCACGGGTCGATCGATCAGGTTAAGCTACAACAAATTAAGACGTTGTTCCCGGCTGTCATTCGTAGATCTTAGACAGTCTTAACGCCACTGACAGCCAGTCTTACCAAGGGGTACCTATTGTATTACCCAGTAACTGGGTTGTGGAGGTCAGATAGGCAGTCACTCCATGTAAAATACTGGTATTCAGCTGCATCCGGTTAGACTGGAAGCCGACCCCAACATAGTTGGGGAAAGGCTAGGCAGATGATGATTGTTATTTATGTACATGTAATTTTAAGTCTGCATAAATCATCTGATGTCAATAAATAATTTTAAACTTTACTTTTCTATTAACATTATTGCCGTTACAATAAAGACATTAAGTTTCAGCCAGCCCTGGTCCAAGAGGGACATTTAACACTTATTGTGGTAGCGACAACAAAGCGGTGGCCGAACAAAAGGCCAGTTTGGGCTATAAATATCAGGATACGTCGTGCTGGATGTGGCCCGAGCAGGCGAGCAGTACTATCGGATTTATTTATAGCATTAAATAAAGAAATAGCTGCAAGTGTCTGGTTGTTTAATGGAGCTTGTTGATCTAACTTTTACCTAAGCTTAGCTTTTTTTTACAAAGTTAGTTTTGTCTTTACTGTTGCTTACTTTAAGGAGACTTTTTCTATTCAAACACAAGAAAATAAACACAACATTGGGATTGAAAGCTTAACACAGCCGCCAAAGCTATGATTTGGTGTGTTACTTTAAAACTCAAAACCTACCTAAACTAAGTAACAAGAAACTAATTTTTAAATTATAATAAGTTATGGCTAGGAACTTGTGAAATAATTATTGTGAAATGACACCGTTTTTAACACGTAAATATCATAAAAATAAAATAAAAAATCTTACTTTACAAACATGAAAACCTAATGATAAAAAATACATAACATACATAACGATAGTCGTTACAGCCAATGGATTGATAGCCAAGAGCCTCGACCAACACCTGAGGAGGCTCTCGTTGGGCAGCTGGATCAAGGGCTTGATTCAGAAAGCGGTACTTCTGGACATGGCTCGCATTGTCAGGAGGTTCCCCTCTCTGGAGCCCTGACCGCCGGGTAGCTTGGACCCTGTTCCCGATACCGGTGAGCTACTATTTTTCTTATTTTTAAATGTTTTTATAGTCTAATATTTAAAAATATAATATTTATGTATTTACTTAAATAAAGAGATTCATAAAATATTTTGTCGTTTAACAAAAACGTAAGTACCAAAATTACAAACGTTACCTAAATTATGAAAGTACTTCCATGTACTCTATATCCGTACCACCTTGATCCCAACAAAAGATTTCCACATTACGCCTGCCGACCTCAAGAAGGCCTTATCCGGAAGAGTCTACTTGTAATGTAAATACAGCATTGTGCTGAACTGAGAGGTGTTCCGAAACACTTGGACTGGACCCGATTGTTTCATAATGTCTGTTTTAATTTAGAGGATCTTGTAATTTCAGATGAGGATTTTGTGTAAGCGAAATGTTTTGTTATAGTTTTTAGATGGCTTGGTCGGGAATCAGGTGGAAAACTTAATCAAGAAAATCTTCTAAATGTCCACTATAGGAACATATAAAAAAGTGGACAAAATATGATTATCCTAAGATAAAACAGCTGCGTATTCATTAAGAAACAAGTTGTGAAACATTGTTTCCGCAACAAATCTTCAGCCTTATTGTTAGTACTAGCTGCGCCCCGCGGCTTCACCCGCATAACTCTCGATCCCGTGGGAATATCGATAAAAGTATCCTATGTGTTAATCCTGGTTATAAACTAACCCCCTTACTAATAAACGTATTATATCAGATGAATAGTCACACACCGATTTCTCTCTTTCAGTCGTCAGTAATTTGACTTTTGAAAGAATAAGACAAAGCGTTGTGTAACTATACAGACGCTATACAACGTTTATTAGTAAGGAGGTATATGTATGCCAAATTTCAACCAAATCCGTTCAGTAGTTTTTGCGTGAAAGAGTAACAAACATTTATCCACACAAACTTTCGCGTTTATACTATTAGTAGGATAGATTGATTAAAAATATTATTGACGTTTGTTTTCAAATTCTATAATGTTTTGGGACTAACAAGAAGCTTCCCGAAAAAAATCGCAGACAGACACTTAGGTAATTCCAAAAGGAATTATTCCGTGTTTCTCAATTTGTTACGGAACGCTAAAAAGCAGAAGCGTTAAAGTTCAAAGCCCCACAACACAAGCTACAAAATTTCACTTCCCTAATACTTTTTGCACATTCCTGCACTGCCACTCACACGAAGCATAAAAGCTCCATTATCATTTTTAAAGCATAAAAGAAAACCTGCATACATATGTAAATCTTAGTCAAGGGTGCCTACGTCCAGTAACCCCTGAACTAAATAAGTATTATGTAACCCTGAGTCAGCAGTTTTGAAGCCATTAGATGAGCCACAATGGGGAGTGGCAACATAAACACAAATAAATCTGAAGAGCAGAAGGATCATCCGTGTTGAATGAATGATGAATGATTTTAAAACGATCCTTAGATACGGTGACGAAGGAATTTTTGATGTGGTACATAGTGAATTTGGGAATGAAACACATGACGGCTTTAAGAAAATGGACGCAGTTTATTCAAAATCAAAATTAAAATATTTTTATTTCACATTTAAACCGACATGGGCACTTATGAAACGTCAGAAGCTAGGTGCACGGTTCCAATTGGTCGTTTCCGTATTAAAATATCAATTGGAAATCAGAAGTTTCAATTAGATTAATAGCAGTTCGTAATAAAAAGATCCAAAATCCAAAAGACCATTCAATTTTGATCGCCGCAAAACATAATCGATGGTTTATGTATAATCGTAATCTGGCCGCCATACACTACACTGTATCAATTTAGAATGGCCGATGGCAACGAAAGACCGAAATCTGCTAAAATATTATGATGTACAGACAGCAGCACATCAAGCTACCCAAAACTGTCAAATTTTCCCAATCAACTTTGAACCTAATGATTTAGCAATGAAGTTGAAAATCTATTAAAGAAATTTGACAGATTGTAGTAGCTTGATGTGCTGGCGTCTGTACATACAATCAACAAAACAGATAAGTATGCAGGATCGTTGGATATAGTTGATGTTTAGTAAGAAATCGATGGATGTTGTCGACTGAAATTTAATTTGATAAATGAGCTGTTTGTTTTCTATTAATAAAATTAAATACTATTAATAAAATTAAATATTATGATGTACAGACGCCAGCTCACATCAACCTACTACAATCTGTCAAATTTCTTTAATAGATTTTCAACCTTATCACTAAAGCATAAGGTTCAAAGTTGATTGGGAAAATTTGACAGTTTCGGGTAGGTTGATGTGCTGGCGTCTGTACATAATCTTCTAAAAACGACTAATAGAGAAGTATGGAAGAAATAGCCATGTTGCGCCGACCCCAAATAATTGTGATATGTGACAAGGGCAGGAATGCACTTGAGAATGAATGAATGAATCTTCTAAATACTATAGAATTTTTCCCCAGACCATAAGTAGGATTTGGCCCTCAAGGATCAACATCTTTGGGCTTTGGAGCGTAGGCATGTGATTCAAACGTATACCCAAAATACCACTAATAGAATAGAATCAGTCTATTATATCTCTAAAATAGATTTAATTGACAATTAGTAGATGATACCTTCTCCAGAGCAATCCACGTTTTAAAAGTGCTCCGTAATATTCACTGGATTGTCGAAAATAATAAATCTACAGGTTTTGCGGACACCGTATCGAGATGGTGGGCGTTAGTCTTTTATTTATTTTTTGTTCTTGGATTATTGGACCACAATGAAATGTACGAAAAAGTGTCTCCGGCCTTTAGGAGATGAGCCACATTTTGTGGTTATTTAGAGGTTCTTTTTCGGGCTGATACGTTGGGTTTTTTATTATAACTCTTATTTCTTTTGATAACGGTCCAAAATATTGTTTTTTTATGTCACCATCCTGTTTGTAGTCTCTAAATACCTACCTTTATTTCAAAATGATACTTTTAGGGATGAACCAACTATTATGTTCAATAGTGAATCATTTATTGCATTCTACGATGTGTACTATGGTGGTAACGTTAAATTCAATGATAT
Organism: Hydraecia micacea; assembly: GCA_914767645.1. Taxonomy (NCBI): domain Eukaryota; kingdom Metazoa; phylum Arthropoda; class Insecta; order Lepidoptera; family Noctuidae; genus Hydraecia; species Hydraecia micacea. The sequence continues at coordinate 3,439,477 of OU611793.1, read as the reverse complement.
CTGTGGCTTCACCAGGCACGGGACAATAGTAGGAAAAAGTAAGCGTAAAAACGGTATTCTTAACTATCCATGCTAATATCCATATCTATACTAATATTATAAATTCGAAAGTAACTCTGTCTGTCTGTCTGTATGTTAACTATTCACGCCTAAACCACTGAACTGATTTAGATGAAATTTTGTATAGAGATAGTTTGAGTCCCGGGAAAGCACATAGGGTACTTTTTATCCCGATATTCTTTAGGGATCGAAACTTATGCGGGTGAAACCGCGGGACGCAGCTAGTATCTAATATGCGTGAATTCTCATTATATTGTTTCTATACATAGGTACTTATAGTTTTAACTGCCCCGTTGGTCTCGTGGTCGCAAGCGCGACTGCTGAGCGTGGGGTCCTGGGTTCGATTCCCGGGTCGGGCAACGTGATATTGTTTTTTTTCTTTAGGAATTTCTTGGTAACAGCCCGGAGTTTGGAAGGTGGCGGTGTGATACCTCCGTGCTTCTTTCTCCGGTCGTGTCGGATTGCCGTCCCATCGGACTATGAGAGTGAGGGAAGAGGGAGTGCACCTGTGTATGCGCGCACACTTGTGCACTATAATATCTCCTGCGCCGAAGACTAGTCTCCGTTGAGATTGGCCGCCGTGGCCGAAATACGCTCTGGAGGACTTTTATTTATAATAGTTTTAAGATAATATTATAAGCACTAATATGAATTTTACAGTTTAAATAATATGGTGTGTGTGTTATTTTTCATGTGAAACTTCTCAGTAGCAGCCTGGAGTGTAGATTTGTGACCGGTTGATGGCAATAGGCTCGCCCCCTATCACATGAGAATATCCTATCCTATCAAAATGTACCTTTTTAGGGTTCCGTACCCAAAGGGTAAAAACGGGACCCTATTACTAAGACTTCGCAGTCTGTCCGTCCGTCTGTCTGTCACCAGGCGGTATCTCAAGAACTGCGATAGCTAGACAGTTGAAATTTTCACAAATTATATATTTCTGTTGCCGCTATAACAACAAATACTAAAAACAAAATTAAATAAATATTTAAGGGGGGCTCCCATACAAGATACGTGATTTTTTTTGCCGTTTTTTTGCTTGTGGTACGGAACCCTTCGTTTGCGAGTCTGACTCGCACTTGGCCGGTTTCTTAATAATAAAATGTAGGTAGGCTTTTGAAAGAACAATATTTTTACAGTAAATCCCTGGGATATTTTGCCTTCATATAAAAGATTTTCCAACCCATTTACCAACATTCATATTTAAAACTTGTTGAATTATATTCTCAAATAAAATAAATATTCAGAATTAATAAATAATAATGTCGACTTATAAATAAATAGAGTTGCCTTCACAAGTCGAGCTTATTCTAGTCGAATCTATTTGAATAGGACGTACCGGACTGTCCGAAGCCGTAAGGGAGCGTTCATATTGAACTTTTTTTTGTAAAGTGGCAAATATACAAATGTAAGATTAGCTATGAATGGGATCATCAGGCCACCACTCCATTGGAATGGGCTATTGAAATAATAAATAGTGCTAACGTGATCCTAAAGTTCTAAAGAGTTAGCCCTTTTTTATTATATATTAGCCTATACTGTCCCACTGCTGGGTAAAGGCCTGCCCAAGTCCTTCCAGGAACTTTTTTCCTGCGCCACGCTAGACCTAAGTTGTAAAACACACTTTTTTTTCTTTTCTTTATTAAAAAGAACGTTCTTAATAATTTATTACAATCTAGCCTATAAGACTAATAAGCAATTGTTTACGTGATAAAAATTTTAAAACTTCGAATTTGTATGTACAGACGCCAGCACATCAAGCTACCTGAAACTTTCAAATTTTCCCAATCAACTTTGAACCTTATGTTTTAGCGATGAAGGTGAAAATCTATTAAAGAAATTTGACAGATTGTAGTAGCTTGATGTGCTGGCGTTTGTACTTAACACAAGTCTGTGCCAATTTCTTCCCCCTCCCCGATTCATTATAGTAAAGAGTTATATTTTTGAGCTCAACCAAAAAATCTATTAAAGTTCCGATTTTTTTTTGACAAGGACATGGATTGATTAAAGACAGTTTTATGTTTTCAAGTGTATCTCGTAATATGTAGGTATCTTTGTTTGTGTGATTATTCATACCCTTGAAGCATACTAACGGCTGGATGGACATCAGGTGTGTATCGACTCGTAGTTTTTGTTTTTATAAAATCCATATAAAAAAATATATTTAAAGGTGCTCTACATCTCATTAAAAAAAAAAACACGAAAGGTCTATGCGTGTTAGATCAAATAGCTTCATATTTTCTGACTGACCAACTTCTTGACAATCCAAAAGTGCCTGTAAATGGTTTAATTGAAACAAAACCTTTAAAAATAAGATACATTACGATATAATACATAAACTTTTTAAAATCGTTCGTTATAAAATCAAAAACATTCGTGTCTTCAAGAATTATGTTTATTTATTCGCTTTTCACTGTGAAGTTCCCTTAATGGAACAACAGAAATGTGCCCAAAATGCCATTCCGGGTGGCTAACCGGGTCCTATTGGGACGGGTCACTTTATATTAACCATGCGATTTAAATGGGATTCTCAGTCCCCAGTCCCACTGAAAAGTTGGCTTTTTGCGGTCTCTCGGACCCCTATAAAGAGTTAAGACCAAATTTGTCGTTTGATATTAATGTACAATTTAGAAGGTTGTTTCGAAAAAGGTGTTTTAATTATTCTGAAATGTTAATAGGGTATTTGAGGCTTTTCTTTTATGGTTTCGCTTTTAGAACGTTTGGAAAGAGGCTTTGTTATTTAGCTCTTTTAAAATTTCAAGTAAGGTTTGTAAAGTACGTAGTCGATAAAGGTTGGCTATATAAGTAATATTCTCTACTTATGTTTTTATTTACTTGGTTTAGGTGCACACGAGAAAGCTTAAGTTAGTAAAATGTTACCAGACTAATTTCCTGCATGATACGATGTGGACCAAACTCCTCAACGCATATATTTCATTAAACCCAATTACGGCTTATCAGTCAATTTACACGAATTTACTCGCCCGAAACGTGCGAATCGTATTTTCTTTCTTTCTTTCTTAATCGTCACTTTTAAATAATATTATTTTTTCTATAGGCGACTCGCACAAAGTTAATTTATTGTGGGCGAGTCGACAACTCCAGAAATATTATGTAGATATTTGCCATTTGGCACATTTTGAATTTAATGCAATAAAGTATAGAAAATAGGGCAGAAGTGATAAGAATTAAATATTATGACGATATATTGACGATTCGCACGTTTCGTGCGTTTCGTCAATATTTTTATTAGTCGTCTAATAAAAATATTGAATAAGCCCCAATCACACGTACTTCTGAATTGTGAGGGAGTCTGTCAGTCAGAAAGATAAAGCTAGTTGTTCATTCGAAAGCGTGGTAGGTACCTTTAGATAAAAACGAGCAAGGAAATGCCTGTGTGATATAATATTATATTAACTACTAGCTGTGCTCGCGACTTCGTTCGCGTGCATGTAGGAAAACAAATCGGATTTAATGGAAAACCCATTAAATCCGATTAGATTTATTCCGAATTTATTTGCGCGGAACCCTAATTCTATTTCTAAAATAAAAGTAGCCTAAGTCACACCTAATAAAATCAGCTGTCTTCCAGTGAAAGTCCCGTCTAAATCGGACCACCCGTTTCGGAGATTAGCCGCAACAAACAGACAAAAAATTAAAAAATAGTTTTATGTCGTACCGTATGTACGAGTACTTTCATTATGTAATAAGCTGTTATTTAGATATTACAACGGATACTTCGATTTTATTTATTTGTATAAATACGTCTAGGTTTTCTCAAGATGTTCCTTTTGTTCCTTCACAGATGTCAGTAATGCCTGAGATAAAAAAGTTTTTATTTTGTTCTATCCTATACTGTCCCACTGCTGGGCAAAAGCCTCCCCCAAATCCTTCCAGGAACGCTTTTCCCGCGTCATCTCGAACCAGCCCTCGCAGTACGCGTCCAGGTCATCACGGCATCTCTTTCTGGGCCGGCCTCGGCGGCGCCGTCCATCTTCAGGCACCCATTATGTGGAGATTGCCCAGCGGTCATCGTGTATACCCGCCCAATCCCATTTAAGCCTGGCAGCCTTCTTTCCTTCATCCAGTATGGCCGTTTTGGAACGCAGCGTGGTGTTCCAAATTCTGTCCTGTCTTTTAACACCCAGGATGCTGCGTTCCATCGCTCTTTGGCAAACTCCAAGGCGGAATTTTTGCGACTCGGTGAGCGGCAGGTCTGAGCACCATAATAGCACGTTAAGTCGTTGGTCCCGGCTGTCATTCGTAGATCTTTGACAGTCGTTACGGGTCATCAGAAGCCCGAAAGTCTGACAACCAGTCTTACCAAGGGGTATCGTATTACCCAGTAACTGGGTTGTGGAGGTCAGATAGGCAGTCGCTCAACGTAAAATACTGATATTCAGCTGCATCCTGTTAGACTGGAAGCCGAACCCAACATAGTTGGGAAAAGGCTACGCTGATGATGACCTATGGTCAGGAAAATTATTTGTTAAACAAACTGACACCCAATGTCAATTTGCAGTGTTATAGCCATTTGTTACAAACTGTCAAAGAATGATAGTTGTAATTTGAATATACGAACAGTTCAAGTTGGAAGTCAATTTGCTTTACAATTAATTTCCCTGACTACTATTTTCATTATCCGTGGCAAAGGACTTCCACGTGATTTTTGAAGGGACTTAGCCGAGGAGTCAGGGTCTATGTTAAGGGAAATAGTCGAGGAGATGCATAGCGTTGTGCTACGTCAAAAATAACACCTTACAGCCAAGCGGCGGACAACGATGACTGGCGCCGCGGGCGGCTGGGGTACAGTATGTTTGATATTTTTGGTAGGTCAGATATTGTACCATAATACGTAATAAATAGAAAGTTATGTGTATAACCAAGCGTATGAATGTAAACGAAGCAAAAGGGAAGAAGTACTAAATAGTAAGTTTAGTTTTTATTTTTTAGGAGTAGTAAGTTTAGAACGGGGTGTCAAATATTTTATTAGGTTCTAGCTGTGCCCGCGAATTCGTTCGCGTGCATGACGGAAAACGTTTTAATTTTTTTGCGCGGAACCCTAAATATTTTTCTAAAATAAAAGTAGCCTATGTTACTCCTTATTACATCAGCTATTTGCCAGTGAAAGTCCCGTCAAAATCGGTCTAGCCGTTCCAGAGATTAGCCGGAACAAACAGACAGACAGACAGACAAAAATTGTACAAAATGTTATTTTGGTATATCTACCGTCTATACATCCATATGCATTTAGTAAAAAAGCGGTTATTTTAATATTACAAACAGACACTACAATTTTATTTATTTGTATAGATGTATAGATTTTTGTTTAGGAAAAGGCAGTGCTAGTTTAGTCGGGAATATGTAATGACTATCTGTCAATATAAATTTAAAGAAATCCTATCGTTGTTTACATTTTTTGGGGGCTCTTCTAGCTCCTCACAGTAACTAAGGATCATAGCAGGTGGTGTTCTATTGTTTCTGCCTACCCCCATGGGAACAATGCGCGAGTTTATGTATGTATGTAAGTATAAAGTTATCTGAAAATGAGAATAAGAAGGAACACAACATGTATTCCGAAAGATAAGCAATAGGTAGTTGATGAATAATATTTGTAACGCATGTTAGCGACATATTTCTTTAACAGAACCAGTAGGTATAAGTAAGATTACAAACAAGCTGTCATTATTAGCAAACACAAGAAAAAATTGCAAAAACACTGGTTTATTTTAACAAAACTGCAAGATAGCAGCAAAATACCAGCGTCAGGTATTGTACCTGGCATATTTATTATTTATCTATATATATAAAAGAAAGTCGTGTTAGTTACACCACTTATAACTCAAGAACGGCAGAACAGATTTGGGTGAAAATTGGTAGGGAGGTAGCTTCGAGCCAGGAGACGGACATAAGATACTTTTTATCCCGTTCGACAGCGTTCCCGTGTGACTTGACATGAAACGTCAGTCACTATAAAACGTGGTATAACAAAAAAGAATCAGACTTGGAATAACAAAACGCAAATGACAGCTATGTAATTGACGTATAATGACAGCTATGTAATGACGTATAGATGACAATTTGATATTTGTAAGAAATCAATATTTAAACTATTTCTATTAAATAAATAATTAACAATTATAATGTAATGAAAGGACTGAAGAAGAACAAGAAATTGCACGTGTACAGCGGTTCCTGGGTATCCAGATGTGCGTTCTACTGATGCTCTTGGTCGTATGTATACAGTTCATCCAAAGAATGATGAATGTCTATTTGCGGTTGTTGCTGGTAAATGTGCGTGGGCCAACGTCATTTGAGACACTACGAACTGTTAATGGTGTAATATTCCCAACATATCGTGCTGCATGTGAAGAATTGAACTTATTAGAAAACGATACCCATTGGGATACGACAATCGCTGAAGCCATTATCTCTGCATCTCCAAGTCAGATACGCACATTATTCGCTATCATAATTTCGACATGTTTTCCATCAAACCCATGTAACCTGTGGCACAAATACAAGGATAATATGTCAGAAGATATTTTACATAAAATTCGTGTCAGTTCCAGAAATCACAATATTGAGATGAATGAGGAGATACATAATCGTGCTTTACTCTTGATCGAAGATATGTGTTACCTCATGTGCGGTAATTTATTAATCAGGTTAGGAATGCCAGCGCCATATCGTGAAATGAATGACGCATTTAATCGAGAATTGGAACGGGAACGTGAATATGATCACCAGGAATTAGATTTAGTAGTTCAAACGAATGTACCCCTGTTGAATTACCAACAAAAGGAAGTTTATGATACTTTAATGAAGGCAATCTATGATGAAAATGGTGGTTTATATTTCCTAGATGCCCCTGGTGGAACTGGCAAGACATTCCTCATGTCATTAGTTTTAGCAACTGTTCGGGCGAGATCCAACATAGCGGTTGCAGTTGCTTCTTCTGGAATAGCAGCCACATTGTTAGAAGGATGCCGTACGGCTCATTCAGCATTAAAATTACCGTTAAATCTTCAAACTATTGAAGAACCAACGTGTAATATTGCAAAACACTCAGCAATGGCCAAAGTTTTAGCGGCATCGAAAATCATCATCTGGGACGAATGCATAATGGCGCATAAACGTGCATTAGAAGCACTTAACCGAACATTAAAAGATTTACGCAATGACTCGAGATGTTTTGGAGGAGCAATGATTTTACTGTCTGGCGATTTCCGCCAAATACTGCCAGTAATTCCAAGATCTACGGCTGCCGACGAAATAAACGCTTGCCTCAAATCGTCAAATCTATGGCGCTATGTGAAGAAACTGCAGCTGACAACAAACATGAGAGTTACATTGCTTAATGATACATCTGCCGAAGATTTCTCGGAGCAATTGCTGACTATCGGTAATGGTCAAGTACCTGTCGATGAATCGAGCGGATTAATATCATTTCCAAATAATTTCTGTAATTTTGTCTCATCAAAAGACGAACTTATCAACAATGTATTTCCAAACATTATTCCTAACTACAAAAATAATGAATGGTTGAGTGAGCGAGCAATTTTAGCGGCTAAGAATAAAGATGTAGATGACCTGAACTACATAATTCAAAATAAGATCATTGGAACAATGCATTCATTCAAATCTATTGACTGCGTCACAAATGAAGATGAAGCCACCAACTATCCAATTGAATTTTTAAACTCTTTGGACGTGCCTGGCTTACCACCGCACAATTTACGCCTAAAGGTTGGCTCCGTAGTAATCATGCTTCGAAACATAAACCAACCAAAACTGTGCAACGGTACGCGTTTGGTGGTTAGAAAATTGATGAACAATGTAATTTACGCTACGATAATGATAGGAAAATTCAAAGGTGAGGATGTTCTTATTCCGAGGATCCCGATGATCCCAACCGATATGCCGTTTGAATTTAAAAGACTTCAATTTCCGATACGTCTTGCATTTGCCATGACCATCAACAAATCACAAGGCCAATCCTTAAAAGTTTGTGGTTTAAATCTAGAACATTCATGTTTTTCCCATGGTCAATAAAATTATACGTGGCATGTTCACGGGTCGGAAGACCATCTGTGTTGTTTGTTTTTGCGCCTGATAATAAAACAAAAAATGTATCACAAGGTACTTAAGTGAAGAGCAACCTATGTACCTACTAAAATACAGAAATAATAATGAATGATTAATGTAGGTATTTAATTTTTTTGTATTTTTTCCAATAAAAAAAAAATCTGCTTATTTATTGCAATTAAGGCGGAACAAAGTTCGCCGGGTCAGCTAGTTTATAAATAAAATAAATGCTGAGCTGGACTCCCATTTGGTGCAACCATGGGACACACACCGCCCAGTAGTGATCGACCGTTATAAATGTCATATGAGGTGTCTATGGGTCAATTTATCTTTTTAATCTTTGTTTTTTTTTTCTCACCTTTTTGATGTTTTTTAATGCCTGTATTGCGTCTTTTGTTGCACTGAATAAACGTTTTATCTATCTATCTATAGTGATGTATACAGATATTATTATAGCGGAGGGCGAAGGCCCTAGGACTTAGGAAGGAAAAATGAAGTGGCGTATATGGCTGGTAGCACACTGGCGTTTATTTTTATAAGTCAATATGACATATATATATACTATAGATACTAGATACACATCAATATACCATAGATAACATACATAAACTATAATTAGGACAGATGGTAAACGAAGAAAAAATGTCAACATGGAAAACAAAGAGGGAATAATTGAACAGTAGACACAGTCATACTATAACTAATATTTTACACTATTGTAACAGCCTGTACACAGAATGTAAGCTTGTAATGTGAAGGAGCAAGCGATCGAGCGATAAAACGAGATATAAGCGATTTTATTCAGTGCTCAGCATTTGATTTATATCTATATTGTGAGATCGAGCCATTGACTATAATATAAAATACTACCTGGTATACGGAACCTGTTAGATATTATTTATTATTATTATTATGGGTACTTCGATGCCTAAGTGTCCTTTTGTTTTTGTATTTATTTGTATACCTTGTTATTTATTTAGTTAAGTACCTAGAGTAAATAGCTAGCTGGTGTTATATATTGTATATAAACATTTTTATGTCGTTATGATTTTGTTTGGATTTTTTATTCTAAACATAGGTTATATTTTTGCCAATGGCTGCCAGGTATTCAATAGATAATTATTACATTTTCACTACATAATCATCATCTGCCTAGCCTTTTCCCAACTATGTTGGCGTTGGCTTCCAGTCTAACCATATGCAGCTGAATACCAGTATTTTACATGGAGCGACTGCCTATCTGATCTCCACAACCCAGTTAATGGGTAATACGATACCCCTTGGTAAGACTGGTTGTCAGACTTTCGGGCTTCTGCTGACCCGTAACGACTGTCAAAGATCTACGAATGACAGCCGGGACCAACGGCTTAACGTGCTTTTCGAGGCACGGAGGGGGTCTTGGTATATAAAGATGGTCACCCATCCACGGACCAACCGCGGCAAGCGTAGCTTAACCTGATCGATCGACCCGTGCGGCTGATATTACTTAGCCACAAGCCCTTCGGCAACAAAAATAAATACACAACAAATTAATCTAAACTTTCCAATCTATCTTCAAAAAAAAACATTCACAAGTAATCTCTTTCACATTGATACACAGAAAATATACGATCAAAAACTCGCTTGGAATCTTTTTGATTACATTTTCTGGATGCTACCTGAAAAGTTTTCACACACTTTGATTGAAAATCGCTGCTCTGCCTCTATGAAACTTTGTTTTATGTTACATAGACTGACAATTGATTTGTTTCGTGACGTCAGTTTTTGCCTGAAGGCTCTGAGGACAGTTTGACAGTTTTGATAGAAAGGTTTTCTCTGCTGTGTCTTTTAGTTTGAGTGAAAATGTTTAATTTGGGACACTCACAGTAAATATAAACAACTAGCTGATACGACGAACTTTGTACAGACGCCAGCACATCAACCTACTACAATATGTCAAATTTATTTAATAGATTTTCAATTTTATCGCTAAAGCAAAATATTCAAAGTTGATTGGGATAATTTGACAGATTCGGGTAGCTTGATGTGCTGGCGTCTGTATACTAATAAATTGCCGGCACATTAGTGTTTTTCGTTAGCTGATTATTTTTAACCGACTTCAAAAAAGGAGGTTCTGTATTCGACCCGTATGTATGTATGTATGTATGTATGTATGTATGTATGTATGTATGTATGTATGTATGTATATTTGTTTGTCCGCGATTTTCTCAAAAACTAATGAACCGATTTTGATAATTCTTTCACTAATGTGATCTACATACTTTCAGAAAGGTTTTAGTATATAATACATTATATAATTATTCTTATGTACGATGTTATATTCATAAATGTACTGCATCTCCGGCATTTCTATGCGAATTTTGATGATTCTTCTAGTCGGTGTCTTCAATTCCTCAATGCACTAGTGTTATTTGAATTTTTGTGGAGTAGGTACAACTAAAAAGTGAAAAATAAAAACTTTTTTACAAAAAAAACAACCGACTTCAAAAAAAACTACAAAGTGATAAATAACTTTAATTTCGGAAGTCGGTGTCAAACAAAAAACGAAAATGCGGAACCAACGACACCGACTTCCGAAATTAAAGTTATTTATCACTTTGTAGTTTTTTTTGAAGTCGGTTGTTTTTTTTGTAAAAAAGTTTTTCTTGTAAGTATTTAATGCGTTTTTCTTATATATTTTTTTAACATCGTCCTTATTTTTGGGGTTTGAATGATTTCTAAAAGTTTGTCCATCTATTTGAATGGGACCTTATATACATATTCACACATTATACCTCTTTATAATATTAGTATAGATAACATCAACAGACTATGTGTGAAAGCATCTCTATTAAAAACCCCAAGTTCTCTCAAACATCTAAACTAAAAGTAATACTCTAAATGAAGATATCGCTAAACCCTTAAGGAAGTCGCTGGATGTCCAATTAATTAGAAAGCCGATCGCGATAGCAACTGTTGCTATTAATCAGGAGATCGACATTGATAGCCAGCGCTTGCTAACGGCCACACAATGTGGATGTACTAGGGAAGCAGAAATTGGAGGAAATGTATGTGTTTAACGTAATCGGAACTATTTCATGTTTTGAATTGGTATAGAATTTGCGCCGATATGTGTGAGCTACTGAGTCTATGTTTCTGATCTCTCTGAATGATGGGGAAAGATACGACAAACAATGTACAACGAATTGGTATAGGAACTGCAGTTATGCGCGAGGTTCTGAATCTATGTAGATATTAGTATACTGCTGACCTCTATAAATGAAGGAAGATATGACAGAAACTTACAATAACGGCCACATAATTATACGGATGTACAGACGGCAGCTGCACATCAAGCTACTACAATCTATCTTTCTTTAATAGATTTTCAACTTTATCGCTAAAGCATAAGGTTCAATGTTGATTGGGAAAATTTTACAGTTTCGGGTACCATGATGCGCTGGCTGGACTAGGGTAGCAGGAATTGGAAGAGATAGTCGATGTATGTCATCATCATCTGCCTAGCCTTTTCCCAACTATGTTGGGGTCGGCTTCCAGTCTAACCGGATGCAGCTGAATACCAGTATTTTATATGGAGCGACTGCCTATCTGACCTCCACAACCCAGTTACTGGGTAATACGATACCCCTTGGTAAGACTGGTTGACAGACTTTCGGGCTTCTGACTACCCGTAACGACTGTCAAAGATCCACGAATGACAGCCGGCACCAACGGCTTAACGTGCTTTCCGAGGCACGGATGTATGTGTTTAACGTATTCTACTGTTTCACGTTTTGAATTGCTATAGAAATTGCAGTTATGTGTGACGTTCTGTACCTATGTAGGATAGGATAGGTGTATTTCTGACCTCAATGAATGAAGAAGGATACGACAGTAACTTATAATAACGACCATATAATACTGATGTACTAGGGTAGCAGAAATTGGAAGAGATGGCGGTATGTGTTTAACGTAATATGGACTGTTTCGAATTTTGTATTGGTAAAGGAATTGCATTCAAACTCCAAGCATTTATTTCAAACTAGCTTCTGCCCGCGACTTCGTCCGCGTATTTTTTTGTAATTTTAAAGGGCTCTGTCAGTCAGAATGATGAAGTTATTTGCCCATTCCAAGCCGTAGTAGGTTCCTATGAAGAAGAACGGGCAAGAAACTCCACGGATACTCTTTTACACACATTCATGTGTGAGCTTCTGAATCTATATCGATATAGGTGTCGATTTGACCTATATGATTGACGGAAAACGATGAGACAAAGTCATAATAAAAAATACAAATGCACTTGAAACCAAGTATTTCTAAATCTCTTGGTTACGTTCAATGCGAATATCCATAAAGCGGTGTTCGTCTCCGGTCTCATATCGCAATTATTCGTCATGTTCGCGTTATCAAGACGACATGAACCTTTGTTGAAACCCGTTACAAAGCGTAAAGGTGACAACACACACTCAGGTACGCCTGTTAAAGCGACCTGTACAGGCAAAACTAACCGCCAAAGTGGTAAGCAAAAAAATAAGTTCTAAATACATTTTTGACACTTTGCGAGTGACTTCCCAGCTACATGTCAGGCAAAATTGATCGTGTTTCCCGATCTTTAGGGTCTCACCGTGCAAAGACCAGTGTTTTGATATCCCTAATGGCACCGGTAACCCGTTAAACTTCTGGTTTAAGATGTGATACGATCTCGAGTGAGTCGAGCCGGCAGACACCGCCTTAACAGCTGAATTGCTAATTAATTATACGTATAAATGTGCAACTGGTTTTACTAAAGTGCTCTGCACTGTATTTTTTTTTTTTTTTTTTGCACTGAGGCACTGCTACTGTTTTTGAGGGACTGACTTTTATTATCTGGTCGTGAAATGTAAAGAAGGGTTTTGTTGGAAGTCTTTTGCTTGTGTTTATGAGTCATTGTTTGGTTTTAACTATCACATAAAATTTAAAAAAATATATGATTCTTAATAAATATATTTTTTTATTAATTTTAGACTTAGATTTTATTCATAGAATTAAAAAACTTGATTAAAACACTTTTCCCTGATAAAATAATGCTTCAAAATAGCCTTTTTTTTCTATTAAAGTTCAGTTTCCAATGATTTTAGTATTATCTGTAGCCAATGCTCAGCTGCTCTGGGGCGTACCTCCGCTGCCGCACATAACTAGGTACTTATTGTAATCCTCGCCTAAAAATTTAATACGAGGCTTTTGGCTAATGTGCGTCTAATTTTTGCAGAATAATCAATTTATCTATGTTTTAAAAAAAAATCTTGTATTAAATAAAATAATTATGGAACTACAACTGGTTGGCTATACATAACTTTTGAGACAATGACATTTTAACATCTAAAAACTTTTTTACAAAAAAAAACAACCGACTTCAAAAAAAAATACTACAAAGTGATAAATAACTTTAATTTCGGAAGTCGGTGTCGTTGGTTCCGCATTTTCGTTTTTTGACACCGACTTCGAAATTAAAGTTATTTATCACTTTTTAGTATTTTTTTTGAAGTCGGTTGTTTTTTTGTAAAAAAGTTTTTATTTTTCACTTTTTAGTTGTACCGACTCCACACAAATTCAAATAACACTAGTGCATTGAAGAATTGAAGACACCGACTAGAAGAATCATCAAAATTCGCATAGAAATGCCGGAGATGCAGTACAATTTATTCATTTAACATCGTACATAAGAATAATTACATAATATATTATATCCTAAAACCTTTTTGAAAGTATGTAGATTACATTAGTGAAAGAATTATCAAAATTGGTTCATTAGTTTTTGAGAAAATCGCGGACATACAAACATACATACGGGTCGAAAACAGAACCTCCTTTTTTGAAGTCGGTTAAAAAAATATATACTTAACTTACTTATAATACTTACCTAAAAATAAAAATTAATTGGCCGTGATAAAACAATTACCTATCTGCATTTTTCGCTTTTATTCACATTACTTATCTCAAACTGCACCGTATCATATTTAAACTGGCGATAAACACATGCATTCGTATAACAGCAAGAATTCCAACTCACATTTAATTTAATTAACCAGCACCAAATGAATTCGCGGCAAAACGCACCTATAGATAATTACAACGTAATCAACGACAAAATTAACAAAAAAAGAACGCTTCACTTAAAAGAAAATTACGGCCATTAAAAACACGAAAAATATCTGGCATTCAACGGGTTCTGTCCATTGCCAGTATCACGGAGTATCACCTGATTAAATACTCAACTTTTTGCTCGGAACCGCTTCCAAATTCAAATTAAGACGTTAAAAGCGACCTGAAGCGATGCTAATGAGAAGTTCTTTTTTTAATTTTTGCATAAACCCGTGGGAGGTACAATTTAATTCGTCGATAATGGACATTGAGCGTTCGATTTTGGTTGAACTTTTAATGCGATAAAGATTATTTGTGCAAAAGGTTCACTGCCATGGAAAATTATGAAAATCATTTACCGGTGCATACAGGAATATTGGAAAGGTGGCTGGGAAATAATGGATGCGGAAGGCGAAGGACAGGGTATTGAGGCGCAGTCTGGGAGAGGCCTATGTCCAGCAGTGGACTTCGATAGGCTGAATTGATGATGTTGACAGACATATTTTTTAGATTGTCGCATGAGTATTATTCATTGTCACCATTTCTCACATTTGACAAGTAAAATTACGAGAAACAATTGTTTTCTGTTTTTTACTTACTAAAGGAGAATGACCACCAATGGGCCCCTAAGTTTCGGTACCATGTCAAGACTATTTACTTCTCAAAAATTAAGTAGTATTTTTACATGTTTAAGTTATTTTTATCAACATTTCTTTTACCCTAGCATTGGAAAACAAAATTAATATTTATTTTATTGAATTTATGTCAGTTCCGCCATAAAACTTAACCTGAATGTTGCCATACGACAGACTATGTCAATTAAACATTTGTAATCGATTGAAAATATCGATATTTTACTAATCCGCTGACTAAAATGATCGGAGATAGGTTACAATAGTTTTTCTCCTGTCGTAATCTAGCTAACACTCTCATGTAACTGATTAGGCGCGAAGTAGACGATGGGCGGGCTCAAATAAAGAAAATAGAAGTAGTAAATAAACTAAAAAAAATATTATCATAGGTATCTTTGGTATTTCCTACCGTCAGAAATATTACGCTACATTCATGCCTGATTAGTTTCTAAACAAAAGTTGGTACCACAGACATTATTGTGGTTAGTACTCAGGTTAGTACCTCCTATACATACCTAAATAGCGTTTATAATTATCTTTTTAATTAATTATGTAAATAATATTATGAATAACAAATCGATTTGGTAAATCGATTACCAAAATATTTAATAACATGGTCACACTTGACAGATCAACTGTCAAATCAATGCATCAATCAAATTGCTTCGTGTCAAATCGTGTCGTTCGTTTTGTGTCGAGTTGGATTTATTCCTCCGTATTTAATTCTGTTCGTTTATTCGTTACAATTTAAATCTGTCTAGTTGAGCGTTTACGTTTCTCCAGTGGATTTGTTTTGAGATATTGGACTCCTGTTTTAGTGACAAATGAGCTTTGGACTCTTGTTTTAGTGATAAGTGAACAAATTGACTCTATTCTAGTTTTTAAGTGAGCCTTGGACTCTTATTTTACCCCTGATGTAGAGGTCGGGTAAACCACCCTCTCTCTCGCCGATGTGTCAATTGCTCCCTACGTTTGGCGCCTAATCTTCATAGACGTCAAATCGAAGAATTAGATGAACCAATGCTTATCCTTCTGAGATCCTGGGTAACACCTACACCGGTAAGTGTATAATGTGTCATTTACAGGACTTATACGAACATTTAGGATGCCTGTGTTTGGTCAATCAAGGGGTAATCGTCAACGTAAATCTATTATTTTCACTATAACAAAAATTAACGTTTTAGGCAGTGTATGGTGATCTGTTAGAAAACCTAGACCATTACAATGAGCACATGAATAAATGTACGTATTATCTATTTAGGAATTCACTGATTTACTTTTGTTATCTTTTCAGATATCCTCTGATGACATCCTGTGTGTTGAATGTTTTGTATTATTACAAAACCGGACATCATCAACCACAACTCTATCCCTTGTATCCCCTGCTCTTGGACACCTCAACATATGTTTTGCATGTGGCATGTCAATTGCAAGTCGCAGAACTCATAGGGTTAGTCAAGACTGTCCTCAAAGGAACTTTATACTAAGATGGACACCAGCTCATCACGTAAGTGTTTTAATCGTGGCATTATAATTATGATTGAACTAATTGAACAAAAATAAATAGTATATATATAATATTTTCTTATTTTTAGGTTTTGAATTTGGAACGAGTTCGTCGTGCTTGTTGGGAGTCTGCATCGAGAGGAATACAGAACCAGGCCATTGGTGGTGTTAACAAACCCACTGTGGAGTCTGTGCCAGTGACTGATAACATGGACAATAACATCGCAGATGCTGTGATTCCTATACCACCTCCACTACCACTGCTGGTTCCACCACCTCAGGAACAACAATTGCCTCAAACATTTTCAAAAATTAATTAACTAATGTACAAACGGGTTTCGGCAAGTTAACGACATTGCCTGTTCCTTGGTTGTGCGAACACTGAACGTCTGTTAGTACCAGGCACTATAAAAGAAGTTTTGTTGTTACATCAAAAAGTATATATTCCCTTCACTGCAAGAATCTGTAGATATCATTTACATAGCAATCGTTAGGATGAACTAGAAGCCCCATATTCAGATTTTACTGGATTTCAAGTAGTTGATATTTTCACAAAACTTGAAAAAGCTACTGAGAAACAGTTAGACTTCAATGACATGTCAAAACAATTATCTAGTTAGGGCTAGAATTATATCAAGACATGTGAGTAGCAGGATTTATTATACATATTTATTTATATGTATTTTCTAACTGAACAGACAGCTGTGCTGCTGGGGAGTTTGTTGCGCCACTTCTTCTCCCCAGCGAAAGCACCAGGAAGTGCTGAAGGGCGGACTTTTGGCGGGACTGTCTGTAATTTTGATGTTCGAAAAGTGCTGATTCTCAGCCTAGTTTGAATAAATGACTTTTGATTTTGATGAGTAGAGAGCAAGATAGGGCAAATTCTTTAGAGAGTATCATTGCTTATTATTTTAGTTGCTTAGTGTTAAATCGTACAAGCCGACCCCAACATAGTTGGGAAAAGGCTAGGCAGATGATGATGAGTGTTAAATCGTACAGTAGGGTGCTACGCTCGTACTATGACCGTATTGTGGTAATTAAGCTGGGGTGGTTTTAATGATATAAGCGCCCCAGCGCAATTTCTAGACCATATATTCCTTGAAGAATAAATGTTATACCTACTATTTATTGTTGTTTTTTTTTTTAAAGTAAGCAGCCATAGAGCATCTTAGGTTAACTTGAGATGGATCCGTGCGGTTGTTGTAACCTAGCCATGAGCTCTTCTAACCTAAGGCTTTAGTCGTAGGTAAGTATTTATTTTAAAAAACACTACCTATTAGTGGTGAGGGCACAGCCTACTTAACGCTGACTGCCGGCACGGCATGGCAAGGGATATTTGTAAGCGCAAATACTTAGCCTTTATAATATCTAGCAAGAGTAGTTATGTAGTATTTTCTAAATTCAGGAATCAATATTAATACTTAACCTTTTAAGCGCTTGGCTAAATATCAATTGCCGTGCCCCCACCGCGCGGCTACAAATCGATAAAATAATACCTACAATATATAAGGGGAAATTGTTGTATCAATTAAATAATTATCAAAAACTTTTAATTTGCGTGGTACAACTAAAAGCATTATTAAATAATAATGGTTTTAGTTGTACCACGCAGTTAATTGAACGAAAAAAACATGCATGTTCTCTGTCGCAGAAATACGACACGAGCGGTAGGGACACGGAAATATGTGTCGCATAAATGCAACAAGCGGTCAAGAGGTTAACAATATTATTATTTTAATTTCAAATATGTTTAAAACAAAAAAAACTTGTTTTATAACCTCAATTTCAGCATCCGAAAAAATTAGATTTCTCTTAAACTAGGGTGAAAAATTGAAAATCGATTTCAGGATATGAAAAGGTAATTCCAGGTCTACAAAACCAAGTTAAAACCACCGTGACATGCGAAGTTTTTTAGGGGCCCAAAACTCCTAACAAAATGGGCATTGTCCTTTACTCGTACCGTGTGTTAGCCTTCTGTTTTAATTGTACTTTATTGTTTTACAGAGTACCACAATCCAAAGAAAGTTTCCGGGTAGGTACTTATCTTATAAGATTTTTAATTATTTAAGTTTTTAGCATGTTGTCCGTTTCATTCGTGTTTAAGAGTCTGGGTTAAATGGATGCGTTTAATGGTAATTAGTTTCTTATTTTACGAGTTTTATTTTTGTGAATTTAGTAGGTACTGGAATGTATTTTCTTAAAATAATTATTATGATTAATTTGTTCAGTATTACTAGATTAAGGATTAGTAACAAAACACATCGCATAAGCGGCCACGATTGCATATAGCTTGAGTATAAACCATAACACTCAAATATAAAGTTTATTATCGTTTGAAATATAATTGCTACTTGGATTTATAAAATAAAAACAAAAATATTTATGGAAAAATAAAGCATAATTTCTGAGCAATAAGGTTGAAAAAACTATGTTGCAAAATAAGACCACAAAATTATTTGTGTTCTTATTTTTCCGGCCGTTTTTAATGCGCTTAAGTACCTATGCGTTAATATTAAAATGTTTAAAAATCAATTGGAGAATGTTCAAATGTTTGGAAGTTTTTTTTTTAATCAAGTTACCTACGTTAAGTTATTCGTCCCTTTTCCTAATTAAGACAAATAAAAAAATAAATATTTGACCACATTAAAGTAACAAATTAAGGTCACCTGTGAAAAATAACAGCGATACATCTCAGTCTTAAGTTATTTAAGAGTTAATAGTTTAATTTATTCGTATGAGTTCGTTAAGATTCAGGTTTTTTAATTAAGACGTCTTGTTTACAGTGATTAAGGACTTTATGCTTTTTATCATTTTGTTCCCAACACATACATATTAAACAAAAATAAACCTTTTTCGTGAGCAGTTAAAGTTAAATTTTCAACGAGAAAGCCTCTCATTCGTTGAAGACGTGTGTGATTATGCTTTTTTTTCTTTTTTTCGTAGAAAAATGTCTCGAATCACAATAATGAATGGTAGCTAATGTTAATTTGTCGAATTTTTTGTTTAATTTTAATTGATTAAGAGCTGATATTTCTATAGTCAGATAACTTTTATCTGAGGAATTAATATGTCAAACTGACATATATTTATTCTTCAAATAAAAGTTCGGAAATGTTTTTGGTGGGTAATAAATACAAATATTGATCCATCAAATGTAAATTTCAATATTTTATTTGTGTAGGCATCCCAACATTAGTACAATCAACTTTTGATGTTAATAGATAAATAAAAACTGCGAAAAAAAGCCCTGAATGCATAATATCTTCAGTAATTTATTCATTCAATTATTTATATCTTTATTGCCGAGATAATCGTGTTAGATTAGTGCCCAGCCCTTTACATACTGACTACTCGTACGACTGTCAAAGATCCACGAAAGGTCACCTATCCACAGACCGACCACTGCAAGCGTTGCTTAAATTTGGACATTGACCCATACGGCTCCTATTATCCATAAGCAACTCATCGTCATTCTTATCACTCTTCTGCCTTTATCCCAATATTTGCCACATTTCTTTGTCTTTCATACTTCTCTATTAGTCGTCATCTCGGTAGTCACCCCCTTTCTAACCATATCATCATTCACACAGTGCATCCATCATTTCTTTGCTCTTCCCTCTTATAGCCATCGACATTCATACTCAAAACTTCATGAGCAACTTGTATTTATAAATACTAAGATTCAATCAATCAAGTCAGCCCATTTCACCCCTCTCCAAAACCATCTCACCTTTAGTACACCACAACATCCCATTCTTACCAAAATACGTGCTTACCAAAATACGTACTTACCAAAATACGTACTTACCAAAATACGTACTTACCTAAATACGTACTTACCAAAATACGTACTTACCATACCAAATTCACTCCACCCTATTTCTACTTGCCGTTCGCTTAGTTTCGAATCTACTTCAATATAAATCTAGCCAGCATTCGATTACATCTATCTAGTGTATCGCGGAATAGATTATCTGGAGCCGGGGTGAGCACAAAGGGTGGTGGTAACGTCGTTGTGCCATTGATTGGGAGCCAGGGTTTTAAATAAAGGCGAAGCTGAGGGAAATTGAACTATTTCGAAGTTGAAATATAAAATGGTGTACCTAATCTGCATTCGCGATTTATTTGCCAAAAATGTAAACAAATATGAGTCTATAGATAAATAACTTTAATTCCTACACAATAAAGTTCAGTTTACTCTTTCAAGCATTTTTATAACTTTTTCAATAGCGCTAGTCACACTGAAATTAACTTAATTACCATTAGAATAAAGTTGATATTTGTTTAACTTGAAAGAACATCAATTTGTAACATTAGTTTGAATAGACGATACCTATAAAAGTAAAATAAAGTCCTCCAGACCGTATTTCGGCCACGGCAGCCAATCTCAACGGAGACTAGTCTTCGGCGCGGGAGATATTATAGTGCACAAGTGTGCGCGCAGATACAGGTGCACTCCCTCTTCCCTCACTCTCATAGTCCGATGGGACGGCAATCCGACACGACCGGAGAGAGATCAGGCGCAGGACCAAAGGCTTAACGTGCTTTCCGAGGCACGGGGGTATCACACCGCCAACTTCCAAACTCCGGGCTGTTACTAAGAAATTCGTAATGGAAAAACTCAATAACACTTTGCCCGACCCGGGAATCGAACCCAGTACCCCACGCTCAGCAGTCGTGCTTGCGACCACGAGACCAACGGGGCAGTCCTATAAAATAAAGGGTGGCAAGGACATTGACGCGCAACCTGTTACCATGGATGACGATGATGATGATGGTACTTACATGATTTTAGACCTCCGTGCATTGAAATTTTTCGTCGGTTAACAAAAAAATAATCTGCTGTTTCGTATAAAAGTGAAATACCTAAGTGCGGACAAAAATGTATGGAACCGTAATTTTTTTGTTTAATAATAATAATATAAGCCGGTAGCTTGGACCCTGTTCCCGATACCGGCGGACTACTATTTTTTTATATTTTTAAATGTTTTTTATATTTATTTTTTATATTTTAAGAAATATTTAAACATGTAATTTAATATGTAAATAGACAAATAAACGAAATAATAATATAATACCTATTTATTTCTTTCGGACTATCGCATACAAGTATACATAATCCATATAATGCTAGCAAATTTTTACAACTAAACAACTAATTTAATAAAGACGTGGCGCAACACACAATGGCACGTGCCTCCGTGCCCAGTACAAAGGGACTGTCCACTTTGTCTGATGAAAGCGTCAGACAAACCCAAAGGATTTAGGATGCTGTTGGAGCTTCCGCGTAACCTACCCATTATTGACGATGTTCTCTTCCTCATAATAGCATGGAAGTCGTCAACATGGGCTTCCGCGAACATCTGCGATGCGCTGCAGAAGCTTTTAATAACTGACGAAAAATTTCAACGCAGGGGGTTCTAGAATCATGTAGGTACTTACTGAATCCGTGGCAATAACGGACCAATTAGAAACCATAAATAAAATAATCGCAGCAAAGAATGGGCAAGACATAATTAATACCGTTGGGCAATGTCAAATATGCTGACATTTGGTATTGCCCAATTGGTTGTTGGAATATTACGATACCCGCAGCAATAGGTATCTGGCTCGATATTCTCATTTAACCATCCCTGCAGTAGGTAGGCATGTAAAATGTTCTACAGTTTATAGCTTTTGCCAGGAGCCGTAATGTAAAATTTAGTCATCAAATAAAGCTATACATAATGCAAAGTAACTAGAAACATCCAGTGTATGAGTTATGACTAAAGACATAATAGTCGTTATTCTTGTAGCCGACTGCATTCGCATTGTGTTAAATCGCTTACACAGGTTTTAACAGATCTCATTTACATAAATGATTTAATATATTTGTAAGGGTTTGGCCGTTTGTAATGTAGGTCTGTATAGGTTTATATAATATTCGGTTTTTGGAATGGTAATATGCCGAGGGTGGTACTGATAAGGAATTTTGTTTGTTTCGTGTTGTTTGTTTTGTCAATTTATTGGTAATTATTTTGAAATAATTTTGAGTAAACCAAATTAATTTGCTGCCATTTAAATTCGGTAGAACTTGCTGGATACGATCTATACAAGCAATAGTCATTGTTAGTGTGTTCAACTACATAACATTTTAAACTTAACCCATAGGTGGTTAGGTGGCGGGATGGCTGAGACGCTCCGCGTCGGGAGCCGCGTGACGACTCCCGGCCACCGTAGGCGCGGGCCTGCGGACGGAGAGTCATGGGTAGCTCACCGTCCGATCAGGACCAGGCCCGTGCCGGACGGCGCATATGTGTTCCACGCGCGCCTCAAAGAGATGTCAGCATAAAGGAAGGGGCCCGTCAGGGCCGAAGCCTGCCGGGGTAGCGGGATTGTCCGAAAGGGTTACCGCTGCCCCGGAACATAAAGGGCTAAGGAAGGAACACGGGTGGGTTTTAGTCAGTAAGAGTGTGACACTCCCTTCCGCTCCATCCAGAGCGGGAGGGGTCATTTGATGATTTCCCATCCACAAAAAAAAACCCACACTCAGACGTCTGATTTAAGATGAAATGGAAGTATTGAAAATGAAGCAGGTACTTTGCTTTGCTTACTCTATTTAGGTACCCAATCAGCTTCCTCTTTAGCTTTTCTTTAAAATTAAAAATATTTTATTTCACATAAACCTTCGTAAGCACTCATGAAACGTCAATAGCTAGGTGCACAGCCGGTCTATTCTGTAACTATCTCACCGTGACAACTTGGGTGAAGTGAGCTTGAAGTGAGTTGTCATGTCACCTGACGCTAGGGATTGACACTATTGACCGCTCACTTCATCTAAGTTTTCACAGTGAGATTTTTAATGCAATTGGTCGTTTCCTATAGGAAAAAGCTGGCAAGAAACTCCATGATAACAATTTTAAAAATAATTGTCTTTTACAATGTATTCAAATTACACTATTAATAGGTAAGGGAGGACAGTGTAGACTTTAGTTTGTCTTCCTCCATATAAGTCTCTAGTGTCCCTAAAATAGCCAATTAAAGCGATGTGTCTACAGCCTTACGCATAAATACATCCGGGTGGTACACACGTTAGCCACCTACAGCGTACCCAACGGCATCTGTTATGTACTACGCTTTACATTTGAATAAGCACCATATAATGTCCCTTATAGTTAAGCTATTGTGATTACAATTATGAACAGTAGCTTGTTGTATTTTGTAGGCTGTTGTGAACTACTTTACGCGTTAAGTATGATAAGGGGCGAGCAGTGACCGTTAGATCTCGCAAACGAGCGGGCGTAAATATCATATTCTGTTTCGTACGACCTATGCAGTCGTCCATTATATATTATACCACATTTATACAGTCCACTTAATTGAAGAACCACACCACCACCAACATATTTTGATCAAGTTACAATCTGACCCTGACCTGAAAATTGCTAAAAACGTAAGAAATTTTGAATTTCGCGTTCTGCAACTGCGCATTCACCTTAAAACTCAAAATTTTTCAACCCAAAATTATTCAACCTTATATACAAATTGTTCTCAATATCAAAACTAAAATCAATAACATCATAAACTTTTTTCACACCGATCTTAATGTGAAAACACATAAAATATAACAGGAACAAGTCGTCACAACACAAAGTATTTATCAGGGACTTGCTAATTAATATTGTGAAGAACATTGTTTGTTTATAACGTTAACGTACTTTGTTGGAATTCGCGAGTTTTTGTTTCTTTCGTGTTTATTTTGTTAATATCTGGGTGTCGAAAGTATCACTTCTTTGTCTGAGATTTTGTTTAATCAAACATCTTTTTTTCTAGTCCTGTGTGACGTTAACCGGGATGTTTTAGCCCAATGTATAACGGTATAAGTCCTGTTAAATTTCTGGTATTCGTATGTGGATGGTTATAAGACAACAAGCAGAAAAAAAAGAAAGGATTGATAAAAAAGTGAAAGATACCATGCTAATGGCTAAAAAGGCAGTAAACTCAAAGACTGATGACAGCTAATCTATATCTACTCGTATACTAACCCCCTTACTAATAAACGTATTATCATTACCCAGTAACTTGGTTCTGGAGGTCAGATAGGCAGTCGCTCCATGTAAAATACTGGTATTCAGCTGCACCCGGTTAGACTGGAAACCGACCCCAATATAGTTGGGAAAAGGCTAAGCAAATGATGAGCCAATGGAGCTTAAATTCTACTATCACCTATAAAAACTCAGCAATGTGCGTCTTCTATCCATTCAGCGCCATATCGTGATGGAAATAAAGTGTTAAAATACCTTTATGTTAAGTATGTTAGGACTGTAGGGATAAGCATGTGTTCGGTACGCACTGGTGGGCCAGGACCGGTTCGTATTATACCCTCTCTTTGGCCACCGCGTGGGTAGGGTTAGCAGAACAGTTTGCAATATAATTTGGTGTGCAATTTAACCTTTTAAGCGCTTGGCTAAATATTCATTGCCGTGCCCAAAGCGCCCGGCTACAAATCGATAAAATAATACCTACAATAAATAAGGAGGAGAAATCGTTGTATTGATTAAAAAATAGTCAAAAAGTTTTTTTCTCTATTTAATAATGGTTTTAGTTGTACCATGCATAATAGGACAAAAATAAAACGAAAAACTCATGCATGTCTCTGTCGCATAAATACGACACGAGCGGTAGGGGCACGGAAATATGTGTTGCATAAATGCGACATAAGCGGTTAAAAGGTTAATCATTTATTTCCATTGGTCCTTAGAGTTTTTAGTTACTTATCGAAAACGTTGTGAGTAATCATAAAATTAATCATAGTTTTATTGCAATTTTGTGTGTTCTAGATTTAAGCTCCGATCTGAAAATCATTTCTTAACCCCAAACTCTGGCGTATTATGTTACCGTAGGAAATATAAATGTGAATTAGCCTAAGGCCCTCTCAGACCAATAGAAAGAAGTAGGTTCTTCATCTTACTGCTCTGAAAGGGCCATAGACTAATTCTTCTTTTAGACGGGTATTTTTTCATACTGATGTTTAACATCGATACTTACAAATAGCCGTCTTACCTTTGAAAAACTGACATCGGTCAGGCATTATGAATCATTATTGCATTGTATAGATGATATTTCCATGCTGATCTGGGAGCAAAAGAAAAACATAGAATGTATCAGCTGCTTATCATCCCGCGCAGGTCGTAAAAGTCGACTAAGGGAAGCGTTTGCCTCAACATCTGGTGAAACCCCCGCCCTTGATCGTCTTGTGCAACACCCGTGGCCCCACGAGTGTCGTGGGACGATTAGGGGCAAAATTCAGACGAACATCATATGTCTGCTCACTTGGGTTCCATCTCGTAACCCAACACTAAGGTATCCGAGGGCTCGGGAAACAAATATTTCCTGGAGGCCCGGATATAACAGTCGACATCAGGGCAGGATGTTGACTTAGGGTGGCGGCGGAGGAACGTCTAGCACGTCAACGGCGGCGCCTGTGGACCCAGTCAGGAGGTCTACTGCTTACCCATCAACCCGCAATAGACAAGCGTGATGGGTTTAATTGTCTAAACCCCTTCCTAGTATGAACGACAATCAAGCCAGTCCCCAAGTGCTCGGCAACTCCAGGCAGTGCGCGGCTATTGGCAGTATGCAGGCGCGCCCTGGGGTTGGGGCGAATAATCTCCGAGCGAGGGTCTACTGCCAAACCACTACGCAACGCAAAAAGGACACCGAAAAGCTTAAAATTTTATCATTTAATGTACGGACATTACGAACTGAAGAGAGAATGCTAGAGCTAGAACATGCCCTAGAAAAAGTAAATTGGGATATAGTTGGTCTAGCAGAAGTGAGAAGAGAAGGCGAAAACACAATAGAAAGAGATAACACCATCTTCTATCATATTGGAGAAAGTAACACGAGGTATGGCGTTGGCTTCCTGATATCGAAACGCTGGAAAGAAAACATAATAGAATTTGTCGCATATTCCAACAGAATCGCACTACTCAAGTTTCGTGTGGCTAAGGGAAAGATACTTACAGTAATCCAGGTATATGCTCCAACATCTTCGCATAGTAACGACGAGGTGGAAGAGTTCTACGACCTACTCAACAGGGCATGCGACGAACACAGAGGAACTTGGACACTGATCATGGGCGATTATAATGCCAAGATTGGTCCAAGAAGACCATCCGATAACACGAACGTCCTAGGACCATACGGTCTGGGTGATAGGAATGAACGTGGTCAACGCCTTCTAGAATTTGCTTTTGGGCAGAACTTAAGTGTGAGTAACAGCTTTTTCCCCAAAAAGCCACAACGTCGTTGGACCTGGTTTTCTCCAGACGGTCACACGAAAAATGAAATTGATTTTTGTCTCTCCTCTAACAAGCAAATAATACAGAATGTTGAAGTACTTAACAGACTCAAATTTAGTTCAGATCATCGTCCACTAAGAGTGGTAGTTAGTTTCAATATGAAGATTTATCGAAACAAAATGATTAAAAAAAACAATAAAACGGATTGATAAAACAACATTAATTGCGAACAGAGACAAAGAACATGGCCAGTTTTTATAAGGACGTCGGCATAGTTATCAACTTTAAAGTACACCAATGATTTTTGGTGTTTTATATTCGTGAATACTGGCCTATTAAATTGCTATAAATAAAAAACTCTGAGAACTTGTCATCACAACATACTAGACAAAAAACAATTTAATTAAATCTTTTAATCAAAACGCTAGCAATAAGGTATATACTTATATTAGATTATAATTTCGCTATTAAAAAACTTAAAGACGCTTTAAAGTAGCGAACAGTTGTGAATTATTACGTATAACTGATATGGTTTTAGTATTTTAAGCATTTAAACAAAGTAATGGCCACCTAAATGAAGGATTTTAAACTGTGTATTGATTTACATTTATTAAACTGGGTAATAGTCTCAAAAAATGTGACAATAATAACAAACATAACATCGCGCCTATATTCCCCGAAGGCATGGGCAGAGGTGTACCTATAGTACACCCACATTTCACCAGTTATGTTTAAGTCCCATGTATTAGGGGGACAAATCCAGACTCCGGGCTCCTACTGAGAAATTCCTGATGAATAACCCCAATATCACTTTGTTCGACCTGGGAATCGAACTCAGGACAGTAAACCAACGAGGCAGTCATAATAACAATATTAACAAAGCATATTCAAAACTAATATTTTTCTTTAAAGTACATTTTTACAGGTTGCCCTTATATTTTTTTAAATAGTTCAATTAACAATAAACAAGGGAAGCACAAAATAAAACAAAAGAGTAAAAAAAAATATTTATTTATTAAATAAAAATATTTTGCTATATTATAATTATTATATCTTAAATGCCTACCTAGGTAACATACATTACAGCAATGCAGCAATAGTGTTAATAAAGAGACCGAGGGAGGTCAATCAACCAGCTTTGATAAAACATAGCATTTTTATTTCACAAATACACTAACCTGGATAAAGTGTAAGTATAGGGCTTTTTTTTTGGATGGGAAATCATCTAATGACTCCTCCCGCTCTAGGTGGAGCGGAAGGGAGTGTCAGACTCTTACTGACTACAACCCACCCGTATTCCTTCCTTAGCCCTTTATGTTCCGGGGCAGCGGTAACCCTTTTGGACGATCCCGCTATAAGTATAGGGCTTCAGTAATTACATAAATAACAAATGTAACAATCTGTTTCTGCATTGTTGAAATATACAGTGAACAGATGTGATTGAAGCTGGCTTATAATTAGGTAATGATATCGTATTACTATCCCATTGAAGTGGCCCTCTTTGAACAGGCGGCAACGGTGATGGCTCTGGTGGGCTAACAACTTGAACATTAGGGGCTGCTGCATCATTGTTCAAAGCCAATTCCTGCATGTCTCGTGATGAGTCATGCACTGCCTGTCTATTTGCTCGCATCCAACACACATGGCAAACATAGTTGTTTCTTGAGGGCTGAAAATAAACCAGTTAGAATAAACACAGATAAATGCTTATGTTTATATAAATAAGGACAGCCAGCAATGGACACTCCATACTGACAGTATGGTGTCTTATTTTCCTCACAGATTTGCCACAACTAAGGCAAACCATGTTATTCCCCAGTAGTCTCTCGTGTTCACCAGCTTCGGTATTTAATAATAATAAGCATGGATGACAAATAAATGTATCCATAGGCAACTGAAAATAAGATGCACTGTAAGTTAATTTCGCATACCAGAATAATATAAAAACATTGAGGTAATAATATGTACTTACATAATTACCTCAATGTATAAAAATAAATCAGAAGTTTTTTCTAGTCCAACTTCTTACCTGGGTTTGAGCATTGGTTATCCAACGCGAAAGTCTTGTTTGATGGTGTGCAGAAAGCGAGGTTATTAGATGCCTCTGCAACCTTTGCATGGCTATTCCCACAGAGTACACTATAATATACTGAAAGCTATTCCGCAGTTGATGCACCTCATATTGATCCACAAAACAAATCCAAAACGCAATGCAAATCAGAATCCAGTGTTAATAGCAAGGTAATCGAGTGGTAGACAGTATCAGTCCGTAGAAATAAGCAGGGGTAAAAAATATTAGAAAATAATCGCAGAAATAAACACAATAAATACGCAATGAAGAATCTGCAATAACATTACATTGACATAGACAATGACACATTGTCAAACTTGTAAACGCGTTCCGTTTTAAGTTTTTTTTTGTGTGAAATATAAAAAAAACTATCTTACGCATCAACATTATGGAAAGATAAGTTTATTAAATGCGACAAATACCGATGAAGCCAGTTTTGTATGAATAAAATGTTCCTAATAAAAACATTTTGTCGTCCATATCACATGTCTACAAGTAGTATGCATGGTGTGGAACGCCCATTATTATATTTATCTTTCTCTATGGTCCATTATGGCAGACGTTGACAAATGATACTTTGAATTCATCTTTCATTACTAATTATTTTGAAATAAAAACTGACGAGTCCAGAGAGGTTAAAAACTACGAATCAATTCATTTTTCTATTTTTAATATCCAATGTTATTTACTATGTATGTGTAAATGGAATATACTTTTTTGTCCATGTCTTTTAATATACATATCAAAAATAGTTTCAGCATACTCGACTCTAAAAATTCAGAAGATGTACAAACACAGTACAATAACGTCAAACAGGTCATCACAACAGCTAGTCAGAACATAAGGTGCCTTAAGAAAAAACAGAAAAAGCTTACTGACCAAACAGTTCACCTTATAGAGGAGAGGCAGAATCTACCACATCAGTCCTCCGAATACAGAGAGCTGGACCGAAAAGTAAAGCGGAGCATACGAAAAGATATAAGACTCTACAACACCGAACTTGCTCACTCGGCTTTAATGAATAACCGTTCCTTGAGGTTAGCCATGCGTGGAATGGATGCGGGGAGATCCTCTATAACACACTTGAAGGACAGTAATGGTGTGAGACAGGGCGATAAGTCAAAATTAATCCAAATTTGCACTCAATTTTACAAATCTTTATACTCAGATGACGACACAACTTTCCAACTTGCCGATGAAGTCTACTCATGCTCTGATGATGTCCCAATGATAACTGGCTTTGAAGTTCATAAGGCTCTCAGTAGCATGAAGTACAATAAAAGCCCAGGAGAAGATGGAATTACAACAGACGCACTGCGAGTTGGGGAGCAATTTTTATTACCACACATTTGTAATCTATTTAACTCAATTTAAAAAACAGGCATATTTCCAAGTAAGTTCTGTCATTCCAACATAATTCTGCTACATAAAAAGGGAGACAAATCCGATATAAGTAATTACCGTCCTATTAGCCTTGTCTCACATCTGTACAAAGCTTTCATCAAGGTCCTCGAAAACCGAATTTCCGACCAACTAGACCTCCACCAGCCTCCTGAACAAGCTGGTTTCCGCCGCGGCTTGTCCACTACCGACCACTTACACTCTTTGAACCAGCTAATAGAAAAGCACGAAGAATTTAACTTACCGTTGTACCTTGCGTTCGTGGATTATTCCAAAGCATTTGATAGTTTATCACATAAAGCCATTTTTACGACACTCTACAAACAGGAAATTGATCCCACTTATATTAAATTACTGGAACGAATTTATCTTAAAAGTACAGCTGCCATACGCTTAGATACTACTGGCCCATCCTTTCCAATTCGAAGGGGTGTCAAGCAGGGGGATCCGCTGTCTCCAAAACTCTTTACAGCAACGCTTGAGGAAGTCTTCCAAAAATGAGATGTACACTGGCGGGACAAGGGCATTGTCGTTGGAGACAGAAGATTAACTAATCTACGCTTCGCCGACGACATTGTCCTTTTCTCATCTTCGGCGGCTGAGTTGAGTCTTATGCTGGAACAACTGAGCCACGCCAGCCTCGAGGTCGGACTCGAAATGAATATGACGAAAACGAAGTTAATGACAAACAGCATGAAACGCAAAGTGGACATTGGGGGTGTGGAGGTTGAATATGTCCATGAGTACATATACCTCGGCCAAATAGTCTCCTTCCAGGCGAGGCAAGATAAAGAGGTTGCTCGACGCACTGAAAACGCCTGGAAGAGCTATTGGTCCATGAAACACCTAATGAAAGGATCACTTCCACTTTCCCTAAAAAGGAAACTCATGGACATGTGCATCCTCCCCACCCTCACCTACGGAGCGCAAACATGGTCGTTAACGAAACGTCAAAAGTCCGCACTCGGGGTCTGCCAGCGAGCAATGGAACGAAGTATTCTTGGAGTCAAAGTCACGGACCGCATTCGGAACAGTATACTTCGTTCCAAAACACAAATCGCAGACGTGGGCAACACAGCCGCCAAACTAAAGTGGAACTGGGCAGGCCACATCTGCCGCATGTCGCAACGGAATTGGGCAAAAGTAGCCACTGACTGGATTCCGAACAACAGGAATCGGCGACGCGGTAGGCCCAGAAAGAGATGGCGTGACGAATTGGACGCCTATCTAAAGGATTGGCCAGAAGTAGCAAGAGACAGGAGAAAATGGAAAGACGGAAGGGAGGCCTTTGCCCTGCAGTGGGACATAACAGGCTCATAATAATAAATAATAATAATAATAAAATAGATGATACAGGAGAGGTATTATCATAATTATTACTAAATAAATTTCTTTCTACAATAATAATCAGAGCAACAAAACATCGATATCAGTATCAGTGTTGATTTAATAAATAAAAAACTTCTTGACTAGCACCCCAATTGCATAACACACTATCAATCATAATCTGAATCATTTTGAAGCTAATCCATTGCTTCATATGGTTGAAAAAATCGTCTGCTCAACAATGTTAATAACGCAATGAATGTTGTTGAACTGTCAAAATAGAAGCCATCTTGTTACCCCCTTACTAATAAACGTTGTATAACGTCTGTATAGTTACACAACGCTTTGTCTTCTTCTTTCGAAATTAAAATTACTGACGACTGAAAGAGAGAATTATGGTGTGTAACTATTCATCTGATATAATACGTTTATTAGTAAGGGGGTTAGTGTGTTACGTTATTACCAAGCTGTTTACCGTGTACAGACGCCAGCACATCAAGCTACCCGAAACTGTACATATTTTCCCAGTCAACTTTGAACCTTATACTTTAGCGATAAGGTTGAAAATGTATTAAAGAAATTTTACAGATTGTAGTAGCTTGATGTGCTAGCGTCTGTACAACATGCCTCATAATCTGCGCACCGTACCAAAACGCAGATCGCAGCCGTATCCGCTAAAATAAAAGCTGTACAAGGTCCGTGACCTTTAACTGGATTCAATGGGCACGGATAATCATCTCCTCATCAATATCTTAATTATGAACTTATGTGGGAAGAGATTGGTCCATTTCCTTTTGCGAGAGCCTGATAATTTATATTAATAATTTGCTTGTTGAGCTCAGCAGCGCACACGTAGGATGTCATATAGATGGAGTTAGTTTAAACAACCTAAGCTATGCAGACGATATGGTGCTGCTGAGCCCCACAATAGGCGGAATAAGGAAATTGCTTGCTATTTGTGAGGGTTACGCCGAGCGGCATGGGCTAAAATATAATCCTACTAAGAGTACGCTGTTGGTATTTAGAGGCAGAAATAAAAGTCCCTCAAATGTCCCTCCCGTAGAACTGAATGGTTCACGTTTGCAGAGGGTAACATTATTTAAATATTTAGGCCATATTGTTACGGAGCATCTTAAAGATGACTCGGATATGGAAAGGGAACGAAGGGCGATGGCTGTGAGGGGAAACATGTTGGCTCGCAGGTTTGCTGGTTGTTCAGTCCCAGTTAAAATAACACTTTTTAAGGCGTTTTGTCAAACATTTTACACCAGCAGCCTGTGGGCTAATCATACCCAAAAAACAGACAACACCCTTCGCATTCAATACAACAATGCCTTCAGGGCGCTGTTGAGGCTTCCTCCGTACTGTAGTGCGTCACTGATGTTCGCTGAAGCGCACACTGATGATTACTTTGCGATCATGCGCAAGAAAGTGGCATCAATAATACGCCGAGTGAGAGGAAGCGACAATAGCATCCTGAAGGTATTTTCTGAAAGGTTGGAAGGGCCTACAATGGATAGGTTTATCAAGCTACATGCCAGACATGGGGCTTGATAAACCTTCCTGAAATAGGGTTTTGCTTGTTATCCTGTAAGAAAAGATTGTATTTGTGTGCCTACGTTTTTTTTATCTACTACCTACTAACATAGATTTTTAAGTTACTTGTAATACTAACACGCTATGGGCCTATGATGCCTGCCAATAAAAGATTTTTATTTTTTTTTTTTTTTTTTTTTTTTTTATAAACTCTTATTTACGATGTTGAGATGTGGCTTTGAGCAGTTTATGGTTCGAAATTGTTTGTTCTGACTTTTATTTTTTGTTTTCTCTCAGTTTGCTTAAAATTAACGATGTTAAGTAGGTACATACCTATAACTTTTATAAAACAGTAAAATATGATTATTTTCCCTCCCTTTTTATATAATTGTACATATTATTATTTTAAGACAGCTTTTTAAATTTTGTAAATATTTGAATATTATGTATTGATTTTACACGAATGATTGATTGCTCTTAAACATGTCTTAAAGCACCACCGTGGGACCAGCGGTGCTATTCTGTAAAAATCTTACCGTGATAACTTGGGTGAAGTGAGCTGTCAATATTGTCAATTCCTGGCATCAGGGGGAATGCCAGCTCACTCGGTGCTCACTTCATCTAAGTTATCACGTTGAGATTTTTACAGAATAGATATTTACAGATATTTTTGTGGGTTTTTCCAAACTAAAGTTTAAATTAAGAGATGCCAAACGATCAATATATCGTATACACTATCAAACTGAGGCATAATTCTGCAACTAAAAAAATATGAACGCAGCAATGAGTAAATGTCAATTTTTAAATCCCATGACCAACACAGGCAAGACATCATCTGCCTCGCCTTTTCCCAACTATGTTGGCGTCGGCCTTTGGTCTAATCGGATGCAGCTGAATACCAGTATTTTACATGGAGCGACTGCCTATCGGACCTCCACAACCCAGTTACTGGGTAATACGATACCCTTTCGTAAGACTGGTTGTCACACTTTCGGGCTTCTGACTACCAGTAACGACTGACAAAGATCCACGAATGACAGCCGGGACCAACGGCGTAACGTGCTTTCTGAGGCACGGAAGGGTCTCGGTATGTAAAGATGGTCGCCCATCCACAGACCAACCGCGGCAAACGTAGCTTAACTTGATCGATCAACCTGTGCGGCTGTTTTTGTTTAGCCACGGGCTCCAGAGGCCGGTAACAGGCAAGACAGTATGATAAATTGTTTGATTGAATCTTCAATATTCATAAATATATTTGACAACCAACAACGGTTAAGTGCCTCATTGTCGTCATAAAAAGCATGTTTTTATACAAACACAGCTTCTTACATACCGCAAAAAGTAAATTTACTTAACGAAACGGTTCTGTTGATCCTACGAGGGATAAAAGGCGTAAATGTACTCTTGGTTTTGTCAATATTTTGGTATATTATGTTCTAATATTACAACGGGTGTTTATGCAATTTGTGTGGCCTAAGCGACGCACAAACACAGTAATCACGGGTCATGTGCTGTTTTCAGTTGTGGAAGGCTATCATAATTCCCTAAATTTTCGAAGTTCTTCATCACATTTGGCCAAAAATTATCTGGGACTAAGAAAATAATATATGATCATAACCTTTAACATAAAACCTCGTAAAAGAAGGAAACACAATTGAGAAATACTAACTGCGGTGCTATTCTGTAAAAATCTCACCGTGAAAACTTGGGTGAAGTGAGCTTCAAGTGAGCTATCAATAGTGTCAATCCCTAGCATCGGGTCGATTGACAGCTCACTTCAAGCTCACTTCATCTGAGTTTTCACGGTGAGATTTTTACAGAATAGCACCGCTGCTGTATCGAAAACCTCTGACTTAAGGCTCCCGCAGACAGGTGCGACGCGACCGACGACGACGACGGTGCAATATGTGATTCCGGTAGAATATTTTCCATGATGTTTTCATAGAAATTGTTGTACTAGATTGGCGCTGTCTGCGGGATCCTTCAGTCTGCAAGTAGGTATCCTAAGACATGTTTTCCAGATTTCTACAGACAAGTGTTGATCAGTGTAGTTTGACGTACAGACACCAGCACATCAAGCTACTACAATCTGTCAAATTTCTTTAATAGATTTTCAACTTTCTCGATAAATCATAAGGTTCAAAGTTGATTGGGAAAATTTGACAGTTTCGGGTGGCTTGATGTGCTGTCGTCTGTACTTACACTATGTGATCGATTTTGTGCTAGTCCAACTAAAATGGTAATAATTATAATTTGTCAAAGTCAAGTAAAATTGCACGTAGTTTTTCTGGACTTCGGCAAACTATAAACTGGTATGAAGAATGCATTACTACGACACCATAAGAAACCCTTTACCTGTCCACACAGTTTTAAAATTATGATGATCTCAATCTACCCACTTCGAAAGTCCTTGACGATACAAAACACAAACCATCCATGATCATCTCTGACGTCACCCCACGCACAGACAAATAAACAAAGGGACAAAACTCGATATTTTAACGAGGGGCTCGTTTTAAATTTATAATGCCACCTTCTGTATTCAACACTCACTGACTACCAATTTTGCAACGCGAATGTATAAGAGAAGCCGATGCTGCTGGCAAAGATGGAAACAGGGACGTCGTATGATTGGCTAGGATTTCTCTTTGAAGACTGTGAGAAGTTGAGATTATTATGATAATAGTATAAATTAAGAAGAGCTGCTGAATTCAATTTACTGAAGAAATAAACCTGAGAGACTGCCGATGGATAAAAAGAAATAGACATTAAAACATAACATAACCATCGTAATGTTATGTTAGCCTTTTTTTCCGTGGGGATTCCCCTCATGGATACCCTCCGTATGGGGAGAATGGAGAGTTATGTCGGACTCCATAAGTCCGGGAGATACATGCAAATTCACCGCACCCCCGATGTCTTTTTCCCCAGCAGCAAAGCAGTGGTGTACCAATAGCACGACCAATTTTGTTTTTTCTTTTTTTTTGGTATGTTTCATTTCAGCCGAAAAACGTCCACAGCTGGACATGGGCCTCCCCCAAGTTCCTCCACTTCGACCGGTTCTATGCTTCATGTGTTTTTTGTGCTTGTCATTCTTGGGGGGGGTGTTTGCCATAATCGCCACGCTTGGCAGGCGGGTTGGCGATCGCAGTATGGTGGTAAAATGCATGAAGGAAGAACGCTGCTGCCCATTCTCCGGTACGACCCTTAGTCGCCTTTTACGACACCCACGGGAAGTACGGGGTGGTGCTATTCTTTAAGTCCGGCAACACACAGACGGTGATATGTTTAAGTCCCATATAATAGGGGGCAAGCCTATAAACACTGATAATGCTATTAATATCATATTAGCTCGATAATCATCAAAGAGTACGTATGTTGACACAATACTGCAAAAGAACTGCCACCTAATTGCGTAACACACTATCAATCACAACCTGAATCATTTTGAAGTATATTGCTAATCCATTGCTTCATATGTTCAAAAAGATTGCCTGCTCAACAACGTAAATAACGCAATGAATGTTGTTGAACTGTCAAAATTAAAGCCACTCCTCTGAGTATGTTACGCAAATACCCCGCTGGTTTACCAGAAAAATCAGGAAGCGCAAACTTTAAAACCAAAAGAAAGCGTAAGCATAGGAAACCATCTTTAAAAAAACCTTCTAGAATCATCCACAGACAACACATACATACACAGACAACCCGCACAGAACAAAAAACAAAACACAGTCTGAAAGCCGATCCACCATCATTCGGACATTCAACACTCAACAAAGTCAGTCTCATTGTTCGTAACAGTCACACTAAATCACATGAAGCCCACATCAAATCAGCGGCTAAACCTAGTATTAATCTGCACTAAGTCTCTATAATTCCCCTTAAGAACAACACAGGATAGCATAAAAGCGATTGAACTGGCATTTGCGCCTACAAAATGCATAAGCCTCCTTTACAGGCCATTACTGTGCTAAACAAATCATGGTATTACTCTTAACTAGCTTGTGGATGTGGTTTTGCTTCGTAAATTGATAGTAGGAATTTGTCTGGCAGATTTGATTTCGGGAGGAGTTGGTTTGTGTGTGTTGGATTCGACTGTGGGCTATTTGATTTGGGATTTTCATCACTAAATTTATGTAGATTGTTGACAGTTTTGTCATTATAGCTTTGGAATCATAATTATATTAGGTATATTAACGTCGTCCTGTTTAAATGTTTACATTTATAGATTCAGATCATTTATTAGCTGGATAGTAAGTATACAGGGTCACAGAGATAACGACGGATGTACAGACGCCAGCACATCAAGCTAGTACTATCTGTTTCAAATTTCTTTAATAGAATTTCAACTTAATCGCTAAAGCATAAGGCTCAAAGTTGATTGGGAAAATTTGACAGTTTTGTGTAGCTTGATGTGCTGACGTCTGTATCTGTAACCATGGATTCAGTACATGATTCTAGCGTAGAAATTTTTCGCATTTTCTATATTGCTTGCCTTTTTGTATTGGACTTTTAGATGAATTTAGCAGATTTTTTTTCTAGAATCATTATATTATGCTGATTTCAACCTGTATAACCTGTCCAAAAACAAACTCGAAAAGTTTTAAAATTAATTCAAAATTTTACCCCGACAAATCTTAAAAGGAACATCTTCAAACAAACCGCTTCATTCCAACGACATAAAGTAAACCTCCCATACATTTACAAAATCACATATAAGGCATATCATACTCACAGACTTATTATTAGTAGCGGTGTCCAAAGCAAGGCCGGCGGCGCACACGCGTACTTATAAATCAAGTTATTCGTTACGCCCCAACCGCATTGTCCTCGCCTTATGCTTGAAAAGAGCAAAAAAGCATACGCAAGCAAAGGAATATCGAAAATCGAGCACATCAAAATTTATTCCGATTGAATCGAAAACGAATTCGGATGCGCTGGCGCACGGTAATGCTGCGGGGATCTTTGATTGTCTGACGTTTTTGGAAGAACTGCTTATCGTTTTGAATAAGTTGAAAGTTGTTGGAGGGATAGTCGGAAGATTGAGGATGGAGGTTGATAGCAGGATTATAATAAGCTGTATTGATGAGTTGCTCATGCTTGTTTTGGTACGTATCTGTGACAGATCTCCTAATAATTTAGCTAACTAGAGCTTGCATCCTATACATAGAAACTAATAAAGGATTGGCAAAACTACTTCCTACCTTTCACCGAAAGCCCGTCAGCCTCCAAAGTGTGACCTTCAAAACCTTCTGGGTACGCTTGACTCGATCCATCTAGATCATAGGTCCTCAAAGTGGGCGATAGCGCCCCTCGCGGGCGTTTGAAACTTTTAGGAGTTAGTAGAAGACCCAAAGAAAATTATGTATCCTATCTTACAACTATATAATATTTCACGTTTAAATATAATCGTGTCAATAGCTGTTTCAAAAAAAACTTGAATAATGTCAGACTGTAAACTGTTTTCTTTATCTTCCTGGTATTACTTTCGTGTTTTCCGTTTCCTTCCAATATTTCGTTTTTTTCCAAGGTTGCCTTAACTTAACTTCTACAAGACTTGCAGTTTTAACAAGCACCAACTTCCAGACGAAATCAGGAACCTCGTAACTCATTACTCCTTAAACCCTTAAAACGTACCAGTTAAAAGCACCCGTATCATTACGCCACAGTGGATGGTAACGAGCAGGAGCTGTGTCGATCAGAACAATGGGATGTATCGAAGTATCGATGGAACTTGTCAAAAATAAAAATGTTCCAACTGACCGCCGGGAACGATAACTCTTTGTTCAATTATTTGGGTTCATGTATGGGGAATGAGGATATGTTTGGTCGTTTTGGTTTTTAATAATAATATTTCGGAGAATGTGCAGTTTTTTTGCTAGAGTTTGGTATGTCTTGGATCACATATGCTGGCTAGCTGATGTTTTATCACGACATGGACTATTATTGTGTGGCTCATGTTGGCATAATTGAAGAAGAAAATGGCAGATAGTACGTAACTTCTTCCTATTTTTTTTTTCGTCTGTGACGACGATATATAGGTGTACTAAAGGCCACTTCTGCCCAGCCCTTTGGGGAATATAGGCGCGATGTTATCTCACGTGATATATGGTCATGTTAGTTTAGAAAATGTAGTTGTAATTGCAGTATAATAAAAGGAGTATCTTTAGCTTTCCTAATCCGAAATTTGATGTTTTGTTTTCCTAATCTTTGTTTTCTGTTTTTATAGTTTTAAGGTGTATTTATTTTGCTGTAATGCCAATAAACATTTTTCTTTACTTTCTTTCAAATTGGACTGGATTAAAGCGAAATCGAAAAAGGAGTGGTGACCCAGTAGTAACGCGAATTATAAGTTGTAGGTCCTAGGTTCGATCCCTGACGAGTACTTTACTTTACTTTGTGTAAATAACTAAATCAGCACTGCTCTCATAACCGTGAAGGGAAAAATCGTGAGGAAACCGGTATGTCCTTCAACCAAAAAATTCGAAGACATTAGACATCTAGCAACCTGCACTGGGCCCGCGTGGTGGATTTCAACCCGCTCCCTCTCACAGAGAGGAGGCCTGTGTGCCAGCCACGGATGGTGCCAGCAGTGGGAACATTTAAAGCCTACCGTTACTTCTTCAAAACACTATGCATTCCATACACACCACACAAAATCTTGCAGAAAAAAAGCAAGACTGGAAGGTTAGCCTGGATATAATTATTATAGAGAACAATGGAGTATCAATGGCACTTAATAAAAAATATTAAAACTTTGCTACCAACACGATATGATGGCTTTGTTCAGGTTTAAGCGTGAGAAGATATTGTGACCTTCGAATATTTAATGAAAATGCTACATGATTATGAAGTTCTTTGGATGAATAAAACCTGAAGAAATAATCTTAACCCAGATAATATCTGCATCTGAATATAAATTTGATGCAGAAACGGAAGCGACGTAAACTATGAGAGATGATTATTAAATATTTGTTTTAAGAGTATCAGAAAAATAGTGAAATGCTAAGTCATCAAATTATTGATGATTTCTTCATCATCATCATCATCATTTCAGCCGGAAAACGTTCACCGCTGGGCATGAGCCTCGCCAAGCACCGCCACTTCGATCGGTTCTGTGCTTCTCGCATCCAGTGGATTTCTGCGGCCTTCACCAGGTCATCGGTCCACCTTGTGGAAGGCCTTCCAACACTACGTCTTACGGTATGCGGTCACCACTCCAGAACCTTTCGACCCCATCGGCCATCTGTTCTGCGAGTAATGTGCTCTGACCACTGTCAATAGTTTGGCAATTTTTCGTGCTATGTCGGTTACCTACGGAACTCGCTTATTTTTCACTTATTCCAAATGATTGCGAATGTGTAAAAAATAAGACCAAGAAAAAGAAACCTATATTTTACTGCCATAAAAAAAACAATCTTCCATAGGTGCCCAAGGAATTTCTTAAAGGCATTATCTCCCTTTACAGTCCTTAATCCCGCAGATCCCCACCACATATTACAAAGTAACAAGGTAATCCGAATAATCGACTATTTTGCTCGAGATTACAAATCATTCCTCCCACGCTTACACGCTTATTCAACAACACGCAATATAATACTTAATACTCTATTTTCTCTTTCAATAACACAACTTCAGTGCTAATCTCAATGCCAAAACTACAAACTATGTAGAACCCAACCTTATTAGGGCAAGGATGGCTTGGACATTATAGCGATTACAGGACCAAATTAACATGATCTCTCAAACTCCGAACAATTTGTGGACCTCAATATAATTGCCTCTTATGTTTCGAGTTCTCAGGGGTCTACGTACATTGGTGGTAGTACAGGAATAAAATATGGCCGATATAGGAGTGGATAGGCGACAACAATGGACGTTCGGAATTTAAAATTGCGCGTAAAATTTAGGGCTGCGCGTGCACAAGGCGATGTTATTTTTTAGTTTTTTTTTTTTAAGGGGCTTTTAAATTGATCAGGTTGTGGATAACTTAGTGCACCTTGCGAAGTAGGAATTGTCTTAAATGTCAGAAATTGATAATTCTGCGGGGTAATTGCGTAACACACTATGAGTAGCAATGGCTTTATTTTTGACAGTTGAACAAGGTTCATTGCGTTACTTACGTTTTTGAGCGGACAAATTTTTTGAACATATGAAGCAATGGACTAGCAATATACTTCAAAATTATTCAGATTGCGATTGAAAGTGTGTTACGCAATTACGACACTTGCGAATGTAGGTGTTGTCATCGATATTGCTTACTTTAGATGTTAACATACTTTCATCATCATAATCAACCTATAAAGTTCCCACTGCTGGGACAACATGGCCTCCACTCGGTGAGAGAGAGTCACAAACATTAGTGTTTTATAATACCTACTCGTAAATAGAATCTGCACACTAATTACGAATTCCAATACCACCAATTACGTATATATTAATAAGTAAAATAACAAAAATAAATTATAACTTATAACATAATACTGAATAATTATACTACATTAATAATAATGAACAATTTTTAAGCGAGTAAAAAAATGAGCAATATAAAATATAAATAGAATAAGTCAATGAAAGGAAATATAAATACATAGGTAATAGGATTGAAAATAATTCTAAATTAATAATAATAAGGAAAATTAATAAAGCGCTCTTCCTCTCTCTACTTATTTAAAAATTTGCTGTGCCCGACAGGGTCCATAATTGTTTCTATTATTTTTTATTTATGTAATTGTACATTATGGATTGCAATAAACAATTTGAGATTTGAGATACGTCAATTACACCACTTCGAAAAAAAATTAAGGAAATTCATAATCGCTTACTATGTTTTAAAAAATCGTTTCCTCAACTCAAGTAACGCTATGAATATTTTTTCAACTGTCAAAATTAAAGGCATTGGGATTGTGAGTGTGATACGCATTTACCCCACAGTTTTAAAATTTATTACAAAAATATGTGTTTTCAAAGAACAATATTCTAATTCACTCACAAATAAAACACGACACTCCTTTCAATACCCAGTACTCACAATCCTTTCATTACTCAAACCCATACACAACTACAGCAATTTTAAAGCAAAACGGATCACCTTTGTGTTTGCAACCGAGCGTCGTTCGATCATCAGTCTTGCCAGCCAGTAATTACTGAAATGGATATTATTGGCTTCTACGCAGCTCTCTATAAATCACTCTCTGGATCTGTGACGTTGCATCAATAGTCCAGTAAAATGGTTCACGTGTGTTCTGGATTTAAGTTTGTGGAAGTTTGGATAATGTAGTTTTTTTTTTTTTGTATGCTTGTATGAAGAGTATTCTGTTAGCTGTTCTGATTCGGAAAGAGTCGCTTTTCAAGATGGGTGTTTTAACAGCGTAATTTAAAATCAAAAAGCTGGTTCGAGGTGGCGCGGGAAAATAGTTCTTGGAAGGATTTGGGGGAGGTATTTCTCCACTAGTGAGACAATATAGGCTAACACAAAAGACAAGTTACATTATAAGTATGTAACTTGTTTTCTCTCGATGTGGATATTATACGAGTGTAAAGGACGAAAATACACAAAAGTTAAATTCTGTAATTTTTTTTTAAATATAAAAATACGAAATTAATCATTTGACATTGTTGTGGAAGAAATAAATTATTGTTATGTGTTTATCGCCATCATCGTCATCATCAATTTTACCAACACAAATCAATTCCCAATCCAGTCAGTTTTAAATCCTCAATGGACCCTCAACAGAAACCATTATCTCTCATAGTTTTCGTTTTAAATATCTGTTAATACAATTCCTTTGCAAAATGATCGATAGTTGCCAACTCAAGTAGCTCCCCTTTTAAATTATTATCCTGCACTTTATCTTCTGCAACGACATTTTCAACCTTGTTTCCTTCACAATAAAGTTCATTTTCGCCGAGACCATCAAAGAGATTTCTTCGCTTGGACCCTTGTGACAACTCTATGGATGATCTGTCAATACGGAGACTGAAGAATTTATCTTAGTTTGAAGTATCTGTCTGTGGGGAGGTGAAATTGCTTTGGTTATTATAAGAGTTCTTTGAA
Source organism: Hydraecia micacea (assembly GCA_914767645.1). NCBI lineage: Eukaryota > Metazoa > Arthropoda > Insecta > Lepidoptera > Noctuidae > Hydraecia > Hydraecia micacea. The sequence continues at coordinate 3,396,418 of OU611793.1, read as the reverse complement.
AATGTATTGGAATGTTGGAAGTATTTCAGTTTGAGTTTAGGAGACGCTTTGAAGAACTTTTAAGAGACACCTATACACTGATAAGGTTTCTTTAATTCAGCTTTGATAATGTGGTTGAACGGATTGATTGATGAAGCTTCAATCATTCGTTCTTGGGTTGTGGAGTATATCGTGTTCCTTCATTTCTTTTTTTTTCCAACATTTTGGTTATCAAGAACCGTGAAGTAAATACGTAACACACGTACAATAGTAAAACCATTCATTATGACAGTTAGCCCATGGCGCGATTTCCCCGCGGCGATTTTTTTTCGCGCACTCGATTTTCAACACTCTGCTTTAGCGCCTAGAGTTGAAAATCCAACAGTGTGTTCTTTTTTACGCGCAGAGATGCGCTCTATTGGATTATCAACGCTCGGCGCAACACCGAGTGTTGTAAATCCAGTGCACGACACAATCCCGCCGCGATATTTTTACGTCCGTGCGAATGTGGACTAAATCATCATCTATTGCGTTATTTACCTTGTCGAGCAGGCAATTGCTTTCAAACACAGGAAGCAATGGATTATGAATCTTCTCCAAAACCCTAAGGATTGTGATGGAAAGTCTGACTACCGTTTCAATTGTATCTGAACTCAGATTATGTAATGCAGGCGTTGCAGTGTTTATTTTCTGTATTCTACATCTACAATTGACAATCTGTTGTAAAAAGCGTCTGTGTTCCCTTTCAGATTTAACCCGACTGCCTTAAAAGCAAGATGACAGGCATCTTCTGGGTACGCTCGTTCCATCAAAGACCTCATCGCTTTCCATCAGGCGTGATCGAGGTCAAGAGCAAGCCCATTCAGCAATATACATTAAAAAAGAAATTTTGTTTTCGTACCAGCCCTACACAAAAATGTAAGTATAAGTAAGTACGACCAATTGGTATCGTAGTCTAATGTTAGTTGTCGCTCGTTTTGAGTCGCCGGCGCAAATCTAGGATTGCGTCTGCGCATCTCACAGACGCCGACGCGAATCGCTGTGTACGACACTTAGTAATGGCTGTCTGTTTTATGTTATTGATATTTTTAGAGAATTTTCTTGTTTGTTCCAGGTATATCGTTATTTGTATAATTGACCTCGTAATTGTCTTTCCGGCCTTTCTTTCTTACCCATTCTTCTCCACGTGAAACTACCTATTGGAATGGGCGACTAGAATCAATTAATTTTTTTTGTTTGATTTTCAAAAGTCCCTTTTTTGACTTTGATAACTATGTTTTTTCCTGGGGTTTTTTTTTTATATTGTGTCTTATTTTTTTAAAATTCCTTCTGGCATTTCTTTCTTTTCTCTTTGTTCTAGGAAAAAACAAATGACGACTGAAATAATAATAGTGATAAGTTTCCATCTTAATTGAATACCTACCTACTGAGCAAGCATGAAATGGAATCTTTCGTAGACGTCTTATCCTCTGATCGCTTATTGGCTCTGACTCACCATACTTTGCTTGGTTTGATGCAATAATTACCTTGCGGAGGCGGAGTACCTAGTGATTGCAGTATGATGTAATTAATGGGTTCGACTGGTTCAGGACAACTAGTCTCCTTGTCGCAATACGTATCATGACCTCGTCTGATACACTGTCTAAATCAAAGGTTTACTTACTTAATTATAAGGCAAAAGTTGCGAGTGTGTTTGTACGTTTGTTACTTCTTCACGCACGAACTACCGAACGGATTTGAATGAAATTTAGCACAGAGATAGTTTATAACTAGGATTAACACATAGATTTATCCCGATTTTCCCACGGGATGGAGACTTATGCGGGTGAAATCGCGGGGCGCAGCTAGTCTACCTATTTAGTATAATCCGCGCGGAACTAGTTGGCCGCGCCTTTAGGTATGTGAGCGGTGGGACGGAGGGGCGGGGACGCATTACTCAATACGTGCGTTGCGAACCGCCGCCTCACCCCCCCCTGTCCCCACTTCAGCGGTCAACTAGTTCCGCGCGGACTTTAGTAAGTGAACAACTGACAGCACTTTGGCAATGACATGACAAACACCGCACCAGCAGTCAAAGGGTAATGTAGACGTCAGCCGCGACGCGCCGCGCGGCGCATCTCGCTAAATTGTGTACCTTTTTGTGTAGTAGATAAGGTCTATAATTGTATTGCTATCTAGAAAACTGCGCGTCGCGTCGCGTCGCGGTGTGAACTGACCCTTACTGGCTATAGTTTCCTACCTACGATTATGTTACGTCAGATGCACTAGTTACCTATTAGGTATTATCGACTAAATCTCGTCTGTCTGTGAATACTTTGTATCAAAACAAAGACCAATATATTTATTCGTAGATAACCTACGAAGAAATATCTTGGTCTTTGTCTGGTACAGACGCCAGCACATCAAGCTACTACAATCTGTCAAATTTATTTAATAGATTTTCAACTTTATCGCTAAAACATAAGGGTGAAAGTTGATTGGGAAAATTTTACAGTTTCGGGTAGCTTGATGTGCTGGCGTCTGTACAAGGTTTGTAGGTAAAAGTATGTTAAGCACCCTAATTGCGCAATGTAACATACAATCACAATCTAAATCATTTTAAAATCCATTGCTTCATATTATGTTCGAAAAATTTGTTCAACAACGTTAATAACGCAATGAATGTTGTTGAACTGTCAAAATTAAAACCATTCCTACTGTTAGTGGGTTTTGCAACTACCCCGCAGGACATATCCGCAGCTAAAAGTGGCGTACGAATATTTACATTCAAGTATTTACATAAATATGAACTTTAAAAATTCAAACTTATATACAACCATAAACTTATAAGCACTATAAAATAAAAACACAACGAACCACATTATAACATTAAATAAATTTAATATTTTATATTTACTACCCCTGTCAATAATAAATTACTGAACTGTGTAGAAAAGTATTTTTAAGAGGCCATGTGTTAAAACCTTTTTTTTTTAATCGACATGGGAACTAACTCTCTTATTGTTTTTATCAAGTTAACCTTTGGAATTTTTCGTATAGCTAGGAATTATTGCAACAAGAATTCTCATGAAATCAGCAGGAACAAGGTACAGGTCACCCAGTGTCACGGTTGTTAACCTGGATTTACGAGTACATGTGACATCTGCCACCGCACTGGGCCCGCGTGATGGATTACGGCCCACTCCCTCTCACCAATAGGAGGCCTGTGTCCCAGCAGTGGAAACATTATAGGCTGATTATGTAGCAAGTAGATATAAAACAATCTTTCTCTCGTTTTATTCTCCCTCCCTCTGTCTTTCGTGGCAAAATAACATCGCTTCCTTTCTGTAATATCTCAATCTAAAATTAAAAATACCTGAGCTTGCAGAGCGTCAGAAAAGCACTGACGCGTCTGATAGTTAATTTTAGAGAAACTACAAAGTAGCATAGTTGATCAACTCTGACGTATACTTCTTTTAAAAGTATTACACTTTTGAAATTAACTTCTGATCCAGATCCCTCGCTGCACGGAGTTTCGTTTAGAAATTTTCTAAACAATATATTTTCATTATGACAAGTTACTTTGTAGTTGGGACCACTAACAACAATTCTTTGTGTTGTGTTGTTATAGAGGTAAGTTATACTAAACTTTATGTAGTTTATAATGCTACGAATCTACATTATGGAAGCTTAGATTTTAAACTGTTCTGCTGCATAGATTTTAAACTGAGCTGATATTTCTTCCGTGATTTCAGAGTTGGTCCCATAGTGAAATTTGTTTAGTTCGATGGTCTAAAGCACATCTTAAAGTTTGTTGGGTTAATTTTGAAATACCTCAATATATAGGGGGCAGGGACATCGATGCACAAACATATCAGGTCGTACTGTATCCTTGGTAACCCATGGATTCATTACATGATTCTGAACTGAGTTGAAATATTTCGCCGCTTATTTAAAAAAAAATTGCTGTTCAGTAGGTACATGGTATTTATTGCTCATTTCTATGAAACAGCAGAGCAGATTTGGAATTTCAGAAATGGTTATGTTACAAGTTTTTACAAGACTAAAACGGAAGTCTGCACAAAACCAGAATCTAGCTTAAACACTTTACAAGGAAGATTTCATTTAATTTTCGCACAAATCCTTGCTAAAATATATAACCAAAACATAATATATTTATTATTAACCGTATATTTGTGCAGCATACCGTCTTTATTATGACACAGTCGGTAAATTACCGCAGCAACATAATATTAACGTTGCGTGCTTCAGATAGCTCGAGGAATTACTCAATACGCTGAAGATGAAGTATATGATAGGAATTCAGATAAATAGTGTTTTTTTTTTTGTAAAATATCATTTAAGACGTTTATCTTTATCTCAGTTCATTCAAACTAACGAATAAGCTAGCTTATTATTTGTTTTTTTCCCTCTAAACCATTTCAAATAACACTATGATTTGACATAAAAACACAAAATTAACACCATAAAAGACCCCTTAATAAAAAAAAAATCTTATCCTATAAGTTCCTGACCCCTAAGTATCCTTTTGTTTTTGTATTTATTCGTATAATTAGTTAGTTAGTCATAAAATTTAGTACCTAGTGTAAAATTATATGTAGTTAGTTGTATTATACAATTTATATCATAAAACATGGTCATAATAAATGCTAACAACTCGTTTGTTTCAAGTCCTATAAAAAGAACAATGGAAAATTCACCCTTGATTTTAACAAAACATTTCACACATTCTGTTCAAAAACACACGATTGTAAAGCGAACAAGCTGTGTCCTGCCATATTGGTTGTAAGCCAGAGCCAATTTCTAATATTAAGTCCAGGAGCTGCACGGTCACGCCATCTCGCGTGAGAGCGCCGCAATTACATGTGGGTTTTATCCGAAATGGTTTAGGAGTTTGTCTTGTTTAGGCTTTCGTTTTGATTTTGATTGATTTATTTAACATTTGTTATTTTCTTTTCTGATTATTGGGTGTCAAAATGAGGGAATTGAGGACAGATTTCGTAGATGTTTAATTGAGTTTTTATTACATGGTGGACAGAAATGTTGTTGACTGTATAGGTAGTTACTAGATCGACATTCAAAATGTGAATCGTTAAATGGCAATAGGGATGACGACTAATTTTTTTTTCTTCGTCTATCAGGTAGATTATTAAAAAGTATTGGGCAGGTATTTTTTCTTTTTTCACATAATCAAAACATTACAGAGATATATTGATTTGAAATGTCGCATGACGTCACGTGTTGGTACAATTTTTAACTACAAGTGACGTCACGAGCTCCCACTCCCATACTTTGACACGCTTTATCTTTGTAATTTTTTGGTTGATTGACACAAGAAAAAATATGTGTCCATTATTTTTTGATAATCTAACTGACGGACTAAATAGAATTTCGTTTACTTTACCCCGTCGTCATCCCTATTACCTAAATACCTCAAGGTACAAAAACATTTTGTGTTCAGAAAGAATTAGAAAACACAAAAAAAAATTTTTTTGTGTTTCCTGCTTAATCGGCCTGTAATGCTATTACATTCCCATTGCTGGGACACATGCCTCCATACGGTGCGAGAGAGTGGGCCGTAATCCACCACGCGGGCCCAGTACGGGTTGATGGATAAAATAATAAAAATAAGAGCATTTTAGCACAATGACGGGAACTGCTCTTTTGTTCTCTCTATCTCAAGTATCTTCCACCAAAACACACACCATATACTACGGCACTCCGAATAAATATTTCAACTGGAAGTGTCTCAGTGTTGACTCGGAGCTAAAATGTTAGCGATCAGCCGATTGCTGTTTTAAGATCTTATGTAAATAACTCCGTTCGGAGGCACAAGTTTGTCGTGCTACCGTCGATCCTGGTATTCTTGAGGATTTAAGAAATAGGGGAGGTGGTATTGAACTGCTTATATGAATTCCTGGAGATGAAATTTTAATTTGTTTGGCTATGTTTGTTTGCTAGGAGGAATTTGTTGAGGTGAACGAGATCTGAAGCGATGGATGAGGCTGCTGATTTTAAAGTTAACATCTTATAAGCTCTAATAAAAATTGAACAGTGGTGTTCTTAATGATCTTATATGCATTTTCAGCAGTTTAAACAGATAATGTTCGGTTTCTATATAAGAGTTATGGTGAATGCTGTGTTATATTGAACGCTGTGTATGGCAGTACTTTTATGTCATTATTGTTCTGTTTTAATTCTTTATATGTACTGCTGTTGGTGCACTAAAATAAATAAATAAGTAAATAAGATAGCTTTTTGTCAGAGTTCTCTTTAAGGTAATAAACAGAAGAGTCTTCTATTTGCTAGCAAACACCGTTGCAATCTGTCGGCCAACGTGCTAAAATAATTATCTGTTCATTGAAGCATTCATTTTAGATGACCATGTTCAACAGTGAACTCAAAATGATAAACTGTTAATCAACCATTATCTAATATACCATATCCAAACCCCACATTCACTGGAAACCTCTTGAAAAATCGATACCACCACCGCCAGCGCCTTTTCCGTGTTTATCTTAGAATATTTTTGCAGATTTATAGAGTAATCTTCGGTCTATATTGCTCACTCTTTGGTTTGAGATAAGTGAGATGTTAGGGCCGAGAAACGCCAGTCTGCTCCGTATATAGAGTGGAGGTATTTTAAACAAGGCGTTCGAGAATGTAGTTATGGTTTTTATGGCTGATAGTGTTTTGTTTACTTCAACTTTCTTACATGTCTTTCCTTAACAAAAAAACTTGCTTATGTACCGATGTTGACATGACTGCATGAATATTTTTATGGTGGTGGGTTTTAGATTGCTAACTTGTTAAAGAAATCAGTGTGTCGCTAACCCCTTTTTTTTTTTGGTACGCTGTGGTAATCCTCATGGACTTCCTCCATCGTGGGGGTGACAGAGGGGCATGCCGGACTCTTAACGGCTAAAACCACCGCGGTGTTCCACCTCTACCTATGGCCGGGGATGCGGAATTCGCATAAGCATTCACCGCTCCCCCGACAGGCCTCGACCCGCTGTTCCTCAGTGGGTCCCACCTCCCCGTGCCCCATTCCTATAATGGCCGCACCCACTCTCGATTGTCGCGCGTGGAACACTGCCGCACCAACTCGGGCCTATCTGGTCGGACGACGGACGCCCGTAGTCCGCCGCCCGCAGGCCACCTCTCATTGAGGTCGCACATCCTTTTGCGTCCTTCTCGGGCGCCCGGGGCGTCTCCTGCGGGAGGGGAGAGAGGATGCGGCTTCTCCGTCCCGCTCGGCCGCCTCCTTTGCAGACATCACATCCTAGCCGCACAGTGACCTTTCATTAACGTTGCAGCTTAAAAAAGTTTTTAGAACTCGACTGCCCATAAAAAAATTGATTCCTTTCAGTTTTTTTTAGCGTTTCTACATGTCATATAAGTTGACAGAAAACATGGTTATTCTGAAGGAATGATTTTGGCACTATATTTTATCAGAAACCTCAAAGACTTTTATATGAAATCAAACCAGATTTATTTCAATAACTTGTTTGCCAGCGAAAATAGCTATTGCTAATTTTTACTGGTAATCCATTAGTAACGAAGCCTCACAAATTAGTTCGTATAGCATAAGGGATCTGACCAAGATTATGCCTGGACTTTAAAAGAGACTGACCTCTGACCCTGTTTCGGCAGTTCTTCTCAGAGTAGTAACATAGGAAACGCCGACCTTATCTAGTTTTCAAAATATGATTGACGTGTAAAAGTGTTTGTATAAGTAAACTCGTCATCTGCCTAGCTTTTTCCCAACTATGTTGGGGTAGGCTTCCAGTCTAACCGGATGCAGCTGAATACCAGTATTTTACATGGAGCGACTGCCTATCTGACCTCAACAACCCAGTTACTGGGTAATACGACACCCCTTGGTAAGACTGGTTGTCAGATTTTCGGGCTTCTGATAACCCGTAACGACTGTCAAAGATCCACGAATGACAGCCGGGACCAACGGCTTAACGTGCTTTCCGAGGCACGGAGGGGTCTTGGTATGTAAATATGGTCACCCATCCACGGACCAACCGCGGAAAGCGTAGCTTAACCTGATCGATCGACCCGTGCGGCTGATATTACTTAGCCACAAGCCCCTCTGTATAAGTAAACCTACGTACATAAATAAAATCATTCCTAAAAGTCTGGTGCGTTCAATCCCACCCCAGTACAGTGCAGAACCTATCCAGTAAATTTTCACTATCTTCTAAAAACAATCGCATGGCAGATATAGCCTCATTTGAATTTAATTATCTACCAGTGTTTATTTAATAGACGCGGCACTAAGATTTTATTCGGCTTCTTAACGCGTGTGGGTAGTTTATAAATGAACCCGTTTGTGTAGTTGAGCGAATCTAATATCGTGTGTAATGGTGCGATGTCATTTTTAGGGTTTCTATTTTGTATTGTTTTTATATTTTTAAAATTTCTTTTGATTTATTTTTGAATTCTGTGACCCTGACAATTTTTATCTTTTAGTTTTCGTTTATTTTAATTGCATTGGCATTTAATTTTAATTTTAATTGTGCGACTTTTTTAATATGTATTCGACAATTTATTTTATTTGTAGGCATTGAAATTTTATTCAGAGGTATTTTCTTTAGATAAATTTTATTCTGTGGCAGTAGGCATTGTGATATTTTTTATTTTATATCTATACATATAATAAAATCGTAGGAAAGTCAAAACTGTACATTGAATATTTTTTAAAAAGAATACTTGGGGCGTGATCTACAATCGATTTCGAAGCCGAAAATATAGTTTTTAGAATTTTTGTCTGTTTGTCTGATTGTCTGTATGTATGTCCGGGCTAATCTCAAAAAGTGCTGCATGGATTTACATCAAATTTTGCATGAATATTACTAAGAGGTCGGGTCAACATATAGGCTACATATTATCACGCTATCACCTACGGGGGAGGAGCTGTGAATCTTTATTTTTCTTACGCATTCTGTGACAGCGTGTAATCTAACGACGCATATTTAAATGTTGTTTTTGAGTAAGCCATGCTATTATCTAGCTTTACACTATAAAAACTACGCCATTTAAGTAACTTAGGCAGAGAAACATAGTTTAATTAATGTTAGTAGTACAAAGAAAATTTAGAAGCAGCGCCATCTATGAGATTTCATAAAAATCAAATCAAGTTACATGTTAACAATTTTTGGAATTTAATAATTTAAATTTGATCATGTTGGCGAGGTTAGTAGTTAGTTATTCTTAAAATTCATAGATGGTAATGTGCATTTTCTTCATAAAAGTTGTATCGTATAGTTCGTTTTGACAAATTCAAGGTCCAACAAAACCCTCAAAATCTTGAGCAGAGTTGAGGAAGACAATAAAAAAAAAATGCGGTGTTAAGTATTACAAAAAAGTTATGTTCATTGATGATGATCATTTCTTCATCAATTTCATGTTGTTAGTACAAAATAAACATTGACTGAGTTTGTTCGGTATTTATCTGTGTGATTATTGCTTGGTAATTAATATATTTTCATGTCGTATACCTAAACTTAAATGTGATGTAAAACGTCACCTTCTCGACGGTGACCGAAATTAAGATGACACACTCGCGGAGGCGAGCGTCAGTGACAGTACCAGCCGCATGCGTCATCTGTTCGCCGTCATCTTGGTGTTTTGCGGAGTCGCGAACCCGGTAGCTTTGTGGGAGAAGTATCGCCATCATCTGTCTGAAGATTTTCTACGAGCTTTGAGGCGTGCTACTGGAGACGAAGTCGAAGTAACTGATGAACGCGTGCTGAACACCTGTCTCAGTTCACTTCAAGATGTGGTCATTTCTATCGGCGGCAATCCACTGATCGAATATGGGTTACTAGCTCCCCAATCATCACCGCATCAAGACCGTGGAAATCGGGAGTATAACGCAGAGACAAATTACGATCCGGGCGAAATGAACACCATACGAAATGACCATGTCGCTTTGTTCTCTTCAGAGCAAAAACAAATTTATGACACCGTCCTTGAAAGCATTGGGCAAAACCAGGGTAAAATGTTTTTCTTGGATGCTCCTGGTGGAACAGGAAAAACATTTGTTACCACTGGCATACTTGCAGAGGTCAGTAGGTAAGGCAAAATTGCTATTGCTGATGTAGCGTCGTCGGGAATCGCTGCCACACTGCTTCCGAGTGGCAAGACAGCACATGCCATGTTTAAAATTCCCATCGATTTAGAGAGCGCCGAAACGCCTGTTTGTGGTGTGTCACGTAACAGCGACAAGGGACACGTGCTCAAGGATTGCTCTCTGATCGTATGGGATGAGTGTACGATGGCCAATAGGAAGGCAGTTGAGGCCGTGGACAGAATCCTGCAGGACATGTGCAGGAACGAACATTTGATGGGTGGTGTCACAGTTCTGTTCAGTGGCGATTTCCGGCAAAAGCTTCCCGTGGTGACGCGGGAATCGAGGGCTGACGAGGTGAATGCGTCGTTGAAACGATCTACGTTGTGGTCACGAGTTCGTACGCTGCGTTTGACCATTAATATGAGAGCTCGACTCGGCAGCAATGCACGTGCTCAAGAATTCTTCGATGTCCTTCTAAGTCTTGGCGAAGGCACTCTACCAGAAGAGGGAGGTGGACAGGTGGTGCTTCCAGAGTCTCTCGGTAGAGTGGTATCCAGCTTAGAAAAACTCATTCGCTGTGTGTACATCAGTCGTATACCGCACCAGCAGAATTCTTGGGTGTGTGAGCGGGCCATTTTGACGCCCAAAAATGATCAGGCTGCAGCAATTAACGAATGCATTCTCTCGGAAATTGAGGGGAATGAAGTGGTCTACACCTCGATAAACACTGTTATCGAGCAAGATGACGCCAACATTATTATGTGGGATTTCTGAACTCCCTGTCAGCAAGTTGACTTCCAGCGCATACCATCAAGCTAAAGGTCGGCCCGATTATGCTTCTTCGGAACCTATCTCCTCCGAAGTTTTGTAACGGGACCCGCCTTAAAGTCATCTCGCTCCACAGACACACCATTGAGGCGGAAATTCTTACGGGTTGTGGCGTCGGCGAAGCAGTATTTATACCACGCATTCCCCTCATACCTCATAACTTCCCGTTCCAGATCAAGCGCGTACAGTTCCCCGTGAGTGTTTGCTTCGCGATGACCATCAATAAGTCGCAGGGGCAGACACTGAGGGCAGCGGGTGTCGACCTCAGGACGATTTGCTTCTCACACGGGCAATTGTACGTCGCTTGCTCCCGCGTCACCAGTCCTGACTCTCTTTACATTTTGGCTCCTGGCAGCATAACTACCAACGTAGTTTATAGGAAAGTGTTGTAAGGTATGATATCTTTGCACGTATTTTTACTCTTTTGTGTCCTGGAATGTATTCCTGCATTATTTTCTCTATTTCCTTAAGTCACATCTTATGACTGAACTCAGCAGGATTCCCATATAACTCTCTTCACTTGCTTCACTTGCAAAAAAAACTTATATTTTAATGCTATTTTAAAAGTTGTTTACTTATAATGCTATAGCGACACTGGCATCTTAGGTATTTTTGGTGCTGTAGAGCCTTCACGCAGACGACGTCGCGGGCAGCAGCTAGTAATATAATAATAAGGGACTGAATTAATTTTATTTATTTATTTTATTTGTTAGCCCACTCCTTTGTAATAACTAGTAAATAAGCATTTTATTTGATTTTGACTTGCAATGTAGGGTGGATTTATAGATATGGAGTTGATGATCAAAATTTGTCGGTATTGGTCTGAATTTTTAGTTTAATTTATGGTAATTTTGCTTCGAACGATCCTCGTCTTTTATTTATCATTTATATCACACAATTTTTGAAAGCCAGCTTATTGTTTTGTATAACGGGCTCGTGACCGCAACTCGACGTCCAAAGCGTGTATTTTGATGTTCTTAAATACAGACATGATTAAATCATAGCGGAATCATATCTCGATACTTTTGGAGTTCTAGCAAGTGGCGCAATTCTCGTAATTTTAAGAACGTTCATAGTCTGATCACAGAGAGCAGTGGTGGTACAGTGATATCGCTCGCGACTTACGAATTGTAGGTCGTAGGTTCGAACCCAGACAGGCGCTTCAATTTGTGTAAATTATTTCATCACCACTGCTCTCAAAACGGTGAAGAAAAACATCGTGAGGAAACCGGCATGTCTTAAAACCAAAAATTCGAAGACATGTGACATCTGCCAACCCGCACTGGGCCCGCGTGGTGGATTACGGCCCACTCCCTCTCACAGAGAGGAGGCCTGTGTCCCAGCAGTGGGAACATTGTAGGCTGATTATGGTCTGATCATAGTTTCATTTTGTCAAAAATACCTATAATTTCCCTAAATTTTTGACAAGATTTCGACATTTGTCGCCGAGATGAGATTGCGACTAGATTTTGAACGTTTTAAATTACGAGAACTGGCCATCAGGTGTCGACTATTAGCATAAGCTTCGCATTGGTCATTTACGAGTATTCCTCTAAACAAAACTGCACCAATTGATCACTCACGACACGTCCACCGCCATTCACCATTTTTACAGCCAACACTAAAAAAAATCGAGATCTCACGACCATTCAGCGAAACGCCCTTCTGAATCCCCTAAATCATTCCATTGAAAGCTAAAAACTCTTCCGTCCCATTGGCGATAGTGGGCATTATGAAAGGCTACAGCAAATATTCTGGCAACATTAGCATATGAATGATACAGGGTAAAAAAGAGCTGCTCCCCCCTCAGGTGCCATGCCCGGGCTGGAAATAGGTTCGGGCGCAGTCACCGTAAGCTTCCTCTAGAGATAGGACGTAGTGGACTGCGTTTTGTGAATGTGTCGATTTTTTAATGATTTGTTGGCAGTTTTTGAAGTTTCTAGTGGATAGTTTCGATTGGCTTAGTTTTTGAAGGAGATAACCCGTAATGACTGTCTCAGATCCACGAATGATAGCCAGACCAACAGCTTAACTTGCTTTCTGACGCACGGAGGGGTTGTAAAGATATTTAAAGATTTGATTATTTCCCCTCCCTTTTTATATACGTGTACATATTATTATTTTATGACTGTTAGCTTTATATACTATGTAAATATTTGATATCCTATTTACATAGTATTGCTTGAAAATATTAAACCAATTGCTACCTACTTCATTTACTTCTAAATAGTAAATCCAAACAATATTATATTGCCAGTTTTTCAAAGAAATGGAATAGTAAGTAAAAAGAAAATGTTAACAAACCCTTAACGTTCGGTACCATCTATAGAAATATTTTCTGCACTTTAATAATTTTCCAGCTAATGATTTTACGCAGCACTTTACGTTGTGTGGGGCAGCAGATTGGTGCAATGTACAAGCTGACGGGTTGTAACATAATCAGGCTATAATTTTCCTATATTTGACCCCTTGACAATTCAAAAGTGCCTGTAATTGGTTTAATTGAAATAAATGCTTTGACTTTGACCTACTGCTGGGTCACAGGCCTTCTCTTTTTTTGAGAGGGACTGGGTCGTAATGCACCACGCGGGCCTAATGCGCGTTTGTAGGTGTCACATATCTTTGAGACATATCTTTATCCTATCACAACCAAACTAATTGCTTAACCTTTTTACCGCCCGACTTTATATCAGTTGTCGTGACACCAGCGCCCGAAAAAAATAAATACCGATTAAACGACCTGTGATGATGTAATAATAATACAGATTAACCGAGCTGCGGTATTTGGTCGATATAAGACGACCCTGGCGGAATGGACACGAAAATATTTGTCGGATTAATCCGGCGTAAGGTTAAATGGTTAAAAGGATTCACCCCATTGTAACTAGAATAAGTTATTCAAGATGATGAAATACACCTTTTTTTACTGTTGTTTCTAGAACATACCGGTTTCTTCACAATGTTTTCTTTGACCGTTTTGAGTGCAGTGAGTGATGATGAAATAAATTAAAAAAAGTAACGCGCCTGTCTGGGTTCGAACCCACGACCTACAACTCGTAAGTCGGGGCCGTTACCACTGGGCAACCACTGTTCGAGCAAGCAGCACTAAATCAGCATATTTAATAGCAGCAAATTGACTGACTGATAATCGTGATTGAGCCTTGACATCTGCTTGGTTTTTTCAATCAACTCAGCCTATCGCTATCCCCGGGGTAGCGGGATCGTCCGAAAGGGTTACCGCTGCCCCGGAACATAAAGGGCTAAGAAAGGAACACGGGTGGGTTTTAGTCAGTAAGAGTCTGACACTCCCTTCCGCTCCACCCAGAGCGGGAGGAGTCATTAGATGATTTCCCATCCAAAAAAAAAAAGCCTATCGCTATCCACTGTTGGACATAGGCCTTTCCCAGGCTGCGCCACAATACCTTGTCCTCCGCCTTCTACACCCAATCGGAGTTCTGGAGTGGAGACCGCGTAGATAGCGTGGGTAGACTGCACGTGGGATAGCGTCCCCTAGCTAGATGAACCGACAACCTTAAGAAAGAGGCTGGGGCATCTTGGGTTTTATTCGATATAAATCATTAAGCGATTTTCTGATTACAATCCTAAGACGTAGGTAGTTCTTTACGATATCAACTGCACAAAATTCAAAACGCTAACCGCTCATCACTCAAACACAACCCTACCAAAGAACATGCGGGGCACGTCTAACCCCGGAACGTCGCGACTGCACTGATTTCAGTCTCTTTTTACTTTCTCAATGATTCAATGATAGATAGATTCGATTCTTTTATTAGAGGTGCACCGTTCTTTTAACGGTATCCTTTTGTTGCAGTCTTCGGTGCAGGTGGCTCTATTTTTGCACTTTATAGAGGTGTAATTGAATCTGAAGTTTGTTTGAGCATGTAGTGTAGGTGTGATAGTCTCTAAGATGTGCGATTGAGAGGGAATGATTGATGCCGCCATTGTTATAATATCATCTCGGCGACAAACAAATGTCAAAAACTTATCAAAAATGTAGGGAAATTAAAGGTATTTTTGACAGATTGAGACGGAGATCAGACTGCGAACGTTCTTATAATTACGACAATTAAAAATAATTTATATTGAAATGCTTTCTTAAGGGGTCCGTGGCCAAATAATAACAGCCGCACAGGTCGATCGATCAGGTTAAGCTACGCTTGCCGCGGTTGGTCTGTGGATGGGTGACCATCTTTACATACTGAGACCCCTCCGTGCCTCGGAAAGCACGTTAAGCCGTTGGTCCCGGCTGTCATTCGTGGATCTTTGACAGTCGTTACGGGTAGTCAGAAGCCCGAAAGTCTGAAAGAAAGAAAGAAATATATTTATTTAGCACAGACCAAAAGACACACAAAACACCCAGATACATACATCAGATAAAAACAAACAAGAAAAAAAAAAAACAATAAAAAAATAATAACAATTAAAAAAGATAATAAAAAAGAAACCCGGAAAGTGTGCCTCACGGCTGCGCTAAAAAGGTCCCAGTTCAGCAAAAATGCCAGACAACTAGTGCCTGACGCTGGTTTTCAACCGGACCTAGTGTGTGAGGTGACGGATGTAAATCAGTTTATACTGCAACATGACGTGTGTATGCATACTTACTTAAATAAAACAAAGTAAATATTTTTTTGTCAGATAAAACAGTAACGAATTAAACGAATATGTATAAATAGTGTGATATTGAGTAACATTGCAAAAATAAACAAAAAAATACTGATATATAAATAAGTGTGATTGCCGCGTGATACTTAGACCTTCGCAAATAAAGAAATTCTACGAAACGAGTCAGAACAAAAACCTGTTTTATACGATGCCTGACTTCCATGTTTCAACACATTGTCATAATAATAATTTATTAATCCGTGCACTGTAATGTCATCGCACAATACGCTGCAAGCAGCCGAGCGCGGCGGACTATTTTCGGTCAGTTTGCAACTTGTATCTGACAACCAGTCTTACCAAGGGGTATCGTATTACCCA
Organism: Hydraecia micacea; assembly: GCA_914767645.1. Taxonomy (NCBI): domain Eukaryota; kingdom Metazoa; phylum Arthropoda; class Insecta; order Lepidoptera; family Noctuidae; genus Hydraecia; species Hydraecia micacea. The sequence goes on along the minus strand of OU611793.1, from coordinate 3,380,526 downwards.
GTAACTGGGTTGTGGAGGTCAGATAGGCAGTCGCTCCATGTAAAATACTGGTATTCAGCTGCATCCGGTTAGACTGGAAGCCGACCCCAACTAGTTGGGAAAAGGCTAGGCAGATGATGATGAAATGCTTTCTTTTGTTTATTTGTATATTCTCTGAAGGTATTCTGAGGGTGTCAACGGAAAAAAAATTCTAACCGTTAACCCTCCGTCGACCCTCCGCATGGAACGTGGATCCACGCGAGACAATGAATTTTTATTGTTTGTTTGGTTGAATGCCGTTAGTAATAACGGCATTCAACCGGTTAAACTGACTTTAAACAGTTAATTAGTTAAACTGATTACTGATCTTTATCAAGGCTGGCGTTAGTTTCGTAATTGTTATGTGATTTAATTATTGATAAGAATACGATAGTCTTTACTAAGTAATTATTCTAAAATAGAGTTCCATAAAAAATTAAAAAAAAACCACAAAAAAATTTGTTCCATTTCCTCTAAGTTAATTTAACGAACAACGAAACTGCATTAGTGCACAAAAAAGTTCAACAAAAAAAATAAGCCAATTTTATTCCCGTGTGAGTCACTTATCGAACAGTTCTAGCCTCAATTAGTATCTAAATTAGAAAAGAGATCTGCTTTTACCCTATCTAGGTTAATTAAAGACGTCTATAGTGTAAGATCTAAAATACTTTTTTTTTAACCCCCGACGCAAAAACGACGGGGTGTTATAAGTTTGACGTGTCTGTGTGTGTGTGTGTGTGTCTGTCTGTGGCATCGTAGCTCCCAAACGGATGAACCGATTTTGATTTTGTTTTTTTTGTTTGAAAGATGAATTAGTCGGGAGTGTTCTTAGCTATGTTTGATGAAAATCGATCCAAGATGGCCGCTGCCACAAAATGGCGGATGACATATTTTTTCACAACTCCCTCAATATGGGTATCAAATGAAAGGGCTTGACTAGTAGAATACCATACACTATGATAAATTTCAAATCCAAGATGACCGCCACCAGAAAATAGCGAATTACATGTTTTTTCACAACTTCCTCAATATGGGTATCAAATGAAAGGGCTTGACTAGTAGAATACTATACAATATTACAAATTTCAAATCCAAGATGGCCGCCACTACAAAATGGCGAATAACACTTTTTTTTCACAACTCCTTTAATATGGGTATCAAATGAAAGGGCTTGACAAGTAGAATAATGTACACTATATTGAAAGGGAATGAGGAATATTAACTAACGAAATGAAAACTAAAAACTTGAAAATTATTTTTTTAATCTAATCCTTCTCTATATGAGAAGAGGCCTTAGCCCGAAACCCGGGACATTACAGGCAAACAAAATCAATGCCCTAGCTAGATTGATGAGGAAAGTGGAGTGATGACTGGTACCTAGGGCCTAACGAATTATTTAGCTTTTAATACATTATTTACTACATTATTATTATCTACCTTTATTTTTTCAATAAAACTGTTTAAAAAAAATATAATTAAGACAAAGTATTTGGACTAGTATCATTATCCAGGGAGAAAACAGAGGAATACGTTAATATGGAATGAACGCCAACGACCACGAGTAGGTACCTAACTAGCTTCACTGTGGTAAAAATACGTACAGCTTCGCAGATTTCGGCGAGTCACGTGTCGATAGTATAGCATGTTTACTAGTAATATAATATTATAAAGTTTAAAAAGCAAGAAATAAAAGTTAAATTAAAAATTTAAAAAACCCCCGACTCAAACAAAAACCTCTAAGAACTAAAAAATAATATATAGGTATTGGCCCTTTAAGTTTAATATAAGTTGCAGGAAATATTTTGATCCAAGCGTCCTCACGTCGGGGGACGGCTAATGAAAACGCCAAACAGATGAGGCTTAAACCCAGCAAAAATGAATGCACGCTATTGTAGAAAACATAGCTGCTGTTAACTTCCAATTTTCATTAGCCGTCCCCCGACGTGAGGACGCTTGGATCAAAATATTTCCTGCAACTTATTTAGATAAAGTTAGATGAAGTTAGTAAATATAATATCTATGTATATCTAATACTAAAAAAAACAAAATTAAATCCTAACTTAACTAAAACTATACAGAAACTAAAATATAGCGTCGAAAAATTCATCCGCATCGCTGTCGACTGGTAATGTTCCCAAGAGACTGGCGGCATTGCCACGTTGTATGGCAATGCTTAGCCTTTGGCCAAGGTAAAAGCCAGCTCTTGGGTCACGGGAAGTGTCAACCAGCCGTTTTGAAATTTCTTTAAAAAGACCATGAGCACTCGGACCCCACGGCCCGAGGGTTTCAACCCCAAACGGCTCGAAAATATAATTTCCGATAAGGTTATTATATTTTCGCCGCTTGAGGTTTTCAGCAGCCGCAGCAGCAGCGCCAGCACAGCATGCCGAGCCAGGAAGATGGGATGGCGCAAGAGTATCGACACACGTTGCGTCCCACACTAAAGGCCTACCCACCTTCCATGGAAATAAAGACATACCGTCCGGTCTCTTGCCATCGTCGCGTGCCAAGCCATTGGGTTCTAATACAGCTGGAACGCCGACGGTAACAAGAGCTCGTCGGATGATGTCATTGATGTTCGCGTGGCGCGCTAAGCGACCCGCACTGCGGCTGCAAGACAGGCCATGATGTCCGAGGCTGTTGACATCTTCGCCACAGTGACAGCGATGAGGAGAACAGCAAGGAGTTCCTAGTCTTAGGGAAGCAGCGAGGCGAAAAGTAGTGTCGTCGAACAAAGTGCCTATGTTCGACGAAGGTAGTGCATGAAGCCAAAGACCCGACTCCCACCTACCCACAGCCAGCAGGCGCGCACGTTCCGCAGTAGTAGCAGACGAGTCAAGTAAATAGTTTGCACTCGTGCAACACGCTCATCACAATATTTAAAGAAACCAAATTTTATCTGTGGTCCAGTCGTTGGCGCTCGCTCCTGACATCTGTCAATCATTCTTTCAAAGCATAAGAACGGGACTTCACGATGACCTATATGGGTATCGTATAGTCCCGGCATAGTGCATACAGCACAACACAACTTATAGAGGGGGTTTAATAAGGCAATCCAATACACATATAAGTATGATGATTATCTGGGAAGGGTTGGGATAGAATGAGGACGAGATTACTTCACATAATTAAGGATCGGACGTCACTAGGTAAGTTAGTCCGATCTGTATAATTATGCTTCGTAATCTCGTCCTCATTGAATACTTTGTAGATGTTCAAAGAATAAAGTTGTGTTGGTAATACATTACATGAGCATTGTTCAGTAATTGAACATTGTAACTTAACATGTTATTCTAAGTTTGTTAGGTACTTAACTACTTAGTAATTGTAATGTATTTCTATTTAAGAATCAGTCTACCATTAAGGTAAATAGTTACCTAACTTAGTTAAATTCTCTAATTACTATTAGTTTCTGGAATAATTATTCAGTTTTGAATCAACTAGTTTAATTAATAATCTTATAGGTATTGCACATCAATTTCCTATAATAAAATGATTAACATTGACATGTAATAAGTTCTATGAACAACCACTCTATGGAGCACACTTATATTAAACTTAAAGGGCCAATATATATTATTTTTTAGTTTTTAGAGGTTTTTGTTTGAGTCGGGGGTTTTTAAAATTTTTAATTTAACTTTTTTATTGAAATGGACACAGAGTTGAAATTTTAAGTATACATAATATAAGGTGTTAAAAAATTAACCTTACAAACTTTAAGAGGTGCTTTAGACCATCGAACTGAACAACTTTCACTATGGGACCAACTCTGAAATCACGAGAAAAAATCAGCTGTTTCATACATTTTGGTCAAGTAGCTATTTGGACATTATGGTTTACAAGATAACAACGAGGTATTCCACTCAGAGCACTGATTTGAACCGCACTTGGACGAACAGCACCTAAGCACTTCCACTAACCGCACTGAAACAAAATTTTGTAACGTGCGGCGACAGATTCAATTGGATAAACTTCAGAAAGAAAAATAGGTTACTTTGTCGCAGAAACCCGTGCATACAAAAATTAAATTAAATCGAATAATAAAATAGATCTATAACCACGAGTACAAATCACAGTCAGTACAGTCGACAGCTGCACGTCATGACTGTGACAAAAAGGTTTCCACCCGACATGATGCTGTGCTATGAGGTACCTACAGCACAACGCTCATGTTCAGTGGTTAGGTCACCGAGGGGTAGGAGGAGCTTGTGGCTAAGTTATAACAGCCGCACGGGTCGATCGATCAGGTTAAGCTACGCATGCTGCGGTTAGTCCGTGGATGGGTGACCATCTTCACATACCAAGACCCCTCCGTGCCTTGGACAGCACGGTAAGTCGTTGGTCCTGGCTGTCATTCGTGGATCTTTGACAGTCGTTACGGGTCGTCGGAAGTCCGAAAGTCTGACAACCAGTCTTACCTACTACTACAATACTCAACTGCATCCGGTTAGGCTGGAAGCCGATCCCAACATAGTTGGGGAAAGGTTACTAGATCAAACCGGAATGAGAATGTTGTTGATAATGATGAGTACAATGACCCCTTAAGAGGAAAATGGTGATTAAAATTTCACCCTGTATAATAAAACTAGCTTCTTCCCGCGACTTCGTCCGCGTGAAATTTCACCCCCCCATTCACCCCCTTAGGGGATGAATTTTGAAAAATCCTTTCTTAGTGCACCCCTAGACCTCATAAGGAACGTACGTGCCAAATTTGGAATCTCTAGACCCAGCGGTTTGGGCTGTGCGTTGATATGTCAGTCAGTCAGTTCTCCTTTTATATATATATATAATATATATAGATAGGAGCGTTAATTTGTTCTCCGTTTGTCTAGGTACCTGATTTGCGCAAAAACGGCCGAATCCGATAATTACGACATGGCGTCCTAGATCCATGTGTCATATAATAGTGTCGCAATGTGCATTGCATATTGCAACCTATCTCCATACACAAATTACATCCTCTGAAGCGAATCAGCCACTGCGTCAATTGAGCCTTCAAATCAGCGTACATCATTACAATACAAACAGGGGTAAGAAAGTGACTACTTTGTCTCAGTTCTAGTCGTATTGTGATGGATGGCCCCGTCTAGACGTTCTCAAGGGAACCTCATTGCATAGATCTGTCTTGTTCCCGGTGACTGATATTTAGACATACTTTTACGTCCATTGATGTATTTCGTAAATACTTTGACGAAACTATGCTGAACGGGGAGCAACGGACGTGTCATTTACTTCATAAAAAGTTAGTAAAATACCCCACAGTGCTCAGATAGCCAATTCCCGTAATTCAAAACATTCAAAATCTAGTCGTAATCTCATCTCAGCGACAATCAATGTCAAAATGAAGGGGAATTAGAGGTATTTTTGACAGATTGTTTATTCTGTAAATAGGATATTGGAATCGTCTTTGTACAGACGCCAGCTCACATCAAGCTACCCGAAATCAAATTGTCAAAATCAACCTTAAAATGCTTTAGTAATAAAGTTGAAAATCTATTAAAGAAATTTGACAGATGGTAGTAGCTTGATGTGCTGACGTCTGTACCTAGTGGAAATCCTTTAGACTGTTAAGGTGGTCTGATTAATTAGTCAAGGTGCACGCCGTCGCCTGAAATTTGTCTACTGATCTAGAATATTCTGATTATCTCCAGAACGTACCTACCCGCAATTCGGTATTCACGTTTCAAGAATCGGGAACTAGTCGGGCGTCTCTGAAAACGTGACTAGATTTTTATCAGCACATAGTGTTATATTCTATAGTTTGTTCGAAAAGTATGTGATAAAAGTGTAAACAAAACCTGTTCTGCATAGTTTTCACGTCCTCTCGATACGCTTCCGTACCGTATCGAACATCAATCAATGTTATCGCAGTTCTGTTCACAAGTCCAAAACCCGAAAATTTTGTCAGTTTAAATCAAATAGTCCACCGCTATTTTTCCGACAGCTGTTTGCTGTCGGGGGCAAGGCAAATCAGGTTATCGAAATGTGTCATTTTCGATACGATAGCCTGTCGGGTCGTTGTGAATAGCTACGCAGGTTAAATTCTGACGCAATCACTGCCTAAAGGGACTTATTAACAACTTCATAATTCTCCATTATTCTTCTTCAAGAAGGTCTGAAGAACATTATTTAATTGTAATAATAAAATCATTGACGAAAATTGAGGTAGTAAAAATCAACCCCAATGTTGTCACTCTCATCAGAACATATTTAAGGTGATTTATAATTAGTATTTCGGGGGGAATGATAATTGATTTTATTTTTGTAAGTAGGTTTGTACAAAAACTTTTACACGTCAATCATATTTTGAAAACTAGATGAAGTCAGCGATTCCTATCTGACTACTCTGAGAAGAAAGGCCGATACAAACTCGAAAGGTCGGTCTCTTTTAAAGTCCAGACATAATCTTGGATGTGAAGACCATGTAGATTGATGTCTGAATTGGTATTTTGAGAAATAATATAAAATCTCTCAATTTGTAAGTGACACTTAAACTTCTTTACATTTTCTTCAGATCATTTTGGAACTGACCATACCTAGTCGTAAATTCTGTTTGTGTCTCAGCACCTCACAACAAAACATACAGTTCATTTAAATGGCTCAAATCTTGAATAACATACAATTCCCTTACGATTTGTTCTATTTATTTTGTTCACAATGATTTATGTAGGCAAGTTTATTTTGGAAAATTTTACTATTAAACTATGTAAATAGAAGCAGTGGTGGCCCAGTGGTAACGAGCGCGACATATGAGTTGAAGGTCGTAGGTTCGAACCCAGACAGGCGCTTCAATTTGTGTAAATTATTTCATCATCACTGCTCTCATAACGGTGAAGGAAAACCTTGTGAGGAAACCGGCATGTTCTAGAACCAAAAATTTGAAGACATGTGACATCTGCCAACCAGAACTGGGCCCGCGTGGTGGATTACGGCCCAGTCCCTCTCACAGAGAGGAGGCCGGTGTCCCAGGAGTGGGATTATTATAGACTGATTATGGATCATGATATGAAAATTGACCTTGTTATAAATATAGCCTATGACTGTGGTACCGTCAGCACATAACACACACACGCACACACACTCCTGACTTTGCCATTGTCTTGGATGGTACCGAGAGCTCCTGCGCTTACGCACACGCGTCGCATCGTGAGATAAAAATACTACTTATAAGGCCTCACAGGATTTTAAACAAAAAAATGGCCTGCCATGTTGTTTTCCGCCTAACATTGTTGTAATCTCCGCTCCAGGACTCGTCTGCTCCACCGGCCATCGGTCCTTCGACAAACATGGCCAGCCCCCTGCCACTTAAGTTTGCTTACTCTGCAAGCTATGTCGGTAACCCCGGTTTTTTTTTTGTGGATGGGAATCATCAATTGACCCCGCCCGCTCTGGGTGGAGCGGAAGGGAGTGTCAGACTCTTACTAACTAAAACCCACCCGTGTTCCTTCCTTAGCCCTTTATGTTCCGGGGTAGCGGTAACCCTTAAACAATCCCGCTACCCCGGACAATCCCGCTACTCAAATTAAGGGGTAAGTACTTTAGAAATATTGTCCTTGCTTATATTGATATTGCTTGTATTCATATTGTTTTTGCCTATTTGGTGCTTACATGCATCCGTTATAAATACCCGTCACAAATACGAGACAAACATTAATTGTAGAGTTGAAGAGTAAGACAAAAACGGTAGGTGTAAGATTTGGTTGGCAAGCCAAGAGACAGGAGTAGAATAATTATAATAAATGAATTCTACGAATAATTGTTATTGAACTTATGCGATAAACTGTTGTTTAATTGATTCCTCCCGTACTCCCGTCCCTAGTGAGCTTGTAAAGCTGTCACAGTATCTACCTAATTAATAAATTAACTTACGAAAACAGCACACAACAAAGGATAGGTACGAAGCTATGACAAAGGAAGCACCTTTCTTCATGTACTTTAACTCATCTTACGGCGGGTTGTTTTACGTCCACTTGACGCACGCGTATACGTCAAAAATGGCGCTAACTATCGTCAAACCAAAAAAAGCGTTGTTTAAAAAATTATGGCCTTGCCGTACGTCAAATAATAACGAGTACGTAATCACTATTATTTGACGAACGTATTTTACGTTAACCAACCGTTTGAAACAACCGGCCCTTACTCATACTAATTTTAACATTTCTATTAAAATAAAACTCGGTTTTAATTTAAACCGTTTAAAATCACGACTTGAACAAGCGACAAGCAAGAATTCCCTTGCGACTGGTCGCAGTGCGTTGCGTTACGATTTATTTGCGCCAGAGTGAGGCGCACTCATTTATCGGCCCAATAAAATAAATCAGGCGCGTTTAGCTTGCCGACGTTTACGCGCAGTTGACACGTCGTAGTCGGTTAGGCTTGTTGCTGGCGTACGATTTTTGTTTTGTTGTGGACTTGTTTTGGAAGATTTTGGGCCGATCTGCTAATTTCTTACATACATCGCACTTTACGTATTTTTTTATCTACTGTATAATATTATACCTAATTATTGTGTGCATTTTAGTCAGTGCTAAATAAATTTAAGTATTTTTTTTTAGATTATTCTAATCTGTCTTTACGCGATTTTATCTATATAAGGTATACAAAGAATGATTTGGTTTTTTTTTAAATAAGATTTTGTTTTGTCTGCCTTTTAAATGACGCAGAAATAAAAAAAAAAAAAGTTATAAAAAAAATAAGCATTATTTTAACATTGCTAATACTTCTCTACCAAGATAATTATATTACCTTTCTTATTTTTACGGAGTCTAACAAACTAATACCTACTCATATTGGTACACACAACACAACACAAAATGATATTGTAAAATAAAGAAAAAATTGCTTTATATTGCCCAAACAAGACGCACATTACAAATAAAAAGACACAAAATTGACAAAAGCCTCGAATTCAGCAAATAAGATTGAAAAGTTTGACAATTTTTTCCATTAAGAGTTTCAAAAACACTTTAAACACATTCTTATCATCCGACGACACCAAAAACGCAACTCGTGCAAACAACCTAAGCTGTAGAAATCTCGGCCTAAAATAGCCTCGTTTCCAACATTTTGACAGACTCAAATTATTAGGATACCCACTGAAACTGCACGTTACCTAACAATTCACGTGTTTTTTGTTTACATTCCTCTCAAATATACGGTTTCCCGTTTTTGATGTGATTATTAACCGTTTATTTTGCTGTCCCTACTTTAGATTTTTAGGATTATTTGTGGTTCTTTATGTCCACCGATCTAAGATTAACATTTTAATAGACCAATTAATTAAGTGTTTTATTATTCCTTTCTGACATGAAAAAAAAAAAAAAAGAAAATCATCATCTGCCTAGCCTTTTCCCTACTATGTTGGGGTCGGCTTTCAGTCTTAGTCTTACCTGATGCAGCTGAATACCTGTATTATACATGGAGGGACTGATATGACATCCACAACCCAGTTACTGGATAATACGATACCTGTTGGCAAGACTGGTTTTCAGACTTACGGGCATATGACGATTTATTCCGGTCTGATCCCGCCCCCTCCCTCGATCCTCTGCTAGTTCTTCTTCTGTTTTAATCTCTGGCTCATCCACTTTATCTAGGTTACTCTTTTTGACAGGTAAGTACAGTCAAGAGAAAATAAACGTTTCGTACGACCCGTAACGACTGTCAAAGATCTACGAATGGCAGCCGGGACCAGCGGCTTTACGTACTTTCCGAGGCACAGAGGGGTCTTGGTATGTAAAGATGATCACCCACCCACAGACCAACCGCAGCAAGCGTAGCTTAACCTGATCGATCGACCTGTGCGGCTGTTATTATTTAGCCACGGGCCCCTCAAGTCGCACATGACACTAAACAAAAACGAACAGGCACTTCGTCGACGAACTCTTCAAGCTAAGAATACATAGCCCTTATACTCACAATCTCAATAGCTATTATGGAATCTACGCAGTAGGTGTTTGCACCATTTTGCCACCCACAATTACGATAATCCATACCCAAAACAAAAGTAACAATCGGCATTTCAATCCCCCTATCAGTTTCAAAACCCTTTGTTCCTATTATTTGAAAGCCATTTCAGCATAAACATGTACAGGACTCCCTTCCGACATCTATTTGCACTCCAGCCAATGTCCCAGTTTCATATTACGTGGAAGAAAAACGTTTCAATACACCTAAAGACGCAATACATTCAAAAAATCCCTTCGAAACCTATCAAAATTTGCATCCAACCACGCAAGACAATCACTTACCCTAAGTAATTGGCAAGCACCATTTAGATAACCAATCAAAGGCTCGTGACCTCAAAGACGAGATCCAACCATGCAAACATGAACCTAGACTACTTGTTTCTAAGTGTCAAAGTCCAGTAACAGAAGATCCTGAGATGAAGGTAATACCGAGATGGGAAGCAAACGTAAAGGCCAGATATCAGCCTAACAACGTAATTGAATATCGGGCTTGAACCACGATTGACCCAGATATGGAAAATTCCAACTTGATTTGTGCCTGTGGAGTCGTTTTTATGGATCTGGAATGGTAAAGAAGTGGTCTAGAATTTATTATTATAGTCTTACTAGCTGCGCACCGCGGTTTCACCCGCGTAATTGTCGATCCCATGGGAATATCCGAATAAAAAGTACCCTATGTGTTATTCTAATGTATAAGCTATAGTAATGTAAGGTTTCAACAAAATCCGTTAAGTAGTTTTTGCGTGAAAGAGTAACGAACATCCATCCATCCTCACAAACTTTCGAGTTTATAATAAATGTATTAGTAAGATTTCGTGGGGTCCGTGGCTAAATAATAACAGCCGCACAGGTCGATCGATCAGGTTAAGCTACGCTTGCCGCGGATGGTCTGTGGATGGGTGACCATCTTTACATACTGAGACCCCTCCGTGTCTCGGAAAGCACGTTAAGCCGTTGGTCCCGGCCGTCATTCGTGGATCTTTGACAGTCGTTACGGGTAGTCAGAAGCCCGAAAGTCTGACAACCAGTCTTACCAAGGGGTATCGTATTACCCAGTAACTGGGTTGTGGAGGTCAGATAGGCAGTCGCTCCATGTAAAATACTGGTATTCAGCTGCATCCGGTTAGACTGGAAGCCGACCCCAACATAGTTGGGAAAAAGCTAGGCAGATGATGTATTAGTAAGATTTCATCTTGTGTAATGTGAGTGCTTCAACGTCAATTTTAAGAGCAAAATAGAGTACCTACCTGTGATTCTAGTATCTAGCCTACTTTTTATGTAACAACAAATACTTAACGGCTTTCATATGACTTGTATAAATTGAAATAAAAATGCAAATACGGAGTAAAAAACATTGTTGTGCTACATTTAAACGCGAATGGACATCGAATCGATAATTTTATAAAACATGAAACATTTATTTTCTCTTGACTGTACTTACCTGTCAAATAGAGTAACCTAGATAATGTGGATAAGACAAAGTTTAAAACAGAAGACGAACTAGTTGGGGATCGAGGAGGGGGGGAGGGGAGTTCAGGGGATCAGACCTGAATAAATCGCATTTTTTTTTAAATTAGTGGCAATCGAATCTATTTTAAATGTATTACTACCACTAAAAGAAATGGCAGGAGTGTGTGGAAGCTATGGCTGCTCTCGGTGTCCCAAAAGATGCAGTAAAAGTGACTTCTGCGCTGCCAACGAGCGCTGCGCTGCCAATGAGCGACAACGCCGTGGAATTGACGAAGTTTTAGGCCAACAAAATGTGAAATACAGTCCGTGCAAGCGAGGAGTATGATAAAAAAACAAGTGCGAGTCGGACTCGCGCACCGAGGGTTCCGTACAAATTTGTAGATATGTACGTAGTTTATCACGGGTTCTTTTTTATGTAGCTACAAATTTACGGTTTTCGGCTTTTTTTCTTTACTTGTGCTATATGACCTTGTTTCTTGCCAGATTTAATGACTCTAGGTCAACGGGAAGTGCCCTATAAATTTTGATTCCCTTGAGAGTGTCGTTTTTTGCGATAAACGGCCGTATGTTTTTTTACGTTATCTTAGAAATTTGATTTTTTCACAGCTTTAAGGAACTGTAGACCTGAGGTTTTAACTTCAACTCGATATCTCCACGCGTTTCTAAGGTCTTGACAGAGAGACGCACATCAAAGTGATCCTATAAGGGCCCCTTTTGTTCCTTTTGAGGTACAGAACCCTAAAAAGTAAAGTAATTACACCTTTGCTGACCTTTCCAAGAAAATCTTTGATGAACGAAAAGCTGCAATAGCGAATTCCATTCAATTGGAAATACACACATCAAAAGTGTCTAGGGATCAACATATATTTTTGCAATAACTTTTCTCCTGATTGATATTAATTAAAATTTTCTTTAAGGATTCATCAAATAAAGTGTTTTCGTTTGTCACAGTAACGATAAACCAAGTCACCTTTGCATTAATAAAGAAATTTGCCATTTTCCTAATAAAGGGATTTTTGACATTTGAACCACTAACACAAAAGTTCGAAAAAAAGACTGAAATAACAGTTTTCTTTAAAATTTTATTGGGTAACTTAAACAATTAATAATCCGTGTTTCTACCGCGCACACTAACAACACAAGAACATCGGTTTGGCATACTCAAAATGAGTTCATCCAAATCACGCTGTGGAATGGCAGCCCATGTTCGTTGCAACAACAAAAAAAGGTCTTCTTGCGACTGGATACCCTCCATATTCGGCAGAGCTCTTCTCTGTAGCATATCCCATGCATGCTCAATCGGGTTCAAGTCTGGCGACTGAGCAGGCCAGGGCAGGACATTGATGTTAGCTGCGGCGAGAGTCTGTCTTACAACTCTTGAAAGAAAGAAAGAAAGAAAGAAAAAAAGTTTATTTGGTCACAGTTCGTGAAACACAAAATACAAAAATAAAATAAAGAGGTTTCAAACAACAATAGTGTGTGCCTCACGGCTGCTTGCGGTGTGCGGTCGTGCATTATCATGCATTAACTGAAATAAGGGACCGATTTGCACTTGTAGAGGAACGATGACGTCTGATACAATCGTCTCAGCATAAATTTGAGCGTTGAGGTTGCCTCTGATCCAAATCAACTCAGTTCTTCCGCCGATCCAAATACCCGCCCATACCATGATGGTTCCACCACTATAAGGATGGACTTCCTGGCAGGATTTTAATCGCTGTTGGCGTCCAGGGGTTCTCCAGTGTCGTATACGTCTTGTATCCGGTCTCATACCAAAACGAGACTCATCAGAAAAGCACACGAAACGCCATTGTTCTTCTGCCCAATTTCTGTGTTCAAGAGCCCATTGATATCGAATCCTACGATTGTGCATTGCTATAGGTGGTACCCGTAGCGGTCTTCGGGAATGAAGGTTCACTTCATGCAAGCGGTTTCTGACTGTTTGGTCGCTAATTAAGTTCCCTGAAGAGTGATGAAGCCTCACGGCTAACATCATGGCGGTTATTGTTGGAGCTCTTCGAGTTAAGATTTGAATGTATCGGTCTTGTCTCCGTGTGATGCAGCGATACCGTCCTCCATGGCGCTCAGCCACGGTACCAGTGCTTCGGTAACGTGTCCAAAGTCGACTGATAACACTCTGACTTGTATTCAGAGCTAAAGCCACAGTACGTTGCCGGGAACCAGCTTCTATCATTCCCACGGCTCTGAGCATTTCTTCCCTGCTTAAATGACGTCGCCGCTCCATAATAACGTTGGTTTTAATCAGTAGTAGGGAAACAGTAGCACTAATAATGTCTTCAATGCGTTGTATGTTTTTATAGGGAAAATATTGACAGCTGATTTTCATCTTTTACTCGAATTTGATTCACAGTTCCTGATTCAAATTATGAAATGCACCAAAAGGATCCATATAAATTTATAAAATCATAAATTTATTACAAAGCCACATCTCAATCTCAAGAAATCCGCATAAAAATGCTTGATCCCTAGACACTTTTGATGTGTGTATTTAATAGCAAAATGGAATAAAAACACTTCCATCTTAGAGTTATCATAATAATCCATTTTTATTCCATCAAATAACTGCAGACGTTCTTTCAATAGAATTTTATCTAGATTGCCTATTCCGTTAAATCATACTCGGAGAGAACTGAATAATTTCTTTCGTGATACTAAACTTGACTTTTTTATTTTCGTGCTTACTCTAATGTTTTCTCCACGAGTATTAGTACTGTCGACAACAGTTTCTTATTTTAATTGTCATGAATGTGTTCATATCATCATCATTTCAGCCGAAAGACGTCCATTGCCGGAGTATCGAAGCACAGAACCGGGCGGAGTGGCGATTCTTGGTGGAAGTATCGCCACTTCGATCGGTTCTGGGCTTCTCGCTCGCATCCTACGGATTCATGTGGCTTTCACAAGGACCTCTCACAGAAATGTCAACCAAGTGTCAGTGTGTTGTAGCGGGATCGTCCGAAAGGGTTACCGCTGCCCCGGAACATAAAGGGCTAAGGAAGGATCACGGGTGTGTTTTAGTCAGTAAGAGTCTGACACTCCCTTCCGCTCCACCCAGAGTGGGAAGAGTCAATATATGATTTCCCATCCAAAAAAAAAAAGTGTCAGTGTGTTCATGAATGTGTTAGATTAAGAAAATTTAATTGATTTCTTAGAATTGTTTTGTTTGTGAGTGGTATATCAAAATAAAGTCATTTATATTCAAATTAAACTAAAATTCAGCACTTATCGACCGTCAACAGCAACTTCCCAGAAGCACATCCACCTTCAAATTGGTTATTATACTTTTAAGATTTTAATGGATGCGAATGAAATTATTACTAACTAGCTGTTACCCGCGACTTCGTCCGCGTGGATATTTTTTCGTGGGACCCTATTTTTTTTTTCAAAAATAAAAGTAGCTTACGTTACTCCTTATTACATCAGATATCTGCTAGTGAAAGTCCCATCAAAATCGGTCCAGCCGTTTCAGAGATTAGCCGGAAAAAACAGACGGACAAAAATGGAAAAAAAAATTATTTTGGTATATGTATCGTGTAAACATATGCATTTAGTAAAAGGCGGTTATATAAATATTACAGACAGACACTCCAATTTTATTTATTTGTATGTATAGAAGATGTATATATGTAGTGAAAGACGCGTGCGCGTGGCGCGTGGGCGCGTGGTTGATGGACGCTAGTGATGGCGCCAAACAAGTAGCCGAATTCTGGGCCGAGTATATTTTGATTGCTATCGACACGCTAAGAAGAAGGAGTGAAAGATAATACCTAATGCAGACAACGTAATAAAGAAGTGATGAATGCTTTGAAGGTTAAAACATAAATAAATAATATGACACTACTTTGATGTCCAATCCTAATCAAAAACTTTACGTCAAATACTGTATAATTTCACTTAAAATTTAACTCCCAATCCCAAGATATCTAACAACATCCATTATTCAACCTTATTAACATTTAATATTCCTTTGACAGTTGAAACAGTTGCGTTGCCAACAGTACTGGCTACTGGCTGTGATCAAGTCAGCATTTTAAGTAAAAACGCTGGTAAACGGACGTCGGTAACCGAGTCGAGTGGCTTCCTACAAATAAAAATCTATTGTGCGCTCACTAGATTACTTGAGCAAGTAAAAGGAATTGTTGGATGTGGTAGATATTTTGTACGAATATGAAGGCCAAAGATTCTGATGTTATAATAATAATAATAAATAATAATATAATATTCCACAACTATCACACAACGCCATCTAGTCCCAAGCTAAGCAGAGCTTGTGTTTTGGGTACTAGACAACTGATAAACATACTTATATATTTCTAAATACATACATATTATAGATAAATTACAACCAGACACAGAACAAATGATCGTGCTCATCACACAAACATTTGTCCTGGGTGGGAATCGAACCCACGACCTCCGGCATAGCAGTCAGGGTCACTAACCACTAGACCATCAGGTATGTTGTGTATATGTCGCAGCCAACTTGTTAAAATAGCCGCTTAGTTAACCGCCTGGCCTTTGAAAGTAGTGCTCGCCTTGCTTTGCTTTTTCGGGTCGCACGTGGTTGATAACCTAACCCATGTGATCGGGGTGGCCTGGCTTAGTTACTGTGACCAATTCGGCTCGCGCGCGATTGGTTACAGTTCCAACCTAAATAAGAATATCATTCAGGCCGTCAGTTGAACGTCCGCCGTTTAGTTAAAAGGCTAGGCGGTTAACTAATTAAACCAGTTGGCTGCGACATATGTAGTTTTTTATTTTTATTTGAGTTTTTGTGAGAGGCTCGTTCAAAGATGAGCTACCATTTGCCTGGCCTTTTTTCAACTACGTTAGGGTCGGCTTCCAGTCTAACCGGAGCTACCGTTGTTTCGAATTCTTCTACCAATTAGCTATTCTGTGCTACGATCTAAGGTTCTTCCACCCTCTTAGGGGTGGAATTTCGAAAAACCCTTTCTTACTGAATACCTACTCTTCACAAGAAACACACCCTCCAAATTTCATGTCTCTAGGACCAGCGGCTTAGGCTGTGCGTTGATATATCATTCAATCAGCAGGACTTTGAATTTTATATCGGTATATCGGTGGTTATACGTGTTCTTGAGTGGAGACCGTGAATCGGTAAACGTAACGTGGGACGCTCTAAGGCTAGGTGGAACGACGATCTTCGCAGGATGGCTGGTAGCAGCTGGATGAGAGTTGCCGAAAATCGAGTTGAATGGCGTGCAATAGGAGAGGCCTATGTGCAGCTTGCAGTGGACTGCTATAGGCTGATAATGATGATATCGGTGATATAATGTCACTTTGTCTGGGCCTCTAAAAACGTGTCAATTAAAAACACCAAATATGCCTCCTCCATTGCATCTTCCTTCCCGTTCTCTCCTGTTCTATTTGTAGTCCAATCCATTGTAATGGCCGACGAAGGGGCCTCAATAAACAAATGTGAATATAATTGAAGCTACTGACATTATTTGTTTTCGAATAACTGCGTTATTAGTATCGTTAGGGTTCGTCTAGGGTTAGTGGATATGGGTATATGTTTCATGTCGGTTTGTTTTTTTTAAATGATGGTCAAAGGTTTTACAAATTTTAGCTCGTGCTTATACAGGATGGCACGGATATACATTAGACGCGCAATCTGTTACCGTAGATTCAGCACATAATTCTGAACCCACTTGCGTTAGAAAATTTCCTGGAAACCTAAAAAGGAAGTCAAGTATAGTACATTACTGCAGCGGCCAGCAAAAGTGGCATTGATCATCAATGGTGGCATCAATGCCTAATTGTGGCCAAGGCTTGTATAGTACTTTTCTCAAATAATGCGCGGAAATTAAAACTAAGTAGTACCTAGGCAGAACTTTTTTGTCAAATACAATTACTTTTCAAAATTAATGACGAACAACGAACAACAATAAATTTTCCCGCGTTAAAGTGTTCATTTGTTTTTTTTTTTCAAAAAACAGCTTTCTATTTACAAGCCAGTTTGAAATTTAGTTCCATTTTTAAATTACACGACAGATATGACTTTACTATGCAATGTATTTGGCCGCTAAACCACGAGAGATATGGATTTTCATACAATTTTTGCCGGCCACTGCTCGCATGTATTTGGCCAGTACAGCAATTTCGATTTATCTCGACGAAGGTTGTCAAAATAATGCTCAAATTTTCAAGCATGTTTGAGAAACACTATAAAATTACCATGTAGACCGGTTCCCTACAAATGCAGCTTGATAAGGAAATAGGTATGATGACAGTGGGAATAATCTCATAAGATAAAAATATAATGTTTATTTGCCAAAAACAGTGTTTACGTTTTCCTTATAGTCTACATATTTTTTTTTTTTGCTTATGAACTCCACACTAGTTTGAGCATGTGTCCTGGGGTCCATGTGGTTCATAATTATACAAAGATCCCTGTAAGTAGATACCAAGGTTCATAATCAGCCTATAATGTTCCCACTGCTGGGACACAGACCGCCTCTCTGTGAGAGGGAGTGGGCCGTAATCCACCACGCGGGCCCAGTGCGGGTTGGTAGATGTCACATGTCTTCGATTTTTTTTTGGTTCTAGGACATGCCGGTTTCCTCACGATGTTTTCCTTCACCGTTTTGAGAGCAGTGGTGATGAAATAATTTACACAAAGTAAAGCGCCTGTCTGGGTTCGAACCTACGACCTACAACTCGTAAGTCGCGGCCGTAACCACTGGGCCACCACTGCTCTCGATACCAAGGTTGTGTTTCAATAATGTGTTGCACGATAATATAATATTATCAACTGTTTATTTTTTATATCCACTGTAACTAAAAGCTTAACAAAAGGTATACATATATTTGATTGTTTTCATACAGTTTGATATTTCGTTTTTCGCTTTTGCAGCTCAAACCACTAAATCCACTTTATTTGTGAACAATTTTTATTATTATCTGCTTAGCCTTTTCCCAACTATGTTGGGGTTGGCTTCCAGTCTAACCGGATGCAGCTGAATACCAGTATTTTACATGGAACCTCCAGAACCGAGTTGCTGGGTAATACGATACCCCTTGGTAAGGCTGGTTGTCAGACTTTCGGGCTTCTGACGACCCGTAATGACAATCAAAGATCCACGAATGACAGCCGGGACCAACTGCTTAACGTTCTTTCCGAGGGGACGTAGGGATCTCGGTATGTAAAGATGGTCACCCATCCACAGACCAACCGCGGCAAGGGTAGCTTAACCTGATCGATCGACCTGTGCGGCTGTTATTATTTATTCTCCCTTTTATTTGTAAATAATATAGCACTACTTATAAAAGTTTTGTCCAAATATCCGAGTTCTCATGTGAACATTCATACTAATGTTTTATGATATTGAAATATCACGCATAACTGTCATTAGAGGAGCTAATAGATAGCCACGGCAATGAAATGGGGTAACTATGGGAAACATTTGATGGGTTATAATGCGAAGTAATTACCTTACACAATATTGAGGGGATTCGGTCATAGTTTCTTTGTTTTGTTTACTTTTTTCCATACAAATAATAGTAAAATTTAGTAAAAGGCAGTATAAATAAATGAAATTGAAGTGTCTCTTTGTAATATTAAAATAACAGCTTTTTACTAAATGCATCTGAAAGTACAGACGCCAGCACATCAAGCTACCCGAAACTGTCAAATTTTCTCAATAAACTTTGAATCTTACGCTGTAGCGATAAAGTTGAAAATCTATTAGAGAAATTTGACAGATTGTAGTAGTTTTATGTACTGGCGTCTGCACATACGATTTACGGTATTTATAACAAAAAATCAATTGACTATACATCAATTTACTTTTTTTTAGCCATCTACGCGGGAGATTTTATAGTGCACAAGTGTGTGCGTAGACACAGGTGCACTCCCTCTTCCTTCACTCTCATAGTCCGCTGGTACGGCAATCCGACACGACCGGAGAGAGATCAGGCGCAGGACCAACAGCTTAACGTGCTTTCTGAGGCACGGGGGGAACACCGCCAACCTCCAAACTCCCGGCTGTTACTAAGAAATCCCTAATGAAAAAAAAACCACTTTACCCGACCTAGGAATTGAATCCAGGACCCCACGCTCAGGAGTCACGCTTGCGACCACGAGACCAACTTTAAGAGGACTACATGAACTAAAGCGCGGTCACTGTCGCACTGCATAGAAAAGAAAGAGAAGCGCGATGACACAACGCTGGTAATTTATTGCAAAATATGAATCAAATGCAAAATATTTACGAAAAATCTATTGTTTGGACTAAAAAATTAAACCACTAGAGTTTTAGTATATTGCTTGTAGAATAATCTGACAAAAAAATCATAATGTTTGTATTTGTATATTAATATGGTTTTTATTGTAAAAAGAAAGTTTTTAGAGGTATCTTCATGATTTTTTTCTATCATACCAAATATGTTGTATTATGTTTTCAACGCACTATCCACCTAGCATATATCCTGAAGAATATTATAAATTTTTTTATTTTGTTTACTGTAGTCGATCATATACTTTTATTGTTTCTAAAACTTGCGTTTTTTGCGTTTAAGTCCTGTAAGCCCCTTAATAAATAAAATAAATAAATAAAATTCATTTAATTCAGGCAAGACCCATATTACATAACATAAAACATATCACCATGCCTACTGCCACAGCATAAAAATTTCTCCAAATAAAAATAAAAACCCTCTGAACACAATCTCAATGCATAAAAATAAAACAAATTAAAGAATACAAAAATAAAAATTTTATAAAAATTTTAAAAGGCCACAGAATTAAAATTAAAATAAAATGTCAAAGCAATTAAAATACACGAAAATTAAAAGATTCAAAAATGTCATGGTCAAAATCCCCCTAAAAAGAAGTCACTCTAAATATATGTCAAGATCCAATAAAAACCCAAGTGCAATATCTATAAATGTCTGCTACAGCATTTCCTAATGAAGGGGCAGTCAAATCGCTCAGCTATCATCACCAGGACAGTATTGGAGCTGGCCCGCACCCTGCGCACTAAGGACGCGCACCGCTTGCGCATGGTGGCGTGAAAACAGTCGGTGCGCGCATCCGCAAACATGCCCGAGGCGCTGCAGAAACGGGGCAGCCCCAACACCGCCCTGAACGCGTTATTATACTGGACGCGGAGGGCGCTGTAGCTCGCTTGTGTGTAGCGAGCCCACAGGCTGCACGTGTACAGTGAGGTGCAATATGCCTTAAAAAGGGTGATCTTAACTTGGTTAGAGCAACGTGCAAACCTGCGGGACAGCATATTCGCTCTTTTCGATAAAGCCCTCCGCTCCCGCTCGATGTCAGCATGATCCCTGAGGTCAGCCGTGACCAAGTGCCCCAGATATTTAAATTGGTCCACTCTGTCTAGGGGAACACCATTGAGAAAAACCGGTGGTACATTCTCCAGGCACTTGGCACCCCCGGCTCCAAAAACCATGCATTGACTCTTGCTAACATTATATTTTAGCCCATGCCTACCTGCGTACTCCTCACAGACCTGTATCAGGGTCCTCAAACCACAGACCGACGCGCTCAGCAGCACCATGTCATCAGCATAACTTAGATTGTTGACGCAAACGCCATGAATATGGCAACCCACATGCCGACTGCTGAGCGCGACGATCAGCGCTTAATGATCTTAAAACTAAATATAGGAACTACAACGACCTAATCTCATCGATCAAACTCGAACAAAATAAGAAGTCATGTAATAACAAAACGCCTTGCCATTATCCGTTCCGTTACCAGCATATCTGTACCAATTAGCGACCGTACAGTGTCGGCCCGATAGATTGGGCCGTGTGAATGATTATGTTTATTTTCTGTAGTCTATACTTGGGGTGCGTTGTATTGGCCTCGCATGTAGTACTTTGCACTTTGCAGTTGGCCAAATAGTTGGGGAAAAGTCAACCCTAAAATTAATCATTTAAAACTTGTTTTTCTAATGTGTTTGACATGTTTTTGTGTGAATGTCTTAAACACATCATATGTTCAAAAGCGGTCTTACCTATAGCTTTTTAATCACACTAATATTATAAAGGCGAAAGTTTGTGAGGGTGTGTGTGTGTTTATACGTTTGTTACTTCTTCACGCTCAAACGGCTGGACCAATTATGATAAAATTTTGTATGGAGGTAACTGACACCCTGGATTAACATATAGGCTACTTTTTATCCAGATATTCCCACGGGATCGACATTTACGCGGGTGAAACCGTGGGGCGCAGCTAGCTTTTAATAAAAAACAGGACAAGTGCGTGTCGGACCACGCACAATGAAGGGTTCCGTTGGGACGAATTTATCCCAAAAACAAACTTGACATTGTAGTTGAAAAACATGTCCTCCCATACATGGATATACGTTACGGTCAATTCTCCCACTGCAAATGTAATCGCAGCTGTTTCCTTTACTTGTGGTGCTTTTTTTCTAAATTTCATGATTCTAGGTCAACGGGAAGTACTCTATTGGTTTTGATTTACTTGCGGGTAACTATCAAAATAATAGTATATATGGCCATATATATTAATTGCTTAATCATAGAAGCTTGATTTTTTAGAGCTCCAAGAGACCGTAGACCGTACGTATTTGATCATATCATACAAGTTTTTTGATACCTCACGCGTTTCTGAGAAAAAGGGTCTTGACAGACTGGCATACGGACAAACGACGACGGATAAGGATTTCGATTTTTCCTTTTGGGGCACGGAACCCTAAAAATTGATAATTCTAACTACCTCTACCCAATGAATGAGCTCTGCCCGTTTTTATAATCATACTTATACATGTCCAGTGTAAAATATTAACAAATAAAAGTGTACTGTCAAACAATACCAATACTGCAAATGCCAATACTGCACAAATTCTTACTTACTAACTAAAACAGTTTAAATGGTGATATCCCAGCATGTCATATGAGCCACAGCTATGCAGTAAACCTAAACAGAATCAACCAAAGTTAATGACGCATCAAAAGGTGAAATCATCTTCTATGCATATTACTAACTAGCTGTGCCCGCGACTTCGTTCGCGTGTATGACGAAAAACATTTTAATTTTTTTGCGCGGAACCCTATTTTTTTTTCTAAAACAAAAGGAGCCTAAGTTACTCCTTATTACATCCGCTATCTGCCAGTGAAAGCTCCGTCAAAATCGGTCCAACCATTTCAGAGATTACCTGGAACAAAAAGACAGATAGACAGACAAAAATTAAAAAAAAAAAATATTTTGGTATATGTACCGTGTATACATACATATACATTTAGTGAAAAGCGGTTATTTTAATATTACAAACGGGAACTCCAATTTTGTTTATTTGAATAGATGTATAGATTAAAGTCGCTTTTCGTGTAAGTACATATGTCTGTGTCATTACGTTGTTCTTCTAAACTAGGTAACGGACTTTGATGCGGTTTTATAGAGAATTTATTCCAAAAGTTTTATGTGTATTATACATTAAAGATAAATTTACTTACAATAAAGAAATCAAGATGTTTTGTGAAGTCGTAACATCCATGCGAAGCAGGGGCGCTAGTAAAAAAAATATTAGCAGAGCACACTTGACCGACGAAAGTTATTTGCGAACAACTCAATGTGTTCAGAGAAACGAAACGAATCGTGTAAAAGGCATTTGGTAGTGCATTTTAGGAGCGCGCCCAGACTTTTAGTACTTATGTTAGTGTTTACTGTAGCTGTTTAGCTTTGTTGAAAAAGAACGGTAAACACAAATGTTTAGTTTTTTTTTAAACGACGTGTTTTTATTTTTTTTATTTAGGTAGGTATTTGACTGTGTCACTGTCAGCTTACTACGAACATTCTATTTATGAGCTGAAATAAAAATCTACTGAAGGCAATTATTTCTATTCTGAGTTTTGTTAATATTATACTTGTTCTGTTAACTTAATTTAAACATTTCGATTTAACTAGCTTCTGCCCGCGACTACGTCCGCGTGAAATTTCTTGTTTTTCCGACCCACCCCGTTGCATCGCATCGCCTGAGCTATTAATTCGTTAGCGTTATTTCTTAATTTTTTTTTCGGTTCCTAACGATCCTAAAGTGATGTTATATAGCATGTAGCCTTCCTTAAGGATTAGCCTATCAAATACACAAAGATTTGTTCGAATCAAACTTGTATTTCTAGAGATTAGTGCGTTCAAACAAACAAACATAAAGTCCGGCCGCGCTAAATTTGCCAAAGAAGTAAACAACAATGGCCTCGCGAAATTGAATAGTTGGCTCGGAGATTTAGACGAAAACAAACATTACTTAAAATAAATGTTCTTGAATATCGATTTTGTTCAATTTCGAGCGGCCATTGTTGTTTATTTGCACCCGTTTAACTTTTTATTCAGTTGCATTTCAAAAAAGATGCCTATTCACATTATTTAAATTAGCACAACATTTTTTTGTGAAAATCTATTTTTAGAACCATTTTTGCATACAATAGACAACTTTAATGACTACCTACATGAAGTAATTTCGCTTTTTTTTATCTCGATGCCAATTCCAACAGTCGTGACTATAGTGATTGATCCATTATTGATAAGAAATGCTCTTATTTCGAATGTAATTGATCGACACTGAGATACGCTCAACGCGTTAACTTTGTTTTTTTTTTTTTTTTGTTTTAATGGTTTTTGTTTCGATATGCAATATCGGGCCAGCATTGTTTGATGGTTTTGTCTATTTTGACGAAGGTCTACTGAAGTCTACTCCCGAATCTGAAGTGTTTTTTTTATTCTGTATATTATTAAACGTCTTTACATGAAGGCATGTTTGTCGAAGGACCGATGGCCGGTGGGGCAGACGAGTCCTTGAGTGGAGACCGCGGATCGGCAAGCGTAGTGTGGGACGCCTCCCAGCTAGATGGACGGACGATCTTTAGAAGGTAGCTGCGACAGATTGGATGCGGAAGGCGGAGGACAGGGTGTTGTGGCGCAGCCTGGGAGAGGCCTATGTCCAGCAGTGGACTGCGATAGTCGGAGTTGGTTGTTGCCTGATGCCCGTATATCTTCTTAAATTGTTCTCAAAATAATATTTACCATAGAAATTTAAAAAATACAGATGTTTACCGTAGTTAATAATTTGGATTGCAAAATAAAGAATAAAGAAACTTTAAATGAGACACACATTATTAAGAAGAAGTTTGAAAGTGGCACCCGTAACTGAAAAGTTGTGTGGAAATCGGTTGTCATGGTATGGGCATGTGATGCGGAGGAATGAGGAAAATGTCGTGAGGAGAGCTTGAGTATGAATGTCGATGGCTATAAGCGTAGGGGAAGACCAAAAAAATGATGGATGGAATGTGTGAATGATGATATGATTAGAAAGGGAGTGACTACCGAGATGACGTCTAATAGAGAAGTATGGAAGAAAAATATATGTTGCGCCGACCCCAAATAAATTGGGATAAGGGCAGGAGAATGATGATGAAATGAGACACACATTTAAAATTAGAATGACTAGATCAAAGATGGCGAATTGGCGGACCAATAGCACGCGTGCCATTGGCGCTCGTAGCAAAATAATTTGAGCGCGGCATCATTTTTTAGGAATTTAGGTACAGACGCCAGCATATCAAGCTGCTACAATCTGTCAAATTTCTTTAATAGATTTTCAACTTTATCTCTAAACCATAAGGTTCACAGTTTCGGGAAGCTTGATGTACTGGCATCTGTATATACCTAAGTCATCTAGTTTGCAACAGCAGAAGTTCCACTAATTGGTACTTTCAATTAAATAAATATAAAACTGTTATTAACATTACTGTATAATATTTAAGGCATTCATTATGAAAGTATATAGCTGGAATTAAAGTAATATAGTTTTTTTTCCAGTAGTCATCAGGTATGTCAAGCAAGATCGTTTGATGGCACGTCATGGACACATTTTTTTTTTTTTTAATAGCATAATTATAGATGTATAGAGGTTCGCCATCCCTGGAATAGATTATTAATATTATTCTAAAACACATTCAATATTCATACATATAATAAACACGCCATCACTATTAATATAAAAACATCCAAACAAACCTTGTTTTTTTCCACACAGCAGTCCCAAATCAAACGGTTACCGATAGGATGCCATTAACTGTTTATCATTGAAACATCTATGTTTTGTGATGATTCAACACTTCTCACTGATCGCATCTGCCTAAAACGTTTGGCTATAATAGTCAAGTGATACGGTTTAAATAAAGGTTATTTGAATTTCGACACCTATTTGTTTGGGTGTTTGTTATTTTATAGGTAGGTATACTATACTTAAGTAAGTATATAATGTTATTTCTGCATGTATATTAATGATTAATGTTTTAATTGTATAATATTGTTCCTAATAAAATATTTTTCTTTCTTTTTAGGATTCCGTTGTCAACAAGGAACCCTTATAGTTTCGTCACGTCCGTCTGTCCGTCCGTCCGCAGCTTAGCTCAGAGACTTTCAGTACTAGAAACCTATACTTTGGCATGGATATGCATTTCAATCACGCCGACAAAGTTGTAAAACAAAATTTGAAAAAAAAAATTTTTTTGGAACCGCACGTAAAGTGGGGATGTTTTTTTTTCTCGTCTAACCCATGGTTTGGGGTATCGTTGCATAGGTATTTCAAAAATATTGCGGGTTAGTGAAACCCACTTTTTGATTCAGGGATGTGTTTGTGAAATATTAAGCCTTAAAGAGCTAATTTTTGTTAAAGTAAAGTGTCCCATGCCAGCTAAATGGTTGCTGTGGATATGTGACAAAAATCACGGCAGTAGTATATAATTATTATAACGAAATTCAAAGGAAACTATAACAGCTAAGTAGGCTTTACAACTTTACGAGTAATAGTCGACCAACTTAAATTTGCAGTTGCAATGTATGGGAGAACATGATTTTGAACTACAAAGTTAAGTTTGTTCCTGGGATAAATTCATTGCAACTACTGAACCCTTTATTGTGCGTAGTCTGACACGCACTTGGCCGGTTTTTATATTATGTGTAGGTTTTAGGGCTGCTGTTAAAAGACGAGAAAACTTCAATGGAATATCCCGTATTTAAAAATGTAAAAATCTCGTGTCAACCTAATCTCTCTTTCCCAACTGTGTGGGGGTCGGCCTTTAGTCTAACGAGATGCATCAGAATACCAGTATTTTATATGGACCGACTGCCTGATCTCCACAGAACACGACCCAGCTACAGTATAATAATACCACTTGGACAGACTGGTTGTCAGACTTTCCGGCTTCTGACGACCCGTAACGACTGTCAAAGATCCACGAATGACAGCCGGGACCAACTCGTGCATCTGTTATAACTTAGCCACAAGCCCCTTCATCTTGAACTTCATCATCAAAAATAACCAACCGACTTCCAAAAAAGACAATAATAAAAAGTGAAAAATAACTTTAATTTCGGAAGTCGGTGTCGTTGGGTTCGCATTTCCGTTGTTTGCCACCGACTTCCAAAATTAAAGTTATTTTTCACATTGTTGTGTCTTATTTGGAAGTCGGTTGGTTTTTTTGTAAAAAGTTTTTATTTTTCACTTTTACTTGCTATGTATCAGTGACAGGAAGTCATTATAACATCTAAATATAAACTAAGTGGCTAAAATACGTATTATTGAAGCTAACTCAAAAACCACTAAAGGAAAGTTAATAAAATGTATATGGGGCCACTTCTGAGGCATACCCTAACTACTAAAAAAAGAATGTTTTAAATCGACTTACAAACATACAAAAAAAAACAACATACAGTCGAATTGAGAACCTCCTCCTTTTTGAAGTCGGTTAAAAATTTGTCAAAAATTAAAGTAAATCAAATGTATTTTTGACAGATTGTGATTAGAATGCAACCGTTCTTAAAGATAATTATAAATATTATCTCTAATCCCTTCGTTTTGTCATCAGTCCAAGTGTCTGACAGCCTCGTGGGTTTAGGGGTCACATACTGCATACAACAAGACTAGGTTCGACTCCAAGGTAGGGAAAAGTTGTATTGGGGTTTCCCATCAGCAATTTCTCAGTAACAGCCCAGAATCATGATTTGTACTTGTTTGAAGGCAATGAGGCTCACCCACTACAAACCTCCTCTTCCTATCATAATGAACAAAAGTTCGTGAACTAGGATATCAGCAACGATACAAGCTTATAGTTAAGGCTACAGCATAGAATGTTTACAAAACAGCTGTTACACTCAATATTTCTCGGGTCTAGGTCTGTCGATATTTCATAACATAACTGTCACAGTCCCGTGGGCCTAGCACGACCGCGCGGGGTGAACGTAGACTGCTACAAGGTACTTTTGACGCCTGAATAAAATGACAGGGGCGCGTTGTTGGTAAACATTTGTGTAATTGTCACAAACATTGTGTTGACAAAACAAGATGGCGACGTTATTAGTTCCAATTTTGGCCACGCGCCAAAAGAATCTCGTAGCGTAGTAACGTAAATACGAACGATTCTTAAATTAAACACAGGTATTATTTCGCACATAATATTTACTTAGTTTAAATACTTTATTCATATCTAGTTTCTATATTTATGTCTGTAATTTATATGGTGTACATAATAAAGAGTATTCTATTCTAGTTTGACCTCCGCTGATGGTAATGTAAGTATATTCTATAAGCCCCCTTACTAATAAACGTATTATATCAGATGAATAGTTCACAACACACCGATTTCTCTCTTTCGGTCGTCAGTAATTTGACTTTCGAAAGAAGAAGACAAAGCGTTGTGTAACTATACAGACGCTATATAACGTTTATTAGTAAGGGGGTAGGTTTTTTATTTTATTTTGATTTTAGTTTAGTTAAATTTTAGTTTTTGTTTTCCTGTCTTGCTATGTACCACACTTTGAAAATATCGCAACTTTGACTCCCAAGATACAGACAAATGCCTAGTTTGGGGATCACCGTCTATTTATTCTTGGAAAAATTGTGAAATAAATAAATTTGAAATTTATGAGTGGCTAAATTGTGCTTGTAATTTTTTGTTAAGTATTTCAAAATGCTATAGTATAAATGATAGTATTTTCGACAAAACAAATCGTTCGAATTTACGATACGTTTGCGTCGCGCATTCGTACTAGGGCTTCTGCGTTAGAAAAAGATAGGGGTGTTACTGTCGCTGGCACAGTTTGTCGATATGGAGTTTTAACAGGCTTATAAGAGCCTTGTATTTGTGACAGTTTCCATCTTTAAGTGAGGTATTTTGTGTACGTTTTTCGATTTAAACGAATTCAATTATAGCGATTTATATGGCATATGATTGTATTATGGAATAACAGTGTCAATGTATTAATCATTCTCCTGCTCTTATCCAAAATTTGGGGTCGGAGCAACATGTCTTTTTCTTCCATACTTCTCTATTAGCCGTCATTTCGGTAGTCACCCCTTTCTAGCCATTATCATCTCTCACACAGTCTATCCATCGATACTTTGGTCTTCACGCACTCTTATAGCCATCCACATAATGTGAAAAGTGAGCAATATTTTGATAAAAAAATAAATGTTATAACGCGAGACCAAAATAAATAATACCTAATTCACATGATCATCAATAAATAACATAGAAATTTTAAACTTATATCTAAGATAAATAATAAACATATAGGTAGAACACAAACTCACCTGGGTAGAATCAGAAAAAGATTTAATTTGGATAGGAATGACTTCCATCATAACATAATTTAGGATTAGAAGGTCCTGACTGGCCGTATGCTTAGTACCTACTTAATCTGGCTATAATGTTCCAATTCCTGGGACACATGCCTCATCTCTGTCAGAGGGAGCGGGCCTTTTCCCACCACGCGGGCCCAGCACGGGTTGGTCAGCTTCAACGTGAGGTTTAGGTAATTATAAATAAACAAAAAATATGCAATTTAGTTCATTAAAAGTATTAAAAAAAATCTATCAAGAGTAATACATAATAAATAGTCCAATTTAGACAACGTGTATCACATTCGTCAATACCTAAAAAAACATCTAACCCACATCCCACAGCCCTAAAGGCAACTAAAAACAAACAATGTTTTCAGCCAGAAACAAAGTACAAATTCAATTTGCTACGTCCTCGACAAAAACTGTAGAACAAAACGTACGTAGAGCCCATATTTGGGGCGTACCCACAAACAAAGCAACAATAAAATATGTAGCATATACATAGAGGGAAATTTATCGGAAACCGCGGTACAGGCAATGGTCGCGTGCATGTCGAAACATGCATTCGATTGGGCCTTAACATTTGTTGCAGTCAGTGTTTAATGGTTTTTGTGAGAGGATTGATAACTTTGTAGATTTTGGGGGTCGGTTAAGCAGATATCAGATGCTTCCCTTCTCTCTCTTCTTTTCTTTCGTTTCGCTTCTTTTATGTCTTTCATGCGATGCGAACAATAATTGTGAACCGATTCAGTGATGTTAGATTTCGACATTCAGCGTCTTTCCCAATTGAAAAATGTAACACAGTTAGCGAATGAAAGTTAATATTTTCGAAGTCAATTTGCAATCTTTTTTTCTTTTTGATATTTTACCTTTTTATACCTTTTGTTTATGCTTTCGCTACCTTTTGGTTTTTACATTTGATTGATACATAAATAACTACTTTGTTTTACTACCAAGAACCAGCGCATTTTCATTTCAGTAGTTAATAGTCCCAAAATCAAAGTCAAAATGACCCTTCACTCGTGTGAAGCATGCTGTAAATGCAGATTTCTATTATTTACCACACATTGATCTAGAAGGGATTGTAGGTAGACAGACGATCTAGTGGAGTTAGCAGGAATCTGCTAGATTCTGGCAGTGCAGAACCGATTGTTCTAGCAATGCTTGGGGGATGCTTATGTCCTAAAGGCATCCCAATTTTGGAGCAAACTTTATTTGCTCTTGTCCTAAAAGTCTTATGGCACCGTCCATAATATAAAGTCTATTCAAACTTAAGTTTCAAATTAATATTATTTCAGGTTAAACAAATGTCAGCTTTATTTTAATGGTGATTAAGCACTATTGAAAAAATTATAAAAATGCTTGAAGTTTTAGCGTAAACTGAACTTTATTTTGCAGGATTTTTAAAGTTGGTTTTCCATAAACTCATATTATTTTGTTTACGTTTTTGGCAAATAAATCCCGAATGCAGATTTCACACATACATAAACTCTCGTTTTCTTCCCATGGGAAACTAGAGAACACCACCTGCTACAATTCTTATATATAGGTTGTTGTTTTATGTAATTAGTACAAAATATTACCACTATTGTTAATTCGCATGACACAAAATCCCTCTAAAATTAATTCCCGTTACTCTTACGTACCGAACCAAATAATTTTAATAAAATAACCATCCTTATTATCACAACTGGCCGCAAATAAACTCATTTCACTGAAACCGATGGTAACGCCTTCACTTTTCCCGGGCCAACGAAAATTCCACCTCAGCACCTTTATATAAAGTCCAATTTCGATTCACTGTCCAATCGTTTGAATTTCACACATCAAAAGTTCTAGAAATACGGGCAAGCCCACGCAACGTGAAAATAATTAATTTCTACCAAATCCATTACTGTTGAGTGCTTCTCTATAAAACTGTTGGGTTAACAATAACTCGATGCTTTTTAATAATAATAGTGCTATGAGCTTTAAACTGGTTGGTTTGTTTTAATGCAGTTCTTTTGAAGATAGTTAATTGTTTATTAATTACCCGACTACGGTAAAGCAAGAAGGAGGGTTATGATTTTGACCGGTATGTATGCGTGTGTATGTAAGCCGACCCCAACATAGTTGGGAAAAGGCTAGGCAGATGATGATGATGTATGTGTGTGTATGTATGTATGCATGTTCATATATTCCCTCATAACTTCTAAACTGCTTGTCATAATTGGACCAATAGAGGTATCGTTGGAAGCGTCTTGATTGTCCGCTA
This sequence comes from Hydraecia micacea, assembly GCA_914767645.1. NCBI lineage: Eukaryota > Metazoa > Arthropoda > Insecta > Lepidoptera > Noctuidae > Hydraecia > Hydraecia micacea. Next base: position 3,349,159 of record OU611793.1, on the reverse strand, counting down.
GTTATAGGCTATCTGACGTCACATTAAATTGATTATGGTGCCCTCTTGCGGACATAAAGTCATAATCTAAAAAAAAATTAATCATGCCGTGTTGTGTATCAAATGATAGCATTTCCAAATCTAGTCCATAATTGCTGAAGCTACAAATACAAGAAAGAGCAACAGTATCGGTTCATACCATCATATAGACTAGATAGGAAGATAGGATTTCATCTGGAATTTCTCAGTAGCAGCCCGAAGTCTGGATTTGTGCCTGGTAGATGGAAATAAGCTCGCCCCCTACATGGGACTTAAACACACTTGGCGAAATGTGTTTGCTCTTCGCACTCCTCTGCCTGCTTCTTGAGGAATACAGCCGTGATGTTATGTGAGATGGCTGCATTAGATGACCGAAAACTCGCGCACACATAGACACGTTTCATGTACAGCAAGTGCAAACGCACTCGAGACTGGCATTTGTTCGAGAACGCCGTATGTACATGTTAGAAAAGGGTCGCGCCTGTTTGGTAACGCAAGTCTATATGTATGTATATTACCCAAATATAAAGCTCTGAATATCAGAATGGTTATTAGTTATTTAATATGTGTAAAAGTAACTATAAATATGGTATCCAGGGAAACGATTTTATGAAATAAAGCACAGAAAGACAAGCTAGACCTTTTTTTCAATTCAATTTCAATTAAAACAAGATAAGAAACTCCATAAAACCGTATTGGACAAAGATCCAAGAGAACTCCGAATAATAGCAATAGCTAAGAATATTCCATTAACACTTTAAAAGATTGGCAATATTGGCTATGGTGTGTTATTATTATGTATAACATATACAGAACACCATAGTTATAATTATCAGCAATAATCAAGATATTAAAATCAATTAACTTACATGACATCTGGTCGACCTATTCCACATAATAACGTCACTAGTACTAATAAACTGAACATCTGTAGACCGGAGCTCCGTTCTGGTCGGTGTCTCGAACAAGAATGATCCCCGCCACTCGGAGCTCCACCTTTTATAGTCGTGAACAAACAACTTTAACGTTTCTAACTACCGTCATCCAAAATATCAACGACATAAAAGGTGGATATCCGTTTGGAATATTTTCTATGTTTTGCTACATTATTCCTTATTCATATTCATATTCATATCTTTATTTGCATTCCATGATGTTAATAATACAGATCTTAAAATAATAATGCTTATAGCTAGGTACAATTATGGACCCTGTGGGGCACAGCAAAAATGAAAACTTATAAATTAAACATACAAACACAATTCTAATAAAAAAAAAATATAAAAAAAAAAAATGTCCTTAATGATATATATAAAAATAAAAATATATATAAAAATGTCCTAATGTCCTTAATATTTTAACTAATCTACTTTTACAGACATGTTTTAGGTTATGCAAAACATTACTATTTTATCAAGTTTTAACAGTAGAATGATAAGAAACAATACCTATAATTAGGATAATCTATTATACGCATCTATGTGTGCGTGCATTCTCGCTCGCAGTTTGGAGCCTGCAGGACCTATCCATTTTGTGGTGTAGGCCTGTATTTGATCGTCTCTTTTTTGGAACAAGTTCTATTGGGAAGTATTGATGAAACACGCTATTCGTGGCGGTTTTGGGGTTCACAAGCGCACCTCGTTCACTTGCGTTAGTTCTATTCAGGTCAGATCAGATCACTATTTAAATTTATAGCTTCGCAGGGTCCGGGAATATTTTGGGATTTGCTGTGATCGAATTTTCTGGTTCGTATATCTAGGAATCTGGAACCATCTCCGGTTCTATGTTTATTTTGGTGTAAAATATGATGGCGGGGGCACTGCCGTGCCCCCCAATATATAAAGGTGGCCAGCTTCATGAGAGAAACTGGGACAGACTGGATGCGGAAGGCGGAGGACAGGGTGTTTTGGCGTAGCATGGGAGAGGTCTATGTCCATCAGTAGACTGCGATAGTTTGAGTTGAGGTACTCCTTAAATAAAATAGTTTCCATTGTAATTTATTTAGTTTTTTGACCGAGACCGCGGTAGCTTGATAAACTTTAATTGTAATGATTGTTTAATAATTCAAATTCCATTGGCCGATTATTATTATTATTTATTATCAGCCATTTATGTCCCACTGCAGGGCAAAGGCCTCCCTTTCCTCCTTCCACCTATCTATATCCAGTGCTGTTACACGCCAATCCTTGTGGAAAGAGTCGAGTTCGTCCCGCCATCTCATTCTGGGCCTGCCGCGTTGCCGTTTCAAAAATCAGCTGTTCCCTACATTTATGTTCGCATAACTCATCAAAACGTAAGGAACCGCTGATTTATTTTCGCGATTTCATGTTTGGTCCCATGATAAAAGTTGTTCATAAAGATGAGTACAATCTCCCATTTCAATTTGTCGTATGTTTTCAATTTCAACCTGTAGTGCCAAAGTGTGTGAACAGACACAGGTTTACTCTCTTTTCAATTCTCCCTCCTTAATAATATACCTATTAAACCATGAAAAAGAAAACAGTATCAGAAAAGAGACACATTAAAACGAATGTTTACGATAACGAAGTTCAAGACTCGAGTATTCACATTTCCCCATCGACAAGGCGAAACATCATTTAATTCACTGAACTATGCACTTCCATTTTTCTCAAAGGAAAATTTCCAAACACTTACTGTACATTGGTATATTCTGCAATAAGCTTATACATTTATCCGCACAAAGGTTGTAGGAATCCTTGCGTACTTCCTCGTGGCTCGAGGCTCAAAGAGCTAGATCGCGATAACGCGGAGAGACGTGGTCCCGTACGTGGCTTATGCTAGAGTGAACAATTTATGCGTTTTAATTTAAGTTTTGGATTGAATAACGGGTTGGATGTTGTTCGTGGAGTCTAGTGGCGTTTGCAGTAGTTTTTTTAAATCGCATTGTGATTTGTTATAGGTAGTTAGTGCCATTCACTACTAATCGGTAGTTAATTCCGCTAGTGTTTTAGTTTTTTGATACATACTAATAGGTAATTATCTTATTAGAAGGCTTAAAGTCACCCAAAGGGCAATAGAGAGGGCTATGCTTGGAGTTTCCCTGCGTAATTGAATCAGAAATGAGGAGATCCGCAGGAGAACCAAGGTAACCGACATAGCCCGAAGAATTACCAAACTTAAGTGGCAGTGGGCAGGGCACATTGCTCGCAGAACAGATGGCCGATGGAGCCGAAAAGTTCTGGAGTGGCGAACGCGTACCGGAAGACGTAGCGTTGGAAGGCTTCCCACAAGGTGGACCGACGACCTTGTGAAGACCGCAGAAACCCGTGGGATGCGAGAAGCACAGAACTGATCGAAGTGGAGGTGCTTGGGGGAGGCCTATGTCTATGTGGACGTCTTTCGGCTGAAATGATGAAGTAATTACTGTGTATCGACAAAACTAAAACACTAGCGGAATGTTGCACACTTTGTACTGTTAGCGATTAGGAAGAAAAGTGGGGCGCGTCTTCGTGGATGGCGCTATCTGTACAGTATTTTAATCCTGCTGTGATATTTGGTGTTTGGCGTGAAAATATTGATTGATTGTTTTTGATATTAATTGTTGTTTAAGTATTTACGTTAATTTGGTTTTATCAAGGTACTTGATAATTAATACGGCACAATATTTAATTAAATTATTATTCCTATCAACATTCTGCAAGGATAGATTAAAACACGTGTACCTACGACTATGACAAATTATAGAATATTCTTTATTATGTTATGTACACCATAAAGATAAAATACTGACATACATATTGAAACTAAAAAAAAAAATCATTGATATCTAATCATCACGATAACACACAATCGTCGTCGTCGTTGTAATTATGATAATTACTACACAATCGTGTATCTTGTTAACAATCAATGGTACCTACTTCATATATTTTCATTATTTTCATAAACGCATAATTATCTTTGTATGTCTAAGATAAAAAGTGCCAATAGTCTTTGATTGGTCATCGAATCTTTTTATCTAATGCATCATCAATGTTGACCGTGATTTATCGTCGTCATAAAAAAGAAACACGTAGCAAAACTAATAAATATTGATACAATATTAAATTCTCACCATTATAATGGGTACTTACCTACAAATCGCATAGTATACATAGTCGACTATTATAGAGGCTAATATTAAAATACTGCAATTTATTGATAAATTTCATAATAATTAATTATAGGTACGTAATTAAGTTATTTTTTCTTCAATTCAATGTAATATTTCTTGATGAGAAACGTTAAATACGCAGACAATATGGTTTTTGCTAAAACTTATCAGTTTTGAAAAAAATTAATACATGAAGTTGAATATAACTTCATGTATCTAATTATTTTTTTCAAAACTGATATCTTTGATTTTTTTAAAAGACAGACATTTATCAATACGGGCATAAATGCTGACTCATTGATGTGCTAAATTTAAAAGTTTACACCCATATTAAAAGTTATGATACCTACATTTTTTCTTATATATTGTGTATGTAAAATGTGAGTATCATTCTTGTATTAGCGTTGTTGCAGACATTTTTTGTTCAACTATTTGACATTTTTGACAAACGTACATAACTAGTCCTTAATACTTGTTTTATATGTAAACGATACAATAAACTAGTAGTTTTATACCTTGGTGTAAACGCAGGATTAAGAATCCTTAAAAGTTCTTGGCCACATCTCACATAAACCGACTCAAACTAGCTGACCGCGCTCTCATATAGCCTAATGGCCAGCGGCTAAATCTTCACATGGTGTTTTACAGGCTCAGTCAATAGGAGCCTCTCCTCGCTTTAATCGTAAAAGTAGTGCTGCATCTGTGCAGCGCGCTAGAGTGGATAATGGCTAGGTTTGGGCTAGATGTCACTGGTCTTATTCCAATTTATTTGTTTGTTTGTAAGAGGCAATCTCTTGAAGTAATGAACCTATAGAAAAACTCAATACATTCTAGAAGCTACACTATTGCAATAATTATAATCCTATAATAATCCCATAATCCTATGCTACTCGGCAAATAGTGTAGTACTTCAAGAGATTACATCTTACAAAAAAACAAACCATTTTTTTTTAAATATTTCGTAGGTACATGATTCTAAACCACCGCGGTGAAATTTTTCGACGGTTATTAAAAAAAAAATGCTGTTACATATATTTTCACCGCGTAGGTATTGTACTTTTCTATGGTTCAGTCAAATTCTACGCTAGGAGGTGTAGAATCATGTTCTGTATAAAAAAAAATGTTAGGTTGTTTGTGAACATGTTTGAGACTGTAGCTGTATCTACAACGCCACATGCGAACTACGCGTCATGCTGACGTCACGCAAAATCCTGCATCTCGCAAGCAGAGTTTACCGCGCAACTAGCATATATACAACGACCCACACCACACGACACAACACCCGTCTGGTCAGAGGATCCTCCCTTTTCTATAGAGTATGAGTGAAATTTAGACCCTGTTCCTCATGCCTCTATAAGACTACAAGAAGGGCAGCAGCGACTTGCTGAAATGCGTTTTATAATTTCTAATTTCTAATGCTGATGGTACATAAGGTTTGCCAAGCAGACGTGGCCAGCAATCGCCAAAGATAGATATTGTTGTTTTCTATTAGAGAAGGAAGGAAACAGAAGAGGCCCTTGCCTAGCAGTTTGACACAATGTTAGTTATCAAAAACAGTCCCACCACCTAACTAGCTCTGATGATGGTCTGCCAACCCAACTCCCGTGACATAAATTAACAGCCGATAACTGTACCTTAGCATGCTTGGTTAGATAAAGGTTTCCGTTACCACGCGGGCCCAGTGCGGGTTGGCAGATGTCACATGTCTTCGAATTTTTGGTTCTAGGACATGCCGGTTTCCTCACGATGTTTTCCTTCACCGTTTTGAGAGCAGTGTAAATTATTTCGGATTAAGTACATATACATATATTCGAGAAAAAAAAAACCTAATACTTTTACACAACGATAAAAACAAGGCAGCTACATAGTGAAAGAAAGCAAAAAAAAAAAACAATAAATTAAAAGCTTTAATAAATATTTAAAAAAAATCAATCTTGCAAAAGTTTCGCCAACAAAGCCATCACAATAAGAGTTAAAGAAACATTCACACCATATCCACTATTGGCTTTGGACAAGTACCCAAACCTCCTGGCCTGGAGTATCAGTTCCAGGATCGAGTCCATAGTCTCCAGGTTATTGTCCAGGATCTGATCGGTAGGGAGTAGGAACCCATAGGTTCCATTGTCTCGGAGCTCGTAGCAGTAGACTAGAGGAACTTTTAGATATTCTTTAACCCAGTCGATACTGCCACCAGTCGCTTTGTCTGGAAACGTATAAACAAATTGATTAGATTTTAGTTTGGATCACCAAGATAAAAGAAAGAAAGAAAAGAAAGAAAAATGGTTTATTCTGCACAAACAAAACGCACATTACAAATAAAATAAAATAAAATAAAAAAACAAAAGACATAAAATATACACATACAACGTAGTCAAAAGCCTCGTGCTCAAGCTTAATAATAATAAAAATAAAGATAAGATAGTAAAGTTCTGTGCCTAGTTTAAAGTCTTCTGGTAGTTAGAAGTCCTTACCATATTACTTGTATGTTTAAGGTGAATGCGCAGTGGTAGCCCGCGAAATTCAAATTTTCTTACGTTTTTTGCAATTTGCAGGTCAGTGTCAGGTTGTATCTTAATCAAAATTTGATTCGCGACTGTAACAGGTACGTATTTACAAAATTATAATCATTAGAATCATTAATACAAGTTTCTAAGTTATATTCTGTAAATACGTACCTGTTATAGTCGCGAATCAAATTTTGATCCAGATAAAACTTGACACTGACCTGAAAAATGCAAAAAACGTAAGAAAATTTGAATTTCGCGGGCTACCACTGCGCATTCACCTTAAGAACTACGTGTAGGTAAGTTAAATAAATGAATTTGAATAATATGTTTGCAATTACCTAAACGGTTTCTATCACAATACATAATTTGATTAAGGGCTGATTTTTCAATCGACAGTTATTTTTTATTCGTGGAATAAAATTGACGTCTGAAAGATTCTGTATAGAAAAACTGTCAAAAAATCAAAAATTATTCCTCGGATAAAATGACGATCGAATCGGACTAGCTGCCAAGCATTTCATTTTGTAGTATATTTGATATTGTAATTATGGCTAAGTAATAACAGCCGCACTGGTCAACTGATCAGGTTAAGCTACGCCTACCGCGGTCGTTCCGTGGATGGGCGACCATCTTTACATATCAAGACCCTTTCGTGCCTCGGAAAGCACGTTAAGTCCCAGCTATCTTTCGTGAATCTTTGAAAGTCGTTACGAGTCGTCAGAAGCCCGAAAGTCTTACCAAGGGGTACCGCATCATATTGCCCAGTAACGAGATTGTGGAGGTCATATTATAGGCAGTCGCTTCATGTAAAATACTGGTATTCAGCTGCATCTTGTTAGACTGGAAGCCGACCCCAACATTGTTGGGAAAAGACTAGGCAGATGATGATTTGAACTTGTAATTTCATCCACCACTTTTGAAAATAATTCCCAGTCCTAAATAAAAATTCAATATTGATAAAAAAAAATGACGAATGCCTTAAAATAAATACCTTTCATCCCTAACCCACATTCAGTTTGACCTTCAAATATGATACTGAACCTTTACATCATGTACTAGATTACTCACAGATGGCTTCGGCAATATTCCCTGTTTTGTATTGAGTTCCGTTTCTGACCGACAGAGCACCCATAGCGCGCCTACCGATTTTCATCTGAAAATTAAGTAATAGATGAAATTGGGAGTTATATGTTCGAGCCCTTTGGGGTTGAAACAGTAAGGCCATGGGGTCCGAGTGCCCACTTGGTTTTTCGAGATATCGCGAAGCGGTTAGTCGACTCTTCACGTGACCAGAGGGCTGGCCTATTTCTTGGCCAAAGAATTAGCATTGCCATACAACGTGGCAATGCTGCCAGCCTTTTGGGCACTGTTCCTGTTGACAGCGATGCGGACGAATTCTTTGATGCCCTATGATTATTTTACTTATTTTTTTATATAAATGTACATATTATTATAGTTTATATGTTTTCATTAAGTAATTAAAATAGATGAAATGAAATGAAATTGTATATTTTGTAAATAGGAAATCGGAATCACTTTTACATGTCATTAAAAAAAATATGCTGGATGGAGTCGACATTTCTTATCTGATTACCGCTGAGAAAAAACAAACTCAGGGGCCAGTTTATTTAAAATCCAGACATAATCTTGGTCAAATTTGATCTCAAATATATAATTATTTGATTCGAGGATTCATCATAATCATGAAAATAAATCCTAAACGAAACCCATAGGTTTTTACTGGGTTTTTCAGAGTCTAATCGCCAGATTTGCCCTTATCGTTCTGAGCGCATGTAACGATTTAAATCCTTGTGTTTTTCCTCAAATAGCTAAAAAATCATTGGAAAGGAGAGGGTGATATCAAATAAGTTATATGACAAAAAATACATTTTTAATCTTATAGACTTGCAGTAGTAATGAAATATTCAACGTTTGTCATCATGTAAAATTGTGAACAGTACCCGAACGTTAATATAATACATCGAACTTTCACATCCAACAACGCCGAATTTCTTCAAAAACTCGATGTGCTATATAAAAGTTTGGTTACTGTACTTTATTATACAGGATGGATTGTTGAGATGGAGCAGTATGGAAAAGTTTAGCACGAAACGAGTGAGAATTGACGTTTTTCTAGTTGTGTTTTCTAAAATCGGTGAAGTAATTACTATAAAAGTTGAGGACAGTCGCCTAAGAAAGTTTTTCCGTAGCTACCTGCCGCGTTTCAAAAATCTACTCTGTATGTTTGTTAGATTTCTTCAGTTCTCTGATTTGTTGGTCGGTTTGACCTCACCATTCCCATGGTAAAGTATGTTCAACGTTTTTATAGATTGATTGTACAAAAGACTCACAGCATCTTCATAGTTTGCCAACGGTTCCGTGGTATTTCCAAAAGGTATCAGCAGCAACTGACTGAACGAATGGAAAGACAGGTACATATCGATCTTGTCACCAATAGAATTTATAAATGCTGATAGGGTCCTGGTTTCTGGCTCCGAGAATGGTCCAGCACCAGCGTAGTCATCTCGCGCAGGATTGGTGCTAGCACCTTCAGCTGTTGGTACAAAGTTATTCATATTAATTAATTGCATTCCATATTGTGTAGAAGATATTACAAAAGGCTTAAATCTAGGTAAAAACATATAGACTCTGTGCATAGCAAAATAATAAAATTAAAATAAGGTTTATTTTTTTACAAAAAACAGCATTAAAACTAATACTCATATAACAAAATAAATATCTAGGTACTTAAATGACATAATTTAACAATAAAATTAGGACATACGATGATATTAAGATTATGATTACAAATAATTAGCCTTTATAAATAATTACCGAGATCAATACTTAAAAAAATCCAAGAATAACAAAAATAAGGTAAAGGAACAAACCAAAGGAAGAAGGGTGATCTCTGTTGGACATAGACCCCAAACATTGCAATAGCGATCGGTTCTGTGTTTCTCGCAACCAGCGGGTTCATGCACACTTCACCAGATCATGGTAGGCTCATTATAGGAGCATGAGAATAGGACCAATCAATGCAGAAAAAAAATCCGATTCCAATGATATATGTAACTCAATATTGACCGAAGTGTCGCTTGATATTTTTTCCTTTCCAGCGCATATATCTTCCTATGCAAAGTGACATTAATAATTCCCTTAATCATCGCGTCGTAGATTATATTTCTACAATCTGTAATTTCGTATCTTCGGTTTCTACTGTGGTCATGCTACAGTCCTTTCTCAGCTATTTTATCTATGACAGCAGCAACACAATAGCAACCTTATTGAAACGACAACAAAGATCACTGTGATTTTGACAGTGATACAAAGTCAGAGGTAAATAAAATAGCTGATAGGATTGTACGGGTGTTGTTACACTTATCTTATCAGTACAAGACTATAATAAAGCACAATATACTACCAAGCCAGTTATTATTCCAATTTCTGTTCAAGTCGACACCAAATTGATTGCCAATAGGACGCCTGTTTTTACGCCACATTCTATTCTGAAAAACAAAGAAAAAATTATCAGTAATACAGTTTTATGTAATTTAAACTAAATTCAAATTAATCATCTTTATCGTCATTTCAGCCGAAAGACGTCCACTGCTGGACATAGGCCTCCCCCAAGCACCACCACTTCAACCAGTTCTGTGCTTCCCGCGTCCAGCGGATTCCTGCGGCCTTCACAAGGTCATCGGTCTACCTTGTGAGAGGCCTTCTAACGCTATACGTTATGTTGGGGACGGCTTCCAATTCAACCGGATGCAGCTGAATTTTACATGGACCATGACCAGTATTTTACATGGATTGAATGCTTATCTGACCCCCATGACCCAGTAACTGGGTATTTATGATAGACCTAGTAAGGTTGATTGTCAAAGTTTCGGGCTCCTGGCTAACCAAAACGACTAATAACAAAGGTACAAAAAAAGTTCTTCTTACTTCATCATGACTCCATACATAACCATCCGGATTTGTGACTGGAAAAATATACCAATCAAAATCACGAGCAGCCGCTTGTGTCTCTCCGTAGTCACTAGTAAGTAGTTCATTGGTGATAAAGTTGACTGCAGATGGTGATATCCATTCCCTTGAATGGATCCCACCTTCCAAGAAGATCACCTTTCTTCCTTCACCATGCGATATCTTCAAACCCTTGATTTCTCGGCCTTCTAATGTGGTACCACCAACTATTTTGGTGACTATGTTAGGGTATGCTTCAGCTAGATCGTCAATCCATGCATTGATGTCTTCTAAGCGATAATAAGTATTCCATGTCATACTTTTATGGTTGTTCCTAGTATATGTGTGTACCGTTTCTTTGTCTATTGCCCTGTGAACATTATTGAAAGCATTGAGTTATGGCAATAAAATGCATTTAGGTTTATTGGCAATAATCATAATCATTTATTTGCAATAGCTATTGGTACAGTGTTGGTCTTAAAGTTAGTAATTAAACTCTTAATAAGTAGTCAGACATTTGTCAAGCAAAAAATTAAAATATATATACTAGAGTATAATATTATTGTCTAAAGACTGTCTGGATCTTTTACTTCTCGAGGGTACCGTTCTTGAGCCTTTTTAAACAGGTCAAAGTGCAGTCAGAAAAATTTCGAAATTTCACACATTCTAAACTATGCATACTGGGTAGAATACTCTTTATTACGTACACCATATAAATCTATATATATAAAAGGAGAACTGACTGACTGACATATCAACGCACAGCCCAAACCGCTGGGTCTAGAGATTCCAAACTTGGCATGTAGGTTCCTTATGAGGTCTAGGGGTGCACTAAGAAAGGATTTTTCGAAATTCCACCCCTAAGAGGGTGAATGGGGGGGGAGGGTGAAATTTCACGCGGACGAAGTCGCGGGCAGAAGCTAGTTATAGATATAAATTTTACAAAGGGTGACACAATGGGCGGTCTTATCGCTAATTTTAAAGACAACATTTGGATGGATTAAAAGGGGAAGGAGAGACAATGCTGTTGGTAGTCTGTTGTGCAGCATTTACATTAACTACATTCATAAAGTCTATACTAATCTATATAAATAAATTTATAATAATAATAATGAAAAAGGAGCAAATAAAATAAAAGGATAAATGGGTACTTAATGTTTTAATTTGTTACGAGATTAATGTTACAAGATTGCCATGGCAAAGCCTTAATTAGAATTTGAATATATTATTATGTCTGCAAATGTTAGGACGTACTTACTCTTGAACATTCGCCAAAGGTATATCATAATCCACTTTATTGGCTTTCAAAATACTTTCCAATTCACTTTTGTGTTCGGGACTCGATAGAATGTTAACATATTCTGCAGAAGCAATAGGATCCGTCCAGAAGTCATATCTAAGATCGGTTTCTTGTAAATCTTGAAGCAATTTTATATGTTCAGCATTGTTTGGAAAAATTTTGTACAAACTATAGTTGTCAAAACGAACTTTTTCACTTAACACATTTGGTAAAGTTAATATTAAACCTAATATCAAAAGTTTTAACATTATTTATTTAATTTAATTTATATATTTAATTTGAAAATTAATTATAAATTAATATCAACTATTATTATGTACCTAAGAGTCCAGTTCGAACCAATTTATGAATATTATCTGCTAAAGCTGAAGTGGTAACACGTAATCCTGATAACGAAATACCTGTACAATAGCATTGGATCAACATATTTACCTAATCAATCTAGATAACGTTCTTATTAATTTTAATATTTACAAGACACTTAGTGTAAATGTAGAGGTTTATAAATTTTTGAAGTTTTGTTATTTCATAATCAACAGGTTTTGCCCGTGTTATTCTGCTGACATCACAGTAGGGCCAGACGGAGGTGGTGGGATGAGCTAGATTCCTTTGATAAAGATTGGTCCTTGGCAGCTCTGAACAGAGAGATGTGGACAGAAAAATTGGTCCTTGGCAGCTCTGAACAGAGAGATGTGGACAGAAAGATTGGTCCTTGGCAGCTCTGAACAGAGAGATGTGGACAGAAAGATTGGTCCTTGGCAGCTCTGAACAGAGAGATGTGGACAGAAACTAGGTAGGCCTTTGCCCAGCAGTGAGACAAAAACGACAAAAAAAAACAACAGGATTTAACAAACACATTTTAGAGGTCTTCTTATGTTATTATAAATACATCTTCTATCTATATATATAAAAGGAGAACTGACTGACTGACATATCAACGCACAGCCCAAACCGCTGGGTCTAGAGATTCCAAACTTGGCATGTAGGTTCCTTATGAGGTCTAGGGGTGCACTAAGAAAGGGTTTTTTGAAATTCCACCCCTAAGAGGGTGAATGGGGAGGAGGGTGAAATTTCACGCGGACGAAGTCGCGGGCAGAAGCTAGTATTATATATATCTCCTTAAAGTATAGAAATACCTGTAACAGAAGACATCCCTCTTCCATGTCTATATGTACACATATACAAAGCCTGTTGATGACAGAATCAATAACAAAATAGTTACAATAAGAAACACGAATGAAATGAAGAGAATTTACTTAGAACTAGGTACTTGAATTCGTAATCTCAGATAATTTACATTTCATCCCCAATTACGAACGATATTGAGAAATGAAGAAAAAAAAATATTGCAATAAAATTTGAATCCTGTCGTGTGCGTCATTGAATTTGTTGTTCCACGTTTGATATTTATGTCAGATTCCGATTTCAAGTATAGTTATGTACTTAGGAAACGGAATAAAGAAATCTTCAATATGTAGTTTAAAAAAAAAAACTAAAAAGAAACACTTTTAAAACGCACAAAAAATTATAAAATAATTATATTGACTTAAATTGAATTCTATGAATTAATTTATATTCTTCATTAAGTTAATAAGTATAAAATCAACAAAGTTATGACGATAAGAGGCTACTTGCAAACTCGAGGGGTTTACGAGTATCCCCTAAAGAGTTCCACTATCCACCTCCTGGCTTCATCATCAGACCCTCGACACCAAGTGCAATATATTGGATTCGTCAGTACGAATCATATGACCCCCAAACTCGAGGGGTTTACCAGTAGCCACTGAAGAATTCCACTATCCACCTTATGGCTCCATCATCAGACCCTCAACACCAAGTGTACTATGTCGATCTCATCAAAACGGATCATATGACCCCCAAACTCGAGGGGTTTACTAGTAGCCTCTAAAGAGTTCCACTATCCATCTCCAGGCTCCATCATCAGGCTCTCGATACCAAGTGTATATGTATATATATATATATTGGACTCGTCAAAACGAATCATTATGACCCCAAACTTGAGGGGTTCACTACATACAAAGTTTCATTTCGATACGACATTTAGAAATAGGTAAAAATAGACTTCTAAAATTTTGTTACATTGTTGATTGTGAATGAATGAATGAATGAATGAATGAATGAATGAATGAATGCTTTATTTGTAAACATAGGTCAAATTACAATAGTGTGCGAGATGTTACAGGTAGGTAGATCCTCTATGTTTTGCCCAGAGGCGTACAAATATATTAAATTAACATTGTCGGCATTTTACTTTTAATAACAATTTAACTTTGAGATAATCATGCAGTAGTATTTTGTAAACTTTCACATTAGTAATAAAATCAATATTAATTGTACATGCATATCAATACAAATTGAAAATAGAATTAATGTCAATAAATGTCATAAGTTATGTGTCATAATAATGCCAATGTCAAATAAAATTCTAAATCGTCAAAATAAGTGAGGTGATGTACAATTTTCTGAAGCAGTAATTATAGAATTATCGTCCAAATACTCCTGTAGCGAGTAATAGCATTTATTTATCAATATTCTTAATAGTTCTGTTTTGAAATTGTCCAGGTTTAACGTTTTTATTTTTTCAGGTAGTTTGTTAAATATTTTTTTGGCCATACAGAAGGTACTTTTATTCATTAGTGCAGTTTTGCCATGAGTCACTTCGAGTTCTGACTCATTTTTATCGCGTAATTTTCGGTAGTAACTTTTAGTAGCTATTTTGTATAATGAAATGTTAGATTTGACGAACATATTTGTTTCGTATATGTACAGCGATGGCAAGGTAAGAATTTTTAGACGTATAAAGAACGGTTGACAACTGTCTGTACTTTTAAGGCCACACATAGCTCTGATACATCTTTTTTGGGCTCTAAATACGAGTTCTCTATCAACTGAATTGCCCCAGTATATTACGCCATATCTGAGTGTTGATGCAACATAGGCGTGATAGGCTGTTAGTACGGATTCTAGGCTTACTATTTTTGATAGTTTATAGAGAGCATAGGTAAATTTATTAAGTTTTTTACATATTTCGTCTGTCTGGGGTCTCCAAGTCAAATTGTTGTCTATATTAATACCAAGAAATTTAGTAGCAGTGGTTGATTCTATTTTTGTCCCTAGATAGCTAATGTCAAGGATTGTATTTGGTATTCTCTGATAAAAATGCATAATTTTAGTCTTTTCTAAGTTTATAATTAGATTATTGTTGTCAAACCATGTTATAATTCTATTTAATGTCATATTTATTTCATTTTCATAAGTATTGGGATCATCACATTTAATAATTACGGTGCTATCATCGGCAAATAGTACCATGGGTTGCTTTATTTGCCTCGGAAGGTCATTTATGTAGAGCAAAAAAAGGGGGGGTCCTAGCACGCTACCCTGAGGAACGCCGTATTTAATTATCTCGCTTTCGGAACGATATTTTTTTTCGTAACCAGTAATTGAGGATATTTGTGTGATTTCTACAAATTGCTTTCTGTCCGTTAAGTAAGATCGAATGAGGTCAAGTATATTTCCCCTGATACCATATTTTTCAAGTTTATGTACTAGTATAGGATAATCCACATAATCAAAAGCCTTAGTTAGATCCATGTAGATAGCACATACGGGATTTCTGTTATCCATATTTGACAAAACAGGGAGAAGCAGGTCATGTATAGCCATATTGATTGTCTTCTGCTTACGAAATCCCTTTTGTTCATTTACTAATATGTTTGATTTCTCAAGATAGTTGTACAAGGACTTAGAAATGACTTTCTCAAATATTTTTGAAAATACGGGTATCAACGCAATAGGCCTATAATTTGACATAATTTGTCTATCATTTTTTTTGTGCAATGGTACAATTATTGACGTTTTTAATTTATCAGGGAAGATTCCGCTAGAAATGCTCATATTAATTATGTGGCTGAGATGCGGAGCTATATAATGAGACACTTCTTTGATAACTTTAGTGCATACTCCGTCATAACCAACACTATTTGTATTTCGAAGTGAGGTAATATGATTATTTACGTCTTGAGGTACGGTCGGCTCCATAAATAAAGAGTTTGAAGTATTTAAGCGTACGTTCATTTCTGGTATAGTTTTATTTTTAGGTTCGGTAACTTGATTAATATAAAACTTATTAAAAGCCTGAGCTATATTTAATGGGTTTGTGATTTTCTGTGTCTCTGTTTGAATTTGTGTTATTGGTTCTTTAGGGAAGCAGGTATTACAATTGTTAATTATGGTCCACGCCGCTTTAGATTTATTTTTGGACGTTTTAATGAAGTAGTTATTTCGTGATGCTTGTGTTAACGTTATAACTCTTTTAAACCTTGCAGAATATGTCTTAAACGATTGTTTATTCTTTGGGGAAGGATTTGTTCTATATTGCCATAGCAAGTGCCGTTTCGTTTTACTACATTTCCTTATCCCGTTCGTGATCCATTTTGTTTTCTTAGTAATTGATTTTGTTATTATTTCGTAGGGAAAGCAAAGATCGTAAAAACATTTGAATTGGTCAAGAAAATAGTCGTAGGCCTTATTGACGTCACTAGTTGTATATATGTCCGAAAAAGTGAGACTTTTAATGCAATTTTTAAATTTCTCTACATTATCTTGACAGCAATTCCGTCTTTTTATTTTCCAACGCTTTAAGACGCATGTCTTCTTAACAGGACATTTCAAAAGTTGCGCGGTGTGATCTGACAGGCCCAATTCTATAATTTCTCCTTTACAGCCTTTTACATTATGTGCTATATTGTCCAAGCAGGTCCCACTGCTTAACCTAGTGGGTTGAGAAAATTGTAATTTTAAATTATAATTTAACAGTGTATATTCGAAGTCTAAGGTTTGTTTACTTCTTTTCAATAAGTTGATATTAAAGTCCCCACATAAGACAACCTTTTTGTTATTCAATTTTAAACACAGCAAATGCAAAATATTATTTAAATTG
The DNA here is from genome assembly GCA_914767645.1 of Hydraecia micacea. Classification (NCBI taxonomy): domain Eukaryota; kingdom Metazoa; phylum Arthropoda; class Insecta; order Lepidoptera; family Noctuidae; genus Hydraecia; species Hydraecia micacea. The sequence continues at coordinate 3,332,288 of OU611793.1, read as the reverse complement.
TCGAAAAATTTATCCAAATTAGATTGGGGCACCCTATATATACATACAATAATAATGTTGTGTTCTGTCAATTCTATCGCGCAGCATTCAATTACATTGATTACAGAATATTGCCCTAAATTTAACACTTTATACTTGTGACCGGCCCTGGTCAAAATGCATGCGCCACCTCTTCTATTATCTCTGGAGAAACTTGTTGCTAGGATGTAGTTTGGTATATTTAGAAGTCCTTCCTGTTCAGGTGTCATAAAATGTTCGGTAATGCATATAGTATCGATCTGTTTTTTACTATTTTGTAGTTCTTCCAAATATACAGTAAGCGTATCGCTTTTATTCAGGAGTCCTGCAATATTCTGATGAAGGATATGTATACTGTTATAAACGAAAAAAGTCGGGGGTTTCTTTCAGGTTTGAATTGTGTTCGTCATATTCTTGTCCGTTGTTATTATTCATCTGTCTGCTTGTCTGACAATATAAGTCTAAATCAATCCGAATGTTACTCATAATATTCTCATATATATTTTTGATTCCGTATTTATTGATTCTGCCCGTAGTGTAAGAAAACATCTTATATGTTAGATCACGATTGCTGTCGAAGATGTATGCATACTTATGGTTTTGGTTGTCTAGGTGAAGGAGGTTGTTAAACATCTCAACTTTGAAATTATATATAAGTGATCCTGCCTTATACGTAGGAAGACAAATTACTACGTTGGTGTGCGTAATTTTTCGAAGCGACTCATTTAGTAAGCTTATTAAGTTTATGTAGTTGTTTTCATATGTAATAATATGATTTTCTCCAATAAAAATTAGGCAGTAATCGTTTAGGGTGAATCCCTTCAATCTTTCTTCGATGCCGCTTAATAATTGTTTTATGGTACTATTAGGCATAATGAAGTGACAGTAGTCGAAGTATTCGAAGAAAACTTCCTCAATGGAGGACAAAGATTCGTTGTATTTGCTACTACTTAAGATATACAGTTTATTCTTCTCGTTAGGTTTCGATAGCACAGTTTTCGGTGTTGCGGAATTGGTCGATGGAACAGGAGCAGGCAGTCTTTTTTGTTTGTGTGGTGTCTGATTACGACTATTAGTAGTCTGAGTTCCTTTGTTGTGTTGTTGTTGTTGTTGTGTGCGATTTTATTGTTGTTAGTTAGTTACAGTACAGGTGAAGCTAAAGCGAGTTAAAAATACAGTCAAGCTTATTCTCACTCATGTCCTGAAAGTTTATTATTTTTAATTGGTTTGTGCAATTTATATCATCATCAAAACCCTCTTAATGGCGAAGAAAAACATCGTGAGCAAAAATATATGTTCTAGATTTTAATAAAAATCATTAGTTGCCTGTAAAGTCGGTTTACGGACGATAATTTTAAGTGATAACGTCATAAGAAAACATCCGATCGTGTCTCTCTATCGCTTGTTCCGCGCTCTCGCTTGCACACGCGGCTCAAGCGGAACGTGACAATGACTCATGCTTTTTCGTGCGTGCAACCGGCGTTCGTCGATTTATAAGACGTTGTCACGTCAAAATCGAAGATATACATGTGACTAGATTGAGATTTATAATTAAAAATCGAAGATATGTGACATCCATCAACCCGCACTGGGCTCGCGTAGTGCATGACAGCCAACTCACAGAGAGGAGACTTATGAGTTATGACCCACGAGTTAACACAGTACATAATTATATAGACTGATAATGCTCTTCGGAACTCTTAAATTTCGAAACAATATTAACTTTATTAAGGCCAAAGAAAATGCATACACGTGAAATAATTTTGAGAGTTTACATAAATTTTCCATGACATGTGATCCCCAATTTTAGAAATTTAATTGTGCTGATAATTATAATGAATCATACTATCGCCAGACTGATAAATATCTGCGATTGTATTAATCATCATTACGAAAATTAATGAAAGCAGACGGTTAATAACTAGATTGTTTTATAGCACCGAGGTCAAGGGTCCTAAATCCTAGGCAATAAATGTATTTATAGTCATATGTAATATTCATCGAAGTAAAACATAAAATTAATGGGTTAGTTCACGTTTTGAGTTATTTATTGGCTTCGTGAACTATCAGTTAGCACGAGCGGAGTAAAATAGACGAGGGGTCGAGAAAATAAAATTGAAACTATAAATGTGGGATAACCCTTGTTTATAGAGGTGCCTCGTCGTTTGCAGTGCTAATTAGAGATCACATTTGATATATAGCATGGGAAAGCAGTTTTAATAAAATCACTCTTATATGAGACTTGAACATAACTGGTGATGTGCTGTAATAAAACATATTTTAGTTTTATATTATTTTTCATCCCATCTATTCGAAAAGGACGACTTGGTTCGCCTTTAAGTGCACCCAAAGGTGGAGTTTTCTATAAGAAACTTTTAGCGGGCAGTAATGAGTTTTTAATCCTCTTTATAAGTGCGCCGCAATTATCTTTGCCGCGCACTTTTTGAATTTAGAACATCTTAGTGTTCAGCGCCAAAGAAATCGAACGCAAATATTGTTTGAATAAAGACTGGCTGGTACGACGGCCCATAGTCGCGCCGCCGGCTGAATAAAAAAAAAAGAAATCAAATTCAAAACGCGTGGACTACAACCCGTGTTTTCGTCAATTTTCACGGATTGTTAGAAATTCAATGTTTTGTTTTGAAAAAATGTAAATAAAAGTCTTTTGTTGTTTTATTATTATATACTATTTAATTTCAATTTAGTTGTTACCCTATGCTTTATTAAATAATAATAATACAATAAAATATGAGGTGCCTTTTATTTTCTCATAGTGTGTGATGAAAAGTAGAGTATACACTCTACTTTACGCGTACGCGACGTAGGCTCGCTACGTTCAGGATTCTACTAAAGAATCCCTCGCTACGCTAGGGATTCTACTCTAGAATCCCTCACTTCGATCTGGATTCAAAAAAGCGCCCTCGCCGTAAAAATATTATTTTGCTCCCTTATGATATAATCTACTATTTAGGCACTATAATTGTATGGAACACTTGCTACTCTTGGCTAAATGTACACCATTTGTAAACGTTTTATTAAATAAATTATTATATTACACACTCTTGATTATTAGATTTAATTATTTAAGGCATATTATAATTTGTTAAGAACATGTTAAATAATTTCCAATCCTTATGTAATCTCAAACTAATTGCATACTCAATAATGAGGGTAAAGCATTATGGGTTATCGTCGAATGGAGCAAAACAGGTAACGTAACATCTCGTAATAAATTAATAGTAAGTATAGTTGGAAATGGTATTACAGCTACATCAGGCTCTGAAATGGCAAATTCATTTTACTTTTTTTATTGATATTGTTGAACCCAACACAACCTTACAAAACAACACTAACAACCAAAGTAATAATAAAAATCGCCAACAACAGCATATTTCTAAACCCTACTAATCCTACTGAATTTTTTACCATATTAAAAACTTCTCTAAAGCAAAAACTCATCGACAAGTGTGTCCTGCTCGTCCAAGCTTATAGTGCTCAGACCTGGTCGCTCACCGAGTAGCAAAAGTTCCACCCTGGAGTTTGCCAAAGACCAATGGAGCACAGTATTTTAGGCGCTCAACGTACTGACAGAATACGAAACACCACGCTGCGCTCCATCGCTAGATCCCTGTTGATCTAAGACGTAGGCTGCCAAGCTGTAATGGGATTGTTGTTGTATGGGATTGTAATGGGATTGAAACTTGTTTGATATGGACAAAATATTACTACCAGATCATTTTATTCATCATATTAAAATTTTTATATTTTATGGTCCTAGCAATATCGCATTTATATAATTTATAAATTCACTAGCTGACCCGGCGAACTTCGTACCGCCCCGCCAGCCGCTCTGCCCCCGCTTTTGAAATCTCTGATATCTGCCAAGATATTCATTTTAAGGATATGATATACAGGGCAATTTTGATTTACACGAAATGCACAACGTATCTGGTGTATTTAATTGGATAAGGAATAATACCGTATTGTTTAAAATAGCTTGGTAAATAACCCATATTTTTTTATAATATGAAAAAGATAAAAATGGTTACTGTGGGTTATCCTTAGAAGATAAACATATACCATCGCGGATTTTTTATCGATCTTTTTAAGATATACAATTCCGTAGTACATTAAATTGATCTATCTCGTAAGGTTTAGCCAGCGTTTGCAATGTAAGCGCACAAAAATATGTTTGTTACGACATCACATTACAAATTTTTGAATTTCTCGGCTTTTCTCTACTATAATATGCATGTATTATACATATAAACCTTCCTATTGAATCACTCTATCTATTAAAAAAAAACAGCATCAAAATCCGTTGCGGAGTTTTTAAGATCTAAGCATACATAGGGACAGACAGACAGCGGGAAGCGACTTTGTTTTATACTATGTAGTTTTAATCATGAAATTTCTTATACAAGCACTTCTAGTATCACCTATGCGAGCGCCTAATTTAAAAAAACATTTTTTACACTCTAATATTTTTTTAAATCATATTCAATAGGTACACAAAAATAAAATATTCATTTTTCACCAATGTAAAGCAATAAACAAAAGTTTTTCCCTGAGCTCTCTAGATGGCGTTGGCGTCGAATTAGAAGTCGCTATGGTTTCGTTACCGCGCCGAGTACAAGTACGCTGGGAACATTTCCTCTATCAGCCTAAACTGCCTATGGACATAGGCCTCTCCTATTGCTATTTTTGAAAAGTTATTCACACGAAAGTGTTGATAGCTGTTTAATTCCATGAAATGAAACGAGTTCTTTCTTTATTGACCTCTTAATATTGAGGTTATTACTGGAAGAATAAGTTGTTATTCAAGAAAATTTAACGATAAATTGTTGTCATTCAGTATGTAACCAAACCAATAATGTATTATTTATTTAATAAATAATTAATTAATTAATGATAATAATTTATTTTTAATTATTATTATTATGTGTTTTTTGCAGTCGGCTATTATTGAAAGCCGGTCTAATATTTTTTTTTAATTCATGTATCGCAGCTACTTAGATATTTTCGTTAGTTGTAATGTCAATTTTATTAATGTAACCGCCAAAAGGCGACTTTACAGGAGAGGCAAAAATCTAATCAGGAGAGACAAAGGAAAAACTATAAAAATTGTATTAAATAATATATAAATACTTATTGTTAATTAATTACTGTCCGGTTAGACTGGAAGCCGACCCCAACATAGGTGGGAAAAGGCTAGGCAGATGATGGTGAATTACTGTCCGTTTCACTCTCACAATTATTCTCAGTAATATTATGTGTAGGTAACCTTTTTTGCATCATAATATATTTTTGAATTAAATACATAGTTGAAAATGCTCCCCTTTGCTTTTACCTCGTAGCAGGTGGTTTTAATGACACTTTTTGTGTAAAGTAGTCCTTTTTATTGATTTTGTGTTAAGTTTGTTTCTGGTTTTAGTTTTCATAAGGTTAATAATTGCAGAACTAAATTTGCAGAATTGAACTTTCTACATTTGCACTACTGTGTGGCAGACAAAGGAGGTTGTTTACGAAAAAATAAAGTAAAGGGAACATTTTTGTACCATCCCCTTTCTTAAAATTGGAGATGTGTTGCCAAAAATCGTCCACATTGACATTAAGTATCTTCCAGAAAAAATGGAAGTTTTGTGTTTCTCAATATTCTCCACTCACGATCCAGTTCAGTGAAACGGGACTTAATCCTAGAACAAAAAAGAAAATTCTGATTTAAATTGTGATGTTAACTTAACTTAGCAAAGCAAGTTTAGTTTTAAATCTGTGTTGTATTATTTATAACTACCTACCTGGGAATAATACAGCTACCCCAGCAATTGATGAAAGATTTCTCTTTATGTTGGGGTCTAGCAAGCTGTCTGGGCTTAAAAACTTAAGACTTTTCAGATGTTTTCTCTGTAAGAATGGAAATCTGGCTTTCAATTGCCGAATTGCTTCTAAATAGAAATCTAAACATTTTGTTCTAAAGAATCTGATGCCCTCTTTTGACAGAATATTTTGTCGAATAGTAATAGTCGCTGTAATGTTGCCCCCGAAGTAAATATCTTTCAATTCTAGGTGATTCATTATGGACGCTTTTAACGTTCTGCATCGTTCTCACATGCATAATTTTTAACATGAATGATGTAATCAAGACTTTGTAAACATATTATTTTGATTTAAAAGAGTGTCCATGGAGTTTCTTGCCCGTTCTTCTCCATAGGTACCTACGCTTTGGAATGGGCAACTAGCTTCATCTTTCTGACTGACCGACCTCTTGACAATTCAAAAGTGCCTGTAATTGGTTTAATTGAAATAAATGCTTTGTGTTTTGAGTTTGAGATTCATTTCATTTTCAAAATCAATGTTTAAAATTTTTATTTCTGATGTTTCTTCCTCATTATCAGTCCTTATATTTTATTCCTCTGACAGTTCCAAGCACTCAGGTTTAATAAAACATTCTAACAATGTTTTAAAAACAATGAAAACTTTTTCATCAAGTATGTGAAGTTTTGGCTGCTCTGAATGCATTTCCCTGTTAAGATCTTGAAAGTAAGGTAAAACAAAACTGAGGAAGTATAATTCTGTTGTTGGTTCTGAGCATTTATCTAATATTGACTGTGCTGCCAGCAAGCGATCAGCGAGAACAACACTCTGAAAGTATAATTTGAGGGCAGGTAATTGCTGCAACAATCTTCTGACAACTGGTAACAAAGAAAGCCATCTTGTTTGTGATGGACGAAGTAATTTGTGAGGTTGTGAGTTAACAAAATCTTGAAAGTCTTTGTAGTCACCAGATCGTTTAGGACTATTTTGTATATAATTGTACACATAACGTGCAAAGTCTTCCACACCTCGTGGTAGTTTTTTTGCAGGCATAATAAGAAAAACCTACTAGAATTTGCTGCAGATGGAGCAAACGCAATTTTTGGAGAAAGGCACTCTTTGGCAGTAGGTATTATTATCTAAAGACATACCACATTTATTTATAACTAAATGTATGTACCATAGCTTTCATCTTTGCGGCTCATATATGTACAGTGGACTGTATTTGGGTACATATAGTATGGATACTAATATTATAAATGCGAAAGTGTGTCTGTCTGTCTGTTACCTCTTCACGCTTAAACCGCTTAACCGATTTAGATGAAAATTCGTATAGAGATATTTTGAGTCCCGGGAAAGGACATAGGATAGTTTTTATCCCGATATTCACACGGGATCGAAACTTAAGCGGGTGAAACCGTGAGGCGCTGAGTAGGTAAATAAAATTGACATTGAAAAAGTGATAGGTACGACTCCCTAGCCCCGCTGACGCTTCGGGGATTTGTTACCACTCTCTGGTACATAATTATTATACTATTTTTCAGCTTAATCATTAATACTGTAATTGCGATCATACATTAATCAATCAGTCTTTAAAAGGAACAATAATTATTATGAAAGTGTTATTTCTTAATGCGTTTTCGCATTGTACAGACGCCAGCACATCAAGCTACCCCTAACTGTCAAATTTTCCCAATCAACTTTGAACCTTATGCTTTATCGATAAAATTGAAAATCTATTAAAGAAATTTGACAGATTGTAGTAGCTTGATGTGCTGGCGTCTGTACATCACGCTATGATTAGTAAGAGTGGAACAGTAAACCTCGCAGAGCTGCTGGCAGCCATGCGGATTTATTTTAAAACTATGATATCGCCTAAGATATTCATTGAAATCAAATGACGTCACAAGGGCAATTTTGTTCAAAATTAAATACTTGTGATGAATAACGTATTTATTTGGATAAGGATTAATATCATGTTTATAAAAACACCTTCGCAAATTACCTATGCATTATTTTAGAATACATTTGATTACCATAAAAAAGGTTATTGTGAGTCAACCTTAAAAGATAGACATATGCTGTCGCGGACTTTTGTTTTAAAACTTTTAAAGGGAAACAATTCTGTCATACATGATTTTTGCGTAACTTTAACCGTTTACGCAGCGCACGCAACGGAAGCTCTCAAAAGGAATATTTTTTCCTGTTTTCAATAATAATAATATTATATTTATTTGCAAAATAACGGCACTCATGCACAAAAGTATCGTATGCATGGCGCCTACTATATTTAACATATTGCCTAAACGTTGGAAGGAGCTAAATATTAAGGCATTAAAAATGTTTCTTTCGCAAAAAGCATATTATAGTGTCTCCGAATTTCTAGCAGAAAAAGTTTTTGATTGAATAATTTTATCTTTTTCCTGACACCACATCAATATTAAATTTATATGTATGAATACGGCTAAAATTTTTGACATCAATCTTGTAATGACATACTATGTAGTTACTTTGACATTACTCTTGTATTTCATTGACTTACAAATTTTTTGCCTTATTTTGAATTTTGACATTAAGATAACACAAAAATAACTTCTAATTTGTAAAGTTTCTAAATTAAAACGTCTTAATTGTATTTTTTCGATTTTTTGTATTTTCAATTATTTTCAATGTTATGGAAATATTTGTACGCCGATACTTACGGCTAAACATGATTGGACTCAAACTATGTAACATCTTGCATGCTCTTGTATGTATACAATGTTTAAACTATGTAACATCTTGCATGCTCTTGTATGTATACAATGTTTAAACTATGTAACATCTTGCATGCTCTTGTATGTATACAATGTTTAAACAAATAAAGAAATCTAATCTAATTTGCAACATTTTTCATTAATGCTCCGCTCCTATTGGTTGTAGCGTGATGTTATGTAGCCTGTAGCCTTCCTCGATAAATGGACTATCCAACACAAAAAGAATTGTTTAAATCGGTCCAGTAGTTCGGAGCCTATTCAATTCAAACAAACAAATATTTCCTCTTTATAATATTAGAGTAGAAAACCACACATGGCGAAATGTGTCTGTCACTGAAACTTTAAGTAACATCTTTTGTACAGACCCCAGCACATCAAGCTACTACAATCTGTCAAATTTCTTTAATAGATTTTCAACTTTATCGCTAAAGAATAAGGTTCAAAATTGATTGGGAAAATTTTACAGTTTCGGGTAGCTTGATGTGCTGGCGTCTGTACCTACCACATTTTATGCAAATAAACGATTTTGATTTGATTATCTAATTTAAACAAGGAATTTTGTGACTAGCTGACATTTTTTGCACAGTCTACAAAGCTTCATACAAATTTGAGAGAGGAAACGGTCAGAAAGAAATCAAACTGCATGCATTACGAAATACTATTTTATATAAAAATCAACGTTGGCTACACGTCAGTGGTAGCCAAACCAGAACAAGCTAGCCTCTTATTCTAGTGAAACTCCATTCCACGCTAGGCCAGCTCTAGGTCAAAGTTACCACTAAAGTGCGACAACCACCATAAATTTACATCATCTACAAAAACAATTTCACAGCTACAGCAAGACACAATACAACAGATAAATTCAATGCATTTGCGCTGTTTTGTCTAGCGCTATACGGGACCATGTACCCAAATCTCTTGGCTTGATGTACCATCTCTATGACTGAGTCCATGGTCTCTTCACCAGTTGGTTTGATCTGATCTGGGGGCAGCATATGTCCATAAGTTCCCCTGTCACGAAGCTCGTAGCAGTAAGCTAGAGGAATGTTGTACCGTGCTTTGACCCAGTCAACGCTAGTTCCAGTTGCGAAATCTGTAATGGTGAACAATAATATATTATATATTATAATAGAATGATTTGAAATGAAAAACAATAATATCTAGTCAGATAGGCAGTCACTCAAACTAAGATATTGGAATTCAGCTGCATCCAATTAGACTGGAAGCCGACCTCGATATGGGAAAACGCTAGCAAAATGGTGATGCTGATGAATGAAAAAATTGTTGATAGAAATGGCAGAGAGACCAAGAACATATTTACAGGTTGTGTTTTAGAGGATATATAGGTATACATTATTTAGGTATAAAAGACGAAGATGAAAGAGAAATACAACGGTATTGAATCGATTCCAAGTAACATGGGACCAGGGCAGGAAGAAGACGAACAGTAAACAATGAAGATGGTAATGAAAAATTCTCATGGAAATTTTATGATCGGTCTCTCGGTCAAACGTTGTTGGAGGTTATCAATCTAACAACTCAGGTGGCCTACGAGTACCATGATCTGATTAAAAACGATTCAAAACAAGACATTTCAGTTTAGGTTCCTAAACTGCATCGCTTGAGCTGCTCTATGGACGTCATGGTACCAAACAAGTATGAATGAAACCAAAACTTGCGACTCAGTTTGGGACAATCGCTGTCAGCAGAATGGCACCGGCCTAAACTGAATCGTTAAACTGACGTCATGGTACGAATTAGAAGAACAGTTCAGTTGAGGTCCTAAAATGGATCGCGTTAAGACCTTGTGGTAGGCCTCGTGGTCCCCAAGATACAGGCGCCGCCTAGTTTGGGGACCGCCATAAAGATCCAAATGATGATCGCTTACAGCTACAAACCGTCGTTAAGTTAATTATAAGGTAATATTTGTTTGTAACATATCGGTTCAATAGATGTATATAAATTTATATTGTATGAGAGATGTATTTGAATTAACTAGGTATAATTAATGATAGATGAAAATGGAAGCAAAAAAAATACAGGTAGGTATTGCGTTGACCCCAAATAACAAGGGTCCAGGGCAGAAAGAAGACGAAGATTAAACAGTAAAAAAGGTAATGAATCATTCTCAAAATTTTATTCTGTTGCACTTTCTTTGTCGATATCAAAAATGCTATATGAAGCAGACAGTATGTTGATATACAAAGTGTTAAAAAATTAACCTTACAAACTTTAAGAGGTGCTTTAGACCATCGAACTGAACAACTTTCACTATGGGACCAACTCTGAAATCACGAAAAAAAAAATCAGCTGTATCATACAAAAGTTCAATACCTACTTGACCAAAATGTATGAAACAGCTGATTTTTTTTCGTGATTTCAGAGTTGGTCCCATAGTGAAAGTTGTTCAGTTCGATGGTCTAAAGCACCTCTTAAAGTTTGTAAGGTAAATTATATTATATTTTGTCAAAATATATGTCTCAGACGACATTAGTTATTTTGGATGATTTATTTACGCTGGTTGTTACTTACATATGGCCTCAGCAATATTTCCGATGGTGTATTGAGTGCCATGGTGGAAAGCTAAAGCTCCTAGGGCACGCCTTCCAATCTTCATCTGAAATGGGAAACAGTTTTTTTTTACTGTTTCGCTTAACATCTGTCTATTAATTTATCCCTCGTAGAGACTCCGTAATTTCTAACAACATGTAGATTACCATGATTATTACTACATGGTAATCAACATTGTCATCCTCAAAGCCTATCCTTGAAGGATAAGAAGTCAAAGCATCTATGTCATTAATATAATTCCATTGAAAACAAACCTCACTAAAATTGCAGCCTGTTTTTAAGAACACATTAACAGTTTAAAGTGACGGCAGTACTAATAAAATTTGAGGCGCCTCAAGTGCATAGATCGTTAGTAACTTCTGTCATTTTCGCCATTCTATGTGTTTGGCCAGACTGGCAGCGCGGGCGCGGATGCGGGAACGCGCGCGAACTGCCTGTCCACAGTCGAGCACGGCTGCGGTCTGCGTGTTGTCGTGTCCATGGATTGTCAAAATATAATATGGATGATGAAGGCTTATTTTTACTAGAAAAAGCTTGAGCTAGTTTGAGAACCCCGGTACCCGCGCGGGCCGCCCGCGCACCCACTGCGGCCACTTGTATGAACGAGGTATGGCGTGAATTGCCCGCGCGCTCCCCGCGCCTAACAGCCCGCGCCGCTCACCGCGCCCGTGTGCCCGCTATGGACACTCAAATGAAGTTCTTATGTTTGAGTACGCCGCGCCGCGCCCGCCCCACGGCCCCGCTGCCTGTCTGACCAAGCACTATGCGTCAATTGTGTCATAGTACCTACGAGTAAACGGTGTTACTCTTGGTTTGTATTGAAACTGTTGACAATGCCGCTTCCAGCAGTCACCGAGACGTCTCCATGTTCTGTGGTTAGAACTACTTACAGCATCATAATAATTAGCCAAAGGTTCCGTAGTATTTCCAAAAGGCAGGAGAAGGATTTGGCCCGAAGAGTGGAAGGATAGATAAAGATCTATCCTATCAGCCATGTCCCCGATGTAGGCAGATAAGGTCCTGGTTTCGATCTCCGAGAACGGTCCAGGTCCAGCGAAGACATTGGATGACGGGTTCAAGCTGACACTCTCCTCTGTAGATGAGAAATACATAATTATAGCAATTAAAGACAATGATGGTAATTTATAAAGAGGTGATTGCAAAAATTTTCGTTTGGAAATAGCATTTATGTTAAGAATGCAGCATTGGTATAATAGTTTAGCGGTTTTGAGTAATTGTTTAACTTACCTAGAACTGTCGACTTTCAATGGAGCTACCTTTAAAATGATGTATAGTGTGAAATTAGTCGAGACACGATAGTTTAAGGAAAACTTTTTTGTTAAGGAAACAATATTGCTGCCAGAATAGTTTATTCATCATATTAAAAATGTTAGATTATGTCACTAGTAATATCGCATTTTTATAATTTATAAATTAAAGTTAAACGTATGATTAAAACTTTAATTAAAAAAGTGAATTTCTTTTACAAGCACTTCTAGTTTCTCATACGAGAGCGCCTATGAAAAATAAAAAAAATACCATTTCTTTTACACAATTTTTTTTTTATCGTATTGAATAGGGACACAAAAATAAAATATTCATTTTGCACCAATGCAATGTAAAGCAATACACAAAAGTTTTAGCCTGAGCTCTCTAGATGGTGTTGGCGTCGAATTAGAAGTCGCTATGGTTTCGTTACCGCGCCGAGTACAAGTACGCTGGGAACATATCCCACATAGCCTAAACTGCCTATGGACATAGGCCTCTCCTATTGCTATTTTTGAAAAGTTATTCACACGAAAGTGTTGATAGCTGTTTAATGCCATGAAACGGGTCTTTTAGTGACACTGATAATGTAATTATTGAGGTTTACTACTGGATGACTAATAAATATATAAATAATATACTAATAATATAAATAATTGTTGACATAACCATCCCGCATGATGAAAACCTCGTGAAAGCCGAGAAAGATAAACAAATCAAGTATCTTGACTTGGCTCGCGAGGTTGTCGACATGTGGGATGTTGACTCAGCAATCATTGTGCCAATAGTCGTTACAGCCAATGGATTGATAGCCAAGAGCCTCGACCAACACCTGAGGAGGCTCTCGTTGGCCAGCTGGATCAAGGGCTTGATTCAGAAAGCAGTACTTCTGGACACTGCTCGCATTGTCAGGAGGTTCCTCTCTCTGGGGCCCTGACCACCGGTAGCTTGGACCCTGTTCCCGATACCGGTGGGCTACTATTTTATATATTTTCAAATGTCTTTATATATTTTTTTTATATTCTAATATTTTAAAATATAATTTATATGTATATAGACGAATAAAGGAAACTAAATCTATATCTATACATATAATAAAATCGTAGGAAAGTCAAAACTGTACATTGAATATTTTTTAAAAAGAATACTTGGGGCGTGATCTACAATCGATTTCGAAGCCGAAAATATAGTTTTTAGAATTTTTGTCTGTTTGTCTGATTGTCTGTATGTATGTCCGGGCTAATCTCAAAAAGTGCTGCATGGATTTACATCAAATTTTGCATGAATATTACTAAGAGGTCGGGTCAACATATAGGCTACATATTATCACGCTATCACCTACGGGGGAGGAGCTGTGAATCTTTATTTTTCTTACGCATTCTGTGACAGCGTGTAATCTAACGACGCATATTTAAATGTTGTTTTTGAGTAAGCCATGCTATTATCTAGCTTTACACTATAAAAACTACGCCATTTAAGTAACTTAGGCAGAGAAACATAGTTTAATTAATGTTAGTAGTACAAAGAAAATTTAGAAGCAGCGCCATCTATGAGATTTCATAAAAATCAAATCAAGTTACATGTTAACAATTTTTGGAATTTAATAATTTAAATTTGATCATGTTGGCGAGGTTAGTAGTTAGTTATTCTTAAAATTCATAGATGGTAATGTGCATTTTCTTCATAAAAGTTGTATCGTATAGTTCGTTTTGACAAATTCAAGGTCCAACAAAACCCTCAAAATCTTGAGCAGAGTTGAGGAAGACAATAAAAAAAAAATGCGGTGTTAAGTATTACAAAAAAGTTATGTTCATTGATGATGATCATTTCTTCATCAATTTCATGTTGTTAGTACAAAATAAACATTGACTGAGTTTGTTCGGTATTTATCTGTGTGATTATTGCTTGGTAATTAATATATTTTCATGTCGTATACCTAAACTTAAATGTGATGTAAAACGTCACCTTCTCGACGGTGACCGAAATTGGGATGACACCCTCGCGGAGGCGAGCGTCAGTGACAGTACCAGCCGCATGCGTCATCTGTTCGCCGTCATCTTGGTGTTTTGCGGAGTCGCGAACCCGGTAGCTTTGTGGGAGAAGTATCGCCATCATCTGTCTGAAGATTTTCTACGAGCTTTGAGGCGTGCTACTGGAGACGAAGTCGAAGTAACTGATGAACGCGTGCTGAACACCTGTCTCAGTTCACTTCAAGATGTGGTCATTTCTATCGGCGGCAATCCACTGATCGAATATGGGTTACCAGCTCCCCAATCATCACCGCATCAAGACCGTGGAAATCGGGAGTATAACGCAGAGACAAATTACGATCCGGGCGAAATGAACACCATACGAAATGACCATTTCGCTTTGTTCTTTTCAGAGCAAAAACAAATTTATGACACCGTCCTTGAAAGCATTGGGCAAAACCAGGGTAAAATGTTTTTCTTGGATGCTCCTGGTGGAACAGGAAAAACATTTGTTACCACTGGCATACTTGCAGAGGTCAGTAGGTAAGGCAAAATTGCTATTGCTGTAGCGTCGTCGGGAATCGCTGCCACACTGCTTCCGAGTGGCAAGACAGCACATGCCATGTTTAAAATTCCCATCGATTTAGAGAGCGCCGAAACGCCTGTTTGTGGTGTGTCACGTAACAGCGACAAGGGACACGTGCTCAAGGATTGCTCTCTGATCGTATGGGATGAGTGTACGATGGCCAATAGGAAGGCAGTTGAGGCCGTGGACAGAATCCTGCAGGACATGTGCAGGAACGAACATTTGATGGGTGGTGTCACAGTTCTGTTCAGTGGCGATTTCCGGCAAAAGCTTCCCGTGGTGACGCGGGAATCGAGGGCTGACGAGGTGAATGCGTCGTTGAAACGATCTACGTTGTGGTCACGAGTTCGTACGCTGCGTTTAACCATTAATATGAGAGCTCGACTCGGCAGCAATGCACGTGCTCAAGAATTCTTCGATGTCCTTCTAAGTCTTGGCGAAGGCACTCTACCAGAAGAGGGAGGTGGACAGGTGGTGCTTCCAGAGTCTCTCGGTAGAGTGGTATCCAGCTTAGAAAAACTCATTCGCTGTGTGTACATCAGTCGTATGCCGCACCAGCAGAATTCTTGGGTGTGTGAGCGGGCCATTTTGACGCCCAAAAATGATCAGGCTGCAGCAATTAACGAATGCATTCTCTCGGAAATTGAGGGGAATGAAGTGGTCTACACCTCGATAAACACTGTTATCGAGCAAGATGACGCCAACATTATTATGTGGGATTTCTGAACTCCCTGTCAGCAAGTTGACTTCCAGCGCATACCATCAAGCTAAAGGTCGGCCCGATTATGCTTCTTCGGAACCTATCTCCTCCGAAGTTGTGTAACGGGACCTGCCTTAAAGTCATCTCGCTCCACAGACACACAAATTGAGGCGGAAATTCTTACGAGTTGTGGCGTTGGCGAGGCAGTATTTATACCACGCATTCCCCTCATACCTCATAACTTCCCGTTCCAGTTCAAGCGCGTACAGTTCCCCGTGAGTGTTTGCTTCGCGATGACCATCAGTAAGTCGCAGGGGCAGACACTGAGGGCAGCGGGTGTCGACCTCAGGACGAGTTGCTTCTCACACGGGCAACTGTACGTCGCTTGCTCCCGCGTCACCAGTCCTGACTCTCTTTACATTTTGGCTCCTGGCAGCATAACTACCAACGTACGTTATAGGGAAATGTTGTAAGGTATGATACCTTTGTACGTATTTTTACTCTTTTGTGTCCTGGAATGTATTCCTGCATTATTTTCTCTATTTCCTTCAGTCACATCTTATGACTGAACTCAGCAGGATTCCAATATAACTCTCTTCACTTGCTTCGCTTGCAAAAAAAACTTATATTTTAATGCTATTTTAAAAGTTGTTTACTTATTATGCTATAGCGACACTGGCATCTTAGGTATTTTTGGTGCTGTAGAACCTTCACGCAGACGACGTCGCGGGCAGCAGCTAGTAAACTATATTTTTAAATATTAGCATATAAAATATATAAAAATATAAAAAATAGTAGCCCACCGGTATCGGGAACAGGGTCCAAGCTACCGGCGGTCAGGGCTCCAGAGAGAGGAACCTCCTAAAAATGCGGGCCTTGTCCAGAAGTACCGCATATTATTATAATTTCGTTTATTTATCTATATACATATTTTAGTTACATTTTTAAATATTTCTTAAAATATAAAAAATAAGTATAAAAAACATTTAAAAATATAAAAAAATAGTAGTTCACCGGTGTCGGGAACAGGGTTCAAGCTACCGGTGGTTAGGGCTCCAGAGACAGGAACCTCTTCACAATGCGAGCCGTATCGAGGAGTACTGCCTACTGAATCAGGCTCTTGATCCAACCACCTAACGAAAGCCTCGATAGATGTTGATCAAGGCCTTCGGCCATAAGGCCATTGGCCGATACGACAATCGGCACAATAACAGCTTATTATAATTATTATTATCGTATATTTTGCAGTTAGCCATTATTGAAGGCTGTTCTAATAATTATTTTGAAAACACAAGGTATTATCGCAGCTACTTAGATATTTTGTTTACTCAATATTTTAAGAACACACAACATCTTAGTATAATAAAATTATACTTCAAAAAACATCACGCAACAAGCGAAAATCGGCAGTGCTTGCGTTATTAATTATTTGAAACGTTTATCGAATGATGGAGTTTTTAGGGAAAAAAAACTTCTGATAAATAGTTACTTACGCAGCCAATTATCGTTCCAGTTCCTGTTCAGATCCACACCAAACTCATTGCCGAATGGACGTCGGTTCTTACGCCATAGTCTGAACTACAAAAAAAAAAAAAAATTTTATATAATATCTTCTTCATTGTTGCCATCGCGGCTAGAACCTGGATGAGGCTGGTACAGGAGCGTGGAGATTGGCATATAAAATGAGAAGCCTATACTATACTTGGAACAGATCCTCATATCATTGATCTGCCAGTGCCATAGGTAATTCTGCCGCCAGGTAATGTAACTGGTTTAAAATGGCAGTCATTTTTAACTTTGTCTTGTAGAATTAAGATTTGAGTAATGCATTGGCAACTCCTGGAGCGTTGGAGACCCGTCTACATGTAGCCGTGTAAAAAAGTTTACGTAAGGTCGGCTACCACAGCTTGAGCTATAACTATATTCCCATACGGTATGTGGCATAGCGAGAAAAGAAAAGGAATAAGCAAGGGCAGTGGTAAAAGTTTCATATGTGTCTGACTAAAAGAGGCTATTGCTTGGAGTTATCATTCTCCTGCCTGCCTAATTTATTTTGGGGTCGGCCAAACATGTTATTTATTTCCATTCTATTAGCCATTATTATTCTTTTACCATATTCCATTCTTTCAAGCCAGCAGGAGTGCATCAATAAATTAAAGACTGATATCACCGAAATTGGCTCATTTTACACTTCACCACCATAAAAAATAATAAAAATTCTTACGCCAACATGACTCCAAATGTAACCATCAGGGTTAGTCACAGGAAAGATGTACCAATCAAAATCGTAAGTAACTGCCTTTGTTTCCTCATCATCACTGTACAATAACTCATGGATAATATAATTGGTAGTCGCTGGTGCTATCCATTCCCTTGCATGAATGCCACTTTCAATAAAGACAGCCTTTCTGCCAGCTCCATGAGAGATCTTAATGCCCTTGATGACACGACCTTCGTACGATGTTCCACCTTCTATGATGGACACTTCATCGAATGTTGCAGCTAGGTCATCAAGCCAGGCGTATATATCTTCTAAAGTATAGTAATCTTCCCATCCCATGGTTTTGACGTTGTTTCTTGTGTATTTCTTCTTCTTTTCATTGTCTATTAACCTGTAAAGTTAATTTGTGTCGGTACTGACACCAGCACATCAAGCTACCCGAAACTGTCAAATTTTCCCAATCAACATGGAACCTTATGCTTTAGCGATAACGTTGATAATCTATTAAAGAAATTTGACAGATTTTAGTAGCTTGATGTGCTGTCGTCTGTACAATTTTATTGAGCTCAATATCAATTGCGTTGATTACAAAGATTAACTGTCTGGCCTTCGCTTCTGTAATTAGGTTTGAGTACCTACTACTTATTTACTACTGCGGTATCATTAAAATGAATAATTCAATCTTTCACCTGACAAAGTAAATTATGTTGCGAAAAAGATTTGTAAATATATTTACGGCCAGTTCCATCAACTTCGGTCCCCGTAAACTTTTTTATGCAAAAAATACTGTTGGCTTTTTTAAATTATCTGGTCGATATTATCTATCTGGGGACTACTATGCAGTTCCAAAACTTTGCACGTACCTATACGGTTATACACTAAGCTGGCTCCAGAAAAAACAAAAAAACTTACTCTTGAATATTCGGCACGGTAACAACAAAATCAATTCCATACGTTCCCATAAAACGTTCCAGATCATTTTTTAAATCAGGTTTGGACACAACATTAATGTAATCAGCAGTCGGCACAGGGCGGTCGTCCCAGAAATCATACTCAGAACCAGAATTATACAAATCTTCAAGTATTTTAATTTCCTCTAAACTTTTTGGTAGTATTTTGTACAACGTATAGTTATCGAATCTAAATGGTTCGCTTGAAACACATATAATTAAAACGGATAAAATAGAAAATAATTTTAACGCCATTTTTGGCTACCCTACAGTATCACACAACTTTACCCGAACAAGTGAGATATGGACTACAACAATAAAAGTTCATGATATTGTAAAGACATGACGGCACTAAATTTTTATGAGTGCTTACTAGATAAATCGATCAAACATACTTATGTATTATTGTGTTATTTGTTTGGATATAATTTTTTTTATGTTTGTGAGGGATTTCTATAAAAAAACCCATACCTGATCCTCATCATCATAATTGTCCTACCCTTATTCCAATTTATTTGGGGTCGACGCCACATGTATTTTTTTCCATACTTCTCTAGTTGTCATCTCGATAGACACCCCCTTTCTAGCCATAATCATCATCTTTCACACTATCCATTTATCGTTCCTTGGGTCTTCCCCTACTCTTCTCTACGATAATATAGCCATCCACATTCATACCTGATCATGATCTAGGTGTTGCATTAGTTCCCAAATAAGGCTAGGCTAGGTCAGATAGTTGGTTGGGACATACTCTTCATGAGGCAGTTCACATGAGTTGAACGAGGATAAAATTGACATTATAAAACAAAAATATTGCAGTTGGAAAGCTGCCACGCTAAAATGGAACTGAGCTGGACACATCTGCCGTATGTCAGACGAACAATAGGCCAAACTAACGACCCAATGGGTCCCTCTTAATGGCAAACGACATCGTGGCAAGCCCAGACGGAGATGGTGGGCTGAGCTGGACTCCTTCAACAAGAACTGGTCCTTAGCAGCTTTGAACAGAGAGAGGTGGAAAGAGAGTAGGGAGGCCTTTGCCCTGCAGTGGGACATCACAGGCTAATAATAATAATAAGGTACTAGCTTAAAAAACTATAATCAATAGAAGTATGGAACCATAAAATACTTATCTTTTCCATATCTTTATTGCAAGATTGTCTGGGCTGCGTTTTATTGCGGTCATTTATAATATTGATAATCATAATTTTATCACAGTTTTGAGCAATATTTACGTATATTTTGATAATGAAATGTTCTGTCATGCTGTACCTACTTGAAAATGGCAAAATTTGGTTTGGGTACTCGACGGATCGATTGCGTATTAGTCCTTCTACCCTATCTTCTCATTTGATTCAAATATAGGGCAATAAAAAGCCACATCCTACTTAATATTAATGTGAATGTTTATTAAGATGTTTGGATGTTTGTTACTCAATCACGCATAAACCGTTGAACAGATTTGGATGAAAATTGGCACATAGATAGACCATTTCCTGGATTAACAAATAGGATACTATTTATCCCGATATTTCCACGGGATCGAAACTTAAGTGGGATAAAACCGCGGGGCGCTGTTGGTAATTATATACCACGTGACGTTTTATTCTATGATATTTGTTGAATATTTTTTTGGTTTGTTTTAGTATTTCGACGGACGGGGTACAGTCCTTTACAGTTGTTTCACCTCTCACAGCAACCCACCAGCAACCTTATTGCTAAAAGAATGAAGACCCTCTGATTTTGGCAGGGATACAAAAGCAGTAACCCTCCAGCAACCATAATGCAACGAGAATAAGGATCACTTTGATTTTGACAGAGATGAAAAGTCAAAAGTTTAACGGCCTGGCCACGACCTTGCCGCTATCAGCGGCAGCTTAGCGCGGCAGCGAGCGGTAAAAACAAATATACGAAAATGTATGAACCATGACACGACGCACCGCTCGCAGCGTCAACGCTAGCAGTGCACTTGACAAAGACACCGCGCCGCTTGCCGCTAAGTCAAAAGTCGTGGCCAGGTGGTAACTGAAAGGAATGTTTCTTGAAGAACGTCATTTCTATTTAAGAAAAGGGACCTGGAACTTTGGGTTATCAGGGTGGCAAGTATCCCGAGCAATACTGAATGTTAATGGGTTCATGACCAGTCTTTATTTGCCTTCACCAATTGTGTTGCAATTCGCTTACCCCCTTACTAATAAACATTGTATAGCGTCTGTAGTTACACAACGCTTTGTCTTCTTCGTTCGAAAGTCAAATTACTGACGACTGAAAGAAGAAATCGGTGTGTAACTATTATATAATACCTACGTTTATTAGTAAGTGGGTTAGTGTTTTCTTTAGAACTGCCACCACATTCATAACATAAACTCACGCATTCTTCCAATGGGGGTAGGCAGAAACTACAGAACGCTACCTGCTGCGATCTATCAATACTCCTTTTGCTTCATTTACGTTCATACATCTGATCTTACACCACATTCAGTAAAAGAAAAACATGTCATCATCTGCCTAGCCTTTTCCCAACTATGTTGGGATCGGTTTCCAGTCTAACCGGATGCAGCTGAATACTAGTATTTTATACAGAGCGACTGCCTATCTGACCTCCACAACCCAGTTAATGGGTAATACGATACCCCTTGGTAAGACTGGTTGTCAGATTTTCGGGCTTCTGACGAACCGTAACGACTGTCAAAGTTCCACGAATGACAGCCGGGACCAACGGCTTAACGTGCTTTCCGAGGCATGGAGGGGTCTTGGTATGTAAAGATGGTCACCCATCCACAGACCAACCGCGGCAAGCGTAGCTTAACCTGATCGATCGACCCGTGTGGCTGATATTACTTAGCCACAAGCACCTCTAAAAGAAAAACAAAAACATGTAAATCTTCAAAATAGCTTTTAATTTATTCAAAAACTTAAACAATTTACAGAACATTAATGAACTTTGCTTCCCTTACTATAGCTAAGACAGAATCGAAGGTTTCTTCAGCTGTTGGGGTTATCTGGTTTACAGGTAAGGTATAGCCCCAGGCACCGGTATCCCTGAGAAGATAGGTGGCGGCAACTGGAGGGTTGAAGCGGTATTTGGCCCAGTCTACTACGGAGCCGGTTGCACCGTCTGTAAACAAAAGTTAGTTAAGGTAAAATCTAAAATCCTCGAAAACCTACTAAGCGAGCGAAAGTGATGCAATTACTTTTGAAACGCAAAAGAAGAGTGATGGCTATAATGTGCGTGCGCTCGGAATAAAACGACGTACCTATGTGCCAAAACGAATTTACTCCTTTTTTAACAAAATAAATAAATTAAATTTAAAACTACTTTGTGTAAACTTTGATTTCTATGTTTTAAAGTAAATTCCATTGAATAACTCTTAAACGTTACGCCGCGATGTCGAAAAAAGTAAAAAAATAGATGTAACTTAGCAATTTTTTTGTATCGAGAAAAATTCATTGAATTGTGTATTCCTTTTACATGCTACTAGACCAAAGAGTCAAAAAACATATACTAAAAATGTTAAACCCCTATTCAATATACTTAACAAGTTACACGAAATAGAAAAAAAAACACTTTTTTTTATATATCACCTTAATGTCAGTCAAAATAAAATAGTAAAAGAAAGTGGCTCGTGGCTAAAAAATAACAGCAGCACGGAACGAGCGACGGTCAAACTAGGCTTGCAGAGGTAATTCCTACTGGGTGATTATCTATTAATTATCGAGACCCTTCCCTGCCTTCGATAGCACGTTAAACCTTTGGTCCAGGCTGTCATTTGTAGATCTGAAAACCAAACATGTGACATCTACCAACCAGAACTGGGCCCGCGTAGTAGATTATAGCCCACTCCCTCTCGAAGAAGAGGACTGCGTCCCAGCAGTGGGAACATTATAATATTAAGCTGATTATGCTAAAAAGCCTTATTAAAATGATTACATGTCATGTAAATATCCTTGAAAATGTTTGTTTAATTTGCGTTATAGTTTCCAAGGTAGCATAATAAGCGATGGAAATATTGCTTGAGTGAGATTCCAAGATCTTGTAATTGCTTTCAATGTTTCAAATAAATATCTCTGTCTGTAAATTTGTATATCATTTGTATCAAGAAAGTCTTCAGCGAGATCTTTGTAGGAAATTAAATAACTTGTTTTTTTTTTATTATTTTACGAAGACTTCGCAAGACAAGTTACAACTAAAAATCAAGGGTACATCAATTTTTGTTTATCGTGAATTTTATCACGAATCGACGAACGACGATTTTCGCAGGGCTGGTAGCAGCTGGATGAGAGTTGCTGAGAATGGCGTGCGGTTTGAACGGTTTATGTTCAGGAGTGGACTGCTGTATGCTGATGATGTGCATAAATCAGCTTATAATTTTCACACTGCTGGGACATAGACCTCTCGGTGAGTAGGAGTGCGGGTTGATAGATGTCACATGTCTTCGAATTTTTGGTTCTAGGATATGCCGGTTACCTCAGGATGTTTTCCTTCACCGTTTTGAGAGTGATGTGATGAAATAATTTACACAAAATAAAGCGCCTGTCTGGGTTTGAACCTACGACCTACAACTTGTAAGGACTACTGATCCATATTACACATATTCCAAAAAAAAAATGAAAGGTTTGTTATAATAAATTACCAACTTGTGGGTAAAACAATAGAACTTTAGTAAGAGAGAGAAGAATACCTATATAGCTCTTATCTTTTTCTGGTTCGGGCAGCACAAAAAAGAACAAAGGTTCGAAATAAGTGAGTAAAGTAATAATTAACAGGAAATACGGTCGGAGAGACTTTTGTAAAAGCCCAAGTAAAAAGTCATAATTCGAGGTTTGGCTCTCGCCTATTTCCTCCTCCAATATTGGACTAATTTAAAAGATATTTGATAAACTGACAAAAAAGGATATATACTGTGTCTCTATGTTTTTCTTTTTCCGTTAATAACTGTTGTCTGTATACTAGGCCTCTGTTGACAGCGGCAATTTTGAGAATGTTTTGAGGGTTCTAATGCTTATAAAAATAATGTATCATCAAAAAGGAAAACATAGGGACATACAAGTAATTAATATTTATTATTCTGTAAAAATCATTGCTTTATGGTCATTAACTAGAAAGAAAACAGGCGAGAGCGTTTCTATGGAGAAATGACCACCCGCAATTTAGGTTCTTACCGTGGACACTTCGTGAATTACCAACTCTGTAGTATGTGTCATAACGGACAGATAAAGAACCCATGGCTCTTCTTCCGATAGTGACCTGGAAACCAAATCAATGTTTATAATCACATTAGAGTATAACACACAAAAACTAGCTTACAGACTGTCAAAATCATGTTACAAAAATGCTGTGATAGGCTAGCTAAGACGACAAAAAAATTAACGAAATTGGTCGCGAAAATATCAGCTGTTCCCTACATTTATGTTCACATAACTCGTCAAAATTTAGGGAACAGTTGATTTTTTTTTCGCGTCCGATTTCGTTCACTTTTTTTGTATAATTATCGTCAGAATAGGCGATAACAAGGGTGTGGTATAATTTATTGCACATACAGAGCGTCCTGTAAGTCGACGTCAAGCCGGAATCGGGTAATAGGACAAGTCATAATAGTTACCAGAAAAAAAAAATCTGGAATAAAAAAAAATGAAAAAAAAAATTACTTAAACAATTATTTTTTTGGAATGCCTACTAAATGCGCTAACTTTTAATGTTACTTGTCAAAGTTTGGCAAAGTATTAATTTTGAATATTTGGTTGGGCAAAAAGTGACATTTAAAATGCCATTAATTTAAAAAATACACAACTTAGATTTTTTTAAATATTTTTCTGATAGCTTACTTGGCCTATTTCCCAATTTCGGCTTGACGTCGACTTACGGGACACTGTATGTGGTTTCCATACTGTATAATGTAGGACTACATTCTGCGGTCCAATAATCATGAAGTAACATCACATAATATCACGCCTGTAGTGACCAAAGGGTTGGGTAGAGGTGTACAGACGCCAGCACATCAAGCTACTACAATCTGTCAAATTTCTTTAATAGATTTTCAACTTTAACGATAAAGCATAAGGTTCAAAGTTGATTGGGAAAATTTGACAGTTTCGGGTAGCTTGATGTGCTGGCGTCTGTACCGAGAATACACCCACATTTCGCTAGTTATGTTTAAGTCTCTTAGATTTTGGGGTGAACCTATTGCCTCAACCAGGCTCAGCTCTAGACTCCAAACTGCTATGAGAACTTTTAACACTTTCCCCGACCCGGGAATCGAACCTAGGACCTCATGCTCATCGGTAGCGCTTTCGACTACTAGACTGACGGTTATACATAAAATAATCAGCCTATAATGTTCCCACTGCTGGGACACAGGCCTTATCTCAGTGAGAGGGAGTGGGCCGTAATCCACCACGCGGGCCCAGTGCGGGTTGGCAGATGTTACATGTCTTCGAATTTTTGGTTCTAGGACATGCCGGTTTCCTCACGATGTTTCCCTTCACCGTTTTGAGAGCAGTGGTGATGAATTAATTTACACAAAGTAAAGCGCCTGTCTGGATTCGAACCTACGACCTACAACTCGTAAATCGCGGCCGTTACCACTTGGCCACCACTGCTCACGGACGGTAAGTCAGCAAAGAGAAAATATTCTTACCATCTCATTATAATTGGATAACTGAACAGTAGTGAACGCAAAAGGCAGGAGTAACCGCTGTCCAAAAGACCGGAATGACAAGAATCCAGCTAACGTATGATTGGTGGTAATTGCTTCAATGTAGTTAGATAAGAATCGGGTTTCTGGTTCTGAGAATGGACCCTGACCTATGTAGTTGTTAGCAGAGGGGGTATGACTGCCGCCGCTAGCTGGAAAAAAAAATATGAAGGATAATATTTTGAGGCTTGAATAGGCCTTTAAGGTGATGCAGTTGAACAGTATGGTATAGTCGATCTCGATATTCTTTACCATTTTCGACAACAATTTCCAGTAAATTGAAACTTCACTTAGGTTGAAACGATATACTGTCACGTCTGTCACATTTACAAATGAGTTAGCAATATCCTATTTTTCAAATGATAGCCTTTAAATGCAGCATGTCAATATCCAATCAGCTTCATTTTTTGTAGCAAAACCAGAAACATCTCATATTAACCGTTGAAATTATAGGTTTGTAGCAAAAACAGCAATATCCAATAGTAACTGCACTGCTTTGAGACCAAAAATATTGTTTACCGCCATTTTAAAATAACTGGATGTTGCCACCTTTGCATCTATATGACTTATAGACGTTGTTGTTTTATAACGTCTGATATTCTACCTTAGGGTGGTAAAGCAATTACGAGGTCGACTATGCATGCAACTTTAACCTATTCAGCAAAAGCAAAATGAGAGGATATTAAAGCTCAAGATAAAAAAAAACTACGTTATTTTTGTAATAACGTGACATGCTCACTGCACTGAAAGAGAAGCAAATCCAGGTCACCAAAAGCATTTTATACTAAACGCATTGACAAGTTCAACACTACTGACGGAAAGATAGAAAATCTTACTTCCCCAATTTGCGTTCCAGTTCTTAGACAGATCAACACCGATGGTGGTAGTCGAGGTAGGTCTCCTATTCTTCATCCAAAGTCTGACCTAAAGGGTTAAAAGAATAGAATTATATCACTATTAATAAAATATGTAGCAAAGAAACAAGACGACTAGTTTATTCATATTTCAAAGCCGGGCATAATGCATAATCAGCCTTTAATGGTCCCATTAAAGGCTGATTATGCATTCCCAATGGTTGCTAGTACATAGGTCTTCTCTCGATGAGAGGGAGTGGGCCGTTATCCACCACGTGGGACCAGTGCTGGTTGGTAAAATCAAAATCAAAAGTCATTTATTCAAACTAGGCTAAGAATCAGCACTTTTCAAACGTCACAATTACAAAAGACAGTCCCCCAAAACGCCCGCCCTTCACCACTTACTAGTGCTTTCGTTGTGGAGAAGAAGTGGTGCAACAAAGTCCCCAGCAGCACAGCTGTCTATTCAGTTAGAAAATACTAGGTAGATGTTCACATGTCTGCAATTTTTTTGGTTCTAGGACATGGTTTCTGTTTTCCTTCACCTTCAACTTTTAAGCTGCAGAAGTTAACAGGAATCGGAATTCTTAACGCAATTTGCTAGTGAACTATATCGCTCATTTGGAGAACCAAATGAGCGATATAGTTCACTAGCAAATTACGATCGTCGATGTTTCTATATCGACGTAACTGCTACTTTTTTTGAAGTATTTGCTTTCCTAACGTAAATACGCTTTCTAAGTACTTTGGTATAATATGCCAAAGCAATGTAAAAATGTATTTTATCCCAAAAATTACTTAAATATTATTTAACTCATTTTTGGGAAAAAATACATATACGTCGATGTTTCTCCAAATGATCGATATATAAAACATAGAAATTACATCTGTATTCCCCAAATAGCCCGGTTAATAGCCGACAACCTCATAGAGCGAGACGCCAATAAAAAAAAGCCTATCGTACGGTTAGGCACAGGAGTACCAACAGTACTCCAACATTTCACCAGTTTTGTTTAAGTCCCAGTAATAGGGGGCGAGCCTATTGCCATCAACCGGACATGAATCCAGACTCCGGGCTGCTACTGAAAAATTCCTGATGAAAAAACGAAATAACACTTTGTCCGACCCGGGGATCGAACCCAAGACCACATGCTTACTAGTAGCGCTTGCGATCACTATCCCAAAGAGGTGGTCACAAGTAATTAGTCAAAACAATAAGTTGTTTCCTAATCTTTATAAGTTATTCATAAAGAAAAGTGTGTTGGGTAAAAATCTCCCAAAATTTATCAACATCCCCAATTTTCTTCGTGTTTTGCCATCTTCGACCAAAGATAAACTATAGCAAAATGATGACTTACAGAATCCTGACTGAACTGAAAACCATCTGGATTTGTCAACGGGAAGATGTACCAAACAAAGTCTTGAGCAGCGGCAGTGATTTCAGTATTGTTGCTAAAGATCAGCTGATTTGCGATGTAAGTCAGGATGGTCGGAGAGAGCCAGTCGGCACCCACCTCACCGGCCTGCAAGACGAAAGCCCGTGTACCAGAACCACGACTAATTCTGATTCCTTTGATTGCTCTGCCTGAAAAAAAAACGTTGTTACATTTATAAAGTCACGCTATAATTCTGTAGGGGTAGGAAAAAACTACAGAACGCAACCAGTTACGATTCTTACATACTCCTTTTGTTTCGATTACGTTAAGGGGATTATAGGACCTAAACGCAAAAAAACACAAGTTTTAGAAGCAATAAAAGTATATGATCGACTAAAGTAAACATAATACAACTAATATGATACGATAGAAAAAAAAACATGAAGATACCTCTAAAAACTTTCTATTTACAATAAAAACCACACTAATTTATATACAATCATTCTGATTTTTTGTCAGATTATTCTACAAGCGACATACTAAACCACATTTAGTATGTTGATTTTTTTCTATCGTATAAAATTAGTTGTATTATGTTTTCAACGTTGTATTTACCTAGTATTTATATCCTGAAGAATATCATATATTATTCTGATTTTGTTTACTGTAGTTCAATCATAAATACTTTGAGGCATTATAAAACATGCGTTTTTTGCGTTTAGGTCCTGTAGTCCCCTTAATATACCTGGTCATACGCGCACTCTAGTTGCGAGTAGTACGCACCTGACCTTTTTGAAGAACATCACCATCGAGGTCAGTATTATGTCGTGCTAGGACGTCCTGTCCCGGCGTTTCTATTCGCATCCAACTTGTGTTGTTATGGAAGCGCCGGCGCCGGGTTGAGCGTTTTGTTAGTCGCCATTATTTTTTTAAGAGGTTAAATATAATGACCACCAAAAAATATACTTATCATCTGCCTAGCCTTTTCCCAACTATGTTGGGGTCAGCTTCCAGTCTAACCGGATGCAGCTGAATACCAGTATTTTACATGGAGCGACTGCCTATCTGACCTCTACAATCCAGTTACTGGGTAATACGATACCCCTTGGTAAGACTGGTTGTCAGACTTTCGGGCTTCTGACTACCTGTAACGACTGTCAAAGATCCACGAATGACAGCCGGGACCAACGGCTTAACGTGCTTTCCGAGGCACGGAGGGGTCTCAGTATGTAAAGATGGTCACCCATCCACAGACCAACCGCGGCAAGCGTAGCTTCACCTGATCGATCGACCTGTGCGACTGTTATTATTTAGTCACGGACCCCTCGCCACCAAAAAATATACGTAACATCAAAAAATTCAGTCTAAAATTACAATAGTTCTAGCTGGGCACCCCGAGGTTAGGTTTGGTTAGGTTACTTTAAACCCTTTTCACAGAAAACGTCGCCGTAGTCATAGGATGCAAGAACGAGCAAATGAAAATACAAATACCTTTGCCTAGGTATTTTACAATAAAATGCGAGTTTTAATTTTGGTGATCATTTACTATTTTTGGCAGTCATTTTTTTTGTAATGTTATTTAGCCTTTTTTAATATACGTTTATCCATCCCGTTTTGATAAAATTTCTGGAGAAACTGGTCTGTAGGAGTTTTGTTTAGTCAAGTTTGTAACTTCATATCACTTCAAGTCAGGTACACAGCCATTTCAGACAACTGTCAAAGAATGACAGTGACGATTTGAAAATACGGACAATTTAAATTGGTAGTCAATTAGCTTTACAATCAGTTTTCATGCCTGTACATTTAAAATGACTTGTGGCTGTAAATTTGTTAAAAACCAAAACTACAACAAAATGAAACCAAAGGAAGTTTTCAACCTGAAATAATCCATACTAATATTTTATAAATGCGAAAGTGTGTCTGTCTGTCTGTTACCTCTTCACGCTTAAACCGCTGAACCGATTTAGATGAAATTTGGTATAGAGATAGTTTGAGTCCTGGGAAAAGCCATAGGATAGTTTTTATCCCGATATTCCTACGGGATCGAAACTTATGCGGGTGAAACCGCGGGGCGCTGTTAGTTTGAACTAAATTATTAATTTACCTTCAGGAGTGTCTCCAACGTCAACAACAGTGACAATGTTGCTATGGTTACTGCCCAAATAGTCAAACCATCCGTAGATATCATCAATAGTTTGATAGTTGGTCCAATATAGTTCATGGCCGGTATCACGTCTTTTTCTGCTATGGAGCTGGGCGTCAAATGCTCTAAAACATATAAATTGGATTAAAAAAAACAATCTGGCAAGATAGTTGAAGATAGTTTTCGATTGCTTTTCTTATCGGATTCAATGTAACCAGTAGGTTCGAGGTTAAGAAATACATAATATCACCAATTGAAGACATTAATTTTAGATACTGGGTAATACTATACCCCTTAGTAAGACTGCTTATCAGAGTTTCGGGCTTCTTTCTGACTATCCGTAACGACTGTCAAAGATCCACGAATGACAACCGGGACCAACGGCTTAAAGTGCTTTCCAAGGCGCGGAGGGGTCTCGGTATGTAAAGATGATATCTACCATAAATATAAGTTTTTATATTTCTATGGCTACTATACTAACTAAAGAATCTGTATACAGAATGTTTTGTAGAATTCTTGGAATTTTATTTAGTGAATTAGCAAACATGTTCGCTATTTGAGAGATTGCATACAGATTCTAGAAATTCGGAAATTCTTCAATCTAGATGGATGTAGAACTTTTACCTATGGTTTGACATAACAAAGTGAATGAATATAATTTAGAAAATGAAAGTGAATCTGAATAACAATCATCAACAAAAATAGAAGTCGCTTTGCCAAACTTAAATAATATCAGATCAAAATATGTAATGAAAGTATAAAGTTAAATAAATGAGGTTAGAATTAATGGTTCGATAATACTCACTCTTGAATATTCTTCAAAATGAGCTCAGAATGAATGCTACGTTTCTTCAAAGAATGTTCAAATTCTTCTCTCAATTCTGGTGGGGACACAACACTTACACTGTCCCCTACATGAGTAGGAGGCTTCCAGAAGTCCAACTTTTCATTCTTCTCCATCAACTCATTAAGAAACGTCAAATCATCTTCATTCTCTGGATGCACTTTGTATAACGCAAAATTATCATATCTTACTTTTTCTGCAGCAACTATTACTACTAAAACACTAAACAAAATCAATTTTAGAATCATTTTTAATTATTTCCTATTAACATTAAGCGTGAACTGAAAGAATTTCATTTAGAAATCATTTGTTATCATCATCATGTCATAGATTATCATGTTTAATTCTATAATCTCTGTCTTTTAAATTGTCATCTTATTGTATTGGAATAAGATTCATTTTTGTTTGACGTTCATGATAAATTAGTGTTATCGATAAATAAGTATGCCTAAATATCTTATCGATGTTTAATCGCTTTTGAAACGATAGTATAATCGCGTTGCGTTGTTGTCGATTAGCGTTGATATTCATAATTAAGTAGCACAAATCTTAAAATTATAACATATTTTAGTTTAGTTCAAGCAATTGAATAATAGATGGCATGGTAATAAGCAGACTAGTACTCTTTTATTCCTACCTCATCATCATCTGCCTAGCCTTTTCACAACTATGATGGGGTCGGCTTCCAGTCTAACCGAATGCAGCTAAATTTTACATGGAGGGACTGCCTATTCTGACCTCCACAACCCAATTATTAGGTAAAACGATACTCCTTGGTAAGACTGGTAGTCAGACTTACCAAGACTTTTATTTATACCTATTCTAATAAAAAAAAATTTAAAAAATCTCATAAACCTGCATGGGCACTCAAGAAGTGTCAGAAGCTAGGTGCATGGTTCAAATTGGTCGTTCCTTACAGAAAAGAGTTGGTACAAAACTCCACATACATTTTGGAAAAAAAATTGGCTTTCATATATCCTAAAACTAACTACAATATTATAAATGCGAAAGTAACTTTGTTTGTTACATTTTCACGCCTAAACAACTGAGCCGATCATCTTAAAATTTTGCATATATATTGTCAGGTGTACAGAAACGGACATAGGGTACCTTTCATCCCGAAAAAAGTGCTATTCCCGAGGAAAACAACAATAACATTATTATGATAATAGATGGCGCCACGTGTCTTTCGAATCATGATTGAATTATATTAGAAATTTTAGAGTTTAACGCGGGTGAAACCGCGGGGCACAGCTAGTAGGTATATATTACGATGTTAATAGATATTGAGAACAGTGTAAGCCTGTCAAAAGTTACTTAACAAATTAATCTATAGGTACTAAGTGGTGGCCAAGTGGTAATGGAGAGCAGTAGTGGCCAAGTGGTCACTGCTGGGACATAGGCCTCCTCTCGGTGAGAGGGAGTGGGCCGTAATCCACCACGCGGGCCCAGTGCGGGTTGGCAGATGTCACATGTCTTCGAATTTTTGGTTCTAGGACATGCCGGTTTCCTCAAGATGTTTTCCTTCACCGTTTTGAGAGCAGTGGTGATGAAATAATGTACAGATAGTAAAGCGCCTCTCTGGTTTCGAATCTACGACCTACAACTCGTAAGTCGCGGCCCTTTACCACTGGGCTAGCACTGCTCTCAACGGGATTGCAGATGAACCCAAAACATTATACGTACAAACCTGTATCACCTACTACAGTTTTATAATGCGGTAGTTTCATAAATAAATTATGTTACTTCCATTAAAACTAACTATAATGAAAATCATCCGAATATTAATCAAATAATTATAGTGAGTGCAAAATCCAATATAATCCCTGTAAATGTTTACCTATGGAAGCGTTAACGATAAATTGCATGTTTGGATTTGTTCATTAAACTGTTTCATTTTGGTCGTAGTGGTTACTGCAAAATCCACATCTATTAATGTTTTAAGGGTTTTTGAATTGATAAAATCTAGGGTTAGTCATGGAGCAGTGGTGGCGCGGTGGTGTCGGCCGCGACTTACGAGTTGTAGGTCGTACGTTCGATCCCAGACGGGCGCTTTACTTTGTGTAAATTATTCATCACCACTACTCTCAAAACGGTGAAGGAAAACATCCTGAGGTAACCGGCATATTCTAGAACCAAAAATTCGAAGACATGTGACATCTACCAACCCGCACTGGGCCCGCGTGGTGGTTTACGGTCCACGCCCTCTCACAAAGAGGAGGCCTGTGTCCCAGCAGTGGGAATATTATAGGCTGATTATGTATGCTTGATTTCTATGTAAACGCATGTTTGCAAAATAAATTATCTTTATCTTTATCAGTTGCCCACAGTTATAGTCTACTGCACGCCATTCAACTCAGTTCTCGGCAACTCTCATCCAGCTGCTACCACCCACCCTGCGAGGATCGTCATTCCACCCAGCCTGAATCATCTCCCAACATTAAGCCGGGAACACATATGCCTGTAACTTGCACAAAAGTATGGAAGTAGCTTGCATACCGTGTGCCACAATTACTTCTGATGGGTGAGTACCATAATGACGTGTAGCTTGCATACTTTTGTACAAGTTACATGTGTACTGTAGTCTCAACGATCTTTAAATAACCAGACAAACTACAAGACGTACATACATATATTTACTTCAAAATTAACACTTCATAAAATAATGCGGCATAAAGTTGCACACGAGCGACTACGACATGGCGTGGTCATCGCTAATTGTGATTAATGGTCGCTCCGCTGTCGACGTCATTTGTCTTCGAGCGTCGCACCGGGCAGTATACTTTCTACTGTGCAAGTTTGTGACGGTGCAGACGGGCGACTAAGTGATGGTTTGTAAATGAGATTTTAAATTGATTGGATTTTTGCTGGTAAAACTTGAAATTAATGGTTTGAAGATGTTTTGGTTTCTTTTGTTACTAATATTTTGTGGCTGCAGTAAATGATAATGATAAATGATAAATGATTTTATTTCTGTAAGTAGGTTTGTACAAACACTTTTACACGTCAATCATATTTTTTTAAAGCTAGATGAGGTCGGCGTTTCCTATCTGACTACTCTGAGAAGAAAGGCCGAAACAAACTCAGAGGTCACAGTCTCTTTTAAAGTCCAGACAAAATCTTGGTCAGATCATGTGAAGACCATGTAGATTGGTGTCTGAAATGGTCTTTTGAGGAAAGAACCACACAGATTGAGCGGACCTGTCCAGTCAGTGCACGCATTTGTCAAAAATTGTGCAGCTCAACTCAGAACTTGAGGAGCTCAACGATTCGACGAACAATACCAAAGAAAGGACATTTGGGTAGGCCGCGTAAATTACTCAAACTGCCAGATCATGATTAAAACTAACTAAGAAGGAAAACAGAAAAAAGAAATGACCCACATAGTCCTCACATTCACAATAATTAAATAAAATAAAAATACTTTACAAAGTAAATATTCATGTCATTGTATATATAAAATGAATAAATGTCAATGTGTATATAAAAATCCAGACATAATCTTTGAGGACCATGTAGATTGGTGACTGAAATGGTCTTTTGAGGAAAGAACCACACAGATTGAGTGGACCTGTCCAGTCAGTGCACGCATTTGTCAGTAACCGTGCAGCTCAACTCAGAACTTAAGGAGCTCAACGATTTGACGAACAATACCAAAGACCGGACATTCGGGTAGGCCGCATAAACTACTCAAACTGCCAAACCATGATTAAAACGGAAACAATGACCCACATAGTCCTCACATTCAAAATAATTAAAATATATAATATTTGATACAGTAAATGTACATGTCATTGTTTAAGTACATAGATATTAAGAAAAATAAAGTGTAAAATAAAATAGCAAAAAAAAAAAAACTACATTCACTGTCTAAACATATTGGAGCAGCTCAGTCCCAAGCCTTTTTGTCCTCAATATAGTCTTTTACAGTATAATAAGCTTTATGGCATAGTTTTCGCTTTATAAAAGATTTGAATTTATTAAGGCTTAGTTCTTGAATGTGGCTAGGAAGTTTATTATAAAAACGTATACATTGGCATCTAAACGAGCAACCTACTTTCTTGAGCCTTGTTGTAGGAACAACAAATTTGTGTAAACAACTTGAATTCATATTCTTTTTACTTTTTGGGAGAGGGTAACTGCTGTGACAGCATGACATCTTGAGGATGATTAGTGATGTTTTAAGTGGTGTTTGGCTTGTTTCTCTTGTCATGAATAATTATGGGAAAGACTTACGCTATCCAGCTGCAGGGACAGTTTTACGTCGCCGTTGACTGAAAAATCCTTTAACAGTAACGCTGTTGCCTAGTCCTGGTATGAGCTCAACTGTCATTAATGAGACACAATTACTGTTTCCATTGTTACCGAATTTAACAAGCTTGCCTAACAGACGAGAGGTTATAACACGCACCAATAAAGAAACGAATAAATAAAAAAAGTTATGGAGCTTATACCCTTTCACTCGCACAATATAATTTCCGAGTGAGAGGGAACGATTAGTGCCGCCATTTTGAATTCGTTTCTTTATTGGCGCGGGTTATATGCCTCTCTAGCAGACGCCAGACAATAAAAACCAATTTGAACCACATCAAATTCAAACGAATCATAGACGAGGCTTCAAAATATCAAATTATTCATCTCCAAGACAAGGTGTTGAAACCCGATCGCTCGTCTGCCCACCCAACCGCAATGAAGTTAAATCCACCACTTAAACCGCGTAATTATTGCACGCTCGATCCGTCGGTTGAAACTAAAGTAATGTGTTTTGTACACGAAGCAAATGAACTAAAACCCGTTTTAGAACCGAATTAAACATCACTGTGTAATGCTGTGGTTACTGTTGTAATAATTTCGAGATACCCGTACAACGCCTACGGTGGAGGATTGTGGGTAGATTGTATTAAGTCGTTGCGAAATGGAGTGAAATCATGCTGAGATTTAAAGGGACTGTTAATACGTGTTTTTGTAAGTGTGTGCGTGGTTTTGAAGCCTAAAGCTGGCCATAGACGGACTGCTCCAGCAGTAAGCCAGTGTTCAACATACACGAACTGCTCGTGCAGACAAATTGAACCGCTTGAAGCTGCCATTGATACCTGCCTGCTTGCTGCTGCAGCAGTCGGTATCAACTGCTCTGCGGTTTTTATTGCCGGCCTCACACGCGGCGTGGAATGAAGAGCGCGGGCTGTGGTTATAACTGCGCGAAAGCAGTCGACAGCTCGAGTAGTCAGTGTATGCCTGGCGACTGCCGTGCTGCCGACCGCCCGAAGCAGTCGCGACTGCTCGAGCGGTTTCGTGTATGAGTGTACGTAGAAGACTGTAGTTTGCTATGCAGTCGCAGCTTGAAGCAGTCGATACTGGCTGCTTCAAGCTGTCCGTGTATGGCCGGCCTAAATCTGCTTCTTTTTCTTCTAAATATCTGCAATATTGAGCTCCTTAAGTTCTGAGTTGAGCTATACACTTACTGATAACTGCTTGTACTGACTAAATGATTTAATTTTTGTATTGTACCTAAGTACGTTCGCACAACATGTCAATCATATTTTTTTAAAACTAGATGAGGTCGGCGTTTCCTATCTGACAATTCTGAGAAGAAATGGCGAAACAAACTCAGAGGTCACAGTCTCTTTTAAAGTCCAGAGATAATCTTGGTCAACTTTAAAGTCAAGACATAGTATATTATAAAAATGTATATATTTATTCAAAAATTTCAATATTCCTAACGTTTATAATTACTATTCTCAAAATACCGAGTTTCAATGGATCGAAATAACAAAATACCAAATTAAACATAATTTGAAACATCAATAAAAATAAGAATTCCGATTATTAAAGTACCGATTAATTTGAATTTCGAAATAGGAACGCCTTGTAAAACTGAATAGCAATTGTATTGGCTCTCATTTAAAACTATGATTATTTACTTTGGAATAAAAACATTTATTGATCATTTATTTAATTAAAGTGGTTTAAAACCAATTACACAAATTAAATACACACAAAAAAGAAACACATAAAAAATTAAATATAAAATTATCAAGTAAAAAAGTTTACAACACTATCATACATCCCTCTCACAGTACTTCTGACATGCCGACAAAATGTTCGTCCACTCGTCCACAAGCAGATCGTCTTTCGAATAAAAATATTTTCTTTCGCTGGTCACAGTTCTAACCTAACTTAACCCAAATGATTCACCAACAATAGAGGAGCCCTGGCGGTGATGGCGACTGTTCTAACCTAACCTAACCCAAAGGATTCAATAACAGTAAATGGTACCCGACGCAGGTATACAGTGTAGTCGACGTCAAGCCGGAATCGGGTAATAGGCCAAGTCATAATAGTTATCAGAAAAATATTTAAAAAAATCTAAGTTGTGTATTTTTTAAATTATTGGCATTTAAATGTCAGTTTTTGCCCAACCAAATATTCAAAATTAATACTTTGCCAAACTTTGACTGACTGTACTGAAAAAAAAATGTACTATGCATGTTTGGCAAGTAACATTAAAAGTTGGCGCCATTAATAAGAATTCCAAAAAAAAAAAATTATCCCATATATTATTATATATTTTTTTTTATTTTTCTGATAACTACTCGTATTATGACTTGGCCGATATTACCCGATTCCGACTTTATGACGACTTACGAGACATCCTGTACATAAGGAGACGAAGAAAGCACAATAAAATAATATGTATTAATACACAAATATTGATAACAAAGTAGACGTTTCTAAATGCGTAACTGAATATTATACTAATTGAATCAGAATCCTAATTTTAGCAGTTTATTCGAAGTATTGAAAATCGGAATGTCGTTCTTCGGACCGAGAACCCATCAAGCATTTGATTCTTCGAACGTATGAAAATTGGAAAACAAACAAATCGCATAAATTACGATTTTCGGTAAAATACATTTCGTGATTTTTAATAATTGACATTATAATTCTTAGGTATTATGAAATTCGGACTTTTCAAAATCGGAACATCGAAATTCGGGATAAAATATTTGGGAGTATTTGGGTGCCCGATGATGACTGTAACGTCACAGATAATATAATACTCTACGTAGTAAAGTGATAATACTCGTTTAGTTTCAATCAAGATTCCATTATCAACCACACTGAAATTAATAATAATATTCACAATAACTTTATTTATAGACATTATGTTTACGAACAAATCAAAGTTTCTTGACAAGATTTATAACAGAGGGCCTCAGGCTCAAAAGGTTTTATAGTTCTAAATATTTATGAGAATTTCTGAACCGTTTTACGTGAACAATTAATTTAATGGAAGTTCTTGTTGACCTCAATGTCGTGACTTCAATCATTTCATTTTTAAAACAGTCTGAGATAAAAATAGATTACTCATTCTCAGAAAGTTTATATTAAAAATGTTTGAGATGAAACTGATTATACTTCTCAGAATCATCATCTGCCTAGCCTTTTCCCAACTATGTTGGGGTCAACTTCCAGTCTAACCGGATGCAGCTGATTACCAGTATTTTACATGGATGGACTGCCTATCTGACCTCCACAACCCAGTTACTAGGTAATACGAAACCCCGTGATAAGACTGGTTTTCAGACTTTTGGTCTTCTGACTACCCGTAACGACTGTCAAAGATCTACGAATGACAGCCGGGACCAACGGCTTAACGTGCTTTCCGAGGCACGGAGGGGTCTTGGTATGTAAAGATGATCACCTATCCATGGACCAACTGCGGCAAGCGTAGCTTAAGCTGATTGATCGACCCGTGCGGCTGTTATTACTTAGCCACAATACTTATCAGAATCTATACTTAAATTATGATAAAGCTATATTAGTATTTTATTTTTCTGACCAACATGCTTTTCGTTTATCAGCATTATTTCGTGTTTCGTTATCGGCGGGGTAATTGCGTAACACACTATCAGTAGCAATGACTTTCATTTTTTCGCTAAGCAGACAAATTTTTTGTACATAATGATGAAGCAATGGATTAGCAATATCTTTCAAACTTATTCAGATTCTGATTGATAGTGCGTTACGAGATTAGAGTGGGGCTTTCTGCCTGTTATTCGTGGATATTTGACAGTCGTTACGGGTAGTCAGAAACCCGAAAGTCTGACAACCAGTCTTACCAAGGGTTTTTGTATTACCTACCCAGTAACTGAGTTGTGGAGATCAGATAGGCAGACGGTCCATGTAAAATACTGGTACTCAGCTGCATCCGGTTAGGCTGGAAGCCGACCCCAACATAGTTGGGAAAAGGCTAGGCAGACTATGATGATTTGCCATGGTAATATATTGCGCACCGATATGCCACCCTTTATAGTGATATAGGGTTGGACCTATCGTAAAAGTTGTTCATTCTACCTAAAATTACATGAATACTTCACAGTAATACATCATAGTAGGTACTTGTAGCGGGATCTAAACGCCACATGCAAACAACGCGTCATACTGACGTCACGCAAAATCCTGCATCTCGCAAGCAGAGTTTACCGCGCAACTAGCATAGATACAACGGCCCGACAGGAGTCATCAGGCAGTTGCCCGCTAGACACAACACCCGTAAGAACAGCGGGCGTCTATTTGATTTAAACTGACAAAATTTCTGGGTTTTGGACTTGTGAACAGCGCTTAGAGGACTTATACAAAAACATTGATTTATGTTCGATACGGTACGGAAGCATATCGAGTGGTTGTGATTAGCTATGCTGGTCGGAGAATCCTCCCTTTTCTACAGAGTATGAGTGAGCTTTACACCCTGTTTCTCATACCTCTATATACTGTTACCCGTACCAGCGACCTCTAATTGCAAATTCTACTAACTCCTTAAATAGTCTGACTTCGTATAAATTATTTGGTCGCACATTTATTTCCATCACACGTCACTTACAGACCAGAACATGTAAAACAATCACACAGACTTGAAGTGTAAATTACATAGTACATTTATCAGCTACGTCTCTGCCTGCCACAATAATGCGGTTGACTTCATCTTCTAATAATTCTCTTTGTCTTATTCGGTCGGCGTTTGCCGTTTTTTCTTGTGGTTTAAGTTGTGAACTTTCATTGATATCGACGGTCGTTCATGGAGTGAAATCTTTCTTTATTTTGGAAAGATTCTCTTGGTTTCTGTTCCTACATATTTTATCAGTTAGGTAAATGTTTATTGTTGAGAGTATTTTATTTGTACTTGCTTTAGTGTTGATTGAATTGACTATCTAGCCTAATTTCGCACTTTCAAAGCCTTTTTTCGTGATAATAATATCATCACTATCGTCATCATAATTATAATATTATGAGTTAAAATTTGTCGTCGATTGAACATAAAGGCCATTCATAGTAATTTTACCTGTGACAGCAGCAACACAATAGCAACCTTATTGTAACGACGATAAAGATCGCTCTGATTTGACAGACTTTTCAATGGCAGCAACCGAACAACAACCGTATTGCAATGATTATAAAGATCACTGTGACTTTTACAGTGATGCAAAATAAAAGGTAAATTGTTGATTTCTGTATAGGTCTCCTTCCAATGGTGGGATTATACAGAGTGTTATTTATATCCTCGTTTCAGCAGTCCTCGTTTGACTGCATTCGTAACTCTCTACGCCATTTTCTGTACAAGAATCTTTCGGCGCGTGACCAAAATCGGAACTACCGCCGCCATCTTGTTTTTTCAATAATATTTCAAATTCAAATTCATTTATTCATTTTGTGAACATAGGGTACAATTATGCAGATGTTATACAAAAAAATTAAAATGTTGGTCCATGCTATGTCCCGCCAAAAGGCATACAAAATATCATTAGGTAATCGAAAGTCAAGTAACAAAATAAAATAAAATCGAGTAGCAAAATAGGTAAGTAGATGTCATAATTTCATGCAATAGTTAATAATATGTCAATAAATTAAAACGGCAC
The DNA here is from genome assembly GCA_914767645.1 of Hydraecia micacea. NCBI lineage: Eukaryota > Metazoa > Arthropoda > Insecta > Lepidoptera > Noctuidae > Hydraecia > Hydraecia micacea. The sequence goes on along the minus strand of OU611793.1, from coordinate 3,291,607 downwards.
ATAAACAAAACATGTAATAGGTAATTAGTCACAATTTCGTATACAATACATAAAATGTCAATAGATATTATCATTATCTTAAAACCTTTTAATCATGGACAGATATAAAATTACACAAATATTACTATTGTCATTGAGATATTCATTAACAGAATAATACGCCTTGTCACTCAATAATTTAAAAAGCTTACGTTTAAACTCATTCATGTTGTTGCTTGATAGAATTTGATCAGGCAATTTGTTATAAAGTTTTGGAGCCATTGCATATATACTATTGTAGAGAAACTTGGTTTTAGTGTATAACGGATTTTTCTCTATGGCAATGGTGCCGATGTCGACAATTCTGCCAATGTCACATGTGACGTGGGAAAACGTGCAAATGAAGAAATATATTTCACAAATGTCATTACATGTACATTCTGTCTGTTTGGATGTGGTTTTTTAATTATGTTCTATAATAATAATAATAATAATCGTTTATTAACCATATTGTGTTCTTACATTTCCTTATAACTATAGTACAAATAAACTATTACTAAAATTATTGTTGCGAGGGAAACATAATTATAATATTTTAACTTGTGGACTCCACACTAGGTCGAGCCTGTCTCGTGGAGTCCTTGAGAGATTTTTAACAGTTTAAATTATCAAGGTCGATACTGTCTTGTAAAATTTATTACATATTAGTTTTAAAAAAATGAACATAAAACAAAATCAGAAATAAAGAATTGAAAAATAAAGTATAACCGTATGGTAAAAAACAGTTGTTTGAAATAGGGTGAGTCGTAAATGTTGATATTTGATAATTTGAATTTTGGCAAGGATGTGTCCAAGAAAATGATAGTAAGAATGTATGAGTATGAAATGGTTGAGGAGGTAGTGTGAGAGTGAGGGTATAAGTGAGATAAAGTGTTTGTGATAAATATGTTATGACATTACTCGAACGAAGGCTTCGGTTTCTGAGTAGGATTGAGTTAACAGGAATTGTTTGATAATTTTTTTAGCTTTGTTGGTCCTAAAATTTTTGATGTCAATGATTTTCGAAATTTTATTATAAGCGAAACTGAGCATGAATTCCTGCATGTGTTGAGCAAAAGCAGTTTTTACTACAGTAAGTGGGCATTTGTAGATTCGTTGTTTAAGTAGTTCTTGGTATTCTGTGGATTGGATTGTTATTTTGTGTTGTTTTAGTGCTAATTTCAGAATGTACAACTGTCGGACATTAAGTACTGATGCTTCTTTATACAGGTGATATGTGGGATAGCGAAAGTGTTTTCTGTGCATAACCTTTAGCACTGATCTTTGGGCTCTTTCCAATTGTAGCATTGAGGTTATGCCGACTCCACCCCATACAGTAATGCAGTAGCAAAGCACTGATTCACATAATGCCACATACACCAGGTGTAAGATCTTTTTGTTGGCCGAGTTACGTAACATTTTCATTACGTGAATCAACTTTCTGATTCGCTTAGCTACTAAGTCAATATGGGGTCTGAATGAAAGACGTTGATCTAGAAGAACCCCTAAGTATTTTAAAGATTCGGCCTTTTTAATTTCCTCACAAGTGCAGGGGGCTGTGTTGCAATTTGGAGAGTGGATTTGAAGCTGTAAAGGAAGATTTAGTTCTAACAATTATAATTTAATATATTATCGTTTTAACTTTTAATTTATCTAAGTATATAAATAAAAATGAATCGCAGAAATGTATGTACCTACGCGCATAACTTCCGAACGACTGCACCAAATTAGATCATAATTTTTTTGCTGTGTTCGGTATTCCCAGGACAAGGTTTGTATGAAAGAAAATACCGAAATTTGAAAAAAAAAATTGCACCTGTGCGAAGCTGGGGCGAGTCGCTAGTTTATAATAATGCACACTTGCTTTTCCAATTCACTTTCGACATTGGCAGAATAGTGGTCATCGGTTTTACTTGCCATAAATAAAAATAGAATATAATGTTTTACCAACAGCCTCTGTCAATGTCATCCAAGCGTCAAAATGTAGCGCTTTAGCAGTAACCTACTGACCTATCCGCTCCCGCCTCTTCCTTCCACCACCCTCGATCACCGTACATCACGACATGTCGTTAGGGGCAGGAGGTGGCCCAATAAATCACGGGACGTCGTCTGCGCCATCCGCTTGCACTCACTAATGCGAGTCCGTGTAATGAATGAGATCAGATCTCTGATTGTCGGTTTTTGGATTTTATAGCCTTTGTTATATTTGCGGACGATATGCTAGCTATGGTTGGATTGTCAGCTAGTTAAATGGTTTTAAAAGAGGCGTCATAGAAGATATACATACAAACGTGCCTGCCTCTGTGTCCTTTTGTTTTGTATTTTGTATTAGCTTTTGTCCGCGGCTTCGCCCGTGTGGTTGTCGGCAAATATCCCACGGGAACGTACTACCGGGATTAGAAGTATTATATTAGTTAATCCAGGTTATAAAAAGTGCCAAATTTCATCCGAATCTTTCAGCCGTTTTTGTGCCAATCCGCAACATGCATCCAGACAAATGGACCAAAATTCTTCGTTACTATTTTATTATAAGTATCAGTTACTTGATTTAGTACTTCACTAGTGTAAATAATCGTATAATAATTTACTACTGTACAAATGTTGGTAAATCTCCAACTTGGTAAGCAAATCTTTATTGTCTTTACAATCTTAATGTTCTAATGAAAATTCAACAAAGTATGAAATCGGCACAGTAACTTCACATAAATTCTACTATAAAATTTCTTACTGGTCGTTATTTTAGTCCTCCATTTTGACTTCTTATTTCAATCATCATCATCTGCCTAGCCTTTCCCCAACTATTTTGGGGTCGGCTTCCATTCTAACCGGATGCAGCTGAATACCAGTATTTTACATGGAACGTCTGCCTATCTGACCTCCACAACCCAGTTACTGGGTAATACGAAAACCCTTGGTAAGACTGGTTGTCAGACTTTCGGGCTTCTGACTACCCGTAACAACTGTCAAAGATCCACGAATGACAGCCGGGACCAACGGCTTAACGTGATTTCCGAGGCACGGAGGGGTCTCGGTATGTAAAGATGGTCACCCATCCACAGACCAACCGCGGCAAGCGTAGCTTAACCTAATCGATCGACCTGTGCGGCTTTTATAATTTAGCCTCGGGACTTCTTACTATATGGTTTTTCTGTTCAGCAATAAGCTGGGCAACGAAATTCAGATTACCAACCAACCTAAATTGCATCCAACGTAGACTTAAAAGTTGTTTGTTACCGGCTCTCATCGCAAGCACCACAATAACCCAATTCTCTAGCTGGCTCCAGCAATTAGAGCAGGTCAACAAACAACACCGTTTCATTTTTCAGCACAACACGAAAACGCAAAACTGCCAATTTGCAAGCGAAAAAGTCGTTAATAAATTTCTTTAATCCCAAACTCGACACACAGGATATCAATGCGTACAACTAATAAATCTATGAAACTGAACAAATACAAAGTATTGGGATCCCAATTAGAGCAACTGGCAGTATGCCAGATGATGGCCGGAACAGAGCACAATGCACAGCAATTGGTCGCATTAAGTGGGAGTTAGATGAATGTCCTGCGGTGGCTACGTAAAACCTTAATACGTTTAATACATTGAAAAGTGTCATGCCGGTTTCCATTATGTAATGACTCTGGGAAATAATGCTATCCATTATGCAATTGGAATTGGTCTATATACTGATGGATATAAATCTCATTAGGTGAGGGCCAGCCGTATTCTGTAAAAATCTCACCGTGAAAACTTAGATGAAGTCAGCTGTCATTTCACTGGATGCTAGAATAGAATAGAATATTTTTTATTCATATGCTCACATATAAACTATATAGAAGTTACATCATTATAAAGTTATTATGAAGAAAATATTAAACTATGCCTAAAATAAATCTTGTGATAACTTATATAATGATATTGGTTAAAGGCCTAATGAATACAATAGCGACCTGCCTGATGTAGGTTTATTCAAACCCGTGTTTCATGCCATCACTTAACAACGCTGAGTGCTTTAGTGGACTATTATGTTACTGTACATAGAGCTAGCATTGATAAATAATAGTATCTTTAAATAAAAATTGACTTATCATTAATAAACTAGCATTACTTCTAGCTATTTTTTGGGTCTTTTTTCTTTTTTTTGGCTAGAGATTGACACTGTTGGCAGTTCGAAGTGAACTGTCAACTCATCATCTGAGTTTTCACGGTAAGTTTCTTAAGCACAGGCAGGACTTGTAGTGATGGAACTCCGAGCTAATACAGGATTATAAAAGTGTTGCTAATAAGGCCTAGAAGTTTTGGAAATTGCTTTCTCTAAGACTGGCTGATTGTGATTGTTTTCTGAAATAAATATCTACGTATCATTTTGATCAGACCGTTTCAAGTTATAGGCCTACCAAAATCTCAAGGCATAAAAAAAATTTGTGATTTTCATATGGATTGACATAGCCATGAAAATCTCAATTTTTTTTTATGCCATCAGGTTCTGGTAGACCTATAACACCATTGTTGATATTATTAACTATTAAAGTAACACTACAAATTGCCTTTATAATTAAAAATCACAAAGATAACACTGAGCTTAATTTCTATTCATACTGCAAAAAGAAAACGAGTGAAATGCTTTTAGTGCTAACAATATTTCGGACTAACTACACAAAACAGACAAATACAGAAGTTCAGATCCATACAAGATATAGACTCGTTCGCATAATCGTCAGTTCATTAGCCTATAATGAGCTCAGTGCTAAGACAAAGGCCTCCTCTCTATTAGAAGGAGTGGACATCAATCCACCACGCGGGCCCAGTGCGGGTTGGTGGATGTCATATTATGTCTTCGTAATTTTGGTTCTAGGACATGCCGATTTCCTCACAATGTTTTCCGTCACCGTTTTGATGAAATAAACAAAAGGTAATGTGCCTGTCTGAGACCCAAATTACGACCTTTGACAAGTAATTCGGGGCTGTTACTACTGTGCCAACACTACGGTGTAATTGCGTAACACACGTAAGTAGGAATGGCTTTCATTTTGACAGTTCAACAACATTCACTGCTTTATTTACGTTGCTGAGCATAAATTTTATTCGAACATATAAAGCAATGGATTAGCAATATCCTTCAAAATGATTTAGATTGTGATTGATAGCATGTTACACAATTAGGGTGCTGGTCTTATAGACGCGTACGCACGGCTATACGTTTCCAGTATAAGCAGACTTCTGATTGTACGAAAAACTTATACAATGCGAGGTAAAACAGGAAATTAATGTATAGCTTGATGTGTAGCCGTGTGTACGTACTTACAAACAATTGCCAGTCATGAGTATGCTGTACGTGAAGCGTGTCTATGTGTGCGTATGTTGCCATTGCATGGAGCCAACCTTCTGTACCTGTCTGTTGTGTGCTAGCTGTCTGACCCAGATTCGAGAGAGAGAGAAAAAATACATGACTGCATTTCGTTTGTGTACATCCGTGTCGCGAGAACAATATCGGCAATGTACTGATGAAAAGTTCCGTGTCAGAAATTGCAAATTTTGCTGCAGTTGAATTCATTTTCTATTTTCGCCAGTTTCTGGGATTTTTGAAACTGGTGAATAGGAGAATTATTTTTCTAATGAACGTTGTTGTTTTGTTGCTTTTTCGCAAGGTTGTTTATTGATAATTTTAGAAGTATGTTGATTGTTAAGGTAGATTTCAAGTAGGTATGTAGGGATCGCAGCAAGTGGCGTTCTGTTATTTCTGCCTACCCACAAGAGAAGAAAGCGTCAGTTTATGTATGTATGTACTTAGAAAATTTCTAAATGTGCATTTTTTTTTACTCACCTTACATCACTTGATGGTAACCGATGATGCAGACGACGATGGGCCATGTTTGACTAAAAGAAATCTATTCATAACTTGACCACTTCCAGTTTATTTAACTATCGGAAAACAGATTCGCACTTGGAGTAAAACAAAATCGAATATTAAGCAATTTCAATATTTTGTCTTATTTTTCTAAAAGCTATATTATAACTATCGGAAAACAGAGTCGAGCTTGGAGTAAAACAAAATGCAATTTCAATATTTAGTCTTAACTTTTCCAAAAACGAGAACTAGGTTTGGTTGCCGAATGCAGCACTGCCGAGCTCGCAAAAATACGCACATGCAGAAAATGCGATAATATTCCTAAACCTATACTCGACACCCTCTCACTGAGAAGTGTTTTGTGCCTACACGAGGCATCCTTTGAATATTGCAAAACAGCTGTTTCTGCCAGAGAATTGCGTAATACACTATCTAGTAATGGGTTTCATTTTGACAGTTCAACAACATTCAATATTTCAGTTGTTGAGTAAACAATTTTTTTTGACGTGATAACGTCTTATAAATCGATGAACACCGGCTGCATACGAAAAAGCATGACTCATTGTCACGTTCCGCCTGAGTCGAGTATGCAAGCGAGAGCGCAGAACAAGCGATAGAGAGCCACGATCGGATGTTTTCTTATGACGTTATCACGTAAAATTATCCTCCGTAAACCGACTTCACAGACAACCAATGTTTTTTTACATATGAAACAATGGATTAGAAATATCATTCCAAATAATTCAGATAGCGATTCTGATAGTGTGTTACGCAATTTGGGTGCAGATCGCCAACAAATCTCAAACCATTTTTTTCTCCCACAATTAGATCCAGCAATATCGTCACAGATGGTGCAAAATTCATGACCTCAAAGTGGTCTCTGTTTACTCAAACTGCGGTCTAAGGCTCTTGGCAGCATTCCAAGCCAGGATTAATTAATTGGGACACAGAGACACTTCCGTGCCGTCTTAGTGCCATTTAAGGAGTTTAATTTTTAAGTGCATTAAGACTATCCGACTATCCATTCTTGGTCTTGCAGTTGTTTTCGAAAGAAGATCGTAATTGATATTGTTGATTCAAACTCAAAGCATTTATTTTAATTAAACCAATCACAGGCACTTTTCAATTCAGAAAGTTGAAACTAGTTGATACTTGCAGCTATTTGTTTTCAAACAGCTTCACCAAAATCATTTTGGTGGAACGACTTGATAATTAATTATGGCTTTTCTTGGTACTTAGGTACCTACTCGGAGAAAAAGAATTAGTCATTTACTTTTTTTTTTATAGCTGAATGGGCCCGCGCTTGACCTCGATCACGCCTGATGGAAAGCGATGGAAGAGGTCTATGATGGACCGGGCGTGCCCAGAAAATGCCTAAGGCACTGGAATTCCCACGCATCGACGAAACACAGCAGGCTGCTTGATGCCGGACTCCGGTGGGAGGGGTGGTCGCAAACCAGGCGGGCGTTAGCCCTACCACCACAAGAGAAGAATTGGCTAGTCAAATAAGGTGTTGGGTGTGACTGTCCAGGATGCGCCGAGCGCTCGGTTCAGTTGAGTAACTGGCGACCTGGCGACAATATTTTTTCGAAAACCGTAGATTCATTTCCAATGTGGTCGATAGTCGTGTGAGGCACGAAATCTGTGAATTTTTTTATTGCATAAAGACTATAGGTACAGATTTCTTTTAAGAACAAGAGAAGCGGTTTATCCTCAGCCAAAATCATGTTCTTCGTAAGGCATGGGCACGTTTCTTCATCACAGAAATATTCAGTTAATAAAATACAACTTGGAAAACTAACTTCACCCATTAACATTTCCTGTAACTGTTGGAAAACAATTTTAATTGAGACGCTGAAGTTAGAAATAATTTCCATTGGTTCTTCTTCTAATTAGCGAACGGTGCAACTTTCCAATTTTTTCATTAAATCAACTTAGTTTGTTACCCTGTTTATATTAGGTAGAAGCGTGTTTATTATCAAACTTTAAAATTCAAGAGGAAAAATTCGAAATAAACAACCAAAATTTCAGCCAAATTTACCGAACGGCTTTTTCCTTACATTTTGTGCGGGGTTCTTTATCATGTAGGTAATGACTTTTGCACTATATCTCATTACGAATAGAACAAACAATAGTCGTACAATTGTTTACCATTGAGTTTGCGCATAAATATCCTATTTGTTGCAGTGTACGCGGTTTTGTTAAATATCTCGCGAATCTTTCAAGTACTATTTTAATTTTATTTAGTACAATAATGAACATAATAATATTATGTACATTTATTCTTATTAACTCCGATTCAAAATGCGACTGTGGCGCGGCCAGAAAGTACCACGCGAGTCTATTGTGTTTTTGATCTTTGAACGAAAAGTTAAATAAACAAATGATAACTGGTTGACTTTTGTTTTGTGGAAGGAGTTTAATTTGGTCTCTGCTGTTAAGAGGAAATGCGGTCGGAGAGACTTGAAAAATCCTAAGTAAAAAGTCGTTATTCGAGGTTAGGCTCTCGCCTATTTCCCCCTCCAATATTGGACCAATTTAAAATATATTTCATAAGCTGAATAAAAAGGATATATACTATATTCCTATGTTTTTCTTTTTTCATTAATAGTTGTAAAATTTGTACAGTAGGCCTCTGTTGACAGCGGTTTAAATCGGCATTTTTTGAGGGTTCTAGTGCTTATAAAAATAATGTGTCATCAAAAAGGAAAAATAGGGACATACAAGTAGTTAATATTTATTGTTCTGTAAAAAATCATTGCTTTATGGTCATTAACCAGAAAGAAAACAGGCGAGAGCGTTTCTATGGAGAAACAATCACCCACATTTCCTCTTAATAGGATAGAGGCAATTGAATTGTATCACAAATGATAATGTTGAATCTGTAGCAAAACTCCGTCTCTTTTCTTTTGTCGTTTGAATATTTTTGGCTATTCAGACTTCTACCATGGCTTGACCAAAAAAATAATTTATTATGAGAAAATCTTTACTCTTGCTCAAAATTATGGAAACGGCTATGGATGGAGCAGGGATCCACTATTTAAGAATTCAGAAGATGGTGTCAACGCAGTTGTATTCATTTATATTTTTGTAATCTTTTGGTCTCTCACACTAGTTTGCGGAATTTTGACCCTTATCGCTACAAAAATAAATTCCAATTCTTACTCCAAATACCAAATTCAAGTAAGTAGGTTAAATAAAACGATGAACTTAATACACGACTGTCCCGGTTCCAACACAGTACAAAGACGTTTGGAGTACCAGGAGGACCACTCGGGCGTTGGCAAGGATCCCGTAGTGTCTTTAAATTCTCTGCTTAATCCACAGCATTTTCGAGTGATTATTAAAGTTAACGAGATTCTGTGCAGTTGTGTTCGGGCTTTGTTTCACATTGTTGTGGTTATTTTGTGGCGACGGAATATCTATTGGTACTATTAATATTATAGAGAGGTAAAAGGACATCATTCAAGTGTCGAACATTTTATACCCAAAACTTACAAAAGTCACAAAAATCTAGAAAAAAAAATGGTGTTTTTTTAGAGGAAATACCATCTTCAGCCTTTTTTTACTATTACAGCAAAAGTCTACAATTAACCCCCCGGCTGCTATTTGAGATTGAAAATGCCAAAAATCATATTTTTATAACAAGTGTTTTAAGCATAACATTCAAAATATACCAACTTTTAAATGAATTTAGCACACATAAAATATTTTAACTATTACAACATACCTAGATCTAGAATTAACCCCTGGCTGCGATTTGGGTTTGAAAGTACCAGAAATCATATTTTTGCCAAAAATATTATTGATTCGCTGGTTTTCAGTCCTAAGTAATGGCAAAAGTGAGAGGTAGTCATAAGTCAGACTTCCCAAGAGTAACGGAAGAAGACTGTACAGACGCCAGCACATCAAGCAACCCGAAACTGTAAAATTTTCCCAATCAACTTTGAACCTTATACTATAGCGATAAAGTTGAAAATCTGTTAAAGAAATTTGACAGATTGTAGTAGCATGATGTGCTGGCGTCTGTACATCAGGCTAACTGTAACACCGTTGGACTGCATCATCCCACTGCTGGGCAAAAGCCTCTTTCATAACTTCAATTGTGAACTCGGGCCGTATTACGAGGTATTAATGCCATCATGATTCCAGTGCGAAAAAGGGATGGTGCTATCGGTCATATATCCCCGTCTCTCTCTTACACTGGAATCGTAATGGCAATAAACCGTCATAATACGGCACGAGGAGCCTTATTCTCTATGACACAATGAACGAAACCGCGCGAAATGAACGCGAGATTGGCGGGAATAGCTAAGAAATTGACGTGGTTTTGAAGTAAGGAATCGTAGAGTGGCCATAGTGAATAAGGACTCTGTTCGTTCGTTCTATCCAGCTTGCAGTGGCGAAGGTACCATACAACTCGATTCTCACCGGCTTCCCTTCGAAAATTCAGAACATAACCACTCTATAGTCAATTCATCATTGAAATTTTCTTTTGGCATTTTTTTTTTGCTTCGGCCTACCTCAGTCATAAATTCACCCTTCGCCACTGCCAGCTTGTCCCGTCCTCTTCTACGATAATAACTGAGTTTAAGAAAATCTTTTAAGTCAAAACCAAGACCAACATAACTGCGTCTTTACACCTACATTTAAAGCCGGCAAGTGAAATGAGGCGTGCATAAAATTAACAAAGCAAAACGTACTGGCACTTTGTAAGTTATTGGTATTGCGCGCTCATCTTTTTTTTTTATTGTTTAAGCATAAATAACCTGGTCTCAATTTGATGACTTCATTGGAGAGAATGACGATCGTTTTTTTTTTTTGGTTTATTTTTTTACTATTTTACCAAGCGGTATCATGTTTCACAGTAGCAGTCCTTCAGGCCGTATTTCGGCCATAGAGACCAATCTCAACGGAGACTATTAGTGTCTAAAGTCAGTGTGTGTGTTCGCAGTCTGTTACTGCGTTTATCCACCAACCCATTCAATGGTGACAAATCAAAAAATATATTTGCTCAACCCAACCTCATAAAGCAAAGCCAGTATAATTAGTCGAATCATTAATAATAATAATAGAAATCGTATCCAAATTGAGATATAAGCAACAGTCCAATAAATAACAGTAAGCAATTAATACCGACACAAAAGGAAATGCAACGCCCTTCAATTAACCCATCACAACGAAAATTAAACCGTAACTTGATGCAGCAGAGTTGGAAATTTGTTAATCAATAGTACGATTCCGCCCACGCTATATTAAGTTCTACAGTCCGTCGTCCAATATTACTTGAGCTATCATTTCAGGACATTTTGTTCGAGTTATAGAGGAGAGGAGGGATCAGAATAAAATGGTGAGTTGTACCAAACTAAATGACGCTAGATCACGTGATCTGACGATTTGTCGTGACGGCTAAACGATTACACGGATCATTACTCATATTACCACCTTTTGATAACATCATTTTGGGGTTAACATCGCAGGATTCGCTACTGAATTTATTTTTTTATTCCTTTTATGGTATCAGGATCGCGTGTTGCGTGCGTCTTCTTTTGATTATGATCGCTGATTGGGTCATTTTTATCTTTTGTAAGCGATATTGATCATAAAGCTTTTTGTACTCAAAATTTTGATGAAGTCGTTGGTCACGAATTTTTTTTCTAATACTTGGTGGCAGGAACATCCACGCAAACTGAATGACACAAGCAAGCTTGTCGAAATAACTTGATCTGACTGATTTTAATTTTTTTTTCAAACTAAGTAAATACGAGTACTTACTTAAATCTTGCGACAAGCTTTTGTATCATATAAATTGTGTAATGACGTTATATTAAGTTGATAGTAAAACTTTTGAAGGAACCGTTTATTTTATTCTTTTAAGCGCATTTAACTAAAAGCTTGTTTTTAAAAAACTTTTTTTTACTTTTAATTTTTTTTGTATATCGTCAGAAAAGGCGAACAAGTGTGTGGTATAATTTATTGCATATATGTATGTGGTTTCCATACTGTTTAAGTTAGAGCAAATTTTTTTTATTAAAAAATATTTGTGCAGCCAAATGCTGTAGGTACGGCCTAAATGGAGCCTCTCGGCGGGTTGGCTTCGGCATGAATTTGGACAAGACGAAAGTCATGTACAATTCGCACGTCTTGCCGAGTCCAATCCACATCGAAGGATCGCTTCTCGAAATTGTGAAGGATTATGTCTACCTAGGGCAAGTAATCCAGCTCGGTAGACACAACTTTGGGAAAGAAGCCGAGAGAAGGATCCAGTTGGGTTGAGCAGCATTTGGAAAACTCCGTCAAGTCTTCTCGTCGCCTATCCCGCAGTGTTTGAAGACTTCAACCAGTGCGTCCTGCCCCTCATGGTATATGGTGCCGAAACGTGGACACTGATGGTCGGAGTGGTCCACAAATTCAATGTAGCTCAGCGCGCTATAGAGCGAGCATACGGAGTCTATTTGAAGGAGGGGGTGTGGTGTTGCGAGACAGCGAGAGTTCAGTGCTTCGTCAACTTGTGACAATTATCACCCCTCTCGCACCGCGCAGCTACCTCAGGCAACGTCTCAGTTAAGCGGTCGGCCTATAAATATGACGCCTAGCACCGATTGGGAACCAAAAATACGATCTCCTATGTAAAACAAATTTCGAGAACGTATTTGTATTCGAAATTTGAGTTTGTTGAGGCCTTCATTCTCAGGGTAGTCAGATAGAAGATGCTGACCTCGTGTAGTTTTTAAAATTGATTGACGTTCAAAAGTGTTTTTACAGACGCCAGCACATCAAGCTACCCGCAACTGTCAAATTTTCCCAATCAACTTTCAACCTTATGCTTTAGGTATAAAGTTGAAAATCTATTAAAGAAATTTGACAGATTATAGTAGCTTGATGTGCTGGCGTCTGTACTATTATCAATAAATGAAACAAAATTCAACCAAACCGCACTATAATAAATAGAAGTACATTAAAAACTATCACAATTTTGTCCAAAATAAAACGCGGCCCGGCACAGCCGACGTAGAACCCGCGAAGCTTGCTATAAGTAGGCGTTTTGGGGGTCAACAGGGACATTACCCCATCCATGGTCTCCCGGCAAGTCGGCAGGATCTTTTCTACGGACAAAGCAAAGCCATCCAACCCATTGTCTCTTAGTTCGAACGTCACCACATAGCTGGAAACAGACATTTATTTATGTAAAAACAGTTGCGAAATTGCAGCCTGCAAGATAATTACGTAACACACATAAAGCTTTCCTTTTGTTTTGACATCTTCACCTTTTTCCTTTCATTTTGACAGTTAAGCTACGTCCATTGCGGTATTTCAGTTGCTTAGTGAACAAATTTTTCAAACTTATGAAGCAATGGATGTCAAAATGAAAGGCATTGCGATCGATTGCCATTTCATGTCATGTTTGTTACGCAATTAACACGCTGAATTTGTATGTGGTTACTGGCTGGTTTTTAGAGCACGGAATTTCCAGAAGCGTCTGGATCTGGATACATCAGTTTTTTTTTTAAATCGTGGCGCTGAAGATGCGGTGAGTGCACAACTTTTCTCATGGACGCCATTTAAAGCCGTTAGAATCTAGTCCACCCGAACAAGTGTATCATACGCCTATCATGTTACAAAGTTGTGTGTTTTGTTTGTTTTTTTTTGTGTTTGTGTGTGTTTGAGTATGCGACCAAGAAGAGAGCTTCTTGGTCGCATACTTCTGAAAGGCCAAACTCAAACTCAAAGCATTTATAAATTAAACCATTTACAGGCGCTTTTGAATTGTCAAGAAGTCTGTCAGTCAGAAAATATGAAGCTAGTTGCCCATTCCAAAGCGTGGGTACCTATGGAGAAGAACGGGCAAGAAACTCCATGGACACTCTTTCAAATTATATTTTTACAAACATATTAGTTATATCATTAAATTTGATTTTAAAATCCTAACTAATTTTTAACAATAGTTATCATGAGAGACTTGATTAACCACTCTAGGAATAAACCAAGACAAAAGAAAATGCATGAAATCTTAGACGGAAAAACAGTAACCAAACGCATCAAGAACCACAGGATGTGCTACCTCGCACATGTCTACAGGCGGCGCAAACCACACCTGCTGCATGCAGCAATGCAGTACAAGGCCAAATCCAAGAAGGTCGGCCGACCTATTTACACATGGAACGACAATTTAAAACAGGACATGAAGTACTTTGACAAGGATATCAATTTTTGGATGGATACAGCTGAAGACAGAAGTAAGATCAAGATCGCCGCTAGCGAGGTTTACGAAAAACCGGAAGGATAGTAGCGAAACTTCCGAAGATGACATTGAAAACAGAAACATCTAACACAACACAGCAGAGCGACGACATACAAGATAACCGAGAAAGCACTAGAACCCCGCCAAAAGCTCAACAATGAAGCTCGACCTTAACCAACCTGGCGGCAAGGTCACTAAAAGATGCCCATCCATAGATATAATTACCCATCTCTCCACTAGTCCAATGCTTGCTCTAGGATGCATATCCGGTAGGCTCTTAAATCCTTACCTATCCTTCGGGCACGTCTACCCTACCATTACCGCGCCCCCCGGTCTATTCCTTGATATGCAATGGTAGCTGTAGCACCATGAACATGAGGCTACAGGAGCTAGTGCGAATCTTGGGGTTCATTCGATTAATCGAGTCTGGTTTAACCATGCTGGGATCGGTGCAATTCATTCATTCATTCATTATTAATTATTTAATATTATAATGTGAAAGTAAGTTTGTTTGTTACCTTTTCACGCCTAAGCCACTGAACCGATCATCGTGAAAATTTAAACTTCCTAAAACAACAATACACGTGGCGCCATCTATTATCATAAAAAAAATGATTGGTGTTTTCGTCAGGAACAGCACATGTTTTCGGGATGAAAGGTACCTTATATCCGTTTCTGTACACCTGCCAACGTATATGCAAAATTTCAGGACAATCGGTTCTGTGGTTTAGGCATGAAAAGGTAAAAAACAAAGTTACTTTCGCATTTATAATATTAGTTAATATTGGATTTCACGCGGACGAAGTCATGGGCAACAGCTAGTTACATATATATTAGAATGATGTAAACAAAACAACAATCCGAAAATAAAATAATTAAAAATAAGCCGAAGCAGCTAAGTGATGACCAGCCCCAACTGACGGCGCCCGTTCACGAACATGATGCATGGATCAGCACCATTCAGCACAAACATTTTGAAGGGACCTAAATGATCCAACACACAAGCCACCGTCATGTCAGCGAGACACTTGAGTGAGCATGATAAGTCAATGAAAGACATATATATTACCCGGTAAATGGTAGCTCTATAGTACAGACGCTAGCACATCAAGCTACCCGAAATTGTAAAATTTTCCCAATCAACTTTGAACCTTATGCTCTAGCGATAAAGTTAAAAATATATTAAAGAAATTTGACATATTGTAGGAGCTTGATGTGCTGGCGTCTGTACATAGAACTCACATCTGTGCTAAGCAATCAATTGCTTCATATGTTCGAAAAATTCGACTGCTCAACAACGTAAATACCGCAATGAATGTTATTGAACTGTCAAAATGAGAGCCATGCTACTGTTAGTGTGTTATGCAGTTACCCCGCAGTGGTTAGACGATCGATGTCGAGACCTTTTCCCTTGTATGTACCTTGCCCACTACGACCAATTACATGTTAGTGACTACATAGTTACTGGGTGTAGTTACGTGGTCGACGGGCCTACGCTCACTCTTGACCAATGGTTGGTACTTACGGAATTTGATACTTCTTTTTGACCCAACAACCGCTGACTCCTGAAGTCATGTAACCTGTTGAAAGTAATAATGGACTTGGTTTTACTGTTATTTAAACGCTTTAAGAGCCATAATATG
Source organism: Hydraecia micacea (assembly GCA_914767645.1). Taxonomy (NCBI): domain Eukaryota; kingdom Metazoa; phylum Arthropoda; class Insecta; order Lepidoptera; family Noctuidae; genus Hydraecia; species Hydraecia micacea. Next base: position 3,275,858 of record OU611793.1, on the reverse strand, counting down.
TAATTTTGAAACATTGCTTGTTTGCAATAACTTTTTTTTTTCTTTAATGGTGGAAACGACAATAAAGGAGATGTTTCAAAATGGGCCAGGTCTATGTACAGTAGCTCATAAAAAAGAGAAAAATCCGTAGAATTCGGGAAAAATACAGATAATTCAGTTAAATGTATACTGTTGTGGGAGTGAATTGATATTTATCCATTATTTTTATCGACTTTCAATATGGCGTCTCACCGATTTAGTTACTCTGTGCTTAAAAACAATGACAGTAAACCATTGATCATAAAAAGAGACCTGTCAGCTGTCACAACAGTGTCACTTCACTTAAGAAATATTCCTGTCAAACGTCATTAATCAATCAAAATGACAGCTTACCGCCATTACGGGTTTTTGTTGTGTGTTGCAATTTCAAGTGTAATTTCTTGTGTTTACCAGCAAACCAAGCCATTTTAAAGTAATTGGACAATTGAGAACTGTTTTAAATGAATTACCCTATTTTTAAGTATAGTGTACAAGGACCTGGCCCAGGCTCCATACATTTTGAAACATCTCCTTTAACCGTGTGTATTTAATGACGTTCCCAGTCTGTATTAAAAAATTCAATCAAATATACATAATTATAATATGTCGCAGATGGATTGTAGAATCCGCTGTTTTACAAAACCGCTTGTTGTTTTACAAAACAGCTCCGTTATATAAAACAACTGAAAAACGTGTGATCTTGTTGTGTAACAAAAATATATTTTTTTGTTAGAAATTAATGTTTTGATATATTTATTTTACAGAATATCTTTTTATTAAGAGTAGTCAAATGTTGTTTACGTTTTGTCTCAAACCAAACTGAATAGGGTATAGTGTAGTATTGTAGTCTCCACATTGTATACAGGCTGGTAGGGAACATCGATGCGCAATCTGTAAACCTGAATTCAGTACATGATTCTAGACCGTAGTGTAAAAGTTGTTCGTGGGGTTATCAATAAACTGGCCAAGTGCGAGTCGGACTCGCACACGAAGGGTTCCGTACCACCGTTCAATATTTAACACTACATATATAAAAAAATCACGTTGGTGTATGGGAGCCCCCCTGATTTGTTTTATTGTTTTTTTTTAAGTGAATTATACAACTAAGTACCTATTCTGTAAATATTTCAAGCGTCTACCTGTTGCCATTATTAATATCGAGCAAAAAAGGGCAAAAAAATCGCGTTTGTTGTATGGACGCCCCCTTAAATATTTATTTTATTTTGTTTTTAGTATTTGTTGTTATAGCGGCAGCATAAATACATAATTTGTGAAAATTTCAACTGTCTACCTATCGCGGTTCTTGAGATACAGCCTGGTGTCAGACAGACGGGTGGACAGATGGACGGACGGACAGCGAAATCTTAGTAATAGAGTCCCGTTTTTACCCTTTGGGTACGGAACCCTAAAAAAGAAATAGCTGTTTCATAGAAAACTGCAATACCTAGGCGGTCTAAATGTCTGAAACAGCTTTTTTTTTCGGGATGTTTGAAATCACATCGATATTCCTGTATAAAAAAAATACATGTAGTTCTTACCAACTGTATCGTAGGCTGTGCCAGTAGAGTACGTGGTCTTATATCTATTTGCGATTTTTTTTGCGGCTTGCAAGCACATTTTTTTCTGGAAACAAAAAATCCAGTTAACACTCAATAACGGTCTGATGACGGAGTCAACGACCGCTAGTGTCGTATTTGGAAATCATGAGTAATTTAAAAAACGGATATATTTCACTGATCCCTTAAACACTTATTGGCCTTCTAAAGATGTACAGTAGGGGCCATAAATAATATATTTTTTTTATGGCCCCTACTGTACATCTTTAGAATATATTTTATTTAAATATATTTTTTTTTTTTTAACTAAAGCCAAAATTTAAACTCATTATCATTAGATAATGAGTTTAAATGTTGGCTTTAGTTTCTGATTGGCTCGGTTCGAACACTAATATGAAGAAAACAAAACTATATTGTTATCTTTTTCTAGTATTGACCCCACACACTATCACCTCGTAGTTATACTTGTGTGACAGGTAATTGTTTGCATTGAAATCACTCACACAGCAGGCGAATACGATCGTTCACGTGCTACTGGTTTTATGGCCCATACTGTACAATGGTAGAGCCTCTTTTTAAATTTCTGGCTTTTTGTCACAGTTTGGTCGCAGTGACAAAGCTAGCGTACGCCGACCAACCGCGCGCTAGCCGAGCGAGCGATTTGCTACATCCAAGATGGTCGCAGTTATTCGGCTGTTTAGTATTAATATTAATGGTTTATTTATAGAAAGGGGCATCTTTACAGTAAACACCTTAACAACTAAAATAGAGCACAGTTGCTTGTTTCTAGTTTGAACCTAGAAAGTGTATAAATACTAACCCCCTTACTAATAAACGTATTATATCAGATGAATAGTTACACATCGATTTCTCTCTTTCAGTCGTCAGTAAATTGAGTTTCGAAAGAAGAAGACAAAGCGTTGTGCAACTATGCAGACGCTATACAACGTTTATTAGTAAGTGGGTTATTGTATTCATATATTGACAATGAAATAGCAAAGTCCGACTTTGCTTAGGTAAATATCTAGCAATAATTAAATAATTATGTTAAGGCCAATTTCTCGTACTTAGAAAACGAAATCTTGTCAAATATTTAGACAAAACGAGAGGTTTTTTTTAACAGATTTACATGACTGACGTTTTGAAAATTTCGCTGTTTAAGGCATACCTACTGCCAGACGTTTTACATCTGCAGCCTGTGGGTCAGGTATATACGCAGAGAATAATGCTTTTTGAGTATTGCTGGGGCTTTTCGGGTGTTGCTGGGGCTTTTTGGGTGTTGCTGGGGCTTTTTGGGTGTTACTGGGGCTTTTTGGGTGTTGCTGGGGCTTTCGCGGTTGTGTAGTGCGCCGGACATGTTTGTCGAGGCTGGATAGATAGTTTTGAGGCTATCATGCGCAAAAGAACGACATCCCTAATGCGTAGGATACCTGGAAGCTCCAATAGCATCCTGAAGGTTAATGTGGAGAGACCAGACTGCCTTTTTCTGATGCACTGGTCCCATAGACATAGCTACGGGCCCGGTGCTAAAGATAAGATATTTATATTAATATTAATTTATGTAGAGAATTAGTTATGGTCATGTTTTAGTTTATTTTTGATTTAATTTGATTTTGTTTTAATTGTAATGTAATTTTGATTTAATTGATTTGGTTAGACATTTAAATAAACCTTTTTTACAGTCCGTTCAACCGATTTTGAATTCTATTGCGTTTGTGGCACGAAAAACAGCAGCGGCAGTAATCAGTTGGTACCTATTGTAACCACGTTTCTTTTTTAATACTATCCGGTTGAACGGACTGTAAAAAAGGTTTATTTAAACGTCTAATCTTATTTCAAATGTAGTATAAGTAAATTTAATTTTAAGTAAATTTTGATTTTAATTTTGATTTTAATATTGATTTTAAGTTTAATTTTGATTCAAACACTAACATAGTTTGTAAGTTCGAATACTAACTAATACAATATGGATGATTTTATTGAACTATTAGAATAAAAACGTAATTAAAATTACGGGAATTGTCCCTAATCTCTATTACAAGGTCCCCACTCACCACTTCATCAAAGTTATCCAAATGTTTCTTGCTATCGGCATACGGTATGATCATGTACTGTCCATAAGAATGGAAGGCGAGGTAATACTCAAGGTTAACGCTCTTGGACGCCACGAAGTTTTTCATAGCTCTGGTTTCTTTTTCAGAAAATGCCGACGGGCCGCAATAGGTTCCAGACGTCTTAACCCTACTTATGCCGACGGCTGAATAAATAAATGGAGATATTTCAATTTATTAATTTCTTTTCAAACTTTGCCATTTTAAGGCAAAGATCTCTTCGTCATCATCTGCCTAGCCTTTCCCCAACTATATTGGGATCGGCTTCCAGTCTAACCGGATGCAGCAGAGTACCAGTATTTTACATGGAGCGCCTGCCTATCTGACTTCCACAACCCAGTTACTGGGTAATACGAAACCCCTTGGTAAGACTGGTTGTCAGACTTTCGGGCTTCTGAAGACCCGTAACGACTGTCAAAGATCCACGAATGACAGCCGGGACCAACGGCTTAACGTGCATACCGAGGCACGGAGGGGTCTTGGTATGTAAAGATGGTCACCCCTCCATGGACCAACCACGGCAAGCGTAGCTTAGCCAGGACCTGATCGATCGACCCGTGTGGCTGTTATTACTAAGCCATGAGCCCGCTCTCGGCAAAGGACTGTTATTGAGTATATATCTATCTGCTGCCCAAAGACTTAAATTGCTAGATTTGCTCTCACCGTACGTAGTCACTCGTGAAAAAAAAAGTGTCCATACTGAGAAAAGTTAGTTCACAAATTATTAAATAGCGGTTCAATTACAATCAAGTCACGGCGCCATTGTATGTCAGAGGTGTCAACGCGTAACAGAAAATTAACTATATTGACGCGGTAGGGTAAATCTTAACGATGTAAACAATCTTCTCACAGACAAAAAAGACAAAAGACAAAAAAAGTTTTTGATGAAAAACTTACTTCCGAACGCATTGTCGAAATTTCGATTCAAATCTACTCCGTGTCCGTTACGATTTTTTCTCCAAAGCCGATCCTGGAACATACTTATTATTGTTAATGGAGAAATAAAGAAAACTAAACAGAAAATGAGAGAAGAGCAGTGGTGGCCCAGTGGTAACGACCGCGACTTACAAGATATAGGTCGTAGGTTCGAACCCTGACAGGCGCTTTACTTTGTGTAAATTATTTCATCACCACTGCTCTCAAAACGGTGAAGGAAAACATCGTGAGGTAACCACCATATTCTAGAACCAAAAATTCTAAGACATGTGACATTTAACAACCCGCACTGGGCCCGCATGGTGGATTACGGCCCACTCCCTCTCACAGAGAAGAGGCCTGTGTCCCAGCAGTGGGAACATTATAGGCTGATTATGTAAACAGAAAATGTTTTTCTGAATAAAATATCAGAGAGATAGAAGAAATTAGCCAAACAATATTGCACTTTTGTAGGAAACATCAGATTTTTTTTAATAACCTACGAAAATTTTCAACTTTGAGGAAAATTTCAGTCCAGGATCATGTAAAACTAAAAAATCCATGGTACCAGGCTGTGCGTCGAAGTCCATACCACCCTGTATACTAGCAAAAAAAGAGATCATTCAGTCATCTTTCGCCGAATTGTCACCTACACGTAAGGACCTAATGCCTGCGTCAGCAAATGGAGTTAAGCCGACGCGGCGCGGCGACGACGATATGAACAAATAAATTTCGCTTGTCGTTTCTGCAGTGCGGCCACCGAAATATGTTTATATGAGTTTATTTTCACGAAATCGCCATCGCGTCGCTGTCGCCTTTTTTTTTTTTTTTGGATGGGAAAACATCTAATGACTCCCCCCGCTCTGGGTGGAGCGGAAGGGAGTGTCAGACTCTTACTGACTAAAACCCACCCGTGTTCCTTCCTTAGCCCTTTATGTTCCGGGGCAGCGGTAACCCTTTCGGACGATCCCGCTACCCCGGCAGGCTTCGGGCCTGGCGGGCCCCTTCCTTAATGCTGACATCTCTTTGAGGCGCGCGTGGAACACATACGCGCCGTCCGGCACGGGGTCGCAGTGGCCTTAGTGCCGGCCTTAGCGTTGCTGAGTACTGGGCAAAACATATAATTTTACTTCTTTGAGCGCGTCATTGTCGTTTGATGCGTGTCGATGGCAAACGGTATTTGCCATCGACGCGCTAAGATGAAAAAGAAGAACAGCTATTGCGTTATTCTTGCTATCGAGCAAACTTTTTTTAGGGTTCCGTACCTCAAAAGGAAAAAAATGGAACCCTTGAAATGATCCTATGATCATTTTGTTGTCCGTCTGTCTGTCAAGACCCTTTACCTCGGGAACGCGTGGAGGTATTGAGTTGAAATTAAAATCATATACTCAGGTCTACAGTCCCTTGAAGCTGCAAAAAATTCAAATTTCTATGTTAAGGTGAAAACAGATACGGCCGTTTATGCTGCAAAAAACGTATATTTCGACTCTCAAGGGATTTAAAATTTATAGGGTACTTTCTGTTGACCTAGAATCACGAAATTTGGCAAGAAGCAAGGTTATGTAGCACAAGTAATGTGAAAAATCCGAAAACCATAAATTTGTAGTTACATTTAAAAAAAAAACGTGATAAACTATTTAGATACCTACACATTTGTACGAAACGCTCGGTGCGCGAGTCCGACTCGCACTTGTTTAACACGTAAAACAAAGCTGTATTGTCAAAATGAATGAGATTTTCATTCTATGAGTTATGCAATTCGGGAATTGGCCTTAACCCTTGAGGATGGGGATCCTCCCCACTTGGGACTTGTACTTACAGTGGTATGGCTATACTCATATCCATCAGGATTCAGAACAGGCACAAAATACCATTCGTAGGTCAATGCTATGTCCTTGAGTTCCTGATTTCCTGAATTCTGCGAGTGTATAATTTCGTGGATGAGATATGTCACGAAGGCAGGAGCGATCCACTCTCTAGCGTGGATACCGCCTTCTACGATCACCTTGGACCTGGAACATAAGCAAGCAAAATCGCCCTTTAATATTCCCAATCATGGGATACCAGGCCGAGGACGCCTGTACTGTGAGAGCGAGTTGGCCATGTGTCTCCAACAACGCGTGACCTGGTTTATCTTGCAGAATTAAAAAAAAAACATTGGTTGTATGTAAAGTCGGTTTACGGACGATAATTTTACGTGATAACGTCATAAGAAAACATCCGATCCTGCCTCTCTATCGCTTGTTCCGCGCTCTCGCTTGCACGCTCGGCTCAGGCGGAACGTGACAACGAGTCATGCTTTTTCGTGCGTCCAGCCGGTGTTCATCGATTTATAAGACGTTATCACGTCAAAAATGTCCTTTGTTGCCCAGGGCTTCTGTTGTAAACAAAAATAGACTGAATTAACACAAGCTATTTTATGCAAAAATCAGCGGGGTAAGTGCGTAATACACTAGCGGTAGGAATGGATTTCATTTTAACAGTTCAACAACATTCATTGCGTTATTTACGTTAATGAGCAGACAATGTTTCGAACATATGAAGCAATGCATAAGCAATGTCCTTCAAAACTATTTATATCATTGATAATGTGTTACGCAAGAAGGTAGCGTTACACGAGACAGTTATTAAGTTTATAATGTGAGAATCAACAGACCAATAGGTATATATTACTTTAATTACTGATATTGGCAAATGAATTGATAATAATTAAATATGTTATTAGCAGATTAAAAAAAATCATCTTATTACTCCACCAGTCAAAATAGGTTCAAATTCCACCGCGAAAAATGACGGTGCTATTTTCTAAAAATCTTACTGTGAAAAGTGATTCCACCTGATGGTAGGGATTGACACTGTTGATAACTCACTTTAAGCTCACTTCACCTAAGTTTTCACGATGAGCTTTCTACAGAATAGATCGGCAGGTGAAAACCAGCTGAAAACTCTTGATTAAACATTAAAGGGTGATAAGTCTACAAATACCTCATTTTACATCCTCTCAGGACAATTTTGACAGCCATGATATCTCTTTTCTCGTCAGTCTTCCCGATACTCTGAACTACCATTTCTGTGGGATTTGCTAAAGCCAAGTCAGAAATCCACTTATAAATGTCATCTAATCGGAAGAAGTTGGTCCAGTCGAAGGAGTCCATTTTCCTTCTGATGTAGGTCTTGACCTTCTGCTTATCAAAGGCTCTGAAAAAATGGTTTGAAAGAAACCATGAGGTAGGTATTTCAATTTTAATTTTTAAGTAAAGTATTTCAACTCAACTCAAAGCATTTATTTCAATTAAACCATTTACAGGCACTTTTGAATTGTCAACATTAAATAGACGGTCAGTTAGAAAGTTGAAGCTAGTTGCCCATTCCAAAACGTAGATCTCTATGCAGAAGAACGGGCAAGAAACTCCATGGACACTCTTTTAAATCAAGATATTACGAGAAATGTTGATGGTGTAAAGGTAGCTTGTTTGATTCTAAATTGCTAAATCAATCTGCCTAGCCTATTCCCAACTATGTTTGAGTCGGCAACCAGTCTAACTGGATGCAGCTGAATACCAGTAATTTCCATGGAGCGACTGTATATGTATGTGACCTCCGCATCTTAGTTACTGGATGACGCTACGGTTCCCTAGAATAGCGGTTCCGTCATATAGTATCTGTCATAAAAATCTGTCATTTTCATTATATTTAACACTAGCTGACCCGGCGAACTTCGTACCGCCTCAAAATCAATATATTATTATGACAAAATTAATTATCTTCATTATTATTTTTTTCCAGAATTTTTCCCATGTTTCAAAATCAAATCAATCAAAATCAAAAGTCATTTATTCAAACTAGGCTGAGAATCAGCACTTTTCGAACGTCAAAATTACATAAGACAGTCCCCCAAAACGCCCGCCCTTCGCCACTTCCTAGTGCTTTCGCTGGGAAGAAGAAATGGCGGAACAAACTCCCCAGCAGCACAGCTGTCTGTTCAGTTAGAAAATAATTTGATTTTATACAACACTATGTATGAAAAGTAATTAACGTTAACACAGGACATTAAATTACATTATTTGCCATAGGTTAGCTAGCCACGCCAATATACCAACAAATACAATAAACACTATATGTACTCAAGCAAAAAAAATAAAAATACCTAATAATAATTAAAAATGTAAACAAGAAAAAAAAAAAAACTTAGGTACTACCTAAATAATAGCCTCCAGGTATAAAGGGCGTGACAGCTTACATATTTATGCAATGCTGGGTTGTGTTTACATAGCTGTCACTTGAAGTCACAAATGATAAACTAGGACCATCTAAGCAAAATAAATAAACAAGTTATTACTAATAACAACAATAAAACCATGGTCAGCAAGACGACCAGTCACCACAAGCAGCACCCGTTCACGAGCATAACGCAAAGATCAGCCATTACCCCCCTCGCCATATTTGAGGGAAGGAGGCAACCCGACCCCCGACGCTACCGCAAGCAGTGACATCTAAGGGAGCATGACGAACTTGCTGCCGGTTGCTCAAGCAAGAATAATATTATCAATCGTAGAGGTCGCTAGCTAACCACATATTGCAATCAACTCATTAAAAAACATTGAAATGAGTAGATTATGTCAATATTTTTAATAGTAATAGTAATAGTTTTAATAGTAATTCTGCTATTAGGGACGGAGACAAATTTAACAAATCAAAGATCATAGAAATCGGTCCAGCCTTTCTTACGTTATAACTGGTGTAACTAACCCGACTTTGTTTTATTTATATAGATAGAAGACTAGCTGACCCAGTGAACTTCGCACCGCCTAAAAATAAAAAAGCCGTTCCATACAAAATGTTTGAGAAAATGAATTATCTTCAGACTATGTTTTATTTGTATTGATTAAGGTTAACAGGTTTTGTGATTTAACATTCACCTCAGTAACTAATAAACGTATTATATCAGATGAATAGTTACACACCGATTTCTCTCTTTCAGTCGTCAGTAATTTGACTTTCGAAAGAAGAAGACAAAGCGTTGTGTAACTATACAGAAGCTATACAAAAGTCAACTCAAAATGTGTAATTAAAAACATGTTTTAATGTTTGTAAAGGCGAAATTTTGCCTATGTAACAAAAATGTATCATGATCTGTGTACAAATAGAATAAGATTGTAAACACTATTGTTACAACCTTTGTAGTAATGAAGACCTTGAAAAATCAATCAATCAATGTGTGACCAACCTCACCGCTTTCTTAGGATACTGAACACGATGTTTGTCTATGTAGCTTAAATTGGTTTGTTTTTGTAGTGTTCTAGAAGATCTACTAGACACACTATTTATTGTTCTCCTTTGTCTCTAATATTTTTAAGTTGGATTTCATGCATACCTGTTATTTGCATGGTTGCTGAAATGCTAATTTTTGGTTGATATTTAATTTGAATTGTAAGTGACTGTGCTGTTGGTGTGCTTATTATAAATAAATACCCCTTAGTAAACTGGTCGTCAGAGTTTTGGGCTTCTAACTACCGCAAGGATTGTCGAAGATGTACAAATGACAGCTGGGACCATCGGCTTAACGTGCTTTCCGAGGCACGGAAGGCATGTTATGTCGTTATACATAAGGATAATTAAAGCAAAAAATATCTAGAAATAAATACCTACGACTAATAACGTGTAACGACTAAAAACGATAAAACAATTATTATTGTATTTATGACGTCACAAAATCGTTATGATCATCAAAACAAATATCTTTTAATCTTGTCATGATATTATCTTCACGTGGCAGAAAACCCACGCCAAATTTTTGATTAGATAAAAAAAAAGTTTTTAATTATTTTTACCTACCTTTTCCCTGATGACTTTTAACTCCTTATTTATGATTAGCAAATACAGATTTTGGTGAGCAGTACCTCAACAGAAGAAACTTGAATAGAAATTACTAATAATACCTACAAATCTACATAAATATAAATGAAGTGGTAATTGTGGCTAAGTAATACAGCCGTATGGATCGATCGATCAGGTTAAGCTACGCTTACTGCGGGTGGTCTGTGGATGGGTGACCATCTTTATATATCAAAATCCCTGCGTGGCTCAGAAAGCACGTTAAGCCCGACAGCCGGGAATCTTTGGCAGTCATTACAGCTCGTCAGAAGCCCGAAAGACTGACAACAAGTCTTACCAAGGGCTATCGTATTACCCAGTAACTGGTTATAGAGGTCAGATAGGCAGTCGCTACATGTAAAATACTGATATCAACTACATCCTGTGCGACTGGAAACCGACCCCAAAATTGTTGGGAAAAGGCGAGGCAGATGATGATGAAGTAAAAATGAAATAATGTTCATTGGTAAGCGCATAACTTTAGAACGGCTAGACCGATTTGGCTATTATTTGTTTTAAAATGTTTGTATTAGGTTTCTACGAAAATAATAATTACAAAATTTACCCGGAAAATGGGAGGATTTGGAAAAAAACTGAAAGTGTTTTTCTATTGGATTTTTCTATGAACTCATACAATTTTAAAATTTTGACACGTCAGCTAGTAACAAATATTAAGACATAATGAGTCTTGTTACTGTTATCCTTCATCATACAACTGTTGAGTAAGGGGCCGCCTCCACGAGTGAGAGAATCGCGGCGATATTATCGTCGTGCCACGTATTTCTATACACTCTCTTAAAACGTGTCTCCACACGGCGATATAATCGCGGCGAAAATTTGATGGCACGGCGAGACTATCGCCGCGATTCTCCCGCTCGTGGAGGCGGCCCCTAAAGGCCTTTCCCCATGACTTTGACGTCTTTTGATCCAGGGCTAATGTGGACCACTGGTTGTTAGTTTTGTCCAACTTGTCCTGCGTCGGAGTCTTCTGTTTCCCGATATCGACTAAACGGATTTGGATTAAATTTGGCTCATGGGTAGACCATGACAACATGATGACGCATGATTAGGACGAAATGTGGTTATACTATAACATCTGGGGAAAATTAACGTGATATAGTTACGTTGTTAGCCTGTTTTGTGTCCCACGGCTGGGCAAACCCCTTTTTTATTCCAAACCTCCCTGTCTTGTGCGATGTCTGGCCATATTGGCCGTGCAAATGATATTAGATCGTCACACCACCTTCGCCTTGGTCTACCTCGACGGCGATGTCCTGCCTCCGGCGTCCAGTGAGTGACGATGTTTGCCCATCTCTTCGGGATATGTTATGCAAAAAAAAGAGGAGGCTTACTTTTGTACATTTTCAAGGATCGTTGTCAAGTACAATCCACGACTTTCTGCTTCAGCCAAGAAACTTGGCTTAATCTTAGGATCAACGACAAATTCCACGGGCCTGTACAAAACGCCTGGATCCCTCCAAAAATTAAAAGAATCATTTTGGCTCATATTCTTAAAAAATTGCAAATGACTTTCTTCGACTGGTATCCCTCTAAACAAAGTAAAGTGATCATAATTTTTACAAACACAAAAATTTATACAAAACGTAAATATCAAAAAATATGTTATATTTGACTGCATTTTCGTTGATTTTTTCACAAACTTCTCAATCTGTACATTTTTTAATTTTCGGCCGTGACCGTTGAGATTTTACATTTTCATTTACGTAATTTGACACTAGGCATGACAGAAATGCGTTTAAAAAGTATTGACAAAAGAGTCTTACGTTGTATAGCTGTACAAGGATAATATTGCGAGTGGCCAATATCGGAACTAACGCCGCCATATGTTTTTTGAATACATTTTCATTACACAATATTGCAAAAATTGTATACCAACAACTCCCCCCTGTCAACGTCATTCGAGGGCCAAAAGATTCTTGTAGCAGTGCACTCATCAGCTGCACTTTTTTCTGTGGGTGTCTGATGATACCCACGGAAAAATGGCTGATCATCATTTCAACCGAAAGTGAAAGAAAACATCGTGAAGAAACCGGCATGTCCTAGAACCAAAAATTCGAAGACATGTGACATCCACCAACCCGCACTGAGCCCGCGTGGTGGATTACGGCCCGCTCCCTATCACTGAGAGGAGGCCTGTGTCCCAGCAGTGGGATCTTTATAGGCTGATTATGTAAGCAGCATGTCGATTCTGTAAAAATCTCACCGTGAAAACTTGCGTGGAGTGAGCTGTCAGTGTCATCCCACTGATGCTAGGGATTGACCAAGCAAACATTTATAATCATAATCGAGATTTTAATAATATTTTTTATGTTAATTCTATTGAAAATTTTATATAATTTCAAAGCTAGTATTTTAGTTGTCAAAACATTATTATTTCATGGGGGTTTTAAATAAAATAGCAGCACAGAAACTTAATGTTTTTTTTTTTTTTTTTTTTTCCTAGACTGACTAGTCAATATAGCCTGAGGCGTGAGCGCGTCACGCACTAACAGTAAATAAAATCTGTGGTGTCTGGGAGAAACCTGTTAAGTCCAAAAACGTATTTTTTCAGTATTAGACTTTTAAGGTTCAAGTTTAATTTATAAATCAGTTTGGTAAAGTCGAAAAAGCCAACCACCGCTACGATTCTCCCACTCCTATGATAGTTACACTTGTCAGCAATAGACAAAAATAAAATATGATTTTTTTTAATAACAACATAGTACCAAACTAAAAAATTACGAAAATGGATTCACGTTTAAGACAGCTAGACTAATGAAAATACGCATCGACATTGTTTGTTAGTTTGAGCGATGGTAGATCGAGTCTAGTAAAGACTAACAACGCTAATCTATTCAATTAGAAGAGATAGCCTAGTGTGTCAAGTCACCGAGTGCTAACGGTGTGCCTTGCTGACGCGTGACGGACCATGGTTAGACTTTAACCCCACGTAGTTTGTGTGGCGTGATCACTTCACTAGAACTAGTTACTAGTTAGACTGGAAGCCGACCCCAACATTGTTGGGACGCCTTACAAGTCAAATAAGTAAGAACAAATCTCCAATGTGATAATGACAGTGACTAACGCGCAAGCGCGGCGTGATCATCACTTCACCCGATTCACGACATTAAATGTCATGGGTCGCGTGAAGTGATCACTTCACGCGACCCATGACAATTAATGGCGTGAATCAGGTGAAGTGACCACTTCACGCGACCCATGACATTTAATGGCGTGAATCGGGTGAAGTGATAAGATCACGCCGCGCTTGCGCGTTAGTCACTGTCATTATCACATTGGAGATTTGTTCTTACTTATTTGACTTGTAAGGCGTCCCAACAATGTTGGGGTCGGCTTCCAGTCTAACCGGATGCAGCTGAATACCAGTATTTTACATGGAGCGACTGCCTATCTGACCTCCACAACCCAGTTACTGGGTAATACGATACCCCTTGGTAAGACTGGTTGTCAGACTTTCGACCTTCTGACTACCCGTAACGACTGTCAAAGATCCACGAATGACAGCCGGGACCAACGGCTTAAGGTGCTTTCCGAGGCACGGAGGGGTCTCAGTATGTAAAGATGGTCACCCATCCTCAGACCAACCGCGGCAAGCGTAGCTTAACCTGATTGATCGATCTGTGCGGCTGTTATTATTTAGCCACAGACCCCTCTACGCGTGCAAATATATTATTGTAAATAGATACCTACTTAGGTAACTCGCCGATGCCACTATTAAAAGAACATTAATCAAATAATATTACAAAATTCAACGGTTCAATCGACACTCGCTCAGCTCGCAATCAGAGTGTCTCCCGTAAAAATAACTAAGACCCGTATTTTTTATGCTAGTAACCCTTAAATGAAGAAGTGGTTGGTGGCAACCCTACGCCGAAGTGATGTTGCTATGGTTACGAGATTCTTGGAAGTGAATTCGTAATTCACTTCCAAGAATCTCGTAACTACATTCCGAATTGCACTGTAATCGTTTACAGCTTGCTTACACTTTGACCCCAATTATTCTGTACGGTATAAATTACCTATTATTCCCCGCATAATCTTACCACGCCGTACGGTTGTCAAGCGTGGTATTTTGACAGTTCAAACCGGTTTCGTTCATTAAATTGTGTCATAGAGAATACGTAAATAGCAGATATGTATTGATTATATAGGTAAGGAATTGATGTGGTTTCGAAGTAAAGAATCATTAAGTGGGTCATATTGAATTAGGGCCCTTTTTCCGAATTAGCGTGAGCGCGATAACCATGTCCCGTAAGTCGACATAGATGACGTCATGGCATGCGCCATCTTCCGATAACGGCGACCATGCCCTAAATTAATAATCATCACCGCGGGCGCTGTCACAAATGAATGACAGCCTGTTGTGCTGTTTTGTTTTGAGTCGCATCATAATATATAGCCTTTAAACTAACGTGGCATTTTTTAAATCGTGCTTCCGCCAGTACAGTCGCCACCTTAACAAAGATGAAGAAATTCGTGGTGTATACACAAATAAATACTATAATCCAACCATCCAACCATTAGTACCTATTCAAGTGAATATAGTTTAGCTGCCATAATAGTGATTTATCTAAATCGGAACGCTAATTACTTATGTGAGCGCTGTGCCGAGCCATAACTCCCGCCGCGCATGCGCGTTAGGTATCAAACTAATTTTTTTTAATATCCAAGTGAGCGCTGTGGGTGATGATGGCTTAATTCGGAACGAGCCAGAATTCACGCGCATGCGCGGCGTGAGACTCACGCCGTGAGTCACGCCGCGCATGCGCGTTAGACGCAAATCATCTAACAGGTCGAGGCTAAAAAACATAAAATTTGGGGACTTCGAACATTCAAACTCCACCACATGGGCAGTGAATAATACATCATTTAATTATTTGACGAATTCATCCATTGTCCAAGTTAAATAAGTAGTGGTAATGAATTTTTTTGATATCTAATGTCGAAGTTTCGCGCCAATCGTGCGTGTTTACATTTTTACTTTTCACAAATTTCACACACACACATGTAGATAAGATTTAAAATGAGACAAATATTATTGAAAATATTATGAACGACACGAAAATGCCCAAATCTTAACGTAATATTAAAACACAGGTCCAATAACACTTATTGTTCATTACCACTACTCAATTTGTGTTCAAAATCGCCGTCCATTATTGTTTTTTTTTTATCGAAATGATGTGCGAAAGCGATAATCCTAAACAATTTTTTTTTTATTTCGATTGACTCGGGTAATTAATATGTCGAATATCGGAAATCGATACTCGGAAATTGAAATAAAATTATTTTAAACATTAAAAACAATAAGCATTGTTAATAATAATGACTTATGCTTTTTAATGTAATTTTAATAGTTTTTTGGACATTATAATTATTGAAACTGAGTCAATACCTGAGGACCTTTGACCATAATAGTCATTTATTGAACTTCGCGCCGAATTGTTTCTATATTTGAATATTTATCTTCGGAATGCGCTCGCCGCTTAATTTTTTTTTATTTATTGTACAATTATTTATTTTTGATACTTTCTAATAGTTTGCTACAGAATGCCCAGTATACATTTTTTTAGGTAGGCTTAGCAAAAGATAGGGAATGATGATTATTAATTGTATAAATTGGGTATTCCGCAATCACTTTACATTTCAATATGTTTTGTTAGTTGTATGAGCTTGTTAGTTTTTGTTTCTATTAGTTTACTTGAGTACCTAATAAATTGTTTCTTTTTTGTGGTAGGTTACCAAAGAAATTTAAAAAACTGACCATGTTTATATCGGACCACGCACAGTCGGCACATTGAAAGGTTCCGTAGTTGGGTTGAATATTTACGCATGCAAAATGCACATAATTAATTTGATCAACTGCAAATATGTTTGTATTTCATAAACTCATCATTCATAAGTTCATAACGTACCCATAAATTAAAGTGCCGACCAGAAAAGAAAAGTACTGTTTTCTTATGGGGAATAACATCTTGAGCATTTCTTAGATATTATTACAGCAAAAGTCTGCAATTAACCCCTTGGCTGCTATTTGAGACTGAAAATGCCAAAAATCTTATTTTTATAACAACTGTTTTAAGCATAACTTTTAAAAAATACCAACTTTAAATTGAATATAACATCCCGAACATGCTTAACTTTTTTTTGTTATTATAAAAATATATTTATGACCCTCACGACAAGCCTTTTCATTTGATATATCACACGGTACCTACAGTAAGCAAAGCTTTTTTAAATTTTCTATGTGACCCCAAAAAGTAAACCCATAACCCGACATTTTAATGTCGTGAATCGGGTGAAGTGATTACGCCACACAAACTACGTGGGGTTAAATTCTAACCATGGTCTGTCACGCGTCAGCAAGGCACACCGTTAGCACTCGGTGACTTGAAACACTAGGTTATCTCTTCTAATTGATTATATTAGCGTTGTTAGTCTTTACTAGACTCACGACATTAAATGTTGTGAATCGGGTGAAGTGATCGCGCCACTCAAACTATGTGGGATTAAATTCTATGGTCCGTCAGCCAGGCACGCCGTAAGCACTCGATAACTTAACACAATTATCTCTTCTAATTGAATAGATTGGGTTACCAACGCTGAACATCGTCGCAGTCTTTTCTAGACTTGATCTACAATCGCTCATAATAACAAACAAATAATGTCGATGCGTATTTTCATCAGTCTAGCTGTCTTAAACGTGAATGTTTTATTTTATTTACTGTTCGTGCGTGACTCGCTCGCGCCTCAGGCCATAATTATAAGGACTAGTCTAGGGAAAAAAATATATAAAAAAACAACATTGAGTTTCTGACTAAGATTCTGTTTTGCTATTTTATTTTAAAACCCCACAAAATATTAATGTTTTGATCACTAAAATACTAGCTTTGAAATTATATAAAATTTTCAATAGAATTAACATAAAAAATATTATTAAAATCTCGATTATGATTGTAAATGTATGCTTGGTCAATCCCTAGTATCAGGTGGAATGACACTGACAGCTCACTCCACGCTCACTTCGCCTAAGTTTTCACGGCGAGATGGTTACAGAATCGCAGTGCAGGGCCCTAATAAAAAGGTATAATTGTCTTTTTTGTGTTATTTCCTATATTTTCTTGTACCTTTGAAATATTCGAGTAAATTGCCCATTCAGTATCCGGATTTTTTTTTACTATAATTTTATATAAAAAAAATTGCTCTATATTCATGTGAAGACCTTATAATCCACATAAAGACCGGCTGTCATCAATTTTGATTGCTGATTCTTATATTGTAGGCACTATAAGTAAGTGTTCCTAATAGAATCAATTAATTGAAAAATTATAATAAAATAAAACTAGTTTCTGATTTATTTCTTTGTATTCACCCATCTATCTATCTGAATGCCAAATTTGAGCTTTCTAGGTCATCTGGAACTGTGTTAGAGTTTTGATCAGTCAGTGAGTGATAAAAATGTCGATTTTTAGACGTTAATATCTAAATAACCGTTTGAGTTGTGTTTATGAAATTTGGAGCACATATGTATCTCGCAAGTCTCAAATATATGAGCCAAATTTGACATGTTTATGTGAAATAGTTTTTGAGTTACGAGGGGGCCAAAAGTGGCTCCAAATGGTTCGTGTAATATTACACACGGTGCTGCTCCCCAGTTCTGTTAGCTTGAATTTGGCTTGATACGCTACCGCGTGTCTAGATACCAAAATGTTAACATCGTATTCGTATAAAACTAATTTTAACATTTTGCTAAAGAAAACACTCATTTCATCATAGGTACAGTCAACAGCAAAAGTAGATGATCAAAATCAGAAATCCAATACTAATGAACGGAGTTCGCGTCAGAACTGTGTGGCGTCGAAGTGATTCAAAAGTATGTGATTGTAAATTATACCAAACATTAACTACTAGTTCAGCTGCCATATATTCGTGATCAGTTTTGACTCCAAAAGTTATAAACTCAATTCGCATCAGAACTAGGAAGTGAAAAAAAATTTCAAAACTAGTGAACAGTTAAAATCAACAATTAAATGATGAAACTGAGGCCACGTAATCATGAGGCAAATAATTCATCCATAATTATTTTTTAATTATCCCAGTTATAAAAAATATTGCTATTATTATTAATTAGTAATACAGGCTGTAATTTTAATCACCGTTTTCCTCTTAAGGGGTCATTGTACTCATCATTATGTGCAACTTTTACTATGAGACCAAAATGAAATCGAAAAAAAAAATCAACTGTTCCCTACATTTATGTTCGCATAACTCGTCAAAATGTAGGGAACAGCAGATTTTTTTTTTACGATTTCAGGTTTTGTCCCATAGTAAAAGTTTTTCATAATGATGAGTACAATGACCCCTTAAGAGGAAAACGGTGATTAAAATGACACCCTGTATTATTGAAAATTTATTGACTACTAAATAATTCATACATTCAACTATTATAAATGTTCAAGAAATATAATTTTCTTACGTTTTTAACGGAAATCTGCTTTAGTATACTAATTTTGAACCCTGGGAAGGGTAGGTATATAATATTCAGGATTATATTAAAACTATTCTGCTCATATAAGTAACATTGTTTTCTGTGGGACCGAAATTTGACGTTGGGTTCAAGATGAAAAATAATCGTCACATATTTGTTTATTATAATCAAAAATTACGTAACTAAAAAACAAACATAGATAACAATTTTAATTGTAGATATGGAACAAAATTTTTATCACTTATAATATGATCTTTATTTTTTAATTCATATTAGAACAATTTTATAATCGGCATATCCAAATCACGGATTAAAGTCAGTAACGGGTGTGTCCCCCGTTATTATCTATTATCGCTTGTAGTCTTTCCCTCATTGAATCCACCATATTTTGGCATACATTCGAACCTCTAAATGATTCCCATATTTCAACCACATGACGTTGTATATTCACCCGGGTGCGGGTGTATCTGAGTCCCACTGCTGAATCATGAGGCCCCAGAGATTTTCAATAGGGTTTATGTCTGGGCTTTTTGGGGGAAAGGGAAGAACTCTTATGATTTCACGATTATTTTGAAACCACACATTTCAGATTCGTGCAGTGTGCACTGAGCTGTTGTCATGAATAAATGAGAAAGGCACAAGATCTGGGTGGGAAATATTAACAGTGGGTATGAGCGTGTCTCGAATAATTTCCAAGTAGTTTTGACTGTTTAAACGCCCTCCCATTTCAACTAACTCTCCTGGTCCAGCAGCGGACATCCATCCCCAATAGCCAATATTAATTCGTCCACTACTTCTATTAGGAACAATATTTTCTTCATGGTAGCGCGTGTTATTTATTCGCCATAGTGTGAGGCGACCCTGTTCACTCGAAGAGAATGTTTTTTCGTCTGAAAATATTACATTTTGAAAATCAAAATCTAAATATCTTTGCGCAAAATTTAGTCTCTCTTGTTTGTGCAAGGATGATAATGATAATTTCCTTGCTGGCTGACGGTGCCGTAATCCTGCGTCCTTTAAACGTCGACGAACAGTGGTCATAGACACTCTCATATTAGTGGCGATATCTCTGATTCGCGTAAACCCATCATTTCTTATCCTGTTTGCAATGTCTCGATTTTCCGTAGTTGTTGTGCAACGAGGACGACCGGACTTTCTTTGTATGTTCACGTGACCCTCATTTTCCCATCTTCTTATCCAAAGGTGCACAGTATTTCTCTGAAATGAACAATATAATGTATATTATTATCATAATATATTGGATATATAAATGTAGATATACGTTATTACGTAAAAATGTAGCACTCAGAATATATATTATCCCCTTACGAATTTCTCAAATTTCGAATTTTCGATTTTTTTTTTGTCTCGGTGTGGCGGGCGCAGGGCAGTGCTAGACAGTAATTACTTGGTAACTGTTTGGCACTGCTCCTGTCCATGGGCAGACGTGGCGCTTACAAATATATCTAAATGTTACTAATAGTTTTTAAACTAAGAAAAATAGTAATTCTAATTATACTGTGCTGATCTATGCGTCATGTTCGTGAACGGGCGCCGTCAGTTGGGGCTGGTCATCACTCGGCTGCCTCGGCTTATTTTTATTTTTAATTATTTTATTTTTGGATTGTTGTTTTTTTATATTATTTAATATTTGCTGTACTCTGGACGCTTTTAACGCATACGTCTTTTTTTACATCGTTCTCACATATTATTATAAATTCAACATTAATGATGTAACTAATATTTTTGTAAAAATATAATTTAAAAGAGTGTCCATGGAGTTTCTTGCCCGTTCTTCTCCATAGGTACCTACGCTTTGGAATGGGCAACTAGCTTCATTTTATTTTTGACTGACCGACTTCTTGACAATTCAAAAGTGCCTGTAAATGGTTTAATTGAAATAAATGCTTTGAGTTTGAGTTTGAGTTTGAGTATAGGTTTAATCTGGACTAGTAGACTAAACTGACAGGTTTAATTTAAATGTGTCTTCACTTTTTTCCAATCACCAAATGTTAAGAGATATTCCAATAAAGAAGTAATGAATGCTTGCTTACCGTGACACCTACTCTTCTCATTATATCACTAACACTCAATCCGTCTTCATGCAATGATATAATTCTATGTCGTTCATGCTCTGTTATATGGTGTGTCATATTTTTAATCTATTAGTTCTTGGCTATAATAAATCAATGCAATAGATAACAGACGCACTCAACGCTAACAGTGCGACAAAAGCGCAACAAGTCAATATAAGTTGGTAATGCCCTAAAGATAAAAATATCAATCTACCGCCCGGTTTTAATATAATAGACAAAGATGACGTTTCGTGTAGACAGTACTATGGCAGCAAAGTAGAAAGAGTCAACTGCACTTTTTACAAAATTCACTCTTTTACATAATTCGAATTCTTTGTTTTGTCATAGTTTTTTTTTCTGTTTGATTCTCATTTTTTACTGATATTAAGTCACGTATATAAGGAGGGTTCATGGCTAAATAATAACAGCCGCACAGGTCGATCGATCAGGTTAAGCTACGCTTGCCGCGGTTGGTCTGTAGATGGGTGACCATCTTTACATACCGAGACCCTTCAGTGCGTCGGAAAGCACGTTACGCCGTTGGTCCCGGCTATCACTCGTGGATCTTTGACAGTCGTTACGGGTCGTCAGAAGCCCGAAAGTCTGACAATCAGTCTTAACAAGGGGCAACGTATTACCCAGTAACTGGGTTGTGGAGGTCAGACAGGCAGTCGCTTCATGTAAAATACTTTATTCAGCTGCATTGGTTAGACTGGAAGCCGACCCCAACATAGTTGGGAAAAGGCTAGGCAGATACGTATGTAAAGACAACTACAACAATTTTTCTCTAAGTGTCAAATAAAAAAATATTACAGTAATATTGGCCGTAACTACTTCCTTGGTAATGCCCTATTAACTAAATGATGTAAAATACGAGAAGATAGGTTTGTTCTTCTATTAATTATCACAGTTTTGCGTTCAAAACGCTCTCCAGTAAAATCGTGATTTTGTAGATAACCGTATATACTTTGTGACCGTTGAGTAGAATGTGCTGTGTACTGTGTGTACTGTACTGTGTGTGTACTGTCTTTAGCATGGCGATTATAAAATCTCTTCACTACCTTAGACAACTGTCAGTTGTCAGTGTCATTTTGACAGTTGAGGTAGAAAACTTTCTTCTTAAATAGTCTACATAAAAAAGGATCGTTACAAACGAAAAACAAAATAACAGATTGTACAAAGATTTCTACGGCGCGATGTCAAAAATGGAGAAACGAAATGTCACTGTATAGAAAGAGCTATGTCTATTCTTCGTAGAAATAGAAAGCGTCATGCTAAGCCTGCGGGCAAAAGCAATCATTGAGTTATGATTTTGTATCGCATCAGCTACTTTTGAACATTGACATAAATTCACAAACATGCAAAGATAATAATATTTATTGAATTATCGTTTTGTATCGCATCAGCTACTTTTGAACATTGACATAAATTCACAAACATGCAAAGATAATAATATTTATTGAATTATCGTTTTGTATCACATCAGCTACTTTTAAACATTTACAGTACTTACAAAAAAAAATAAAAAAATAGTGAAGTTTTTCAATTATATGATTTTTAACCGACTTCTGAAAAAGGAGGAGGTTATCAATTCGGATGTTTATATATATATTTTTTTTATGTATGTTCGGGCATAACTTCAGACGGATTTGCAAAATTCTTTTTTTGTTTGAAAGGGTATACGCTCGTTGTGGTCCCATTGTCACCAAGTCAGAATCTGAACAAAACCTGAAATCGTAAAAAAAAAAATCTGCTGTTCCCTACATTTTGACGAGTTATGCGAACATAAATGTAGGGAACAGTTGATTTTTTTTTTTCGATTTCAGTTTTGGTCTCATAGTAAAAGTTGCACATAATGATGAGTACAATGACCCCTTAAGAGGAAAACGGTGATTAAAATTACAGCCTGTATTACTAATTAATAATAATAGCAATATTTTTTATAACTGGGATAATTAAAAAATAATTATGGATGAATTATTTGCCTCATGATTACGTGGCCTCAGCTTCATCATTTAATTGTTGATTTTAACTGTTCACTAGTTTTGAAATTTTTTTTCACTTCTTAGTTCTGATGCGAATTGAGTTTATAACTTTTGGAGTCAAAACTGATCACGAATATATGGCAGCTGAACTAGTAGTTAATGTTTGGTATAATTTACAATCACATACTTTTGAATCACTTCGACGCCACACAGTTCTGACGCGAACTCCGTTCATTAGTATTGGATTTCTGATTTTGATCATCTACTTTTGCTGTTGACTGTACACTCATTTATAATTCTGTGAATTAAGTATGCAACATCATAAGATTTGTATACAACCATTTTGTTTTATTTGGTACCTTCTTGACCATTACAAGATTGACACTCTTTTGTATTTATCCTGTTGATAGATTCTGTAAATGTGAGGACTTTGTAGGCCTTGTAGACTTTAGATCTGTAGACCATTTTATATTTTATCAAGTATCTGGTATTTGTTGACAGGTCTACGCTGTCCTCACATACCTACTGTAATTTAAAATATTGTAAAATCCAATTATTTTTTAAAAGAGTAAACGTGGAGTTTCTTGCCGGTTCTTCTCCATAGGAAACGACCAATTGGAATTGTGCACCTAGCTTCTGACGTTTCATAAGTGTCCATGTAGGTTTATGTGAAATAAAATATTTTGATTTGATTTCTGACAAATAAATTAATAGGTAAATATAGGTGTCGGTATCAGAGTTGAAGTGAAAGGTGAATTTTAATAGATTAAATTAGTGATATCAGAATGCTCTCGCATCGATACTTGTTGCGATATCATTATCACTGAAACTCAGCTCTGAAACCGATACGTACTTAAACTAAAAATAACTGACAGGGAAATAATAAATACTTAAGCTAGATAAATGTAAAGGAGATAGGAAGGTATATTTTTTATAGGTAGGTAGTCAATAATCGAATAAACAATCATTAATCCTTTTTAAAATATAATGTACAGACGCCAGCACATCAACAACAACAATCAACCGTTCCTTCCTCGTGGTCAAACTTAATGGTCAAACTGATTTGACCACGAGGAATTCTGTTCCGGAACTTACAATCTATCAAATTTCTTTAATAGATTTTCAACTTTATCGCTAGAGCATGAGATTCAAAGTTGATTGGGTAAATTTGACAGTTTCGGGTAGCTTGATGTGCTGGCGTCTGTACTTACTTATTTATCTTAATAAAATTGAAAATGTCTCGATTGACGCACCATAAATCTTGGTCACCCTTCTTCTAACTAGCATTATAGGTTATACATTCTGTAGGTCGTGAAGTTCATACATTAGGACTTGTGTCCGTTTCAATGGCGCGGCACTCGGTGAATAGTATGCTTACGCCGGGAGCAGCAAACACTGCGTTACCGTGCTTCGGGTGACAGATCTCGACGATAAGCGCAAGTCCAGGGATGTGTGGCCGGCTTTGGGTTTCATCTCGATGGGTCTCTTGAACGCAAAGAATGTCGCAGTGAGTTTTGCGGTAGAAATCAGAAAGAATTTCAGATTTGTCACGAGAGAACCCTTCGATGTTAATCGAGACTACGCACAGAGCCGTTTAATATCGTGCCCCGCGTGTCCTGTCAGCTGCACGTTACAGGAATTGATGGACGCTAGTGATGGCGCCAAACAAGTAGCCGAATTCTGGGCCGAGTACATTTAGATTGCTATCGACACGCTAAGAAGAAGAATGGCGCGGCCATGATAAAATAAATGAAAAAAAAAAACATTCCAAGATTTTGTACATGCATACTGTCTACATTTTCTTCGAAATCGTATCAATGGTTAGCAAAAAAATGGGACCTCTACTAAGATCCGTTTAAGAGAACTGCTTGGCTCCACGTTTCGACCGCGCGGCCATGGTTAAACCTTTACAACTTTCTGTACACCGTGTTCCGGACGATATACATTTTCGACCTGATGTTCAGACCATTGGAAATAAGCATTTTTCATTATGGACACATTAATGAATTCTTATTTTTTACTTTTTGTTAATTTTCATACAAACTAAATACCTTGACGTAAATCACCCGATATGCGTGCCCCTTTATCCGAATGGGCAACAACGTAATTTTCATTCATATGATTTGGCGGGGTAAAATAACTGGTATTCAGCTGCATCCGGTTAGGCTGGAAACCGACCCCAACAAAGTTGGGAAAAGGCTAGGCAGATGGATGGATTTGGCAGGCTGAAAGTTGTCTCAGCCGCTGTGTCGAACTTTTGAAAAGCGACTGAATCGCCGCGTTTGGCGTTTTTAAGTGTGCGGTGTGGAATGCTTGGTCGCTGTATTCAGCTCCTAAAAAGCGGCTAAATCGCCGATCGCCGATGCTAAAAGTAGCGTATGTGCTTTGGCCCTTACATTTGCCAATTCGAATTCTCCTTTCATGAACATTTTAATTTTGTTTGTTTCATGACGAATGGAAAATAATAACCAATTGGAAGGCCTGGTGGCGCGGTTGACAACGCAGTCTACTTTAGCAGTAGTTTGGCTCTTAAATATCAGTAAACATTGAAACCCTCTCTCTCTCACCACCACCCTTGGTTGACTGGTAGAGAATGCCTAAGGCATTAAGTCCGCCTTTGTACCTTTTTTGTGCGAAAAGTTTAAATAAATAATAAATAAACCCTAAAATACAGAAAAAAAAACGTATTTAAAACAACATGATACAAAAACATTTATTTTAAAAGTAAAATAACAAAACCAGTACAAAATAAGTTAAAAATAACCGCTGTTAATTCCTGGGCTCTATTAAGGGAGTTTTTCAATTTGACGCGCCTAGGTTTGGCGAGTATCAGTTCGGAGATACCAGCTGTAGTTTCTTCACATGTGGGTATGATTTCGTAAGGCGGGAGTGCATGGCCGTAGGACCCGTTGTCACGTAGCAGGAACGTGAAGACGTATCTGGGAACAGAGATGGTTACACTACGGGGTAATTGGGTTATTCCGTTTATCCACCCCAAAAAATGAATTATTCCCCGTAGATATACACTTTCCTCGTAGAGACACTTTTGAAAAAATCTCGCTTCTGTTCCTTATAGATTCACTTTCGTTTAGTACAGCAAAACAGAAAGGAGTTAAGGTCCGGCCGCGCTAAATTTGCCAAAGATGTGAACAACAATGGCCGCTCGAAATTGATCACCCTAAGGTGGATACGCGGAAACGCATGTTCGAGAATCCACGCTAGCCCTAGTTGGATAAACGGAATTTAAAGGCTTAGGGTGGAATCTCGGACTTGCGTTTCCGCGTACCCACTTCAGGGTGGATTTTTTTTGGAGTGGATAAACGGAATAACCGGGGTAATTACGTAACATACTAACAATTGCAATGGAGGGGGGCTGGGCTTGTGGCGTAGGAGCCACATACTGCGTGGCTTTAAGTCTTTGGACAGCCGGGTTTATATAGATAGATATACTCAATAACCTCTTATTAAATATGATTAATTTTTAAGAATGCGTGTTTTTGAAAACTTATTGTAAGTACCGTAAAATGGGGTTACATTGATAAATTTTGATCAATTTTAAAATTCGAGGTTAAATATTTCTGTACTAAGAAGGCTGAAAAATTAACAAAAATAAATGTAACATCGGTTTTTTGGGTTGTATATGTTTACATTAAAGTAATATTTTTGGACACTCCTTTTTGAGAAATAAAAAATAATAATCATCGTGATTAGCTTCATACTGACATCGGGGATACTTTGATCGCACTAGTTTTTGGTAAGTATTTTGATAGTAACCCCTTACCCAAGAAAAAACGAAATAATATCGGTCCACAATTTTTTGTGCTGCAGTTGTTTTAAGATGATGGGGTTTCTTTAATAAATACAATTATAACAGATTTTTTTGTTCAAATCTATATATTTAAATGTAATAAAATTTAAGTTAAGTTAAGTTTTTCTTAAGTCGAAAGTTATTATCAAAGTAAACCCGTAGTATCAAACTAACCCCATTTTACCGGTACTTATTATGATTAATAATTAGTCTTAAGTTGTGGTAAACAATGTAACATTTACGTCGGAAATAAATTCTATTCTATTCTATCTATATAAACCCGGCGTTTACTTTGCCTAGAGGGGGCTTGTGGCTTAGTAATAATAGCCGCACGGGTCGCTCGATCAGGTTAAGCTACACTTGCCGCTTTTGGTCCGAGGATGGGTGACCATCTTTACATACCAAGCCCCTTCCGTGCCTCGGAAAACACGTTGTGCCGTTGGTCTCGTCTGTCATTCGTGAATCTTTGACAGTCGTTACGGGTCGTCAGAAGCCCGAAAGTCTGACAACCCGTCTTACCAATGGGTTTCGTATTACCCAGTAACTGGGTTGTGGAGTTCAGATAGGCAGTCGCTCCATGTAAAATAGTGGTACTCAGCTGCATTCAGTTAGACTGGAAGCCGACCCCAACATAGGTGGGAAAAGGCTCGGCGCAGATGGTGACTAACAATTGGAATGCCTTTCTTTTGACAATTTAACAACATTCATTGGGTTATTAACATTGTCGAGCAGACTAATTTTTCAAACATGCAATGCATTAGTGTGTGAAAGTGACACACACTTTCTAATCCCGGATGCAGCTGAATACCAGTGTTTTACATGGAGCGACTGCCTATCTGACCTCCACAACCCACACAGTTAGTTCAGCTAATGGGAAGCACGATACCCCTTGGTAAGACTGATTGTTAAACTTTTAGGCTACTAAGGCCCGTCCACCCGTCCGCCATTTTGTTTCATATTTAGCATTCCAAGAAATAAGAAACAAAAAATAATCCGTTCTTAAAAAAGTGAATTACTTCACGTCAAATCGTTTCTTCACCCAACTGGCACTGTTGCCGGAAATACGCAGGCCTGGTACAAAAAAAAAAAGAATTAATAAATCATTTATTTTCAGACAATGTCCATTCCCTTGTTACGTTAGAAACATAAAATTGGCATAATAATCCCACATAGGTACACAATAAAATAATACTCAGACATTCAAATCAAATAAAATTAAAATACACACACATGATATTCAAATCAAATCAAATTTATTAAATAATTAGCTCACCCCACGAACTTCGTACCGCCTCAGAATTAAATAATGTGACAGTTTAATAGACACGTGGCGCCATCTAATCATACTAACGTTTATTGTTTTTTTTTTCTATTTTTGTGTGAAAATCTTAATGCGGTTCACAGAATACATCTACTTACCAAGTTTCAACAATATAGTTCTTATAGTTTCACAAAAAAGTGGCTGTGACATACGGACGGACAGACAGACAGACATGACGAATCCATAAGGGTTCCGTTTTTTGCCGTTTGGCTACGGAACCCTAAAAATGGTCACGACCAGATATTTTATAGTTGCGGAGAAATGCGTGGACAAACATACATACATACAATACATCTATAAAATTTTGTATATTTGTTTAGAAGCCCTAAGGGCCGAAACACATAACCGCGTTGCGACGCCGCAACGCTATAATCGGCAGTTTGCGTTGCGGCGTTGCGAAAAAGAGCGTTTTATTGTCGTGTGGTAGGGTAACCAGTTCCTCGTGATTTTTTATTGTGGATAGACATGTCTCTGCCAGGGATCGTCGTAAGAAACTTATTTTTTAAGAAGACATTACTCTGTTTTAAAATATACCTACCTGAACCAAATATATAAATAAGTCGATGTCAAACTGCTTCCGGGTTGACACGTGTTGTTTACAAGAGTGATAGAAACAAACTGAATCATTGTCAACAAGGATGACGTCATAACGCTGGAATTCGCGCCACGGTGCGGCGCCGCGCCGCTAGAATCGGCGCTGACGCCACTGCAAATTTTAGCGGCGCCGCGCCGCAACGCGTTATGTGTTTCGGCCCTAATAGATTGTCATATGTGAATATAATGCAGTTCCAATAATATTACATACATACGTGTCGGATTGATAACCTCCTTTTTTTCTGAAGTCAGTAAAAATTCAAATACAATCTCTGCGTCAATAAGAATATTATAGAGTTCATTTTTCTACTCACCCAAAGTGTCGTATGTAGTGCCAACACTGTATGTGACGCCATGTGTTCCATGTATTTTCATTACTGCCTCTTTACCGAACATTTCCTGAAAAGTAAATCCTAGTAATAATACCTACGTAAAAATAAATACCTGTATGAATTTCAAATGTCCTATGAATATTTATGTGGCGTGTCTGTTTATAAAGCTGGAATAAGAGTTTATTTTGCGCCATTTAGTAGTGTTAAAAAAATATATTATTATAATAACACACTTCATTCAGTGAGATATAACGCCCCTTTTACACAATGTCTTGATTGTTGCATACAATACAATTGAAGCTAAAACAAAACGTGTGCGGTCGAGGGACTCCCGTCAGGTTCCCTAAGCAAAGTTAATAAAATTTATAATATGAGACCAGCCCTGAGGCATAGCTTATCCATTAAAAAAGACTATAATGACGGAGTTATGCCCGAACATCCATAAAAAAATAACTCGCTCCTTTTTTTGAAGTCGGTTTAAAATGACTTGCATCGAATAAACGCTGCTCGGTAAATTCACAAGTAAATTCTGCGGATTGTACAGACGCCAGCACATCAAGCTACTACAATCTGTCTAATTTCTTGAATAAATTTTCAACTTTGCCGCTAGAGCATAAGGTTCAAAGTTGACTGGGAAAATTTTACAGTTTCGGGTAGCTTGATGTGCTGGCGTCTGGACAAGGGAGGAACATCATTTAAAACTTCATTTACCATCTCTTCGTAATTATCAAGATGCTTTATCCTATCGGCGAACGGTATGATGAGTGTTTGGCCGTAAGCCTGAATGGAAAAGTAAAATTTAAGTTTTTTTTTTTGTGCCGTGATAAAGTCCGCCAGTACTGTCGATTCCGGCTCAGAAAAAGGATGACT
This sequence comes from Hydraecia micacea, assembly GCA_914767645.1. Lineage (NCBI taxonomy): Eukaryota > Metazoa > Arthropoda > Insecta > Lepidoptera > Noctuidae > Hydraecia > Hydraecia micacea. Next base: position 3,245,890 of record OU611793.1, on the reverse strand, counting down.
TCCACAATAATAATCGTCATTAGGGTTGGTACTTGTACCGTATTCTGAAAAGTAAGGAATATGATATCTTTATTTTTAAATATATACATATTCATCATCACAATCATCATCTGCCTAGCATTTTCCCAACTATTTTGTTGTCGGCTTATAGTCTTACCAGATGCAGCTGAATACACTGGTATTCAACATAACATGAACCGACTGCCTATCTGACCTCCACAACCAAGTTACTGGGTAACACGATACCCCTTGGTAAGACTAGTTGACAGTTTATCGAGCTTCTGACGACCCGTAACGACTGTCAAAAATCCACGAATGACAGCTGGGACCAACGGTTTAAGTGTTCTCCGAGGCACGGAGGGGTGTCGGTACGTAAAGGATTAAAGATGGTCACCCATCCACGTCAAGCGTAGCTTAACCTGATCGATTGATTTAAATACATCGACCATACAAAATAATAATGGTACTGTGACTACACAGCACAGAGCATGTCGACGCCTCAGCTAGAGGCGACACTGGTGTCGATTCTGTTGTTCACAAACTAAACTAAATATTAGTTTAGTGCATCTTTTTCTTTCTATTTCATTAAGAAAAGGACGGAAGATAAAGGATAATGCAACTCTTCCATAGTAATCTGGTCTATAAAAAAAACATGTGTTGTATAGAACAATGACCGATATCAGTGAATAGATATTATTGTTACTAGCAACTTTTAATATGGTACAAAGAAAATATCTCCCGGAGGTATTAAGATATAGTCACGCAAAATATAAAAAAGTATACATTTACTGCAGTACAAAAATATGTTTAAAAAAAAAGAAAATCTCGCTATACCTGATCCATGTGACACGTATCGTCTCTAGCTTCATTTTTTATCTAGAGACCATACAAATCTAACTCACCCGTAAAAAGATATCATCAGTCAAAAAAGTTAAAAATAGGTATTTTTGATAGATAGGCATGCACTTACTAGCATCATAAAACCATTGTTCAGCTAGCTTTTTCTGTCTTTTTCTTTCCTACGCTAGCAAATATACCTGTTACGTTCGCAAGAGGCCTCTGGTAACCGAAACAATAGGCTTCTGATAACCGAAACAATAGGCTTCTGGTAACCGAAACAATGTTCAATGTGCAAGTTTAAACCTTAGTGGTTTTTGGTTGCTACTAAATATGTAATCCTGTGTTCTTTTGTATAAATGATAAATTAAAAAAAAAAAAAAAAAAAAATGGGACCTTTTTTGTCCTTTTCTATTTTAGGGAAAAACCTCATGCGTGCGCGCTCATCGTCAACCACGTGCCCCGCAAACTAACTGCACCGCAAAGAGTAAAGTAATATAGAGGGAAAAGAGAGCCCTCTTACGTGATAAATAATTATTTTAATAAAACTATGAAAAATATGTTCCAAGATTTTAGGATTGCTGCTGCATTTATAAATTCTTTTCACGTGCGTTTAGTAGATAACATTCATGCAGCACAATTTTTGCAAATTATTCAGAATAAAGTGAACTTCCCAAACCGATTAGCAGATTATGTGGATGCTAAAAATCTTAATAGGCAAAGGACAACTTTTAACAATATCACAGGATATTTACCCAATATACTGTATTTTCCACAGCTATCGGTAGATGAAATGACTTTGTTTTCAGTTGGAACATACCAACTCAAACTGGCAGCTAGTTATTATAGCGAACATGTCCGCGGTGGTGATTACATTGTACAAATATGCACTGAAAATGAAATTCGCGATTCAGAGCAATTTGATTTGCCATCTACCCATGTATATTTATTGCGAGCGCGGATTCAAAGTCGCCACGTCACCTCAAGAGTTTATTTTTGTTATATTTTAGTTAATAATGATGCTCTGGAAATACAAAGTATAGAAAACTACTGCTGTAATTGTCTGACTGGTAGGAGAACAATTGGTGCATGTGCACACGTAATGACAATTGTTTGGTTTTTCGCTTGGGCTCGACACCAAGACACTATACACCGCCCAGCATTATATTTAGATAGTGTAATAGTCGACAACGACAACTGAAACGTTGATCCTCGATATGAAGGTATAGAGGTATGAGGAACAGGGTGTAAAGTTCACTCATACTCTAAACGTTGATCCTCGATATGAAGGTATAGAGGTATGAGGAACAGGGTGTAAAGTTCACTCATACTCTAAACGTTGATCCTCGATATGAAGGTATAGAGGTATGAGGAACAGGGTGTAAAGTTCACTCATACTCTATAGAAAAGGGAGGATCCTCCGACCAGACGGGTGTTGTGTCTGGCGGACAACTGCCCAATGATTCATGTCGGGCCGTTGTATCTATGCTAGTTGCGCGGTAAACTCTGCTTGCGAGATGCAGGATTTGCGTGACGTCAGTATGACGCGTTGTTCGCATGTGGCGTTGTAGATACCGCTACAAAGGTATTATTTTATTAATATTGTTTCAAACTGTTTGTTGTCAATTGAAATTCTTTTCTCTCGGAACTTTTTCCGCGAGACTGTTCATCTATAAAAAGGTATTTATTATTTGATTGATATTTTTCAGTTAGTTTTTCAGAAATGTTTTATATTTTTTATTATTTACTGATTATTTTAGTTGGATGGTCATTGCTCATAGTTAATATAGTATAATATGGTTATTATTGTTTAACTACGAATATATTTCATTTAAAAATAAAAGCTTTATTTGTTACATTCGCGATAGTTTTATTTATAAATCCACTTATCCACACATACATTTTATGTAGAGGAAATCGCACACACGGCAATCATCTAATCATTGGGCAACATTACATACAATACATGCAGTATTTTTTTATATGCCCTGTGACAAAAAATGAAGCTAGAGATAATATTGTAGTAGACATTGCTCGCAGAACCGATGGCCGTTGGGGCGGAAAGGTACTCGAGTGGCGACCATGCGCCGGCAGACGCAGCATGGATAGGCCCCCCACAAGATGGACCGATGACCCGGTCAAGGAGTCACGGGAAGCCGCTGGATGCGAGCAGCGCGGGACCGGTCATTCTGGAGATCCTAGGGCTCCCTCAGACGTCCGCTGGTGGACATAGGCCTCCGCCTGTGTCCAGCAGCGGACGTCTCCCGGCTGATATGATGATGATGATGAGACAGATTTATTTAAAAATAAAAACTTTTTGTACAGAAGGCAGCCAAAACCAGAAACCTACGCAAAACGAGTATAAAAGGAACTAACATTGTTATGTGTGCCGGTAGAGATGCTAGCTCATCTTATATTGGTTTTGGTTAGGCTGATGTGCTGCCTTCTGTACTATGAATGTAATCCTTTATTGCAGACTATATAAGTTTAAGTACATACGGGTTAGTAACAATATTATTAACCTAATGTTAGTAAAATAAAAACGAAACTACAAAATATATCGTTTTTAATAGTTTGGGTAACTATAACTTTTTATCTCCAGGTCAGATTTTCTTGGTCCCATATTAAAAGTTACTAGTTACAATAACATCTATTAATTGATATAGGTTTCAATTTTATACAATATATCTTATTTTTTTAGACCAGTTAGTTGCATTATCCTTTTAGTTTAGTTCTGTCAAATTAATCAGCGCCTGACACTATTCCATACAAGTTTATACGTATTCGTATTTTTGAGGACTTTAGACGTAGGTTTATGGGTAGTAAGATGTTGCAAAGGCAAACTCAAAATGTTTTTATTCCATAGATTCTCCCTTTTTAAGTCCTACCACCTTAAGAATAGAATATAATAGAATACTCTTTATTATGTACACCATATAAATTACAGACATAAATATAGAAACATTACAATGGGTGACACAATGGGCGGTCTTATCGCTAAAAGCGATCTTTTAAAGACAACCTTTGGATGGATTAAAAAGAGGAAGGACAGACAAGTACTGTAGGTAGTCTGTGGTGTACCATTTACACAATACCGTAAATACATAAATAAAGTATATTATACTAATCTAAATAAATATATACATATATATAATATAATAGTAAACATGAACAGGAGCAAAGAAAATATAATGATGAAGTTTAAGGAGAGAGGAAGTGCTTTTTTATCATAATTTTAAAAGTGGACAAAGATTGAGCACGCCTTACCAGCACGGGCAAGTCATTCCATAACCGTATTGCTTGAACAGTAAAAGATTTGTCATAGAAACTGGTGGAATGCACCCCGGCCATCTCTAGTCTCAGGTAGACAGGTCTCACCTTAAATACTTAATAATAATATTTCTATGTGATTACATAACTAAAGTAATAATTATAAATTGTAACACATCATTCATCATCTGACGTAGCGGTGTTCAGCGTTAATTAAAGTTTTTAATATAATGAGATGAAAATATTTGGACTCATTAAAGTTATCTTTAACTCTATTTATCCCTGTAATGTGACACTTTAAGATATCATGTCATATATTTTTTTTTCCTCTATATGTCCTCTATCTATATAATATATACATGGGACACTCAAAAAGCTTTGCAAACATTAAAAAAAAATGTTCTATAGGTAAATATTTGTTAATGAGTTATTAAGTGTAAGTTTTTTTTGTTTATTACTTTAGGTTTAGGTTAGTCCTGCAACAATGTCTTGGGATCGGAAGAAGCCAGGCACAGTTTCCTCCACTAACAATTTCGCTACCGCGGTCCTTTTAATTATAGGACAGATTATGGAAGCGAAGATACCAAAGCCTCAATGTCGTCGTAGGTTTAGTTTGTAAGCCAATCAGTCACAGCTAGTTTACAGTCACGGATTTTCAAACCCTACCTTACCCTATAGGTTTAAAACCCTTTAGTTAAAGTTTTGTACAAACTCGCACTGCGACACAAATGACGTATATAGAAACTGACGGCTTTGAAGGCGGACCGCCAAAGTTGTGCGTTTTTGATGCCACGAATTTCATTAGTACTGCTTACTGCTGCCTCCAGACGCTGCAGGCGCGTCTATTCCGTGCTATGTGCTGCACACAATTAAGTTCAGGAAGGAAGGAAGTGTGAAAGTCGTTGCAGTCCTAAAAAGAGATGCAGCTATACAAGATGTACTTACCTAAAGCGATATCCCTTTTTCGCACTGCAACAATGATGACTTTCATACTTTCCTGAACAGTTATTTTCAGGTCAAAACTACCCCATATTCACTTTAGCTTACGTTCAAATGTTTAATAGCATAATCAGCCTACAATGATCCCACTGCTGGGACACAGGCCATCTCTCGGTGAGAGTGAGTGAGCCGTAATCCACCACGCGGGCCCAGTGCGGGTTGGTAGATGGCATATGTACTTATTCTAATTTTTGGGTCTTGGTTCAAGATGTTTTCCATCACCATTTTGAGAGCAGGGGTGACGAAATAATTAACACAAAGCAAAGCGTCTGTATAAATTCGAACCTACGACATATAACTCTTCGTACGACCTACAAGTCGTGGTCGTTACCACTGGGCCACCACTGCTCACAATTAAATAATTAATTTTGCCAACGGTATTATAAAATAATAACACACACACACCAAATAAGATGCTAAAAGAAGTATTTACTGTCAGAAAACTGTACACGGAAGACGGAGAGCCAGGCGTTTTAGGGCCACTTACCTGATGCCAAATTAAAAATAATAAGTACCTAATAAATAAATAAAAAATAAATGTAAAATACTGGTATTCAGCTGCATCCGGTTAGACTGGCAGCCGACCACAACATAGTTGGGAAAAGGCTAGGCAGATGATGAATAAATAAATAAAAAATAAATATTAATTTAAAAAAATAAATTAAAATAATAATATAATATTATTATATTTAAATAATATAATATTCATTTTTATTTATTTTTTTAATTAATTAATTGACAAAAATTGCACGTAACACAACCAAACCACATCGCAGCGACAAAATATGGTCAAGCAGTGGTAACGTGTGAATGGTGTCGCTGCAACTTCTTGCAGTTGCGTTGTGGTTGCGTTATCGTTAGTAGTTGCGATGTGATTACGTTGTGGCTAGTGTTTGCAGCAAGACACTAGACAGATCGTTCTCTTTGCGATGTGGTTGCGTTGTGGCTGCGACGTGGCCTTGATATGGTCGGTATCTCCCACACGATTGATTTTGACGGCCAAATGTGGTGTGAATAAACTTTTAATTTTCATACAAATTAGCGCCCATCCACGTGTTGTCGTTATGGTATGGTTGTGGTAAGTATGTAGTCCTTAGTCTATAATATCCTAACAAACATATAAAAAAAATAATCAGCGGAATTGATAACCTCCTCCTTTTTTTGAAGTCGGTTAAAAATACTTACTCCCAAAACTGTAGTCAAAATTTCTATTTAAGTCAACGCCTGTTCCAACCTTCGTGACTCTCCGATTTTTTCTCCATAGACGATCCTTTAACAGAAAGCCGATATAATAATAGACAACATAAAAAAAAAAATTGACAGAGAAGGTACGTGTCTCTCGTTATCATCTGCCATATTTTAATTACTGTGGGCGTACTAAGAGTAGTGCGCAATACAGGTTGATATTGAAAACATGCGACAAATCGAAATGGGAGATTGCACTCATCATTATGAACAACTTTTACTATGGGACCAAACCTGTAATCACGATAAAAAAAAAACAGATGTTCCCTACATTTATGTTCGCATAACTCGTCAAAATGTAGGGAACAGCTGATTTTTTTTTCGCGATATCAGATTTGGTCCCATAGTAAAAGTTGTTCATAATGATGAGTACAATCTCCCATTTCGATTTGTCGCATGTATTAAATTTCACCCTGTAGAGAAACCGTTTGCAATTCAAATCAGATTATAATTTTACGAACAGTTTAATCACACTAGCGAATCACACACTGTAGGTACACAACTCAACGATACGGAGCGCGAGACAGTTTTTGAGCACATTCATGTTGTCCGTTTGATGTCCGATGATCAAGAGAGTCTCCACACCATTCCGTAGCGCTCTCGTCGGCTCCCACTAACTCAGGTTGACGTTTCGAATAGTCAAACGAATGACTCCGACAAATTAATCACTTATATGATTTGTCAAAAGATGATAATGATTCAGTAGTTAAGATAAACTAAGTTTTGGATGAAAAGGTGAACCTATAAAGATTACTTTAAGAAAGGGTTGTCTACTATGATAATACTGTTAGCTATTAGGGGTGCTACGCACATATTTTGGTCAGCACAATTTAGCACAGCCGGGCGGCAAAATCACTATCAATGCATAAATGCATAATTATTATAAAACAAAGTCTGAACGCCATAAAGTCAACAACTACTGAATGGATTTTCATACGGTTTTCACTAATTGGCGGCGGCGGAGAAATTCATTAGGAAGGTTTGAGTGTATAATTAATTGAAGTTTTATGTAAATTGGTTTAAGTATGACGATGATTGTTGAAGATTTTGGAAAAAAATCAATCTTTACTGGCGTGCGCTGCGTAAACATTGGATTAAATTGGCACTCAGATAGTTTATAACCTGGATTAACACATAGGGTACTTTAAATCCCGGTAGTACGTTCCTGTGGGATTTTTTCCACCATACACGGGCGAAGCCACGAGCAATCGCTAGTCGGATATTGTAGATACTATGTGCGGCAAAAAGCCGTTCAGTTTAGCTTGAAGCACTCTGTGCTAACCCGAAGATGATAAGGCAAAAGTAAATGCCGAACGAAGTTTACCGATCAACACGAGCCGAATGAAAACGGAACATTTGTAGTAAATTGCTCCGGGTCGGCTTTGTTACAACAATCAACAAATACCCTACTCGATCAGCATAAGCATAATCCCACTGCTGGGACACAGGCCTCCTCTCAATGAGACCGACTGGGAGTGGGCCGTAATCCAACACACGGGCCCAGTGTGGGTTGGTAGATGCCTCATGTCCTGGATTTTTTTTATTCTATGACATACCGTTTTCCTCACGATGTTTTCCTTCACCGTTATAGCAGTGGTAATGAAATTATTTACACAAAATAAACCGAATGTCGGCGCCGCCGAGGCCGACCCAGGAAAAGGTGGCGAGATGACCCAAACGCTTACCGTCAGGGTTGGATCTAGGTGGCTTTAGAAAGGGATACCTGGAAGGATTTGGTGGAGGTCTTTGCTCAGCAGTGGGACTGTGTAAACTGAATATAACGCGCCTGTCTATGTTCGAACCTACGACCTACAACTAAGTCGCGGCCGCGCCGTTACCAGTTGGCTTGCTCCCCACTACTCCTTCTCGATCAAATGTGCCGCCAAATCAAACATATGCGTGCAGCACCCCTTCATAAAACATGAATTTTCCTCACCTCTTTGTGACTATAAGCGAAGCCATCAGGATTGACAATAGGTATCAGAAACCAGTCATAATTACTGACCAAGTCCTGCAGGTGCCAGTTGTGGGTATCATTTTGAGGAAAAATTAAGTGTTGCACAAGATATGTCACGAATTCTACTGAAATCCACTCGTTCCCGTGGATTCCACCTTCCACTATCACTATTCGCTTGTTCGTAGGTTTTCTGGGAGAGATAGCGTATATGTGTCTCCCTTCAGCAGATTTTCCGATTGACATTAAACCGACATCAGGATTTTGAGCCGTTATGGTTTGGAGCCACAGGTATATGTCCTCTATAGTGTGATAGTAGTTCCACTTAAAACTGTCTATGTTCCGTGGGTTAAATTCTTGGATCATTTGTCTATCAAATGCTCTAAAAAATAAGACATTAAGGCGTTAGTTTGATTAAAAAATCTTTGTGACAGAACCGCATAAATGCCCCTCCTTCACTGATTTCGAAACGAGACCTAAATGAATGCCTAAAGAAAAGCGCGCTGTTGGAATTTCAGCACTTGACAAAGCACCGAAAGTTTGAAATCCAACATCCCAGTGTTAGTGAAAACGCGTATAAAACTAAATAGTTCTAATAGAGGCCCAAACGTATGGTAGTGTTGCAAGGCCTCCTATAAGGTAGACCAATGACCTTGTGAATCCTCTGGATGCGGGAAGCACAGGACCGGTCAAATTTGTTGTCCTTGCTTGTCTTTGGTAGGCCTGTGTCCAGCAGAGGACATCTTTCGGCTAAAATGTTAGTTCTAAAAGCTACATTAGTTGGTCCATCCGGTATATACAGACTGGATAATTACAGTACGGCGTATAAACTGCACCTTAGAAAAAACGTGCCTGTCAACAAGCTTCCATTGTGATACATACAGTACTGACGACCGTGCCTACACACGGTGCTTAAACCGTGGTTTTTCACGGAAAGAGAAACGTGTGTATACAAAGGGCCTAATAATAATAATGGTATGCCTTCCAAAGGCCCGGGTCCCCAGGGATCTGAGATATGTAAGAGACATAACATTGAAAATAATAATAATATATAATTTTTGGATCAAATGGTTCTTAAGGTCACACGCTCGATTGGCATCTCAGTTCCAGACTGTTTTGGAGTCTGGTTCGCTGCCCTAGTTCCTAATGACAGGAATTACCCATCTGCTCCATAAATCAGCCGTTGGGTTGCTATCACTGTTGAGTCTGCCAAAATCACAGTGATCTTTATTCTCGTTACAATAAGGTTGTTGTTGGGTTGGTTAGAAGTAAAATAACTATGAAATAACTATGAAATACCACTTACTTTCCAACATTACGCAACGTCTGTTCAATTTTCAAATTGAAGTGATTGGTTCTTTGAATAAAAAGTTTTTTATCATTAGGAGCAACTATAAAGTGGACATCACTGAACAATTTGTATGGTGGTTTCCAAAACATTAAATCGACGTATTTTTGTGTCCTCAAGTTCTGCAAGAACTTCAAATGATCTGCATTCGTCGGTATGGCTGAGTATAGAGTGTAATTTTCATATTTCTTGCTTTGACACGTTCTTACGTTGTATAAAATGATCATTATCATAGCTACGGTTTTTGCGGTCATTATTAATGTTTAATTTTACGATAATTTCCTTTAGCATAGCGCTGTATTTGATACGCGAAATTCTGACGTTTCTTATTCTTCTGTGTCACATTTGTTTTGGTTTGTCAGCCATGATGTCTTGAAAAGTGTGAGTTTTGCACATTGTTCTATTTTCGAGGTTGCAACAACTATATCCGACCTTTAACGCTTACTTACGCTCTGGGCAGATTGGACTCGCCCTGACCAGCGGGGCAGTTTGGCACATAAGGGAGGAGGGGTATACTTAGGACATTATTTTGAGACATATTTTGACCGCTGACCTCAAAGATGATGATGATATTGAAAGAGAAAGGAGAGCACTTTCGGTTAGAGCTAATATGATCGCTCGTAGGTTTGCACGTTGTTCTAGAATAGTAAAAAAAACCTTAAGTATTTCTTGCATGTTGTACAGACGCCAGCACATCAAGCTACTACAATCTGTCAAATGTATTTAATAGATTTTCAACTTTATCGCTAAAGCATAAGGTGCAACGTTGATTGGGAAAATTTGACAGTTTCGGGTAGCTTGATGTGCTGCCGTCTGTACCTCGTTTTAAGGTGGATCCACACATTGCGAGGCATGCGCTCCGCACGGCGCACAACGCATGCCTCGCCAAGTGTGGACCTGTATATTCGTGGCGAGGCATGCGCTCCGCACGCGCGAGGGCGAGCCAACGTATGTCGGCAAATGCTTCAAGATCGAAGTGCCTCAGTGCGAGCATTACGTTAGGTGTGGACGTAGCCGCGCATGCACGTTCGAGGCGTGCGCCGCGTAGAATATCAACGCACGCCTCGACTGCGAAAATGAAACTGCGTTTGCTCGGGCCAAACAGCGCGCAGCGCATGCTCGGGCCGATCCAACCCACACAGCAGCAGTCAAGATGGCGCCTTTGCATCGCGTGCGCGTATCCGCTGCTGCTTTTATAATTATTAATTCAATTATTGAAAAGAAAAGGAAAGAAAACGCTATACGTCTTCTTTTTTATTTTTATTAAAATAATGATTATGTTTAGGATCCCATAATAATCTATTACTTTCGTATAATAAAACTGCTTTTCTTAACATTTCTTTGTCGTTCATAATGCGCGCGTACATCCGCAGCGAGGCGGACACAACCATCCAAACGCAACGCACTGCTCGCAATGAGCCGGCCGCCACACGGCGCACAGCGAATAGCGCGTGTGCGGCGCACACGCGCTGTGCGTTGTGCGCCGTGCGGAGCGCATGCCTTGCCAAGTCTGCGCGCCTACTTGCCTCGAGCATTTGCTTCGCACGCGATGGCTCGACCCGAGCATATGTTGGTATAATTTGTCAACACGCACGCCTCAAGCCGAGGCATGCGTTGTGCGCCGTGCGGAGCGCATGCTCGCAATGTGTGGATCCACCTTTACACGTGCAGCCTGTGGGTAGATTACACTCAATAATCGTACAGTGCCCTTCGCATTAAATATAATAATGCGTTCCGGGTGTTGATGGGGCTGTTCTGCTTCTGTAGCGCTTCAGGCATGTTTGATGAAGCTCGTGTCGATTGCTTCCACGCTATGATGCGAAAAAGATGCGCCTCCCTGGTGCGACGTGTGTGGGCCAGTCCCAATTCAATTAAATTCAATTCATTTATTTTTCAGATCATAAAATCCAATTTTTTAGTAGATACATGTATACACAACTTAAACACTAGTGTTAGTACAGCCGGTGATAGCTGTTAGCTGACCCACCTAAAATTTAGACGAATTTGAACCTTCTGCAATTAGCAGTAGATAAATGTGTTCACGAACTACTTAGAACGACTTGTTCAAGGTAGGTAAATATTATAGAATACAGTTATGCCAATTTGATCTTTAACACGTAACCTTAGGGTAGGTAAGCTTTTGAATACTGTTTTTGTCACATGATGCAGTTGTTAATTTCAACAATATTTGTCAAGTCGATTTGGTAAAGTGGTTGCAACAGTGAACCTATATCAACATGTTTGCGAGTTCAAAACTAACCTTCCACTTCTTGTAGCTTTATGTTTACAATATTCAATTATGTTTTTTTAATCCAAAACATTATTTATATTAAATTAAAATAGGTCATTTAAATTAACTATTCACATACAAATACGTAACAACAGAAATAAAAAAAACAATAATGATTATGATAACGATTTTATACAAAATTAATTACTTGTTTTAAATATAAAGCTAAAGCATATAAAAGAAGTTAGAATACTAAACTACTTAGGTATTCTATGATAAGCTTGAATTTTTGTTTCTTCGTTTCAACAATGCCTATAAAATACCCATTTTTATTTTTAAGTAGGTAAGTAATCTCTTACATGTAGTGAATCAACATGTTATATGTTTAGAAATATATATATTTCTATTTTATAACAATAACATCACCACAATAACTGTAATAACTACTTCTAAACTATAAGTGAAAATATTTATTTAGAACATAGTAATTACTAAAATATAAGTGAAAATAGCACTAAATACTTTGATGTTTTACCTACTTTATCATTTTTTTATACTTAAGTATTTTTAGTTTTAAATATGGTTATGATCGTAAAAAGGACCTGCTTATTCATTGTATGAAACACTTCCATAGAAATTATGATAACAACAGTTTATTTAACACACACACTGACACGTAAGTAAGTATTTTTGACTGCGGGCGGTGGTGATATTATAATAGCGAAATGGTGCACCATCTCTTTCCATAATTTGTTGCAAGCGGCTTCGCATACCGCACCATGTTCCAGCAAGCATCACTTCCTCTCATGCGAATGTTGAAATCACAAGTTGCGCCAAATTCTCCTGACTTCTGATGAATCCCAATTTAAAATCATTTGACCCCACAAGTTTTCTATTGGCTTTACAACTTAACCACAATCTGACTGTATTTCTCTGAAACAAAGAAATGAACCTGGTGTCACTTTACGTCACGGCATAAGGAATAGCTAGGTATAAAAACGAAGTATAAAATTAGAAAAATACACATACTGCCATAATATTATGTCTCCTAGCAATCTCTCTGATGCCAACGTTCTCCTGGTGCAAATAGATTATTTTGTATTTTAAATAATCACTCAATTGAGACATGATAATAAAACTATAAAAAAGAAATTAAAAACTTGGAAAAAGACGTTGTTTTTCGCAATTTAGTAAGGCAAGGTAAAAAATGTTCACGCGTTGTCACTGCAATTGTGCGTAGACTGGCTATAGCTTTATTATTGTGACGGTTCATTTTTATTTTCCTACCCGTATTTTTAGTAACATTTGAATACCAGTTTTATAATGAATACGCATATTTGTCTTTCAACTACCCACTTATTACAAGTTATGCGAAACTAATACCGAGTAGCGCGAGTTTGATAAACTCATACAAATGTAATAACCCTTAATGGTACAGGTAGAGGGTTCAAATTCCTTTGTTTATAGGGTGGGTCAGGTAACTGCTATCACCGACTGTACATCTATAATAAATTCTTAGTTACAAATTAAAAAAAAAATCTCGTGTCACAGTGTTTGTTGTCGACCTCCTCCGCAACAGTTTGGACCGATTTTTATGAATTTTTTTGTGTATATTTGGTAGGTTTGAGAATAGGTCGTAGGCTATTTTTGAAGTGAAAACTTCTTTAGCGGCGTTGTAGGTACACTTTTTTTGTAATGGGTAAAAAATGTTAAACTCGCGTCAGGACACGTGACCCTGATCGAAAATTCGTAAGACGGATGGAGAGTAGACAGCCGGCGCGGCGTATGAGTATCCCCCTCTCCTTCTACGGCGCGGCGAAAATGTATAACCGACATCGCTTCGGATGTGTTCGGCTGTCCTCGAGATGTACTCGGTTTTAATGTATGTCCGATATGTCAGTGAATGATGGCAAAGTATTCTGTTTTTGTTTTGTTTTCACTTCTGTCGGCACTCCCGGAGTGCCACTGTTTTTTTTTTTTTTTTTTGCAAAACGACGTTTGCGTTTGCGTTCAGCTAGAATACATATAACAAGAATATACAAAATCAAGAAAGGGCAACACGACACTACATTGATTTCATGTTCCCCGGCTGAGTCATCGAGCTACTGCACGGGCATACAGTTCAGTGAACCGCCCGAAAATGAGGCGCGAATCAAAAGAAGGAAATATCGTTACAATATTAATTAGCGCCTAAGTCCTATATGTCAGTATTCTTGTCTGTTATTATTGTTCGGTTTCACGACTCAACTGCAATGGCTTTGAGAATCTGTCTGTATACCTATATGTAGTATATACTTAACTCGTAATATGTATGTATGATACTGACAAAAACAGGTCAGCGTTGCGACTTTGCGAGACGTCCCGATTTTTGGCAGAACGTCCAGATTTTTAGCCTAAAATTAAATGTCCCGCGCAGACAGGCTCAGTCCTGCTTTTCGGGGATAGAAAAATAAATAGGTAAGTTATTCGTAAGTTTATATGTTACCGCTAATGTGCATAAATCAGTTGAGAGTGCAGATTAACTTGTTAATCTGCAGATTATCTGGTTGAGTACATTAAAGTGGAAAAAAATGTTGTTACCGGCCAAACCCGGTTTTAGAATGAACTAGTTTCGCCTAGGCCAAACCAGTTGTCCCTACGCGGGTTGCATGGTTACGGGCGGTCGAAAAGTGACGTAAGATGTAAGAGCGAGTGAAGGGCACCCAGAGGTTAGTTTTGGTTAGGTTGATTTCGGCTCCATGTCGTTTCGGGTGACGCAGGTGCTCTCGGGGCATGGTTACTTCATGAAGTACCTGTGTCACATAAACAGGGAGCTGGACGCCCGGTGTCACCACTGCGCCGACTGCCGGGAGGACACGGCGTTTCATATGCTGGCAGAGTGCGCCGCGGGAGGAGCCGCGCCGTGCCCTCATCTCAGAAGTAGGCAGTGACCTGTCGCTGCCGGCCGTGGTCGAGTCGATGTTCGGCAGTGAGGAGTCCTGGGACGCGGTGGTTTCCTTCTGCGAAACAGTCTCGCAGGAGGGGGCTGCGGAAAGGGAGATCCCTCGCCCGATCTCGTCCACTCACTCGACCCGCAGCAGGCGCACCGGGCGTCGGTGGAGGGCGGACAACGCTCTCTTGTAGCCCCCCTAAATGGGTCCAGGGGCGACGGACTCGGGCACGTCCGTCGCCGCCCACACAATCAGGACCCGAGGTGGTGGTGCGTGTTGGTCCAAGCACGTCCCTCTTAGACGTCACGGGGGAGTCAAACACCTCGCTCCCCCCCCCTGACACGAGAAGGCCCGCAATGGCGGGCCGGCCACCAATCGGGGGTTGCGGAAGGACCGTACGTTCCCGCAACCCACGGCGCAGGTATGAGATGGAACACCGGGGTGGTTTTTAGTCATTAAGAGTCTGACAGATCCCGCCGCCCACCCCAGGGCGGCGAACATCCATAACGATTTTCCACCCCAGAAACAAAAAAAAAAATGGTTAGGTTACTTTAAGCCCTTTACACAGACGCGGGGCTCCTAACAACAAACAACTGCAATATGAAAATATATTCCAAACAGAAAAACATAAATAACCGAAGTAATAATAGCCCACAGCGCTGTTCACAGAAATCAGCATCAAACATACCTACTTACTAGAAATCCTACTCCCAAAAGTATTCACCACCAAATAAACGTTCGCAACCCACTTGAAGTGGGATTACTCCATAATTTATAAAATGTTCCCTTTATAGTAAAACTTGGGAATCCTTTTAAGTATCTGTCACTTGGCTGTGGGACAGCTGATTAAGAAGTTAAATAAAAATGTAACCCGCAGACGTGTAATAGGAAAAGTTTGTCATGACGTTTCAACTTGGCAGGTTTAACTGATCATTTCTTTTAGGTGTTAATTGGTTAAACCTTTTTGTTATTGTTAGTCGAATTTTCCAAGTTTATAAGAATAAATGAAATCCACTATGCGAATTACAAATATGAATAAACTAGCAACACCCCGCGGTTTCACCCGCATAAGTTTCGATACCGTGGGAATATCGGGATAAAAAATATCCCATGTGTTAATCCTGGTTATAAACTGTGTGCCGAATTTCATCCAGATCCATTCTGTAGTTTTTGCGTGAAGAAGTAACAAACACACTCACAAACTATCGGCTTTATAATATTATTGTGATTATATACAGGGTTATTGGAAAAACACCAAAAACCTCTTAAGAGGTCATTGTACTCATCATTATGAACAACTTTTACTATGGGACCAAACCTGAAATCGCGAAAAAAAAATCTGCTTTTCCCTACATTTTGACGTATTAGGTATACGAACATAAATGTAGGGAACAGCTGATTTTATTTTTGCGATTTCAGGTTTGGTCCCATAGTAAAAGTTGTTCATAATGATGAGTACAATGACCTCTTAAGAGGTTTGTGGTGTTTTTCCAATAACCCTGTATATTATATTAGCAGGATATGATGTACAAATTTTACATAGGATGATACAATCAGGGCAGTCTTCTCATTATGTGTCAGTCATACTCTAAAAATATAAAATTCAAAGTCCTGACTGACTGATATATCAACGCACAGTCTAAGCCGCTGATTCTAGAAACATGAAATTTGGAGGGTGTGTGTTCTTTGTGAAGAGTAGGTATCCCTAAAGAAAGGGTTTTTCGAAATTCCACCCCCAAGAGGGTGAATAGGGGGAGGGTGGAATTTCACGCGGACGAAGTCGCGCGCAGAAGCTAGTCTATACTAATACTAATATACTAATAATAATATTATAAAGAGGTAAAATTTGTTTGTAAGTTTGTATGTAGGGGGTAATCTCCGAAACTACCAGTCGGATTTCAAAAATTATTTTTGCGTTTGATAGCCCAATTTTTGAGGAAGGCTATAGGCTATTTAACATCACGCTAGCACCCTTAGGAGCCGAGCAAAGTGAAAAAAAGTCAGAACGAAAGTGAAAACGAAGTAGTAGTGCGGTCAGGCGATGCGATGCGACGCGTGGGTTGGGGGAAACAGAAATTTCACGCGGACGAAGTCGCGGGCTGAAGCTAGTAACTTATACACAAAACATCTTTGGAACTAGATTACCTATATTTCCAAAGATGTTTTGCTTACCAGCATCCTAATTGCGTAACATACTGTCAATCTCAATCTGTATCATTTTGATGAATATTGCTAATCCATTGCTTCATATGTTAGAAAAATGTGTCCACTCAACAACGTAAATAACGCAACGAATGTTGTTGAACTGCCCAAATGAAAGATATTGCTATTGATCACAGTGTGTTACGAAATTACCCCACAGGATTACAAAAAAACTGAAATCAGTCAAAATCCTATTTTTAACCTCTATTGTTCAATGGATTAAACTAAAATTGTCTTCTGCTTAAAAAACCAACACAAAATACTTAGGTACTTATTAAAATATTTTTAGTACAGTTTCATAAAACATGTATTAACACAAAAACGTATAGTCATTTTAAGCTGAAATTCATGAGCCTATCCTTAGGGTTGTCATATCAAGTCATTACGTTGCTAACTAAAATTATAATACTATGACTAGGCATTTCTAAATAAGTTTGTTACTGTTTCGATACTTTTTAATTGGGGTTTATTTTTCTAACACAATGTATAACAAAATAGGTACAGGATCTGCAGTCCGTTCACATTTATTTACATGAAATAAATAAAGAAAATACGTTTATTTGCGGTGAACATGACGCAAAAAAACATAAACACAAAATAAAATAAAAAAGGTAGGGGGAATGCGTCATATCCACGCAAAACGGCTATCGCTCAGCATTATGCTGCGACCCTGTGCAAGACAGAGCCCCAGCGCTGGTTTTCAGCGACAGCCGGCGATACATCTCACAGCAGCAACCTATCTGTAACAAGATTAAAGAACACAATGATTTTTAACAGATTTGTCAGTGACGGCAACCCAACAGTAACCTAATAAGAATAAAGATCACCGTGATTTGGACAGTGATGCATAATCAGAGGTAAAATAATTGAGACTGGACTGTAATGAAGTTTCTTACCTCAATTTTTTTTTTCAAAACTATGAGTAGGTACAGGCGCCAGCACATCAAGCTACTACAATCTGTCAAATTTATTTACTAGATTTTCAACTTTATCGCTAAAGCATAACGTTCAAAGTTGATTGGGAAAAAGACATGGACAAAAAAGTACATTCAATTTACACATACATAGTAAATAATATTGGATATTAAAAATAGAAAAATGAATTGATTCGTCGTTTTTAACCTCTCTGGACTCGTCAGTTTTTATTTCAAAATAATTAGTAATGAAAGATGAATTCAAAGTATCATTTGTCAACGTCTGCCATAATGGACCATAGAGAAAGATAAATATAATAATGGGAGTTCCACACCATGCATACTACTTGTAGACATGTGATATGGACGACAAAATGTTTTTATTAGGAACATTTTATTCATACAAAACTGGCTTCATCGGTATTTGTCGCATTTAATAAACTTATCTTTCCATAATGTTGATGCGTAAGATAGTTTTTTTTATATTTCACACAAAAAAAAACTTAAAACGGAACGCGTTTACTTGTTTGACAATGTGTCATTGTCTATGTCAATGTAATGTTATTGCAGATTCTTCATTGCGTATTTATTGTGTTTGTTTCTGCGATTATTTTCTAATATTTTTTACCCCTGCTTACTGCTTATTTCTACGGACTGATACCGTCTACCACTCGATTACCTTGCTATTAACACTGGACTCTGATTTGCATTGCGTTTTGGATTTGTTTTGTGGATCAATATGAGGTGCATCAACTGCGGAATAGCTTTCAGTATAATATTATAGTGTATTCTGTGGGAATAGCCATGCAAAGGTTGCAGAGGCATCTCATAACCTCGCTTTCTGCACACCATCAAACAAGACTTTCGCGTTGGATAACCAATGCTCAAACCCAGGTAAGAAGTTGGACTAGAAAAAACTTCTGATTTATTTTTATACATTAAGGTAATATGTAAGTACATATTATTACCTCAATGTTTTTATATAATTCTGGTATGCGAAATTAAATTACAGTGCATCTTATTTTCAGTTGCCTATGGATACATTTATTTGTCATCCATGCTTATTATTATTAAATACCGAAGCTGGTGAACACGAGAGACTACTGGGGAATAACATGGTTTGCCTTGGTTGTGGCAAATCTGTGAGGAAAATAAGACACCATACTGTCAGTATGGAGTGTCCATTGCTGGCTGTCCTTATCACAAAATACTAATTATGTGATAAGCATTTTGTTTTTCATTATTATAAATACCTAGTTGTATTAATCTATAAAAAAAGGAGTTTTCATACTATGTTTCTGTGATTGTAATATCTGCGTTTTATATATTTTCCATCTTTAACATATACTTGCCTAAAGAAGGCATGTGTAACAATAACATAATACTTGAAAACATAAAGAGATGTATACAAAAGATACTCTTGTTACTAAAAATTATATAAACATAAGCATTTATCTGTGTTTATTCTAACTGGTTTATTTTCAGCCCTCAAGAAACAACTATGTTTGCCATGTGTGTTGGATGCGAGCAAATAGACAGGCAGTGCATGACTCATCACGAGACATGCAGGAATTGGCTTTGAACAATGATGCAGCAGCCCCTGATGTTCAAGTTGTTAGCCCACCAGAGCCATCACCGTTGCCGCCTGTTCAAAGAGGGCCACTTCAATGGGATAGTAATACGATATCATTACCTAATTATAAGCCAGCTTCAATCACATCTGTTCACTGTATATTTCAACAATGCAGAAACAGATTGTTACATTTGTTATTTATGTAATTACTGAAGCCCTATACTTATAGCGGGATCGTCCGAAAGGGTTACCGCTGCCCCGGAACATAAAGGGCTAAGGAAGGAATACGGGTGGGTTTTAGTCAGTAAGAGTCTGACACTCCCTTCCGCTCCACCTAGAGCGGGAGGAGTCATTAGATGATTTCCCATCCAAAAAAAAAAAGCCCTATACTTACACTTTATCCAGGTTAGTGTATTTGTGAAATAAAAATGCTCTGTTTTATCAAAGCTGGTTGATTGACCTCCCTCGGTCTCTTTATTAAGACTATTGCTGCATTGCTGTAATGTATGTTACCTAGGTAGGCATTTAAGATATAATAATTATAATATAGCATTTTTTTTTACTCCTTTGTTTTATTTTGTGCTTCCCTTGTTTATTGTTAATTGAACTATTTAAAAAAATATAAGGGCAACCTGTAAAAATGTACTTTTAAGAAAAATATTAGTTTTGAATATGCTTTGTTAATATTGTTATTATGACTGCCTCGTTGGTTTACTGTAATGCTATTCTGTAAAAATCTCACCGTGATAACATAGGTGATGTGAGCTTAAAGTGAGCTGTCAATAGTGTCAATCCCTAGCATCAGGTGGAATGACAGCTCACTTTAAGCTCACTTCGCCTTAGTTATCACGGTGATCTTTTTACAGAATAGCACCGCTGTCCTGAGTTCGATTCCCAGGTTGAGCAAAGTGATATTGGGGTTATTCATCAGGAATTTCTCAGTAGGAGCCCGGAGTCTGGATTTGTGCCCGGTTGATGGCAATAGACTCGCCCCCTAATACATGGGACTTAAACATAACTGGTGAAATGTGGGTGTACTATAGGTACACCTCTGCCCATGCCTTCGGGGAATACAGGCGCGATGTTATGTTTGTTATTATTTTCACATTTTTTGAGACTATTACCCAGTTTAATAAATGTAAATCAATACACAGTTTAAAATCCTTCATTTAGGTGGCCATTACTTTGTTTAAATGCTTAATAATACTAAAACCATATCAGTTATACGTAATAATTCACAACTGTTCGCTACTTTAAAGCGTCTTTAAGTTTTTTAATAGCGAAATTATAATCTACATAAGTATAATATACCTTATTGCTAGCGTTTTGATTAAAAGATTTAATGAAATTGTTTTTTGTCTAGTATGTTGTGATGACAAGTTCTCAGAGTTTTTTATTTATAGCAATTTAATAGGCCAATATTCACGAATATAAAACACCAAAAATCATTGGTGTACTTTAAAGTTGATAACTATGCCGACGTCCTTACAAAAACTGGCCATGTTCTTTTACAGTACAGTTCGGTTCAGTTACAATTTCGGGTAGCTTGATGTGCTGGCGTCTGTACCTGGCTGTATTTTCCAAAGGGTTGGAAGTGATGTAGGTAGTGTCGTTCCCTATGTATTACGAAGCTTTTTACACATATTTATTCTATGAAATAACGAATGCTTTAACGGTTGATTGAGTGGAGTAAGTAAAATAAGTAATTAATGTATCTTCTTAGAATACACGTACTTGGTAAAATTACGTCCACTATTGTTATTTAACAAGATACGTTTTAACACATAAAAAATATGGTACAAGTACTTTTTTTTAATACTACAATTCAGACAGTAGTATACCAAACCAAACAATGACATATCAGGAACATACCACCAAACTGTCACTCGGGTAGTTTCTGTTTAGGGGAGTGTCAGACATGACGCATTACGCATATAGATCACATCTCATACTAACGCCAGTGAAATATGTCCATTGTTTTAGTTGATTACCAGTGTGTACACGCCCTTACTAGTTAACTAATGTATTGTGATTAGCATGAGATATTGTTTATTTTGTGTTTATTCATTGTTCTTTGGGTTTCTTTTGGCATAACATGATGGATTTTATGAAAGGACACTTTGTTCGTTTATGATTAGATTGTGATAAAGTCAGTTTGACCAGTCATCTTCAATTTTAGCTTAGGCTTTTCTCAACAATGTTGGGGTCGGCTTCCAGTCTAACCGGATACAGCTGAATACCAGTAATGTGCCTACCTGAGATCACAACCCAGTTACTGGGCAACACACCCCATGGAAAAACTGGTTGTCAAACTTTCGGGCTTCTGACTACCCATAACGACTGTCAAAATCAAATATTTACGAATGACAGCCGGGACCAACAGCTTGGTGTTTTTTTAAGACACAGAGGGGTCTCGGTACATTACGTATGGTCACCCATCCACGGACCAACCTCGGCAAGCGATGCTTAACCGTCGATTGACGCGTGTGGCTGTTAGCAACAACGGTAACGCTGTTGCCTATTTCCTTGAGTTTAAGTACCTACCTTCTTAAAACTTACCTGTGGCAGTAAGCTTTTGCGTATAGTTGCACTCCTAATTGCTTTACCACTTTTGACAACTATTCCTAATAAATTACGACTTCTCTAAAGCTAAAAATATTTTAGGACCCGATCGCAAGTATCACCACCACACCACAACCACAACCGCGCCACAACGATAACACGTGGATGGGCGCTAATTTGTATGAAAATTAATACACACGGACCACATTTGGGCGACAAAATCAACCGTGTAAGCGAAACCGTCCACATCACGGCGACGTTGCAACCACAACACAACCACAGCGTTGCGTCGACACGACTACGATCCCAGCCGAAGCACACACAGCCGAAGTCGATCTGTCTTCAAAAACTAGCAACAACATAACCACATCGCAACTACTAGCGACAACGCAACTGCATGAAGTTGCAGCAACACTTTTCAAACGTGACCACTGCTTGCCCACATTTTGTCGCTGCAATGTGGAGTTGCTGTGGTACGTTTTAATGGGCCCTTACATTCAACCTTAGGGTGGTATAGCAATTACGAGGTCGATCATAGCTCAAAGGACAGTCAACCTTCCAAGCTGGATGCTATATTTTATTTATTTATTTGGTGGTGTAGTTCGTCCCGTTTGTGTTTGCCGAAAGCAGGGTAGATGACTTTACGCTGTCATGAGAAAGTCGAAGCGATTACAGTAATTAATTATAAATAAATAAATAAATGGAATGCAATATTGGGGGCCATATACGAGGTTAACTATTTCTTCGTCTACGGCAATTAGTATTCCCGCTAAAATGTATCTATTACTCTGTTGTAATCTAATATAATATTGAATTATTGTTTTGTAAAAAAATAGTCATTCATAATTAATTAATCATTTGTAATCTAGTGAATCTTAGGACGAAATTATGTTTTTTCTTACTCCAAAATGACCATGGTCCTTTCATCCAAATTCATTCACCCGTTTTAGCGTAAGAAACAAACAAACAACCAAACTTTCGCATTTATAATAATAGTTAGGATTTTATAACAATTACTTATGTATATTTGGTATAAAATGGCAGATAGCATCTCTAAGAAAAATAAAGACAAAACACAATAGATAGCAGAGCCTGGCAAAATTATTCCGTCTTATTAGATATTTTCCATGATATTTAATGGAGCAGAAAAGGGCAAGCAGATTTATGGGCTAACAATAAATCAGTAGCAATTGGGACACACTCCCCGCCACTTAAGTGGGATTGGGCTTTTTGTATATTTTAATAATAATTAGACGGATCTTGTAATGAAGGGGAATATTGGCGGTTTATCTTGAGGAATTCTGCAGCCTGTCTTGTGGCATATTTTGCGAACATTTCATAAATCAATCTGCCTAGCCTTTTCCCATATATGTTGGAGTCGGCTTCCAGTCTCAACGTATGCAGCTGAATACTAGTATTTGACATGGAGCGACTGTCTCTACAACCCAGTTACTGGGTAATACGATAACCCTTGGTAATGCTGGTTGTCATACTTTTGGGCTTATCTACGAATGACAGCCCCATTGGCTTTACGAGCTTAACTCATTTCATGTCCCATGAACCATATATGGTTCAGGTTGGTTATGTAAAATTAAATGAGATTATTTAAAGAAAGTGGACTCCTGAACACGGGGCTTTTGCCTGAATTTTTAAGCTATTGCATAGCTTTTATCTTGGGCTTTGAGCGCGGCGACCGAATGAAGAAATTCCGTAACGAAAATAAACCTAACACCCCCCACTCCGACCGGCACAGCGGAGCAGCGTTGAAAGCCGTGCATCGTCTAACGTCGTATCAGTTCGGCAGACTTCGGCACGGTGTTTGTGTGCGTGCGCTGTGCAATAGCTTTACCGCGGCAGTCCCCGAGTGCCACACGTATTTTTTAAATATATTTTCGGTGTTCTCTCATTATGCCGCAACTACTCAGCTATCAAATGTTTGCCCTACATATAATCAGCCTATAATGTTCCTACTGCTGGGACACAGGCATCCTCTCTGTGAGAGAAAGTGGGCCGTAATCCACCACGCGGGCTCAGTACGGGTTGGTAGATGTCACCTGTCTCCCATTTTTTTTTGTTCTAGTGCATGCCAGTTTCCTCAGGATGTTTTCCTTCACAGTTTTGAGAGCAGTGGTGATTAAATAATTAACACAAAATAAGGTGCCGGTCTGGGTTCGAATTTACGACTTACAACTCATAAGTTGCGGCCGTTATACCACTGAGCCACCAATGCCCTACATTACTTGCTCAAATACCCTCTGGGCTCCCCTAGAACTAAGAAAGTACCTTATTTACGTGATGAAGTAAAACTACGTCACATAAATAAACGTCACTGTCGTCAGAAACAAAAGCAACTCGGCATATTATTCTGAAAGTTACCGCCCGCCGACAGTTGGTGTCCTTATTTTCATTAAGACACAACTTTTAATGAGTCCAACTGCTCGCAACTGCATCTGGTCTTGATACACTCTTAGTTAATTAAATTATGACACCTTCGTTTCTTGAAGTGAGATTATTTTAACTGGATAACGCTAATGGATTGGAAGAGGGGCAGGTTTTACGTGGAAGATGAGAAATTATACTTACTATGCTGATGGTGCATACACATTGAATGGATGTCTAGACTATTATCTACTTATACAAGGTTATTGATAATTAACTTATAACGGTATCTACAACGCCACATGCGAACAACGCGTCATGACTTCACGTAAATCCTGCATCTCGCAAGCAGAGTTTACCGCGCAACTAACATAGATACAACGGCCCGACATGAATTATCAGGCAGTTGCCCGCCAGACACAACATACGTCTGGTCGGAGGATCCTCCCTTTTCTATGGAGTATGAGTGAACTTTACACCCTGTTCCTCATACCTCTATAAACTACTTAATAGTGCTACAAGGGGTTATAATACTCATCATTATAAACCACTGTTACTATGGGACCAATCCAGAAATCGCGAAAAATTTATCCACCTTTTCCATACATTTAGTCAAGTAATATTTAATGATTTATATGGAACAGCAGATTTTTTTCGCGAGTTTGGTGCCATAGTAAAAGTTGTTTATAATGATAAGTACAATAAACAATTAAAGCAGTATTAGTTAATCACCAATAATCCTGTATAATTTACAATCACGCCCGTATTCCCAAAAAGGGGTAAACAGAAGTACACTCACCGAGTAATAAGACAGATCACTACCTGCTTTTGAGATTTTCCTAGTATAAAAACCCAATAAAATTTTGCCCGACACGGGAATAGAGCCTAGAGGGGCCAGGATGATAATGATAATATCTTTTTCACTTCTCATGCTCTAAAAGTTCGTCTTTATGTTGTGCATAAGCGACATAAAATTGCTTTTTATGCTCTAGTGCATAAAGTAATAATTTTTTCTAAGACTAAGATAATCAGGCCCAACAGCCACACGCACAATAAAACATCGCAGATTAAAGTCGTTACTTTATTTAATTTGCTTTATTTTGTATCACTTCCGTGTTTTCTATCGTAAATAAAACCAGATAAAATAGTTGTCATTTGTTATTTAAAAACGCAAAGAAACGTTTTTATAATTTGGCAGTATGAAGTACTCAAGTCGAATGACACAGGTAGAAAAAAAAAATCGCTGCGGGTATTAGATATTCACTTTTTCAATTTTGCAACATTTTAGAACAGTGAAAATACTATTATATACTCTATGCTTGTTTCATTTTCTCGCAATCCAATTGAAAAGCAGAGTGTATAAACTCGAGCATAAACAAGCCATTTTACTCCTCGACATAACTATCCACCCTCGCCACATCTCAGGGTAAAATGGCTTCTTTTATGCACTAGTTGTACAATCTACTATTTCTACTCTCCTTGATAGGTCCATTCTATTCAAAGGTATTTGTATTCACAGACTTCAATGTAGTGACGTAATTATTTTATTATTTCAATAATTTTCCAGCGCTCAATATCCTTTTATACAGAGAATCGCGATAAATTCCCAATAACCAAATGACGCGTGAATTTTACAGAAAAAACCTCTGTAACCGACGTGTTGATAAATCTTTTGGAAACCAATGATAAATAAATATTTAAATAAAGGACAAGGGGTATTTTGTGAAAATATTTATTTCGTAAATGTTGCTAAAAGCTTGCTTAATGTTAAGTAATTATTAGCGACTGTTTAACCTTTTCTTTTTAAACGTCTTATTTGTCATTTAAGCTTTTATTGCTGAATGGGCCTGCTCTAAATAACGTTTCTAAATAAACCCCTATTGAATTCTCATTGTTTTTCGATATTCCGAGTCATACCTTAGGAAGGTATGACTCGGAATATCGAAAATCCTCATCAGCTGCCTAGCCGGTCCCAACTATATTGGGACCGGCTTCCAGTCTAACCGGATGCAACTGAGTACCAGTATTTTACATGGAGTGACTGCCTATCTGACCTCCACAATCCAGTTAAGTACTGGGTAATACGATACCCCTTGGTAAGACTGGTTGTCAAACTTTCGGCCTTTTTGACGACCCGTAACGACTGTCAAAGAACCACGAATGATAGCCGAAATAAATAGCTTGACGTGTTCGGAAAGCCCGTCTCGGTATGTAAAGATGGTCACCCATCCACGGACTAACCTCGGCAAGCGTAGCTTAACCTGATTGATCGACCCCTGTAGCTGTTTTTAATTAGCAGTTATTATTTATTATTAAACTAGGTACGCTTTTGATACGATGATATTATTTCGAGGAGAATAACACTTTATCCAATAGAATGAAATGATGTGAGATTTTTGCAAAGCGATTGTTGCGTCACCAATAAATCTGGTTTAACGCCCAATAATAAAAGGCTGGCTCGCCCAATTAAATAAACAGATTTTTGAACGACCCAATTTTAATGGGCAAAAGAATAATGTTCGGTTCAATGGCTTTTAAAATTCTGGAGGAAATTGTTTATTGACGAAAATTCTGAGAACTTTATTTATTGATAAAGAGCTCCGCCCATTTATTTTGGACGCATACCACGAGCGCTGGTTCGAGGTGGCGCGGGAAAAGAGTTCCTGGAAGGATTTGGGGGAAGACTTTGCCCAGCAGTGGGACAATAATAGGCTAATAAAAAAAATACTTTAAGCAAACAAAGGTACGCAGGCGGACTTAAAGCCACAGACATTTTGTAACAGTAAACCTTTGGATGATGCAGAGAAAAACAGTGGTAGGTGCAATTATAAAAATTGAATAAAATGTTTTTAAACATAAACCTAACCAACCCACCTAACCTAACCTAACCTGGGCTGCATTGGACGACGTCATCACGTCAGCGCCGGCTGTCGCTGAAAACCAGCGCTGGGGCTCTGTCTTGCATAGGGTCGCAGCATAATGCTGAGTGATAGCCGTTTTGCGTGGATGTGACGCTTGTTACCCTTATCTTCTTTTTATTTTTTTTTTTACTTTGTGTCATGTGTATTTTTGCGTCATGTTCACCGCAAATAAACGTATTTTCTTTCTTTCTTTCAAAAGTCTGTTAACCGGTTGAATGCCGTAATTACCGACACAATTAAAAAGCCATTGTGTCTCGCGTGGATCTATGAAAAAAAACAGCTGTTCCCTACATTTATGTTCGTATAACTCGTCAAAATGTAGGGAACAGCTGATTTTTTTTTCGCGATTTCAGGTTTGGTCCCATAGTAAAAGTTGTTTGTTATCATGAGTACAATCACGTGTTTAGGTATCGATCACTAATTACCAGTCACCCTATATATTATGGATATGCAAAGTTTATGATTTTGTTATTTTGTGTTTTCTTATATATATATATATTATTATATATAAAAGGAAAACTGACTGACTGACATATCAACGCACAGCCCAAACCGCTGGGTCTAGAGATTCCAAATTTGGCACGTACGTTCCTTATGAGGTCTAGGGGTGCACTAAGAAAGGATTTTTCAAAATTCATCCCCTAAGGGGGTGAATGGGGGGGGTGAAATTTCACGCGGACGAAGTCGCGGGAAGAAGCTAGTGTGTTTATAATTATGTAACGTATATGGAGATTTCTCTGAAATAAAATAATAATAAAAAGTACACATAAAAAAAAAACTAAAAATACTTCCAGCACAAAAAACTCAAAACTAAAACCATATTCTTACCGCACAGTTGTGATCTAATTCCTAAAGCAGTTTATAAACTAAGCCCGGATCGAGGCAACTTCCAGCCGCACTAACAATGTGGACGGACGAACTTCAATCTGACTAAAATTCAGGCATCCTTGCGGTGTTCCCGAATAGTTTCACTTGAAACCATTCCTTATTAATCCTTAACTATGCAGCAAGGTCGCTTGTTAGCCTGTTTGTGTGACGATGGTTGTAATTATGGAAAACTTTGGTACTTTTTGCTGCCTGTGAATTTTAAAATGTTTAAGTATTTATAATGTACAGGTTGGATCACAGAGTACTTTTTGATAGACGGTTGGATTGTTCAGACGGGACAGTAAGGGCAGGTGCGTTAACCGAAAATACGGAAAGTTTGCGGAAAATACGTACAAGTTCCAGAAACAGTCAGACAAAAACGAAATGATCAAGAAATACGAAAACGGGCGCCGTCAGTTGGGGCTGGTCATCACTCGGCTGCCTCGGCTTATTTTTATTTTTAATTATTTTATTTTTGGATTGTTGTTTTTTTTTTTTTATTATTTAATATTTGCTGTACTCTGGACGCTTTTAACGCATACGTCTTTTTTTACATCGTTCTCACATATTATTATAAATT
Organism: Hydraecia micacea; assembly: GCA_914767645.1. Classification (NCBI taxonomy): domain Eukaryota; kingdom Metazoa; phylum Arthropoda; class Insecta; order Lepidoptera; family Noctuidae; genus Hydraecia; species Hydraecia micacea. The sequence continues at coordinate 3,217,079 of OU611793.1, read as the reverse complement.
CAACATTAATGATGTAACTAATATTTTTGTAAAAATATAATTTAAAAGAGTGTCCATGGAGTTTCTTGCCCGTTCTTCTCCATAGGTACCTACGCTTTGGAATGGGCAACTAGCTTCATTTTATTTTTGACTGACCGACTTCTTGACAATTCAAAAGTGCCTGTAAATGGTTTAATTTAAATAAATGCTTTGAGTTTGAGTTTGAGTTTGAATATCTGAAAAGTGTATATCTGTTCTCGCTTTTTGCGATCTCTCATCTGACGAAATTAAAGGCAATAGGTATTCGTAACCCAATAATTCATCATCTTATTCCATAATGTTATTCGTGCAACTAAAATTTATAAACTCCTACCAACTATTACTTATCGCTTAAAGTTTTTCTTATTTATTTATAACCTTAGCATCTAGTCCAAAACGTTTACTTACTGCTTCATTAATTTTCTATGTTTTATTATGTCCTGCACTCTCATAAAAATCTTCCCACCTGCAGTCTATTTTTCCTAAACTTCACCAAACTATTCTATAAATCACAAAATTCAACTAATTAACTAAAACTGTTAACATTTAGCACCCAAAACAAAAAATTAAAATACAGGAAGTAACAAAGTTTCACATAATTACTGCGGAGTGCCATTTTAGTGGCCCCAAGACGATGCAAGAATTTCGGAGAAAAAACATAACTTCACTTAGGGGTTTGAAGCGCATGTGTCGTGATTTGTGGCTAGGATATGCAACTCGGGGTAGGATTTTTGAAATTCCTACGTTATCTTGTGGCTAAATTAAGTAAGTTGTAAGAAAAATAGGGGTTGGAGTTATTTTGAACTAAATAAGTAGGTACAGAGAATGCGCTCCTAACACCTGCCAGTGCGACAATTCTTGTAACTGAAAAGATCGGATTCGCAAAACACGTATTCATTTGTATGACACTGACGGGTGTCAAGAACGTAATTCTTAAGACGGTCGGACTGTAGTCATAAGTTTTATTTGTCTGGACCAATAATAATAATCGGCAAGTTTTCGTCGTCTTCTCTTTTCCGCTCCCGATAAGTACGAGATGCCGTCGCATCACAGTCCAAAGCCAGACATATGTAGGCTTTCCCACAACACCCTGTCCTCCGTCTTCCGCATCCAGTCTGTCCCAGCCACTTGTTTAGGTTTATCGGTCCTTCTAGCTGGGCGGCGTCCCAGAATACGTTTGTCGGGACTTTGTACCGACCATCGATCCCTCGATAAACGTGGCCACTTGCACTTCAGCATATCTTGTGCTCTGCCAGCTGTGTTGGTAACTCGATTTCTTACCCGGATTATTTTATTTCTAGCGTAGTACCTACGGAGTTTTAATACTTAGAGCGGTTTCGCACTACATCCGATCCGAATCCGAATTAAAGATCCGACTTCAAACCGAATTGGGAATGTTCTAAATTCGGACGGATAGAGTTTGGATCTAGTGCGCAACCCCTCATACAAATAGGAGTATGGTCACTTCATACCGGCATTTCTCGGATTCGGATCGGATGTAGTGCAGAACCGTTTTAAGTGGTCAGCTTATGTTTACTGGTTTTGATATGACGTGCAAGCCACACGTCTGTACTGTAATAAATTGCTGACTGGTCTACCGCCTCCCTCATTCAGTGTATTTCGCATAGGAAAAGCTTAATTTAACCACGTGAATTCAAAAACGCAATCATTGCCAACATTATAAGGTCTTTCTTCCATTCTCTTAAAATCAAAACGACATAAATGCTATACGTTTTCACAGAATAGTCGTCCTTATAGCTTGGTGCGATAAAGGTCATAATCCCTCAAAGTCGAATTGTCATTTTTTATGTTTCAGTACCAAGGTGGAAATAATGACAGTAATAAATCATATGGATCGTTAGGCACGTTCCCCTAGTGTTGGGTTCGATTCCCGGCCGAAATGGTATCATCTGTCAATGGGCCTGGGTGACTCGACGCGACTGGCTAATGGAGTAGCCGTGTTTAGTAACAAAGGGAACAATTATGTGTAGATATGCTTTTATTCCGGCTGGATATCGACATGACGGCGTGTGGCAATCATGCACTGAAAGAAATAAGCAGTAAACAGAAATGAAAAAACATTAATGTGAACTGCTTTAAACAGTTCCATATGAGCCTCATCATTCTCCTGCCCTTATCTCAATTTATTTGGGGTCGGCGCAACATATATCTTTTTCTTCCATACTTCTCTATTAGACGTCATCTCGGTAGTCACCCCCTTTCTAACCATATCATCATTCACACATTCCATCCATCGTTTTTTTGGTCTTCCCCTACGCTTATAGCCATCGACATTCATACTCAAAACTCTCCTCACTACATTTTCCTCATTCCTCCGCATCACACGCCCATACTTTTACAACCGATATCCACACAACTTTTCAGTTACCGGTGCCACTTTCAAACTTCCTCTTATTGAGCCTAACGTTCAAAACAGTATTTTTTACTGATTCGAAAACAGTTAAAGCTTGAGGAAAAATGTTACCATCATGACATGACAGTAAACTTTAAAGTTAAAAGGTCACAAAATTAACTGTTTTATTCATTTGGTTATATCGTTCAAACCATTGAAATTTACTTACATTACAGTAATAGTGGTTTTCCTTATTTTTTTTGTTGTTTTTTTCAGTAAATAGTATGTTCAATCATTAAAAGTTATTGTTTTGTCTTTTACTGTTTTAAAAACATTTCTTCTTACTGTATAAAGTCAGTAAGTCTTAATGAAATTGCTTTAATGTGGTGTAGTAAGAAATTATTTTTTCTATTCATTGGCCTACAAATTGCTTACTGTCAATATCAACACAAAATACCTTGTGATATATTGCAGTTAAATGAAAGAAAATTTTAAATTCATATTAAAAGTACACTTTATAAACAAGCATATTATAAGTCAGATAATTATATCCAAGATAGCTTTGTCGGCGACTAATGCCCGGTTTCTGAAGAATTTTTAAACGGAGTTTATAGTCATAATCATTTATTCATTTGCGAATATGGGTACAAAAGAAAAGGTCTCATACAAACAATAGTGTCCGTTAGCCATATCCTACCCTAAGGCATGCAATTTTACAAATACACAGGTATCTACGATACTATACTATAACAATAAAAGACATTATTTAAAATATCGTATGGAGTAACATTATATGTGTCGCGTTTTCGGATGGATGCGTCCACGTGTTCGCTGTTGGTGTCCGCCATATCGCATTTCTTATCAATCAGTGCACACAACCGGCACAGGCGCTGTCTCCAGAGCAAGATCACTCTAATATAAAACGAACGCACTACTGACAGATACCACGTTGACACTGACAGCCCAACACTGTCCGCTGTGCTGTGGCCGCTCGAACAAATTAAATAACCATTAAAAAAGAGTCTTTATCTCTAACATATATTATATGTTTATCCTGTACATATTCAGTGACAGAGTAATATACTTTTTTTAGTAATAGTGTTATTATATTGTTTTTAAATATATTTATATCACCTATCTCCAGAAGTGAATGTGGTAAATGGTTATTTATGCGCGGAGCCATACATAATATACTTTTATTTAATAACGCTGTTTTATTGATTGGAAAACATATACTTAATTTGTATCTTTTGCTAATTAACTTATTAAAGTAGTTTGTATGCTGTTCGTAAGCTGAACCAATTGTGTCAACCAAACACACTTTGTGAAGGCTATGCCCCGTTAGCAAAGTTGGTTTCAACTTAAGCTGAGTGTCTCAAAGGACTATTAAATACAAATATTCCTTCATGATATACACCGTGTTCTTCACGTTATCCATAAACTTTGTCAAACGCTTCTATAGCTTTTACAAATTAAATCTAACAAAGGAAGTAGCACTTAAAAATGCTTCGTTACAAAGATATTTGTAATTTCATTTAATGAAATTTAATTGAGCTATGCAGTAAGAAAGGGTCTTAACTTAGTTTTGACAACTTTCAGCCCGCCAAATCATATGAATGAAAATTACGTCGTTGCCTATTCGGATAAAGGGGCATGCATATCGGGTGATTAGCGTCAAGGTATTTAATTTGTATGAAAATTAACAAGAACTAAGAAATAAGAATTCTTTAATGTGTCCATAATAAAAATGCTTATTTCCATGGTCTGAACATCAGGTCGAAGTTTATGTATATCGTCTGGAACACGGTGTATATTGTTTTATTTATGTCCATGCTGGACTATACTTGTATGGGAGCGTTATCCATCTTCTTTACATTATCATCGTCTTTCATGAGGAAAACAAGAATAGTTAATTTTCCTAACACTTATTTAAAAACTCGGCAATCTGTCACACTAACACATCCATTCGACCACTACAAAAATAATAGCAAAAACATAAAAAAGACAGATGCACGACATTTAACTCGCACATAACACCTATTCTGAAACAGGAAGCCGATCGACTTCCCCTCGAGTTGCGGAGAAAGAAACAAGACTAACAAACATACATAATTGATGGGGGAACGACGTCCCATTTCATCAGCTGTCCTCAAACGATGACATTTGAGATGAGGTTTAAAATAGTTTAGTTTTTATGACACGATTCGTCGAGTCTTGATGCGATTTGTCGTGAGTCGCAATGCGATCAGTCGTGTCGCGTTGCTATGCCAGAAACTGCTAACAGACGGTATATTCCATAGGTAAAAATCTCACCGTGTAGACTTAGTTAAAGTAAGCTGGTGAATAGATCGACAGGTGTCATATAAGTGCCATATAACTTCATGTAATAGTTTAGTTAAAAACAAAATCACACGTACAAAATTGCATAAATCACAGTTATCCCCCCAAAAAGCTTACTACATACTTGATATTGAAGTTGTGTTTATGTTATTTTGTCTTTTTCGTTTTCAATCGCATGTGATTCGATTACGAGTAGGTCTAGACATTCATTTTATCAAGTGTTTGTACAAGTGACAGTGATAGTGAAAGTATGCACGTAAGCACCTCCATAATTATATTGTTAGATATTTTTTTAAAAATCATTGAATGCGACGATAACCTATACCTAAACTAAAAATTCACGATTTCGGAGTCATCAATTGCTTTTTTTTATTCTGGATGATTCATTTCTTAAAACAACATCAAATCCCATGAAAACACTTGTTCGGGGTCGTCATGTTTCGGCACGATTCAGAACAGCCGGGCGACGAAGTATACATTCGATTTAGCAGGTTCCGGGCGCCCGAGAAGGGCGCAAAATGATCTGCGACCTCCATGAGAGGTGGCCTGCGGGCGGCGGACTAGGGGCGTCCGTCGTCCAAGCAGACGACCAAATAGCCCGAGTTGGCGCCGCAGTGATCCACGCGCGCCACTTGAGAATGGGTGCGGCCATTATAGGAACGGCAAAAAGGTAGAGGTGGAACACCGCGGTGGTTTTAGCCGTTAAGAGTCCGGCATGCCCCTCTGTCACTCCCACGATAGAGGAATTTCACGAGGATTACCACCGCGCACCAAAAAAAAAAGCTTAGCTTGTACCAACAAAACACACAAAATGCCAACAAACACAGGACACACACAGGGGTGTGTGGCTGTAACATAAAAATAAATTTGTAACCAGTAAATATTAGACATCGCACGATGTAAAAGTCTCCCACAATAAAACGTATGCAGCTCAGCCCTGCGACCGTTTTGAAAGCTTTTCAGTTTAGTTTGTTATTGTAGCAATAGTTTTACTAATGTCCGTTTATTTGTCATACAACAGTTACACCTCGTCAAGTTTCGGGTATTTTTAAACAGCGTCTATCAGAAAGGCGTGTTTAAATTTAAGAATGTGGTATTATAGATCATCAGACTGAACAACTTTCTCCGTGGGACGAACATCATAATCGCGATAAAATAATTCTAGTCTATGTTCTTCTCCAGTTCATGGTGGGACCCGCTGAGGGACAGCGGGTTGAGGCCTGTTGGGGAAGCGGTGAATGCTCGTGCGAATCCCGCACCCCTGGCCATAGGCAGAGGTGGAACACCGCGGTGGTTTTAGCCGGTAAGAGTCCGGCGTCACCTTCACTACTTTAGAATATAGTAAATTAAAAAAAAAAACGCGTTTTTTGCCTTATGGTACGGATCCGCACTAGGTCGCTTTTTTATTAATTTATTATTTATGATGCGTATGTTTTTGAAATACCAATCTTTTGACAGAAAAAAATATTAAGAAAACGTGAGGCCTTATTGAAATTGGCCGCCAGTGTCTTTCTTCATCATTTCAGCCGAAAGACGTCCACTGCTGGACATAAGCCTCCCCAAAGCGCCTCCACTTCGACTACAAACTTTTACTCAGTCCTGTAAGCGTAAGAATATAAAATAAACTAACAAACATACATTTTAAGACATCTAAATTCTCATAAATGGAACCTGTCTCAAAAATAATAATCGTGAAGTCTGTAGACGGCGAGTGGCGAAATGCCTATCTCGCTAAACGTGGATGAAGTTATGAGGTAACCAGCATGAAAGAATAATCGTTTACAACATTTTTGAATTTAATTATATTATTACCTTATTAGGTAATAATTAGCCTGTGATGTCCCACTGCAGGGCAAAGGCCTCCCTACTCTCTTTCCACTTCTCGCTGTTCAAAGCTGCTAAGGACCAGTTCTTGTCGAAGGAGTCCAGCTCATCCCGCCATCTCCGTCTGGGCCTGCCACGATGTCGTTTGCCATTAAGTGGGACCCATTGGGTCGTTAGTTTGGCCCATTGTTCGTCTGACATGCGGCAGATGTGTCCAGCCCAGTTCCGCAAAAAAAAATCAGATGTTCGCATAACTCGTCAAAATGTAGGGAACAGCTGATTTTTTTTCGCGATTTCATGTTTGGTCCCATAGTAAAAGTTGTTCATAATGATGAGTACCTACAATGACCCCTTAACAGGAAAAACGGTGATTAAAATTTCACCCTGTATTGCAAAATACAACATTTTTAAAACTGTCTGAAATAATATTAATCATCTTGGTTCCTTGCAACTTAAACCGACAATACACAAAAGCACAATATTAATAAGTAATCCAAGAGAAATTAATTAAAAAATTAAAATAATGTCTTATGTCTTATTTAAGATGTTTGTTCGCAAATTGTGAGTAAACTCTGTAGGTACGTTGACAAATAATTTACGTTTTAAAGTTTTTGGTGTAATTTGTATTGAAACTTTTGTGTATTGTTCTGTCTTTTGAATTACGGAGAAACTACAGGAATGGGGTTTTCAAAAATTAATTATTGTTTTAGCGGGCTGTGCTGGCGCCGCTGCTGCGGCTGCTGAGACCCTCAAGCGGCGCAAATACTGTAACCTTTTGGGCAACTACAGCTTTGAGCCGTTTGGGGTCGAAACGCTCGGGTCATGGGGCCCGAGCGCGCGTCTCCTTTTTAAGGAAATTTCTCACCGGCTGGTCGATACTTCACGTGACCAGAGGGCTGGGTCGTTCTTTGGCCAAAGAATTAGCATTGCCATTCAACGTGGCAATGCTGCCAGTCTTCTGGGCACGTTTCCGGATGACAGCGATGCGGACGAGTAATTCGACGCCTAAGTGTCCTTTGTTTTTGTATAGTTTAGTTAGATAATCATTTATTTTAGTATGTAGTGTAAATATTTAGTTACATTTTCTCAAATTATAAAATAAACATTAATCATTGCAAGGGTATGTACTAGTCGTCTAGTATCATCTGCCTAGCCTTATCTCAACTTTTTTGGGGTCGGATTTAATCTAACCGTATGCAGCTGAATACCAGTATTATACGAGGAGCAACTGCCTATCTGACCTCCACATCCCAGTTACTGGGTAACACGATACCTCTTGGACACACTAATAATAATGTTAAGTTTTTGACTTGGCTCGCGAGGTTGTCAACATGTGGGATGTGGACTCAACAATAATTGTGCCGATAGTCGTGACAGCCAATGGATTAATAGCCAAGAGCTTCGACCAACACCTGAGGAGGCTCTCGTTGGGCAGCTGGCTCAAGGTCTTGATTCAGAAAGCAGTACTTCTGGACACGGCTCGCATTGTCAGGAGGTTCCCTGGAGCCCTGACTGCCGGTAGCTTGGACCCTGTTCCCGATACCGGTGGGCTACTATTTTTTATATGTTTTAATGTTTTTAAATTTTTTATTCTTATATTTCAAAATATAATTTATATGTATTTACTAAAATAAAGGAGGTATAAAGGTTAAGTTTGGTAAGTTTAATAGATATGTCACTTGCAAAAACGAGAACTTCTATTTGTCTAAGTGACCGTTGGATAATTTGAACCGTAGTGAATTTTCCACTGACTGGGAATTGTTGTCAAAAGTGGTAAAGCTATTACGAGGTCGACTATACTAATAAGATAGATGCTAGTGAATGATTTCATGATTATAATTTTATTCTGAGAACTCTCAAAGTCCCAGGACGTCCCGGGATTTTGATCATGGGTTGTCTCGTGAACCGAAACTTTGAGACTGTGACGTCCAAACCCTAAGCATGACATCGCAGCCACGAGCTATACGCTCAAGCGACAAGCGTCTTGCGACAGCGGCAGTGCACTGAAATAGTTTTTATGAGCGTTCCACGAGTCACCACGACGCCCTTTGCTAAGTGACGAACAGGTGACGCGTGTGCGTGTCGCTTGACACAAGTCGACAAGCCGTGAAAGCCGAAGCCTGATGGGGTATATCTCGGAGTTTTTCAGTATGTGCAAAGGATAATCACAATAGTAGTCACAAGTGACTTATAATCTATCTATACATATACTCCTTGGCTGTCCTTGTGCTGATAGTCGCATCAGCCAATGGCCTGATGACCAAAACCTCGATCAACATCTCTCGAGGCTCTCGTTAGGCGGTTGGATCAAGGGCCTGATTCAGAAGGCAGTACTCCTTGATACGGCTCACATTGTGAGGAGGTTACTGTCTCTGGAGCCCTAACCACCGGTAGCATGGACTCTGCTCCCGATACCGGTGGACTACTATTTTTTATATTTTTTAAATTTTATTCTTAGGTTTTTTTTTTAATATTTAAAAATGTATTTTATTATAAGTAAGAAGTAAATCAATAAACGAAAGTGCATACATACATGATTATGTATGTAGCACACTAATATTATAAAGACGAACGTATGTGAGTTTGTGTGTGTGTGTTTTTATGTTTGTTACTTCGTCACGCTAAACGGCTGGACCAATTTTGATAAAATTTTGTATGGAGGTAGCTGACACCCTGGATTAACATATAGGCTACTTTTTATCCCGATATTCCCACGGGACTGACATTTACGCGGATGAAACCGCGGGCGCAAAAGCTGGAATCACAAATCGAATTAAAAAAATATTTTTGTATTTTATGTGCTATCCAACCGTCGTACATAATACCTTTACCTACTTAGCTAGGAAGGTGCAATATGTATTATACCGTTCTGTGTTCCGTTGGTTTGTAGACTAAATTCATGTTACAGATGGAGAAAGGTCTACTGACCGCTGCTGCTGCGCAGAACAGCAGAGTAACGCCAAGGGCCACTTCGTGCTTGACCAGCGTCATAACTCCTTCGATAACAGCTGATGAAAGTAAACAAGATCGCCGTGGGAACGGCTGTAGTCAGGACGACCGAATATTATTTATTAGTGTATAATCCTTAGGTTATCGTATGAAAATATCTTAGTTGAATTTATTAGGTATAATTACGTAAAAGTTACGGTCAAACCCCAGCGTACTTTTTACGTCACAATGACAAATGTATTTTTTGTTGTCATAACATACTATCTGTTGCATGTTAGATAGGTAGATAGTTAGGGTCGAGAACTGTTGCGCGCGCCTCTCTCTAGAGGAATAGTGGCCGTTTGCGGCCGCTGAGGGTGACGGGGTCCGCATGGATTCATGCGGGCCAACACCTGGCCGGGGGAGCGTGACGAAATGCGCAAGCACTCCAGCACCCCGGCTAAAGGTAGCAGCAGGACAACGTGTGGTTTTAGTCAGTAAGAGTCTGACAGACCCCTCCACCCACCCCAGGGTGGTGGACATCCATGAGGATTTCCACACGATAAAAAAAAAAAAAAAAAAGGGTCGAGAACTGTCATTAGAAATTATATAAAAGACTAGCTTTTGCCCGCGACTTCGTCCGCGTATATCGCCGTCATGCTGCCAAAACCGATTATCTGCAATTTTGGTCAATTTTGTGTTAAAAATATCAATCGATTCAGTTTTTCATTTCTGTCGTCTGCCAATATCGGTTAAACTCAGAAACCCATTAGTTGCAGAGATACTCTGTGCATAATAAAGGGTAATTGATCAATGTCTGTAAAAAGTCGCCAGTCAAAAACGATTAAATTTGTTTAATGATAGGTTTTTCGATATTACGCTTGCTAAATAATATTAAACTCGTTTAATCGATTTTCTCATTTACGCACTGGAGCAGGTCTACAGATGATTTATTCTGCCATAGTATTTCAAATGCCGTTAGCCGGTTTTGGAAAAATATTTACTTATTGATAACTTTAATAACATACGTCAGCAAAAATTAAATTATTAACTTTAACTCATTTTGGCCCGCGCCCTTAACATGCAAGATGAAATAATGTTTTTGTGAAAAATATAATTATATGCATTTAATTGATTTCGGGTATACTTACTACGGGTTCTATTAGATAAACGTCTCTGCAGCCAAAAGCGATTAAATGATGATACCTATAGTTGCCAGGGATTCGCGTTGGCGCGCGGCGCAGTTAGTTCGTTCATTCATTCAATTTTCATTACGACGCGACACATTCGGCTCGACGAAACTCAAACTCAAACTCAAAGCATTTATTTCAATTAAACCATTTACAGGCACTTTTGAATTGTCAAGAAGTCGGTCAGTCAGAAAAAATGAAGCTAGTTGCCCATTCCAAAGCGTAGGTACAGACGCCAGCACATCAACCTACCCCTAACTGTCAACTTTCCCAATCAACATTGAACCTTATGCTTTAGCGATAAAGTTGAAAATCTATTACAGAAATCTGACAGATTGTAGTAGGTTGATGTGCTGGCGTCTGTACCTATGGAGAAGAACGGGCAAGAAACTCCATGGACACTCTTTTAAATTATGGTTTTACAAAAATATTAGTTACATCATTTATTTTGAATTTATAATCATATGTGAGAACGATGTATTACTATTATGTATTACCCAGTAACTGGGTTGTGGAGGTCAGATAGGCAGTCGCTCCATGTAAAATACTGGTATTCAGCTGCATCCGGTTAGACTGGAAGCCGACCCCAACATAGTTGGGAAAAGGCTAGGCAGATGATGATGATGTGAGAACGATGTAAAAAAAGGAAACTGTAACGGTTAACCAACAGTCGATTGGCCCATGAACCATTGGTCAACATTATCTGTAAACCTTTAACTTTTCATCCAAAGGATTTTACACCCATGAACGTTTCGCCAACATAACTCTATGTTAGTGAACGCTTAACCAACATGATGTTTTGACCAATAACTTTTCACCCAAAGAATAAGGCCAACAGACAGCGGGAAAGGTGAAAGTAAATAAAGGCTTGTAAAAATAATAAAAAATATGATAGTTTTTAAATACTATTGCTCCGCCCCGTGGGGAAGATCACGTGGCGGGTCTAAGTTGGTTTACAAGCAATAATAAATAAGACATAGTCGACTATTTCTGTGAAAAGGGTTTAAAGTAACCTAACCAAACCTAACCTCGGGGTGCCCTTCGCTCGCTTTGCTCGCTCACTTGAACCGCTATCATCCACTTCGAACCTAAGTCCGAGTCGGGGTGCCCCAAGTCCCGAGCTCGCTTGGCTCGCTCTAGAATCCTAAGTTCTATTTGACATGGGTCAATTGTTCTTTGGGTGAAAAGTCATTGGTCAAAACATTATGTTGGTTGAGACTTACGCGTTAAAAGCGTCCAGAGTACAGCAAATAGTAACAAAACAACAATTCAAAATAAAATAATTCAAAATAAGCCGAGGCAGCTAAGTGATGACCAGCCCCAACTGACGGCGCCCGTTCACGAACATGACGCATAGATCAGCACCATTCAGCTCAACCATTTTGAAGGGAGCTAAATGATCCAACACACACGCCACCGTCAGCGAGACATTTGTGTGAGCATGACATACTATCAGCCGCCAGGGCTCATTCAAGTCAATGAAAGACATTACCCGGTAAATGGTAGCACTATAGTACATAGAACTCACATCTGTGCTATGCAATTATAATACAATACAAAGAAAATTGAGTTTATACAATGCAAAGATAGTCTTACAATCTTCAGCAGCTCCAACAGAATTTTCAAGTGTTAATCAATTAGTTGTGGTTGTGGAGCAGGACCAGCATTGAGCCAGGCATTTTTATCAGCCATGTAGTCCCCTAACTTATAATATGCCTGCCTGCATAGTGTGCGTTTTATACAAGACTTGAATTTTGTCTCATTCAGTTGAAGAATGTGGGGAGGTATTTTATTATAACATTTTAAACAGTACCCCATAAAAGATGAGTCTACTTTAGCCAGTCTGAAACCTGGTTGAACTAATAGGTCCCTATTTCTAGTACTATAATTATGTCTTTCACCTCTTTTGTTAAAAAGATGTAAATTTTTCCTTACATACATTATGTTTTCGTAGATATATTGACAAGGCACCGTCATGATGTTAATTTCCTTAAACAATTCCCTTAGAGAATCACGCCTGCGGAGATTATATATGGCTCTGATGGCTCTTTTCTGCAGAATAAAAATAGAATCGATGTCTGCAGCCCGTCCCCAAAGTAAAATACCGTAAGACATGATACTATGAAAGTAACTAAAGTAGACTAGTCTCGCGGTATCTATATCAGTGAATTGACGGATTTTTCTGACAGCATAAGCTGCTGAACTTAGCCGTCCTGCAAGAGATGTTAAATGAGGACCCCATTGTAGCCTTGAGTCGAGCGTGATCCCTAGGAAAACAGTTTTATCGACGAATTCTAGTTTCTCTTGATTCAATATTATCTCATAATCACTACCTTTGACATTTGGTAAAGAAAATCTTATGCACTTAGTTTTATTTCCATTTAATATTTAATTTCCATTTAATTAAACACCTCGTAACAAACAAAAACTCGAATACCAAGTAATTATTTACATTGATCTTTTAAAATCAAGCTCAATAGCAATATCCAGCAGTGGGTTATAAAGTAGCCTGTGCCTTATCTATCCACCTACCAACTTTCATCTAAATCCGTTCAGTAGTTTCAGAGATTAATTTTGAAAGAGACCTGTGTCCAGCAGTGAGATACAAAGTAGCCTATGTGTTAATCCTTTGCCTTATCTATCTACTTACCGAATTTCATCCAAAACCGTTCTGTAGTTTCGGATATTAACGTGTACAGACAAAATGTATAGATGAGTATAAAAAGAATAAATGAAAAATTCTTAATTTTTTCGTCAGGTAAAACTAGCTAAAATTATGTCTAACTCTTTTTTCTGTTCTTCTGATAACATTCAATAGACACAACATTTTGTACATATGTATAATTGTACAATGAATATCTGCTTCTATGGATTATTAAAATTGTAAGACTTAAAGGTTCAAATTTAACAAAAAACTATTTTTGATAATTGGCAGCCAAAATTGATTAAAAGCAGTCCTCTCGGAGATATTTTTTTATTTTTATTCGTTTCTATAAGGATAATCGAATCAACTAGTCTTGCTTTCCAAAGAAGGATAAATAATGCATCGGAAAAGAACTAAAAATATTAATGAAAGCTAGTATTTAACAAAACAATCTACAGTAAACTTTCAAATTGATTTATCTCTAATTGCATTATTGTGCATTTAGCTAACTTTGGCAGCATGACGACGATATGTCGGTTATCGCGGACGCAGACGAAGTCGAAGTCGAATAAAAAGTAGCCTATGTCCTTTGTTGGGGTTCACATCACACTTACCCTGTACCAAATTTCACACAAATCGGTTCAGTAGTTTAGGCGTGAAGAAAAGACAGACAGACAGACAGAGTTACTTTCGCATTTATAATATTAGTTAGGATTGTGCAACTTTATTTTTGCTCTCTCTTCGGTACGTACCACTCGACTGGTAACAATATAAAAAATTGTAAGTATATAATAAGTTATTGTAAGTATATAATAAGTTATTCTCATTTATCATCAACTTTCTTCACCGTCATCACACCTGCAATGGCTGCAACCTGTGCCGGATTAAGACTACTTGATGCCCTAAGCAATCCACGCTTGTGGGCCCCCCTATCCACTAGTAAACTGGATCGGTTTAAAAAAAAAATTAACGTATTATTTTTTACAACGAGAACGGGTTTCACACACCCTTCCCTTTCATGTGCTAGCAAATATTTTTTGATTTCTCATACTCTGAAAATAGTTTTTATTTGATCCGAATAGCGGGTGGAAGACGCTGCTTCCCACCTTTGGGCGGGAAAGATTCATAGTAATTGCTTCCCTCTCTAGGGCGGGAATGAATTTAAATAATGGAACTTTTATTTAGGTAGTCAGCTACGAATTTTTTTGCGTAATTAAAAAAATGCTGCGTGTCTTGTGAGTGTATAAACAGCCAGTGTGAATTAAAAAAAGGTTGCTGCGGCGGTGACCCGGTGTGTTCCAATATTTAAAATAGACTATAGTATAATTTGGCGGGATACTAACTCTGTAAGCTGTACCGAAATTCAAAATCTTGGTTTTATCGAGTAATACACACATCAAAAGTGTCTAGGGATCAAGCATTTTTATGCGGATTTCTTGAGATTGAGATGTGGCTTTGTAATAAATTTATGATTTTATAAATTTATATGGATCCTTTTTGGTGCATTTCATAATTTGAATCAGGAACTGTGAATCAAATTCGAGTAAAAGATGAAAATCAGCTGTCAATATTTTCCCTATAAAAACATACAACGCATTGAAGACATTATTAGTGCTACTGTTTCCCTACTACTGATTAAAACCAACGTTATTATGGAGCGGCGACGTCATTTAAGCAGGGAAGAAATGCTCAGAGCCGTGGGAATGATAGAAGCTGGTTCCCGGCAACGTACTGTGGCTTTAGCTCTGAATACAAGTCAGAGTGTTATGAGTCGACTTTGGACACGTTACCGAAGCACTGGTACCGTGGCTGAGCGCCATGGAGGACGGTATCGCTGCACCACACGGAGACAAGACCGATACATTCAAATCTTAACTCGAAGAGCTCCAACAATAACCGCCATGATGTTAGCCGTGAGGCTTCATCACTCTTCAGGGAACTTAATTAGCGACCAAACAGTCAGAAACCGCTTGCATGAAGTGAACCTTCATTCCCGAAGACCGCTACGGGTACCACCTATAGCAATGCACAATCGTAGGATTCGATATCAATGGGCTCTTGAACACAGAAATTGGGCAGAAGAACAATGGCGTTTCGTGTGCTTTTCTGATGAGTCTCGTTTTGGTATGAGACCGGATACAAGACGTATACGACACTGGAGAACTCCTGGACGCCAACAGCGATTAAAATCCTGCCAGGAAGTCCATCCTTATAGTGGTGGAACCATCATGGTATGGGCGGGTATTTGGATCGGCGGAAGAACTGAGTTGATTTGGATCAGAGGCAACCTCAACGCTCAAATTTATGCTGAGACGATTGTATCAGACGTCATCGTTCCTCTACAAGTGCAAATCGGTCCCTTATTTCAGTTAATGCATGATAATGCACGACCGCACACCGCAAGAGTTGTAAGACAGACTCTCGCCGCAGCTAACATCAATGTCCTGCCCTGGCCTGCTCAGTCGCCAGACTTGAACCCGATTGAGCATGCATGGGATATGCTACAGAGAAGAGCTCTGCCGAATATGGAGGGTATCCAGTCGCAAGAAGACCTTTTTTTGTTGTTGCAACGAACATGGGCTGCCATTCCACAGCGTGATTTGGATGAACTCATTTTGAGTATGCCAAACCGATGTTCTTGTGTTGTTAGTGTTCGCGGTAGAAACACGGATTATTAATTGTTTATGTTACCCAATAAAATTTTAAAGAAAACTGTTATTTCAGTCTTTTTTTCGAACTTTTGTGTTAGTGGTTCAAATGTCAAAAATCCCTTTATTAGGAAAATGGCAAATTTCTTTATTAATGCAAAGGTGACTTGGTTTATCGTTACTGTGACAAACGAAAACACTTTATTTGATGAATCCTTAAAGAAAATTTTAATTAATATCAATCAGGAGAAAAGTTATTGCAAAAATATATGTTGATCCCTAGACACTTTTGATGTGTGTATTTGATTAAAAATGAGTTCATGCGATTCTGAAATGATGACCCTAGATTCTTTTAAAGACGAGGCAAATACAGTAAACGAAAATCTTTTGCCAGAATGGAGAGTGGAAAACAAATGTATGGGGTCTGGGCCCACCCTTCAATAGTATCATGTGGTATATCGTTGGATAGGGCTTTTTAAGCGGAACATTAGTTACTACTCGTAATAAATTATGGTCAAATCTTAGTACTTTCGGAGATACGACGTCTTAAAGTCGTCTCAGTCTAACATATTCTTTATGGATATCTATAAGGTAGAATACTAATAATACTTGTATTTGTACTCAACACAGTTACGATGTTGTTCCATTTTCCACGAAACCAATCGAGATGCAGTTCAGTAGTCCATTAAAGGATGATTTTTTCAACGCTAGATAATTTTATCGCAAGAATAATTTTGATTTTTGACAATTTTTCCATACGAAATCTGTCAGATGTCAATTGTATTACACGAATAAAAATTATCTGTCGATTGAAAAATCTGCCAGCAGACCAAAGCTGTTTTTTTTTTTTTTTTTTTTTTACTTTGCCCCACACTAGGAATTTCTCCTGTATTGTGGGTGCGTTTACAAACATTTAAACAAATAAACAGCCAGACCCGGAACAACTTATAAGTAGTTGTTCCGGGTCTGGCTGTTTATTTGTTTAAATGTTTGTAAACGCACCCACAATACAGGAGAAATTCCTAGTGTGGGGCAAAGTAAAAAAAAAAAAAAAAAAAAAAAACATCATACAAATATTTTTTCCGTGCGGGAATAGAACCCGCGACACGCAGCGCAGCATTAATCGCTTAACCACTGCGCCAACCGTGCCGTCCGAGTCTGGGTAATGTTTATCTGATAATGAAGTAAATTACGATCATTAATTGCTTAGATTGGAATCACTTTTATGACAATATAATAGTCAGTATTACTCCGAAAGTACTAACTTTTCACCTTAGTCGTAATACTAAGTTTTATTCTGCATAAAAATACCTATTCATTCATAAGTATCTTATTTCTATTGAGAGGTGGGCCCACCATTTTTCATTGTCCTTTCAAAAGAAAGATACTACATACGATTTTATGAAGTGGCGAGCAGACAAGAAAATAAAATCATTTTTTACTTTCCTTATATTCGAAATGAATAGTAGAGTGTTTAACACGGGTGAAAGTCATCAATTCCTACTCGGACTATAGCCGCCCTCCCTGCGTTCGGGCGTCTAAATACCTCGTATGGGAATTGATTCCTTTCGACCCTTGTATGACAATCTACTATTTCGCTGCTGTTTATGGTACCCTCCCGAGACGTAATGCCCTAAGCAATTGCTTAATTTGCTTATGGGCTAATCCGGAACTGGCTGCAACATACCTATAATTATATTTATGGGAAATATTGTGCAACCTTTAAGTTACATTGTGACTTCATTTGCCTGTAAGAAAGTTCTTGTTGAATATTTAAAACAACTTCACTATGATAACGATAGGTATGAATATTTACTTTGTGAAGTATTTTTTTAAATTAAATTATTGTGAATGTGAGAACTATGTGGGTCATTCCTTTTTCTGTTTTCCTTCTTAGTTAGTTTTAATCTTGATCTGGCAGTTTGAATAATTTACGCGGCCTACCCAAATGTCTTTTTTTTTTGTATTGTTAGTCGAATCGACGAGCTCCTCAAGTTCTGAGTTGAGCTGCACGATTTTTGACAAATGCGTGCACTGACTGGACAGGTCCGCTCAATTTGTGTGGTTATTTCCTCAACAGACCATTTGAGACACCAATCTACATGATCTGACCAAGATTTTGTCTGGAGTTTAAAAGAGACTGTGACCTCTGAGTTTGTTTCGGCCTTTCTTCTCAGAATAGTCAGATAGAAAACGCCGACCTCGTCTAGTTTAAAAAAATATGATTCAAGTGTAAAAGTGGGGTAAGTAATAGATGATATAACAACAAAATCTCTAATATTAACAACATATAACAACGGAACCTATAATTTTATTTAATATAGCGATTAGTTAATATAATGAACGATTGATATAATTTTATAATAACTAATTTTTATAAGCATAACATACATTCAATATAAAATCGTTTGACATACCACTCAAAAGATATAAAACTTATTTAGACTAATATGATGAATTATTATTTATTTAATAAATATTTAAAAGTATTTTTTCTTTGTTTTATTCTTTGTAAGTTCTATCGTAGTTATAGGTAATAGTAACCTAAGTAGATATTAAACATAACTAGTAACTGATTACCACCTGCGCTAAGATAGGTCGACGGAGCCCCGCTTCGCGGGGCTCCTATTTCTGGGTGGTTTAAAAAAAAATAACCACGAAGGCTAAGGCGGGAGCTCCGCTCCGCTGCGCTCCCGCCTTAGCCTTCTAACCTAACCTATCCGAGTCGGGGTACCATAATGACGTTTTTTATATACTTATATTAAACGTTAGACCTAATGATTTTCGATTAAATAAATAATATACATATTAAACGTTAGACCAAATGATTTTCGATTACATAAACGTTATATCAAACAACGTTATACTACTTAAGTTTTAGAATAAATAAATGTTATATGTAAAGAAATTGTATCTACAGTTGGTATATCTCACGTTGATTATATCTTATGAACGATAATAAAATGAAATTAGACCAAATGAGTTTATACGTTATGAGACGCACCCGTAAAAGTGTTGTACAAATCTACTTACAGAAAATAAATCATTTATAAAATGGAGAAACTATTGAATAGCTTGACTTAAACAAATACATCCACACTCACGAACAAACAACACACACTCCACACCTTACAAACACCTAAACCCATATTCAAAATATCGCGCTCATCACACACACTCATATCACTTGCTTAAACATTAACTTATAATTAATATCTAAAATTCTAAACTTATTATTTGATCCTGCAGCTATTAACTATGTTTATGTTAGTTCCCACGAAAATAAAAATTAAATCTTATAGGATAAAAATTTAACGGTTATCTGTAAACTTTGCATATACTAAATTTAGTTTAACACTAACTGCATTGTGATCACTTCTGTTCGTAGATAATGCAAAATATTATGCAGATACCTACCTGTTTACATTGGAACATAAAATCATAGATACTTAATTATTATACTGTGAAACAATAGTGGAATACTATTTGTATTTAGAACTGGTTAATTGAGTAAGAGGAAGACTGTCCTACCGTGATACAGTTTCGACTAGTACGGCGGACGGTGTGAATCTAATGCTACAACCTAAATAACTGCAGTAGTAAAATTGGCATGTTCTCCATGGATACTTGGGTCAGCAATATGGACTTATCACGTATTGTAAGGCCTAGTTTAGATTCGGTTAATAAACCTAAGCATTCTTATTATGTACATAATTTGAGATCGATATGTTGTAAGTCTCTAAATTCACAATATTCTGGCTTTTACTGTGTGTATACGGACGGCTCTAAACATGAGAACTATTGTGGTGCAGCTTTTTTTGATTCGCAAGTTGGTACCTTTTTTAAATTCCGTATTTCATCAAAAGTTTCAATAATGCACTTGGAGTTAATCGCTATCGCTGAAGCTTTGGCTTACATCAAATCTTTGAACGATGATCGGTTTGTTATTTTCACTGACTCGAAAAGTGCCCTTCTTCATCTGTTGAGATGTACAAGTACTTCACCTTTTGAGGGGGCTTCCACTGGCATATGGTATCTTAGGAGCCATCACTGAACTTGTTGTCAAACATAAAACAGTTGTATTGCAGTGGATTCCTTCTCACGTTGGACTCGATGGCAATGAGATGGTTGATCGTTTGGCAAATGAAGCCGCGTCTGATGGAGAATTTTATGTTTGTCCTCCATGGCATACTGAGCTTTTGCCCCTAGTTAGAGATAGATGTATTCAATCCTGGTCAGAATATTTTGATAAAAGATCTCTAACGAAGGGCATTTGGTACAGGACGATTCAGCCATCGCTTCCACGTATGATTTGGTTCAGCGAGGGTAGGATGAATAGGCAGGAAGTTGTGATAGCTTTGAGACTCCGATCCGGCCATGTTCCTCTCAATAGTTTTGGTTTTATGATGCGCAAAGTTGACTCACCCAATTGCGCTGTCTGTGGAGTCATAGAAGATGTGCAACACATCTTGACGGAATGTAGTCGTATTGGGGTCCAAAGACGTCAAGCTTTTGACAGTAATTTTAATGTAGGCTACTATAATAGCGTCCTGGCCTCGCCATTGTCACATGAGGCCAGAACACTTTATCATATTATTATTATGGGTACCTACAAGGTTGCGGGTAGGTTAGTTTGTTATATTTATTGTATTCGATAATTGGGGTGACATATTCTATATAGAAAAAACCCTGTAAATAAATAAAGATTAAAAAAAAAGAAAAACCTAAATAACAATATCAGTGTAAGTAATTGTTATTTAGTGATTAGAGCTATACTAAATGATTATCATGTGACGTAGTACTTAAAAAACAACATTTACGTACAAACAACAGTGACAACGCACTACGTAGATAGCGTTATATACTCGGTTCAGTGTGAGCCAGAAGTTAAATATATAAGGTGCTATAAAAATATCTGTCACGGCTTCAATGGGAGACGGAATTTTGTATATAGATTACAGTAGGACAGGGGGACTCCCCAAAACGCCTGCCCTTCACCACTTCCTAGTGCTTTCGTTAGGAGGAAGAAGTGGCGCAACATACTCCTCTGCAGCACAGTATCGTAAAACCTCATGTATTTGATTTGTCTTTAATTCGAAAGTATTTATAATGCTATGAATCTTACCGGGCATTCAAGATACATTTAAACTCTACTTAAATAAATTAATGGTTAAGTCTGACGACCAGTCTTACCAAGGAGTATCAATGTTAGGTCAGATAGGCAATCGTCCCATGTAAAATACTGGTATTCAGCTACATGCGGTTAGTCTGGAAGCCATTGATTTTTAACTTAAATAAATTATCCAAACCATTCTTGCGTTGATGGACCACTAATCGCTTAATGTTGTTATAATGATTTATGAGGAACAGTGTGTAAAGTTCACTCATCCTCCATAGAAAAGGGAGGATCCTTCGACCAGACGGGTGTTGTGTCTAGTGGGCTCACTGACCTATATTAAACAAGTACGCTGGACTAAATTTACTATACGAAACGACAGTTGTTTTGTGCCGATTCAAAGCGCCCCGCTCGAGTGTCTCAGGAACTAAAATTGACACATTGTTGCTCTGATGATTTTGGTCTAAATCGTAGAATAAGACTATTCTGTGTTAACTACACTTTTGCACAAAACTTCTAAAGGAATCCGGATGCAAACTACAATTAACGAGATGAAGACCACCTACGCCACCTTAGATGATCTGAACGAGTTAAAAGATGAACTCTTGAAAATTAAATGTGACTCATTACTACCAACGTCCACATTTAAACTAAACACAAGGCGCTGGTTCAAGCCATGGTCAGGAGTGAGAGGGAGTGGGAGGCAGTCACCTCCTTCTGTGAAGCAGTCATGCTAGCGAAGGAGGTGCCAGGTTGGCTGAAGGAGAGAGCCTCACGTCCCAGCCGCCGCGGGAGACGCTCCGGGCGTCAGGAGCCGCGTGACGACTCCCGGCCACCGTAGTCGCGGGCCTCGGACGGAGAGTAATGGGTAGCTCACCGTCCGATCAGGACCAGACCCGTGCCGGACGGCGCGTATATGTTCCACGCGCGTCTCAAAGAGATGTCAGCATCAAGGAAAGGGCCGCTAGGGCCGAAGCCTGCCGGGGTAGCGGGATTGTCCGAAAGGGTTACCGCTGCCCCGGAACATAAAGGGCTAAGGAAGGAACACGGGTGGGTTTTAGTCAGTAAGAGTCTGACACTCCCTGTCGCTCCACCCAGAGCGGGAGGGGGGTCATTTGATGATTTCCCATTCACATTGATGGTTACTCGACAGGGGCCCTATAGGACTTTCAAATGTGCATAATTCTTCTATGATGAGGAGTGCATCATCAATAATAGGGACTTGGGCAGTGACAGCTATAAGAAAACTCAACCTCGATTCAGGAAAATTAACGAATTTAACTATCGAAATACGAACAGATTCTTTTTGTAAACGGCGCTAAACAACTTAATAATAGATAGACGTCAAGCGATCGGTAGATAGTATTCGGGAGTTGTGTCGCATCTGTGACCTAATTGTAGGTAGGTACTGCCAGACACATGGTTACTGTCTGAGGAAATAACGCATCTAGGCACGATCAACAGCGGCTTTGGATACACAGGAACGTCGGCGGTGGACACGTCCGCCGGCATACTGCGCGGGAGGCCGTTTGGCGGCGTCGCTTTAAGAAGCTTTGAGAAGCAGTGTTTTCCAACAAGTGTCAGTGTTGCAGTGTGATCGCATTAAAAGCAGGGATGTTACGGACCTTCGGTTCCGATTCCGAATAGTCGGAACCTCCGATTAATTTTACACCTCCGATTCCGATAATTTTGAATCGGAGTTATAAGCAGGTACCGAAGTTCGAAACGCAGCGATTCACGTGACTAGAGCGCCTACAAACAATTTTTGACTTGTCGCCAGGGCAATGATTGTTTATTTTATACACGCTCGCGCTCGAAGTCTCAGTTTATTGTTTTGTTTGTGGATGTTAGAAGAAAGCAGAAGAAAGATGTGTTAAGGGAAGGCCTCTTAACACATCTTTCTTCTACTTCCGCCCCGGTTCCGGTTCCGATCAATCAAATTTAAAACCTCCGATTCCGGTTCCGGTTCCGGTAAAACGACTTCCGTAACATCTCTAATTAAAAGTGACAACAAAAGACCGACCCGTGCTTGTGATGAGTATCTACACTCCATTTGAAATACGATTAGACATTTAAACAAACCTTTTTTACAGTCCGTTCAACCGATTTTGACTTCTATACCGTAGGCATAAAGATGGTATTAAAAGCAAAAAAAATGGTTACAATACCATCTGTTTACTGCACCTACCATATTATGTCATGCCACCAACGCAATAGAATTCAAAATCGGTTGAACGGACTGTAAGAAAGGTTTATTTAAATGTCTAATCTTATTTTAAATGGAGTATACAGGGTTACTAGCTGCGCCCCGCGGTTTCACCCGCATATGTGTCGATCCCGTGGGAATATCGGGATAAAAACTATCCTATGTCCTGTCCCGGGATGCAATCTATTTCTCTGCCAAATTTTATCGAAATCCGTTCAGTGGTTTAGGCGTGAAAAGGTAACATACAAACAGATAGACAGACAGACAGAGAGACAGAGTTACTTTCGAATTTATAATATTAGTATGGATATGGATTAGTATGGATTGAAAAAAAATCAACAACCTCTTAAGAGGTCATTGTACTCATCATTATGAACAACTTTTACTATGAGACCAAACCTGAAATCGCGAAAAAAAATCAGCTGTTTCCAACACTTTGAGTTATACGAGTAGGTACGAACATAAATGTAGGGAACAGCTGATTTTTTTTCGCGATTTCAGGTTTGGTCTCATAGTAAAAGTTATTCATAATGATAAGTGCAATGACCTCTTAAGAGGTTGTTGATTTTTTTCCAATAACCCTGTATAAGGTGATTTTAATGCTGACCTATACGAGTTATTATTTTTAACGAGCTTTTCAGTTGTTGTAGTGAACAATATTAGTAATAATTACACACATCAAAAGTGTCTAGGGATCAACATATATTTTTGCAATAACTTTTCTCCTGATTGATATTAATTAAAATTTTCTTTAAGGATTCATCAAATAAAGTGTTTTCGTTTGTCACAGTAACGATAAACCAAGTCACCTTTGCATTAATAAAGAAATTTGCCATTTTCCTAATAAAGGGATTTTTGACATTTGAACCACTAACACAAAAGTTCGAAAAAAAGACTGAAATAACAGTTTTCTTTAAAATTTTATTGGGTAACTTAAACAATTAATAATCCGTGTTTCTACCGCGAACACTAACAACACAAGAACATCGGTTTGGCATACTCAAAATGAGTTCATCCAAATCACGCTGTGGAATGGCAGCCCATGTTCGTTGCAACAACAAAAAAAGGTCTTCTTGCGACTGGATACCCTCCATATTCGGCAGAGCTCTTCTCTGTAGCATATCCCATGCATGCTCAATCGGGTTCAAGTCTGGCGACTGAGCAGGCCAGGGCTGGACACTGATGTTAGCTGCGGCGAGAGTCTGTCTTACAACTCTTGCGGTGTGCGGTCGTGCATTATCATGCATTAACTGAAATAAGGGACCGATTTGCACTTGTAGAGGAACGATGACGTCTGATACAATCGTCTCAGCATAAATTTGAGCGTTGAGGTTGCCTCTGATCCAAATCAACTCAGTTCTTCCGCCGATCCAAATACCCGCCCATACCATGATGGTTCCACCACTATAAGGATGGACTTCCTGGCAGGATTTTAATCGCTGTTGGCGTCCAGGGGTTCTCCAGTGTCGTATACGTCTTGTATCCGGTCTCATACCAAAACGAGACTCATCAGAAAATCACACGAAACGCCATTGTTCTTCTGCCCAATTTCTGTGTTCAAGAGCCCATTGATATCGAATCCTACGATTGTGCATTGCTATAGGTGGTACCCGTAGCGGTCTTCGGGAATGAAGGTTCACTTCATGCAAGCGGTTTCTGACTGTTTGGTCGCTAATTAAGTTCCCTGAAGAGTGATGAAGCCTCACGGCTAACATCATGGCGGTTATTGTTGGAGCTCTTCGAGTTAAGATTTGAATGTATCGGTCTTGTCTCCGTGTGGTGCAGCGATACCGTCCTCCATGGCGCTCAGCCAAGGTACCAGTGCTTCGGTAACGTGTCCAAAGTCGACTGATAACACTCTGACTTGTATTCAGAGCTAAAGCCACAGTACGTTGCCGGGAACCAGCTTCTATCATTCCCACGGCTCTGAGCATTTCTTCCCTGCTTAAATGACGTCGCCGCTCCATAATAACGTTGGTTTTAATCAGTAGTAGGGAAACAGTAGCACTAATAATGTCTTCAATGCGTTGTATGTTTTTATAGGGAAAATATTGACAGCTGATTTTCATCTTTTACTCGAATTTGATTCACAGTTCCTGATTCAAATTATGAAATGCACCAAAAAGGATCCATATAAATTTATAAAATCATAAATTTATTACAAAGCCACATCTCAATCTCAAGAAATCCGCATAAAAATGCTTGATCCCTAGACACTTTTGATGTGTGTATATTGATGTTCACATTCTCGGCGTGGACTTGGTTACATATCTGCACATTCATAAGTGACGTGCACGATACATGCAAGTGATTGTTAAATCATTGTATAGTTAAGCAATCGGCAAAACAATCTGTCACTAATGTTGATTAATCACTTGATACGCAGTGGCTTGATAATTTTTCTTTAATAATAAATGTGACCTTGATTTACTTGCAGCTAAACTACAGAATGCATTCAACGATAACACTTGCAAATAAAACTTAATGAAATATCAAGCAACGATAACATTTACGCCTAAATTACTTAATGAAATATCAAGCAACGATAACTATCGTGGGCCGCTATAAATAAGGAGCAGATCGCGAAATATACTACAGTGACATAAAGTTTTAAGGATGGTTAACTTTCCTACCGAGTGTATAAATTGTACTGATTACATACATCAAGTAACAAGTGAGTACATCACATCAAGAATAAATAAATTAAAAGCAAAAAAAAAACTTTATTAAAAACAAGTTTTTTTTTTTTTTTAAATGCACTGAAAAGAATAAAATAAACTTTTCCTTTAAAACTTTTAATATCAACTTATAACGACATTACACAATTTATATTATATATAAAAGCTTGTCGCGAGATTTAAGTACTAGTATTTACTTAATTTGAAAATTTTAAAAATTTAAATCAATCAGATCAAGTTATTTAATTTTACTTTTTTTTTTGTACTTTTATGAGCTTTTATATACTATACCTACACACTTATATCCAAGCTTTCAACTACAATTAATATCATCTTTTACGATTGTCAGAATAAAATTAATCAATGACAGATTCAAATATTTACATAATTTAAAAAGCTGTCTTAAAGTAATAATATGTACAAGTATATAAAAAGGGAGGGGATATAATCAAAGGGCATCAAAAAATTCGTCCGCATCGCTGTCAACAGGAAACGTGCCCAAAAGGCTGGCAGCATTGCCACGTTGTATGGCAATACTGATTTACTTGTTTATCTACACAGGTAAATCTCGCGTCAAGCTTTTATATCATACTAGCTTCTGCCCGCGACTTCGTCCGCGTGAAATGTCTTGTTTTATTATAAAATATCGTCGTTACGAAGTTAAGACCTCTTATGTGTCACTTTTGGCAAAATTACTTTTTTAATTTTTTTACTATGGTACCACTTTTCATTTCAACTAACAGTGGCAAAGTAAAAAGCACGAAAATCATGTGGCTGATACCTATATTTTTTGTTGTAGTTGGTTTCATTATATTTTTTTTTTAGTAGAAGGTTATTATCGATTTTCTCATAAAATTTATTTTTATACATAAGAGGTCTTAAAGTCAAAACGACGATATATCCTATGACACTCGGCAATACTGTAGCTTCCCATTAGTGAAGGAATTTTCGGAAATGGATCAGTAGTTCCGGAGATTACCTCCTACAACCTCACAAACTTTAGCTCTTTACAATATTAGTATACGAGTAATATATAAATTGTGTAATGACGTTATAAGTTGAAAGTAAAAAAAATCCACTCAACTGTGTAAAAGTAGTCTTTCACGCCGCAACTTTTGTTTCCTTGGCAGTTATTTGTACAACAAAATAAACTGTACTTTAAAAATATACCCTCTTATTAAAGCAATATGCAAGCAAGTTCTCACCACAAATCTACTGAACCGTGATTACGTTAGCACTGAAAGCCTCTTAACAGTGTTAAAATAATTAATGTGTTTTCAGCCTACCTATACACACACCACACCACAGTACATCACAGTACGCCACATTACATCACACCACCACACAGCATACCCCTCCGCACCACACCACACCACTTCATTAGTACTCAATAGCAATTCAAATTTTGTATATTTTTTTCCCTTTATTTTGGTTCACTCTGTTCTACCAATGGTTAAAATAATTTGTTTGTCTTAAGATTTAATACTCAATCATTGTTTTTTGGGCTAGTAATCTGTGTGACAGGTTTTTCCTAGTGCAGATACCAGTCTCCCACAAAGGATTTATCAAATGTAGTGTCTTTATATTTTTAAGGCGCCTTTGTGGAAGAGAAATAAATGTTTATTTATAATTATTATTACATAACAGTTTATATTAAAAACAATTTCATTGCTATTCTTTCAGAAACCAAAATGCCGCCACATGGATCTATAAGTCCTGAAATACAATTCACTGAAGACCAAAATGATAAACAAATCACAGCTCTAGAAAAACTGGATGTACCACAAAAGGCTGGTCCTAGGAAATATGAAATTGTATACAAAAATTTCTTTATATTTGGTTATTTGCACGCTGCGGCGTGTTATGGTTTATATCTTTGTTTTACTGAAGCAATATGGCCAACAATTTTGTTTGGTAAGTGAAATTATTAAATTACTTGCTTGAAAATGTGCATACTAAATAGTGACAAAATAATGATAATTAATTAAGCATTTTTGTACATACATAATCAACCTATAATGTTCCGACTGCTGGGACACCGGCCTCTTCTCGGTGAGAGGGACACGCCGGTTTCTTTACGATGTTTTCCTTCACCGTTGTAAGAGCAGTGATGTTGATATATAATTTACACTAAGTAAAGCGCCTGTCTGGGTTTGAATCTACGACACACATTTCTGTTACTGCTTGGCCACCACAACTCTTTGAGAGAACATGATGCTAATAAAAAACACTTTTCCTCTATAAAGTTATCATAGTCTGAAAATCTGAAAATTGCACAAATTATATAAATATGTGTGAAACATAATATCCTTCTAAATTGTATTAACTATAATTACAATAAAACTATATACACTAGATACTAATGAAACTAATCTCGTAAAAGAAAGTAATCCAGCTACCAACGTTATCAAATCATATTTACCTACCTTTTCAGCTTACGTATCATACGTCGCAGCCACAATAGGAGTAACAGCTGGAGCCCACCGCCTCTGGTCCCACAAAGCATTCAAAGCCAAGCTTCCCTTACAAATACTCCTCATGGTCTTCCTTTCTATCGCCAACCAGAGAGCAACCCACTGGGTCAGAGATCACAGGGTCCACCACAAGTATAGTGACACTGATGCTGATCCCCATAATGCTAGCAGAGGATTCTTCTACTCCCACTTGGGGTGGCTCTTCGTTAAGAAACATGCTGAAGTCAAAAAACGTGGGCAACTTATGGATTTGTCTGATTTGTATGGCAATCCTGTTTTGATGTTTCAACATAGGTAAGTAGTTTATAATACTTAGAATTTATTTATTTATTTTATTATATTCGGGAAACTTATAGCTAATATAAACAGTGTTCTTAAATAATATGCATTTGAAGGCCATTTACAAGTTTCTACTGATAAACACTTGAAACAAAAAAAAAACAACAAAAAAGGTCGGTATAAAATACCTCTATAACACGATCGATTAATACAAACTAAAAATCATTCAGACGTAAACAATTACTTTTCCGTGAAAAAGCTTTTAACAAATGCTTAAGCCGGGAAACACTGGTATTGAAAATGTCCAAATCATGTTCACTATTTAGTTTATTAAAACTTCTGCTCGCATGAATTAGATACGAATTCAGCAGATATGAATACCTATTTCTCCATGTCTGGAATTTTAACTGCAATTTTGATGCATAATCAGCCTAAAAAATGCTACTGATGCCACGATTTGCGAGGCCACCTACTGAGCCCAAGTCATTCAACATAATGTATGTTTTTATTTGACTCGAAAAGGAGGAGGATGAGCCTACAAAGGTCCCACTGCTGGGACACAGGCCTCCACTCTGTGAGAAGGACTGGATTATAAACCCCCACGCGGGCCCAGTGCGGTTTGGTGGATGTCACACGTCTTAGATTTATTTACCTCTAGGGTAGCTCGGTTACCTCACGATGTTTTCCTTCACCACCGTTTTGAGAATAGCGGTGATGAAATAAGTTACACAAAGTAAAGGTCCTGCCTGGGTTCAAAAACCCACAAACTACCGCGACACGTAAATTGGGGCCGACACCACTGGGACACTCATAGATATCCGTGGGGCCACCACTGCTCCCGATGCAGTTTTTGTCAACCTGTTACCTAAATTAAGTTAGGGACCATATTTGCCTGCGAAGGTTTCATCAAACTCTTTGCAAGTGACCCTTATTGAATTTGGTTTACTCAAATAATTATTTTTTATATTCCAGGTACGCCAAACAGTTCATTCCTATGATTTGTTTTGTGATACCAACTTTGATCCCGATGTTCGTCTGGGGCGAAACGTTCAATGTTGCTTGGCACCTAGTCATCATGCGATATGTCTTCAACTTCCACGTTTTCTTCTTGGTGAACAGCGCTGCCCACGCCTTTGGCAATAAGCCTTATGACGAAAACATTTTATCCGGTGAAAGTAAGATTGTTTCTTTGGCAACCTTCGGTGAGGGTTTCCATAATTACCACCATGTTTTTCCTTGGGATTACCGAAATGCCGAGTTGGGAAACACTTGGTTTAATTATACGAAAACGTTCATTGATTTGGCGGCAGCCATTGGGTGGGCTTATGACTTGAAGATTGTATCTGAAGATCTTATTAGGAAGAGAGCGTTGAGAACCGGTGATGGGTCTCATCGTTCTTTTGTAGTTGATTGAGAGAAATTATTGTTTTATTGTGGCGATAGTATTTATTTATTTTTATTTTTTAAAACTTCATGCACATGTACAAAAAAAATACTGTGCAAAGGCGGACATAGAACTTGTCTAATAAGGGCGAATTTGCCGCGATTCTCTCGTGCGTATTACGTGCGACCGTTGCGTCCAGAAGGAGCGTACCAACGCGCGAGCATTTGGGTTCGAATTTCATTTGTTAGTAGAAAACATGGAGTTGAACGCTCTGGAGTTCGCGCGTCAACTGGACGCAACAAGGAGTCTCTAGTATCACGACTGGCGAACTGCACGCGATTTACGCGCGTATTTTGAAATCGCGCGATATTTGTGAACGTGATGTATTGGCGCCTAGTATCTCGTTAACACGCGAATGAATTCGCGCGAAACGTTTCGCGGCGAATTCGCCCCTTCTGGTCAAGGTCTTAATGCCTGAGGCATTTTCTACCAGTCAACCTTAGATTATTATTATTAGAATTTATATATCTCGGGACCATGGGGTCCCGGTCCTTTGGAAGGCGTACGAGGGGCCAAAGCCAACTCGCAGAGGCCCCTTAGGAAATTTTAATGTAATGCGGCACCAACCGACGATTATCCCTGTATGCACTATGCAAGTGCACCCAAGGATGACCCCCGGTTGGAGTATTTATTATGTTTTTAATTTATTTTAACTATTGTAAACCGCAAGGGCTAGTTTGAGGTGGCTCAGAATAGGATACGTGGAAAAAATTGGGAGAGGCCTTTGCCCAGCAGAGGGCCTAGCCCCGGCTAAATAAAAATAAATTGTTAACATTTTTGTTTGTTATACTTTGAGCTATTATCTGTCATTTTATTTGGTAGGAAAATAACTACATTTTGCGCTACAAAATTCTTTTCGCGTTTGGGCAAAATCAGAACTAACACTTGTTTTTCTTTTCAATACATTTCACAAAACAATTCACAAATATTTACCAACAGCGCCTGTCGACGTCATTCGAACGTGAAAAGATCCTTGTAGCAGTGTATGTAGGCATCAATGACCTCAAGCGATACCTAAAACTATTCAAATGTAAGTTATCAAAGCTTCTCAAACTAGTATTTAGAGTGAAATAGGGTGGTGTGTATTTAGACATGGCTTAACGTAAGGGTGCATGTGTCACCACAATGTTGAACTAATAGTTAGGGTACGAAGTCATCTATCATTGTGGGTACAAAATGTCAACGAATGTCTTGGGACAAGAGTTCATTATCTATACCAATTTTGAACGATGATTCTTTTGTTATTTTCACTGACTCGAAAAGTGCCCTTCTTCATCTGTTGTGATGTACGAGTACTTTACCTTTCAGGGGGCTTCCACTGGCATATGCTTATAGTATCTTAGGGCGGATTTGCAATTATTTTTTTAATGGATAAGTTATGCCTCCCATATTATTAACTTGAGTAGTTTTTGACTTAGATTCAATAATACGAATTTTTTCCCTTAATTTATATTGATGATGTTTTAATAGCTTCCTGTCACTGATATTTACATAGCAAGTAGTGTTAAATGAATTTGTGTGGGGTACTCACTGAACTTGTTGCCAAATAAATATAAAACAGTTGTATTGCAGTGAATTCCTTCTGACGTTGGACTCGATTGTAATGAGATGGTTGATCGTTTGGCAAATGAAGCCGCGTCTGATGGAGAGTTTTATGCTTGTCCTCCATGGCATACTGAACTTGTACCCCTAGTTAGAGATAGATGTATTCAATCCTGGTCAGACTATTTTGATAAAAGATCTCCAACGAAAGGTATTTGGTACAGGACTATTCAGCCATCGCTTCCACGTATGCTTTGGTTCAGCGAGGGCAGGATGAATAGGCAAGAAGTTGTGATAGCTTTGAGACTCCGATCCGGCTATGTTCCTCTCAATACTTTTGGTTTTATTATGCGCAAAGTTAATTCACCCAATTGCGCTGTCTGTGGAGTCATAGAAGATGTTCATCACATCTTGACGGAATGTAGTCGTATTGGAGTCCAAAGACGTTAAGCTTTTGACATTAATTTTAATGTAGGCTACTATAATAGCGCCCTGGCCTCACCATTGTCATTAAATGTGTCACCAGAATGATCTCTTCCTACTTCCATCTCTATACCGACGACCTGCAGCTTTATAATAATTTCTTAAGGGAAGATTTGGAAGCCGCTGTTTCTGCCATGAATAGTGGCCTGGATTTGATTAGTGAGTGGTCGCGGTCTTTTAGACTGCAAATCAACCCTAGGAAATCCCAGGCCATAGTTATCGGCGGCAGGTATATGCGGATTAGGCTCGATGTTGCGTCGCTGTCTCCACTCTGTCTGAATGGAGTTCAGATTGAATACGCACATCCAGTTAAAAACCTGGGGGTGACCATGGACTCTTATGTGTCATGGACTGCTCATGTTGCGCAAGTCAGTCGCAAAGTGTACTACACGTTCCATTCGTTGAAATGTCTCCAGGGCTTCTTCTTAAAATCTCTCTTGCTCAAACCCTCATTTAGCCCATTATTGATTACGCCGATGCTTGTTATTTGGCTGCTACCGGGGAGCTTTTACATAAACTTGAGCGTTTGCAAAATATCTATATTCGTTTTGTTTTTAACCTTAAAATGTATGAACACGTCTCCAACTTTCGCAAGTTACTCAAGTGGCTCCCCATTCAACTTCGCAGGAACTCTCGTATATGGTGTCTGCTATTCAATCTCCTTCACAATCCTAGAACACCATCCTATCTGCGGGAGCGTTTTTCCTACGCCCGTCCTTCAGATGCACCTTGCAGGTCACATCTTAAAAACCTTCTTAAGTCCCCTCCCCACTCCACCGACTTCTATTCCTACTCCTTCACAGTGCACGCGGTGCGGCTGTGGAATTCACTACCGCCTAAAATGAGGGACTGCCAAACTGCTGCAGTTTTTAAAAGAAGAGTAAAAGAATATTTTCTTTGCACTTTATCATAGTTGTGTATGTATTTAATTAATTAATTTGATTACGTTATAATTATTAACATTCTAGTGATATTTATTTTAGAATTATGTATCTTTATTTGTATGTATGTAAGTATATTCTCCTAATAATTCTTTAGTTTTATTTAGCTTTTAGATTTTATGTATTATTATTTTTTTGGTCCTCTTTTGCACGCTGTCTACATCTCTCTGTTTATTGTCCTATCGCAGGTATGCTGGAAGAGATTTATTTTGAAATAAGCATCACCTTTGTACGTATTGTTCTGTTCTGTATTTTTCTTGTCTGTTTATATGCGTGTACATAAATGGTAAAATAAAGATATTATAAAGCTGAAGAGTTTGTTTGTTTGGTTGAACGCGTTATTCTCAGGAACTATTGGTTTGAATTGAAAAATGATTTTTTGTTGGACAGTTTATTTATCGAAGAAGGCTATAGGCTATATAACATCACGCTACAACTAATAGGAGCGGGGCATCAATGAAAAATGTTGCAAATGCGGGAAAAAATATTCCTTTTGACAGCTTCCGTTGCGTACACGTGCTGCGTAAACGGTTAAAGTTACGCCAAAATCATGTATGACGGAATTGTTCCACTTTAAAAGTTCTAAAAAAAATCTACGACATCATGTATCTATCTTTTAAGATTGACTCGCTATAACCTTTTTCATGGTAATCAAATTTCTTCTAAAATGATGCATTATTTGCGAATGTGTTTTTATAAACATGATATTAATCCTTATCCAAATAAATACGTTATTCATCACAAGTATTTAATTTTAAATTAAATTGTTTTTGACATCATTTGATTTCAATGAATATCTTATGAAAGCGTCATGCTAAGCCTGCTGATGACGCTTTCTATGTCTACGAAGAATAGACATAGCTCTTTCCATACAAAGTGACATTTCGTTTCTCCATTTTTGACATCGCGCCGTAGAAATCCTTTTACAATCTGTCATTTTGTCTTTCGTTTCTAACGATCTTTGTCTAGGTCCTCTTTTATGTAGACTATTTCAGAAGAAAGTTTTCTATCTCAACTGTCAAAATTACACTGACAACTGACAGTTGTCTAAGGTAGTGAAGAGATTTTGTAATCGCCATCGTCATGCTAAAGACCGTAGAAAACTTCTTACTCGACGGCCACAAAGTATATACGGTTATCTACAAAATCATGATTTTACAGAAGAGCGTTTTGAACGCAAAACTGTGATTATTAATAGTAGAACAAAGCTATCTTCTCCTATTTTACATCATTTAGTTAATAGGGCATTACCAAGGAAGTGGTTAAGGCTAATATTACCGAAATATTTTTTTTTGTTCCAAAATACGGTACTTCGACACTTTGAGAAAAATTGTTGTAGTAGTCTTTACATACGTATCTGCCTAGCTTTCCGAGGCACGGAAGGGTCTTGGTATGTAAAGATGGTCATCCATCCACAGACCAACCGCGGCAAGCGTAGCTTAACCTGATCGATCGACCTGTGCGGCTGTTATTATTTAGCCATGAATCCGAATTATGCAAGAGTGAATTTTGTAAAAAGTGCAGTTGACTCTTTCTACTTTGCTGCCGTCGTACTGTCTACACGAAACGTCATCTTTGTCTATTCTTCCGTCGACAAAACCCGTTTCTATGGTGGTCATGCTACGCGTGCTGATATCATACTTTTAAAATACATAACTCCGCAAGGAGGCTGGTCATGAGTAATAATCTTAAGTAATACTCTTAAAATAATGGGATATATTTTAGTAGGTTTTTTCTACAAATAAACTCGGGTGAAACCGCGGGGCACAGCTAGTTTTCTAATAAATAGCACCAATAACACTAGAAATGTATTCTCCGAGGAGTAAGGCAGAGGTGCATCTATAGTTCACCCACGTTTCGCCAGTAATGTTTATCCCGACCAGTCGTAGGTACTCAGCGCTTCTTCTCCAGTTTTATCATGCGCACAGCAAAAGGGTGGAACTCGGCCAGCGTCTGTGTTCCCTTCCACATTTGACCCGTCTCCCTTCAAACCAAGAGTGAACAGGCATCTTCTGGGCACGCTCGTTCCATCATAGACCTCATTCATCCTTTCCATCAGGCGTGATCGAGGTCAAGAGCCGGCCCATTCAGCAATCTATACATCTATACATAGAAATAAATAAAATTGGAGTGTCTGTTTGTAGTATTAAAATAACCGCTTTTTACTAAATGCATATGGATGCATACACGGTACATATACCAAAATAACATTTTTTACAATTTTTGTCCGTCTGTCTGTCTGTTTGTTCCGGCTAATCTCTGAAACGGCTGGACTGATTTTGACGGGACTTTACACTGGCAGATAGCTGATGTAATAAGGAGTAGCTTAGGCTAGTTTTATTTTAGAAAAAGAATTAGGGTTCCGCGCAAAAAAATTAAAACGTTTTCTTTCACAGCTAGTAAAAAATAAATTAAAAAAACTCCCATGTATTCGGGGGCGAGGCGAGGCTAATGACGTCAACCGGGCACCATACTATTACCAATATGTATCTAGCAATTGCATTTAACAGAAACAATTCCTTGGAAGTTGGGTAGGCCTTTGGTGTGGGATGCAACTTGTGTCGACACCCTCGCGCCATCCCATCTTCCTAGCACGGCGGGCTGTGCTGGGGCGGCTGCTGCAGGAGCAGAAAACCTCAAACGACGCAAATATAACAACCTATTTGGGAGTTATATGTTTGAGCCGTTTGGGGTTGAAACTCTAGGGCCTTGGGGCCCGAGTGCTCATCGAATGTTTCGAGACATCGCCAAGCGGTTGGTTGACTCTACACGTGGCCAGAGGGCTGGCCTATTTTTAGCCCAAAGAATAAGCATTGCCATCCAACGTGGTAATGCTGCCAGCCTTTTGGGCACTTGTCCCATTGACAGCGATGCGGACGAATTTTTTGATGCCCTATGAGCTCTTGTCTTTTTTTTTTTATACACTTGTATATAATATATATATATATATTTTAGATTGTAAAAAAAAAAAAAAAAAAAACAGAAAGAATGAAATCCAATAATTTATTTATATCCTCTCACGTATGATGAATTAATCACCATCGAATTTAAATTCCAAATAAACTTCCGCCAAAGAATTAAAATACCATAACATATTTTTCATATTAAATGTTCCAGATGTCATTAACAACTAAAAAGTCATTATTTTACAATTAAATTTATGTATACGTAGTGTCGCCATCGCTATAACGGGATACGGACATTCCCACTTTAGATCATCGTATATCATAATTTGAATATCAAAATAAAAGTATGGAAACGAGATCCGGTATTTATACCCTTTGATGGTCACTATACTAATTATAACAAATAACCTACCTTTTATACTAGAATATAAATAGATTATGTCGGTCTCTATAAAATTACATCAGGTTCCGTAGTATAGTTTTTATGCTATAATATATTTACTTGTAATAAGCTAAAACTTGTTTTAAGATTGAATGAAAAATCTTCAGGGAAATCTGCCCCAAGATTCACATAAGTAGTTACTCAATATTTTGCTCAGTTTTTCATAGTACTAAAGACTTTTTTTAACAGGTGAAAAAATTATAAATCTAAAATCACTGTTCATGAAATAACTCAAAAATAATTATGAATATAAGATTTAAAAAACAGATTTATAAATATTTAAACTAGTGGCCCGCCCCAGCTTCAGACGGGTGCAAAATTTTCTTTCATACAAACCTTGTCCTGGCCATACAAAACAAAACACAAACAGAATACTTTGCCATCACTCACTGAAATATCGGATATGCATTAAAACCGAGTACATCCCGAAGACAGTCGAACACATCCGAAGCGGTTTCGCTTACGGTAATAGTGGCGCGAATTTAATGGTTTTTTCCCATCTCAAAAAATGTTCAACGCGCCAAAACAAGTTTTCACTTCAAAAAGAATTATCCAATTAGGTGCAGTGCAGTCATTCGGAAGTTATGCGCGTACAGACGTTTTGGCGACTTTGTTTTATACAATGTGGATAAGGATGTAAGGATTTAGGTTTAGTAGAAAAAAAAAACATTAGGTACTTTTCTTTTGCTTTGTCGCAGTTCGGTAAAAAAACCTGCCTGTAGAAAAAAATACGGCGTGACAGGGAGGCGCAACATGTTACCATGGATTCAGGACAAGATTCCGAACCCTCTGCGCTGAAATATTTTGTCGGTTATTAA
Organism: Hydraecia micacea; assembly: GCA_914767645.1. NCBI lineage: Eukaryota > Metazoa > Arthropoda > Insecta > Lepidoptera > Noctuidae > Hydraecia > Hydraecia micacea. Next base: position 3,179,805 of record OU611793.1, on the reverse strand, counting down.
AAAAAAAGAAATGGGAAATGGAGGGGCCCGTGGCTAAACAATAACAGCCGCACAGAATAGAATAGAATAGAATAGAATAATTTATTTGTCAAACATAGGTGATTATATACAAAGATCTTAAATATTAGGTAGTGCGCTATGTTTTGCCAATATTGACATACAAATGATTAATATTATTAAAAGCTATTCAATCATTAGTATTAAATTACAATGACAACTATATTACAATGCAATTATATAAGTATTTGAGTACATAATTGTTAAATTAACTCATGCGTGCAAAACTCAATTTTATTATGTACGAATCAATATCAATTTTTTTTCATGTCAAAATTTAACATTTAACAGGTCGATCGATCAGGTTAAGCTACGCTTTCCGCGGTTGGTCTATGAATGGGTGACCATCATTACACACCGAGACACCTCCGTGCCTCAGAAAGCACATTACGTTGGTCCCGGCTGTCATTCGTGGATCTTTGACAGTCGTTACGGATAGTGAGAAGCCCGAAAGTCTGACAACCAGTCTTACCAAGGAGTATCGTATTACCCAGTAACTGGGTTGAGGAGGTCAGATAGGCAGTCGCTCCATGTAACGTACTGTTATTCAGCTGCATCAGGTTTGAGTGGAAGCTGACCCCCACATAGTTGGGAAAAGGCTAGGTAGATCATGATGATTAATTTCTACGCAGCTCGCAGGGGGGTTCAAAATGGGTCAGTCCATAAAATCAAGTACCGAATCCAAGGTACCGAATCAAACCTATTTAAAAGACACTCAAGAACACCCACAAGATGATTGTCAACGACTTTTTTATTTCTTCACTGAACCCTAAACAGTACAAAATCTATTCCAGCATAAAACTTTAAAGTCCCAATAAACGAGTGTGCCAGTTATTTATTAGTATTATAATACGTTTAGACATTAACTGTGTTATTAAGCTATTTTTAACTAACAAGAACACCATTCATAACTGACCTCCCGACTTTCCTAGTTACCGTTGGACAAACGATCTTCGTACACTGGTCAACCAGTTTAAACGAGGTCTAGAAGATGTAAGCTGATGTTTGCAGTCAAAGATCGTAGTATATTGGTTCTTCAGCAAATTGGTTCCAAGTAATGTTTAGTTTCGACTCATTAACGACTTTGAAATGATTGATGAATGTGAAGAAGGGTTGCCTGGGGTGTTCTGATTCTTATTTTAGAATGTAGTTTTGCTTCAGTTTAGTTCGGTTGCAATTCTGTATATTTGAGATTTTTTTGGTTAATGACCGCAAAAAACATGTCTAAGTAACAACGTACGCGCTTCGACATTTCGATAGTTGTAGTTGGAAACATACCTTTATGTGCATCAAAACAGCCTCTATCAGTGGCGATATATTGTGCTGGTAGTTTTTTTTCTTTGTGTTAAAAGGGCCTCGTGGCCTCATGGCTAAATAATAACAGTCACACGGATAGATTGAAGCTTAACTTACGGTTGCCGCGGCCAGTTCGTCGATGGTTGATTATTATGCCAATACATATCGAGACCCCTACGCGTCTTGGAAGTACGTTAAGCCATTGGTCCCCACTGTCGTTTGTAGATCTTTGACAGTCATTACGGGTAGTCAGAAGCCCAACAGTCTGACAACCAGTCTTACCAAGTGGTATCGTGTTACCAGTAACTGGGTTGTGAAGGTCAGACAGGCAGTCGACTAAGTATAGTGTACTAAGCCATTAAGGTGATATATTGAAAAAAAAATGTGGTTTTTCTATTTCGTGTAACTTGTTAAGTAGGTATGTGGAACAGGGATTTAACATTTTGGTATATGTTTTTTGTCTTATTGGTCTAGTATCATGCAAAAGGAATACACGATTCAATGAATTTTTCTCGATACAAAAAATATGCAAAATTATATCTATTTTTTTTACTTTTTCGACATCACGGCGCGGCGTAACGCTTAAAAGTTATTCAATGGAATTTACTTTAAAATATAGAGAATTATCATATCAAAGCGTACTCAAAGTACCTACTTTTAAATTTAATTCATTTATTTTGTTAAAAAAGGAGTAAATTCGTTTTGGCACATACGTCGTTTTATTCCGAGCGCACGCACATTATGGCCATCACTCTTCTTTTGCGTTTCAAAAATAATTGCATAACTTTCGCTCGCTTAGTATGTTTTCGAGGATTTAAGATTTTCGAGGCAGCGCCTTAACACTGTCATTGACAATATTATGGAGCTACTTTAGTGGGGTAGATTCCACTGCAAAATTATAGGCATTCCACTTTGCCCCACCAGTGGGGCGGCTCGGTGGGGGCTAAGTAGAATGATTCAAAATAATGTCATTGTATTCATATTCTTTGATAACTTTCGTGTGAAAAGAAAAATGTGTTCCGACATTGCTAACCTTCAGCCTAAATAAATGCGTGTGACGTAATATCTCCTAAACAGTTTAATTTTACGCAACGTTTGAGAGGAAAACAATAAAAAGGGGATCATTACCAAATATTATCATATAAATTGAATATGTCCCGTTCACAGAGAAAAGTGTGGAGACGCTTTTTGAATTATTTTTTTATCTTTTTGTCTCAAAACAAATAAAAAACCAAGACAGGGATGTCAACAGTAAAGTGAGGCCGGTTTCGTAATCATGTGTGCACTTAGTGAGGTGTAGTTTGATTGTAAATGTGTGCGTGTGAGCACACGCGCAGACGCACACATTTGCCAAAGGACAGAAACGCTATGTCTTGACTTTTTTATTTGGTTTGAGCTTTTTGTTACAGAAAATGATGTGTCAAGGCAATCTATAGTAAGTATGTGATAAATATTATTCCCCAGAACTTAAAAAGTTTTAGCGAAAATTTATTTTTAGAGATAAGAAAGAAAGAAAGAAAGAAAATACGTTTATTTGCGGTGAACATGACGCAAAAATTAACATAAACACAAAACTAAAATAAAAAAGAAGGTAAGGGAAACATGCGTCACATCCACGCAAAACGGCTATCGCTCAGCATTCTGCTGCGACCCTGTGCAAGAATGAGCCCCAGCGCTGGTTTTCAGGGACAGCCGGCGCTGACGACGCGAGATAAATAATTGTGGTTTTATTTGTAGTTACTATAAGTGTAGTTTTTTCCACTGCTGGGCGAAGCTTTTTCCAAAAGACATTTTGTTCACAACTGTGATGCTTTTTATGAAATGACCCCTCTGTTTAAAAAATATAAAGAATAATAAGTAAGTATAATAAATCATAATTTCTCCATAAATGCATTCAGTGTCGGGCAAGGGTGAAGCTGGAAACAGCGAATTCTCACCTCCAGTACAGAGATCGAGTACAGAACCATCTCGCTACAGACCCTAAATCATTCTGGAATTACGTAAGGTCGAAAAAAGACACTTCTAGTCAGTACAAATTGATTAAAGAGGGACGAGTTCTGTCTGGTGATGAATCCGCTAAGGAATATGCACGATTCTTTCACTCTGTGTACAGCGCGACAGCGGGCACGCTGAGCGCGGGGGCGGCTTGCGGGGAGGCAGCGCCGAGCGGCGGCGCGTATGCGCACCTCGCCTGCCTCGAGCGGGCGGCCGTCCGGCGCGCGCTGACTGGTCTGCCGCCTAAGCGCTCAGTGGGTCCGGACGGTATTCCGCCCTTCATTTTGAGAGATTGTCGCATGGTACTAATAGAACCTTTGCTGCACATATTTAATATTTGTTTATCGGTGGCACACTTTCCTAGTCGTTGGAAACTTACGCGGGTGGTACCTATACCAAAAGGTCGAGGTGGTACGGATGTCAGTGACTTCAGGCCAATTGCAGTACTCAGTGCACCAGCCAAGGTATTCGAGATGGCTGTTCACAATTGCCTTTATGCACAGATAGGCCCTCATTTGTCGGATGCGCAGCACGGCTTCCGTCCTGGGCGCGGTACAACGGGGAACTTGCTTCACCTGATGACACAGTTGGTACCAGCTGTTGACGCTGGACTTCAGGTTGACGTAGCCTATCTGGACTTTAAGAAGGCGTTCGACACAGTCGACCACGACATACTCTTGTCAAGGCTGGCGGGTATAGGCTGCACATTTCATACTGTACAGTTCTTCGCCAGTTATCTTCGAGATAGACGTCAGTATGTGGACTGTGGCGGACACCTCTCGGAGCCCTACTACACCAGATCGGGCGTCAGTCAGGGTACAAATTTGGGACCCTTATTATTTATTATTGTGGTAAATGATTTACCAAAGGTAGTCAGGTCAACATGCATGCTATTTGCTGACGACCTTAAGTTGTCTGCAGTCATAAAAGACACTGCGGATCGTGACATGCTGCAGCGCGACTTGGATAGGGTCACTGAATGGAGTCACTGCAATAAGCTATACTTTAATGTATCAAAGTGCTCGGTGATTTCATTCACACGCACACGAATACCACAACACCATCAGTACATCATGGACGGGGAGCCGCTGCAGCGTGTCACAGAGATTAAGGATTTAGGCATTAATTTCACCAGTGATCTGCAGTTTCGCAAACACGTGGTACTCGTTTGTAAAAAGGCGTACAGGAATCTGGGATTTGTGCTGCGTCAGGCAAATGACTTCACAAACATCAGTGCATTAAAGGCTTTGTATGAGGCTCTTGTGAGGAGTCATCTGGAATATAATGCGGCCGTCTGGAGCCCGAGTGAAATAAAGTACAAACATATGCTCGAACGGATACAGAATAAATTCGTCAGATTTATTTATTTAAAGCTGTATGGGAGGTACCCGGGATACCCGTTACTGTATCCTACCTTATTCTGTCTCGGTATGGTGGGCTATTACAAATTAGAAATTAGGCGTGAAGTGGCACTGGCAACGTATCTCTTCAAAGTTTTAAGAGGTAGTATACAAAACTCAGGTATACTATCAGAAATAGGGTTTCATGTACCGGATAGGTACGTGGCGCGGCGACGCAAGCCTCAGCTGCTGGTGGTGCCGAGTGCGCGCACTAACCTGTTGGAGCGCGCACCGCTGACTCGTGCGCTGCGCACTCTCAACACGGTGGCGGATGCCATAGATTTGTTCACCTGTACACTGGGTGAGTTCACAAGGGCCACGTACTGTTTAGCATGTAAGGTATAGATAAGTATATTTTAAGTTACTTTGTCGCATTAGATTTAATCTGTAATGGCAAAGGAAACCTTTTTTGTGATAAATAAATAAATAAATAAATAAATATTTTTTTGATCTAAAAATAGCTTAAGCTAGAGAGCAGAGTGAAACACCCTGACTTCTAAACTAGGGTTTTTCACTCTGGAACACTAACTGAAAAAATAACTTTTGTTCCGCTGTGTCTACTCCACGCCTCCCCCTGTTATATCCGACCACGCACGTTATGATTTGTGTGTGTGACGCGTCATGTGATTTCAGCGGCGCGTCACATCGAGACGAGTCGTTTATTATTGTTTACCTTTCTGTCTTTGACGGTAGGTAGAGTATTTTTAATAACAGAGGAAGGGTTGGTATGTCATGTGTCTTTTTGTCAAGTGGGGTTAGACACAGATGGCAGATAATTAGAATTGAGATACGTGGATTGTTTTTGTTTATGGTAGTTTTTCTTTCAGAAATTACTTCGGTCGTTTTTGAAGTGAAAACTTCTTTAGGCGCGTTAGGCATTTTTTGAAATGGGAAAAAACCATTGAATTCGCGCCACTGTTACCGTACCCACCGCTTCAGATGTGTTCGACTGTCCTCGGAATGTACTCGATTTTAATGTATTTCCGATATGTCAGTGAGTGATGGCAAAGTCTGTTTGTGTTTTGTTTTCACTTCTGTCGGCACTCCCGGAGTGTTTTTTTGTGTAACGATAGTATAGCCGTGACGTGCCGTGTGTGGTATAGCTTTACTATTGCAGATATGGAAGAGTTTTCTTTAGAAATAAGCATCACATTTGCACCTATTTTCCTGTTCTTTTTTTTTGTCTGTTTATATAATATGTGTGTACATAAATGGTTACATAAATAAATATAGTGGGTATATTCCGTTGAATGATAATTTCTACCAAACACAGCGGCATTTTTATACTGGCAACCAATGATTTCAAAAGTAAGGATACGCCCATCTGAACATTTTACATAGACCATCTTCATACAAGCAAATGTACAGCCATCTGTTATAATTCATATGAACTACGTGAGAACAGCGCTGCATAGGTCGACAACGTAACCTTGTAGGTACGTGCGTAACTTACATTTTCATTTACTATTTTTAAATCACATTTTGTCGTGAGTCAGTAGTCAGTTGCATGCCGATATCCTTTTAACTCAGAATACCAGACTCAAAATACCAGATTGTTAAAATATCACATTCTCAATAGGTATATCAGATTTCGGACAGTCGAAATCAACACAGGTCTTCTGGCCACCGCGAAAATTCCCAAACTTTGGAGAAAAACCAAAATCGTATCCTCCCATATTTGTCAATTATATCAGCTAATGAATATAATTATTCCTTATAAATAAATAAATAATAATATAAAAATAATGTTGACGTCAATGTCACAGAAATGAGCAGAGAATCATTTGGAAATCTGTAATTTAAAAATTAATTGTATCGTAATTCGCTATCGCATATTGTATAAACATCGTTTATATGTCTTCACTTAATTTGCTACCAAAATTCAAAATTACTTACACTAAAATCTTAAGACAAAAATATGACGTCCGTACAAGGTTACTTTGTTCACATCGAGCAGCCATTGGCCACACAATGGCCGCCATTGGTAAAATAATTATCGCTTTAAAAATGTGTTTATTTAATTATTTAATTGCAGCAAAAATAATGTAAGGTTACATTCCGATGATACGATACCCCATATTTCTTTTTAATCTTGGTATCGTAATTTTTGCAGTCTTTTACTACGCAACTACAAATTTTTATGACAGGCAAATACACGTTCATTCCCTCGCGCGGACCACTGGTCAACTGAGTCGCGTTGGCCCTAAACCGTAATTTTAGGGCCAGCGCGTTGGTGCCATTTCGTCGCTCGGTTAGCCCGGTCCTTACGCTAGTAATATATAAGTCAATGCTGGCAACATATTGATTAGACGCCATTTTATCGCCTGCCGTCTCTTTCGCTTTTGCGATATAAAAATGCTACTGCATTTGGTAGAAATTATTATCCAACGGTATATACCCACTTTCGTAATTGCAATACTAAATCTTATTATAAAAAAAAACAAAGTTATAACTGCCCGTTAGTTACCTTCACTCAAGAGAGACGGTCTGACTGGACTGGTCAAGAGAGAAGGAAACCTTCTAAAGAAACAGATCATATCGTCATCGTCGTCGTCATGTCTAAGAGCACTGCATCAAGTTTTCGACCAAATACGAGTAGCTTCTTAGGATATAATGCGCGCCACGAAAGATGAGACTTGATAAGCTCAGTAGTAGGGAGTTTGCGCAGGTAAGTCGTGTACGAAATAGTTACCCATAATGTGTATATCTATTCAGGGATGTATCGATGACAGTTAGATAAAAATCTTAACAATATTATAATTTTTATTACGAAATAATAAAGTTTAAGATAAAAGTCAAGTCTCATCTTTCGTGGCGCGACTATAGCTACTAAACTAGCCTCCATCTAGGTGGTAGTTACTGACGTTCCACATTTTGTAAGAGTTACAGTTAATCTCTCTTCGAAACACCTCGACATGGGATCCCAAAGAACTAAACATCTTTAACATTTTACTAACATCTTTAATATTTTACATCATAGCAACAAATAAACCTAGAACAAACAGCATAAAGCTGAACATTGCTCTTTCTCCAGAACTGGTAGTGTCTATACTGTAGTACCCCAGTGCTCGGGTCACCTTCTCCATTTCCACCAGACCAGCTACTATCTCCTGGTTGTTTGGTATGATGCGTTCTGAAGGCAGGAGGAAGCCATGTTCTCCAACGTCTCGAAGCTCGAAGAGGTAGACTATGGGAACCTCTGCGACTCCTTTTACCCAGTCGAAACTGGAGCCGCTAACTGCGTCTAAAACATAGATAATTATGATCTATAATGGATTGAAATAAATTATTTTTGAATTTGAATTTTAGTTTGCTCTACTGCTCAAGGTTTCAACTGTTTACCACAACTAGCAACAAAAGGAAAACGGAAAGTCGAGAATTATTTTCTTTTTATAGCTAGTTTTTTTTTTGCCGCTAAATGTATTATGAACACGGAGTTTGGGAGGAAATGATCAAGAAGATTAGAGCGTACAGCCGGTCGATTCCGTAAAAATATCACCGTGGATAGATACGTGAGCTGTCATTCCACTTCATGCTAGGCATTGACACTATTGACAGCTCACTTCAAGCTCTTACTTCACCTAAGTTTTCACGGTGACATTTTTACAGAATAGTTCGGGTGTCTTCGGATTTCAGACAAAATCTAGTAAACGTGCAAGCCAACAGACGATCGACATCATATTTTTTGTCAATCGCTAATATGGATTGTTTTTGTCGATCTATAAATAAATCAAACCTAATATTTTAACCTTTAATTATCGATCGATAGAAAATGACAATAACGTTAAAATCAAGGAAACCTGTTAGAAGCTGACAGATATCATTGATCATCAGAACACAGCGAATCGAGCAACAATGACGATCTTCAAAATTCTTGCAAATCGGTCTACCTTATTCGTGGTATTTTCGATTTTATTAACTGTCTATTAAAAATGAGGAGGTTATGCATTTGGCGAAGTTTACTTTATCTAGGCAATTTTAAAATTTTCGAGTAAAACGTGTGTTATAAATGCAGGACAGTAGGAGTAACCATATAATGACTAGTCATTGAAATGATAATAATAAATGGTTGGCATTTCAAAATCTTCTGAAAGGAAGGTATAAAGAAAACAGAGGTGGATTAAAAAAAAATTGTATAGGCACTGTAAAGATTGTCTGCAAAAGTCGATCTTATGTAGGCAAGCTAGCAGAAAAATAACTCTGGTTGCATTCGAACAGTCAACCGAATTTTGAGTGGGCTTTCGAATTTTTGTATTAGGATTTTGTTTGGAAAAACCAGTAATGATATAGGCGCGTATATGTAAACACGTTCGCTTGAAGTAAACGTATTTAATATAACACTGTAATATTTAATGTCCTCACACAATACAAACAACACAATACTTACACAAAATATCTGCTGATGTACCAACTTGGTAGTCTGTGTCATGTTTCGCTTTAAGCTTATCCATTCCTCTGATGGCAATCTCGTACTGAAATAAATGAATAATTTGTGTTTTTACTAAGATATGTGTTGTGATAGGTACATGAGGATTTTTTGAAACTCAAACTCAAAGAATTTATTTCAATTCAACCACGTGGATTTATTTTTGATTCATTCATTCATTCGTGGATCTTTTACAGTCGTTACGGGTAGTCAGAAGCCAGAAAGTCTGACAACCAGTCATACCAAGGGGTATCGTATTACCCGGTAACTGGGTTGTGGAGGTCAGATAGGCAGTCGCTCCATGTAAAATACTGGTATTCAGCTGCATCCGGTTAGACTGGAAGCCGACCCCAACATAGTTGGGAAAAGGCTAGGCAGATGATCATGAAACCGTGTACAGGCACTTTTGAATTGTCAAAATTAAATAGTCGGTCAGTTAGTCAGAAAGTTGAAGCTAGTTGCCCATTCCAAAACGTAGATCTCTATGGAGAAGAACGGGCAAGAAACTCCATGGACACTCTTTTATTTAAATCATGATATTACGAAATCCTGGTTAGGTACATTATTCTTGCTGCTTTTATATGTGAGAACAATGTAAAAAAAACACAAATGAAGAAACAATTCAAAATATAAGATTAAAAATAAGCTTTGGCAGTTTAGAGATGACCAGTCTCAACCGACGGTACCAGTTCACGAACATACATGTAGTACTTGCATGCCACGATGGCCTGAGAACCAGAGCTACCGACATAGCTTGCAGAGTAAGGAAGCTGAAGTAGCCGTGGGCTGGCCATGTTTGTCGAAAGACCGATGGCCGGTGGAGCAGACGAGTCATGGAGTGGAGACCGCGTATCGGCAAGCTTAGTGTGGGTTGCTCCCCAGCTAGATAGACCGACGACCTCCTCATAAGGGTGGCTGGGACAGACTGGATGCGGAAGGCGGAGGACAGGGTGTTATGGCACAGCATGGGAAAGGCCTATGTCCAACAGTGGACTGCGATAAGCTGGGCTGAATGGGCTAAACTCAAATGCAATCAATAGGAAAAGCATCAGTCTGATTTGTGCCTGGTAAATGGCAATATGGGCTCCCTTGGTATTATATCATAGACGCATCAGCATAATGGTGGGAGTACGGCTATCTACATCTTCGTAGAACAGGGTCGTGATGTCATCGTAACAGTATAGCACAATCAGCCGATAAAATTCACATTGCTGGGACACAGGCCTCCTCCCTGTGAATTCCACCACGCGGGCCAGTGCGTGTAATTTTTGGTTCTAGGATATGCCGGTTTCATCAAGACGTTTACCTTCACCGTTTTGAGAGCAGTGGTGTACAGTTCAATATGTTTATGTATTTACTTACCATATCAGTATAGTTGGGAGCTTCCAACACATTAGCTCCTGTCAAATGGCTGAAAGGAACCAATACCATTTGAGAATACGAATGGAAAGCGAAATAGTAGACCATATTGCCTTCCGCCTTAATAGTCGTGACGTAATTAGCGATGGCTCGAGATTCGGGTTCCGAGAATTCTACGTGTCCAGCAAACGTTTCAGCGCAAGGGTTCTGAGAAGCCCCTATCGCTGTAATAAAAAAAATGATCATGGTTTTCAAATGCGACATTGTACCTGCGTACAGTTTTTCATTTGAAAATATGAACTTTTATGTCCCTCTAGTCTGCAAAAGAGATACATATAAGTACCTCATAATCACCTTTATAACCCCTCAAGCGTCATGTGTACACCAAGTGTACATAAGAGAAAGTGCTCGAAACGTCAACGGTACACCAAGTGTACACAACAGTGTCATTATTCTATTTTCATTGTTAAAACAATGACTTTATTGCGCCCATTCAACTGGTCTGACGCGTGGGGAGTTTCGACAGGTAGGCGGGCAAATGTGTGAGAGGTTAAAGCGTTTCGCATTTTCTAAAACGACGTTCAGCAGGATTGACATAAGCTTTTTTGAAGGAAAGAAAATATATTCAACTACTACGTGGCGTGGCGCATAACCCGGGAGTGCTGCGACACCTACAGCCACAGACATAGATCTACATAGATAACGCAATTATTACGATTTGTATTGAAACCAAGCGTGCCGACTTTTTTATACCTACTGTGACGTCACAGCTGCAATTTAGTGACGGGACATCCAAACCGATTCAAAGCCATCGATGCCGCCGATGCCCCTTCGCCCCGCTACGATTCAACTGAAGCTGCCACCGTGATCGTCTCGCTCATACTCGTATATTTTATATCTGTTGTCCCGCTCGCTCTCACAGCAATCGTCAGTACGCCGAGTTGTTTAAAAGTGAGCGGTCGCGTCGCGCTTTAGAGCAATTTCATTCTACATTTTGGATACTTTCGCATAATCTCAAGTAAGTTTACTAAAATATATTTGTTGATATTTCTTTGAAACACAAAGCATTAGTATAGACATGCATGATTAAGATAAGAAACAGTAGTTTAGATAACCTAAAAATTACAAATCGATTAATTATGAATGACATCGATTTTCAGACAGACGAATGATATAGACAGACGAATGATACATAGACAGACGAATGATATATTTGAATGGGAGAGTTTCGAGGAATTAGCAGTCCACATCCTACATGGCGTTTCATCTTTGAGCTAGCCAACTTTTTTCTCATATTGAGGCAAAGGATCCTATGAATAAAGCAAATTGGTCAAGTTGGATGTTTGTTGCACAGATATAGTTTGTTGTATAAGCGTGAGTAGATGAGTACAAATAATAGTACTGTGTTTAGTCGGGAACCAGTCTTTCCGTCCCGTGGCCGCAATCCATTTTTCTTTTATGATTGGATCATGCATGTGGGAAACTAAAAAAAAATATTTTTAAATGCAATAGAAAATAAACACATTAAATATATAAAAATAGTCGTATAATGTTGAAAGGATAGACAAAAACACATTAAATACATCAACCCTAAAAAAAATATCCTCCTTTTTATAGCAGTCCTGTAAAATTAGGTCATGCATATGAGCTTGTTATATCTACTAAATTGGCTTTCTTTATATCATTCGTCAGTCCGATATCGATTAAAATCGATTATTGATATATGTTGTAGAACGAACAGCACTAGTTGCTACAATTGACAGACGAATGACAAATTGCCTGTATCACGAAGTCGAAGCGATGCGCGACAGTATCGCTTGTGCGATATTCATCGTCTCCTAACACACAACGTCAGATCAAACGTCCAAAGCAAACGCGGCAATGTAATGTGAATAAAGTTTACTTAACGGTAATTTATAGTTAGGAATATTCTGGAACGACACGCAGCTTGGAATACTTAAAAATAGTTTTAATATGAATTTACGCATAATATAATTTTAAAATAACTTACCTGTGATAGGAAATATGTTCCTGCCTTTGGGTGTTCGAAATTTTTGGGCTATTGCAGTTAATTATCACGCAACGAGGCATTTGTTTAGTTTTTTGCGGACGTTCGGCTGCAACAACGGACGCGCGGGACTGAAGTTAGCGGCGACCAACCTCGACGCTTGGCCGGGGTTCAGACACGCGAAGTGCATGCATTTGCGTTATCTATGTAGATCTATGTCTGTGCCTACAGCTGTATGTGCCCGACCGGTACGTGTGGAGGCGGCACCGCCCGCCCCTGCTCGCTGTACCTGCAGCCAGAACCAACCTACTGGCGAGAACTCCTCTCACTAGAGCCATACGCGTGGTGAATGAGGTTCACGGGAGGGTTGATGTATTGTGGTGCAACTTGAGTGAATTCGCAAAAGTTACACTATATGTAATAAGTTATTTAGATTAAGATATTTTTTATCTAGGTATAAGGTGTCGATTTAGGATTTAGTTAGTAAGGCCAATCTGTCGCATTGGATCACAGATCTGTAATGATAGTGTAGGTAAGATTGTTATAAATAAATAAAATAAAAAATCAGCTTTTGCCCGCGGTTTCACGCGCGTGGAGGTCGGAAGTACTACGTTCGGAGGATAGGGTGTTGTGGCGCAGCCTAGGAGATGCCTATATCCAGCAATGGACTGCGATAGGCTGAGTTGATAGTGCGCTATATTTCATCCAAATCCGTTCAGCCGTTGAGGTGTAAACAGACAAAGAGTCAGAGCTTTTGCTTTTATAATGTTAATCTAGTAATACATACTAGATTAACATTACAGTACATGTATTAAAATGCTTGATAACATCAAGCCGATAAGCAAAATTTTTAGTCCTCAAGAATCTAATCAATGTAAATGTGTTATTGCTTAATTATGTTTGTGGACGTAGGTCTGTTATCACTTATCACAATTCCATATCTGATAACGATAGCAGACCAGACAAAGAAAACCATTTTTAACCGACTGAAATTTCGTAAAGATCTGATGATGAGTTTCGGAGACAGAAAACGGAACTCTTCAATAAAAGCCTGCAAATGAACCGCGATTGCTGCTATCGCATACTTATTACGTAAGCATTGTTTACGCAATCACACAACATAACATCACGCCTGTACCCTCTAAAGGGGTACGCAGATGTGTTCAGTATACCACGGTACACCCTCATTTCTGTCAAAGTTGTTATTGAGGTACTCGTATCTCTAATTTTGCAAGTAAATTCGGGCATAACTTTTTTGTTTATGAATTGATTTAATTAACCGACTTCAAAAAAGAGGAGGTTCTCAATTTGTTTTTTTTTTATGTATGTTCGGGTATAACTCCGTCATATTATGACGGATTTGTAAAATTTTCAAATTTTTTAATGGATAAGGTATACATTTTATTAACTTTGCTTGGGTAGTTTTTGAGTTAACTTCAATAATAAGAATTTTTTTCACTTAGATTATATTGACGTTTTAATAGCTTCCTGTCACTGATATTTACATAGCCAGTAGTGTTATATGAATTTTTGTGGGGTAGGTACAACTAAAAAGTAAAAAATAAAAACTTTTTTACAAAAAAAAAAAAAACAACCGACTTCCAAATAAAAACACTAGATACAAAGTGAAAAATGACTTTAATTTCGGATGTCGGCGTCAAAAAACGAAAATGTGGAATCAATGACACCGACTTCCAGAATTAAAGTTATTTTTCACTTTGTAGTGTTTTTTTTTGGAAGTTGGTTGTTTTTTTTATCAAATTAGGTTTTGGGAGACTCGGTTCTAGAGCAAAGACTACGGTCGTGTCCTTGCCAAAAGCGATAGTCGCGCGAGTATGCCTTTGTCGCGCTCTTTTATATGTGGATTACTAGCTCTTGCCCGCGGCTTCGCCAGCGTGGATGTCGGAAATTATCCCACGAAAACGTATTACCCAGATAAAAAGTATCCTATGTGTCAATCCAGGGTGTCAGCCACAGACATAGATCTACATAGATAACGCAAATGCATGCACTTCGCGTGTCTGAACCCCGGCCAAGCGTCGAGGTTGGTCGCCGCTAACTTCAGTCCCGCGCGTCCGTTGTTGCAGCCGAACGTCCGCAAAAAACTAAACAAATGCCTCGTTGCGTGATAATTAACTGCAATAGCCCAAAAATTTCGAACACCCAAAGGCAGGAACATATTTCCTATCACAGGTAAGTTATTTTAAAATTATATTATGCGTAAATTCATTTTAAAACTATTTTTAAGTATTCCAAGCTGCGTGTCGTTCCAGAATATTCCTAACTATAAATTACCGTTAAGTAAACTTTATTCACATTACATTGCCGCGTTTGCTTTGGACGTTTGATCTGGCGTTGTGTGTTAGGAGACGATGAATATCGCACAAGCGATACTGTCGCGCATCGCTTCGACTTCGTGATACAGGCAATTTGTCATTCGTCTGTCAATTGTAGCAACTAGTGCTGTTCGTTCTACAACATATATCAATAATCGATATCGGACTGACGAATGATATAAAGAAAGCCAATTTAGTAGATATAACAAGCTCATATGCATGACCTAATTTTACAGGACTGCTATAAAAAGGAGGATATTTTTTTTAGGGTTGATGTATTTAATGTGTTTTTGTCTATCCTTTCAACATTATACGACTATTTTTATATATTTAATGTGTTTATTTTCTATTGCATTTAAAAATATATTTTTTTAGTTTCCCACATGATCCAATCATAAAAGAAAAATGGATTGCGGCCACGGGACGGAAAGACTGGTTCCCGACTAAACACAGTACTATTTGTACTCATCTACTCACGCTTATACAACAAACTATATCTGTGCAACAAACATCCAGCTTGACCAATTTGCTTTATTCATAGGATCCTTTGCCTCAATATGTGAAAAAAGTTGGCTACCTCAAAGATGAAACGCCATGTAGGATGTGGACGGGTAATTCCTCGAAACTCTCCCATTCAAATATATCATTCGTCTGTCTATGTATCATTCGTCTGTCTATATCATTCGTCTGTCTGAAAATCGATGTCATTCATATTAATCGATTTGTAATTTTTAGGTTATCTAAACTACTGTTTCTTATCTTAATCATGCATGTCTATACTAATGCTTTGTGTTTCAAAGAAATATCAACAAATATATTTTAGTAAACTTACTTGAGATTATGCGAAAGTATCCAAAATGTAGAATGAAATTGCTCTAAAGCGCGACGCGACTGCTCACTTTTAAACAACTCGGCGTACTGACGATTGCTGTGAGAGCGAGCGGGACAACAGATATAAAATATTTGAGTATGAGCGAGACGATCACGGTGGCAGCTTCAGTTGAATCGTAGCGGGGCGAAGGGGCATCGGCGGCATCGATGGCTTTGAATCGGTTTGGATGTCCCGTCACTAAATTGCAGCTGTGACGTCACAGTAGGTATAAAAAAGTCGGCACGCTTGGTTTCAATACAAATCGTAGTAATTGCGTTATCTATGTAGATCTATGTCTGTGGTGTCAGCTTCCCCCATACCAAATTTGATCAAAATTGGTCCAGCCGTTTGTGCGTGAAGAAGTAACAAACATACAATTGCTGAGATAGGAGCCTTTTGGCCTCGTATAGGACTTTTTATTTTATTTTTCTTTTTATTACTTTGTTTATATAACTTGGATATTTTTATTTATATTTTTTACTGTGTTTAGATTAGTTTGTGATCATCCTATGCGAGTCGCAATAAATACTTTTTCTTTCTTTCTTTCTTTCTTTCAATTACACTCACAAACTTTCGCCTTTATAATAATAGTGTGATAATAATTAATAATATAGAACGAAGTAGGATAGTCCATCGCTTTCCACAAGACGAGATCGAGGTAAAGAGGTAGCCTATATTGCAATTAAAAAAAAATACTTACACATCCAGATAAAACCAAAGTTTCTGTTCAAATCAATTCCGTTACTGATATCATCACCTTGAGGGCACGTTGTGTGATTCAACGTACTCCTATTCTTCCTCCACATTCTATTCTGTAATCAAATAATAGAAAGAACTCTATTCTATTTTTTTTTTTTTTTTTTTTTTTTTTCTATTTTTCTCTATGGCAATGGTGCCGATGTCGACAATTCTGCCAATGTCAGATGTGATGTGATGTGAGAAGAAAGAACTCTTCAAGTAAACTAAACAGAACAGACAGTACAGTTCGCGTCAAATAACTTTACCGCTCTGAAGTAGGCAACAAATCACTGCGCAGTAGTTAATCGTAGGAATAAAACAGCAGCGCGCATGCGCGGCGTTCGGAAAGCCTAGCTTCAGAGCGGCAAAGTTATTTGACTTGAACTGTAACAGTAACTAACTAGTGTACTAAGGGCCGATTGTTCAATCATCTGATAACTTTATTCGAGGAATACATTTTGAAATTTTGACAGTTGTTTCATACAAAAACTGTCAAACGTCAATTTTATTCCTCGAATAAAAGTTATCTGTCGATTGAAAAATCAGTCCTAAATCATTTTATATTTTTAATTTAACTATATTGACCTCGAACTTGACGAATTTATAATCCCATTTTATTAAACTTGACAGTATTGTATTACCTATTTCGAATTAACTACTGAATTTCATCTTGACATGGTAAACTTATATTGATTTGATTTAATGTGTTAATAATATATATTAACGAGTCTTTATTATTATAGCTAAAACTGTTTGCATGACTTAGTCAAGGTAGTTAGTATAGGATCATTTTAAACTTAACATCTGTAACTTGTTCGTACTTAGGTAGTACTTTATGTGCAAATAAAGAACTATTCTAATCTAAAACATTGGTGAAAATGCATTCATGAAAAAGCGCCGATCTTAGGTACGGACGCCAGCACATCAAGCTACCCCAAACTGTCAAATTTTTCCAATCAACTTTGAACCTTATACTTCAGCGATAAAGTTGAAAATCTGTTAAAGAAATTTGACAGATTGTAGTAGCTTGATGTGCTGGCGTCTGTACCTATTCGATCAACTGAAAAGTACAGCCGAAACAGCTATTAGGTGTACAGGCAGATCACTTGTTGATATGTCTGCTATGACCTTTAGGTAGCAAGATATAGGTACTGCAATATTAAAATAATACTCACATTATTAAACGTGTATACATAGCCATCAGGGTTGACAACAGGGAAGATATGCCACACAATATTTTCAGCCATCAATCTGACATCAGGGTCAGAACTAGTCAAGAACTCGTTGATGATATAAGTCACTGTAGCTGGCGAGATCCATTCTCTAGCGTGGATACCACCCTCGATCATGCCGATGACAGGATTGTCTTTCTTTTTAAAGTCAATTTTGACACCCCTGATCGGTCTCTCTTCAACTGATTGGCCAATAGTGACAAGGGTAACGACGTCGGGGTAATCTTCGGCTAGTTTGTCGAGCCATGCGAAGATTTCATCTAAAGACTGGTAGAAATTCCAGGCATAGCTGCCACTTCGAATTAGCGGCCGCCTACGTTGGGCATCAATTTTTCTGAAAGATGATGAAAATATTTTTATGATTTGAGTTTTTATCATATTACTGCTGCGCTCCACGGTCTCACCCGCATAAGTGTCCATCCCGTGGGAATATCGGGATCATATCCTACATGTTAATCCTGGTTATAAACTATCTGTGTGCGAAATTTCATCCAAATCCGTTCGACCGTTTGTGCGTGAAGAAGTAACAAACATACAAACACACTCGCAAACTTTTTCCTTAATAATAATAGTGTGATTCTCTCCTACCAATAAAAAGACAGAATAGATAAAGCTAAAAGGCTTGACTTGATTGTTCCACAAGGTGGATAAAGACTTGTAGAACAATAAATGTTATTTTTTTTGTTTAGTCTTTACTATCTGACTGCTGGGCAGAGTCCTCTGCAATACCTTCCAGGGACGCTTTTCCCGCACCACCTCGAACCAGCCCTCGCGATACGCGTCTAGGTCATCTCGCCATCGATTTCTGGGCCGGCGACGGCAGCGCCGTCCATCTTCAGGTACCCATTGTGTAGAAACTTTACCCCAGCAGTCATCGTGCATACGGCTGATAATGACCCGCCAAATCCCACTTGACCCGTGCAGTCTTCTTGCCTACTTCCATTAAATCCGTTTTGGAACGCGCATTCTAAAGGTTAATAAGTGAAAAAAAGAAGTACTTACTCCTGCACATCTTCGATGACAACTTTGGCTGGAATTTTGACACTTTCGAAATAGTTCTCGAACTCCGCTTGTTTTCCTGGAGCCACCATAATCCTAACATCACTGTTAATAGCTACGATATCACTCCAAAAATCGTATTGGCTTTCTTTATTCAAGTCCATAAGTATTTGTACTTCATTTTCGGAGCCTGGTACTATTTTGTACACTTTATAATTCTTATAGCTTACATATTCTGCATTGATTGCAATCGCTACGGCTAATAATAAAAATATTTCTTTTAGTATCATTGCGTATAACTCCTTCGTACGTTCCAAATCGAATGAATTTCTTGGATAATATTAATCTTTGGTATTATAATTGATAGTGTCATTATCTTTTTTAGTTATGTATTATTTTATTGATAACATTTTTTTATTGTTTTATAGTAGCGTTTTGGAATTAGTCCAGGGCTAATAAATATTTTATAGGTGGACAAATAAATTACTTAATGATAAACTTATTGCAGACAGAATTTATTTAGGTACACATTACAATGCACTTTCTTTTATTTTAAGCCTACCTCTGAGCCATTTGTGAAAAAAACCATTGACAAGGAGTATAGACGGCCTTTGAAAACCTTGACTATATCTACTTAGAACCTTGTCACATTTACTATACGAATGACGTCATCATTCAACCGTACTTATAAATTGATAAAGTCAGCTTCATCACTAATTCATACATTAACCAGAAACAATTAAAAAGCCAGTGTGCCTCGCGTGGATCCACGTCCCGTTTGGCATATGAGTAAATGTGGTAAAGTCGAAAAGTAATAAACTTTTCAATAAGGTTAATAAATAATTAGAAATCAGATTAAAAAAAAAACCGGTCACGTGCAAGTCGGACTCGCCCACCGAGGGTTCCGTACTATAGGTATGTAAATAGTTTATCACGGGTTTTTTTTTAATGTTACTACAAATTTACGGTTTTCGGTTTTTTTCCATTAAGTACTTGTGCTACATGACCTTGCTTCTTGCCTTTCATGATTCTAGCTAGATCAACGGGAGTTACCCTATAAATTTTGATTCCCTTGAGATTGTCGAAATATACATACGTTTTTTGCTGCTTAAACGGCCGTATGTTTTTTTTACGTTAACTTAGAAGTTTGATTTTTTCACAGCTTTAAGGGACTATAATTTCAACTCGATACCTCCAAGCGTCCCCTAGATAAAGGTTCTTGACAGACAGACAGACGGACAACAAAGTGACCCTATAAGGGTTCCGATTTTTCCTTTTGAGGTACGGAACCCTACAAACAACATTCAAAATTACAATATGTGTATTGATGTATTGTTGGTCCCAACATAGACACACCCTGTATCTTGGGCACCATAGGTACAACATTTTGATGATTTTAAAATAAGTGAAATAAAATAAAAGTTGAAATTGGCTTAGCTTGACTGCATTTAATAATTACTATGATACTATAGAGGATATACATGGAGTATTGAAGTTACAGTCTGTTTGTTATTTTACCTCTGACGGCAGCAACCTTATTATGAGGACAATAAAGATCACAATGATTTTGACAGATTTGTCAATGGCAGCAACCCAACATCAACCTTATTAGAACGAGTATTAAGATCATAGTGATTTGAACAATGATGCACAAACAGAGGTAAAATAGCTGTGAACGGATTCAGTTTGAATTAAGAAGATATGAAACAAAACTTACTTGACAGCTACTGTCAAAACACAGTATTTACCAAGAAGCTTATAGGTAAAAATGGAGACAACACTCTAAATACCTAAGTGAAACCGACTGTGGTCGGACGCTCTCTTTCTAAATACATACATATGACAAAGAAAGCACATATCACTGTCTCGTTCTTACGTGTGTATTTAGAAATAGAGTGTCCGACCACAGTCGTCTTCAGTTAGGTATTCAGAGTATTTACACACTTTGAACCTACTTATTTAAACAATGCAATAAAAACACCAAACAACATTAATGCGGTAGAAAAGAACACGCCATTCGCCCCAGAGAAGTCTTCTTCTCTAAAATAGCCTAGTCTTCTGGTACTCTTGCCAATTTCTACTAAAGCATCCATGGTTTCCAACGCAGTGGGCACGATCTGGGTTGGTGGAAGGAGGAACCCGAACTCACCAAGGTCTCGGAGTTCTATGAGATATGTGATGGGGACAATAGCTGCGTATTTGACCCAGTCGAAACTGGCACCGCTCATGGGATCTAGAACAATAGGTCATGTTTTATTTATGGATAATACCCTTATAAATTAGGCAAGACACATTTTAATATAACGGGTGTAAAAAGACACATAAAGAAGCCGAGAGACACCTTGTACTCCCCGTAATTATAACTAGCTGCGCCCCGCGGTTTCACCCGCGTAAATGTCAACCCCGTGAGAATATCGGGATGAGAAGTAGCCTATATGTTAATCCAGAGTGTCAGCTACCTCCATATAAAATTTTATCAAAATTGGTCCAACCATTTGAGCGTGAAGAAATAACAAACATAATTATAAACACACACACCCTCACTCACAAACTTTCGGCGTTATAATATTAGTGTGATTATTTTTTTGTAGTGGACCATACCTGGGAACCTTCTGGTTACGGAGACTGCAGTTTTTATTGTTATAACACAACTTTAAATACCCCCCCACGACCCCTGTTTTACTGCATGCACCCATAAGCACAATGATTAGCGTGTGTTAAATTGGGCATTACCGAAAATAGCATATTTTCACACCAAAAATAAAAGTCATAATCATCATCATCATAATCAGCCTATAATGTTTCCACTGCTGGGACACAGACCTCCTCTCGGTGATAGGGAGTGCGCCGTAATCCACCACGCGGTCCCAGTGCGTGTTGCCAGATGTCACATGTCTTCGAATTTTTGGTTCTAGGACATGCCGGTTTCCTCACGATATATTCCTTCACCGTTTTGAGAGCAGTGGTGATGAAATAATTTACACAACGTAAAGCGCCTATCTGGGTTCGAACCTACGATCTACAACTCGTAAGTCGCGGTCGTTACCACTTGACCACCACTGCTCTGAAATAAAAGTCGTTTCCCGGCAAGTATATTTGTACAATGTTACTTGGTTCATTTAAAGAATGCGTAGTTGACAGCTATGTGATGGATCTTTTTACACCCTGTATACACTTGATATTAGTTCTTGTCTATAGCATTCTGAAATAGAAGAGTGTCCACCGGCGACGACCACAGAGCATGCAGAAGGCGGCAATGTCAACACTTTTCATACAAACCTAGCATGTCACCGTTGTCTCAAATGACTTCTCAAGCTCAAGCTGATGGCTTGGAACGCGGTCCGTGACAGAAATTCTACGCTCAATGCACTCTCAGCGCCACGATTGTTATTGCTACTGCCGTTTCTAAACGCTGCTCCAGCGATTCAGTGCTCTGTGTCGTCCAACCATCCAATGCTCACTTTTGCCCTTTTTTTATGGATGGGAAATCATCTAATGACTTCTCCCATTCTGGGTGGAGCGGAAGGGAGTGTCAGACTCTGTTGCCCTTTGACAAATTAAATTGTGATCAAATAGTGTTTTTCCCAATTCATCTATCAGACGATATCCATCAGCCGTCTTCTTGGTGTTCATTTATTTTTTAGCCGTATCATTTTCCACCCAATCCATTCGAGATGAATGGTCTGTCTTTATTTGAATTTTTTGGTCTGTGTTTATTTTCATGTGTCTACATTCATTAGATAAATGAAGGGCCGGTTGTTTCAAACTGTTGGTTAACGTAACATACATACGTTACGATTACGTAATCGTTATTATTTGACGTAAGTCAAGGCCATAATTTTGTAATTGTAATTTGAAACAACGCTTTTTTTGGTTTGACGATAGTTAGCGCCATTTTTGACGTATACGCGTACGTCAAGTGGACGTGAAAAAACCCGCCCTAAGAGGTACTTACACATAACATGAGCTGATAGTCCAACTCGGTAGTTTGTTCCATATCGTTTTGCCAAGGCATCAGCGCCTCTCATTGCTATTTCGTACTGAAAAAAAAATTATTTAGTAAAAAAAAAAAATAAAAAAAAAAGATAAATAAATAAAATAGGCGATGATTTATAACGACCATCTCGGACTTCGATCTACATGGTCTTCATATAACCTGACCAAGATTATGTCTGGACTTTAAAAGAGACAGCTGTGACCTCTGAGTTTGTTTCGGCCTTTCTTCTCAGAGTAGTCAGATAGGAAACGCCGACCTCATCTAGTTTTTAAAATATATGATTGACGTGTAAAAGTGTTTGTGCAAACCTACTTACAGAAATAAAATCATTTATTTATCATTAACGAAAACAAGCGTAAAAAGTGACCATAGTCCTATTTGTATGAGGGGTTGCGCACTAGATCCGAACTCTATCCGTCCGAATTTAGAACATTCCCGATTCGGATTGAGATCGGATCTTTAATTCGGATTCGGATCGGATGTATTGCGAAACCGCTCTAAAGATTCGTTATTTCGAACAGGGTATGAGATTAATCATTATACATTTATTTTATGCTGTACAAATTTCCAATGCGAAAAAATTAAAGATTATAAACTGTAATTATGTTCTCTATTCAAATCTAAAAAAGAAGCACCTACCATGTCCGGATAATTTGCTGATAGCGGTCCATATCCAATATCCTCCACATGACTGTAAGGAATGATAATTAGTTGGGTGTAGGAATGGAAGGCGATGTAAAAGATGATTTCTCCCTTCTGGTCGAGGTCCTGCACGTATTGGGCTATAGCTCTTGATTCCGGCTCCGAGAAAGCTACAGGACCAGCATATAGGTTGGAGCATGAGTCACTAGATGCACCTATGACTGAAAATGAAAAATTTCAAGAGTTAGTAGCGCTGCTAGGGCCCGTGGCTAAATAATAACAGCTGCACAGGTCGATCGATCAGGACCGCAGTTGCTCTGTGGCTGGGTGACCACTTTTTTACATAGGTACCGAGACCCCTCCGTGCCTCGGAACGCACATTAAGCCGTTGGTCCCGGCTGTCATTCGTGGATCTTTGACAGTCGTTACGGGTAGTCAGAAGTCCCGAAGGTCTGACAGCCAGTGTTACCAAGGGGTATCGTATTACCCAGTAACTGGGTTGTGGAGGTCAGATAGGCAGTCGCTCCATGTAAAATACTGGTATTCAGCTGAATACCAGTATTTTACATAGAGCGACTGCCTGTTCCAGTCTAACCGGATGTAGCTACATCCGGTTAGACTGGAAGCCGACCCCTACATAGTTGGGAGAAGGCTAGGCAGATGATGATGAGTAGCGCTGCTTTGTCTAATATGGATATACCTACTCAACTATATATATTAATTTAATAAAGCTAAAGACTTTGTTTGAACGCGCTAATCTCTGAACTATGAGTCGGGTTTGAAAAAATATTTTTGCATTATTTGATAACGCAATTATTACCGGAATGAGCTGATTTAAAAGAAAAAAACGTCTAAAAGAACGCTAAGTGTGTGTGACAAAATCACGAGCAGAAGCTTAAAAGTTACAAGAAGAAGTTTATTATCCATCTTAGGCTTGGGAGTTTTAAAGATTAAAATATTTACATAATTTAAAAGCTAACAGTCTTAAAATAATAATATGTACAAGTACTTATATAAAAAGGGAGGGGAAATAATCTAAGGGCACCAAAAAATTCGTCCGCATCGCTGTCAACAGGAATCGTGCCCAAAAGGCTGGCAGCATTGCCATGTTGTATGGCAATGCTGATTCTGATCAGACCGGAATAAATCAAAAATAGGCCAGCCCGCTGGTCACGTGAAGAGTCGACCAACCGCTTGGCGATGTCTCGAAATACTAAGTGGGCACTCGGGCCCCATGGCCCTAGTGTTTCAACCCCAAACGGTTCAAATATATAAGTTCCAAAGAGATTGGAGTATTTGCGCCGTTTGAGGTTTAATGAAATAATGATGAAACTGAAAATTTACTCAGGGTAATGTCGTAAAGAATGTTAGAATGTTTATATCCGAAAAATACTGTACGTGTTATGGTCTTATTTATTTCCTTTTTTTTTATTTTTTTTCTTTACTCAATGTTTTAGTCTCTATTTTTAATTTTTTTGCTAATTTTCTCAAACAAAGATGTACTTGTACGACGATCAATGTATATTATATTGTTGTATGTCTATGAAAGCTGGGGGAACTTCGGCTTCTAAGATACAGGCTTCTTGCCTAGTTTAGGAGTCAGATGTTTTCGGCCTTAAACTGTGTCACTGTTGTACAACTTAATCCTAAGACTTCTCCTTGTACTATATGGTTTTGTGTGTGTACAAATAAACAATTTTATTTATTGATGGGGTATTTACTTACCCATCCATTCAATATCGAAATTCCGATTGAGATCCACACCGTTGCTCATATCATTGTCTACTCCATCTGGACAAGTTTTTATATTTTCTGGACTTCGGTTTTTTCTCCACATACGATTCTGTAATAATAAAATGTACCTATCCTATAACAACCTTATGACACAAATTCCATGAATAAAATAACTTGCAAGAGTTAATTTAAGACTTCGCTCGGACGACGTTAGCGCGCAGTACTGAGGCCTCAATGGCAAGAGCGGTAATAGTTTGGGGTCCGGGAGGGGCCGCTCGAGGCCCAAGTTAAATCTTGCGGGCACTAAAAACTCCAGTGAGTTTATGATTACATCAATTTAAAAATGTAAGTGTACTACTGAACGAATGAATGAATGAATACATAAATAATAATAACCATAAACTTACATGACTAAACGTATAAGCATAACCATCTGGGTTGACCACAGGAAAGATATGCCATTCAAAATTTTCTGCCAAAGCTCTAATTTCAGTGTTATTACTGGTCAAGAACTCTTTGATAATCCAAGTCACAGTCGCTGCAGAAATCCACTCACGAGCGTGGAGAGTACCTTCTAATATTCCATACAAAGTATTTCGTCTGTTTGGATGATGATTGATAATGATTCCTTTGATATCTCTGTCTTCTACGGATTTGCCCATGACGACTGTTTTGGCTACTAAAGGATGGTTTTCTTCTAGTTCATCAAGCCAGTCGTAAATGGCTTCAAGATTATGGTATTCAGACCAGGAGTATGAGAGATACGATTGGGAAGATCTTACGGTATCTGGATTTAGTTGGTCGTCGATTGCTCTGAAAACAGAAGGACACACTGTCTGAGATATATAGATAGAATATTTAGCTTAGTTGTGAATGGTCAGCTTGCCATTAGTAACACTTGTCTTGAACTACTAAAACAGCCCTTACTTCAACGACATAAAAGTGCTGTCAATGTCAAATTGTATCCGTAGAAGTGCCTATTTGTAATCATTGAATTGGCTTAGGCTATTCAAGGCATGAGAGCAGTGGTGGCCCAGGTAAAGGCCGCATCTTACGAGTTGTAGGTCGTAGGTTCGAACCTAGACAGGCGCTTTACTTCGTGTAAATTATTTCATCACCACTGCTTTCCAAACGGTGAAGGAAAACCTCGTGAGGAAACCGGCATGTCCTAGAGCCAAAAATTGAACGACATGACTGTGACATCTGCCAACCCGCACTGGGCCCGCGTGGTGGATTACAGCCCACTCCCTCTCACCGAGAGGAGGCCTGTGTCCCAGCAGTGGGAACATTATAGGCTGATTATGAGGCTATTCAAGATAGTATTTCATTAGTATTATTAAGTCATTATTTTTATACATCCATACTAATACTATAAATGCGAAAGTGTGTCTGTCTGTCTGTCTGTTACCTCTTCACGCTTAAACCGCTGAACCGATTTAGATGAAATTTGGTATAGAGATAGTTTGAGTCCTGGGAATGGACAAATAATAATAAAAATTTGATATCAAAAACAAAAGCTAATTTGGGTACTACCATTTTAGTTTAGATTTTAATAATGTATTATGCTATAGCCATTTTGACTTACCTTTGTATATCATTGATTATAATTGTTGATTCAATCTTCCCAGCTCCCAAATATCGAACGAACTCTTGACGCTTTTCTGGTGATACCATAACTTTGGCTTCTTGGTTAACTTTAAAGACATCGTCCCAGAACTCTCCAAGATTCTTCGCTTGTATTCCTTCTAATATTTTCACTTCACTATCATCCTTTGGCACTATTTTATATAATGTGTACCCATCGTAACTTTTCTTAACAGCTCCACTAACAATATTTAATATAGTAAAAATTAATATAACATATTTAGAATTCATTTTGGATTTAATACAGACATCAAGAGCGATTGCCATACATTGGATGACACATTGTATTTTATAATAGCATGAAGGATTATGACCCAATTATCTGATAAGATATAGATACAGATATATATAAGATATAGATTATCTTAGAAAACTAATGTAATTCAGTTACTTGCGGAATTTTTAATAATACAATCTCAATTTGTAATTTATTAATATCATTCGGGCTATTTTGAATTGGGTACTATGTGCCTATGCATAAACATTTTACACAATTATAATCCTTGAACTATTGAAACGTGAACGGTTTTTGCACTACCTACTATTTTTCAGCAATAGAATCTTTACGTTGATTATGCTGGCTCAAACTTTATCCCACGTTCGGTTTTATTCCAGCGATTAAATTATATTAGATCCCATCAAGGCCAATATAGCATAATCAGCCTATATTGTTCTCGGGTGTGGTTCGTAATCCACCTCACGGGCCCAGTATGGGTTGGCAGATGTCACATGTCTTCAAATTTTTGGTTCTTAGGCCTGTTCCCTCGTGTTTTCCATTACCATTTTAAGAGCGGTGATGATGTAATAATTTACACAAAGTAAAGCGCCTGACTGGGATCGAACCTACGACCCTCGTAAGGCGCGGCCGTTATCACTGGGCCTCCACTGTTCTGTTCAATTATAATAATTTGAAATCGACCTCAGTTTCGAATACATATTTATGTTTTACTTTGAGACAGAAACCGTATATTTAATGAGCTAAACTATAACAGAACCAGCAAATAAAAACTCCTAACAAAAGGAAAATGACCATTCGAGTAACACAAACAGGGTACTGTTCATAAAGGAATTTCGAATTTAATTTTATAAACTATGAAATCGTATAAACAAAATAAAATACAAGATTGTTCGACAACAGTCCGGACTAACTTTCACAAAGTTACATTTTCTTTTACTTCAATCTTTATTGCTTTGTGATAAGGATCTGTTTCGTTTGGCTTGGGTTGCAGTATTGTTAGCCAGGGTTCTCCTTTACTTGGTGTAACTGTCTTCCTGTACCATTGGTCGTGGTACATCTGTAGTTGTTTGTAGGAACTTATGCACAATGAGAATTACTTTGGCATATTTATTCGTTTGTTTATTTTATATTTCTAGAATAAAGTTATCGCTTTGAGGATTGTGGAACGGAAAAAATAGTTAGATTTTCAGTGGAATGTCGTCTGAACCAAGTTTTTGGTTGACTTGGGAAAATAATTTCTGTTTATAAATCGTTATTTGGTACTTAATTTGGTAATTTAAGTGCTTATTTTTTATTTGATTTCAGACTAGTGATGGTTGATTAAATAAAAAAATTAAGTATTTTTGGCCCTGAATGAAGATCGTTATATTTAAATTCCGATAATGATTGTCATTAAAAACTGCGTCAGAGAATCCAATATTTTAGTGGACTAAATATCAAAAATCTCGTTGTGGTCTATTTTTTAGGCAGTCGTAGAATTTAGAACTTAGTGAACTGGCGTCTTTGAAAGTCTGAACCAAGAAAGTGCGCAAAAACAAAACATCGTTACAGAATCCCAATTCCCATTGTATAAAGCGCCTTACGCACTTGCCGTAGCTCGCTCCCTGGGTGGGTCACAGCGGCACAATTATATTTATCGCCGCGTACCGCCGTGTCATCGGTCCACGCATAAATCAGCGCACGTACGATGTCGATGTGACGTGTCGTCGATCGCGAATCGCAGCGACTAACTTGCAATGGGAACGGTCTTTTAGATTCGCTATTTAGCTTTTCTAATATCGTATATTACTCATGTCATTTCGTTTATTGCTTGTTTGAAAGGTACCTTGTTAAGTAACAATTCTAAAATTAACTTTTTCGATGTTATGTTCATATCGTTTATTTACTTACTTACTTCTAAAAAAAAAAAAATATTTTATTGTTTTAGAAGAAGTGCTAGATATGTTCTTTGCATGTAGGTACTACTGATTTTCATAAACCCCTTCTGGATTATTGCAAAATATTACGAAAACTACCTTTTGGAAGGGGCGACTAGAATCAATTCTATTTTATTATAATTTTTGACGTTCAAAAGTGCCTTTTATGTGCCTATCACACTATTATCATAAAGGCGAAAGTTTGTGAGTGTGTTTGTATGTTTGTTTCTTCTTCACGCACAAACTGCTGAACAGATTTGAATGAAATTTGGCACGCAGATAGTTTATAACCAGGATTAACACATAGGATACTTTTTATCCCGATATTTCCATGGGATCAACACTTATGCGGGTGAATCCGCGAGCCGCTGCTAGTTTGAAATAAATGCTTTGACTAATTTGCAAAAAACTTAGGAAAATTTGAATGTCACGGGCTACCCTGTCGCTTTCACCTTAACCATAAATAGCGCAATAATGAGATTTGCCATTACGTGGCTTCTATAGGTAACCAAATTGAATCTACAGCCGTGTACCTAATAACGGGTCTCAATGGGTTAGCTAATTGAATTCAAGTAGGCACCTGATTATGATCGGCTTAATTACTTGCTGTATTAGTTTTGGTACGATATCCTTGTCTGTTTATAGGTTATGTTATGAACAAATCATTTTCTTTTCTTACTAAACTTCAACTATATCGGACGATCCTGCATACTTATCTCTTTTGTTGACTGTTCCTAGTTTTAATTATGTATTGGGATAAAAAAACCTTTATAAAAAATTACAAAAATCTTTCAGTAAACGATTAAGTATGAACAAATTCTACTTTCATAATATGCATTAATCCAGTTACACATTGTTTAATGGTAAAGATAAAAAAACTTTTTTACAAAAAAACAATCTACCTACTTCAAAAAAAAAACTACAAAGTGATAAATAACTTTAATTTCGGAAGTCGGTGTCGTTGGTTCCGCATTTTCGTTTTTTGACACCGACTTCCGAAATTAAAGTTATTTATCACTTTGTAGTTTTTTTTTAAGTCGGTTGTTTTATTTGTAAAAAAGTTTTATTTTTCACTTTTTAGTTGTACCTACTCCACACAAATTCAAATAACACTAGTGCATTGAAGAATTGAAGACACCGACTAGAAGAATCATCAAAATTCGCATAGAAATTCCGGAGATGCAGTACATTTATGCATATAACAACGTACATAAGAATAGTTACATAATGTATTATATACTAAGACCTTCCTGAAAGTATGTACATCACATTAGTGAAAGAATTATCAATATTGGTTTATTAGTTTTTGAGAAAATCGCGGACATACAAACATACATACATACGGATCGAATACAGAACCTCCTATTTTGAAGTCGGTTAAAAAGAGTCGTAATTTTAACCAATAACGGCCCGTAAATTATAGGGATTGGCCATTAGTTGCATGATATTACCTACCTCTGCAGCTTTTATAAAGGCATAACTACATATATATAACTTATATACATAACTTATATACATAACTCATTCTTTTGTCTGCTCAACTAAGGGTTGCTTCTTTGAAACCTGGATCCCATCGTAGTCTATATCTATCTAAACCAGTCGAAAATACAATAATTTTCAACAGCTCTCCGTCCAACATTTACGATTCTCCCTTAAAGGGCTGGGCAGGAACAAAATAATTTACGATCAGCCCAGTACCGCTTAATCAGTGTTTGGTTCATTGTTAACTCGCTCAGCACGGAATAATGGCGCTATTGTCTCATAATATCGCGATAAGTTTGTGGTTTAAGTTATAGACTGGTGCTGTTGTTGAACAGTCTTGTTTAGAGCGGTAGTGGCCCAGTGGAAACGGCCGCGACTTACGACTTGTAGGTCATAGGTTCGAAAACTGACAGGCACTTTACTTTTTGTAAATTATATCATCACCACTGCTCTCAAAATCGTGGAGGAAAACATCGTGAGGGAACCGGCATGTCCTAGAACCAACAATTACGCTGTTTTTGAAAGGATTCTTCGAGTCTGACTTTCTATTACAATGGGTTGTCTTCATCTAGGAGGATAGAGATCTCCTACCGACCAAAACCATGTGTGATAACTGAAATTAGTACACGAACAGGGAGAAATAAGTAAGGCTTAGTTAAAAATGATTGATGATACTTTGTTACGCATTTGTTATTGCCCTGAGAATCATGATCAACTTATACCCGGTTTCCGAGGTCCTGAGATAAACACTAAGGGTCAATTCCCATTAAAAGAGCAGCGGCCGTAAGAGCAAGCCCCTCCTTTGCCTTCAAATGGCTAATGGATAATGGCCGCTGTCGGCGGCTGCTCTTTCAGTGAGGATTGATCCTTAATAGTCTCTTAATTCGTTCGCGATATCAAACCAATAATTACTATCTAAAAGGCAAACTCCGGTTAAAAAACTAAACAACCGGATATTACTAATAATAATCATTTGCAGGAGAATCAGATTTTTTATACGACTTTGCTAAAATGATATAACTATGCGTTTTAATTATAGTCAAAAGTGCCTGTTACAAAGTTGCACTGTCTGTCTACAATGTGTCTGATATGAGATGAGATGCATATAATAAGAAGACAGTAATTTGAATACATTTTGCTAGATTCAGTAAAGATTGGCCTGCCATACATGTTTGACTGTGGCGAAGGTCATCAGAGGGGCAATTCTCGTAATTTTAAGAACGTTCACAGTCAGAACTCAGTCTCAATTTACCTATGTCAAAATACCTCTAATTTCCCTACTTTTTTTACAAGTTTTTGACATTGATTGTCGCTGATATGAGATTGCGACTAGATTTTGAACGTATTGGATGACGGGAATTGACCTTCAGATGTTTAAATGTCACACCTATCAAATGGCGAAGGTATCTACGGCCAACTTTTATTTTTATCCTAGGATATAATTATATTAGAATCACAAAGGATGCATATCCGGTAGGCTCTCAAATCCTTACCTATCCTTTGGGCACGTCTACCCTACCATTACCGCGCCTCCCGGTCTATTCCTTGATATGCAATGGTAGCTGTAGCACCATGAACATGAGGCTACAGGAGCTAGTGCGAATCTTGGGGTTCATTAGATTAATCGAGTCTCGTTTAACCACGCTGGGATCGGTGCAATTCATTCATTCATTCATAGGATAAATATTATATTAGAATCACAATATCGAAAATACCCGCTAAATCTCGTACATTCTACCACACAAGTTTCTCTATCAGAGCTCCCTGTATCGAGCTTGTTCGAGTCGCATACGCTGCTCTCAAATTGATTTTATACTGATAATGCAGCAGTGTCCGATTCCATACTGCCGATATGTTTAAGGCTTAATTAATTTGTTGAGAAAATATTAGCGTCCTTTCTTTATACTGTTATCAATATTTATTACAGCTTTCGTATATGGAGCAAATGTGGTAACGACAACACCACAATTTAAGGGTTTATTAATTATAAACGTTGCTTAAAGATAAGAGACGTGTAAACGTCAAAAATATATGGATAAACAGTCGATAATCATTACTTATCTTTGAGTAACTTTATAAATAAACTCCTTAAAGTTTAATCAGTTACTGGCAAATTTAAAATCCTTCGATTTCTGGAAGATGTGAATACAAGGGTATGCCTAGTCGGAAAGTATAAAATAACCTGTATATCATCATCTGCCTGGCCTTTTCTCAACTATTTTTGGGGTCGGTTTCCAGGCTAACTGGATGCAGCGGAATATCAGTAGCGTACAGACGCCAGCACATCAAGCTACCCAAAACTGTAAAATTTTCCCAATCAACTTTGAACCTTATACCTTAGCGATAAAGTTGAAAATCTATTAAATCAATTTGACAGATTGTAGTAGCTTGATGTGCTGGCGTCTGTACATGAAACGACTGCATAGGTGACCTCCACAACCCAGTTACCGGGTAATGTAACACCCTTGATAAGACTGGTTGTCAGACTTTCGGGCTTCTGACGACCCATAATGACTGTCAAAGATCCACGACTGGCAGCCGGGATCAACGGTTTAACTCACTGCCGCGGCCAGGATCGATCGACTCGTGTGGGTGTTATTAACATACATACCTACATAATCAGCCTATAATGTTCCCATTGCTGGGACACAGACCTCCTCTCGATAAGAGAAAGTGGGTAATCCACCACGCGGGCCCAGTACGGGTTGGCAGATGTCGCTGTCTTATCTTTGAATTTTTGGTTCTAAGACATGCCGGTTTCCTCACGATGTTTTCCTTCACCGTTTTGAGAGCAATTGTGATGAAATCATTTACACAAAGTAAAGCGCCTGTCTGGGTTCGATTCTATGACCTGCAAGTCGTACCTAAGTAAAGCAAGCCGTTACCACTTGGCCATCACTGCTCGTCACTGTTGATAACATGTCGCTCGTGTATTTGAGCACCGTACTCACGAACGACACGTTGTCGACTGCAGCTGCCAACGGTTGTCGACGGCAACCGCCAACGATTGTCTACGGCTGCCGTAGAAGCGTGTCGACGGCAGCAGACACCTCTGTTTACGAGCACTTACCCGCTGATTTCTAATTGCATTTGTTTAATATTCGAAAGTGAACCAACGCAAAAACCACAGTGATACCTAGTTTCCTCATTATAAACGCAAATGTTAAGTAAATTGAGACCGAAATAGCGGAAAGTACTTCATTTTACATTTTCCCTGAATGAGCTTTTGAAAAAGGCATGAAAAGGTCTTCAGAGAGCCAAAACTCTGTAATTACAAACCTGGCCGAAATAATACAACCGAAAATGATAGCATAAAAAATGATAGCCCACGAAATTGAAGGAAAAAGTAATATTATAGAAGAGAAGGTATTTCTATGTGAATAATATTTTCTTTTCTTCCATTTACATTAATTATAATCTTAATCTCGAGTCCTTTCAAGCTTGGCTCAGTCATAGTTTTTATATCCTTATATAATTAAAAATCCTATCCAGTTGAGCCCGTAACAAAACTCCCCTACCACATATTTCAGGATTTAAAAACATTTTCATGAAGGCTCTTACATATCTAATCTGCATTCGCGATTTATTTGCCAAAAATGTAATCAAACATGAGTTTATGGAAAAATAACTTTAAATTGCCTTAATTACCTTTGTACTCAAATCTTAATTATGTTAAATCTTTATGTATTTTACTGTGTGTACATAAATAATAAAATAAATAAATAAATAAAGTTCAGTTTACGCTACAACTTCAAACATTTTTATAACTATGTATGAAACTTCCGCAAATTTTGATACTAGAGGTCTGAACATTGATATAGGGACTGTTACGGCCCTGGCGGACTTTCTACGGCCATGCCTGCGGAGCCATACCGCGGCTCCTCTTCGCGCCGCCAGGGGGCGAGAGTGTGTGTCGCTTCCGTTTGGAAAAACGTCAGATTCATAAAATATAAGACAGAATAATGATTATCGCGGTGGTTTTATTAATAAACTTAGAAACCAGCCACAGTCCAAGAAACAGCGGCAACAGCCGAAATAATTAAATCCTTGTTATAAATTGTTCATTGCAATAAGGTTGTATTTAGTTTAAAGGACTTCTTGAAATAAATAGACGTATGTTCGTCGCGATGGTTTATTTTCAACTAACTACACAAATCGTTTTTGAGTGGACTGTATGTGATCATCTATAGGTATATCGATAGCTAGCTATAGATATTAACGCGACATTCATTAGTATGTAAGTACTTGCTTAAACATTCCGCCCCCCAAAGAACGCAGTTCTTTACAAATGATAGGTAACCTATACCTACAACTACAATTTTAAAGTAACAATTTAATATCCACAGCACTACAACATAATAATATAACTAAAGTCGAGTCAGGATGTTGAGATAATTTTCAAGTTATGGAACAACAAACCGAATGACATACTTAACAAAGTTCAAATTCCATTGCAACCAAAAACCTTTTAGGACCTTTTTGTTAGAAATAGTCACTCAAAAATCAACTTAAAATACATTACACTAAAGTAGATAACTGATTAATTAGCGATGGAATGTAATTATCTGAACTGGTTGGCTTCGGTATACAAAGGCAAAGTTTACAAGTTACTACATATACTTGTACTTATATCTATGAGAGGGCCGGAATCATACCTTACACAGCTATAAGTGTAAGTCACTTATCTAACGCTTTAAAAACTAGTCAATCAAGAATTTATTAGTAAAAGGTAAGTACTTAGTTTACATAACATTTACGTTTACATTGTGTTTTTTTTTTTAAACATCATTATAAATAGGTAATGGATACAAGTTTCACGGTAAGTTAGAAGTTTTTATCTTTCTTAGCTATAAGTAGTTAGTTTTAATAATTAGGTACACACTATATTAGTTTTACAAGAGTAGTTAGCACTAATTCTATGTTTATTTAGTTAAGATACATATCTTATTCACAGGACGTTTTAAAACATTGTTCTTAGATCTAATTGATACAACTCTAGTAAGATTATCGGGGCCAACATGTTTTTGAATTACTCTTCCTAATATCCACTTACTAGGTGGAATGTTATCATCTTTTAGGATAACTATGTCATCGATTTCTGGCTCAAGTTGTTTTGTGTTCCATTTATATATTTTATTAAGATTGACAAGATATTCTTTATACCATCTTTTCCAGAAATCGTTGACCATTTTTTGGACTAACCTCCATCGTTCAAGATTAGTGATATGTTTACAAGGTGTATAATTCTCATCTGATAGATTTAATAGAGGTTCACCAACCAGAAAGTGACCTGGTGTCAGGGGGAGAGGGTCATTGGGGTCATCACTTAAAACCGAAATAGGACGCGAATTTAAACAAGATTCAATTTGTGCTAACACAGTGGTAAGTTCCTCATATGTGAGTGTGCTATTTCCAATTACCTTTGTGAGATGTGTTTTTGTACTGCGTACCCCAGCCTCCCACAAACCCCCAAAATTGGGCGCATGTGGAGGGATAAAATGCCATGTAGTACGTTCTAAAGTCAACAACTCTGCTATCTCACTAGGAATAGAAGACTTGGCTTTATCAAACATATCTCTTAGCTGCTTGTCTGCTCCCACAAAATTAGTGCCATTATCACTGAAAAGGTCCTGGCAATGTCCTCGTCTGGCTGTAAAGCGCCTGAAAGCAGCGATGAATCCCTTAGAAGTCAGGTCTGTGACAGCCTCCAGGTGTACAGCACGTGTTGCCATGCAAATGAAGAGACAAATATAGCCCTTATATGATTTTGCTCCTCTGCCTGGTGAAAATCTGATATTGATGGGTCCTGCATAATCTACACCAGCTGATCTGAAAGGTCTGCTGGGTTTTACTCGTACCTCTGGTAGTTGGCCCATCAACTGTACCGCATTATTTTTTGCATATCTAATACAAGTTGTACATTTTCGGTAATATCCTTTTGCTTGATCCTTAGCTCGTAGTATCCAGAACTTCGACCTCAAGTAATTTAGCATTACTTGTGGTCCACCATGCATTGTGTTCTGGTGGGCATCTTTAATTATTAGTCTACTAAGATGGCTCTTAGCAGGTAAAATTATAGGATGCCTTGTGTCATACGCAGCTTGCGACTGTTGAATACGTCCGCCAACTCTTAAAATACCATTATCATCTATAATGGGACAAAGATTGCGTAGTTTACTTCTTTTGAGAACACTGCCTTGAGATTTTAACTGCTTTATTTCTTGATTAAATTCTATACCTTGAATTTGTTTAATGCAATTATTAAGTGTTTCATTTATTTCTTGTGTTGTAATAAATTTAGTATTATATTTAACTTTGTGTTTATTTAAATTTAACCATCTTCTACAGTATGAAATTACTCTCAACATTTTCTGTAAATTAGAAAACTTAGTCCAAATTAATTCCTCTTCAGTATTTAATAAAGCAGTGAAAACCCTGGCTTTCTCTTCTTCTTGTGTATCCTCGACATCAACTAAATCCATGTTCAGGTCTAGTGCAGACAACCAAGCTGGACCATTCCACCACAGTAAGTTATTTATCAACTGTGAGGCCTGTAAGCCTCTTGAGGCGCAATCAGCCGGGTTTGTGTCTGTAGTCACATGACCCCATTGCTCATAATCTAGAATGTTCAATATCTCAGAGACTCGGTTGCTGACGAATGTGTTCCAACGACTTGCCCCGCCCTTTAACCAAGCTAGAACTATGGTCGAGTCTGTCCATGCGTGTAAATTTTCTTTAGCTATGTTCATTACTTGCGCTGTCTCGAAAATCAGTTTGGCTGCTAGTGTAGCACCACAGAGTTCCAACCTCGGAATAGATAATTGTTTCTCAATAGGAGCAACCTTTGTTTTTGCTGATATTAAATTAACGTAGACTCTGTCTCCCTCTACTACTCGAATATACACTGCTGCCCCATATGCTGTCTGCGAAGCGTCTGCGAAGACGTGCAACTCCTTTGTAGATGAATGGGAACATTGTAACCACCTTGGTATAGAAACATTTTTAATGTGAACTAAGTTCTCTCTGAAGTGTAACCATTCCACTAGCAGCTCTCCACTTATTGTGTCATCCCATCCCAATCCTATTTTCCATAACTTCTGTATCATTAATTTTGCTATGACAACAACAGGAGCTATCCACCCTAGCGGATCATACAATTTAGCAACATCAGAAAGAACACGTCGTTTAGTCATCGGTTCCTTTGTTTCTGGTAAGTTGAGGGAATATAAAAAACTGTCAGCGCTTCGATTCCAATTAACTCCTAGTACTTTAACTAAACTATTGACCTTAAGAGGCAGTTCATGATCATCTCTTTTATTTGTACCCATATTTTTTAACACATTCTCATTATTACTACTCCATTTTTGTAACTCGAAGCCGCCTAAGTTCATTAGTTTGTTCATGTCATTGTAAATACTAACAGCTTCATCTTCTGTCTCACAACCTGACAATAGATCATCCATATAGAAATCTGTTTTTGTTAGTTTAGCAGCAACTGGAAGTGTTAATTTCTCATCATCTGCCAATCTCTGTAAGGATTTCACTGCAAGATATGGTGCACATGCGGTACCAAAGGTCAGTCTCACCAGTTTGTAATGTTTAATTTGCTCAGTCGTTGTTGGTCGCCATAATAACCTTTGATAGTCTGTGTCTTCCTCTGCTACACGCACCATTCTATACATTTTTATAATGTCTGCCGTAATACAGATTCTGTGTGTTCTCCATCTCATCAGTATGTGACGCAAGTCCTGTTGCAGCTTAGGACCCACAAGCAAATTGTCGTTCAAGGAAACGTGATTGATGCCCTTACACGAAGCGTCAAAAACCACCCGAAGTTTCGTCGTATCCTTATCTTCTCTTACTACGCCATGGTGAGGTAAATACATCGCCTTAGAATTATTAATATCTGCGGACTCCACTTCAATCATGTGATTAAGATTAATGTATTCCTTCATAACCTTACTGTATTCTTCATGAAACTTACCAATTTTTGCGAATTTCTTCTCTAGAAACTCAAACCTTTTAGCAGCTATTTCCCTCAATCCATAAGCTTGACCTTCTGAGATATTGTTTCTGAATGGCAATCTTACCACATATCTTCCTTCCTTGTCTCTGATTGTTGTAGCTTCGTAATACTCTTCACATCTTTCTTCTTCTTTTGACAATCTCTTTTGTATGGTGTTTGGCTCGTTTTCTAACTCCCAAAATAACTTGAGCATCTCATCTTCTTTAAGTTGAACATGCAGGCTTGTGAAGTTCTTCTCTGCTGATATGCATTCTCGTGACATCCTTCCTGATAGAACCCAACCTAGAATTGTGTTTTGTGCTAATAGATTACTCACAGGATGCTTGACAATACCGTCTAACAAGATGTCGCTGTACACCTCAGCTCCAAGGAGAATGTCGATTCTCCCTGGTGTTGCAAATCCTGGGTCAGCCAGCACCAAGTCTTTTAACTCTGACCATTCAGGAATACTTTGATTAGTGGTAGGTAGCATTGTTGTAAGTGAGTGCAATACATATGCCTCTACTCGCACTGACGCATTGGGATTGTGACATGATTTGACGCAAAGTGTAACCCTGTGTTTGATTCTCGTTTGCCTCTCTCCCACACCTGACACCCAACCACTCACTGATTTGCGATTAAGATTCAATAATTGTACTGTTGCCTCTGTAACAAACGAAGCTTGTGACCCTTGGTCTAACAAAGCTCTCACAATGTGTTTGCAACCATTCCTACTATCTACTAACACATTAGCAGTAGCTAATAGGACACTGTTTGATTGTATATGTTCACTAGAAAAGTTGGTTACAATATGCTCATTATTAGATACAGAAATAGGCGTACCTGTAGATTTGTCGTTCGCTATACCTGTAGGTGAAGTTTCACCTTCCTTCGGTTTCTCGTTCTGCTGTCCTCTCTCGAAGTGCAGAAGGGTGTGATGCCGCCGTCCACACTTTCTACAACACGATGACTGCCGACACTTGTTCACGGAGTGTGTAGGCGCCAAGCAATTGAAGCATAACTTGTTCGTCTGTACAAACTCTTGTCTTTCATTTGGAGATTTGTCTCCAAACTTCTTGCAGGAATAGATGTAATGGTCACCACTACACAAAGTACATTTTGCTTCGGGCCTCTTTTCATCGCTGCTGGTAACTTTTGAATGGAAAACCTTGGGTTTAGCTGCTGGTTTGGGTTGCACCGTTTTAACTTTAGTACTTTCTATCATTTCTAAAGCTCTGAACCTTGCTTCTAAAAAGTCTCTTAATTCCGACCAAGTGGGTATGTCGTTATTACATGTTACACTAATTTTTTGTTCCCACAACTTTATAGATTCAGAATCTAACTTCGATACAACTAAGTAGGTAGTTACCATATCCCAAGTATCAGTCTGCATACCCATGTTCTTCAACGCCTTCAAACAAGTCGAAGTTGTGTCTACTAGTTGTTTAATTAAACTAGCCGACTCCGTCTGCACATGTTTTTGCGTAAATAAAATCTTCATAATTGCGTTGCTGTTGAACCTCGTATTATTGTAACGTTTTATTAATTGGTTCCAGGCCTCATCATAATTTGCATCTGTTATAGAAAAGTTACGCAACAGTACCTCAGGTTCTCCAGATAAATTGCTTTTTAGGTAATGCAGCTTCTGTACACGTGATAGATGTTCATTGTCGTGAATTAGAGTACGGAACAGGTCGTAGAATGGTTGCCACTCCTCGTACTTTCCCGTGAATGTGGGTATCTGTATATTGGGCAACCTAATTCTTGGATTCTTGAAATCTTGCACGTCGTTAATTGAAGAGGCTTGAGATAAAGCAGGTTGAAATTTTGATTCTTCTAAAAACTGCTGAAGAGCTTCTCTTAATGTTGATTTGTAGGTTATGTATGCTTCTTCAAATACCTCATAAATATCTTGCTCAAAGTAGGGGTCTTCTCGTTCGTCATCAGAAACCTTTTTAATAATACACTTGTGACCCTCCTTGAACTCCTTCCACAGTTCTTCTAATAAGTCCAACCTTGTTTCTAGATAAGGTCGCTTTATTCTGTCTTTCGGCGATTTCTTATAGTTTTTTTCGGTCTTCTTTAATT
Source organism: Hydraecia micacea (assembly GCA_914767645.1). Classification (NCBI taxonomy): domain Eukaryota; kingdom Metazoa; phylum Arthropoda; class Insecta; order Lepidoptera; family Noctuidae; genus Hydraecia; species Hydraecia micacea. The sequence goes on along the minus strand of OU611793.1, from coordinate 3,139,342 downwards.
TTTCCAGAAGCTCGTTCTGATACGTAATTAGATCCTCCATTGTTATATTTTTGTTCCGCTCCAAACTCAACACAATTATCACAATCTGCAGGTAAGTTCACCGTAATTATGCGTTTTTTTTATAAGTTCGTTGATCGTTGCACGTAATATAGTCTATTTATTTGTATTCACTAATTAGTTTATAACCACTTCACAGAAAAAATCCTTATCGCTCTGGAATGCTATTGTTCTCACTCACGGTCACGGCCATAGACTACGGCGCATCTGGATCGGTCGATGACTTGAATCCGGTTCGATTTAGGACCATATGTTCATTGCAATAAGGTTGTATTTAGTTTAAAGGACTTCTTGAAATAAATAGACGTATGTTCGTCGCGATGGTTTATTTTCAACTAACTACACAAATCGTTTTTGAGTGGACTGTATGTGATCATCTATAGGTATATCGATAGCTAGCTATAGATATTAACGCGACATTCATTAGTATGTAAGTACTTGCTTAAACAAAATAATTAAATAAATATTACAGGAGTTTTATTAAATTTTAATCACCCCAAAAAAATTTTTTTTCCCTCATCATTACATGGGCGTAAGGTGAAAAATTTATTCACTGTTCATTACTGTCGAGATAGCCCACTTTGGGAGGTTGTAGTTGCATCTTCCCACTTGGCTTTGGAGGCGGTTCAAAGACTTCCAAGTGGAACCGAAACAGTATAATAACGCAAGTTATAGGTCGTAGGTTCGAACCCAGACAGGCGCTTTACTTTTTATAAATTATTTCATCACCACTGCTCTCAAAACGGTGAAAGAAAACATCGTGAGGAAACCGGAATGTCCTAGAACCAAAAATTCGAAGACATGACGTGATATATACCAACCCGCACTGAGCACGCGTCCTGGATTACGGCCCACTCCCTCCCACAGAGAGGAGGCCTGTGTCCCAGCATTGGTAACATTATAGGCCGATTATGCTGTAAACTCGCAAGTTAGTAGAACTCACATTCCCTTCGATACAACAAAACTCGATCGTAAAAGGACCAATAGTAAAGGGCTCAGGTGTGACGTTTTTAAAGATATTACGGACGGCTTGGCTTCATTTTATGACGTCATTGTTAGCTGTAAACGTCATTACGGGCCTCTTGGCTTAAGAAAGCGGAAAATTTAAAGAGAGAGCGAAAAATTTATCGTTTATTTCAGTTAGAGGGTAGGTATTTTTGAAGGTAATGTTTAAGACTTAATTACCAGTTTATTTTTTTTTTAAGAAATATCCTACTAATATTATAAATGCGAAAGTTTGTGAGGATGTTTGTTACTCTTTCACGCAAAAACTAATGAACGGATTTTGATGAAACTTTACAGTAATATAGCTTATACATCAGAATAACACATAGGATACTTTTTATCTCGATATTCTCACGGGATCGACATTTACGCGGGTGAAACCGCAGGGCGCAGCTAGTAACAATATAACGCCTGTAATCCCCAAAGGATAAGGTAGACGTGCACATTAGAACACCCAAATTTCACCAGTTATGTTTAAGTCCCATGAAATATGGGGCAGGAGGGAGTTTAATATAAACATTGTATGAAAAAAAAACGAAGCTTAAGCTAGGCTTGCCGCGGTTGGTTCCTGGATGGTTGAACATCCATGATATAATTATCCAGACCCCTTCCATGCCTCGTGGTCCCGGCTGTCAATCGTAGAACTTTGACAGACGTCACGAGTAGTCAGAAGCCTAAAAGTCTGACAACAGTAACTAGTCTTACCAAGAGGTATCGTGTTACCAGTAACTGGGTTGTGGAGGTCAAATAAGCAGTCGTTTCATGTAAGATACTGATTTTTGTCTTCAGCAGCATCCGGGTAGATTGGAAGCCGACCGAAAATAAAAGATTCCAAAGGGTGAAGTATAGACGCCACAGCACATCAAGCTACCCGAAACTGTTAAATTTTCCATATCAACTTCGAACCTTATGCTTTAGCGATAAAGTTGAAAATGTATTTAAAAAAATTGACAGATTGTAGTAGCTTAATGTGCTGGCGTACGTATGTACTACCCGGATTAAAAGTACATGACATGAGTAGTATGCTATTATGTTATGGGAATGATTTTTCAGACATCTTCAACAATCATCGTCATATTTCAGCCAATTTAAACAAAACCTTCCTCATTTACACAAAAGCACTCGAAAAAAAAAACCGTATGAAAATCCATTCGGTAGTTTTTTAGTTTATCGCGTACAGACAGACAGACACGCTGCGGGGGACTTTTTTATGTAGTGATTACATTAAGTAATGTAATCACTTGTAGTATAATAAGGTGTTAAAAAATTAACCTGACAAACTTTAAGAGATGCTTTAGACCATCGAACTGAACAACTGTTACTAAGGGACCAACTCTGAAATCACGAAAAAAAAATCAGCTGTTTAATACAAAAGTTCAGTACCTAACAAATCCGCCCCTAAGACGACCCACTGACCCCTACTTGACCAAAATGTATGAAACAGCTGCTTTTTTTTCGTGATTTCAGAGTTAGTCCCATAGTGAAAGTTGTTCAGTTCGATGGTCTAAACCACCTCTTAAAGTTTGTCGGGTTAATTTTTAACACTTTGTATACAGGCAAATTTCAAAAACACGTTCATTACACACACACAAACACAATTCATCTGCCGCATCATATTTTGTCTGACTACCCTCAGCACGGGCTGAAACAAAGCCTCGGACTTTTTTTTCCACTCATATCGCTTTGTTTGAGATACCAGTCCATACGGGCCACTAGAAATAGAGAAAAAAATACTCGAAATTGACTAACCAGAATTGTGATTCGGGCATGGCAGTGTTTTTATGTGTTTTGGCAAACTCTGTACCAGATATTGTTACGTGGGTTCTGGTAACTAGGTTTTGGTGGAAAGGTGCTTAGAATAGATAGTCGTTTAACGTAGAATGTCGGTCAGTAGCTGTTATGAACGTGAAGGAGATCAGTAGGCCGATTAGTCGTATCGTAGTTTAAAACGATCATAATCTAGTCGCAGTCTCGTCTCAGCGACAATCAATGTCATAAACGTAGACAAATTAGAGGTATTTTTAACCGACTTCAAAAAGGAGGAGGTTCTTAATTCGACTGTATGTTTTTGTATGTTTGTTACGCGATTGTGAATGGATTTCAAAAAAAATCTTTTTAATGGACAGGGTATTGTGTGGTGTGCCTCAGGGTTGGTCCCATATAAATTTTATTAACTTTGCTTGGGTAGTTTTTGAGTTAGTTTCAATAATACGTATTTTTGCCACTTAGCTTATATTGATGATGTTATAATGACTTTCTGTCACTGATACCTATTTACGTAGCAAGTAGTGTTATACGAATTCGTGTGGGGTAAGTACCTACAACTTAAAAGTGAAAAATAAAAACGATTTTACAAAAAAAAACAACCGGCTTCTAAAATAGTGAAAAATAACTTTAATTTCGACAGTGGCTTAATAGCTTGGCTCAACTCTGTAGCGGGGTGATTCGACAGTAAAATTTTGCAAATACTGCGTCAGAAAAATGTGCTAAGACCATAAAATAATTTAGTAAATACATAACATTTTCTAAACATCATAATAACAAGTAGGTACATAGTGCCGCCAACATATCAATTTCAAAACATATCGATAAAATCAGTTTTGAAAAAAGGAACAAGCCATTCGAACGAAGTGCACAGAGCGGCAACAAACAATAGGACGGACGCGCGTGATTTACGCTCAACACGGATATTGTTGAAATTCGCATCGATACAGCTTTTGTTTCGCCGTCTGCCTTCTTATCGCCTCTTAGGGATGGGACTGACTGTGTTTATACTTTTACTTTGATTTATTGGAGTGCTTTACTTTTTTTTTGGTGAACAGTGTTTTTTATTTAAGTGTAACTCTGCTGCTCTGCTGAAAATTTCATACCGATTTGAAATGTGTATTGTTATTGTAATATAACCTACTATGTAGACGTCAATTTAATATAGTAATCAAGAAGTTGAAAAAGGCCTCATTAGGACATTTTTTATTATACGTACAGTTATAAAGGGTAATCAGTAAAAACTCACACGAAGCAACTTACTATTTGCATAAAGCTTTATTCAAGTATTCTAAACAAGACATTATTAAAAGATCTGTCAAACTTTTATAAGGCGACCAACATTTAAAATATGTATGGTAGAAATGCCTACCACGTTAAGTATCGATACTCCCTAACAGTTGACAATCAAAAATATGTATTACTAACATCCCTAAAATTGGACAGTGTGCCCGCATGGTGTATCGCTATAGGAAAATATTAAACGCATTCTTATGCGGCATGGTACAATGTTTTAGTTCACATATTATGTTATCTAGTTAGGATCTATGTTCAGAGCATGGGAGAAAATGCTCTATTGAGTTTAGCGTATGTTAGCCTTAGAATTGTATCGGTTGTAGATACTTCTAATATTGTCACTAGTTCTTACATTTTCTTGTTTTAAATGCATTGAAATATTACTTTTAGCAGTTTTTAAAAGTTTTCCTTATTATACAAGTTAGGGAAAAAGTAATGTCATAATGTACAGACGCCAGCACATCAAGCTACCCGAAACTGTAAAATTTTCCCAATCAACTTTGAACAGTATCCTTTAGCAATAAAGTTGAAAATCTATTAAATAAATTTGACAGATTGTAGTAGCTTGATGTGCTGGCGTCTGTACACTGTACCATGTGTCTGTACTTAAGGCGCTACCTCGAAAATCTGCCTACTAAGCGAGCGAAAGTGATGCAATTATTTTTAAAACGCAAAAGAAGAGTGATGGCTATAATGTGCGTGCGCTCGGAATAAAACGACGTGTGTGCTAAAATGAATATACTCCTTCTTTTAACAAAATTAATTACTTAATTAAATTTTAAACTAAGTTGAGTAAACTTTGATATGATAATTCTCTTTGTTTTAAAGTAAATTCTATTGAAGAACTCTAAAGCGTTACACACGTGATGTCGAAAAAAGTAAAAAAATACTTAGATATAACTTTGCAATTTTTTTGTATCGAGAAAAATAAATTGAATCGTGTATTCCTTTTACATGATACTAGACCGAAGAGTAAAAAAACATATACCAAAATGTTAAATCCCTATTCCACATACTTAATTTGTTTTTTTTTAATATATCATCTTAATTATAATTAATGGAGGTTCAATGAAACACTAAAATTGTGGATCACTGAACAAGGCTATGACAGAAGCAATTCCAGTATAATAATAAATGTATTTATTTATTAAGGTACACCAGCAACTTCTATGATCTATGTTTTTTGTATGTATGTGTGTGTGTGTGTCTGTTGTGTGCAGTATGAAATTGAAAACTTGCGACAAATCGAAATAGGAGGTGCAGTAATTGTTACATCATCATCTGCCTAGCCTTTTCCAAACTATGTTGGGGTCAGCTTCCAGTCTAACCGGATGCAGCTGAGTACCAGTATTTTACATGGAGCGACTGCCTATCTGACCCCCACATAATCATAATAAATTTTAATTTCACAAATCTAAATTCTTGAAAAAAATCTTATAATTATCGCCTTAGATAGTGCAAACTAAGTTATTGCCTACAAGTAGACACGAAATATTGCCGCTCCATTTTTTTTTCTCAAAATTATGAAAACTAATAAAAAAATTAAAGTATAAATTTTAGCGCGCGCCCGATAAGCAATACATTCATTGCTAAATTCACAACATGAAGCAAGTTGGCATCGTGTTGAACTAGCGGTATATTACCTAATTTTCACCGTTCCTACAAAAAAAAAAGGACGCCCGACGACGTTGCCAAATCGCTCGTCTACAGGCACGTTGTACCTCCCTTTCCTCTAAATTTTCTTTATAACACGTTGAAATAGATATTTTAATGTGTCGCACCTATTCAATTTCATCCTGTATTATCTTAAGTACTATCAGATCACAATAGCCTCGGACTTACTGTGTATTAGTCTAGAAAAAAACTGCAACGAAATTGAAGAAAACATTCAACAGAATCTTTTGATCCCCACCTACATAGTAAGAATGTACAAACGCCAGCACATCAAGCTACCCGAAACTGTAAAATTTTCCCAAACAACATTGAACCTTATGCTTTAGCTGTAAAGTTGAAAATCTATTAAAGAAATTTGACAGATTGTTGTAGCTTGATGTGCTGGCGTCTGTACAAAATGTTGCAAGACAGAATGTACATCAAATATTATTGTATAATTAATTTATGCAAAATTAAAAAAAAATAAAAGAGTAACGGTGGAGTTTCTTGCCCATTCTTCTCCATACGAAATCTACCTTTTAGAAGGGGCGACTGAAATCAATTCTTTTTAATTTTTATTGTAATTTTTGACGTTCAAAACTGCTTTGACCATGACTTTGACTTTGTGCCTAAGAGAGCCTTACCTACAATATGGCATTGTCCAAAAATTATAGCATTTTAGTCACCCTACCTTTTTTCAACAATTCCAGTGTTCACAATGAAAACAGCAAAAAATATTCATAAAAATAAAAATATGACCTTTCGGTTGCTGCGATAAACTGCCAGTTTTGCGGCAAAATAATGAGTTGATAACATGCGCGCATAAATTGAAACTGACTGTTAACGGTCCGTTGCCGAAACTGTTCGTTGTTTGTTTAAAAGTGGGGTTACACGTGCGGCTTTTAATAAAGAAATTTCTGATCGCGTCGTAGTTGATGACAAATGAGTACGCAGACTGGACAGGTTTACTAAAATCTGTGTCATTCTTTCCGCAAAAGACCATTTTAGGTACAGACGCCAGCACATCAAGCTACTACAATCTGTCAAATTTCTTTAATAGATTTTCAACTTTATCGCTAAAGCATAAGGTTCAAAGTTTATTGGGAAAATTTGACAGTTTCGGGTAGCTTAGTAGTAGTACCAATCTAAATGATTCGCATATGACATGACGAAGATTATGTCTGGACTTTAAACCGGTTGAATGTCGTAATTACAGAAACAATAATTAAAAAGCCATTATGTCTCAAGGGTTAAAAGAAACTGTGACCTCTGAGTTGTTTCGGCCTTTCTTCTCAGATTAGTTAAGTTCATCTAGTTTTTAAAATATGATTGACATGGTGAAGTGTTTATATAATCTACTAGCAGCGCCCCGCGGTTTCACCCGCATAAGTTTCGATCCCGTGAGAATATCGGGATAATAAGTATCCTATATGTTAATACTGGTTATAAACTATCTGTGTGCCAAATTTCATCCAAATCCGTTTAGTAGTTTTTGCGTGAAAGAGTAACAAACATCCATCCATCCATGATCACAAACTTTCGCATTTATAGTAGGACATACACATAAAAATAAAACTATTTATCATTTAATTTGTATACTTCAGGTTTGTTCTGCTGCACAAAAACAATTCCCCAGGAAATGAGTACTTAGACAAACAAAAGAGCTAGAATATATCGATATTATTATATACTCTCATTTTGTTCGCAATTGTTCACACATATTTATTCTAACCTAATTTGACAGCCGTTACGGGTCGTTAGAAGCCCGAAATTCTGACAGCCAGTCTTACCAAGGGCTTCATATTACCTAGTAACTGGGTTGTGGGGGTCAGATAGGCAGTCGCTCCACGTATAATTCAGCTGCATCCGGTTAGCATGGAAACCGACCCCATAAATAGTTGAGAAAAGGTTAGGCAGATGATGACGCTAGCCTAATTTCGCACGATAATCATAATCCTTTGCGAAGCCTTTTCCTAACTATGTTGGTGTTGGCTTCCAGTCTAACCATATGCAGATGATATTCGTACGGTAATATAACTAACTATCTGCGCCCTGCGGTTTCACTCGCATAAGTTTCGATCCCGTGGGAATATCGGGATAAAAAGTAACCTATATGTTAATCCAGGGTGTCAGCTACCTCCATACAAAATTTTATAAAATTGGTCCAGCCGTTTGGGCGTGAAGAAGTAACAAACATATAAACCCCCCACTCACTCTCACAAACTTTCGCCTTTATAATATGAGTGTGGTAAAATAACAGCAACAGTTACCGTACTTCCTCTCACTGAGAAGAGGCCTGTAATCCCACTGCTGGGACTCAGCCACGCGGACCAGGTGTTGGTTGGTAGACGTCACAAATATCTTCAAATTTTTGGTTCTAGGACATACCAGATTCCTCACGATATTTTCCTTCACCGTTTTGAGAGCAGTGGTGATGAAATTATTTAGACAAAGTAAAGCGCCTGTTTGGGTTTGAACCCACGACCTACATCTCGTAAGTCGGGGCCATTACCACTGGGCCACCACGACGCCCAATCCTCGTTCAATTGTTAATTTCTTCACCTACACAATATGTTCCCCATAACACTATTAATAAAGTTCTCATAAAACTTCCTCGCACGTGTGTTGCAAGCCGATATTATTTATTTTTAATTTATTATCCGCAATGTTTCCAACTTGTTCACGTTGCTCCCTTATAATTTGATTAATGGGAAAATATTGTAGAAATTATTGTTATTTACTTGTGTACCTGCCTGCTTATGTATATTGGAGTGATAGTAAATATCTATCCGTCCAAAAGGGACTAGGAAGTAGTCTGTGTTCACAAAACTTTGTATTTCTTGACCAAAAGAAGACTTCAGTTCATTTCACAGTTATTTTATCTCTGACAGTAGCAACCCAATAACAACCTTATTGTAACGAGAATAAAGGTCACTCTGATTTAGACAGACTTGTCAGTGGCAGCAACCCAACAAAAACCTTATTCTTCTTCTTAGCGTGTCAATGGCAATCTAAATGGACTCGGTACAGAATCAGAACTTTATTTGCTATGAATGTAGGTACAGGTATAAGATTTTGTTCAGACGCCAGCACATCAAGCTACCCGAAACTGTCAAATTTTCCCAACCAGCTTTGAACCTTGTGCTTTAGCGATAAAGTTGAAAAGCTGTTAAATAATTTTGACAGATTGTAGTAGCTTGATGTGCTGGCAACTGGACATACATAAATTAAAGAGATCAGCTACAGTCTACCTTACGGCGTGCAAGTTATTTCATAATTTAAATTATTAATACATAAAAACAAAAGAGTGTCAACAAAACAAAACAGAAATTATAGTGAAGTCAATTAATAATATTATTGTCCAGTAGATAAATCTTACGGGGTCAATTTTGGAATTAATTATAACAATCATAATCGGGATAAATTCAAAAGTATTTCACTGAGTAATAACATTTGCCTAATAGTGCAGTTCCCATCCAGAATTCTGCTAATATAAAAAATGGGAAAGTAAGTTTGTTTGTTCATTACGCTTTCACGCTAAAACGGCTGAACAGATTTGGATGATATTTGGCAAAAATAGGCCATGAACTAAGTAAGGACTTGGACTGCTTTTTATCCTCGATCGCAGACGAAGTCGCGGGCAACAGCAAGTAATATTATAAAAGCAGACACACAATGTAAAGATGGCAGGACATCAAGCTACCACAATCTGTCAAATTTCTTTAATAGATTTTGTACTTTATCCCCAAAACATAAGATTCAAAGTTGATTGGGAAAATTTGACAGTTTCGGGTAGCTTGATGTGCTGGCGTCTGTACAGTGTTTCTATTCTCATTTATAATGAAACTGCGATCTCCAAACTTTAGTACAGACGCCAGCACATCAACCTACTACAATCTGTCAGATTTATTTAATGAATTTTCAACTTTATTACTGAAGCATAAGGTTCAAGATTGATTGGCAAAATTTGACAGTTTGGGGTAAGTTGATGTGCTGGCGTCTGTACCAAAAATTTGGAAAGGACCTGTCTAGTGTCTATAGTAGATGCCTTTTATTATTCGGTGAGCGCATGGACCCTCTACCAACCATACATAACAAATTATTTATTGCTCATCTCAGCATCCTTTCGTCCATATTGTGTTCCTCGATTACCGCCATTGACACTTAGGGGTTACGTTCACTCAAACGAACAGCGGAGCATTATGCTTCCTATGCTGGTGTCTCAAGTGAAAATACTGTACGGTACAGAGATGGAGCAACTTTATTATCGGTTTAAAATGATGCCCTCGTTTCGTGGTATAATCCCTTTTGTTTTCTTTATTGGAATACACGCATAGAAAGTCGAGGAACCAAATACATTTTTTTTCTAGGATTCTCTATGACGCAATTATTTTGTATTTTGTAATAAAAAAAAGAAAACTTTTTATTTAGGACACACAGGAACAAAGTTACACTAAAAACAACCAGAAAAAAACTTTTTTACAAAAAAAACAACCGACTTCAAAAAAAAAATTACAAAGTGAATCCATTCCAGAAGTCATGAATCATCAAAGTCCATGAATTTTTGTCACTTAAGTTTGGCAATTCTTGGCAGTGTTTGGCAATTCTTGGCAGGCAGTGGGCAGGGCACATTGCTCGCAGAACAGATGGCCGATGGGGCCGAAAGTTTCTGGAGTGGCGATCGCGTACCAGAAGACGTAGCGTTCGAAGGCCTCCCACAAGGTGGACCGATGACCTTGTGAAGGCTGTAGAAATCCACTGGATGCGGGAAGCACAGAGCCGGTCGAAGTGGAGGTGCTTGGGAGAGGCCTATGTCCAGCAATGGACGTCTTTCGGCTGAAATGATGATGGTGATTCGGTTAATTTTTTATTTTCTTTTTCATAAAGACAGCGGTTCGGTCGTGTGCAAGAAGTACTACTTACAAAAATTCGTTCATGCGTTCTTCCATTTTTGTACCTCTCTATACCCACTATTGTCAGCCCCCTGTAGTCCATAAGAAAGCCTAGCAGACAACCGTAATCTAATTTCTTAATAGTGCACTTAGCGCGGGTAAAGAATTTTTATACAGAGTGTGGCGCAAATAGTGGTCCACCGTTAAGGATTCGATATACTAGATAATGTACTATAACATATTACAATTTTAACCATTTTAGTAGTACATTTTTTTTACAAAAATCGCTCTTGAATTTGCATGATTATGTTAAAAATTAGGGTGAAAATAGAAAATAACTAACTTTTTCTTCAAAAGCTCTAAAGAACATGGCCAGTTTTTATAAGGACGTCGGCATAGTTATCAACTTTAAAGTACACCAATGATTTTTGGTGTTTTATATTCGTGAATATTGGCCTATTAAATTGCTATAAATAAAAAACTCTGAGAACTTGTCATCACAACATACTAGACAAAAAACAATTTCATTAAAAAATCTTTTAATCAAAACGCTAGCAATAAGGTATATACTTATATAGATTATAATTTCGCTATTAAAAAACTTAAAGACGCTTTAAAGTAGCGAACAGTTGTGAATTATTACGTATAACTGATATGGTATGGTTGGTGATTATTAAGCATTTAAACAAAGTAATGGCCACCTAAATGAAGGATTTTAAACTGTGTATTGATTTACATTTATTAAACTGGGTAATAGTCTCAAAAAATGTGACAATAATAACAAACATAACATCGCGCCTGTATTCCCCGAAGGCATGGGCAGAGGTGTACCTATAGTACACCCACATTTCACCAGTTATGTTTAAGTCCCATGTATTAGGGGGCGAGTCTATTGCCATCAACCGGGCACAAATCCAGACTCCGGGCTCCTACTGAGAAATTCCTGATGAATAACCCCAATATCACTTTGCTCGACCTGGGAATCGAACTCAGGACAGTAAACCAACGAGGCAGTCATAATAACAATATTAACAAAGCATATTCAAAACTAATATTTTTCTTTAAAGTACATTTTTACAGGGTGCCCTTATATTTTTTTAAATAGTTCAATTAACAATAAACAAGGGAAGCACAAAATAAAACAAAAGAGTTAAAAAAAATATTTATTTATTAAATAAAAATATTTTGCTATATTATAATTATTATATCATAAATGCCTACCTAGGTAACATACATTACAGCAATGCAGCAATAGTGTTAATAAAGAGACCGAGGGAGGTCAATCAACCAGCTTTGATAAAACAGAGCATTTTTATTTCACAAATACACTAACCTGGATAAAGTGTAAGTATAGGGCTTTTTTGAACAGATGTGATTGAAGCTGGCTTATAATTAGGTAATGATATCGTATTACTATCCCATTGAAGTGGCCCTCTTTGAACAGGCGGCAATGGTGATGGCTCTGGTGGGCTAACAACTTGAACATTAGGGGCTGCTGCATCATTGTTCAAAGCCAATTCCTGCATGTCTCGTGATGAGTCATGCACTGCCTGTCTATTTGCTCGCATCCAACACACATGGCAAACATAGTTGTTTCTTGAGGGCTGAAAGTAAACCAGTTAGAATAAACACAGATAAATGCTTATGTTTATATAATTTTTAGTAACAAGAGTATCTTTTGTATACCTACATCTCTTTATGTTTTCAAGTATTATGTTATTGTTACACATGCCTTCTTTAGGCAAGTATATGTTAAAGATGGAAAATATATAAAACGCAGATATTACAATCACAGAAACATAGTATGAAAACTCCTTTTTTTATAGATTAATACAACTAGGTATTTATAATAATGAAAAACAAAATGCTTATCACATAATTAGTATTTTGTGATAAGCAATGGACACTCCATACTGACAGTATGGTGTCTTATTTTCCTCACAGATTTGCCACAACCAAGGCAAACCATGTTATTCCCCAGTAGTCTCTCGTGTTCACCAGCTTCGGTATTTAATAATAATAAGCATGGATGCCAAATAAATGTATCCATAGGCAACTGAAAATAAGATACACTGTAAGTTAATTTCGCATACCAGAATTATATAAAAACATTGAGGTCATAATATGTACTTACATAAATTACCTCAATGTATAAAAATAAATCAGAAGTTTTTTCTAGTCCAACTTCTTACCTGGGTTTGAGCATTGGTTATCCAACGCGAAAGTCTTGTTTGATGGTGTGCAGAAAGCGAGGTTATGAGATGCCTCTGCAACCTTTGCATGGCTATTCCCACAGAGTACACTATAATATACTGAAAGCTATTCCGCAGTTGATGCACCTCATATTGATCCACAAAACAAATCCAAAACGCAATGCAAATCAGAGTCCAGTGTTAATAGCAAGGTAATCGAGTGGTAGACGGTATCAGTCCGTAGAAATAAGCAGGGGTAAAAAATATTAGAAAATAATCGCAGAAACAAACACAATAAATACGCAATGAAGAATCTGCAATAACATTACATTGACATAGACAATGACACATTGTCAAACAAGTAAACGCGTTCCGTTTTAAGTTTTTTTTTGTGTGAAATATAAAAAAAACTATCTTACGCATCAACATTATGGAAAGATAAGTTTATTAAATGCGACAAATACCGATGAAGCCAGTTTTGTATGAATAAAATGTTCCTACTAAAAACATTTTGTCGTCCATATCACATATCTACAAGTAGTATGCATGGTGTGGAACGCCCATTATTATATTTATCTTTCTCTATGGTCCATTATGGCAGACGTTGACAAATGATACTTTGAATTCATCTTTCATTACTAATTATTTTGAAATAAAAACTGACGAGTCCAGAGAGGTTAAAAACTACGAATCAATTCATTTTTCTATTTTTAATATCCAATATTATTTACTATGTATGTGTAAATGGAATGTACTTTTTTGTCCATATCATTTACATTAAAAAAAAAACACAATATTACGCGATAGTTCTAGCAGTCAGCAGTAATTAACAGAAATCAAAATGAAAAAATAATGTTTTTTTGTTGAAATTACAACCAAAGTAACAAAAGGTAGATAAAATAAACACAAAAAAATATATTTTTTCGGAACCCTTGGGAAAAAGTGGTTAAAATTGTAATATATTATAGTTAATTATCTGGTATATCGACTCCTTAACGGTGGACCACTATTTACGCCACATCCTGTATGAAACTCATGTCGATCACAATACGTGTCTGTGTTCCTCTCTCTATTAGGGCGTTGAAGACATTATATTCATTCAATTTTCATATCAATGTGAGTGTTTTTCAAATAGGGTAAAGAAGGAACTGGAAATCCATGATTACCAGTAGGTATGCACCTTTAAATTTGATAGTTTACCTATAGCAAAAGTCGGCAGTGCTGCCCACCTCCACCTTATTTCAAGCTAAACTAATATCAACTTTATGACAATTAAGTTGATTTCAGTGACTAGCACTATTGAAAAAGTTATAAAAAAGTTTGAAGTTGAAGCGTAAACTGAACTTTATTGTGTAGAAAATAAAGTTATTTTTCCATTCATTCATATTTGTTTACATTTTTGGCAAATAAATCGCGAATGCAGGATAGAGTTAGATGCATGGGTCAGACAATATCTTACAGAGTTTTACAAGAGTCAGTAGGAGTAACCGGTTAAAACCTGTTATAATAAACATTACAGTATTTTGCTTAGTTAAATACAGAACTAGGAAGCTGATGGTGCCATATTGTTTTGGTGAAGGTGAGATCTTATAACCTAAGTGTCATTGTATTCTGCCTGCCAGCAAGTATGCGATTTTTGATTAAATTTACATTATTATTATTATGTGCCACTGCAGGGCAAAGGCAAACACAACACACAACAGCCAATTTAACCCACCGCGCTTGTCTAGTGCGAGTTGGTGGGTGTACAGTGGACCGCCTGACTGGGTCCGTGGGCGCCGCCTTTGACGTGCTAGACGTTCATCAGCCACCGCCCTGAGTTGATATCCTGCACTAATATCGACTGTTCCATCCGAGCCTATTTGGGTGTATTTAAATTTACATAAATTCTTATTATATTAATATTATTATATACTATTACAATGCAATTATTCACTACTAGCAACGCCCCGCGGTTTCACCCGCATAAGTTTCGATTCCGTGGGAATATCAGGATAAAAACTACCCTATGTCCTGTCCCGGGACTCAAACTGTCTCTATACCAAATTTAATCTAAATCAGTTCAGCGGTTTAAGCGTGAAGAGGTAACAGACAGACAAACTTTCGCATTTATAATATTATTAGAATGGATTAATATATTCTTTTATATTGTTAATATTCTAATAATTATGAAGAAAAAAAAAATTCCTTAATATTATAAAAACAAGACATTTTTAGTAGCCATTCTGTCAATATTGTCTTGAAAACATGCAATCTAATGGCAAAAACCAATAAAAAAAAAAAAAAAAACAAAAGACGTTCTTATTCTACTATGCACTCAAAATCACAAGACATAGGAATTTTATTTTAATATAATAAAAGGCCTGAAAGTAACTCATTGAGTGTCGGAAATTAAACGGGCAATAGATAGCCGTCAGTATGGGAGTTCAATACAATTGATGACATTATTGAATGAACGTGTAACGGGCATAAAGAATAGAGCCTCTATTTATAACTTGTTGTTGTTGTGTGGTTTATATATTTTATTATAGACGTATTAGTTATAGCACATCAAGCTGCAGACGCCAGCACATCAAGCTGCTACAATCTGTCAAATTTCTTTAATAGATAATTTAATTTCTTTGTCGCTAAAACATAAAGTTCAAAGTTGATTGGGAAAATTTGACAGTTTCGGGTAGCTTGCTGCCTGGCGTCTGTACCTACTGATCCAATTACAAAAATTCACTAATAGTGCCATTAGCTATACCTACTATGATCAGTTACAAGTTAAAATACGTACACAAAGTCGCGGGCAGATGCTATGTTACACAATCTATTTTATATTAAATACCACTATAAAATCAATCAGTACCTAATAAAAAGTCGACAAACGTACCTACAAAGTCGACTGAACTATCGCGACATCTTGAAAACGTATTACTGACCTATTTTCGTTCAAAATTGAGTTCTAAAATTCAAAATGCAACCGTCGACCGGAAATGAATCCGTTGGCGGGAGTCTGTCCTGATACGGATCTGATGGAGCCGAGCGTCCAACATCCGGTCGGTTCCCGCCTTTATGGCTTCCAATTTTGAATCCGTCGCCTGACGGTTGAAACCGTTTTTTTTTTAAATTACTTGGCTGTTTGGATTTTTGGAGATCGAAATATGCTTTTATATAATGGAATTGTTTGAAATTAGAACTTTGTTTACTTCTTTGTTAGTCAATAGATGGTTTCCTACTTCTGTTTGAAAAATAACGAGAACTTCAACGCAGAGAAGTATTGGGCATTGCTCATGATCACATTAATTTGCTCAACTAGCAGTATTTGTTTGCAGTGATGTCTAAAAAAAGAAACAGGCACAAAAACTAACTAATAAAGGTTTGAGAGTAACTAAATATAAAAAAAAACGCATACTTACTGGTCATAGCATTAGTGTCATGGCGGTCAAAATGTTACACTTTTTTTGGTTGGTCGAGCTCTCAATAAGGCCGGAAAGTAATGGCTTCCGGATATAACGTAGTTGATACAAGTTTGAAATTAAAAATATAATCAACCGTTGTATCTGCTGAAAACTCTGCATCTTTCGCCAAGAGTGTAATTAATAATAATTAATAGTTTCGTAAGATTAGTAATTTCGTTCCAAAAACAAAGAAAGTGTAGAAATCACAAATCACATTCTCATGTTTCGAATCCGAGCTCCATAAGAAGAAATGCGGGTGATGTTTTCTCCATAGAAACGCTCTAGCCTGTTTTCTTTCTGGTTAACCCCTCAAGCGTCAACTGTACACCAAGTGCTCGAAACGTCAATGGTACACCAAGTGTACACAACAGTGTCATTGTTCTATTGTCATTGTTAAAACAATGACTTTACTGCGCCCATGCAACTACTCCGACGGTGGAGTGTTTCGACAGGTAAGCGGGCAAAGGTGTGAGAGGTTAATGACCAAAAAGCAATGTTTTTTTACAGAATAATAAATATTAAGTACTTTTATGTCCCTATGTTTTCCTTTTTGATGATACATTATTTTTATAAGCACTAGAACCCTCAAAAAATGCCGATTTAAACCGCTGTCAACAAAGGCCTGCTTAGTGTACAAATTTGACAACTATTAATGAAAAAAGAAAAACATAGGGACACAGTATATATTATCTTTCTTATTCAGTTTATGAAATGTATTTTAAATTGCTCCAATATTGGAGGAGGAAATAGGCGAGAGCCAAACCTCGAAGTATGACTTTTTACTTAGGCTTTTTCGAAAGTCTCACCGACCGCATTTCCTGGCCATCACCTCATAGAATTGATAATTATGATCCATTTCTGATAAATTTCGCAAATATCGCCTTTAGTTCAATGGCGATACAGGTAACATATTACCCGTATCTTCGTCGTATCGACAACTCTCTCCTTTAAGATAATGTTATCTGAATGAGACGTATCAACATTGGCTAATACATTTTGAATTCAAGTTAAGACCCTTTCCGGCAAAGATAAAGCATCTCCCTCTTCATTTGTGTTTACAAAAGCGGTTGAGGTTGTCAAGAGTGTGGACAAAGAAAGTTTTAACTAAATACAAATTAATATCAATCATTTATATTAGGTAGCCCTACAAATAACGGTAGGTCATTCTCACCAGCTCAATTACATCATCATTCGCTTTGCACTGTTATTTTACTTTTAAAATTAATTATTTGTTTGTATCAGTTTAAACAATTGTTGGAGAACTTAATAAAATAAAAATTGGCTTCTATTTTGTAACAATATAATTTACAAGAGTGTACATAGAGTTTCTTGCCCGTTCTTCTCCATAGGAACCTATATGCTTTGGAATGAGATCTACGTTTTGGAATGGGCAACTAGCTTCAACTTTCTGACTAACTGACCTACTATTCAATTTTGATAATTCAAAAGTGCCTGTACATGGTTTAATTGAAATAAAGGCTTTGAATTTGAATGGACAACTAGCTTCTTTCTGAATAACTTAGTTGAATGATAATTTATTCAAAAGTGCCGGTAAATGGTTTAATGCATAAATTATTTTAGTTTGTATTTAGTCAACTGTAGAGTTTCGACTAAATATTAATATTTTTACATGGATCAACGGCCTTATCCATTTTTTTTTTGTTTTTTTCTGCACCATGGCAATATGTCCTATTACCACTGTGTTGACCAACTTCAAGTCTGTTTGACGGCCTAGGGGCATATGCACACCACGTTTTTTTAAACGCGTCGTTGACGCGCGTTTGTAGCGAAACAGACGCGATACGCACGCGAGTCAGACGCAGCCTGTAGACCTTTTGTAGGATAAAAGCGCGCCGTCGACGCACGTTTTTAAAACTTGCATCATCGGCGCGTTCAAAACACGTGGTGTGCATAGGCCCTTATACTGCGTTTAAAACTCAGCTGCTAAGCTCATACGTAGCGTCCACTGTTATGTAGGTAGCTGTAGATATTCATATGACAACAGGGACTAACGATTAAACGAGTTTTTTATTCAAACTAAAAAAATATCCCATCCCTTTACAACTAGTTAACTCAAACAAATCTCAAAACGTACGTACAGTCGTCCACACAAACACGACCCGTGGAGATTTAACGCCAACAGTTAGATAGGTATCAGCTGAATCTATTGCCGAGGGAAGAGTATGAACGCCCGACGTAAAGCGATATATGTGTAGACTATATCGAGAGATATTTATGTGTCCGAGTGTACTCGCTCATTTGTTTCGAACGTTCAATGCGGAATAGTGTGGGAATGTGACGTATTTTTGTTTGATGATGAAATGAAGGAAATTGGGAAAATTTTACAGCGGCATAGTGGTGCAACTCTCACAATGACAATATCTTTCATTTTGACAGTTCAATGCCAATACCTCCTAACTGATATTTTTCGAGAAAGTCACTTTTTATATCGTTTTGAATTTAAAGGTGTTCTTCGCATGTGTTAGTGAAATCTCCTAAGTGTATTTTTAGTTGCAACAGCATTAAATTAAAATTTGTAAATACCTCCCAACTAAATCAACGCAACGTGTCTATTTTTGAACGTTTTTTTTCTGTTTGTGTAAATTTTTGACTTTGTATGTTTCGCAAGAAAAAAAGTTTATTTGGGACACGAACAGGAAAAACAGTAAAACAGGAGCATTTAAAACGACCTCCTAAAATGTTCCCATTGCTGGGACACAGGCCTCTTCGAGAGGGAGTAGACTACCACGCGTACCCAGTGCGGGTTGGTAGATGTTACATATCTTCGAATTTTTGGTTCAAAGACATGTCGGTTTCCTCACGATGTTTACATTCTCCGTTTGCCAGCGTCCGATTTATTTTAATTTAAACTGTATATTTGTTATTTTTGACATTAACATTCAATCTTGATAATTTTCAATTGTATTTATGACATGCTTATAATTTTGCACGCCTTAATTGGTAGGAAATAGTGAAGTGCACATTCAGTCAAC
Organism: Hydraecia micacea; assembly: GCA_914767645.1. Taxonomy (NCBI): domain Eukaryota; kingdom Metazoa; phylum Arthropoda; class Insecta; order Lepidoptera; family Noctuidae; genus Hydraecia; species Hydraecia micacea. The sequence continues at coordinate 3,120,047 of OU611793.1, read as the reverse complement.
GTCTTACAATGCATTTTTTAAACCTATTGTTTTCAGCAATAAAGATGGGCTTACTACACTACTGAGCCAGTCAAGTTTCATCTTTCGTTGTGCGTAGTATACCATAGCGTGAAATTCCTAGAGAATAATTCAGCTCACGAACTCAAACAGACGTAAAAATTACCCTCCAAGCATTTTAACTCTCGTCAAAACTGATCAACTTTCACACTCCGCGTAAGCGCTCGTAAACGCGCGCGTAAACGTAACTGGCACGATTACGGTTTACGTTTCGTTTACGTTTACGGCTGCGCTGGGGACCGTATTTACGTGTCGTAATTTTCATGTTTATGAAGAATGTGTTGAAGTTGAGTGTGATTCTACCAAATGAGCAATATTATTTGGGTATAGTAAACAGAACTTGATTGTATATTTTATATAAGTATCGAAATATTTATAAAAATATAGTGAGAGGTTTGATATCGTATCGGGTTATCCAGTAATTGGTTTGTGGAGGTCGGATAGACAGTGGCTCCGTGTAAAATACTGCTATTCAGCTGCATCTGGTAAGACTGCCTGACATTGTTGGAGAAAAGCTATATATTTAAAGAGGTTTGATATTTTCCAGCAATGCAGCATATTCACAGTCTGTCATATTGCCCTCGTCCCTACTCTCATCGATCCTGGCTCTACACGATTTAAAAAGTCCCAAATTTACACGAAACGAAAAAATGTACAGTCAGAATGAAAAACATTTAGACGAATTAAAAATATTTTAATCACCATGCCGCAAGAGGCTATTTTCCAAGCCATGTTCCAGACTTTCATTATGTAGTGTTCTTTTTTTGAAGTCGGTTGTTTTTTTTTTTTTGTAAAAAAGTTTTTTTTAAATAACCAACGAGTAATTTAAATTGGTTCAGAATGATAACAGGATGTGCGTCGTTCCTGCTACTCAGTATAAAATATTCTATGACGCTTGGCAATACTATTGTAGCTTCTCTTTAGTGAAAGAATTTTCGGAATCGGATTAGTAGTTCCTAAGATTACCCTCTATATAGGTTGACTGGTAATTAGTGACCGATACCTAAACACGTGATTGTACTCATGATAACAAACAACTTTTATTATGGGACCAAACCTGAAATCGCGAAAAAAAATCTGCTGTTCAGTACATTTTGACCATAAACGACATAGGCGAACATAAACGACTAAACAGCAGATTTTTTTTCGCGATTTCAGGTTTGGTCCCATAGTAAAAGTTGTTTGTTATCATGAGTACAATCACGTGTTTTATCGGTCACTAATTACCAGTCACCCTATATACACACTTATAAATTGAACTTGTTTTTAATATAAGTAGATATTATAGATTTTATGGTTGAGACAGTGCGCCTTGTCTGCCAGTCAGTCAAAGTTTTAAAATTGTAGATTGGTACATTGTGATTATACCTTCATTTTCTTTTTTTTTAACACTATATTACACCTGACCATACCTCAAACTATCTCATAGACAATCGAGCGTGAATTATCATACTTTACATCAGTTCAATCAAAGTTACTCAGGCGCATAATCTACATTTAAAACTGCTACGTCCGTTACATTGTCATGTCAACAATTGTGTTCTTAATTCAAACTGACGTAGATCAGTTGCGCAGGAGTTGAACTGGACGCGATCTTGTGGGGCCGCTAAGTGTGAGGGCTTTTTGATTTATTTTTCTTATTTCATTTATTATTTCGATTACTACTTTGACTAGAAAATGTTTAGATTACAAAATGGTCCAGTCGGGGGTGCGGCGTATGTACAAGTATCTCCCGGAGCCCCCGACTCATGGTGCTAGAAGGAGCAGTGGGGTTTTAGTCGGTAGGAGTCTGACATAACCCTCCGTTCTTCCCAGATGGAGGGTTTCACCGCTTGCACCTGTAATAAAAAATATTTTAGTTTTAGTTTATTTTTAGGCTTTATAATTGTATGGAAAATTTGCTACTCTTGACCAAATGTTGTTTTGTGAAGGTTTTTATTAAATAAATTATTATTATTATTCATGAGGATTTACTCACGAAAAATTGTTAGAAACTGGTAGAAAATGCTGTGACGTTTTTTTCATTGCTCTTTTTATGAACGTTAAGCGTTCTGTAGTGTCTGCTTATCCCTATGGGATGGAAGCGTAAATTTATATAAGTATCCAAAAATAAAGCAGTGATACCTACTAAATTATCTTTTTACGACACCCACAGGCGAAAAGCGCCTAGTTAGGACAAACCCCACACGACATTATTCTTACACAATACTTACATAAAATAACTAACATACTATACCTACCTATACACACAAACCTATTAATATAATATAACTATACACCCAATTAAGCACATCTAATAATTTATAATTTAAAATAATATTGATTTGCTACTTAGCCCTCTTCCTCTCTCCTAATTTTGCTGTGCCCGACAGGGTCCATATTGTTCTTTAACTTTAAATACCATCTATGTAATACATATGGAATGCAATAAAGAATTGAGTATTGAGTATAGTAAAGGCACAACCACCACTCCATATCCATCTTATTTGTATGTATATGTATGTATGTACCTATAGATCTCAACAACTAGACTCATCGACATGACGTACAGATTGCGCTGCCAGTTAAACAACCCCCCCCCCATTAACCCTAAAACACTTGAAGTCTCAACTTAGTTATGGTCATAAGGCCGGACTCGTTCCAACTTAGTTTATACTCAACCCAGTAAAGTTAGTGTACATTATTGAGACGAACAAGATGGCGTTCATAAACATGTTGATGAACTTTGTTGTCAACATGTTGCTTGATTAAAGATTTTTATGGAACTAGCTTTTGCTCGCAACTTAAAAAGTGTCCTTTGTCCTAACTAAGCGGGGTAATTGAGTAACACACTAAAAGTAGGAATGGCATTCATTTTGACAGTTCAACAATATTCATTGCGTTATTTGCATTGTTGAGCATATTTTTTTTTTGAACATATGAGGCAATGGATTAGCAATATCCTTCAAAATCATTCAGATTGTGATTGATCGTGTGTTACGCGATTAGGGTGCAGGTGGCCTACCATGAATGATCTAATTAAAAACGATTCAAAAACAGGACATTTCAGTTTAGGTTCCTAAACTGCATCGCTTGAGCTGCTCTATGGACATCATGGTACCAAACAAGTATGAATGAAACCAAAACTTGCGACTCAGTTTGGGACAATCGCTGTCAGCAGATGGCACGGCCTAAACTGAATCATTAAACTGACGTCATGGTACGAATTAGAAGAACAGTTCAGTTTAGGTCCTAAACTGGATCGCGTTAAGAGCTTGTGGTAGGCCTCCTGGTCATGGTCTAGCCTTGAGCATTTCATTCAAATCCATTCAGCCGGTGAGGCGTGCAAAAATTACAGAATAGACACGAGTTACTTTCACGATTATAATATTATAGTATGAATGGAAGATGGGTTGTGAAAATTCTGCTTCTGGTTTTGGTGGTGTACTGAATGAAAATGAGCGACAATTTAATATTGATATAGGTAAGAATCAAAAATATAATTCAAGCTTAGAAAAATCTGACATAATGTAAACGCAGCAGAGAGGCTTGTGGCTAAGTAATAACAGCCGCACGGGTTGATCGATCAGGTTAAGCTACGCTTGCCGCGATTGGTCCGTGGATGGGTGACCATCTTTACATACCAAGACCCCTCCGTGCCTCGGAAAGCACGTTAAGCCGTTGGTCCCGGCTGTCTGTCATTCGTGGATCTTTGACAGTCGTTACGGGTCGTCAAAAGCCTTAAAGTCTGACAACCAGTCGTACCATGGGGTATCGTATTACCCAGTAACTGGGTTGTGGAGGTCGGATAGGCAGTCGCTCCATGTAAAATACTGGTACTGGTAATACTGGTACTGAGCTGCGTCCGGTTAGACTGGAAGCCGACCCCAACATAGTTGGGAAAAGGCTAGGCAGATGATGACGTAAACGCAGCAACGGCTCCCGTGCACCTAATCCATCTCAGGACGAACTATGCTCGTTCTGTAGACCGTACATTAGCATTAATAAAACCAGTATGAGCTGGCCCCTCATTCTATTAAAACTCCGTGTTACGCTAGGCCAGCAAAAGGTCAAAGTTTTACCACTGACTTGTCGTCGTCGTCATTAGCCGATCGAACCAACATAATTAATTATTTAAAAAAAATAAGTTTAAAAACTAAAACCACACTACTGAAAGGGATGAAAAAAAAAGTACCTTCCCGTTGTCGCGTGCTACCATAGCTTTGTATGTTAGTACAGCGGCATACGTCCACGGGAAGGTACTTTCTTGTTTCATCCTTTTCAGTAGTCGGGTTTTAGTCTTTAAACTTACTGGATTATAGCCCACTCCCTCTCAAAGAGGGAGTGGGCTAAGGTCTGTGTCCCAGCAGTGGGAACATTATAGGCTGATTATACAGGGTTATTGGAAAAACATCAACAACCTCTTAAGAGGTCATTGTACTCATCATTATGAACAACATTTACTATGGGACCAAACCTGAAATCGCGAAAAAAATATCAGCTGTTCCCTACATTTTGACGAGTTATACGAACATAAATGTAGTGAACAGCTGATTTTTTTTTCTCGATTTCAGGTTAGGTCCCATAGTACAAGTTGTTCATAATGATGAGTACAATGACTTCTTAAGAGATTGTTAATGTTTTTCCAATAACCCTGTATCCATAGCATCGTTAAATCATACATTTCTGTTAACAACACGAGCATAAAAATAACTTTTAAAGGATTGTATAAAGTAGCACTATACAAGCTACAGATCGCACTTATATACAATGTCGGGACACGTTTCTACTGTATCACGTGCCGTAGTGATGTTATCTTATCGATAAAAATTTAATAATGCTTGAATAATCCCGAATATTATTATTGTTTGCATATCATAATGACTTGTTGATCGACTACTTAATTTTTTGATAAGTTAAAATGGAATAGCATACAAGATAATGATATAGGTAATTAGGTAAGTAATGTTTTGGCATTTTATTATATGTCGGTATATTGTTTGGAGGGCTATAAAATAGGTGAAGGTGCAATACTGGCAGTCGCTAAGTAGTCATCAGATCCCGCGAATAAGCGGAAATCTAATAATATTATATATTTTTTATTAACGTAAAGGTAATCTTTGGGAGTACTGATCCAATTACAAAAATTCTTCCAAGAAGATAGAAAGCTACACTATCAACTGTCGTGTGCCATAGTTTTTTTTTTTATAATAATAGTTGACTTCCACTTGGACGAAGTCGCGGGTAGGATCTAATAGGACAATCTTAAACATGATCCTCAATAAAAAACCAACCAAGTGCAAGTCGGAATTGCATACGAAGAGCTTCGTACCATAAAGCAAAAAAACGCCGCAAAAAACACGTTTCTTGAGACCCTTTAATTTTTATTGTTATAGCGGCAATAAAAATTCACACTGTGAAAATTTCAACTGTCTACCTATAACGGTTCATGAGATACAGTTCACTGATAGATAGACAGACGGACGGACAGACGAACAGCGGAGGCTTAGTAATAGGGTTCCGCTGGCACCCTTTGGGTACGGAACCCTAAAAATTGATTGCATAATTAAGTATAGCAGTTCATTCAGTTTATTCCCTCAGACAGTCAAAAAGACAATGTGTTTCATTATTACAAGAAAGGCAATATACTCATAAATTACGTTAACGCTACGGAATCCAGTATAATAAAAATGCAATCTAATAAAAAGTCTAATAAAAATTGTGATGAAAACGTTATTTTGTTTGTCTGTTTATAACAATGCGAGACGAAATTGTATTGTCTATTTATTTATTTACAATGTTCTTAAAATAATCATTCATGTTCAAGTACCTATATAAAACTGAGGGGAAATAATCATAAGGCATCAAAAAATTCATCCGCATCGCTGTCAACAGGAAAAGTGCCCAAAAGTCAGGCAACATTGCCACGATGTTATGGCAATGCCGATTCTTTGGCCAAAAAATAGGCCCCCACTGGCCACGTAAAAAGTCGACCAACAGCTTGGCGATGTCTCGAAAAACTAAGTGGGCACTTGGACCCCATGGCCCTAGTGTTTTAACCCCAAACAGCTTGAACATTTATATCTTTGAGACAGAGAAGAAAATACAACTTTCTTAGCTACAGTTTTGGAATTCACTTCCCAAAAAGCTGTGTCCTGGTTAAATTCCTAATAAATATTTCGGCTTGAGGGTGGCCATATTAAAGTATTGGTGATGGAGATCTGCTTTTCATCAGGCTCCCGTGGTGTTGAGGGTTAGTAATATTTGAGTTTTGAGAATCGCAATTTGACTACCAACTTAAATTGTCCGTATATTCACAATCACAACTGTCATTTTGACAGTTGTTTGACATGGCTATAATACTGCCTATTAACGTAGGGAACAATTTGATTAAAAAATAATTTCCCTGGCTGTATGTCGACATTCGAGGGACTGATGGAACTGCTCTGTCGTATCGATTGAGTATTTTAGACCTAAGTATGTGCACCGTTTGACTCTCATAAATGATGTTGATTGTTATCTCTGAGTTTGTTTCGGCATTTCTCAGGGATCAGTCAGCTAGGAAATGCCGGTGCCATCTGTACTCCATAGGTTTAGGTAGTTAAATAAAGATAAACAAAAAAAAACACGTGACTTAGTTAACCGACTAAACGTAGGTAATACCAGTCTAATCAGTTGTCATGCTACGTCACAGTTGTACTCTTCAATTTAGCAACGTTATAATTCATTAAAAATGTTGCTAAATTGAAGAGTACCTACAACTGTGACGTAGCATGACAACTGAGGAGACTGGTTTTACGTGTAGTCGGTTAACTAAGTCACGCGTTTTTTTTGTTTACCTTTATTTAACTACCTAAACCTATGGAGTATAGTTTTAAAATATTTGACCAACAAAATATTGATGTGTAAAAGTGTATTCTGCACTCGATAGCCGCCCAGGCAGATGTCCGCTTGTGTGGGCATTACCCGATCGAACAAGGTCTGTTTTAGTTATTAAGTACTAACATAGGATAAGTAAGTTTGTTAATAACACAATGGACCTCACAAGTAGTCTGAACAAATAAATACATTATTATTATTATTAAAAGTGTATTAATATATCAACTTACAGAAATAAAGATTTCATTTCATCGCTAAAACTGTTTCGAAAACAATATTTATTTTAAGACTCGAGAAATTCCGGATCCATTCACTAGTGTTTTGATAACTTAGAAATAAAAATTCTACATAATTCGTCTTTCATTACGACAACGATAAAGTCGAAATGATAAAGTTCTACATTCCAGTGTGTCTAGACGAAAATAATTAAAAGTTATTCTTTTGTTTTTCATTGTAAACTTTTCAATTGAAGTTTATTATGATACTTGGGATATTTAATTGATCTGAATTCGATCTGAAACAAAAGAAATAACAAAATATAAAGACGTTAGTACACCTATGCTGCCGTCCTTTAACTAAAAAGCCGTTAACCCTCAAATGGTCAATTTTTACTTTTTAATAGAAAGTGATAGAGTTTTAAATTCTCTATCTTTCTGTCTAAGAAACATTTTTATAACATAAATAGTTCCAAAGATATGGACATCTTTTAGGCCGTTAAGTAACATAATTTTTGATGATTCCATCACTTGAAAGCGTCTAACCCACACTTCTTAGCTTAATGTACTTTAAAATACCTTAACTGCCCGATGTGATGATTATTTTCTAGCCTTCTACTTAACTACAAGCACGTTATCTGATTTTTCTTGACTATAAAGACGTTAACGGACTATAACTTCTTTATAGTTAGCATTTAAAGAACAGTTTATGTGAAAAAATTTACTTATTTGCAGTTACCAGCCCTTAACGCTGGTTTAGTTAAGCATGTAATTCTGCACATTTCCCAGAATACTTAGCTAAAAAGCAGCTAAGCCTCATTACTTAGCTAAAAGGCAGTTAGCCGACTCTCGCGCCGCTTTCACTCCGGGGTTGAGTGGGGTGCGGGTGCCCTGCTCAAGCCATCCGCCGTCCCGTCGGACTAAATCTTTCCACCCGGAGGGCACTGACACTGACTCTGTCAAAGATATGAACTACGAGATCTAACTAAGATCGAAGAAGTGACGATACAGATGAAGATATTGAAACAGAAAAACCCAAAACGACAAGAAAACAAAATCAAAAGTCATTTATTCAGACTAGGCTGAGAATCAGCACTTTTCGAACGTCAAAATTACAAAAGACAGTCCCCAAAACGCCCGCCCTTCACCACTTCCTAGTGCTTACTTACGATCCAAAAAAATAAATACAATAAAATCAAAGAGCTAGCGAGTCTCTTTAATTCCGTCATCTAAGAGGGTACAACGCCCGAGGCGTGGAGCAGAGATGCGGTGGTTCTGTTCTTCAAAAAAGGTGACAAATCCTCGCTGAAGAACTATAGACCCATCTCACTGCTGAAACACTTATACAAGCTGCTCCCGAGGATCGTCACGGACCGTCTCGCGAAGAGACATGTCGAGTTCCAGCCGCCAAATCAAGCCGGTTTTCGAAAAGGCTTCAGTACCATAGACCACATCTATGTTCGGCAAATTATACAGAATACCGCGGAGTATAACCAGTCCTTGTGTATAGCATTTGTGGACTACGAGAAACGATGTGACTCCGTCAAAATATGGGCAGTTCTGGCCTTTCTGCAACTATGTCGAATTGACTGACGCTAAATCGAAGAGACGAGAGAGAGAGAGAAAGACAGAGAGAGCGCGCGCGCGCGCGTGCGGTGAGATGTTTGTACGACGCTGCCACAATGACTTTTCAGATCCAGGATCAGAAAACAACCTCATCCAAAAAATGGAGGCTCCATTTAGGTTGTGCAACATCTTTTTTTTTTTTTTTTTGCGCTGGTAAAAATGCGTTACGCATACCCTCCCATCGGGGGATGGGGGGCTATGTGGGACTCCCGGGTCTGACCCGGTATACCCACTAAAAAACCCAGCGGCACTCCCGCTTCGTCCGAGTGGCGGGGGATTGGGAAACAGGCGTAGCCTTAACGTCCAGTCCTCCGCCGACGATTGCCTTCAACTGTTTCAGCGTCTGTTCATCTTGTTCGATTTGCCGATGACATCGCCATATTGACTAAGTCTCTCCAGCCGAAATGGAGCCTCTCGGTGGGTTGGCTTCAGCTTAAATTTGGACAAGACAAAATTCATGTACAATTCGCACATCTTAACGAGTCTAACCAAAGTTTTGAAGGATTATGTCTACCTAGGGCAAGTCAACCAGCTCAGTAGACACAACTTTGAGAAAGAAGCCGACTGAAGGATCCAGTTGGGCTGGGCAGTATTTGGAAAACTTCGTCTTGTCGCCTATCCCGCAGTGTTTGAAGACTAAGGTCTTAACCAGTGCGTCCTGTCTGTCATGATATACGTTGCCGAAACGAAGACATTGACGGTCGGGCTGGTCCACAATTCAAGGCCGCTTAGCGCGCTATAGAGCGAGCTATGCTCAGTCTCTTTGGATTATAAAATCAGGAATGAAAATATCAGGAAAAGAACCGCAGTTACCGACATAGCTTGCAGAGTAAGCAAACTGAAGTGGCAGTGGGCTGGCCATGTTTGTCGAAGGATCGATGGCCGGTGAAGCAGACGAGTCCTGGAGTGGAGACCGCGTATCGGCAAGTGTCGAGTGAGTCTCCCACCAACTAGATGGATCGACGGCCTACATAAGGTGGCTAGGACAAACAGGATGCGGAAGGTAGAGGACAGGGTGTTATGGCGCAGCTTGGGAGAGACCTTTGTCTAGCAGTGGACTGCGATAGGCTGAGTATATTGATGACTGTGTTTAATTTAGATATTTTTATGTTCCTAAATACTTAAAACTACAAGCTTTTGCTTATGGATCCGTCCGCGTGGAGGTTGGTAAACGATATCATTTCGAATAATTAACCCACGGGAATGAACTACTGGTATAAAAAGTATTCAATGTTTTATTCCAGGTCATGGTCTACCAGTGTGCCAAATGTATCTATCTACACTTGAAAGTGCTGCTTATGTTTTATTATTTATTTAGTGTGCAATTTTACTACATATTTTATTAGGTACTTTTATTTGTTATAATATTTAAATAATTTAGGACTGAAGTTGCCTCATGTCTGATATAATGTAGCCTTAGTTTATTACAATAACTGGGTTAGAAGTTTTCTATTAAATCAATGGTTGAATCAATGGAATAAAGAACATGGATTAAGAATATTGTCCATGCCAAATAATGAGCTCATGACCTGTTAGATCATAATTAGTTATAAGTTGATTATTATTGCGTATTAAAATTATAAGTAATTCTTTTATCTTTTAAATGTTGAATTATACTTTTGATTTTTAAAAGAACATGATGTTAGTATTTAATTAATTACTCACATATTTCCATATGAATGCTACACTATACAGAAGTTAACCACAAGCGAAATATTTTTAGCCACCTTTTAGTTAAGTAAAGTAGTTAAGAGTTTACAAAAATTCCATATAACATTGCCAACAATTAGCTAAAAAGCATCTAAAGCCCCGTAACTGCTCATTAGGAAAGTTATTGAAATTGAAATTAAAGCGAATGTCATGACTATAAAGCAGTTATGTCACTTAACAACTTTTTAGTTAAGTATTTCTAAACAAAATATAACAAACATTATGAAGCTTAACATTTTAAATAAATTACTTGACTAAAAAGCCGCTAAGGTATGGATAACGGCCTTTTAGTACAGTAATAAGATGCAATAACTAGGTTACATGCTTAACAAAATGAGAAAAATGAATTTTAAAATTAATTAATAATAGTTATTGGACAAAAAGGGTTATCTACGATAAACAGAAAGAAATATCAATTGATGTGTCCAACAATTATTATCCTAAGTATCATAGTTTTTAAGAAACAACGATTCCCACGTTTTTTGGCATTTACTCCGAAACAACTTTTTGGGCTTAACGGCCTTCTAGTTAAAGGACGGCAGTATGTGTCACCAGTTGTACAGGTTGAAATTTTAATCACCGTTATCCTCTTAAGGGGTCATTGTACTCATCATTATGAACAACTTTTACTATGAGACCAAACATGAAATCGCGAAAAAAAAAATCAGCGGTTCCCTACATTTTGACGAGTCATGCGAACATGGGAACAGTTGATTTTTTTTCACGATTTCAGGTTTGGCCCCATAGTAAAAGTTGTTCATAATGACGAGTACAATGACCCCTTAAGAGGATAACGGTGATTAAAATTTCACCCTGTATTTAAGCCCCATATAATATTATTGACGAGCAATAGAGAGAGCTTATTGTCTATTCCTGATGCTACAACCCAATAACATTTTGACCAAAATCAAAACCTAGTAACTTGTGCGACTGGTTGGCAGACTTTTGGGCTTCTGACTACCCGTAACGACTGTCAAAGATCTACGAATGACAGCCGGGACCATCAGCTTAATGAGCTTTCGAGGCACAAAGGGGTCTCGAATTCTCGATATGTCATGGATGGTCACTCATTCACGAACCGACCGCGGCAAGTTTAGTTTTACTTTCGATTGAGTAGAGCGGATGTTAGAATTTACCCACGAGTCCCTCCATGGGCACTTCATTGGATATTATATAACAGTGCCTTATATAATATTATATGGTTTAAAAAAATGAAAATAACTCAAAAATCTACTTCAAATACCCAATAAACGTAGTGCTAAATAAAATTACAATACAGTTACAATAAATAAGCCAAGAAAACGTACAAAACCAACCCACTTTCACATAAAAATATTACCATGACAAATAGAAAATTATTCACATAAAACGCGTTCAAATTGATGAAGAACTGATGACAGAGTCATATTCTAAACTTCTGCTAATTTCCCCTGAGCTGGCTGATACGTTATGACGTCATAAAACGTAATGAATTATATCCAGCGACGGTTTATAACCTGAATTCAAATTGCACATGAATTTGTAAAACGTTTCGTTCGAATTTCTAAATGAGTTCAGCATAGATATTCACAACCACTCGATACGCTTCCGTACCGTATCGAACATCAATCAATGTGTTCGTAGAAGTCCTCTATGCGCTGTTTACAAGTCCAAAACCCGCAAATTTTGTCAGTATAAATCAAATAGACGCCCGCTATTCTTCCGACAGCTATTTGCTGTCGGGGCAAGTCAAATCAGCGGGCTAATTGCGTAACACATTATCAATCGGAATCGGTTTCATTTTGACAGATCAACAACATTCATTGCGTTATTTACGTGTTGAGCACACATTTTTCGAACTTATGAAGCAATGGATTAGCAATTTGCTTCAAAATGATTCAGATTCCGATTCATAGTGTGTTACGCAATTAGGGTGCCGGTTATCAAAATGTGTCATTTTCGATACGATAGCCTGTCGTATGGTTATGAATAGCTATGGAGTTCCGGTTGTGTGTTGTTTTTTTTTTATTATTGGAATTTTGGAAGTGTATTAATATTTTATTGGCGCGTTTTTATAGGTTGCCATTGTCAGTTTCCGTGTATTAACAGGTTATAGTGATAGTGACGCTTTTAAGAGTGCTTTTTATGTGTGGAATATTAAGTCCGTTTTATATTGAACTATTGCTAGGTAAATGAAATATTTTTTTCTGGAATAAATAAAATTGAAGTGTAATTTCAAAATTACAGCTTTTTAATAAAGGCATACTTATTATAAAATTATATACGGTACGTATAACAATAAAACAATTTTAAAATTTTCGTTTGTTTGTTCCGGCTAATCTTCGAAACGGCTAAAGCGATGTTGATGGGTCATGCACTGACAGATAACTGGTCTTAGAAGGAGTGAATTAGGTTACTTTTATTTTAAACTGCATTTGTTTTCCGACATCCACGCGAACGCAGTCGCAGACACAGCTAGTTGGTCACAAAAACTTAACTCGTCAAAAGAAATAATATTTTAAAACTAGATGAGCCATTTGATTGAATGCGTGGAGATACTATTATTTGATTAAATTTTTAAAAGATCAAATTACTTACATAAAATGCGATCACATTTAAAAAACTACACTTTTCAAATCAGACAGTTTATTTATTTTTTTATTATTAGACTATTCAACAATGAGTAGATACACATCACTGTTACATTACAATTTGTACATTGCAAACATAAGCCGCGCTTTATTACATAAGAAAAACACAGAATGCACTTCATGATTTTAACAAAGATCGATCGAAAGAACAAATCTTTAATTTTATCGACATCGATAAACTCAGGATCAGCACATCCCTCCACATTTACAACACGTCCTCCAAGCACATGTGTGCTTCACAAATTGTTCGCAAAACATTCACGAATTTTCCGCCATTTACATAATCTTAAATGCCGAACAGTTTTACTTTCTTCTGTATATGTGTTAAGAGTTTATTTACTTTGAATTATGAGGGTAATTTGAAAATTAAGAGTTTTGTTTGAGTGATTAACTGTCTTACTCCCTTTGTTGTGCAGGTGTCGTCAAGGGAAGCTGATGGATTACCTCATCAAGCAGCAGGTCCTGTTTTGTTATAATAACATAGGGATATTACTTCAAGGCTAATTTGGCTATCATCTTTAATTGGACGTGCCTAAAAAGTTACGTAAACGGTCGCGTAGGGTGTGTGAACACTTGTGCATTGAAGAATTGAAGACACCGACTAGAAGAATTATCAAAATTCGCATAGAAATGCCGGAGATGCAGTACATTTTTGCATATAACCTCGTACATAAGAATAATTACCTAATTTATGATAAGTATACTAAAACCTTCCTGAAAGTATGTAGATCACATATTGAAAGAATTATCAGTATTAGTTCATTATTTTTTGAGAAAATCACGGACATACAAACATACATACATACGGGTCAAATACAGAACCTCCTTTTTTGAAGTCGGTTAAAAGTAGCTACTATACAGCTTCACAGATACTCCGTAGCTAAGTCCAAGGGGACTCTAAGAATAGGTTATATTTAATTCGCGCTTCCATTATGTCTTCGACTCACAGTCAGTCCGTCTGTCAATATACGCTGCCAGTCAAACTTGACAGGGGTGAAACAGACGCACGTTTTAGTTAACATTTTTTTCACTTCTCATGCTCTAAAAGTTCGTCTTTATGTTGTGCGTCGGCGACATAAAATCGCTTTTTATGTTCTAGTGCATAAAGCATTTTTTTTTTCTAAGACTAAGATAATCAGGCCGAACAGCCACACGCACGCACAATAAAATGTCGCAGATTAAAGTCGTTATTTTGTTTAATTTGCTTTACTTTGTATCACTTCCGTGTTTTCTATCGTAAATTTAATAAAACCAGATAAAATAGTTGTCATTTGTTATTTAAAAACGCAAAGAAACGTTTTTATAATTTGGCAGTATGAAGTGCCCAAGTCGAGTGACAGGTTGAAAATTAAAAAATAAAACTTTTTAAAGTTTCGGTGCGGGAATTAGCTATGCACTTTTTCAATTTCGCGACATTTTTGAACAGTGAAAATACCGTTACCTATATACTTTACGCCTGTTTCATTTTCTCGCAATCGAAGTGAAAAGCAGAGTGTATAAACTCAGGCATAAACGAGCCATTTTACCCCTCGACTTAACTATCCTCTTGGGGTAAAATAGCATCTTTTATGTACTAGTTGTACAATCTACAATTTTGTGTGTTGAGTGCTTTATGAAAGTGTTGGTCCTATTTTCTGTGGAACTCTAAAGGAGAATCGCTATGATATACATAATTATGGCCTGTTCCAGAAGTTATTATTTATTTTTTACATAAATTCTTTGACATAATCTTTTTATTATTCGACACTAGCTGACCGCCGAACTTCGTTCCGCCTCAGAATCAATAAGCCGTTCGTTATCTGTGGAAGTACTTACTGGTCTGACAAAAGTAAAGCTATAACTATTGCCGAATGCCATTGGAGATGTTTTATGGTGTACTGGACGTCTACGCGGACGAAGTCGCGGGCAGGAGCTAGTAAGCTATTATTTTCTCAACTTCCGCAATCCGTTTTCTTCTTCCCCTCTTAATAATTTCTCATAAAAGTGCAGTATATAAAAATGAAAATATTATAAACCGCCCGTCTGCAATACTAAGCGTTCAGAATCAGAGTAAAGTGCGAACTTAAATATTCATAACGGCAAATATGGAAAAATCTCGTCGGAACATTCTTCGTTGAATGGAACATTCTAGAACGTAAGTTATTTATGAGTTGGCACCGAGAAAACGGATAACTATAATCCTCTTTCTGAGATTTTGTAGTTGAAATAAAGTGTTCTGGTCGAGTGTCCTAAGTGGAATGATAGTGTAGTTTTCGCCGAGGGGCCCGTGGCAAAGTAATAACAGCCGCACGGGTCGATTGATCAGGCTAAGCTACGTTTACCGCGGTTGGTTCGTGGATGGGTAACCATCTTTACATACCGAGACTCCTCCGTGCTTCGGAAATCACGTTAAGCCGTTGGTCCCGACTGTCATTAGTGGATCTTTGACAGTCGTTACGGGTAGTTAGACGCCCGAAGTCTGATAACCAGTCCAACCAACCAACCAGACTTACCAAGGGGTATCGTATTACCCAGTAACTGGGTTGTGGAGGTCAGATAGGCAGTCGCTCCCAGCAACCCAGAGTCTGGATTTGTACCCAGTTGATGGCAATAGGCTCGTCCCCTATTACATGGGATACCAGACAGAGATATCAACGCACAAACTGAAACCATGAATTCAACACTGTCTATTCAACATCGTAAATAACGCAATGAATTTTCCTTATAAAATAATAACAAAAAAGAACATTGTCCAGTCTAGGGCTTCAAGAAAAATATTGTGGAACACTGGTGCCTAAGCTAATCCGAAGCCTGTATTTCAGGCCACCAGGTCTCCGCCCCAAGTACATAATTGTATTATGGTTTCCCTTATACTAAAACTAGGCAATGATTTCTATATTACTTATAGGAAGGAGTGTACGTGTGGAGTGTATGGGTGTGCGAGTGTGTGAGTGATGAAAAAGTTGGTGCGTGTTAAGGAGACTACAATGATCTAGATCGCGGTCACTGTCGGACTGCATAGAAAAGAAAGGGAAGCGCGATGACACAACGCTGGTAATTTATTGCTAAATATAAAGCAATTATCTATTTACAAAAAATCTATTGTTTGGACTAAACAATTAAAACACTAGTGCTTTAGTATGTTGCTTGTAGAATAATCTGACAAAAAATCTGAATGATTGTATGTATATTAGTATGGTTTGTATTATAAAAAGATAGTTTGTAGAGGTATCTTCATGATTTTTTTTCTATCGTATCAAATTAGTTGTACTACGTTTCCAACACAATATCTACCTAGCATATATCCTGAAGAATATCATATATTTTTCCGATTTACTGTAGTCGATCATATACTTTTATTGCTTCTAAAACTTGCTTTTTTTGCGTTTAGGTACTGTAATCCCCTTAAACTGTTTGCTGAATGCCATAGTACTATGTGCTTGTGGCAGTTAAACATAGACGGAATGCGGCGACTATTTTGGAATATATAGTAGATTTTAGGTTGTGCCATAGTTAAACTCAAACTCAAAGCATTTATTTCAATTAAACCAATTACTACGTCATTGCCAATTACAGGCACTTTTGAATTGTCAAGGGGTCGGTCAGTCAGAAAGATGAAGCCAGTTGCCCATTCCAAAGCGTAGGTACCTACCTATGGAGAAGAACGGGCAAGAAACTCCATGGACACTCTTTTAAATCAAAATAATATGTTTACAAAGTCTTGGTTACATCATTCATGTTAAAAATTATGCATGTGAGAATGATGCAGAACGTTAAAAGCGTCCATAATAAAAAGTCGAGAAAAAAAGAAATTCAAATATTAAATTGAAATAAGTCTCGGCAGCAAAGAGATGACCAGTCCACTGACGGCACCCGTTCACGAACATGACGCATGTATTAGCACCTTTCAGCTCAACCATCTTGAAGGGAGCTAAATGATCCAACACATCATGCGCCACATTGCGAGACATTTGAGTGAGCACGAGTCAAGAGTCATAAGCCATCCATTATGTTTTTTCTTACACAGGTGTTTTGTGAGTGGGAAGATGTTGTGAACTTTGAATGAATGTTGTTGAACTGTCAAAATGAAAGCTGTGAAAATGTTCCAGTTGGTGTGTTACGATATGACCCAGTAGGACTCCAACATGCACATGAATTAACAAGGTAATATAACAATTGAACATCAAATGGCCGGGTATTAAAAATTCTGTTCCTAACTCAAAGCTATGAAGATCTTTTGAACACAAAGGCAGCAAGTTAGTCTTTATGAAACCCGTTATACGAGTATTAAAGAATGGAATAAAAAGGCACCTTTCACGTTATTCAGGTTGACTTGTATGTTTCCGAGAAAGATATTATCTTTGTTTCTTTTTCTTGTAACGAATGGTTATGAAACAGATTATTATAAAGTAATATTTTTCAAAGTATCGGAGTTACCAACATAGCTAGAGTAAGCAAGCAGAAGTGGGAGTGTGCTGGCCAGGTTTGTCGAAGGACCGATGGCCAGAGGAGCAGACGATTCCTGGATTGGAGACCGCATATCGGCAAGCGTAGTGTGGGACGCCCCCAAGCTAGATGGACCGACGACCTTAAAAACGGGGCTGGGACTAGATGCGGAAGGTGGAGGACAGGGTGCTGTAGCGCAGCCTGGGAGAGCCATCTCCAGCCGTAGACTGCGATAGGCTGAGTTGATTGATTGAACAATTTTAATACCGACAGTGTGAAAACGCAACCAGTGTTTACTTACCGACTAAAACTGCCGAAATGTTAATTTGATGTCCCTAATCTTTTAAACCTTCTGGACCATAGATAACGCAAGAACAACTACTTTCCTACGTAAGCCGCCACTTTCGCGCTCAATCCCGTGTACTGGTTGAGCGTGAGCGCTCTGGCCATAGATATATGAGAGAAGTTTTTGTTTCTGTTTTATATATTTCTATGGCGCTGGTACTAGGCCCCGGGGGTGGGCCAAGACGAGTTCCGCAGGCAGCGGCGTCTTTAAATCGATTTGATTTTCCCATCACTAAATAGTGCTTGTGACGTCATAGTAGGTAATCAAAACATGGCACGCATAGTTTTCATATATCTGTCCATCTATATCTGTGTTCAGGACCAAGCTAAGGAAAAACATCGTCAATAAAATTGATGAATAATTTCACTTATTCCGATAAGCGGGACGAGTTTGACTCGTGCCAAAAAGACTTGGCGACGCAAAAGGACTCGCAAAAGGCAGAATTGTGTGGAAAGGGAGAGGGTGAGGCTTTTGCTCTACAGTGGGACAATACAGGGTATTTGAATTAAGAATTTGAGAAAGAGAGAAGTTATGGAACAACAAACTGAATGTCATACTCAACAAAGTTCAAATTCCATTGAAACCAAAAACTTATTATTTATTTATTTGCTAACATGTAAAATACTGCTTAGTAAGGCATGCATTCAAATTTCATGACAGTATTAAAATGAAATGCGAGTGGTCGTTTCTCCATAGTAATGAAAAGCAATGATTTTATTAATTACTTGTATGTCCCTATTTTCCTTTTGATGATACATTATATTTTTATAAGAACTAGAATCCTCCAAAAATGCCATTTAAACCGCTGTCAACAGAGGCCTAGTGTAGGTACAAATTTGACAACTATTAATGAAAACATAAAAACTCGTATATATCCTTTTTATTCAGTTTATGAAATATCTTTTAAATTGGTCCAATTTTGGAGGAGGATATAGGCGAGAGCCAAACCTCGAATCACGACTTTTTACTTAGGCTTTTTCAAAAGTGTCTCTGACCGCATTTCCTCTTAAGACATGTACCCTGTAAGGGTACTGCAAATTTTATATAATTATTAAATTAAATAATATTATAATATTGATTCAAATTATTACAATGTACATTACACTAAACAATAACAATTAAAAATACCTAATTAACAATTCGGATCTTTTTGTTACAAATGGTCAGTCACAAATCAACTTAGATAACTTATTAAGTGGCGATGGAATATTAATTATCTGAGATTATGAACACTGCTATAGTTAGATTAGATTGATTCCCATTCACTGGTGGAACCCAAGAGATTGAGTGTTTCAACGTACGTACGTTTTAGTAGATTTTTATATTTTATTTATCCTGTTGATAGATTCTTATTTTGTAAATGTGAGGACTTTGTAGGCCTTGTAGACTTTAGATATGTAGACCATTGTATATTTTATCAAGTATCTGGTACTTGTTGACAGGCCTACGCTGCCCTCCCATACCTTTTTTTTTTTTTTTTTTTCGCTGAGAAATGCATTACACCCCGCTCGCGGGGGTCGAGACAGGGTATGTGGGACTCCTGTCGGAATGGCACCGACAGTATACCCACTAAAACTCAGCGGTGTACCCACATCACCGTGATGGGAGGGCCATGGGAAACCGGCTCAGCCTTTACTTCCACAACCCTCCCGGCGCATGCCCGCCTAGCTGGCGGGCCCCGCATGCCCCCCATGTTGGGGGGCTACGGGAATGGCCGGGCACACCTGGCCATTCCCGTCCGACACTGGTGGAGGCCTGTGCAATACAGGTAAGGGTGCCCCCGCACCCGTTGCCTGCTGGCCTCCAATACCTACTGTAACCACAAAACATTGTAAAATCCAATTATTTTTTTAAAAGAGTAACCGTGGAGTTTCTTGCCGGTTCTTCTCCATAGGAAACGACCAATTGGAACCGTGCACCTAGCTTCTGACGTTTCATAAGTGCCCATGTTGGTTTATGTGAAATAAAATATTTTGATTTTAATTTTGAACGGCGCAAGTCTGTTAAAAACCTACAGGCAATCGTTTAATTATTTATTCAAGCTAACAAAAATGTGACGAACTGAAAAAACAGGGTATCAAGTACAACGCGACGAATAAAAAAAAACAAGGTACCTACCTACGTATTTTTTCTATTCATTGTGTTGGTACAAATTTCACTTTTTTATTTCTCCTGC
This sequence comes from Hydraecia micacea, assembly GCA_914767645.1. NCBI lineage: Eukaryota > Metazoa > Arthropoda > Insecta > Lepidoptera > Noctuidae > Hydraecia > Hydraecia micacea. The sequence goes on along the minus strand of OU611793.1, from coordinate 3,100,004 downwards.
CACGATTCTAATACAAAATTACATGCATCAGCACCCACATCAAACCTTTTTTGTAAAAAAAGGCCTCAAACAGTAGCCGACCAAACCGGCTTTCATTCGTAGGCTATCATTTGAGGCTACAAATCACGCCCACGCAATAATTTATAGCCAACAATAACCTGATGTCTTAATACGAGCAACACTTTAATTATATTAGTATTGTCTATTAATTAAATGCTGACATGTTAATATTGTGTGTGGGTGTCACTCTAACTTATGATTTTAAGTTTTGAGCTGTCATACACCTTTTTATTAGAAGCCGTCTAATTACAAGCTAAAAAGTGCACCATCATCTGCCTAGCCTTTTCGCAACCATGTTGGGATCGGCTTCTAGTCTAACCGAATGCAGCTGAATACCAGTATTTTACATGGAGCGACTACCTATCTGACCTCCACAACCCAGTTACTGAGTAGTACGATACCCCTTGGTAAGACTAGTTGTCAGACTTTCGGGCTTCTGACGACCCGCAACGACTGTCAAACATCCACGAATGACAGCTGTGACCAACCGCTTAACGCGCTTTTCGAGGCATGGAGGGGTCTGATATGTATAGATGATCACCCATCCATGGACAAACCACGGCAAGAGTAGCTTCACCTTCGATCGACACGTGTTGCTGTTATTACTTAACCACAAGCAACTAAAAAACAAAAAAAACTATCAAACGGAATCTCACCTAACTATATCATACATGTTTCGCCCACAGGAGCCACGCCCAAATAATAACTCAATGATCTGACGTAACGGATATCTCGCTTTTAACTTAATTAAAATATTTCGTAATATAGTTAAACTACATGAAACCAGAAACACAACGTAGTTGTGTTGTGTTTCTGGTTTGAAATGAATGTGTTTGTTTGCTCCAAAGGGACTTTGTAGGCCTTGTAGACTTTAGATATGTAGACCATTGTATATTTTATCAAGTATCTGGTACTTGTTGACAGGCCTACGCTGTCCTCCCATACCTACTGTAATTTAAAAACATTGTAATATCCACTTTTTTTTTTAAAGAGTAACCGTGGAGTTTCTTGCCGGTTCTTCTCCATAGGAAACGCCCAATTGGAACCGGGCAACTAGCTTCTGACGTTTCATAAGTGCCCATGTTAATTTATGTGAAATAAAATTTTGATTTTGGACCGACTGTTAATGCAATGATTCTATGTGCTATGAACTGTTTTCGTAATGTGCTTACTTCTGAAAAAAAACGATCCAACCTAAAATCACTCAATCAATAAGTTTATTTACAGCGTGTTTGTACAGACGCCAGCACATCAAACTACCCGAAACGGTAAAATTTTCCCAACCAACTTTGAACTTTGCTTTGTAAAAATCGATTAAAGAAATTTGACAGATTGTAGTAGCTTGCACAAAGGAGCTTGAAGTAAAGCGCGCACTGATTCGTGAGGTGAAAATACTGTATTGTCACTGCATCACTAAGTACTCTCCTTTATCCGCTTTCAATTATAAGCGACACCCATTTATCAAAACATTTTTACGACGAAAGCTTATCTCCAAAATTTTAACTATTTCTCCTGTAGACCTTTTATTTCTAAATCCATTAACCATAAAACTATAAATTACAAGGAAAAAATATCGAGCAATCAATGTCACGAAAATAAAAAGGTTGTACGTGTATTTAATAATAAGAAAGTTTATGTGCCATAACGAATTTATAGTTAGTAGTTACGACCTTTTTAATTTCGAGCGTTAAGAGTTGTGATTTTTCGTTGTGTTTATTGAATTTTTGTTTTTTTATTTCCGTTTTTTTTTGTTAATTTGGACTGCTTCCTGCTCATAACTACCGAGTTTTGAATGTTAAAAGTGGAGTGGCAGTATACTATCCTTAATATTATAAATGCGAAAGTACGTTTGTTGTTTTTTGTTACCTTTCATCACGCCTAAACCACTGAACCGATCATCCTGAAATTTTGGGCATACGTTGTCCGGTGTACAGAAACGGACATAGGGTACCTTTCATCCCGAAAAAAAGTGCTGTTCCCGAGGAAAACAACAATAACGTTATTATGATGATAGGTGGCGCCACGTGTCTATTGAACTTGGTCACATTATTTAATTCTGAGGCAGTACGAAGTTCGCTGGGTCAGCTAGTATAGAATAGAATAGATACCTTTTATTTCAGACAGCTTCTAGTGTTAGTAGGTTACAGACACAGATTAACATAAATACAATTAAAATTCAGCGTGGAGCTGAATCCACCTTCGCAACATCGGGGAATCGAACCGATCTATGTATGCACTGAGAATACTGTTAGTGCTGTCGCTAACACGCGTCATAGATACACATCCATATCCATACTAATATTATAAATTCGAAAGTAACTCTGTCTGTCTGTCTGTATGTTACCTTTTCACGCCTAAACCACTGGACAGATTTCGATAAAATTTGGCAGAAAGATAGGTTGCATCCCGGAGAAGGACATAGGATAGTTTTATCCCGATATTCCCACGGGATCGACACATATGCGGGTGAAACCGCGGGGCGCAGCTAGTCTATTTATAATAATGGCGGCAAAACCATTAATATTATTATCCGCAAACATCCTTGTTTTACGAAACCCACAAGAAAATTGGGTAAGAGATACCAATTCGTCGGAAACCCACAACAAAACTTGGAATAGACTCGTCACGTAATCTTATTAATCAGGTGTTGGCACCAAAATTAAATCACTAAAAAACTAAATTAAATAAAACCCATAAATTAAATCTGAATTAAGTTTCCCATATACAAATCACCGAATATATGGCGTGTAATTATTAAAATAAATTTGTTTTTTTTATTAATACGAATTAGTGGTGTCGTGTTGTGTTCTATGGGCAATTTATGAGGCTATTGGCTTAATGGTGAATGTTTTATTTGTGTGGTTATGCAATTTTGTTTTCCGTTGGTGTAAACTGTTAATGAAAAGTTAGTGTGTTGGTGATATAATAAAAAATCACTCCTGTAATTCCCGTAAGGATTAAGCAGAGGTGTACTTATGTACAGTCAACAAAAGAGATAAGTATGCAGGATCGTCGGATAGTTGAAGTTTACTAAGAAACCGGTGGATGTTCTCGAATAAAATATTATTTTATTAATTGAAAACAAACAGCTCATTATCCATCGGTTTCTTATTAAACTTCAACTATATCCGACGACCCTTTTTAACCTGCCCCAAGCCCGATATACAGGTGCATTTAAGACCTGCCAGTGCTGCATGAAGGCCCCGTCCAACCTATTGGCAATAACAGCAAGAAGACTATTGCCAATGACCCACACTCTACTCGCTATCGAGATCGCCCTCTTGCGCATGCTGGCATAATATATTTGTTGTTCAGAGCTATCGTTCCATGTATGGTAGCTTTTATGACTTTTTGAGGGGTCTGTTAGGCTCTCCCCGACCACGAACGTGTCCTCCAACATCCTCTGTGTGTGTCACTTGCGTATTTTACCCTCCCCCAATATATGGATAAAATGGGAATCTAGTGTACCATCATTTAAAAACTTCCATAGTTCAGGCATTAATTTCCTCATCTATCAATTTTGATTTACGACAAAATTTTCGTAAAGCGACATGAATGGCTATGGTCATTGCAGTCGCATGATTGACCTCCAAGGTCACTGACCTGTGGTGTATATTCTCATTTTATTGGGTAATTATTTTGTGTCGTGATTTATATAGGTGCTGTTAGATTCATGAGTTGAGGCCTGGTTAGACTTGGAGTATAGAAAACTGGATAAAGAAACAATCTTCTACGGCATTTTTCTATTGGCTTTTTTGTGTCCACTTATGCCGGAGCTGGTGCCGTCGCTATATCAAAAGATAAACACGCTTTGATTGAAAATTAAAACCTACTTATTATTTTCAAAAAAATCTAAAAGAATAGTGAAAGCAAATCTTCTACTTTTTTTTTTAGATTCTTCTTCCTGGTCTTTTGCGTCTTAAAGACCGCAGATACCTAAAAGAAAAATGCAAAATTATTAATATTTTAGTTTAAAAGGTACGAGTATATCACTAAAATGCTAAAAATATTGCAAAAACATGACTGATACAAAAATTTAAAATTTGAAATACGAGTATTAGTAATTGCTTGGCATAAAATCAAAATAACGAAAAAAAATGTTACTCAAAAACCTGCATCTCCTTATCCAACATTCAACCACTCCACGCCTATAACACGCTAACCACAAAGCCGCCACACCGATGTGCAGTAAACTTGTTTGTCTCCATAAAACGTCGGCAGTTAATAGCGGCCATAGCCGTGATCTATCGGCATTTATCACATTTTATCCTACGTAATTAAAGAGACATAATTGAATGGGATGTAAATCAATCTGTGTGTTTATAGTGGTGGTGGATGTTTTGGGTTAATGGAGGAGAAAGTGCAAGGTGCTTTGGCAGTGATATTGGGTATTTCCATCTGGAATTTCTCAGTAGCAGACCGGAGTCTGAATTTTAGTTAAATTTAAAATATATTTATTAGCATAATAAATGTGTACAAACAAAGTGAAGCCCTGACTCCTGCGCTAGGTAACAACACCTGCGTTACAAGAGTCAGTTTCTTCTCCCAATTATCAGGTTCTGCAGTTAATAGCGGCCATAGCCGTGATCTATCGGCATTTATCACATTTTATCATACGTAATCATAGAGATATAATTCGTGATGTAAATCAACCTGTGTGGTTATATGAAGCTCTGACTCCTGCGCTAGGAAACAATACCAGCGATACAAGTCAGTGTCTTCTCCCAATCATTAGGTTCTGCAGTTATAACAGTGGCCATAGCCGTGGTCTATCGGAATTTGTCACATTTTATCCTTCGTAATTAAAGAGACATAATTGAATGTGATGTAAATCAATCTGTGTGGTTATAGTGGTGGTGGATGTTTTGGGGAAAGGTGCTTTCTTGGCAAGATTTAGGTTCAAATGTATCATAAGGCTTATTATATTATATAATGTAATTTTATTTAATCTAATTCATGTATCATTTCATAATCGGCCTATAATGTTCCCACTGCTGGGACACAGGCCTCCTCTCTGTGAGAGGGAGTGGCCGTAATCCACCACGCCGGCCCAATGCGGGTTGGTAGATGTCACATGTCTTCGAATTTTTGGTTCTAGGACATGCCGGTTTCCTCACGATGTTTTCCTTCACCGTTTTGAGAGCAGTGGTAATGAAATATTTTAAACAAAGTAAAGCACCTGTCTTAGTTCGAACCTACGATCGAACCTACGATCTACAACTCGTAAGTCGCGGCCTTTACCACTCGGCCAACACTGCTCTATGTGTTATGTATGTATCATTTTAGCCGACAGACGTCCACTGCTGGAAATAGGCAAGGCCAAGCATCGACGTGATTGGGGAACACACTAACAGTAGCAATGGCTTTCATTTTGACAGTTCGACAACATTCATTTCGTTATTTACGTTGTTGCACAAAGTTTTGTAACATATAAAGCAATGGATTAGCGATATCCTTCAAATTGATTTAGATTGTGATTAAAATTGCGTTACGCAATTGGGGAGTATTTATGTGCTTCTCATATGCAGAGGACTCCTGCAGTCTTCACAAGGTCATAGGTCCACGTTGTGGGAGACCTTCCAACGCTACGGCTTCCGGTATGTGGTCACCACTCCAAAATCTTTTGGCCCTGTCCGTCATCTGTTCTATGTGCCCGGCTCACTGCTATGTGGTAATTCTTCGGGCTATGTCGGTTTGCTTGCTTCTCTTGCCTTAGCCGAAATTCCACAAGCAAGGTATTGTCGAAAATCATCGGCATCTGGAACATCTACAAAAAATTTTACCTCAATAGAATAGAATACTCTTTATTGTGTACACCATATAAATTGAACGGCATCAATTATGTTTATCAATTATGACATTAATATTTGTTTAGAAATAGAAATCAATTATTTGCATATAATGTAGGTATACCGATAAAATTACAATTTTATAAACAGTTCGATACATTTACGTTACGGCACGCAGCTTTATAGAATTTATATAAATATATAATTTCATTAATATTATTATAACAATTTTTATGAATTTATATATCTCGGGACCATGGGGTCCCGGTCCTTTGGAAGGCGTACGAGGGGCCGAAGCCAACTCGCAGAGGCCCCTTAGGAAATTTTAATGAAATGCGGCACCAACCGACGATTATCCCTGTATGCACTATGCAAGTGCACCCAGGGATAACCCCCGGTTGGTGTAGGACTATTGTAGGATATGGAAAAATAAAAAGTTGGACTATGGGTTTGGGTGGCTGAAGTGGACTGGTTACCAAGAACTATGCAATATTATTATTATGCTTTAACATCATCGCTTTTGCAGGAAGTTAAATTATCTCATATATTCAAAAGCCATCCATTAAAAAATACCTACTTGGAAAATAACAGCATTTCTAAAACGGAATGGACCCAACAATTTGATCCTACTATCCGCATAGTTAAAACCCTAATTAAAACTAACGCTTATTTATTCGACAATCCCCACCTTAACTACTTAACGATAGTAAAGGACCAAATATCGATAATCGATTCACACCTCGATGAACCGTTACGTCCCTAACGATATAAAATAAAGGCCCTCGCCCATAATTCCTTATCGTGGCTAAACATAAATAACACCCCTTGTAAATGCCCCATCTTAAAATATATCGTGCACTTTATTTTGGCAATTAAACGATCATATTTTCAAATTAAAGGGACACCATAGGTGTCCGTAAATCCAGGAATAATCGTGAATTCTGGGCATTTTGGGGAGCGAAATTATCACGTTACTGAGTTTTGTGTAAGTTGTACGTGTATAGCGTTTAACCACTCTGCTCGACTAGACTTGGACATATATTATGACATATCAGCTGATGATTGTGTCTCGTTCAGTGTCCTTGAAACTATTAAACTATCAATAATTATTGCACTGACTCGACTGGTTCACTTAATCTGTGTGGTATTTACATGACCTGACAAAGATTATGTCTGTACTTTAAAATAGACTGTGACCTTTGAATTTGTTTTGGCCTTTCTTCTCAGTGTAGTCAGATAGGAAACGTCCACCTCATCTAGTTTTTAAATTAATATGATTGACGTGTAAAAGTGCTTTTACAAACCTGCTTACAGAAATAAAATCATTTATTGTTCATCATCATCTTCCTGCCCTTCTCCCATGTTACTTGGGGTCAGCGCAACACGTTTTCTTCTTCCATTCTTCCCTGTCAACCGTCACGCTATCATTCACTCCCTTCAAAATCATTTATTGTTGTAAACCTAAAATTGGGCTCTTAGGACGTTTTACTTAAATGTCCTTCCGATACGAAAGGAAAAAAAAAGTAATCGCTTCAGCTTATGCCTTGGGCATCAGTAAATCATGATAAATTGACTTTCACAATACGTTTTCGGTAATCTATTTGCGGATTAAAAGCGTTAAACGACATTGTTTTTCGAATATTACTTTGTTATGGGTTTAATTTTGTTTTTAAATTTTTTCATATAAATCTTTGTTCCGTATTTTGTGTGGGATTAGCAGTAAACGGTTTTTGGAATATGTTTTAAAGACCTTTTTTTGTTATTTAATTAACTTCATAACAATATGGCCAAAGTCTATTCTTTTAAAGGCGGATACAGACATAGCGAGGCATGCGCACCGCACGGCGCTCATCGCATCCTTCGCAATGTGTGGACGTTCATATTTGTGGTGAGGCTACTGTTATCCGAGGAAAGTTAATATCGAGGCGTGTTCCAAGGCGTGCGCGGCGGTGCGCGGCGCATGCCTCGCAATGTCTGTATCCGCCTTAAAGAATATACCTTTTGGGACTTGGGCTTTTCTACGAGCTAAGTTGCTTTATAAAAACTTCATGATCTGCAAAACTACAATTTTACTATACTTGCAAAAGCATAATAAAAGCTAAGACTAGGTTCAGCATAGTTACGGCGTACTCGAAACAATATTTCTTTATTGATCAAAGTAAACTCCATTTAAAAACTCTTTTCCGAAATTCAAAACAAAAACGTGCAAAAAGCACAAACATTATCAATTGTTCGACCAATCGCTTTGTCCTCCAGTGTAGGAAATATGAAAAAAAAAAACTTCTACAGAAAAAAGCCAACTCTTTTGTTCCGCGAATTTTAAAAAAACAAAGTTCTGAATATCCCTTTTGTTAGCACATGGGTGGATGAATGGAATCGAAAATAATAATCATAAATTTTTCATTTCCCAATTAATATGGCAGCGCAACACTTTTCCGGTGGTTAATAAAGAAAATTCCTGTATCGTAGTTAATTAAAATAGCCTGAAGTGCGGGGTGTCAGTGGTGGCGATTTATAGTTAGCGCCACGAAAGATGAGACTTGCCCCGCCTTCCGCGCTCTTTCCGCCGCCCCTATGACGTCCGGTCCCGTCCCGCGCTCAGACCTCATACCGCTAAAGAGACCTAAAATCGTGTACTGCGCAAGTCAAACCACGTGGTATGTCAAGTCTCATCTTTCGTGGCACGCATTGTACATTTTGTTTGACTACTTCAACTTTTTTTAATTGTTGGTGTAGGATGGTTTTCTACGGCCGTTCAATCGTCTCTTTGCTAAAGTTGTGCCCTTTACAAAAATGGGTGTTCACAGAATTTCTCCTTCACTTTAAATGGTAAAGTTTTTTTCTTAGTCTTGGACTTTATTATAACGAAACATAAAGCTGATTTGATCACTACACTTCAATTTTATTTATTTGTATGCGTAAACCAATAATACAGGCACTTTTGATTTGTCAAGGGGCCGGTCAGTGCCCATTCCATAGCATTGTAGTAGGTATAGTCAACAAAAGAGATAAGTATGCAGAATCGTCGGATATAGTTGAAGTTTAGTGAGAAACCGATGGGTGTTGTCGACTGAAATTTTATTTGATAAATGAGCTGTTGGTTTTTTATTAATAACATTAAATTATATTCGAGAACATCCATCGGTTTCTTGCTAAACTTCAACTATATCCGACGATCCTGCATACTTATCTCTTTTGTTGACTGTACCTATGGAGAAGAACGGACATGAAGGATAGTGGACTACTACAAACAGTCCTGGAATTAAAAATACACAATCGTACTCCTAAGCCATCGTGCACAATTATATAGAAAGAAAGAAAGAAAGTATATAAAAATAAAGAAAGAAAGATAGAAAGAAAATACGTTTATTTGCGGTGAACATGACGCAAAAATTAACATAAACACAAAACTAAAATAAAAAAAGGCAAGGGAAACATGCGTCACATCAACGCAAAACGGCTATCGCTCAGCATTCTGCTGCGACCCTATGCAAGACAGAGCCCCAGCGCTGGTTTTCAGCGACAGCCAGTTATATGTAGGTAATAAAGGTCTAAAACATCAAAAAAAAATTAAAAATAAAAAAAGTTTATATGCAGTTTTGAAGCCGACGTACTGGCCATCATTTTGATGTCATCATTGTTCCAAATTAATATGAATTCATAAAAAGTTGTCACTTAAAAAAAAAATGCAGGGATGCTCGATTCAGGTGTCCGGCACCTTAATTAAAAAACACATTTTCAATCACAATCTGAATCATTTTGAAGGATATTACTAATCCATTGCTTCATACGTTCGAATAAATTGTCTGATCAACAACGTAAATAACGCAATGAATGTTGTTGAACTGTCAAAATGAAAGCCATTGCTACTGATAGTGTGTTACGCAATTACCCCGCTGAAGTTTAATTCGAAAGCTGCAAAATAATTCCAAATCGCCCACACAGCGCCCCCATCGCATTCAAACGAACAGTATAGGCAAGCGTGTCCGCTTTATTGAATTTCTGCAAAATTCCTAACACATGCCGCGAGGGCCCGAGTTTTAATTCATAAAAGCACCGACAACGCCGCACGGTGTGAACTTTTATCAACTCATCTGGCAGGTTAATGAGATTAGATTCATTTATAAAGTATGTTCGGGATTTAATGTAAACGTACGTGACTGCGATTTTTTGGATCTCTTTTAAGCCTGGAGGCCTACCACAAGCTCTCAACGCGATCCATTTTAGGACCTAAACTGAACTGTTCTTCTAATTCGTACCATGACATCAGTTTAACAATTTAGTTTAGGCCGTGCCATCTGCTGACAGCGATTGTCCCAAACTGAGTCGCAAGTTTTGGTTTCATTCATACTTGTTTGGTACCATGACGTCCATAGAGCAGCTCAAGCGGTGCAGTTTAGGAACCTAAACTGAAATGTCTTGTTTTTGAATCGTTTTTAATTAGATCATGGTAGGCCACCTGATTCATCGAGAAGCTAATCTGAATATTATGTCGTAGGTTCGAACCCAGACTGGCACTATATAGGTTAATTTTTTAACACCTTATAATATTATATAAAATTAAAAGTCCTGACTGACAGATGTATCAACGCACAGCCTAAACCGCTGGTCCTAGAGACATGAAATTTGGAGGGTTTGTTCTTTGTGAAATGTAGGTATGTGTAAATGCATTAGCTCTCGGTATCGTCCGAGAGAGTAGCAAAGTCGGAAGTGTGTGTGCTGACGCTACTTATTTTCACGCACACATTTACAGCGTGTTTTTACATCTGTTTACAACAACTAAAGCGTGTGTCGCGTCATGAGATGAAAATACTATACGGGATGTGTAAGCTCACTCTTTTCAGTGTTGATACTTCTCGCGTGACTTAAAGCGACTACATGACCTAAAGCGCGGTCTTTGTCGGACTGCATGGAAAAGAAAGAGAAGCGCGATGACACAACGCTGGTAATTTATTGCAAAATATGAAGCAATTATCTATTTACAAAAAATCTATTATTTGGACTAAAATATTAAAACACTAGTGCTTTATGTTACTCGTATGTTACTCGTAGAAAAGTCTGACAAAAAATTATAATGTATTATGTTTTCAACACACTATCTACCTAGCATATATTCTGAAGAATATCATATATTTTTCTGATTTTGTTTACTGTAGTCGATCATATACTTTTATTGTTTCTAAAACTTGCGTTTTTTGCGTTTAGGTCCTGTCCCTTAAGTATGGTGACGGTAAATCTAAAGATTTAAATATTTGCCCGTAGTGTTAGGGCTCCAAATTGAATGCCAAATTACTGGGTATTTTACAGAGTATTTATAATTAAACACTTGATTAGTTTCAAGTAGCTCTGGTACTAATTAATTAAGCGGAGTTGGAGCAAGATTATTAGCAGTACAGTAATAATCACTTAGATATGTGTAATATATTCTATTGGGCCGTAATTAGTAGATAATATAATTAATTATTGAAACTCCAACACTTAGGACTAAACTATTTATACAAATTGCCTTATTTGGGATTACCTAAAGTGCAGATGATTAGTTCTGTAGATACTAAGATATTAATCATGAGTTACGTTTAAGAACATTATTACCTATACGATAACTATGTTTCATTGTTATTAGTCAATAGCGTAGTTGTCCTTTGTAATATTAAAGGACTAGTTAAAATATTAGAAGACCTAGATAAGTGACATTGTATCAGCAATAATGAGATTTATTCCGGTCTGATCCCCTGAGCCCCCCCCCCCCCTTCAACCCCCCTCCCCGATCGGTTTGTTCCCACTAGTTCTACTGAACAGTTCTACGGTAGAACTAATGGGAATTTTTTTTCCCACTAGTTCTACGATATCAGGTATAACAAAATAGTAGAACTATTGGGAGTCTCGATTGAGGTTTTGTTCCCACTAGTTCTACTGAACAGTTCTACGGTAGAACTAATGGGAAACAGTTCCACGGTAGAACTAATGGGATATTTTGCAAATAGTGGGAGTCTCTATTTCCCACTTGTTCTACCTGTTCCATCGGTAGAACTAATGGGAAATTTTGTTCTCACTAGTACTACATTTTGATAGGTTCTAGAAATGGAACTAAAGTACCAAATATGCTAGTCGTATCTCAATATTAGGTTTAGACACTTAGATATTACTGGAAATATTACAACACTATTAATTAAAAGACATTGTTTATATAATGGTAATATTGTAATAATATTTATTTTCACTTCTCATGCTCTAAAAGTCCAAGAAAACTAGCACAAAAAATCCAGAGGAGGTAGAAGTACCTAAACAGTATGAAGATTTTTTACTTGCGGACTACTCGCATAAAGATATGCGAATTATTGTATTTTGCTCAAAAGACGCACAAATGCGTCTAAAACCACTTACTAATTATTTTATGGATGGGACATATCAAGCTTGTCCAACACCTTTTGGACAGATATATGTCATTCAAGCAGACATAGGCAGCGACTCTAATAGTACCAACATAGTGCCATTTGTTTTTGCCTTTATGACACATAAAACAACAGAGGCATATACGATCCTGTTTAATTTAATTAGAGCCCAGGTTCCAGACTGGCAGCCCAAGATAGTCACCATTGATTTTGAAAAGGCAGTTATGCTTGCATTGTCAAAAATGGATATCGAAATTCATGGTTGCCACTACCATTTTTCTAATACCCTATTTCGTAAAGCGAAAACTTTAGACATAAAGCTAACTAAAAACAACAGGAGGATAATTACATTACTATTATTTATTATTATTTATTACCGACCGTGAAAGGAAAAGTAAAAGGAGTCTATCAAAAAGTACTCTGTGGGCGCTGCTGGTAGCCACAGTTTTAGTTTTAGATTTTTTCACATTCAATCGAATAAGTAATCAAAAAGTGACGCGTGTCTCACCTGACAGCCAAAAATCACTAGAATTTAGAATACAATATTAATGTTCCGAAAAAAGGTGATATTTTGCATAAGTTTGATTCGCAACATACTCCACATTTTTTTAAAGTCTAGCCTAGAGCTCCTGGGGCACTAACTTCCTAAGCGGTCTCCTGAGAGGCCCAGCACCTGTTTGTACATCCGCCACTCTTGCTACTCCGTCTGGACCTGGGTATATATTTATTATTCTACCTCTCGGCCAAGATCCCCTGGGTAGTTGTCCATCTGCCACAATAACCAAGTCACCTTCTTTTATATTTGGGGAAGATCCACCGCCGCGTCGAGGTACCAAAGTCGGAAGATATTCTCGCATCCATCGAGACCAGAAATGATCCGTGAGTCTTACGGCTCTGAGCCAACCGTCTCGTCCGATGATATCCCGATCCGTCAACGTAGCTGGGAATGGTCTTCCTGAGGACGATCCCTGTATAAAATGCATTGGTGTCAAGGCTTCCTCACAGTCTGGGTCAACTGGAACATGTGTCAGTAGACGCTAGTACTAGTGAGAACAAAATTTCCCATTAGTTCTACCGATGGAACAGGTAGAACAAGTGGGAAATAGAGACTCCCACTATTTGCAAAATATCCCATTAGTTCTACCGTGGAACTGTTTCCCATTAGTTCTACCGTAGAACTGTTCAGTAGAACTAGTGGGAACAAAACCTCAATCGAGACTCCCAATAGTTCTACTATTTTGTTATACCTGATATCGTAGAACTAGTTTGAAAAAAAATTCCCATTAGTTCTACCGTAGAACTGTTCAGTAGAACTAGTGGGAACAAACGCCTAAAACCCTTTGACGATATTGTAGAAATACGAAACGACGTACTCCTTCTGTGGGCACCTACGGGGTAATTGCGTAACACACTATCAATAGCAATGGCTTTCATTTTGACGGTTCAATAACATTCATTGTGTTATTTACGTTACGTTTTACGTTGTTGAGCAGACAAATTGTTTAAACATACTCGTATTTTATAAAATAATGGATTAGCAATATTCTTCAAAATGATTCAAATTGAGATTGATAGGGTTTTGCGCAATTGGCGAGTGGAGGGGCTTATGGCTAAGAAATAACAGCTGCACGGTTCTATCGATCAGGTTAAGCTACGCCTGCCGCGGTTGGCTCGTGGATGGGTGACCATCTTTACATACCAAGACCCCTCCGTGCCTCGGAAAGCATGTTAAGCCGTTGGTCCCAGCTGTCATTCGTGGATCTTTGACAGTCGTTACGGGTAGTCAGAAGCCCGAAAGCCTGACAACCAGTCTTACCAAGGGGTATTATCGTATTACCCAATAACTGGGTTGTGGAGGTCAGATAGGCAGTCGCTCCATGTAAAGTTCTGGTATTCAGCTGCATCCGGTTAGACTGGAAGCCGACCCCAACATAGTTGGGCAAAGGCTAGGCTGATGATCAGTGTGTGACACAATTAGGGTTCTGGGCTGGTGAAACTTAATACAAGTTCTCATGTAAACTAGCTAGGACGCCATATTTAATTCTGTTAACGTACGATTTATCCGTAACCTACATTTATTTATTTTCTTCTAAGAGTTTAAATACACACAGTCCCATTCACAAAACGTTCAATGACACGAACTACTAACGTCTTCAGTAAACAAGTACCCAATAACGATAGTACGTTGTGGCTACCTAAATAAATACCTAATCCACGGGCCGGTATTAAATTATTGTGGCCATATCGTAAACCCGCAACGTTCTAGCGATACAATATTTATTTTTATTAAGTCTGTGCTCGCACTGGTATTAGGAAACGCAGCGTTTTTGTGCGTTTTTTCCACGCAGTTCTCTCTTCTGTAGACTCAATCCTATTTTTATTTAGATACCTTTTAGAAATAGGACTGAGTGTAGAGAAACGATTGATGGACTATGTGAAAGAAGATCCGTCCGGTATGTCCCACGTCACCTCCCGGTTGTTTTTTCTTCGATTTAAGACATCGTAGATGATGGCATGGTCTTCACATGATCTGAAAAAGATTATGTCTGGACTTTAAAAGAGACAGTGACCTCTAAGTTTGTTTCGGCCTTTCTTCACAGAGTAGTCTGATAGGAAACACCGAACTCATTTGGTTTTTTGTAATTTTTTTTTTCAGACTGACTGATATGTCAACGCACAGCCTAAACTGCTGGTCCTAGAAACATGAAATTTGGAGGGTGCGTTCTTTGCGAAGAGTAGGTATCCACTAAGAAAGGGTTTTTTCGAAATCCCACCCCTAAGAGGGTGAATGGGGGGAGGGTGAAATTTCACGCGGACGAAGACGCGGGCAGAAGCTAGTTTTATAATATGACGTGAAAAAGTGAATCCGATATCCTATTTACAGAACAAACAATTTCATTTCAGATGTAGCAATCTGCGGTGTCTCAAATCAGTGAAGTTTGAAAGAAGCTAAGACAGCAAAAACAACTATGAAAATATAATATTAATACTTTGCGTCGCTTAACGCCCCTCGACGTAATAACAATAAAACTTCTATTGTGTCTCGTTCAGTGTCCTTCAATGAGTTAAGGTTGGTAGACGAACTGACTGCTTTGACTTTATACAGAAGGTCTTTTTTACCGGGTCCAAATTTTTACAGGATTTTCTACCCATGAATATGAACAACTTTCACTATGGGGCCAACTCTGAAATCATGAAAAAAAATCAGTTTCATACATTTTGGTCAAGTAGCTAAACTTTTGTATTAAACAGCAGATTATTTTTTCGTGATTTCAGAGTTGGTCCCAAGGTGAAAGTTGTTCATTTTTATGGGTAGAACACCCTGTAAAAATTTGGAACCGGCAAAAAAATCATTCTGTATCCTACTTAAGTATCTGTAATTACCCTGAGGAGACTTTTGTCTAAACACGAAAATTAAGCTACTAACTTCATAATTGCTACTTTGTAAAAAACCTATCTAGACTAGAAAAAGCGACCGCTTAGTTATTTCAAACTATATAGGTAATCGATTTTGATGGGGTATTCACAATCGTTCAGATAATTTATTCGGAAAGGTTAACGTGTATAATATGTACAGTCAACAATAGAGATAAATGATAAATAGGTATGCAGGATCTTCGGATACAGTTGAAGTTTAGTAAGAAACCCATGGATATTCTCGAATACTAAATTATTATCAAATTAGATTTCAGTCGACAAAATCCATCGGTTTCTTATTAAACTTCTACTATCTTATATATATCCGACGATCCTGCATACTTATCTCCTTTGTTGACTGTACATTAACAATCAATATACACAGCACAGAAATCTTGATATTTTGACAACATATCTCTTGCCACATTGCCGCTTGTTTTACATGAGGCACAAAACTTATTTCCAACGCAGCGTTTTCCCCGCTCAGTGCGCCGCATATATTTTTTCACATCCCTCGTCTGCGGTCGTAACAGCAACTAATTGCTTTCGGAAACGGTTTATGTGATCGTATTTCACCTGAAAAAATGATTTATCCCAAACACACTGGATATTCTTTGTCGCGTTTTCGTGCGAAACAAATGCGAGAAACGTTGGACAGAAATTTCTATGTATTTACAGAATTTATTAAGCGAAAAGTGTGATGTGGAAATGGGTACTGAATTTTGTTAGTTGAAAATGCCTGTTGTCCTTTATTGACGGGATTTTGTTAAGTTTTATTGTGCGTATGATAGTGTGTAAATGTTTTTGTGCTAGTGAATTTATTATTAACCGACTTCAAAAATTAGGAGTTTCTCAATTAGACTATTTTTGTTTTGTATATGGGTTACGCGATATCTCCGGCAGTTGTGGATCGATTTTGAAAATTATTTTTTTAATGGATAAGGAATGTCTCAGGGGTATAGTCTCATATAAATTTTATTAACTTTGCTTATTTGAGTTAGCTTCGATAATACGTATTTAATCCACTTTGTGTATCATGGTTTTTTTTTTATTTGAAATGGACTGGCTCTTGACTCTAGTCTAGGTCAAAGGTGATGATGTTACAATACGTCCTTATATATATATATTTTTCTTCCTTATATATATACATAATAGCAAGTTTTTGTTTACATAATACATTCGAATTGGTAGTATCATAATTTAGTAGTACCATAAGTAATAAGTTTTATTTATGTTTTTAAATTGACTCATGTCCTTTCATAATTAAGTTTCTGGGTGATAATTGCAGCATGATTTTTGGCAGTTTTTTTTTTTAAGTAGCATTATTACTTTTTAGAAAAAACTGGTATTTTAGCACCGTGTTTGCTTACTTTCAAGATACCTGTGAGAAATTCACAATTTCACACTGCTGTTTACAAAGTAGCAGTAGGTATTACTTTCAAGATTTTTAGGGTTCCGTTTGACTAAATGACAAAACTGAAGGTAGAATGTATAAGGATCCCTAATTATAAAAACATCTGTATTTTTTTGTACCTACTTTCTATGCAAATAAATAATTATTCTATTCTATTCTATTCTATTCTGACCCTTTATAGGATCACTCGTGTGTCTGTCTGTTTGTCCCTCTGTCGCAGCCAAATTACTCCGAATCTACAGAACCGATTAAAAGTAAATTTGGCGCACATATAAAATTATTGTGACCCAAACACGGACGTGTAATTTAAATAAACGAATTTTGAATATGGAGGTTACTTTTGGGGGGCAAATAAGAAAAAAAAGACAAAAGATTTGCACGCTGTACCGTGTGACATATCAAATGAACGGGCTTATGGTGAGGGTACTCATATATTTTTCTGTATAATTTAAAAATAAATAGCTTTAAAGTTAATTAAGAAAACAGATAAAAATATAATGACCTTTCACCCCCCTTTTCTCCGAAACTACTGAGCTTACCATTTTGGACAAAAATCAGAAAATATTTCTTTGCTTACAGGAAAACCGTCTGAAAAACTGTAAAAAGTCTATGGTTTTAAAATAACATGGTAAATCTCTCAACATTACAAACACACAGTACACACTTACAGCAGCAGAAACACACACAAACAGCGCAGCACTTGCAGTTGGAATGTATGGGAGAACATGTTTTTCAACTACAATATTAAGTTTGTTCTTGGGATAAATTCATCCCAACTACGGAACCCTTCATTGTGCGTGGTCCGACATGTACTTGGCCAGTTTTTTATGTAATTCAGAATGTCAAGCTGCATTTTACAAAGTAGATCTAATTTAATCTGCCCAATATCCTGTTTACTATCGCCATCGATCTATCTTACACTTTAGACACGAACACCGGGACATATAATAAAGCTAACCCCATACAACCAACATTGTAAGACATGCTGGCTTGCACATAAACTGCAACACAAGTACACTGCCGTGCAAACAACATTGGTTAATCCGTAGCCCCATCATCGAGTGGGCTGCCCGGCGTGAAACTATCTGGAACCTCGCCAGTTCTATTATCTTGTGTAATGTTACAGTTTGACTGCCATACAGTGTACATGTTGATGGCCTGTAGTGGGCAGGTGGGAACTTTATTTTGGTCGTAAGTGTATTGGGCGCAGATTAGGTTTTATGAGCGCGCGTAAATGGTAATGTTTGGTGTTAGTCTGCATGCTGTGTTAGCGAGTAGGTACCTGTTTTGCATGATCTTTAGAATAAATATTGTGTTTTATGCAAAATTGACGACATGAGCTTCGTTTAGTATGACGTTAAAATATACCTATAGCAGCTGTGCTATACAAATAACAGCCCTATGTAAAGTCCTAAGGTAAAAGATTTTTAGCGAATTGCTGTCGTTCTTTGAAAGTTGTATAAAATGGCTATAACACGGCAAAATGTTCAATTTGATTAAAAAATTAATTACCCTGACTATTAGGGCAACATTGTAACAGGCAAAATAA
Organism: Hydraecia micacea; assembly: GCA_914767645.1. NCBI lineage: Eukaryota > Metazoa > Arthropoda > Insecta > Lepidoptera > Noctuidae > Hydraecia > Hydraecia micacea. The sequence goes on along the minus strand of OU611793.1, from coordinate 3,081,383 downwards.
AAATAAAAAGAGCGGCCAAGTGCGAGTCGGACTAGCACACGAACGGTTCCGTACCATAGGGCAAATAACGCTGAAAAAATACGTTAAAGAACCGTGTTTTTAACCAACTTCAAAAAAAGAAGAGGTTCTCAATTCGGATGTTTATATTTTTTGTCGCTTTTTTAATATACATTTTTGACTTGACTTGCTTTTTTTTAGCCTGTGATGATAGTTGTGTGTTTTTAAAAATAAATGAATAAAAATTAATTTTCTAAAATTTGTTGTTTTAACGGCAATAGAAATACACACTGTGAACAATTCAATTGTCTACCTATTACGCTTCATGAGATACAGCCCGCTGACAGACAGACGGATGGACGGACAGATGAACGGATGGACGGACGGACAGCGAAGGCTTAGTAATAGGGTCCCGTTAGCACCCTTTATGTACAGAACCCTAAAAATTATAATATTGTTTTATTTAAAAAAATCGTAATAATACTTCATAATTATGATAGCTACCTATTTACAAAAAAAATATAGGTACTTCAAATCCACACCACTCAAAACTATCCACATCACAAAATAGAACCATCTTCACAAACACAAACGAAAACATCGCGAAAATGTCACTCGACCATCTACTTTTAAATCAAAATGGCGGCGTAGACAAACATTTCAGGACAAGATGGATGACCTCGGAGGTCAGGAGGGCACTACAGGGATCCTCACTCGGCTCAGGAAGCGAGGAAATGGCTGCGGCTTCCGGCCGTCGAGCGATGTGTAAAAATCGGTAGGGCGTTAATTCTTGCTGTGGGGCTGCTTAGGGCATGTTTTGGGGTCGGTAGGTACAGTTGGTAGTGGTACAAATTTGTACGGAGCCTCGGTGCGCGATTCCGACTCGCACTTGATCTGTTTTTTTTTTTAAATTTAATAAATGTTGGAAGCAAGCGGGATCCATACCATTTTTATTATTATATTTTCAAATTCAAATGGGTCCCGCCTGCTTCCAACTTTTATTTAGGTAATTTAAAATAGGCTTGTTTTTAGCTTTTCAGTTTTTTTTTTAATTAAGTTTTTTACCGCAGTCGGGTTTTTTTATTTTTTTTTATAACTTTTTTTTATGAAAGTTTTAGCACGACGTCCATACAAAATACTTCAAATATCCTCATTCAAACATGAACTGAAGGCCGATTCCCGTAAACAAAAACATTCAAAATCTAGTCGCAATCTCATCTTAGCGACAATCAATGTCAAAAACTTGTCAAAAATGTAGGGAAATTATAAGTGTTTTTGACAGATCGAGACTGAGATCAGACTGTAAACGTCCTTAAAATTACGAGATTTCCCTTCAGATCTCTCCAGAACAGTACTCCAGTTTCCGTCGTGAAGAACCCTTGGTTAACGCATCAGTAACTATTTCAGTAGTTTGAATATATTAGATGGCTCTCCGTTGAACATGATAGTGCATTGCTGCAGATCTTTGCTTCACTTTGGGCCATGCAAAACTGTGCAATTTTCTTTTGTACAGGTACTGGTTGAAGCTTCATCTTTATATTCTAATCCCCTTACTAATAAACGTATTATATCAGATGAATAACAGCCGCACGGGTCGATCGATCAGGTTAAGCTACGATTGCCGCGGTTGGTCCGTGGATGGGTGACCATCTTTTCAGACCAAGACCCTCCGTGCCTCGGAAAGCACGTTAAGCCCTTGGTCCCGGCTGTCATTCGTGGATCTTTGACTGGTCTTCAGAAGCCCGAAAATCTGACAACCAGTCTTACCAAGGGGTATCGTATTACCCAGTAAGTGGGTTGTGGAGGTCAGATAGGCAGTCGCTCCATGTAAAATACTGGTATTCAGCTGCATGCGGTTAGACTGGAAGCTGACCCTAACATAGTTGGGAAAAGGCTAGGCAGATGATGACTATCAACCACTACCTGAATCATTTTGAGGAATCCTTTGCTTCATATTTTCGAAAAAGTCTGCTCAACAACGTAAATAACGCAATGAATGTTGTTGAACTGTCAAAATTAAAGCCATTGCTACTGTTAGCGTGTTACGCAGTTACCCAGCTGATTTGCATCTAACCACCCCAAAACGATAACGATATTGACAACAAACAAACAGTTAATTATAACTCGGTTATTGTTAATCACGAAAGTTTTGAACCCCAAACAGTTGTAACTAAGATAAATACTGATTTATATTGGAAATCTTGACATGACAAACGAATTTATTACACAATTTGGCTTAATTGAATTTGAACATTATCGAGTGCCTGGATTTAGTTCCTCTGGAAGCGATTCAGAGTTGGGCAAACCACAGCTGGAAACGATTAGGTTTGGAGTATCTTTTGCTGCACCCGAGTTGAGTGACACACTATCAATCACAAACTGAATGATTTTTAAGGATATTGCTAAAAGAAAACAGTTAATTAAATTAATTGCTTTATTTTAATTCTTTTTACCTTTTGTTGGTAGACTAATTTTTATTCTAGATGCATCGTCTTCACATATAATTATATAATGAATGTATACAAAACCTTGTAAAACATTTTTAAAAGAGTAACGGTGGAGTTTCTTGCCCATTCTTCTCCATACGAAAACTACCTTTTGGAATGGGCGACTAGAATCGATTAGTTTTATTATAATTTTTGACGTTCAAAAGTGCCTTTAGTGTGCCTATTTGAAATAAATGATTTTACTTTGACTTTGAAAAGCCAAAATACTTTCGAGCCAAACAGCCATATCTTTCACCTCAAGACGCCACTCAGAAAAAAGAAATACATCACGACATAAGAAACCCTTTCAGAGAATAAAAATAAAACGGAGTACTACCAACCACTAAGTCACCGGAAGTAGCTGAAAACAGCGTCGCGTTTCCGCCACTAACCGCACCGGATGTTACCGGATTAGCAGGTGAAATGGCTCCTGAAAATTATGGCGCTCTTACATACACGTGAAATGAAAACACGGGGCGAATTTTATTTTCAGCTTGTACTGAAAGTAAGTATGTACCTTGGTGTGTTTCTTGGAAAATGTGGGTAATATATAGGATGGAAGTTTTATAGGAGAAAATGCGGTTTTCGTCAGGACGGTCGATTTATTGCAAGATCGTTCGTATTCCAGGTGTTATAGAAACGATCTTCTCATTTTTAAGTTATTTAAATATTGTAAAATCATAAATATGTGTTTGATAAAGTCAAATTGGCTGTTGCCTCTGATTACTCTGTTTTTATGAATAAGCTGCAGAAAACAAACAGACCAAACTTTGTTCGTAACCTGTTTTAACTGCCAAAACTGCTATATAAACTGCCAAAGATTAATAATGGGTATGGTAAGAGAGCCTGGACGTACGCCTTTCTTAACATTCTAAATAAGCTACCAAAGGATATTGCCAAAAATTAGAAAACAAAAATGTGCAACAAAATAAAAACATCTTAAAAGCCTACTTTACCGTGGGGAAGTTTGGAATGGAGGAGGTCTGCGTGTGGGTTTTTAGCATTTAACGTTAACTTTAAGTGAGTAAACTCTAAAATAAGTTAATAGCGCACATAATCTTATTTTTTATCCAATATTGAGCGTTATTGTGATGTAAAATTTTCCATGGCAAGTTGTTTAAAATAAATACTTTTAATTTTTTTTTTTTTTGTTGGCGTGGGGTTGATTACATTCATCGAAATAATTTCTCAAAACGAACATTTTATTATGTAGCTAACTAGAGATCCGTCTTAGCTCGGTTGCAATGGGGACATGTAAAAACATCAAGGTTTCTGTGCGAGTTTTCTGTATTTTTTCTGTGCGAAATCGAAGTTCTGCCACTAACCGCACCGGAATTTTATCACCGCATCAACATCCACTGTGTAGTTTAGAAGATGTAAGGATCACACAAGCAGACACGAAAAGCGTTTTTTGTATACTAGGTAGTTAAGGATAAAAGGGACATGGAGAAAAAAGCTCACGACCTTGAGCTATGAAAAAGCCTGGGGGAGGCCTATGCTAAAGAGGAAAGCAATCTGGAGTATAACTAAGCCTGATTTAAGGGGCCCGTGGCTAAATAATAACAGCCGCACGTGTCGATCGACCAGATTAGGCTACGTTTTCCACGGTTGGTCTGTGGATGGGTGACCATCTTGACATACCGAGACTCCTCCGTGCCTCGGAAAGAACGTTAAGCCGTTGGTCCCGGCTGTCATACGTAGAGGATCTTTGACAGTCGTTACGGGTCGTCAGAAAACTGAAAGTCTGACAACCAGTCTTACCAAGGGGTATCGTATTACCCAGTAACTGGGTTGTGGGGGTCAGATAAGCAGTCGCTTCATGTAAAATACCGGTATTCCGCTGCATCCAGTTAGACTGGAAGCTGACCCCAACATAGTTGGGAAAAGGCTTGGCAGATGATGACACGATGGTTCCTACGGATAACCCCTAGATTCCATAATGATAACATAAACACCTGAGGAGGCTCTCGTTGGGCAGCTGGATCAAGGGCTTGATTCAGAAAGCAGTACTAATTCTGGACACGGCTCGCATTGTCAGGAGGTTCCTCTCTCTGGAGCCCTGACCGCCGGTAGCTTGGACCCTGTTCCCGATACCGGTGGGCTACTATTTTTTATATTTTTAAATGTTTTTATATTTTTTTTAATATTCTAATAGGGTAAAGGCGGGATAGACGCCCCACTTTTTGAAATATCCTCTTAATTAAAAAAATAACAATTTTATATAAACAATGTCTATGAATTTAGCTAGTTTAATCCTTTATGTTTAACTGTGATTTGTATTTTTGGCCCCACAAATTACAGATTTTGCAAATTTTTGGTTTTTGTGGAACTCCTTTTTTGGGGATAGATGCCTACCCGTATGGATAGTTGCCCCACCATGAAAATACTAAGAAGGATAGATGCCTGCGGCGCGGGATAGATACCCTTCATACGGTATAAACGAAATACTCAACCAAACTTTTATGAGGTTTTGAGGACAATTGGTGTTTTAGCAGTAAAAAGCTACTCCTAAAACAGAAATTGTTTCCAAGAAACATGGGCCTAATAATGAAAAGCATTTTGCAGTTTTTATTTTTTTTTTGCAATTGTCATCGTTAGCATATAATTGTACATAATTTGAGATCAAATAAAATAACCATAACTGTCGGGATATTTCGTTTATCCCCATGGTATTTCTATCCATTTCGTCGAAAGCTGACTGCAATTGTTCTGTAGTCCAAAAACATACTCGAGCTCGAACTCCTTCCTTTCTTTTGGATTTTCGTGGCATGGTTCTGCTACAATCACTAAAAAGTCCAAATACAAATATATGTAAACACATAAAAATATAACAGAACACAAAAATATGTTCAAAATATACCCTAAAACCACATACCTATGGGCATACAATGGGTGTCCCAAGCTATAAGGGCGAAATTTTTTTTTGTGAATTTGGGTACGCATACCCGCTATATTTTTTCGATTTGACCCTTAAGGCTTAAATATGAAATATTATTGCAATCGGATGATGATAACCCGTGCCGACTTAGCACCAAAGTTTGAACCTGAAAGTTAGTATGGAGAAATATAGGAGAATTTAAGAACTTAATTTTAATTCAGTTAATAAAACAAATTTTTATCAGTAACTTGTATTATTCTCATAATAAACATAAAAAGGGCTTTATTTTTCATATTTTCTTTTCAATGTTTGCTTTTTACAGTCCGGATACATTTGCCTGTGTTCTTGTACGCAACGTAGTAGAAATTGCTTTTGTTCCTCTTCGACAGTGACCAAGCCATGAAAGTCTTGCATTAACTTGACTGCTCTTTCGGCGGTATCGTTTACTGCTCTTAAGGTCTGTACTTTCATTTTAGCCTGTTGAAACGAAGAATTATTTGACCACAAAGAGGGAGACTCGTTAAGAAAGCTGTCATCAAGTTTTAGGCGAATAAACAAAGATTTGCTCTTGACAGAAATAAAGTCTTCGAGGCTTTTCTCGTAAAGTGGGCCACAGAGTTCTTGTTTTGATGGCATGTAGCGCTTACCATGAGCTGATGGAATTGTGTTGGATAAGTTAGCAACCATTTTAGTTTTAGTTTCTTGGTCTACATCATCATCAAAAAGAGACAAAATAGTCACCTCATCGGTCAAATACCACAGGTGCTGACAGAACTTCTGTAAAGCTGCCTTTGAGATGCTTTTGTCAACTGCTTCGTAGGCCTTCATGGCTTTTAAAAAGCAGAGGTCTTGGTAAGGAGCTTTCACTGCCAAAATACATTGCAACCAAGGTTTGACATAAGATGTGACGATGAATAGACAGACGTCGAGGAGGGCTTCTTTTTCCTTTTTTGCTATTCTGCATTGCGAGCTTAGAAATGATATTTTGAGAGAGTAAATAGCTCTTGCCATCCACCTAGCTTGGTGCATAGCGCCTGGAGGCCGGATTTTAAATTTATTTTCTGTATCACCGTCAAGAAATTTTATTGAAAGCTCTATTAATTCGCGATAGTCATCTCTAACAATATCTTTAGTTAATTCTCTCCGGTAAAACTCTAACAGTTCCTTAATCTTTGCATCACTCAGGCATGATAGCTTTTCTTTGTGACTCTCTATTCTCTCAGAATTTATGTTTTTCCAGTTTTCTCGGAATTTTTTGAACAATGGGATGTCAGGGCTCGTCGTAACTTGGTTGATTTTAGCTTCAAATACGCCTTTCAATACTAATTCATAAACATGATGCCGACAAGCAAATATGAGCATTTCTCTGTTTAATTTCTGTTCCAGGAGCACACAGGCGCCATTAATTCGACCTGTGTTTGAAGCAGTAGTATCACAACAGAGCATCTGCACTTTGTCCTCAAGATTCCAGTCCAACAGAGCATTCCAAACCGCTTCTGCTTGTTCACGACCTGAAGAGTTGTCCAATTTAGGCACAGCAAGAAGTTGTTCTTTATCATCATATGAAATAAGTATTGGAAGTCGTTCTTCTTTACATTTTCGTGAATCTAAAGCGGGTAAAAGCTTTCCGTCCCAATGAACAGTTACAGTATCTGGTACTTTGTTCTGGAAATCAGCTTTAATTGCTTCTGCGCGCTCCGTTCGCTTTTCCGTACGAATTCTTTGAATGGTCGACTTACTAATTGGAAATTCGTCAATGTTATGCCCAAGAGCTTCAATAGTTGCTTCTATAATGTAAACAGAATTCCTCATACTTATCTGACACCGATCTAATGCAGCAACCAGTTTTGGAGTTATGAAACTTTTCCTTACAGAAATATTAGACTCGGATCGTGAGCTCTCAACGGGTGCATGAAAAATTTCTTGTGAACTGTTTTTTTCAGAATCAGATGATGAATCTTCTTGAGGAATATAAGATGAAGTTGAAGGCGCCAGAATTGAATAGTGTTTAGCACGCCGTTTTTGCTCTTCGATGCTTCTAACGCGCGCCTTTTCTTCCTTTTCAGCCAGTTTTTTGTCTACTCCAGCTAAGTGACCAGGCCGACCTGGTTCTCTCTGTCGTTGTAAGAAGATCCTATCTTCGTCAATCTTAATTAATTGCAGCGCATCGGCATGTGCAATATCAAATAAGTTGTCTAAATTTGTAACAAACTCCTGTCTACGCTGCTGAAATACATTTTGCGTCTTATTAGCATTCTTTTGCAAATCCCTCCAAACTTGGTACAAATTCACTAGTTTCTTAACGCAGTTAGGAAAAGATTTAGTTGGAATTCGTGCCTTTTCCCAATAAATAATGCACTCGCGAATAGCCAGATTCGCACTTTCACTTACACTTAAATTTACTTCACGAATATTGTAGAATAGAACTGCGAGTATTTGTCCATTTGAGGGAAGTTTTGAACCAGTAATTTGGTGTTTTACGTTCCCTATTAAAAAAATATCCTTTTTTGAACTGCGTAACTCGACCGACATCTTGATTGTACGAAAATAATGCGTTCACTGATTAAACAAACAAGTAATAACATGAATATCGGTACGATCGCTGCCGCGCGCCTAGTAAACAAGTACCCACATGTTTCGATGTAAGTCGGCACGGGTTGCCGTGTTTCAAATGACATGAAATTTTATATACGGTAGTTTTGACATTATTCGAACAAAATAAGAGGGTATGCGTTATAAAAAAACAACTTTATTTTTTTTGGGACACCCTTATGGAGGGATAGATGCCCCTAGGGGCACCTATACCTCGAAAAATCAGGGCAACTATCCTTTTTGATAGGGATAGATGCCTAAGTATTTTTTTAAATAAATAAAAAACAAAAGAGCAACTATTTACATCTAGATGCATACTTGATGAATCAGTTTATTGACGTAATAAATAATATAACGGAATTAATGACTACTTATAAAGTTATACAACAGCAAATACTAACCTTTAAAACTTTGACGTGTTTTTAAAGTTCGCCGCGGAGATGAATGCACACACGAGCGAAACGCATCCTCACCGCACGACGGCCCGTGGCTAACTAAGGTGCGGGGTGCCTACGGCTCTTAGTTCAACTATTATTTCTTAGTCACGAGTTTGGGAAGTTAGGTTTTTTGAAAATGAGGCAACTATCCCACTGGGGCATCTATCCCGCCTTTACCCTATTCAAAAATATAATTGATATGTATTTAGACGAATAAAGGAGACATAAATATTATACAGATCTTGTGAATGATTATTCTAGATCTGGATCTGTATATTGGTCTTACAAACAGTCTCACTCCACATTTGCCTTTAAAAGTCCTCGGAGTTAAGACTACTACTGATAAATAAATATTTTTCTTTTCTCAGTTCAATGTTAAAAAACCAACTGAAGGTGCTTAAGCAATTCTTAATTAAAGTTGTTTTACAGCTGACCTTCTAAGCTTTTAGTAATTAATACTAAGATCTCTCGTTACTAAGTGAAGCTATTTTTTAATCCTGCTTACAGATGAGGCGATTTGTCGGAGATTTTTTTCTTTAATGGTGGGTTAGACTTCCTTTTTGTTAATCTTTTAAACAAAACGCGTTATTTAGTTAAATGAATAAGTTTTTAAGCTAAAAGAGTGATGATTATAAATGTTGATAGATGGAGAGGAGGAGGAAGGGTAAAAATGACGGATGGATTTTATGAGGGATTATATTATGAAAGCCGGTTTCCTCGCGATGTTTTCTTTACTTTTTTTAGAGCAGTGGTGATGAAATTAAATACACTAAGTAAAGCGCCTGCCTGAGCTCGAACTCACGACCTACAACTGGTAAGTCGGGACCGACACCACTGAGCCATTACTGCACCTACTTTTGTACAGATCTAACTATTCAATTACCCTGTCAACATACTATAAACTAGACTCTGAGGGTCGAAAGGTTGGAATCGCGCCACAACATCAACTTTAAGTCATTCATTCGTGGTACGAGTTCCAACCCAACATCTCCAGACCTGCCTGAAAGAGGACTTCTGGCCGAATGATGTCGTATATCGACGTTTCCGAGAGCGGTTACGCGACACCACGCAGCGAAACACGACGCCGACAACGTTACGTATATAGTCATAGCTTTAAGGTTTTTAATATGGTATTAGTGTATTATTGTTTATTTTGTGTATTTTATCTATGGGCCTGTGCCTGATAATAAAATGATTATGATTATGATAAACCAAATAACACACCTGTGGAACACCAAAATCTATTTTCCTCTGAAACCATGCAATATTTTCATGCATTAAATCTTGCCAGTACACATTTCGGCACGTTCTGGCACAGGCAGCATAGCACACTTTGTTTACTGACGCTGTTTAAGCAGGATTACGACCATGGAAGCACCTGTGTGTGTAATGACCAAGTGATGCTGTGTTTTGTGGGACGGCGTCAACTGAGTATCATGTTTGGCTCTGTCAATATTACTGAGGATCTGAAGGTAAGTTATAAGTTTTTAAGTATCAGTTGCCCGAAGAATTGCCGAACTTAATTGGCAGTGGGCAGGACACTTTCCCTGAGAACAGATGGCCGATGGGGCCGAAAGGTACATGTTCTGGAGTGCCGACCGCGTAACGGAAGACGCAGCGTTAGAAGAACCGAATACCTTGTGAAGACCGTAGGAATCCAAGATGCGTGAAGCTCTGAACCGGTCGAAGTGGCTTGTTCATGTTCACGTTCATTTTATTGTGCATGCTGTGCAGTGGCGTGCATTGGTTTTCAGAATAGGTAAGCATTAAGCCGGGTCTAGTCTAGGCAGACGCGGTCACTAATCAGAAAAAAAAAGGTCAAAAGTGTGGTTATTTGAGTAGGCATGACTTAAGGGTGATAAATTGCGAAGGTCGAACTGTTGACAGCGATGCGGACGAATTTTTTTATGCCCTTTGATTATTTCCCCTCCTTTTAGTTACATAATATTTTTATTATTTTAAGACTGTTAGCTTTTTAAATTATGTTAACACTTGGTAAGTTGTTGTAACTTCCCGCTACTTTCAACGTTTGTTCACACCAGATAACGTGTTTCTGTGACAAATTGTGTGACAACTGTGATGCCAAATGTAATGGCCTGTTTGCATTGCATTGTCGTCTTTGTTTAAAGCTGAATTCTTGTGTAAACGCAGAGAATTCTTCAATTTTTGAATTGCAAATACGGCTTCTCTGCACTTATAGAAATTTTACCAAACGCAACAAAAACCGTGGTATTATAGTTACTTTCGAGTACTGTTTTGCATATGTTTTGCATATGTATATATTTTAGAATAGCCAATGTATGACAAGGTATTGTTAATCCTACTGCTTTGTTTTTTTTCTTGCTATATATTTGTATCGATATCTGTAAGACCAAAAATATCAAAAACTTTTTACAAAAACGCACACAAATTCGTATAGCACTACTTGCTATGTAAATATCAGTGACAGGAAGTCATTATAACATCATCAACTGCCTAGCCATTTCCAACCTATGTTGGGGTCGGCTGCCAGTCTAACCGGATGCACCTCAATACCAGTATTTTACATGAAGCAACTGCCTATCTGACCTCCACAACCCAGTTAAAAATACGATACCCCTTGGTAAGACTGGTTGTCAGATTTTTGGGCTTCTGACGACCCGTAACGACTGTCAAAGATCCACGAATGACAGCCGGGACCAACGCGGCTTAACGTGCTTTCCGAGGCACGGAGGGGTTTCGTTATGCAAAGATCATTATAACATAAATATAAACTAAGTGGCAAAAATACGTATTATTGAAGCTAACTCAAAACTACCCAAGCAAAGTTAATAAAATTTATATAGGACCAACTCCTAAGGCATGCCCTATCTTCTAAAAAAATAATTTTTGAAATCGATTTACAATTGCCGGAGATATCGCGTAAAAAACATACTTACAAAAAAAAAACATAGGTACAGTCGAATTGAGAACCTCCTCCTTTTTGAAGTCGGTTAAAAAGTAATGGCAGCGGTGGGATTCGAACCCACGCCTCCGAAGAGACTGGTGCCTTAAACCAGCGCCTTAGACCGCTCGGCCACGCTACCGATGTTTCGTAGTTCACAAATGAGAGTTCTCACACGGGTTCCTCAGTAACAATAATGTTATTATGCCCTTTGCACACTGCATGGTTTCATTACGGTTCGGCGTATAAACCGCGTCGTAGAAAAAAAACGTGTCTGTCAACAAACTTCCATTAGTAATCCATACAACACTGACGGACCGTGCCTACACACGGCATATAAACCGCGTCGTAGAAAAAACGGGGCCGCGTACAAGCTTCCATAGTGATATCCATACAACACACATGACCGTGCCGACATACGGCGGATAAACCATAGTTTTCACGGCAAGAAAAACGTGTGTGTGTAAAGGGTCTTATGCGACTCATTGCACGCATTAATAGCTGTTTATGCAACTGTTGTATATAAGGGGTATGAAAACAGAAATGGCCGAGTGTGATAATAATATCACAGGAGTGTTTTAATACCTGGTTATGCTATTATGCTTTTTATGTTTTTTGACATTGGAAATGTCTTTTCGTTCGCTCAAGTATAGGCTCCGATTTCACGAAACAGTGCGATCTCCTTATATCTCGGAAATTTGTGAAGATATGATATTCAAAAAGGGCTCAAAAGACGTATTCATGAGAGCTGTAAGGTGCAAAAAGAATTATTCGAAAAAATAAAAAACGAAAAAAGTAATGGTAATTTGATAAATGAGCTGTTTCTTTTCTATTCATAACATTACATTTTATTCGAGAAAATCCATCGGTTTCTTACTAAATTTCAACTATATCCGACGATCCTGCATACTTATCTCTTTTGTTGTTTGTTGTTTTGTTGTTTGTCTTTTTTGTTGTTACTGTACCTATTTACAATGATAACGCCGACAGTTACAAGATTTTATAACGTCACCCCTTTTTTACAACAGTTGTGATTATCAACCTGTTGTGGCATCTATATAATTTTATACTCCGTCAAAAACAAAAAAAAAATGGCATTAAAATATGCTAACGTCATCCGTCGCATATTTCACAAAAATAAAAACAGGGGTTGAAATCTCTCTCAGGGGTGTGAAATCGAAATTACTCTTTCGCCCCTCGCTCTATGTCGATTTAAAAAAATATGTCCCAAAACATTCGGTGCTTGATAGCCGTATTGTCAAATTTATTACTATTGCTCTGCAGAACGTGATGTTTGTGCTAAAGTGAGACATTTTTGGTCCTAAGGGACTAACTGTGTGTACGTACCTACTGTGTTGGTCCTTTTATATGAGAAAATTTATTCGATCCTAGGTGGAACTAGCTTTAGCCCGCTGCTTCGCCCTTGTTTTTAGAAAATGTTGACGTTCAAAAGCGCCCTCGCCACGCGCTTTCTGAAACAAATGATTTGACTTTGACTTTGCGTGAAAGTCAGAAAATATCCATCGGGAACGAACTACCGGGATTCAAAGCATTATGTGTTAATCCCGGTAAACAATTTATTAATCTCTATATCAAATTTCATCTAAATCGATTCAGCGGTTTAAGTGTGAAGAGGTAACAGACAGACACACTTTCGCATTTATAATATTAGTATGGATGCACATAATTATTATAAATTATTTAAATAATAAAGGGTAATCACGAAGCACGGAAAACACACACGTTCGATACATAAGTCACAAATGCAAATTCGTTCCCATGGCAAGTATTCCAAAAATAACAACATGTGCATTTTATAGGCGTGCACCAATAACTTTTGGAAAATATAGATTTCTATAGCTTTTATTGAGGCTATCAATCTTTAATAGGAAGTTATGAGAAACAGCATCTGTGGTGTTATTTATTGGCTGCGGTAAGATTAGGTGAAATAAAAATATCACATGTGGCGGCATCTACAACGCCACATGCGAACTAAAACATCATACTGACGTCACGCAAAATCATTTAACGCGCGACTAGCATATATACAACGTCCCGAGCATGATTTGTCGGGCAATAGCCCACCAGACATGACACCCTTCTGGTCGGAGGATCCTCCTTTTTCTATGGAGAATGAGTGAACTTTACAGCCTGTACCTCATACTCCTATACATACGACGTTTTAAAGATACAAAACGTTTTGCTGGGATGGTAAGACACGAATGACGCATCTAGGACATGTACATACTTCCCATTTTGACCTACGGATCCCAGACTTGGTCTTTGACAAACATTCAAAAGTTCAAAATCAACGTTTGCCAACAAGCTATGGAACGCAGTATTCTAGGCGTCAAATTGACAGACCATAATTCGCAACACCACACTGCGCTCCAAAACACAGATTGCTGACTTTACTCAAAAAGCCGCTAAGCTAAAGTGGGACTAGGCTGGCTACGTCTGCCGTATGCCCAAAGAGTTGTGGCCAAAAAAAAAAACACTACTTAAAGCCCTGACACAGCTTGAAGGCGTCGCGGCAGACCCCGTAGATGGTGGCGAGACACGAGCTGGACAAAACAAATGACCGGTGGTTTACTTTAGCCCTGGATTGAAAGAGCTGGAAGTCATGGGGAGAGGGCCTTTGCCTAGCAGTAGGATGATGCAGGCTGACACAGTCTGAAACAGTATTATGCATTGACCAATAGGTCACACGCGGCTCCAACCATCAAGCCCCGCCGTGAACAATAGGTCACACCCGATTCACGCGGCTTAAACCTTTATTATTACTATAAAATAAGGTCTAATATCCTGTGAGGCAGTTGTACTCTATGGTCCGATAGATAGTATTGTGTAATAAAAATAATAAATGACATTATTTTTACACTTTGAAAAACATACATAAGTACACACACAAGATTAAAGGTATATTGTACAATAGAGTCACATTAAAGAACAAAATGATGCCTCCTAAATTAGGCCTGTGTTTTAGAAGTCAAAGTTCCTCTAGGTATGACACACAACTGGTATTAAGTGTCATGCAAGACGTACTTATAGAAACACAACATAAATTAAACAAACAATGTCTTAATTTAAATACAGTATTAGTTCAGAGACAATTGTAATAAGCAATAAGATGCGTAATTGCTGTACACCTATAAGTGTCCAGGAGGTTTAGTATAAACAGGAAAATACAATGTATAAATAAAAAAAAACATAATAACAATTATGTCTTACGAAACTAATATTATGAGGTAAAATTGTTTGTTTTTATGTTTGTTGCACGTAATCACGGGAAGTATTGCTCTGATTACGAAAATTATTTCACTGACCGAAAACTCGCCAAGAGAAATAATACTGTAGGTATTTAATATATAAATAACCGGAATTTGTAAATCAAGTCTAATAAAAATTAACTGATTGTCTGCTTTATTGGCATGCACTGACCAAATGATTTGGTATCCACTCCAGAACATTAATTGAAAGAGGTAAACGTCAATTTGCAGTGTTATAGCCATTACATATAAGTAACTGTCAAAAAATCACAGTTGTTATTAACACAATTAAAAAAGAAAAAAAAATTAAGTTGGTAGTCAATTTGCTTAATAATGAATTATCCTGACTTTACATACCTTATTTTAGATACAATAACGGTTATTATATCTTGTTTTTGGCGCGAAGTAATTTAAGAATACAAAACACCACGCTGCGCTCCAAAACGGGGATCCTAGACATAGGCAAAAAGGCTGCCAAGCTGAACTGGGATTGTGTGGGTCACGTCAGCCGCATGCATAGTGACCGCTGGGCAACAGTCTCCACACGGTGGGTGCCTGAGCATGGACGGCGCCGCCGTGGCCAGCCCAGGAAGAGGTGGCGAGACGATCTAGATGCGTACCGGTAGGGTTGGATCGAGGTGGCGCTAGAAAAGGATGCCTGGAAGGATTTGGGGGAGACCTTTGCTCAGCAGTGGGACAAGGTAGGCTAAATAAATATCTAGTTTTTAGGGATTAAAACATTGGTGGAGAAGATTAGGCGCATATTTATGCCCCAAAAAATGTTATAGGAAAAAATAAACAAATCCAATTGTTACTTTTAACAATTTATAAAAATTATTAGCATCGGCATGAGGAGCATTTACTAGAGATAAAATTTGCGCTTGTTAGGTTGCGATTCGACAGTGAATTCATGTCTATAAGTCCTATTTTCCAACTTCCACGTGGATGAAGTCACGGGCAGAAAGCTATAGTTGTTTATAATAATAATAACCCCATCGCCGTATCTCTACGTTGACGTCGTGGTGGGGCTTGCGCGCTCCGAACTCTGGGCCTGTGCCGGAAGAGTTTACTCTCCGGAATGGGTCTAATGTGAGGAGCCAGACCAAGAGAGATACAGAAACCCACAGGGCAGCATGTGGCGAGCTGTTGGGCAGTAGCGACCCCACGGACCCTATCTCCCGGGAGAAGTCTTGTTCCTCACCTCTGGCTTGCCTTTATTGGCCGGCTGGAGTGAAAAATGACGAGGAACAGAGCTACCACCTCATTCTTGCCTTTATTGGCCGGCTTGAGTGGAGATTCGCAAGAGCAAACGTGCTCGGAGGAAGGAAGTATTCCAGTAAGATGCTGGTAGGGATCTTGACCGTACTTCCGGGATTGTCCTGATAGCCGTGGAATACCTCTCCACTCCTCATAAGCACCTCAGGACATGTTGCCCCCTTGTCGCTACGTCACTATGTGCTAGCGACCGTTTCCGGGGGCCCATTATTGAGTGTGCAAGTCACCCCCTGCCATTTTATCCGTGTATATAAATAAAACATTGATCAGGCAGGGGTCATAGTTCTTCCATAGTTCTTGGTAACCAGTCCACTTCAGCCACCCAAACCCATAGTCCAACTTTTTATTTTTCCATATCCTACAATAGTCCTACACCAACCGGGGGTTATCCTTGGGTGCACTTGCATAGTGCATACAGGGATAATCGTCGGATGGTGCCGCATTTCATTAAAATTTCCTAAGGGGCCTCTGCGAGTTGGCTTCGGCCCCTCGTACGCCTTCCAAAGGACCGGGACCCCATGGTCCCGAGATATGTAAAATCATAAATAATAATAATAATAATTTTATTTCAGACATAATTCTAGTCCTTAGTTTCGACTCATGCAATTAAAATTAAACCATAAAACCAATAAAACCCACCACCATTAACCATTATAATTGGATAAAACCATTTTAAATTTTCCTGTTTGTCTCGGTAAACACTTACTATAATATCAACTCCTAGGTACTCGTACATTGGTTTTGTTGCGTTTACTAACATATGACGTAACTTTGCTACATTGACTGCTTCAGAAGCAACACTAGTTTAGTGAAATAAATACCTAGTACTTATAAAAGTGTAAAACAGTGTTACTAATAAATAATCAAGTGCTTATATATGGTGGATTTCATCAAGATCCCAAACAAGTGCTTTACGCCAAGTTGTTCACAAATAATTTCATATTTTGAAAATAAAAAAACAAATCTGTTGCAAAGTGTGAAGTGAAATTCGCTATGTCTGACAACAATACTGTAGTATATGACAACATCGATCAAGACTATTGGGATCGAATAACAAAAATCAGACATATTGTTGAAATCTGTCAGTTGGTGGTTACACTAGTAACGTCGGTTTACGGAGTCACATCGTGGTGCATCATGAAGAAGTTCCGGAATTATAGAAACTTTGTGTTTCTCAATATTATATTTACAAACTTACTCGAAAAAATCAACTGGATAACTCATAGTAAAATAAACTTTCGTAATGACTGGACTGAATCGTGTTTTCTGTTTCTATATGTTTTCTTAACATTTGTAAAGAACCATTGGTGTTTAGTTGTAAGTCATTTGTTCTATGTCGAGTTTGTAAAAATTTTCGATGGGTATGTACGAAGAAGATATTTAAAAAGTACCTTGTTTGCCTGGGTTGTGCCTTTTGTAACAACTACCATTTTGACCTTTATATGTTATTATAATCATAAAAAGGGGCAATTAATTCATACCTTTGAATCTATGACAGTTTTCAGCTCGGGCAGTGCATTTCTTTCGTTCATAGCCAACTGTTGTTTATACATCAAAATTATATATTCAGTTTGTCGTAGTTTCAACACGAATACAAATACAGCTACTAACATCTGGCGTCACTTGTACATCGCCACTTTGATATTTTTATTAAGCGACTTCTTTATGTTGTCTGCAATTTTATTTGATAAGAATCTCGTATCATTGGCTTTTTTACAAATATTTTTAATTAACTGTAATGCATTTGTACTATCCGTTTTTTTAATCGTTGTAAAGAGTAACCGAGAAGTATGGTGTGAATATTATGTAAATAAATTTAAACAAAGGTCGTATAGGACTCACGATATCAACATGGAAGAAATAAAAAATTGTAATCGTGCTGATTGCCGTTCTTGATGTATAATATTATGGTTAAAAATAATTTATTGAAAGTGTTTGATGAACAATTCTAGTCACCAATGTTTTTTAAATAATAATATACATTAAAAATACTAAAGCACCAAAATATTACCTATTATAAAATTATCTTAGAAATAAAATAGATTTAGGCACTTGCCAACAAAAAAGTATTTTTAATTTATGTAAGTACTTTTATTTTTTAACAAGATAATATTTACATAATATGTATAAGCTAACATACTTAAAAGAATAATATGTACACGATAGAAAACAAATCAAGGGTAAAGAATCATAGGGTATCAAAAAAATCGTCCGACTCACTGTCAGCGGTAAAAGTGCCCAAAAGGCTGGCAGCATTGCCACGTTTTATGGCGATACTCATTATTTAGCCAAAAATTAGGCCAGACCTCTGGGACTACCGGACCTAAACGCAATACACGCAAGTTTTATAATGCCTAAAAGTATTATTATGATCGACTATAGTAAACCTAATCAGAGAAATATATGATATTCTTCAGGTTATACGCTAGTTAGATAGTGTATCGAAAACATTATACAACTAATTTGAAACGCTAGAAAAAAATCATGAAGATACCTCTATAAACTTTCTTTTCACAATAATAAACATACTAATATACATTAAATCATTCTGATTTGTCAGATTATTCTACAAGCAACATACTAAAGTACTAGTGTTTTAATTGTTTTATTTGTTGAAACAATATATTTTTTGTAAATAGATAATTGCTTCATATTTTGCAATAAATTACCAGCGTTGTCATCGCGCTTCTCTTTCTTTTCTATATGCAGTCCGACAGTGACCGCGCTTTAGGTCTTCTAATCCCCTTAACAATTATTTTCCATGAGTTTACATAGATACTGAACATCACTACTATCACAAAAATAAAGACTTGCAGACTCCTCTAACAAACAGCCTTTTAAAAAGTATGACCGTAGTCATAGCTACCGGCTTCAGACCTGGTTTTATTATTTCAGAGTTTCAGACATTTAAACGCTACCGTCCGTCCATTCCCGGATATTTGCTTTTACGACACCCGAAGGTAAAAGCACATGAAAATTTACCGAACTACTTACTGCATAAATGGTTGGTAAAGCCTGCAGTTTTTTTTTTTTTTCGACATTAGACCCCATAATTCAAAACAAGGGTTTTTCTTTAGATCAGGTAAAATTAAACCACCAAGCCAGTGGGGTAATTACGCAATACACTATCAGTAGCAATGTGTTTTATTTTGACAGTTCAACAACATTCATTGTGTTATTTACGATGCTGAGCAGACAATTTTTTCGAACATATGAAGCAATGGATTATCAATATCTTTCAAATTGAAATCGATAGTGTATTGCGCAATTAGGGTGCTGATAAATTAGACAAACTGTGTTACTAAAGCAACGTAGAGCACTGCCTGAAATTTCGTATCGAGTATCCGAAACTAAAGGGATTCGGGGGAAATGCAAAATCCCGACCATTTACTAAACAGAACCGTCTAGGCTGTTGGACCCCTACTAGTAGCTCAAATAGATTTGAATTTTGGATTCTAGATGTTTCTAACAGATTGAATTTTGTGGTCTTGGAATATGAACTGTTTTTGTTTGACGTCTTATAAATCGATGAACGCCGGCTGCACGCACGAAAAAGCATAACTCATTGTCATGTTCCGCCTGAGCCGAGCGTGCAAGGGAGAGCGCGGCACAAGCGATAGAGAGGCACGATCGGCCTAAGCGTTCGTATGAATCATCGTCCGTAAACCGACTTTACAGACCACCAATTTTTTTGTTACAATTATCTATTGATTGTGTCAAGGTGGACCGATGACGTTATGAAGGCCGCAGGAAGGCTATGTCCAGCAGATAACATTGTGATTTCAGGCCATTATTTCTAACAGGTGTCTATATCATTTTGTTTCATTATTCGCTTGAACTCTGCAAAGTCTCAGGTTCAATTTCACCAATGCCCATGAAACTAAACGCAATCAGCACATCCATACCGCGTTCAAGTGCCGTCAGTGAATTACTTATTCGTAGTATTAACCAATAAAATTCACAAGATGATCGCCAAGCTGTTGGTCGACTTTAGGTACATGTGACCAGAGGGCTGGCCTATTTTTTGGCCAAATATCAGCATTGCCATACAACATGGCAATGCTGCCAACCTTTTGGGTACGTTTCCTGTTGACAGCGATGCGGACGAATTTTTTGATGCCCTTTGATTATTTCCCCTCTTTTTTATATTTGTACATATTATTATTTTAAGACTGTTAGCTTTTTAAATTATGTAAATATAACTTATTAAATATCAAGATGATAAAACAATATTATACTTATTAAAACATGTTGAGATTTTTGCACGGGGTTTTGATACGCGAAAAGCTCACGCAACGAATGTTTGCAAAACAAATTCATGAGGCGAATGCTCGTGGCTCGTGGTATCCGTTCTAAACAAGAATTCATTTAGCGCCAGCGCTTATCCAAATAAAATCTCATCAGCCATTGCAACCACAAACCCTTAGTATCGTCCTGCCCGGTCCACAACACCACACACAGGCCACTTTTGTGTTCTTTGTTCCCCATTCAATATTCTGTTTATTCCGTTTTTGTAACGAACACATTCATAAATTGACCATTGGTTCAGAGCTCAGAAACATGGGATATGCCAAAGGAGAATATTGCATACCGAGTTGAAGGGTACTTTGGTGGATTTTTTAAGTAACATGTTCAGTTTACGCTACAACTTCAAACATTTTTTATAACTTTTTCAATAGTCACCCTGAAATCAACTTAATCACCATTAAAATAAAGTTGATATTTGTTTAACTTGAAATAATATTAATTTGAAACAGGTTTGAATAGACTTTATGTATGGATATTTCGATATTTTTATGACCCCTCATCAGTTTTGCATTACGTTTTCGTTATAATTGCGACTCTTTTTATCATTGATTATAAAAAAAAATAAGCTTCATTTTAGTACCTAAAACGCTTAACGAACAAGAAATTTTGTTAAAGATAATCAGCCGACGCATTCCTATCACTCACGCTGTAAACACTAGAAGTATTTTTGCAAATCAGAAAACTCGTTAAAAAGCAATGTTCCACAAGCCTTAAGTATTTCAAAGCAAGACAAACTTCATAAAGCGAAATATGTGAGAGCGTCATCGCTCAGACAACTCAGGAGTTTCAGAGGGAATTTAAGAGATTCTTCACAAGAACAGCTCGAGGTCGCACGTCTCGGAACTTTAGACTACGGTATTTCAAAAGGTGTTTGTCGTGGACTTGGATTTTGAAGCATGTGTTAATAGCTGGATGCAGCTTTAGCTTTTAATGGTGGGTGGAATATTTTACGGGGCAGACGTGGGTGTATACAAGGTGCTATTGAATTAACGCAAAACCTCTTAAGGGGGTCATTGTCTTCCTATACGAGTAGCAATAAATACTTTTTCTTTCTTTCTTTCTTGTACTCATCATTATGAACAACTTTTACTATGGGAACAAATCTGAAATCGCGAAAAAAAATCAACTGTTTCCTACATTTATGTTCGCATAACTCGTCAAATGCCTTTCTCAAGCATTGGACTATCAAATTACAAAAATATTTTTTCAACTCTTCAGCTTTACTTATAAATGATAAATGATTTTATTTCTGTAAGAAGGTTTGTACAAAAACTTTTACACTACAATCATATTTTTAATTAAAAACTAGTTGAAGTCGGACTATTATTATTATAGTAGGTATAATATAGATAGGTATTAGAGGATATTATTATACTTTGGTCTCACGCACGATTTCAAATCACGCCATAATCGAATATTTTTTTTAAAGAAAAGGGAACTTAGTGAAAAATGTATTTAAAAAATATTCTTGTCGCGCCGTGCCACGAATAAGTGTGAAACCTCTTTATACCTAACGCCTAAAGCTGTTCCAACAGCGTAAATGGAAAAAGTTTGATTGTGAGACATTTTTTTGTCAGTCCCCATGATTCGGACATTTTTATTTTAGTAATGTACTTTGTTGCGTATTGTGGTGTCGTCACATACATACTTCTTTATTAACTTCGTTTTGTTGGATATTTGTTCAGAGCAAGCATTTATTTTCTTCAGGTGTTAAAGAAAAGTTTCAAAACAGCATGAAAAATGTATACAACGTGCCGCTTAGGTGGAGACATTAATTTAACACACGAATACCGTTTCGCGTTTTTGTTCTATGAACATAATATCTTAATTTCATTAAGCGTTATTATTTATTTATAACTAGCTGCGCCCCGCGGTTTCACCCGCATAAGTGTCGATCCCGTGGGAATATCGGGATAAAAGTAGCCTATATTCTAATTCAGGGTGTCAGCTACCTCCATACAAAATTTTATCAAAATTGGTCCAGCCGTTTGAGTGTAAAGAAGTAACAAACATATAAACACACACACACACACACACACATACTCACAAACTTTCGCCTTTATAATATTAGTGTGATGTGATAATATCTAAGCCTTATCCGTGTGTTAAATTAATTTCGCCATTGTATATTCGTCGAATTTCGAGATTTTTTTCTGTACCAATAGATGGAGCTGACCAATCAACAGGTAAAACATTTAAAAAAATTACATCAACAACAAGGACTAAAATTCACCACCAATAATACCATAACAATATGTATGTATTACGTTATATAAAAACAAGCTAAGAATGTTATTCATCCATGTACCTGTGTATGTAATTGTGTTAACTGGAAAATTTAATATATTTCCATTACGTACATAATCAGCCTATAATGATCCCACAGCTGGGACACAGGCCTCCTCTCTGTGAAAGGGAGTGGGCCGTAATCCACCACGCGTACCCAGTGCGTGTTGGTGGATGTCACATGTCTTCGAATTTTTGTTTCTAGGACATGCCGGTTTCCTCACGATGTTTTCCTTCACCATTTTGAGAGCAGCGGTGATGAAATATACATGATTTAAACAAAGTAAAGCGACTGTCTGGGTTCGAACCTACGATCTACAACTTGTAAGTCGCGGCCAATACCACTGGGCCACCACTGCCCTCTTTATACATTTATGATTATGATTAAAAAAATCCCTAACTCCGCAGATATTCTTTGCATTGACACGCAATAAGTTACTCTTAAAAAAAAACTGAGCTAAAAATTACAAAATGTATGACAAAATGTTCGAATGACACTCAAAGGCTTTGACATGTATGTCCTTTGAACCAGTGGTACTAATTGGAACGTGCACGTGTCCAGTATCCAGTTGTTTGCTACGCAAATGTTTCGCACTTTCAATCGAAAATAAAAGGTTACGTGTTTTTGGGACTGACATGACATATAGATTTGAAAAAATCGTGTCCATATAATGTGTATGTCGCAGGCAACTGGTAAAATTAGTCGTTTAGTTAACCGCCTGACCTTTGGAAGTCGTGCTCGCCTCGCTTCACTCTCTTTGCTCGCACGCGGTTGATCACAGTTCTAACCTAACCTAACCCATTTGGTCGGGGTGCCCTGGCTTAGTTACTGCGACCGATTCGGCTCTCGCGTGATTGGTTACAGTTCCAACCTAAACTATAATATTGAATATCATTCAGGCCGTTAGTTGAACGACCGCCGTTTCTATCTATTAAATGCTCATCATGTCAACGCTAATTATTTTTAACTGACTTCAAAAAAGGAGGTTCTGTATTCGACCCGTATGTATGTATGTATGTATGTATGTATGTTTGTTTGTCCGCGATTTTCTCAAAAACTAATAAACCGATTTTGATAATTCTTTCACTAATGTGATCTACATACTTTCAGGGAGGTTTTAGTATATAATACATTATATAATTATTCTTATGTACGATGTTATATGCATAAATGTACTGCATCTCCGGCATTTCTATGCGAATTTTGATGATTCTTCTAGTCGGTGTCTTCAATTCCTCAATGCACTATTGTTATTTGAATTTGTGTGGAGTAGGTACAACTAAAAAGTGAAAAATAAAAACTTTTTTACAAAAAAAACAACCGACTTCAAAAAAAACTACAAAGTGATAAATAACTTTAATTTCGAAAGTCGGTGTCAAAAAACGAAAATGCGGAACCAACGACACCGACTTCCGAAATTAAAGTTGTTTATCACTTTGTAGTTTTTTTTGAAGTCGGTTGTTTTTTTTGTAAAAAAGTTTTTATAATATATATTGTTAAAAGAAAATAACATAAAAGGAATAATTTAATTTTTTTTAAATTACTTACATATTTTTTGGTTATTAATCTTCATCACCATTTTTTTTTAATCCCTAAAAACTAGATATACCTAATAACCGTGATTGTATCTAAAATACGGTATGCTAAGTCAGGATAATTAAATTAATTTAAAACACTCACCCAGAATTGCCTTCCCAGGCTTGCTTAACCAAAATTGAATTAAAATTTCAACCCGAAACAGTCAACAATAAGCCTAGTTATTTTTTCAGCCAACAAAGTAATATGCCCCGACATCCAAAAAGCAATCAAAACTTCATACAGGGTACTAAACCGCACGTTATGCCCCCATCAGTACTCCTTTGTTTGAGCACTAATTACATCCGCACTGATTGAGCAAACCTGTCCCTATTGTTGTAATTTGTTTAGGGCTGAAGAAATTAGCCCTTTGTGTCGTCTGTTTGTGTCTGGGGTGGTTATTGTAGCGTAACTTGGACGTTGGGCGATTGGATTGCAAGTTACCTCACTTTGGCATGCGTTTGAGTGCATACAGCGATGCACATAGAAGCAACAAGAATAATGTACCCAGGATTCTGTAGGTAATATCATGATTTAAAAGAGTCTCCTTGGAGTTTCTTGCCCGTTCTTCTCCATAGAGAACAACGTTTTGGTATAGGCAACTAACTTCAACTTTTTGACTAAACTGACCGACTCTTTAATGCGAAAGTAAGTTTGTTCGTTTGTTTGTTACCTTTTCACGCCTAAACCACTGAACTGATCATCCTGAAATTTTGCATATACGTTGTCAGATGTACAGAAACGGACATAGGGTACCTTTCATCCCGAAAAAAAGTGCTGTTCCTGAGGAAAACAACAATAACGTTATTATGATAATAGATGGCGCCACGTGTACAAAGTCGCGGGTAACACCTAGTGGTTTAATAATCCCGCTTTCACCAAAAATCACACACATGCGTTCAGCGCTAAACATAATTATTTAAAACATAATTCTGTCTTAGTCATCTTTAATCCAGGGGCTTGTGGCTAAGTAATAACAGCCGCACGGGTTGATCAATCAGGTTAAGCTACGCTTGCCGCGGTTGGTCCGTGGATGGGTGACCATCTTTACATACCAAGATCCCCGGAAAGCACGTTAAGCCGTTGGTCCCGGGTGTCATTTGAGTTTACTATGTAATTTATTTGGCGGCTAAACTACGACAGATATGGATTTTCATACAACTCTTGCCGGCCGCTGCTCGCATGTATTTGGCCAGTACAGCAATTTCGATTTATCTCGAAGAAGGTTGTCAAAATAATGCTCAAATTTCCAAGCATGTTTGAGAAAATAATATTAGTAGGATTTCCTCCGCAATATATTATGTTCAAGTACCTACATTCGTCGATCGGTAATAGATTCAGTCACGTGAAAATGGTTCCAATCCGTTCATTAGCAGGATACAGAACTCCGTTAGAATTCTAGCTTAGACCATCGCAAGTAGGATAAGTGAACTATTACTTATCCTTACTTATAACAATAATTATGTTGCGCATTTCATTCATTCATTCGTTCAATAAGGTTACGTATATTTTCTTACTAGCTGACCCGGCGAACTTCGTACCGCCTCAGAATTAAATAATGTGACAATGTACAATAGACATAATAATCTTTATTGTTGTTTGCCTCGGGAACAACACTTTTTTTTGGGATGAAAGGTATCCGTTTCTGTACACGTGACAACGTACATGCAATCAAGATGATCGGTTCAGTGGTTTAGGCGTGAAAAGGTAACAAACTTACTTTCGTATTTATAATATTAGTTAGGATTAGGATTGTCTGATTGAGAATCTAAATTTTCTCTTTTATCGTCTATTTAAATGATGGATATTTTTCGGTCGTATTTACATAACTTTATAAGAAGAAAACTGAATCCGACCTAGATCTCAATCGAGTCCTGTTTGACACATTCCAAGATATCTTTCGCACAAAGCACTGGGATCTCACAAAGGGACATGCAGATTAGTGAGCATTGAAAATGTACCAGAGGAATAGATGGCTCACTTGCAACACATGTAGCTCTTATACCTCAAGCCCTAGAGGCGAAATTTGAATGGCAAATGACACAAAGGGGAGGTGTAGATTGTACGTGTGTTTAGAATATGATTGAAATCGTAGAAACACAGTGCTGGAGGAATCAATCGGAATGTTTCAAAGCGGTCGATGGTCCTCAAACGGAGATGTTTGAAATTTAGGACATGCAAGTAGCCTTGTGTGTTGGATTTCAGTAATTTTCATCGTCTGCCAACCCAACTATGTTGGGGTCCACCAACAGTATTTTACATGGTGCGACTGGCTATCTGACCTCCACAACCCAGTTACTGGGTAATACGAAACCCCTTGGTAAGACTGGTTGCCAGACTTTCGAGCTTCTGACGACCCGTAGCGACTGTCAAAGATCCACAAATGACTGCCAGAAGTGCTTTCGTGTGTCTTGGTATGTAAATATGGTCACCCATCCACGGACCAACCGCGGCAAGCGTAGCTTAACCTGATGGATCGACCCGTGCGGCTGTTATTACTTAGCCATTTCAGTCAATAATACCATTACTGGACATACAAAGGAGCACTGTGGTTACAGAGATATCTTAGGATTCTACGAATCCATTAAGATACATGGATAGATAGAAACGTCTTTGTTCATGTCAAATTCAACGGTGACGTCATTCTGGAACTTGATGTAGATATTTCCCTTAAGGGGACTACAGGACCTAAACGCAAAAAATGCAAGTTCTATAATGCCTAAAAGTATTAAGATCGACTATAGTAAACAAATCAGAAAAATATATGATATTGTTCAGGATTTATATGCTAGGTAGATAGTGTGTTTTGTGTGTATGTTTTAATAAATTTTTTATTTATTAATAGAAAACAAACAGCTCATTTATCAAATTAAATTTCAGTCGACAACATCCATCGGTTTCTTACTAAACTTCAACTATATCCGACGATCCTGCATACTTATCTCTTTTGTTCACTGTACCTACTGCGCTTTGGAATGGACAACTAGCTTCATATTTCTGACCATCCCTTGATAGTTCAAAAGTGCTTGTAATTGGTTTGTTTGAAATAAATGGTTTGGGTTTGACATTATTTATGTTTAAATATGTGTTGTCACAAAATACACAACCGTTTAACAAACCCATCTTCAACATCCATTAACATTATAATAATGTTTACCTACCTATTTTATACCTCCGTCAACCCTAAAACGCCATAAACAAAATACACATAGAAAAGGGAATTAAAACAAAACCCTACGTTTTATTTCAAAGAACAAAATAATGTGCAGTCATTAAGGAGCGAACGTAGGGAACCCACCAAGAATTCTCATTACGTGGTCACCCTATGGGTCCTGCGACCTTTGGGACACGGCAAAGGGTTGAGGATAGGTGCAATTAAACTCGTATGCCAGCATTTAGAAAAATAAATAGAGGGAACACAATAATTGTTACGAAATACGATTCGAAATGGAACCTAAAAAATAAAACAAGAAAACACGAGTAGGTATTTTTTTTTTGTTGTAAAAAAGCTTTTATTACTCACCTTTTAGTTGCTATAGCACTTATTGCAATAAAACAACAGTGATAGGAAGTTTTTATGTAACATCATCAACATGCACCATGTGGTTTAAATACGTATTTATTGAAGCTAACTCAAGAACTACCCAAGCACAGTAAAAAAAATTATATATGGAACCACCGTCCAATCTCCCTCTACGAAATGAAGAGAAAGAAGTTTCAAAATCGGTACAAAATTTATGAAAATATCCATACTAATATTTGCTTTGTTATCCATACTAATATTATAAATGCGAAAGTGTGTCTGTCGGCACTCCCGGAGTGCCACTTTTTTTTTTGTTTCTCCAACCCACCCCATCGCATCGGATCGCCTGCCCGCGCTAACACTTCGTTATCACTTAGCGTTTTTCTGACTTTTTTCTTTTTGCTGGGCTCCTAAGGGCCCTAGCTTGATGTTATCGCCTTCTTCAAGAATTGGGCTATCAAATGCAACAATATTTTTTTTAATCCGACTGGTAGTTCCAGAGATCAGCGCGTTCAAACAAAAAAACTCTTTAGATATTATAGTGTAGTATGTAGATTAGTATAGATGATAAACAAAGTAAGAACAAATTAATCAATTTGTTGGTAACGCGAACATTGTAAAGCTATTAGACCCTCCTTGGAACATGTACAGTAAATATACCAATATTAATGGACAAGATGGAGCTGTGAAAGTTGTTCCGAACTTTGTGCTCAATGTTCTCTGGGAACACTGTGTGCAAGATATCAAACGTAATGCTCGATGGTGTCTTAATAAGTTTGGGTGTGGATGCCTGTCACACTGTACTGGCGAATACCACTTTACGTTCACACGCTCTTTTAGAGCGAGGTCACACGATGCGTTAACGGTGCGGTGCGGCGCCGCCGCCGGAGCGGTGCCGCAGCGTCATCCTACGTACAAATCACTATGCCATGTCACACGATGCGTTGGGTCGCCCGCCGCGCGCCTTGCGGCGTACCGTAGCTCGAATAGGCGCGCCGTGCGGCGTCGCACCGTAGGCACGCCGCGCTTGTAACCCGCGAGACGAGGCGGGGAGGGTTGATGTGCGCCGGCGTATTTTTCAAACTTTTATGAAAAGCATGCATTATCTTATTAGTATTTTCTTGGATTGAACAACTTGCAAGCCGTAGTTCTGTCTTGATACACTGCTCAAATGGCTTATTAAAATCTTCGTTTGAACATGTACATAATCAGCCAAAAATGTTTCCATTGCTGGGACACAGGCCTCCTCTCTGTGAGAGAGAGTGGACTATAATCCACCATGCGGGCCCAGTGCGGGTTAGTAGATTGTTTCCTCATGATGTTTTTCTTCACCGTTTTTAGAGCAGTGGTGTTATTGTTACTGTTAGCCTTCATCATCCCACTGCTGGGCAAAGATGACTTCCAGTTCTTTCGATCCAGGGCTAAAGTGGACCACTGGTCGTTTGTTTTGTCCAGATCGTCCCGCCATCTTCTACGGGGTCTGCCGCGACGCCTTGTACCTGTGTCAGGGCTCCACGTGGTAGTTATTTTGGGCCACAGCTTATTGGGCATACGGCAGACGTGGCCAGCCCAGTCCCACTTCAGCTTAGCGGCTTTTTGAGCAACCTCAGTAATCTGGAACACAGTGTGGTGTTGCGAACATGGTCTGTCAATTTGACGCCTAGAATACTGCACTCCATTGCACGTTGGCAATTATTTACACAAAGTAAAGCGCCTGTCTTGGTTCGAACCGACCTACAACTCGTAAATCCGAGCCGTTACCGCTAAGCCACCACTGCTGTCTTTGAACATCTCTTCCACTATATTACACGACGGTGTAACACAACTCCTCTATGATGCGAACTTGTCCCTTTTCATTATAGTACTAGTTCGGTTTACAGGGCAATATGAATAAAACATAGGAAGGGTTAACAGCAATTATTAACGAGTTGTTTACAGGGAGGGTCCAGCGAGGGTCCGTCAATGGCTACTCTCTATGGCAGAGGCTATTTATAGTCTGGAATGGCTTAGCAAGGAATAGAAAATTATGTTTTGAACAGAAATTGTTGGGTAGTGTGTATGAGATTAGTGTTCAGATTTGAGCGCCTTTAGCGGCTTATTAGTCGATTCGCATGAATCAACTCACCCGAAACGGGCGAATCGTCACTTTTATATAATATTATTTTCGCACGAATTGGCACATTTTGAATTTTATGCAATGAAGTTAAGGAAAAATTACATCTGTATCTGCCTAGCCTTTTCCCACCTTTATTGGGGTCGGCTTCCAGTCTAACCGGATGCAGCTGAATACCAGTATTTTACATGGAGAGGCTGCCTATCTGACCTCCACAACCCAGTTATTGGGTAATACGATACCCCTTAGTAATACTAGTTATCAGACTTTCGGGCTACTGATGACCCGTAACGACTGTCAAAGATCCACAAATGACAGCCGGGACCAACGGCTTAACGCGCTTTCCGAAGCACGGAGGGGTCTTGGTATGTGAAAATGGTCACCCATCAACAGACAAACCGCGGCAAGCGTAGCTTTACTTGATCGATCGACCCGTGCGGCTGTTATTACATAACCCTTAGGGGCTTGTCCCTAAAGTACATATTTTACAATATTTTAACTCTTATCATTTCTGTGCGGTAGTGTCCTTTTTTCTATACTATAATAATATATTATTTTTTAAAGTGATGATTCGCCCGTTTCTGGCGAGTAAATTCGTGCGAATCGACTAATAAGCCCCTTTAGCTTGGTTGTGCAGGTTCTGTGATATGACGTTGTAATGCCATTATGACGTTATTGCGAAAAAGAGACGGAGCTATACATGACCGATAGCACCATCCCTTTTTCAGACTGGAATTATGATGTCATTAATACTTCATAATACAACCCCAGGTCCTTAAAAATCGAAGTTTTTTTTTACGGTTAATTATCCTTATAACTACACCAAACAATCATTTTCTTCTACATGTCTTTGTTTTTTAGGTCTATGTGTTTTTCCGGTTGATGGCAATAGGCTCGCCCCCTATTACATGGGACTTAAACATAGCTGGCGAAATGTGGGTGTACTATAGGCAATTAGGCACACCTCTGCCTTACTCTTCGTTAATTAAAGGCGTGATGTTATGTTATGTTTATCATCATTCTCCTGCCCTTATCCCAATATATTTGTGGTCGGCGCAACATGTCTTTTTCTTCCATACTTCTCTATTAGACGTCATCTCGGTAGTCACCCCCTTTCTAACCAAAACCCCAAAACAGCATGAAAAGAAAAACGAACTAACAACACTTGCTTACAAACAAAACTATACACAAGACCCAAGTAAGCAAGTATAAGAAATTAAATGGCAAAGTTTCCTACGTCCAAAGTTGTTTGGCGTAGTTGCCGTTTGTGACCACGGTATAACGGTCCATTAACAACTTTCTTCTAACAACACCCTAATTTATTTATTATAATTTCTTCGATTCACACAATTGGTTATTCTAGCTGTGTACTGGAGTCGGTTTTAGGTTTGAGCAAAATAAATAGCTGTTGGAAAAAAAAGTAATTAAAAAAACTAAAAAACCCGACTGCGATAAAAAAAAATTAAGTTAAAAAAAAATTGTAAACCTAAAAACAAGTCCATTTTAAATTATATAAAAGTTGGAAGCAGGCGGGACCCATTTGAGTTTGAAAATATAAAAATGGATGATGATGAGGGGTCCGTGGCTAAATAATAACAGCCGCACAGGTCGATCGATCAGGTTAAGTTACGCTTGCCGCGTTTGGTCTGTGGATGGGTGACCATCTTTACATACCAAGACCCCTCCGTGCACAATCTCTTCCATAATTTTGTACCAAAAAAAATCGGCCAAGTGCGAGTCGGACTCGCACACGAAGGGTTCCGTAGAGCAAGGCAAAAAACGCCGAAAAAACACGTTTCTTGTATAGAGAGACCCCCTTTTATTTTTATTAACTTTATTTTATTTTCTTTATTTGTTATTTTAGCGGCAATAGAAATACACACACTGAAAATTTCAACTGTCTACCTAATACGATTCATAAGATACAACTCGCTGACAGTCAGATGGACTGACGGGCGGAATGGCGGAGGCTTAATAATAAAGGTTCCGTTGGCACCCTTTTTGTACGGAACCCAAAAAAATATTACTCATTGCGTGACTAGTTAGTTGGAAGCGAAACATTAATACAGTACTACGTAACACAAATTGTAGACAATCAAATGAAGTTTTGGCGGTTTTGTATAAGACATCTTTCTCACGCTGATCGAACTTAAAGATTGATGAATAAAAAAACATTTTACAACTTCTCCTTATCGGTATGAAACTTTACTACCTCTGAGTTTGTTTCGGCCTTTCGTCAGATAGAAAACGCCAACCAGCACCCAAATTGCGTAACGCACTATCAACCGGAATCTGAATCATTTTGAAGCTAATCCATTGCTTCATAAGTTAAGTCTGCTCAACACGTAAATAACGCAATGAATGTTGTTGAACTGTCAAAATGAAACCGATTCCGATTGATAATGTGTTACGCAATTGCCCCTCTGGTCTAGTTTTTTTTTTTTAATATGATTGACGTGTTTGTACCAAAGACTATATTTCTCTATGGTTTGTACAAACCTACTTACAGAAATAAATCATTTGTCAGTTACGTAAAGATTACAATGCTTGAAAAGGAGTCAGGTTTACACCTACTAATTAAACTGGTTTGTTTATAAATAAGAATCCTCACCGTCATTAATCCATTTGCTAATTACGGTAGAAGACGCTCTCTTATTACAACAACACCCAGGGGAGAAAGGGGACCCTTTAACCAGGGGGACAGACGTCAAAGACCCTGGCTTATCACCTGCATGCAATATACACAGCCTCCCCTCTTGATTCTCTCAACTTATTATCCAATGTAATCCATTTCGCTGACTTAATTCCCGCTACATGTGTTGAATGATAATGTTTTGGATGTCGTAAAGGGGAGAATTTTCGAGTTTATTGGAGCTCATAAAAATATGATTTGTTTACCCATATAAAAATTTGTACTTTTGCATAATCATGCATAATCAGCCTATAATGTTCCCACTGCTGGGACACCAAGCCTCCTCTCACAGAGAGGGCGTGGTCCGTAATCCACCACGCGGGTACAGTGCGGGTTGATAGGTGTCGCATGTCTTCGAATTTTTGGTTTTTGGACATGTCAGTAACCCACGACCTACAACTCTTAAATCGCAGCCGTTGCCACTGGGCCACCACTGCTCTCAATGTAATACCAATGCTTAAACCAAAAATGATGGTCGATAATTAATTTCCTTACCTATCTGGTAAGCTTGTTTATTAATTTGCTTACCAGATAAGTCACAAGAGTGCCAAAACTAAATTTTCTTAATCGCCCAAATCTGTTATTTCAGGGGTCTCCAGTTAATTCGTTGTGAAGGGATTTCAAATTGTGTCGTTTCCAAATGATTTGATGTGCTAAACTTTGCACAGATAATTTGGTTGTGGTGGCATTAATAAAATTATGTTGTCCAATTTGTTGAAATCTTCTTGTGGTTTTGACGAGAGGATTTGTGTTTTGGGAGTTCGAAAATTCTGGTTTTTGTTTTAAGTACTTATTTGAACTTCTTGTTTTTATAACTGTTAATAGTAAATAGAATTTAATGGTCTTTTAATAGGTACTCTTACGTACAGATATACAGGATTTAATACTTACATACTAGCCTATTTGAGATGAGGCAATTTTGGGATTTTAATTTTTGGCTTATTAGTCGATTTGCATGAATTTACTCACACGAAACGGGTGAATCGTCACTTTTAAATAATATTTATTTTTAGGCGTCTCTCATGATGTGAATTATTACAAAAAAGGACACTATAATAGTGCACAGAAGTGATATTTTCGTATTGTGTCGAGTTAAATACTCCTACATTTCGCTATTTTTCTTTTAGTCATGTAGTAGGGCCCTATCACCATCAACCGGGCACAAATCTAGAATCTGGGCTGCTACTAAAAAGAATCAGTATCCCACAGTATCCACTTTAGAATCGAGCCCAGGACCTCACGCGTAGCAGTAACGTTTGTGAACACTAAGCCAACGAGCAACTATAATAGCTTTATCACAATAAAAAACATGGTACACACACACATTTTTTTCACAACAGATCAATTTCAGAACGACGAGTCACCTTCACAATCTAAATCCGCACACTCGCGTCAAACACAAAGATATTTAACTCGAAAATGTAAAAGATTTCTTTATTTACGACAGTATACGTCTCGACTCCGCGACCCGGCTGATTTATCGGCTTAACGCAACGTATTTCGCACAAAACAGACCTTATAAATCATAGCACAGATGGTTCAAATGTAACGCGGGTTTTTGGACAAATCTATTTTTTGTCTGGTTTTGGTATTAAAGGGAGGATAAGTTGGAAGGAAGTCGGTTTTTCAGGATTGAATAAAGTATTTGTATAATATATAATATACATAATTTTATTGATATATAAGGTCCCATTAAAATAGATGGACAATCTTTTACAAATCATTCAGACCACCAAAATAAGGACGATAGTAAAAAAATATATAGGAAAAACGTATTAGATACTTACAAGAAAAAAAATCAGCTAACGAAAATACACTAATGTGCCGGAAATTTATTATTTTAGGTCAAAATAAAGTCACGTTAATCAGTGTTTTTTTGGCTTGGATATCTTTGGTTAGACGTACTGAGCGCTGTGTTATTTAATTTTGTCCATCTATTTTAATGGGACCCTGTATTTTTATTTCAATTGAACTTAATTATTATAAATTTATATCTCATCTACACTATGTCGAAGAGTGTGTTTGTTCGTTTGAACGCGCTAATATGTATGAAATACCGGCCGTATTAGAAAAAAAATATTTTTGCATTTGATAGCCTCAAGGAAGGTTATACAGGTTGTGTCGTAAATAGTGGTCCACCGTTAAGGATTCGACATACCAGATAATTTACTATAACATATTACAATAATAACCATTTTTACCCAAGGGTTCAGACAATATTTTTTTTTGTTTTTTATTTACGAAATTTCAACCTTTTGTTACAAATTTGGTTGTAGTTTCAACTCATTTTGATTTCTGTTAATTACTGTTGAATACTAGAGCTATCGTGTAAAATTATATTTTTTTTATGTAACAGAGCTTTTGAAGAAAAAGTTAGCTCTTCTCTATTTTAACCCAAATTTTTAGCATAATCGTGCAAACTGAAGAGCGATTTTGTAAAAAAAAATGTACTACTAAAATGGTTAAAATTATAATATGTTATAGTAAATTATTTGGTATATCGAATCCTTAACGGTGGACCACTATTTACGACACACCCTGTATAATTACATTTTGTTGCTGAATTCACATTAAAAAAAAATAGGAGCAGACTGGAGGACGTGTCTACCTATCCAACTGATCTATACAAATAAATAAAATTGGAGTATCTGTTTGTAATATTAAAATAACCGCTTTTTACTAAATGCATGTGGATGTATACCTACACGGTACATATACCAAAATATCATTTTTTACCATTTTTGTCTGTCTGTCTGTTTGTTCCGGCTAATCTCTGAAACGTCTGGACCGAAATTGACGGCAGTTTCACTGGCAGATAGCTGATGTAATAAGGAGTAACTTAGGTAACTTTTATTTTAGATAACTTAGGTAACTTTTATTTTAGAAAAAGAATTAGGGTTCCGCGCAAAAAAAATTAAACTTTTTCCGTCATGCCCGCGAACAAAGTCGCGGGCACAGCTAGTACATTATAAGATACCTACAATAATCTGTCAGGAGTTACCCTGTCATCATCTAGGCAGATGATGATGCTGACCTCAACATATTGAGGTCAGCTTCCAGTCAAATCGGATGCAGCTGAATACCAGTATTTTACATGGAGCGACTTCTTATCTGATTTCCACAACTCAGTTACTGGGTAATACGACACCGCTTGGTAAGACTGGTGGACTGGTGGACTTTCAGGGTTCTGACGACCCGTAATGACTGTCAAAGATTCACGAATGACAGCCGGGATTAACGCCTTGTCGTGCTTTCCGAGACACGGAAGGGTCTTGTATGTTAAAATGGTCACCCATCAACGGACCAGCCGCGGCAACGATCCGTGTGATTGTTGTTACTCACCTTGTATTACACCAAAAATTATATTTTATCTTTTTTTATCTTTAAATCGACTGGGTGATCTGTAATTACAAGTATTCCTTACAGTGTGAAACCCTTGCAACATTTAAGCACCCCTATAGTCTAGGCGAAAATCCATAGAATACGAGAAAACCCAAGATTTCTGCGTTTCTGAAAAGTTCCCAAAATTCGTCATTAAATGTTATTAGTTTCTAAGCTCTCAAATTGAATGGCCGTCAAGGCGATTTTAATTGGTAGTGAATAAGTTAGCAAAGCTTTCATCGTAAACAAGTGTTCTAAAACATCAAACAGCTAAAAGAGATACAACAAGAACCTAATTAACGATTTTCAAAACCATCTACAGTCTATTCAAAGCCTTATGGGTTGATGTTATTTCCACTTAAGGCGACTACATGACCTAAAGCGCGGTCACTGTCGGACTGCATAGAAAAGAAAGAGAAGCGCGATGACACAACGGTGGTAATTTATTGCAAATATGAAGCAATTATCTATTTACAAAAACTATTTAATAATAAATAATCCATCATTGAATGCAGTTTGGCATTACACATTTAATGGTATATATTTTTAATTGTAATTAAAATTGTTAATGAAGGGATAAACTGCTTTTAAAGAAAATTAAGAGGTGTATTTGAACATTATTTTGATGCATTAATGTATATTTATTTATGATTTCGGTTCCATCACTGTATTAAAGTAAGACTTGAAAATATCATAATTTTTTCTTTGGTCAAAAGTATTTACGGTTTAAGAGATACACTGCTTTAAAAAACCAACTTTTTGACCGTTTTCGGGAACCTCCGCCTTAAACGAGTGTCAACTTAATGTCAGTGTAAATTTAGTTTATTTCAGAATGATTAGTATTATTGAAAAAGTCATAAACATGATTGAAGTTGTGGCGCAAACAAAACTTTATGTGTGGGTGTTAAAATTGTTTTTCCAAAAACACATATTTGTTTGCAAGTTTGCTAACTAAATTGCAAACGCCGTATACCTACATAAAATTGTATTACTAGTTCCATAATACTCAAATCTTACACCCCATCACTCATATACTCAATTTAACGCTACCCAAATCCCATAACGCCAGGAATGCTATATGGGGGCGGCAGAGGGCGGTCAGAAAAATGAACCGAGTTGTGACGTCACACTCATTTATCATCCACCAGGGTAAAT
Source organism: Hydraecia micacea (assembly GCA_914767645.1). NCBI lineage: Eukaryota > Metazoa > Arthropoda > Insecta > Lepidoptera > Noctuidae > Hydraecia > Hydraecia micacea. The sequence continues at coordinate 3,044,492 of OU611793.1, read as the reverse complement.
ACAGGGTGACTTTGGGGAATTGAACTTATATTTTTATAGAAATGAGTTTTTATGGGTAGTTCATGCGAGGACGATGATGTTTATGATGAAAAGGCAGCAGATGGAGGTTTTAAACCAAGAGCATTGATTGAATGGTGAGATGATGATGTAGGGTAAAAACCCTACACTCCGGGCTGCTACTGAGAAATGGACATGGAAAAATCCAATAACACTTTTCCCGACTTGGGAATCGAACCCGCGACCTCAGCAGTAGCTCTGGCAACCACAACACCAACGAGGCAGTGATAATGTTAAGTATAAAAATGTTAATGTTTAATAGAGATGATACTAGCATGAAACAAAATTTCGTAGACCACCAACTCTCACTAGGTCCGTGTGGTGGATTATGGCCCACTCCCTCTCACAGAGAGGAGGCATGTGTCCCAGCAGTGGTAACTTTATAGGCTGATTAAACAACTCTATTCTCGGCAACACTCGATCGTTGCTCCACCTAGCCTGAAGGCGGCCTTCACTACTTTTATTTAATACTTACCTACTTACTTAAATGATACACGGTAGAGTAAACAAAAATTGTATCGACTAAAATAAACATAATAAAATAAAGTGTTAACTTGTTAATCTCTTCACTAGAAGTAGTGATGTCGGTAGCGATAATCGATAAGTCGCAATAGAGACCCGACTTATGATTGGTTCAATTTAGGAGCGAATGGCGTCTTATTAATTTGATACATATTATTATAATTTCGTTCATTTGTCTATTTACATATTAAATTATATTTTTAAATATTTCTTGAAATATAAAAAATAAGTATAAAAAACATTAAATAATATAAAAAAATAGTAGTCCGCCAGTGTCGGGAACAGGATCCATGCTACCTGTGGTTAGGGCTCCAGAGACAGGAACCTCCTCACAATGCGAGCCGTATCGAGGAGTACTGCCTTCTGAATCAGGCTCTTGATCCAACCGCCTAACGAAAGCCTTTTGCTGCATTATAATTATTATTTTGCTGTATTAGACTTTCCACGGGTGAAGAGCAATGCCGATCATTCAAACATTTGAACTCAAAATGTAAAATCTTCCTGTCACCTATGGTTCACTGTATTATATTACTCTATTTATTATCTACTCATTGTATTCGACATTATTCCTTAAATGTACAGTGTAAGTTAACTAAAAAAATAATAATTGTCTCATTCATATTTGCCTTTGACTTTACTAAAGACAGACTGAGGGTATGTCATGCTAATTCAAATGTCTTGCAGATGGTGGAGTATGTGTTTGATTATTTATCTGCATTCAAAATGGTTAACAATATTTTTGATGAAGTTACTTGTCCGTTCTTCTCCATAGGAACCTACTAGTCCTACTAACCATTGGAATGAGTAACTAAATCTTTCTGACTGTCCTACCCCTTGACAGCCCAAAAGTGCCTGTAATTGGTTTAACTGAAATAAATGCTTTCAGTTTTGAGTTTTTGACCTACTATTTTTGATTGCACTTAGACCACACTCCAAGACACACATACTGATTCGCAGAACTTAAGCCCACACGGGCCGCTCGACGTAAGTCCCGTATAGACCTCCATAAGTTCAAATCTGAGAAGACATGAAACGCAATGCGCTTTATCAAAATTATTGGAACATTTTATTGATTCTAAAGGTAATGATTTTCATTTCATCACAGAAGGAGAATGATTCAAGGTCTTCGTCACAAATGGCTAAGGGTCTAAACAGACGGACTGCATTTCAGCTGCAACATCGCAGTTTGGATGCAGTTGAATACCTAGGTTTCGAAGCAGTTAAGTCAACTGCATCTAAACAGCGATGTTGCAGCTGAAATGCAGTCCGTCTGTTTAGGCCCTGAATAAGAAATTGGGTTCTATGTTACAGGGAAGGCGCAGTAATGACAGGCGGAGCAAGGCGGTGACCGACTAGCGTTCAAGTTCTGGAAGACGAAGTGTCGGTCGTTCGGCGGCGAGATTGACGGACGATATTGTTACCATCTCGTGTGGAACCTGAATGAGGCTGGCACAGGAGCATGGGGATTGACACCAGAAAACAGAGGCCTCAAAATCAGAAAAATCTAAATATTTTATTTCACATAAACCGACATGGGCACCTATGAAACGTCAGAAGCTAGGTGCACGGTTCCAATTGATCGTTCACGTTGAACTCCACGGTTACTCTTTAAAAAATAATTGGCTTTTACAATGTTTTCAATTTACAGTAGGTATGGGAGGACAGCGCCTATTATCAGCAGTGGATGAAATCGAGCTGTAGATGTTGATGATGATGATGATGAAATAAATAGCTATGATGCGCCAAATCCCCCAAAACGGACAATAATACATTTATATCAAAAAGTGGTATCTCTGAATGATCTATAATAACGAAAAACTGAAACAATGCTAAAATATGTGTGTTTATATGTATAAAAAAGGTCTACTTACAAAAATAAACATTTTCATTTTGTTTCATTTCGTTTCAATAAAAAAAAGTTACGAAATGTAAAGAATTGGAACTCATTGTTTGTTTTTTATTTAACACTTTATTATTTCAAACATCGATATCTTCACATCACTAGTACAACGACTACGTACGAACTTAAGTGGGATATCGTAAAATTATAACTTTACAGCTACCTTTATGACAAGGGGGATAAGCGTCCATAATACAGCGGCCCACCGCTACGGATTTTGGTTCATAATACCAAATTATTGCTACCAACAATGTGCTACTGTGCTGGGACCAAGATATTTCTTTCTGAGAATATAGTCCTGTTTTTTTAAGTATTTTATCCTGCTTGTTGACTGTGTAGGTACATATACTTTAGTCCACGTAATAAATTTCTTGAATTCACTGATTCATTTACTCAGATGAAGACCTGTGGTGGCCAAGTGGTAACAGCCGCGACTTATGAGTTGAAGGACGCGGTTCAAACCTAGGCATGCGCTTTACTTTGTAAAAAATAATTTCATCATGACTGATCTCCAAACGGTACAAAAAACACCGTGAAGAAACCGGCATGTCTTAGTACCAAAAATTCGAAAACATGTGACGTCTACCAACCCGCACTGAAGAAGGAAGAAAGAAAGAAAAAGTATTTATTGCGACTCGTACAGGAAGATCACAAACTAAACTAAACACAGTAAAAAATAAAAAATCAAGTTAGGTATACAATAAAAAAAAAAAAAAAGAAAAATGGAACAGAAAATCCTATACGAGGCCAAAAGGCTCCTATCTCAGCATGATGCTGCGATATTTAAAAAATAAATGTCGCAGCGCTGGTATTCTGATAGGGCCTGCCGCTGTGATGTCACGGGCACTGGGCTCGCGGGGTAGATTTCAGCCCAGTGCCTCTCGAAGAGAGGAGCCCTGTGTCCCAGCAGTGGCAACATTATATGCTGATTATGCATTTACTCAGTGACACACAGCGTAAACCTTTGGGTTTAGAAGCATGAAATTTTGCTAACGGTTTTAAATAAAGAATGAAAGTTTTTATGGAAGTTCGCTATTTTTGCCAATGGAAGATCCCCTTCGCGCACGGGTTGTATTTTTACATTAAAATCCTCAATATTAAAATCATCCGGAAAAGAACCGGAGTTACAGACATAATAGCTTGCAGAATAAGCAAACTGAAGTGGCAGTGGGCTAGCCATGTTTGTCGAAGGACTGATGGCCGGTGGAGCAGACGAGTCCTGGAGTGGAGACCGCGTATTGGCAAGCGTAGTGTAGGACGCCCCCCAGCTAGATGAACAGATAACCTAAAGAAGGTAGCTGGGGTAGACTGGATGCGGAAGGCGGAGGACAGGGTGTTGTGGCGCAGTCTGGGAGAGGCCTATGTCCAGCAGTGGACTGTGATAGGCTGAGTTGATTGGTTGGTTGATTAAAATTATCCGTAAACGTTTCATAACACTGGTTTCCAAAGTCAATCTAATTGTCACGATGTATAAATTAGTTGCTATCAATTCTCACTCCCAGTAAGCCTTTGGTCAACTGGATTGTGATATTAAATATCAATTGTTTAAATTGGCCGACAGTAGCATTATCAGTGGTATTCCTCGAATTGTTGAGGTAACTTCCATTTATTAATAACAACCCTGGAGAATTGTCTCTTTGATTTTGTTGTGGGTGATAGGAAAGCAAACCTGTTCTCGGATTTATGGTATCGAATGATGGAATGAATTGGTGATGGGATGTTAAAAAGAATAGCATAAGACTTTATTGTAAGTGTACTTACAGAGCTGTGGGCCTAGCAAGAACGCGTGGAGTGATTAATTAAAAAATTTAAATACTCAGTTCTCACATAATATTTACCTAAAAAATAATATAGGACAGTTGTAGATTCGATTTAAAAATCGTAGGAATTTACGTTTACGTCGTGCGTTTAAGATAGGGCCACAATTTAGCTCTATCACTATATAGAAAAAATTATCACCACTGCTCTCAAAACGATTAAAAGAAAACATCGTGAGGAAACCAGCGTAGTCCTAGAGCCAAAAATTCGAAGATATGACATGTCACATTGTGATATCTACCAACCCGCACTTGGACCGCGTGGTAGATTACAGCCCACTCCCTCTCGAAGAGAGGAGGTCTATTTGTAACACAGTTCCCAGCAGTGGGAACATTATAGGGTGATTATGCTACTATATATAAATAAACTAGCTGCGCCCCGCGGTTTCACCCGCGTAAATGTCGATTCCGTGGGAATTTCGGCATAAAAAGTAAAAAGTTAATTCAGGGTGTCAACTACCTCCGCACAAAATTTTATCAAAATTGGTACAGCCGTTTGAGCGTGAAGAAGTAACAAACATATAAACACACCCTCACACAGATACACACTCACAAACTCACAAACTTTCGCCTTTATTATATTAGTGTGATCACTTAAAATTAAGAATCGTTAGTTACCCAAAATTACTTTTCATAATACAAATAAAAAATATGGTTTAATTTCAACTTGTATGACAAAACAATTCACATCCACTCTCAAAAGACCACAAGAATGCTCAGCAAAATCATTTCTAATAGAAACAGGTAGGTAACACTGTTTTTCTATTCCAGTCACAAAGGCAAACTCCACAAAGGATAAAAACAAGCACTGTGAAGTAAGAAAAAGCGTGAAAAAGCGCAAAAATCTGAGTTAGCAAGTTGTTAGCAAGCCCTTTGAGAGCTGAGAATTTCTCTACTTAAACAGGGGTTTTTATACTCTTTGAAGCCTTCGATTTTGTGAGCATGCAGGTTGATGTTGCTCTTGGTTTTATACTCGTATGTAGTTTTCTTCTGTGTTGGTATGAAAATAATAACAGCCTTCAAATGCATGAATTAGCTCTTGTTCATTCATGAGTCTTTGGTATTTTAACGGCAAAGATTTTTAAAACATCAGAGGGGCAATTCTCGTAATTTTAAGAACGTTCACAGTCTGATCTCATCAGTTTTAATCTGTCAAAATAATGTTTAACTTTCCTACATTTTGACAAGTTTTAAAAAATTTTTTGTCGCCGAGATGCGACTGCGACTAGATTTTGAAAATTTTAAATTACGATAATTGGCCTACAGAGTGGCTCGTGGCTAAATAATAATAGCCACACGGGTCGATCGAAGGTTTAGCAACGCTTGCCCAAGTCGGTCCGTGGATGGATGACCATGATCCATTATATGCAGAGACCCTTCCGTGTCTCGGAAAGCACGTTAAGCCCAACGGCTTAGCGTCGGCGTTAGTTTAAGAGGCGTATTACAAAAAAACGCGAAATTTGAAGTTTTCGACGTTGAAATTGTATGTTTTACGTTCGTTGTATGAAATAACAATTACTTGGTAAAAATAGTTCGTTTTCTCTACTACAATAACCTCAGAACCGATTTTAGATAAGTTATTTAATTATTTAGTAATAAGCTTTCTCCCGATGAATGTTTAGGCAAAAACTCACGGAGACATGATTTCGGAGCTCTAATTTGGAGATTCTACTGAATATCTACCATCAAAAAAAATATAATTAGCTTTCAAATATCCTATACTTCAATAATAATAGAATATATTTTCGTTATATGCCTTTTATGTAAAGAAAAAATAATCTACGTAATTCAATTATCGACCGAAAAGGCTTCGAAACAAGCCCCGATATCTCTAAAGTCCTACATTATTTAGGCGTAAAATTTATACCAAAATAATCATCAACATTTGCTTAGAATATAGTATTATTTTTATTTTTTAAATCGCTACCATTATTTTTTAATTAAATAAATAAAAATACTATATATTTCACTGCGCCGGCCAGCTGCGATTAGTATCGCGCGAGCGCTTGTCGAGGTTGGACCTATGTCAGTTTATTTCCCGCGCGCCTTCTTTCCGATACTACCGTCGTGTGCGCCGATTGTCGCATCTAGACGCTGCCGCATTGCTTTTGTGTGCGTGTGAACTACGGCCGCAGTTTTTGATCTTTGTAAGTATTTATTTTCGAACGGTATATTTAAATTAGTATAAAGTTCACACTTTATTAGTATACCAGATAGTCAACTTATTAAAGTTATTTTGATTGCAGCTGATTTGAGTTTTCTTACCAATCGAAATGGGGAAAAATAAATACAAATATAATTGCGTTGCAAAACACAATAAAAAAAAGGAAATAAAAATAAATAAAAGAGGGTAAACGGAGCCGGTCGAAACCCAGCAAGGTTTTGAAAAGGCAGGATCCAGAGAAGGACACGTGTGACAAGGATGGTTTCATCAAAGTGGAGAAGAAGAAGAAGAAGCATCCTTGTCGGAACCAGTGCGGCACCGCGCTGGCAGGACCCAACATGCTGCTGCGTCCAGCAATCCCGACGACGCAGCTGTACGTGTCCAGACTGCACCACTTCACGAAAGTTGAGGAGATCGTGGAGTACATGCGTGTGGAGACCAACTGGACTTGGTTGCAACCATACTACTATATACAATTTATACAACTATGCTATCAACCGTAGATATTATAATCAATTACTGCATAACAATTAAAATATTTGTGAACATATTTCAACAGTAAAATTCATAAATAATGAAAAATATAACAAAATAATTCATAATAAAATTGAAATAACACGTAAAAAATTTTCCGCCCACTAAACTCCATCCTAAAAAACCTTCAGTTACGGAAGATCAAGATCGTTTAGTCGCCATATTCACAGTATCATAGTCATAGTGCGAGCGAGAAGCATGAAAGAAAGTATCGCTCGCGTAGTTTGCCGCGCTCGGTGCGTAAAATACCTAAATTTGCGAAACGCCGAAATGTGAGAGGGCTCTTAAGAAAATCAACTTTAAATCGGAAAAACGTAAATTTCTCACTTTTGATAAAAAATTAATTGTATCTTGCACTAATGTTACGATGATATTTTTTATACATGACAGGGTATTTTATGATGATCCCATCGCAAAAAAAAAACATCATAAAAAAGCTTGTCGAAAAAAATTTATAAATTTTTAAAGATGTCCCCGAAGAATTTCCCCAAAAATTCGAAAAAATATTCATACCTCCTAAACTATTATCTATTATATTATGTATTAGTATTTTCGGATACCCCTAGGTATGAGGAATATATTTTTTTTATTGACGTAACTACACACATCAAAAGTGTCTAGGGATCAAGCATTTTTATGCGGATTTCTTGAGATTGAGATGTGGCTTTGTAATAAATTTATGATTTTATAAATTTATATGGATCCTTTTTGGTGCATTTCATAATTTGAATCAGGAACTGTGAATCAAATTCGAGTAAAAGATGAAAATCAGTTGTCAATATTTTCCCTATAAAAACATACAACGCATTGAAGACATTATTAGTGCTACTGTTTCCCTACTACTGATTAAAACCAACGTTATTATGGAGCGGCGACGTCATTTAAGCAGGGAAGAAATGCTCAGAGCCGTGGGAATGATAGAAGCTGGTTCCCGGCAACGTACTGTGGCTTTAGCTCTGAATACAAGTCAGAGTGTTATCAGTCGACTTTGGACACGTTACCGAAGCACTGGTACCGTGGCTGAGCGCCATGGAGGACGGTATCGCTGCACCACACGGAGACAAGACCGATACATTCAAATCTTAACTCGAAGAGCTCCAACAATAACCGCCATGATGTTAGCCGTGAGGCTTCATCACTCTTCAGGGAACTTAATTAGCGACCAAACAGTCAGAAACCGCTTGCATGAAGTGAACCTTCATTCCCGAAGACCGCTACGGGTACCACCTATAGCAATGCACAATCGTAGGATTCGATATCAATGGGCTCTTGAACACAGAAATTGGGCAGAAGAACAATGGCGTTTCGTGTGCTTTTCTGATGAGTCTCGTTTTGGTATGAGACCGGATACAAGACGTATACGACACTGGAGAACCCCTGGACGCCAACAGCGATTAAAATCCTGCCAGGAAGTCCATCCTTATAGTGGTGGAACCATCATGGTATGGGCGGGTATTTGGATCGGCGGAAGAACTGAGTTGATTTGGATCAGAGGCAACCTCAACGCTCAAATTTATGCTGAGACGATTGTATCAGACGTCATCGTTCCTCTACAAGTGCAAATCGGTCCCTTATTTCAGTTAATGCATGATAATGCACGACCGCACACCGCAAGAGTTGTAAGACAGACTCTCGCCGCAGCTAACATCAATGTCCTGCCCTGGCCTGCTCAGTCGCCAGACTTGAACCCGATTGAGCATGCATGGGATATGCTACAGAGAAGAGCTCTGCCGAATATGGAGGGTATCCAGTCGCAAGAAGACCTTTTTTTGTTGTTGCAACGAACATGGGCTGCCATTCCACAGCGTGATTTGGATGAACTCATTTTGAGTATGCCAAACTGATGTTCTTGTGTTGTTAGTGTTCGCGGTAGAAACACGGATTATTAATTGTTTAAGTTACCCAATAAAATTTTAAAGAAAACTGTTATTTCAGTCTTTTTTTCGAACTTTTGTGTTAGTGGTTCAAATGTCAAAAATCCCTTTATTAGGAAAATGGCAAATTTCTTTATTAATGCAAAGGTGACTTGGTTTATCGTTACTGTGACAAACGAAAACACTTTATTTGATGAATCCTTAAAGAAAATTTTAATTAATATCAATCAGGAGAAAAGTTATTGCAAAAATATATGTTGATCCCTAGACACTTTTGATGTGTGTATTTGGACCACCATATATACAAAAAATCAAATCTTTTTCTCTTTAAAATATTAGTTTGGATTACTCACTTAAATCCTATTATGCCTGTCGCCTTTAACTACTAAAGACCTTGACCACTAACCCAAAACTCTTCAAAAAAACTGCTCAAATTACCCTAAAAACTGACCACAAAATATTCCATTATCTAGCCGTCAGCGCAACTATTCTAGACACAAATTAACGGACCATCATCTGGCCGGTCGGCTATATGCGCGAATCTAAAATTCATGCCTGAAGTGATATGATCGTGAGCATTGTGGGGTACGCCAATTCGGGTATAACGAAGCTGCTGATATTTGGGTTTACGTTGTCCGGTTGTAAGCTGTTCCAATTAACGATGTTACCTAATACCGGGATAATAGGTAGAGGAGTTATTTTGAAGCTGGTAGGAGATTTTGTCATATTATTGTGATCTATTAAATCATAGCTAAAGTATTTAATTTAAATATCTCTACATGTTTTATTTTCTTTTTTTTATGTCCTTTAATAATTTAGTAACGTTTCCAAATATTACCAGTTATTAATATTTTAACTTTGTGACCTTGGTTGTTATTTTAATTATGCATGTTGTGGTCTCCTATAAGAGAAGGAGAGTACCTACTCAATACCTGATGTTCCGGGTTAGCGGGATCGTCCGAAAGGGTTACCGCTGACCCGGAACATAAAAGGCTAAAGAAGGAACACGGGTGGGTTTTAGTCAGTAAGAGTCTGACACTCCCTTCTGCTCCACCCAGAGCGGGAGGAGTCATTAGATGATATCCCACCCAAAAAAAAAAACCTGATGTTGTCCTTGGTTTTATGTGTCATGTATTGTGGATATCTTTTGTTGGAGATCCTAACCCCCTTATTAATAAACGTATTATTATCAGATGAATAGTTACCACCGATTTCTCTCTTTCAGTCGTCAGTAATTTGACTTTCGAAAGAAGAAAACAAAGCGTTGTGTAACTATACAGACACTATACAACGTTTAATAGTAAGGGGGTAAATCAATAAATAAATAAATCTGTCTGAACAGAGTTTGACGCGAGATAATAGCTAAGAATTTAACTTATCAGCAATCATGAAAAAAATATGGGTAGGTAGCAAAAGAAAACGTAAGGAATGCATTTCCAATTGATCACTTGAAAATTTTAATAATTAAGAATGGTAGTGACAGAAATAGTGGAAAAAAACAACAAGGCTTTGGTTGTAATACGGGGTAGACTTTTGAGAAGGGTAAGGGGAGATACCATAACCATTGAAATTACAGGAAAACGGTCTGATGCAAAGGTTCTCAACGTAGGCGATGACGCCCCCTCGTGGGCGTTTGAGACTTTCATTGGAACAGTAGAAGACCCACAAATTATATATCTTATCTTACGACTACACATGGTGGTCAAAAAGTAGTGGATTAAACGAAATAGGGAGATAAAGGAGGTCATTAAAAACGGTCTAAGGTCTAACAAGGTGGACAAGAAACTCCACCGTTACTTTTTTTTAATATTTTGTATACATTAATTATATAATTATTACGACGAATGCACCTAGAATAAAATTACTATACCACAGTAGGCTAGATATAGTATGCTTGATACTGCGAATTAGGGGCGAACCTAACTTTAAGATAACTTCTCAATGTTTCGAGTCCCAATCAATCCAGACTCTCGGTGAATATTTGAGTATGAGTTGTAGATAATGGTATTCACCAAGTAGTAAAACCCACAGCATTAAATCCGCCAACATTACCGGTCGAACAATCACGAACCGTTTAGCCTAGCCGGTGCTCAGATAAACAACCTGGGTTAGCTGTAGGTGGCACATAGAATATTCATGCGTGGCAAACACTACCGGCTTTCTGCTAATTTGGTTTTGCCCCGTCTTGCTTTACTGGACTGAACGTAAACTCTGTAGGAGTGACATGTACCTATGTAGTTTGAAAATCGAAGAATTGTTGGATTGATTTTGTTTTGTTTTTGTTCACCAGAACGGAGTTCCTTATTATCTCAGATAATTTACATTCCATCGTCGCTGAATCAGTTATCTACTTTAGTGGAATATATTCTAAGTTGATTTTTGAGTGACCACTTGTAACAAAAAGGTCTTAATAATATTTTGGTTGCAATGGAATTTGAACTTTGTTAAGTATGTCATTCAATATGTTGTTCGATAACTTGAAAATTATCTCAAATTCTTAATTAAAATATAGACACACGGCAAATGAGTGCTAGACCGAAAAACGTTCTTCAACAAAAGGGCCGTGTCGAACAAAATGTTTCACTTTTTTCGGTCTTATTTATTCGTTCGTCCCGAAGTTTTGTCCGACATTCCAAAAAATCCTAGTTTGTCCCAAACAATATGCTTCCTTCGTCCCAAAATTATTATTTTTATTATTTATTCTCGCTTCGTCCTATTTTATATTCCTTCTACGGCCCATATTTTTTTTGTATATGCCAAACTTTTTTTTTGTACAATCGGCAACAAAAGGAGTGTGCAAAAGCGAATGGAATTTCTGTCCAACCGGTTAACCCTTTTGGTCAAGTAGGTATTGAACATTTGTATTAAAAAGCTGATTTTGTTTCGTGATTTCAGAGTTGATGCCATAGTGAAAGTTGTTCAGTCCGATGGTCTAAAACACCTCTTAAAGTTTGTCGGGTTAATTTTTTAACACCTTATTAAAACCTTGTACCTTGTTTGACGTCCAAGTGACATCCAAGCTTAGGGTGGTAAATAAATTATGACGTCGACTGTACACGTTACTAATTCTATCGTTGATCCCACCTGTACCCTAATTGCGTAACACACTATCAATCTCAATCTGAATAATTTCAAAGGATATTGCTTATCCATTGCTTCGTATGTTCCAAAAATTTGTCTGCTCAGCCACGTAAAAAACGCAATGAATATTATTGAACTGTCAAAATGAAAGACATTGCTACTGCTAGCATGTTATGCAATAACCCCGCTGTTAGGTGTACCTAAATAATAGGTTTGCGAATGATCTCATAACAACTTCTTGCTCGTCAATCTGCGCCGCAACCGTTGAGCTTAGAAATTGGCTTTAATTAATAAAGTCTACCTCATTTTAGTAGCATATAGTCCTTACGTTTCCCCAATTTTCAACCGGTTAAATTCCATAATTACAGAAACAATTAAAAAGCCATTGTGTCTCGCGTGGATCCACTTTCCGAAGATAAGAGAGACAGTAGGCCACGAAGAGAAAAACATTTCTTATATAACCAGTCGCAAAAATCAATGAATAATCTTAACGGAAATGCAGGATCAAATATTTAATATAATTTTGGCGTTGACAAAAATAATCGACTTAAAAACTTCAGCCGTGGATACTTACACGAATTTTCAATCGGTTATACCCCCTCTAATTTCCTTCAGCCCAATGCCCGTGTGAACAGGCCAGGTGTTCTGCCAACATCCTCTTAGCGTACCCCTTTTTACTTTGAAGATTCTCTTCGACAAAGTATTACAAGTTTGAAAGAGTGAATTCTTCCTTTTTTTATTCCCGTCCGAATATTTCGCTCTTGCTTTAAATGTCGGAATGTTCTTCGAGTTACAAGTTTCCGAGATTTTGAAGTATTTTTCTTGGATATTTTGTTTGTGTTTTGTTATACTTTGGAATTGTTTTGAACCGTGATTTTAATAAAGAAATTATGATCAGAGTTATTTGGAACAGCTGCTGTTAATATTTATGTCAGTCTAGATTTTTTCTGATCTTACGTAGTATTTAAATAACATAAACCTTATTCCTATTGGGATAGGCAGAAAATACAGAACGAAAGTATAGTATTAGGTCCTTACCTATGAAATTGCCGATTTTTGATACTGGCTATTGTGAAGACCGATATCTTTCATTCTATTTAGAATTCTAAATTCAAATTAATTTTATAATATAGCATGATATTTTGTTTTTTAAAATCAGTTGTTCATTTGTTTTCCCGCCGTTATATTTTTTTTAAATAAGTAAGTATAGCTGTTTCTGTAACCATAGAAAAATTGATATTGCGCGCTATTTTCGAATACGAAATCTGTCGGGTACCAATGAAGCACAGACAGCACGCAATATGAATGACGTGTATGGACATGGTACCGCATGTGAACGCACGGTCCGTTTTTGGTTTGATCGTTTTCGTTCTGTAAATTTTGGTCTCAACAATGAACCCCGTGGCGACAGTCGATAACGCTGAATTTAAACCCATAGTGGAAGCAGATTCATCTCAAGCCACGTTGGAACTCACAGCAGCCTTCAACGTAAGTGATAAATCAATGCTAATTCATTTACTTCAAATTGGAAAGGGTAAAAACGCTCAGACAGTGGGTACCGTATGAACTCACTGAACAACAACAACAAAATCGCGTCGAAGCATCGCACAACGGGCGGCGGGCGGCGGCAGTCTCAAAGCTATAGAAGTTACGACTGGAAACTCTCCGCCACCCACCATACTCGCCAGAATATAATGCTCCAACTAATTTCCATTTTTATTCGGAATTTTGATAACTTTTTACACAGGAAAAATTTTAAGCCCAACGAGGCGGTCAAAATCGCCTCTAAAGAGTTCATCGATTCCTGTCCCGATAATTTTTATAGCAGAGGTAACAAAACTTCCACTAAAATGACAAAAGTACCTACATCTTCACTATGATGGCCAATTCAAAAAATACAAAATTTTCTTTTAAAAAAAAATATGATTTTTTCTATGCAAAACGGCAATTTTGTAGGGAAGGACCTAATATTAAAATGTGTACAGGAATTGAGAAAACAAGATACATTATTCTATAAACGTAGGTTTTTATTGAGATAGATCAGACCGGCATAACCATAACCGGCATATTATTATGTTAGTGTTTACAAAATGCCCTTCTTACAAAATACAGTGACTGTTTAAAAAACTACTATATAGTACCTAACGTAAATAATACTTATAAGTGTTAATTATACGTATAATATTTCCTACGTCTTAAAATAAAGCTTACTTATTTATTTATTTTATTTACCATTTATACACACATAAAAACAGTAAAAAAAAAACAGAACAAAAAAGTAGACCGTACAAAAGTGATTCTTACTACTCGTTAAAATGTACAGTCAAATAAATTAATTGTTACGCAAATTGACCACCTACAACTGTGAACGAATGTACATTGTAATTTGAATATAAACGCACAATTTGATTTGGTACTTGATTTGCCTAACGACTATTTTCCCTGACTTAACAAATAAAGCTTCATACTAACTCTATCATAATGGGATCTTAATTCAGGTAAATTAATTTTGGAAAAGACAAATATACGACTTTAGCCTCCATTTTCAGCTTCACCTCGTGCGTCTTCCATTCTTTGAAGAACCTTTTGCCTTCTCTTCTCCATGGGTGTCTTATACCACCAAGTATCCGCTGCAGATTCCTGTAAACATACAATAATTTCAAGTACAAATTAGTCAGAAACCATTGTTAGATATCAGCGCCCTAATTTCGTAACACACTATCAATCAAAATCTGAATTATTTTGAAGGATATTACTATTATATTAGAGCTGATTATATTATTTATTATTGCTAATCCATTGTCATAATCATAATCAGCCTATAATGTTCCCAAAGCTGGGACACAGGCCTCCTCTCTGTAAGAGGGAGTGGGCCGTAATCCACCACGCGGGCCCAGTGCGGGTTGGTAGATGTCACATGTCTTTGAATTTTTGGTTTGGACATACCGGTTTCCTCACGATGTTTTCCTTCACCTTTTTGAGAACAGTGGTGATGAAATAATTTACACAATGTAAAGCGCCTGACTGGGTTCGAGCCTACGACCTAATCCATTGCTTCATAATATATTCGAAAAATTTGTCTGCTCAGCAACGTAAATAACGCAATGAATGTTGTTGAACTGTCAAAATGAAAGGCATTGCTATAACTGTTAGCGTGTTACGCAATTACTCCGCCTGGCAAGCCAATTATTTTTAAAAGAGTAACCATGGAGTTTCTTGCCGGTTCTTCTCCATAGGAAACGACCAATTGGAACCGTGCACCTAGCTTCTGACGTTTCATAAGTGCCCATGTTGGTTTATGTGAAATAAAAATATTTTGATTTTGATTTTTTGATTTTTGGCTGCCCGAGTTTTAAGATTGTTTTGTCGACCTCGTAATTGCTTTATTATCCTAAGGTTGAATGTCAATAACACCTCATTAAAAAAAAAATTGTTGTTCCATACATTTTGACAGCATAGGTCTTTTCTATGCAACAGAAATTTTTTTTGATAACCGACGAAATATGGAGTCTAGAATCATGTGCTGAATTTATGGTTTCAGTTTGCGCGTCGATGTCCCTGCCAGTACAGTCCTGCCTGTATAAAGCTGAACTTTTTTTTAAACTCGATGTGAAATTTAATCTATATTCTAGGCTACATAGTGTTTGTATGACCAATTCACGCAAACAGAACCCAAAAATATTGAAGAGTAGATAAAATATTGCATCAACAGAAAGAATAGAACTTCAAAAGATAATGATACAATAAACTTACATGTTCAATATACACTGGTTCCCTAGCACTGAGCTGGACGGCCACTTCAGCAGCGGTTAATACACGCACACGCAGTTGCAGACGTCTTTTTGTTGTTAACACTGCATCTAATGCTGCTAGGAGAGTTCCTGAGAAAGAAGAAATATAATATATGAGGAAAATAGAAATAGTAGTGCACGTCATATCAAGACGTCAGATAAATGACTAATGGAGAAACCTGATAACACTTTGCTCTGACCAGGGATTGAATCCAGAAGGCCATGGTCAAAGAGGCCAACGAGGTAATAACAAAATATCTACAAGGACAACATTATAATACAAACCGTGTGACCGATATAATTTCCTACATGTAAAAATGACGAAGTTCCATACTATAGTATTGTTCTGTGTTTATTATTCTGAAAGTGAAATACTAACTCATATGCTGTACTCATCGTTTTTTATTGTGAACCTGCACTATGGATTCCGTACCCTGAATTGAGACGATGACGGTACTATCGCTCAGCCAGTGCATATTAGTTTAATCTATTTAGGGGATGAATTTTTAAAATTCCTTCCTGAGTGCTCGTTTACCTTATCAAAGGATTTTTTATGCTACATTTAATGTTTTGAGACCCAGCGGTTTAGGTTGTGCGTTGTCTGTCAACGAATTTAATTTTTTTATTATTAAGTAGATACATGCAGTTCGCTTTTCATCTGCCAAGGACAACATAAAAAACATAAAAATTGTTAAATGTGGACTAATTTACCTAATGTGTATGAGTCTGAAATTCTGGATAGACAGGATATATCCAGTCTGGGATTCAAAGCACCAGCCTTATGTAGCTTGGACCTCCACATCAAGGATATGCTCCCGTAATCAGCCTTAGGTACCTGGATGATCTTCTGGTAGCATTGAAATAGAAGTTTCTGCTCTGCATCCCAAGGAGCTCTTGTGGTGCCAATAAAAAGAACTCGGTCTTCTGGGCATATTCCTAAAGACGCAGTGAAATAAATAATATTTATGTAAAAAAACAAAAACTGAAGGCTGAAAGTATGAGTGATCTTAAAACGAAAAATACGTTTCTACCTTTGATTATTTTGACCAAATCCTTCTTCAATCTCTTCGGATCGGTCTTGTCAGTTTTAGGAATCTTCTTCACAAATGGTTTCTCAGCATCATCCATCCAAATAATAGATGGCTGCAGAAGTCTGGACACTTTCATCACCAAATGTAACAACATGATCAAGCCAGACTTCCCAGGGTACTTTCCTACTATGTTCGCTGGCGTTAAGTCAAAGAGCATGGCTCCAAGTTCTGTACAGATGGCATGGACCAGCATCTTCTTACCACACTTTGCTGGACCTGTCATAAAAAAATATTCTTGAACTTTATTTCTGAGCTGAACTGTCTAGTTCATTTAGCTTTTTCAAAGGAACTAATGATCCAAAATTTCTCAGTAGTTCCTTCAAAGGAGCTGCTAAAGGAACTAGTGAGCACAAAGGTATAAAGCACAATTAACAAAGTTTCGATTTTAGTAATAAAATGTTTAAATACACTATATTTATAGATTTTATTACTAAAATCGAAAAAATCGGCAGGGCCATCAACCAACGAAAGTTGAAAAACGCAGGGGGTTACAGAATCATGTACTGAATCTATAGTAATACGCTGTGCGTCGATGTCCCTGCCACCCTGTATAACTCAAAATCTATTTTACCTGTAAGAAGAACTGATCTCACCAACGGTCCATTATTTCTCACCAGCTCAGAACCCAGTGGTAGTATACAATATTCCTTCACCAGCTGCCTTACATCACCCAAGCAAGGAGTTGCCTCCATTCCTTCTCCTCTATAGGCAGAGCCTACATAGCACTTTTCTCCTATATACTCATCAATATTCACAAGTGGATAGGGTCTTATTATGCCATTGGATACTAGTTCTTCAAATAAAGATTCTGTTGTTCTGTCAGGAGTTAAGTCTTTTTCTTTCTTCTTTTTACTTTTCTTGCCTCCACGACGAGTCTTCAGAAAAAATATTAAAATTATATTTTTAATTTATATGGGACTTTACTACATTTATAGCTTGTTTCCCTACCTCCACTAAACATAACAACAAAATCAGCCAATAATGATACCACTGCTTGGACGTAGCCTTTCTTTATAAGAGAGAAAGTTGACCATAATCCATCACACAGGCCCTGTGAAGGTATGTCTTCCGTTCATAGTAGAATCTTCGGTTTATTTACATGGCAGATACTACTTAAACAAATTCAGGCCCTTTTCTGATGTATTTGGTAGATATTCTTGGTGTCTCCATCCAAAAATTGTCTTTAAAAGATCGCTTTAAGCGATAGGATAAAATTTCTACATTTATATTGTGTTTCTATTATATTTAGAGATAATGAAACAGGCTCTTATCAAATAAGTTATTTGGGTACCTTCTTTTCCTTCTTAGACTTCTTCCCCTTTTGTGCCCTGTCCCTATCGAATGCTGCTTGCAGCAACTCCAACTCGCTTCTCATCATTTCGTCAACAATGTTTCTTATCTCTTGTTCTATTTTGACCATCTTCTCTCTTTCTATCATGTCTTTGTAGTACCTTTCGTGAGGATTGTCTGCGTTCTCTTTGAATTTCCAAATGTCTTCATATCTAAGGAAATCACAAAATTAGTGGCTTGTTCTTGAAGCTAGTATTTTCGTTTGGTACTTATTTATTCCTAAGTTTTTTTTTTTTCAAAAAAATAAAATGTCAGCTTAAGCAAAAAAGAAGATAAATTAAAGGCGTATTAGCATTTATAACATGGTCTATGCATAATAGGCATTATTGGTAATGAACGTCTATAAACCGTTTTCGTTGTTGTAGCAATGTTTAGGGGCAGGTCTTTATTCAGTTTCGGTTTTTTTGCAGGTTTTTTTCAGGATACATCTGCCGGTTGAATGATAATGATGACACAAGAAGTAAAGTTTTTATGAGGTTTATTAAAAGTATTAGGTACTTACTCTTCATTAGCACCGGTCATATCTTTCAAGAAAGCAGAACTAGTACATTTATATGTATCAAGGTCATCAGCATCTTGATTACCATTTTTACCATTCTCTTCACTTTTCCCGTTCTTCTTGTCTTTACTCTCTTTGCTTCTTTTCGATTCTTTAGATGACACGGGTGAAGATTTGCTTATTTCACTATCCATGCCTGTGCCTGCAATAATGAGCATGAATCTGTTGGTAGTAAGGTTTTAGGATAAATTAGATAGATGATGGATGGTGAATAGATTCGATTACTTTCTATATTTATGTCTGTAACTTATATGGTGTACATAATAAAGAGTATTCTATTCTATTCTATATTCTCTTTAGGTTTCTTCGACAGTAAAAACATACTGACTGGACTAGTTCACTGAAATCTGTGTTGTACTTTCCTTAAAAGACCATTTCAGACATCAACCTACATGTTTTTCACACATGATCTGACCAAGATTATGTCTGGACTTTAAAAAGGACTGTCACCTCTGAGTTTGTTTCGGCCATTCTTCTCAGAGTAGTCAGATAGGAAACGCCGATCTAGCTTATTTTTTATAATATGGCGTGTAAAAGTGAATCTGATATCCTATTTACAGAATAAACAGTTTCATTTCATACAACAATCAGTTATAGACCCAAGCAACGGTAAATGTAAAAAACATGTACAGACGCCAGCCCAGCACATCAAGCTACTACTCGTACAATCTGTAAAAGTAATAGATTTTCAACTTTATCGCTAAAGCATAAGGTTCAAAGTTGATTGGGAAAATTTTACAGTTTCGGGTAGGTTGATGTGCTGGCGCTTGTACATAGCAAAGGCGAATAAAATAACTACAATGGCAGCACTGTATAGTGTCACGTTTGCAAGTATTTAAGAAATCTCGTTACTATTGACTGTTAAATGTCAAGGAACATATACCATACTACATTGCTGTACGGTCTGCAATACAAACGTACTGCTAGAACTATAATTTATCGATCGGATCGAAGAGCTAGATCTTCTTTTATACTAATAATTATCAATGCTAATATAGTAAAGCTGAAGAGATTATTTGTTTGAACGCGCAAATCTCCGGAACTTCTAGACGGATAAGAAAAAATATTTTTGCATTTGATAGCCTAATTTTTAAGGCAGGCTATAGGCTATATAACATCACACTAGGACATCTAGGATCAAAAAGAAAAAGTCAGAACGAAGTAATAGCGCGGCGGGCGGGTCGGGGGAGCAAGAGATTACATGCGGACGAAGTTGCAGGCAGACGCTGGTATTTTTAAAATTTTTAAGTTGTCACAGGCCACACCATCACCCAGGGCAGCTGGTTTAAGTAATGTTTTGTTCTTTCTCACCTGTTCGACTGTACATCGCTCTGCTACCACCACTTTCTTCAGATGGCATTTCTGGGAACCTTCCAGTTCTATCATAGTACTCTCTGATCCATCTCCTCAGTTCGTCTCCAATCTGTTCATTGATTTTCTTTTCATGCTGAGCTCGAAGATCGTCTTCAATCGAGATGAGAGCTGCTTGGTATTCTTTTTCTCTTTCTAGTTGCAATTTCCGACGGTATGCCTTGACCTGTAAAGAAAGCAAAGGGAAAATGATCATTTTGCAGCCTTCATTTTTACTTTCACCAAATGATGTAGTTACTGAAATGTGTCATTGCGCATTAATACTGATCCCTTTATTAATAAACGTGGTGTATAGTTACAATCAGTACCTATAACCACCAGTATGTCCCATTGTCTGTCACAGGGTCCTCCTGGCTCAGGGGGCTCCTGGACATAGGCCTCCTGGCCAGCAGCGGGAACATTATATAGGCTGATTATGCTTGTTGTAAAGATCAAATTTTGACATTTTTCCAGGATTACGTTTGGAATAACTTACTACTTACACTTTACTACGTGCTTATGAATAAGGTGGTGAATATTTCAAGGGTCGACCACACCACCACCACCAGTCTTACACTTGTAAGACTTCCTTAACTGGTCGACGAAAAGAATCATCATTGTAGCGGTATATACAACGCCACATGCGAACAACGTGTCATACTGACGTCACGCAAAATCCTGCATCTCGCAAGCAGAGTTTACCGCGCAACTAGAATAGATACAAAGGCCCGACATGAATCATTGGGCAGTTGCCCGCCAGACACAACACCCGTCTGGTCGGATGATCCTCCCTTTTCTATAGAGTATGAGTGAACTTTACGCCATGTTCCTCATATCTCTATAATCATTATCATCGTAATTCTAGCACTATGCACCTTTTTCTGTAGCAATTAAAACATGTTTTCATCCTTTCACGTAGTTAAGAAATATAATAAAACAATTGACACAATATTTGTAATTTGTTGTTGTTGTGTGCGCTTTTGTGTATTGTGCTGTCTTTTGTGTGCACTGAATAAATGTTTTATATGAATATCTAATAACAATATACTACTAACTTCCTCTGCCTTCTTTACAGCTTCAGATTCCGTGTACGGAGGCAGTTCCATGCCTATCAACAGTTGTTCTTCCAATTTCCTCTGCTTGGTAGATCTTCTTGCTAAAAACCCGCGCCAGACCTTCTGAATGGCAGTTGCTGCCGCTGCCGTCATCTCCCCTTTTTGGTCTCTTCCTTTTTCTTTGAGTAGACGGATTTCTTTCATGAACTGTCCCCTAATTTAAAAAAAAAACATTAGTATTGCAAGAAAAGTACTTCGCGGTCTATAACAGAATTAGTTCTAACTTTAGTTGAAGCTTAAACTTTCGAGCTGTTTTTGTATTTTGAACTTTATTCTGACTGATATAAAGTTCTTGATACAAAAATTTACGTCATAACCAAGTCTAAGAGCAAGGTTCACAGGTCACACGTTGTCTTTACTAATTAAAGTGAGCGTTCCATACGATTATCAACCTTATCCTCATGCACATAGTGTTCATTTTATATCAGCAAAGGCTAGCAAGCGTTTCATTCAATCGAACATGAACATTGCGGTCATACAAATAATGTTCTCATTTATAAGCGACGCATACTTGACAAAGTTAAGTCAAAGTGCGGTCTGTGAATATTGCCCTAAGTTGTAGATTTTGTATTAAGAACTTCAACACGGTCGGAATAGCGAGTATCGTACATAAACTGTCACTACTTGCATATTTTTACACAAATTTCTGGCATGCATTCCTAGCTTGACCCACCTTAGTCTACCCTGCCTAGCCCTTTCATGGGTTTGTATAATGATCACGGCTTGCTGCTCCGTCAAGACCAAGGGCTGTGGCTTCGGAGGCTCATACCCTAACTTCCTCAAAGTTTCTAGGACGAACTGTCTTCGACTTTCAATTTCTTCTGCTCTCTCTCGTAAGAAAAACTGTGGAATGCAGGGCTCTACTTGGTTTGGTGTCACTTGGAGTTTGACCAACGCCTGGAAACAAAATAATACAGTAGGTAATGCAGGTTTTATTTTGGTAGAAATGTTCCCGATTTTATTATTTGTTCGTATGTGTTGACTCAATGATCTGGTAAAGCTTCAGTACCGTATAAATGGGTTATAGATTGATTGATTTTAACATAAAATGCATGTATTATTTATAAAAGTAAATTAAAATCAGCGAAAAACACAGTGAATGACTCTCTAAGCGATAAATCAAATAACGATTTTCAAATAAAAACATATTGATAAGTAGTTTCGTAAAAAAACCCTGGTTATTTAATTGCCGTTCAGTGACAATATATAAAAAGTATAATATTTCGACGAAAATTCAGGATAAACTTTGCAATGTTATTTGCGTCCACTCAGAAATATCTGTGATAGCTAACGCGTTGGCAGAAAAGCCCGACAAAAAATAAATTCCCAATTAAATAAAAATAATGATCGACTGCATTAATTTCACTAGCATTTCAACTTACGAGTGGTTATCAAAGTCACCCAATGTTTTCAAACTCACCTCGTGTCATCAGTACTTATCTACATACTTATAAAGATAATTATCAAAAGTTATATTAAATAACCATTTATTAATTAAAAAAATTGGTTGTCTGCAAAGTCGGTTTACGGACGATAATTTTACGTGATAACGTCATAAGAAAACATCAAATAGATGCGTCACAAGCCGAACGCTTAGGCCGATCGTGCCTCTCTATCGCTTGTTCTGCGCTCTCGCTTGCACGCTCAGCTCAGGCGGAACGTGACAATGAGTCATGCTTTTTCGTGCGTGCAGCCGGCGTTCATCTCTTTATAAGACGTTGTCACGTCAAAAAAAAACCATACCTACTTCTATTGGTTTATTTACTGATTCTACTAACACTGATCTCATACACATTTTTATCACTTTCCCGGGCGCTATACGGGTATTAGCCGTCATTACAATATATGTTTTTTAATATGTCTCGTTTACCGCGCCAGAACTTGTTAAATAAGCTTACCTCATCATCATCAAAAGTATGATCAGTCAGGCGCATCTCCACCAAATCATGTTTGATCTCGATCAGCCTTCCCAAACACGATTCCAGCAGTCTTCTGACAATGATGCGCTTTTGTGGCTGCAGCAGCTGGTCGTACACCGCATCCAGCCTACTCAGCAGTATTGTGTACCTCACTCGAAGCTCTAAAAGGACCGGTAGAAGAGTATTTCTGTCAGCTGCGCCTGCTTCAAAAAGCGCTTCATCCACTTGAGTAGCTTCTCCGATTAGTTCGGAAGTCTCGACTAGTAACTCGTTGTATGTTTGGTTAGACATTTTTAAATTCTGTTTGTTGTAACTGTTCGCTAATTCTGTTTAATTGGTAAGCAAAATACTGTCTCCCATTGAAGCCGTGGCAGATATTTTTATAGCACCTTATATAACACTTGATAGCAGTTTCTTAGTATTTCACTAACAAGACACTGCATGTTCAACCACATTTTCACAATTCTAAAATCACAAAACACAACAAAAATATATAAGTATCTCATTGTTTGGAGTAGTTGGCCTTTTCATCATCATCTGCTCTGCCTTTTCCGAACTATGTTGGGGTCGGCTTCCAGTCCAGCCAGATGTGGCTGAATACCAATATTTTAAATGAAGCAACTGCCTGTCTGACCTTCACAACTTGTTTACTGGGAAGAGTTTCCAATGACCTTCTCCATCAATCAGCTCAGTTTACAGAAATCCACTGCTAGACAACTAGACATATAATACACAAGACTTGTCAACCACAATTTCACAATTCTAAAACCGCTAAATAACAAAAAAAAACACCTTAAATCAGCCTAAAATGAATCGCACAACATTGTCACAGTATTGTATCGTGTGTTCAAGCTTTATCGACGCAACTTTGCGTCGCTAGGCACCCTATCAGCTCCGTCACAGTTGAATTAACGTGTTTTTAGTCAAGTTATCGTGTTTAACTAGTGATGCGTAAGCCAACGTTCCAATATATAATATTTTATGCCTTTTTTGAAAGGTAATAATAATGGCGTTGGTGAAGGTATCAACAATGAGCTTATTGTGTTGAAAATTTATTTAAAGTTTAGAATAGAAAAGAATAGAATAGAATGCTCTTTATTATGTACACCATATAATATCAATATATATTTATATTCTTTACTAGTTTATACCCGCGACTTCGTCCGCGTGAAATTTCACCCTCCCCCTTTTCACCCCCTTAAAGGTTAAATTTCCAAAAACCCCTTCTTAGTGCTCCCCTACATTATAATAGGAAGCCGTGTGCAAAATTTCACATTCCTAGCCCCAGTAGTTTCGGCTGTACGTTGATATGTCAGTCAGTCAGTTCTCCTTTTATATATATAGATTATGTAGTTTTTGGTTTTAATGGAGTCAAATCTATCAATATTCAAATTCATTTACTTTCAGGATGTCACTGTGCTTTTGTGTTCAATCCATACTTATAATATTATAAATGCGAAAGTGTGTATGTCTGTCTGTCAGTCTGTCTGTTACCACTTCACGCTTTAACCGCTGAACCGATTTAGATGAAATTTTGTATAGAGATAGTTTGAGTCCCGGGAAAGGACATAGGATAGTTTTTATTCCGATATTCCCACGGGATTGAAACTTATACGGGTGAAACCGCGGGACGCTGCTAGTAGTGTATTATACCTACAGGGTCCCGTAGTGAAACTCAACAGACGTGATAAGTATCTTTATCTAAACATTATCTAACAAAAAGTAATTAAGTTAATTTTGTTTTTTGTTTCATCTACCATAGGTAACACCAGTCACTTGATATAGCAACAGTTGAAAAAATATGGTTATTTTTTTAGTAAACTTCAGAAACGTGATCGATATAGTATAAATACGATAAAACAAAAGAAAACAGATTTTCTCGACTCAAACTTCAGCGTGTTGGTAACCACAAAAAAAGCGCGTGACGCTGACGCTTCGTGACATAAAAATACTATACCGTAAGTAACTCCAAAAACACAACACCACCTAATCTTCGCTACCCATACAAAATCACCTAATTACACAACATGTTCGCAGCATTCCTGCCTCACATAAACACATTGTAGGGTAGTTAGGCGTGCTTCAAGTGGCAGTTATCACGTCGCTCCTGAGCGTGTATCACAGAATAGGACAGAAGGTTGGCTCTATACAATGATCAAAAACAGTCAACAGTCGTACAGTCACGAGCACTAATATGTCAACACTTGGCAAGTTTCAATTGCGATTTTTTCGTGAAATAACGAATGCAACGTTGAAATACGACACTTTACATAAACCTATGGGTACGAAAATACCATGTCCGTAATAAAATAAAATTTCATTCATAAATAAAGGAGAAAATCGCCTTTGAATATAGCCAAGTGTATACATACTTATGCTCGTGACTGTACCTACACATATACAACGTGGAGACAACTATCCATACTATCACACTAATATTATAAAGGCGAAAGTTTGTGTGTGTTTATATGTTTGTTACTTCTTCACGCTCAAACGGCTGGACCAATTTTGATAAAATTTTGTATGGAGGTAGCAGACAACCTAGATTAACATATAGGCTAATTTTTATCCCGATATCCCCACGGGATCGACACTTAAGCGGGTGAAACCGTGGGCTGCTGCTAGTAATATTATAAATGCGAGTGTGTGTCTGTTACCTCTTCACGCTTAAACCGCTTAACCGATTGAGATGAAATTTGGTACAGCGATAGCTTGCGTCCCGATAAAGGACATAGGATAGTTTTTACATAATTTAAAAAGCTGTCTTAAAATAATAATATGTACAAGTGTATAAAAAGGGAGGGGAAATAATCAAAGGACTAAGTATGTCTGATCACAATCCAATTTACCTGGATACGAAATATATAAATACACAAATATACTAAAAACAAATAAGACAAACAATGAGAAACCCTCCTCTTTCTCCTCGTCCTTTCTGAGTTAGTCTTCTGTACCAGTCTAGTTCGTGTCTCGCCTTAGCGTGTGCTGTTCCAACAATTTCCTGCTAGTGAAATCTGCCACTTAAGCAAATAAGACTTGTAAATAAATTGTTGACTTTTTAAAAATATTTTGCAATGTAGTTTGCGACATTTTTACAGATTGTAGTAACTTGATGTGCTGGCGTCTGTACAATAGAGGTGAAACCTATTGGTGCCTACAGGTTCCACCTCTTTTGTATTAGCTACATGGAACTTGAAGATAACTGAAGACT
Organism: Hydraecia micacea; assembly: GCA_914767645.1. Taxonomy (NCBI): domain Eukaryota; kingdom Metazoa; phylum Arthropoda; class Insecta; order Lepidoptera; family Noctuidae; genus Hydraecia; species Hydraecia micacea. The sequence goes on along the minus strand of OU611793.1, from coordinate 3,018,157 downwards.
GGATATCAAGTTAGGCCTCTATTTACTCTTTCGAAATGAAAATTCCATAACGTTTTAAATTCAGTATAATACCTGCTTTTCGTGTGTTCGCGTTTCATCTTCCTTTCATTTTAAACGAGTTACGAGATACCCTCAAATCTGCGTCGAGTTTCATGAAAGTGACAATGTCGTCGGCACTGAGATATAACTCTGTTGACAGTGTGAACGCCTTTTGGAGACGTAAAGTGGCATTTGTGGAAATATTAATAGGTACAGACAGACGCTAGCACATCAAGCTACCCGAAACTGTCAACCCCAATCAACTTTGAACCTTATACTTTAGCGATAAAGTTGAAAATCTATTAACAAAATTTGACAGATTGTAGTAGCTTGATGTGCTGGCGTCTGTACCTACTACACATCCTTATCGCCTCATATGTCAAAATGAAAAGAGGAACGAGGAGGAGGGTTTTAAGGATTTTTCTGGTAGTGATATCATCACCAAGCTTGGCATATGGGTCGACCTCTTTAACAATAACATTGATCTCAAATGAAAATGAAACAAAATGTCTATTTTTGTATGTAGATCCACTAAGACATAATATGGTCTCTTTAAAGTCGCGGCGGGCTCCCGGATGAGTGCTAACGCGTGCCCGTGTTCCCGCCGTAAGCGGCAGAGGAGGACACCGTGGAGTTTTAGTGGGTTAGAGTCCCACTAAACATACTAAAGCACTAGTGTTTTAATTTTTTAGTCCAAACAATAGATTTTTTGTAAATAAATAATTGCTTCATATTTTGCAAAAAAATTACTAGCGTTGTCAAATCAAATCAAATCAAATCAAAATATTTTTATTTCACATAAACCAACATGGGCACTTATGAAACGTCAGAAGCTAGGTGCACGGTTCCAATTGGTCGTTTCCTATGGAGAAGAACCGGCAAGAAACTCCATGGTTACTCGTTTAAAAAATAATTGGCTTTTACAATGTTTTCAAGTTACAGTAGGTATGGGAGGACAGCGTAGGCCTGTCAACAAGTACAGGTAAGTACTTGATACAATAAAAAATGGTCTACAGATCTAAAGTCTAGGTACAAGTCTAGGTAGGTAGGTTGTGTCATCGCGCTTCTCTTTCTTTCCTATGCAATCCGACAGTGACCGCGCTTTAGGTCATGTCTAGCCTTAAGACGGTAGAATCTTTGTACAATCTGTAATGATGTCTATTCTTCCGTTGAAAAAGCCCATATTTTCTATAGTGGTCCTGCTACGCGCGCAGTAAGACGCATGAAATTATATTTCCCCATCACCTGCACATATAACTTTATGTACCTGTAGTACACATGAACGTCAATAAAGATGAACTTTACTGAGAACGAATAACTACCTAACCTACTATGTACTCGTAGCTCATCAAAATCTAATAAGATTGAGGAACGCAACGTAAATTATAGTATAAAACTTACGCCCGGACGGGTTGCTGTTAAGACTAGTGTACAACGTTGTAGCTACTCGTAAGAATATTATATTTATAAAGGTACAGACGCCAGCACATCAAGCTACTACAATCTGTCAAATTTCCTTAATAGATTTTCAACTTTATCGCTATAGCATAAGGTTTAAAGTTGATTGGGAATTTTTTACAGTTTCGGATAGCTTGATGTGCTGGCGTCTGTACACCAGCAGGTTCTGCATCCTACTATACAATATTATATACTCGAAAGTTTGTGTGGATGGATGGATATTTGTTATTCTTTCACGCAAAAACTACTGCACGGATTTGGATGTTATAACCAGGATTAACACATAAGTTACGTTTTATCCCGATATTCCCACGGATATCGAAACTTATGCGGGTGAAACAGCGGGGCACTGCTAGTATATAATATATCTTAAGTTAGTAGTAGTGTCTTAAGTACAATAGCCTCGGTCTGACATAGTCGCCAATTATTATTTACAGCTTAGCCACTACCTTGGCTTACACTACCATATTTGGTAAGAAGTTATACCTTTTAAAATAAACGAAATTATAATAATAAATTTTATTAGGTCTTGAATCTATTACTTGATATTGGTTCTGTTTATTGAAACTGATACCTGCAATATACTTTGTAGCAGGTATTTGACAAAAACAAAAGATTCTAAGGCCATGATTTTAAGATTCTACTAGTAATTTTCAATAAATTTATATCTTTTTATTAGATTACTAGCTGACCCAACCTTCGTGTCGCCTCAGAATCAATAAGAACGAAGGTATGAGAAAATGAATAATCTTAAAGAAAGAAAAAGTATTTATTGCGACTCGTATAGGAAGATCACAAACTAAACGAAACACAGTAAAAAATTAAAAACCGAGTTATATAAAAAAAGTAATAAAAAGAAATATAAATCTTCAATTGTTTTTTCGTGAATTTTTAAGAGTTATTCTGTTATTGGAGGCGGAGACAAATCCAATATATCATAAAAATCGGTCCAGCCGTTCTTGAGTTATAAATGGTATAACTAACCCGACTTTGTTTGATTCACGTTGACTGCCAGACAACAGACACAATAGAAAATCTATTGTTCGCGGTCACCGGTGACCGAGGTGAAATTCAATGTCAGTAAATTTTGACGGTTGCTTCAAAAAATTTATTAAAGAAATTTGACGGATTTTAGTAGCTCGATGTGCTGGCGTCTGTACCACCGGCAATTGAATCGCACCGTGTATTTCAGTAGTCAAAGTAGAGTTCAGTGATCCTTATTAAGAAAACCTGTACTACTAACACGCTACGTTGTACCCTCAGCCTTATTTCAACCCATCATTACCTGTGTAGCCGGCCGATCAGTCGATATAAAGCAATTATGTGTTTTTTGTTTTTTCACCTTGCAACACTTAAATTAGCCATGATTGGGCAACACTCACGTAAATCCGTTAGGATTAAAGCTTTATGCCGCTTTTTGTTTTAGGTGTAAGCAGAGTAAATATTACATTACGAATAATAATTCTATCTGCGTTTGGCTTACCTATTTTATAATAACTGATAATGACAACACACAATATTAATTTTTAAAATAATTAATAAGCCTGTTTTTGACGCTTCATTGTTTCATAAAAACCTTTTTACAATGGTCACTTTTTTTTTTGTTAGTCTATACTGTCCCACTGCTGAGCAAAGGCCCCCTCCTCCCTTCCTATGGTCACTTAGCTGATTTAAAACCTGTTAAACTTTTTGGAGACATCTCTGTGTTTTTATTACTGTGTCGTTTTGGTGCTAACAAATACTGGCTGATAACTAGAGGGACCAGTAAAACGGCTAACCCAGCCTTTATCGAGCCTTATATTCAGACTACAAAGCACTTGTTCACCTGCACTTCGGATGACCTAAAGAAGGGCTCAAACTATATAAAAAAAAAACAGTGGCACTCCGGTAGTGCCCACAGAAGTAAAAACAAAACACAAACAGAATACTTTGCCATCACTCACTGACATATCGGATATACATTAAAACCGAGTACATCCCGAGGACAGCCGAACTCATCCGAAGCGGTGTCGGTTACGGTAACAGTGGCGCGAATTCAATGGTTTTGTCCCATCTCAAAAAATGCACAACGCGCCTAAAGTCGTTTTCACTGCAACAACGAGGAAGAGTACCATCGACACGAAAAGAACAAGAAGCCCACAGACCACGGAATCACCAGGAGAAGCAAGCAGCGTCTGAAGATGGCAGTATGTACAGACGCCAGCACATCAAGCTACTACAATCTGTCAAATTTATTTAATAGATTTTCAACTTTATCGCTAAAACATAAGGTTCAAAGTTGATTAAGAAAATTTGACAGTTTGGGGTAGCTTATGATGTGCTGGCGTCTGTACTAATAGAAGTCGTGGCACCGAAAGTGCATTGAGTGCATAACTTTTATCAAGCACTGCCTTCAAAGTCCACGCCAAGTCAGTTCCTAAGTACACGTCATTAGTGTCAGGCGCCGTTCGCACGATTATAATCAGTACGATATTTTACTGTATAATTTTGGGATCACATGGTAGTGGCGGCCAAGTGGTAACGGCCGCGACTTACGAGTTGTAGGTCGTAGGTTCGAATCCAGACAGGCGCTTTACTTTGTGTAAATTATTTCATCACCACTGCTCTCAAAACGGTGAAGGAAAACATCGTGAGGAAACCGGCATGTCCTAGAACCAAACATTCGAAGACATGTGACATCTGCCAACCCGCACTGGGCCCGCGTGGTGGATTACGGCCCACTCCCTCTCACTGAGAGGAGGCCTGTGTCCCAGCAGTGGGAACATAAAACATTATAGGCTGATTATGTTGTTATGTTATGTTATGGTAGTTTTTGACTTGCATTTGTTTTTAACCCTATTAAAAGTGGGATGCTATCCTGTGATCCCTTTACCTTAAACTATCATACTGTTCATCGTCGTGTGAACGGGGCTTCATAGTTCAAGTAAACAGTGAAACGATTGGTTTCTACGGAAAATGTTGACAATGCCGTCTGGCCGGCTGTAGCAGCGATCACAGACGGCTCGCCGTGCTCTGTGAGCAGGAATTTTTAAACGTTTAACCCAGCATTTGAGCAGTGCACGCACATACATACGTTATGTCCTGTGTATGCGTGTAGCCCAGTGGTAACGACCACGACTTACAAAGTTACAACTTGTCATAGTTCAAAGGCGCTTTACTTTGTATAAATAATTTCATTACCACTGCTCTCAAAACGATGAAGGAAAATATCGTGAGGAAACTGGCATGTCCTAGAACCAAAAATTCAAAGACTCGTGACATTTACCAACACACACTGAGCCCACGCGGTAGATTACAGTCCACTCTCTCTCGAAGCGAGGAGGCCTGTGTCTCAGGCCTCAGCAGTGGAACATTACCGATAGGGTGATTATGCCAGCATTTTGCAAGCTTAATGTCCAGCCTTACAACCTCACTTTTTTTTTTTTTTTGAAAATCATCTAAAACCTCTATTAAAAAACTCAAACGGCTAGAAACTTCGAACATTCCACTACAAAAACTAGACTACATTCAAGCACTCTCATTTCGCATACGCGTACAACATAATAGGTAACATTTATAAATATTTTAACGCAAGAAATATTTTAAAAGGCTACAAATATGAAAATAGTTCAGTAAATAGAGATAGACGTGTATAATAAACGTTTAAGTATTTCAATAAAAACTAGGTATTTTGAAATTGCTTCGCTACGTTTCACAAAGGAGTTGTGGGGCGCGGGTGTGACTAATTGTGTTACCATATGTATTTTTTTATATTTTATATATGTAGTTTATATGGAGTAAAGTATTAGTTAATTATTTAACTTAATATGTACGTATATAAACGGTATTAATTGATTCTATTCTAAACACGTTATACGAGATACTATCCTGTGATTAACGCCTACACTATGATAGTTATAAGATAACTAATAACAAAAAGCTTGAGAAACAAGGCCGTGAGCGATAAAGTGTAGAAAGATGGACGCTCATAATAAAGTCATTATATGAATAAATGCTAACGACTATATTTACAAGGCGACTACGCGCCGACCATTAGGGTTAAACATTGTTTCACGGATTAATCACGACAGGATAGGATAGGACAGGATAAGTCTTTTTTTGTTTTAATTATGAGGTAAGGCTTAGAACTAGCAGGGGATCGAGGAGGTTCTCTATAGAAAATGGGGCAATAGTAATGTCATAATGTGAATGTGCCATAATTTTTGCAATGGCGTTATAATGTTATTGTGATTTGATACATACATATAAATGTTGTAGACATAGAGAATTTGTTAATAATGCAATGAAGCGTTACACACAGTTATACAGCTCGTGCAGCGACGCAGATTTTGAAACACCAATTTTGGGGCCGTGTGATCACCCGTTTCGGCGATTTGAACTGGTCGGCCATATCGCCAGATCTGACGGGGCCAGACTTCTTTCTATGGGGCTTTGTGGAATCTCGTTCTGTGGGGCTTTGTGGGATCTCGCGTTAACCACAGCACAAACCTTGCAAGTCCTAAAAGTCAACATTGAAGAAAAAGCCACCAATTTGGAGGCTGTTCTGCGAGCAACAATTCAAAATTCTTTCGATTTCGATTCGAACAGAAAATGTGCATCACCTCAGGAATTCAGGAGGTGGTCGTTTGACTGGTATAAATTTTTCCAATAAGAACTGATTTTACCAAAGTCAGATATCTTACCGGTGAAATAGAATTGACGTCTGACAGTTGTAGTATGGAAAACCTATATAAAGTTCAATATTTATTTTCAGGATGAGACTTACTCTAAGTTTGGCAAAATTCGCCCTTAATGTCATAAATTTTACACATTTAAATAAATTTTCCGCGAAAACAGGGCCCAATTTTTTTCATTTCCAACCAAATGGCAGCAATTCATATTATGACATTACTTTGGCTTCTTCTCTTCTATTTTATACGTTTTTCTGATAGTTGATCGTTTATAACGAGGAACCAACACCCTGGCTTTTAAGATCTTCCCTTTTTAAGGTTTTTAACTGAACTTTTGCTCATTGACAGTTAAAAAGCCCTCTCAGTCTCATTCTTGGGAGAAATCGAAAAACTTCATGTTATCTTCACTTAAGATCGAATAAATGAACGATGGTGTGGCTGTATATACCCTACTAAGTACTCTACTATAGACTAATGCCTTATGACGTAAAGACCTTCATTATAGCAAAACAAACAAGGTACTATATAGCGCAAGAAGCCAGTTTCCTAGAATTTTGTTGAGGATAAACCTCGATTTTAATAGATGGTCTCACCAGCATCATTCACATAATACCGTTAATTTTCTCTTCCACATTTTCTAATCCAAGCTCATCACCCGATAGCAGATAGGTGGCGGAGTCGGCGCCTCTTTGTTTCACATAACGAGCCCAACTAAAGAGCCCACTATGGCTTTTTGCACTCACCCTTTAACTTTCAAGGATGCCAACAAAAACTGACATTAGTTTTATTTCGGTGTAAATACCTCAACGATTCTTTTGGACGTTAAATCGGTTTTATGTAAGTGCTAGGTAGGAATTACTTTGTTATATCGGGTGGGATGTTAGTAAGGTGAGGTCATGTTTTTGTTTGGTCGGGGATTTGTGGTGTTTAGTGTAAGGTTAAGAGGCTGTGTTAAGTAATTTTCGAATGAATACCATTCAGCAAGTTACTTTTTCGAAAAGTAATTTTTATTTAAAAAAAAAATGGCAATGACGTCGTCGGAAAAATAATAAGGTGCAAGTAAAAATTCGATTCGATTCGATTTGTCTCAGAATTAAGTTGTTGTAGGGTTTCTTGTTTATGTCTCATAACTTTTTTTTCTTATATTTTGTTGTATGTATGTATATATGTATTTATTCTTATATCTTAGTTATAAATATTTTCTATTTTTTTTTTTCTGTTATTGCACCTACTGTGTATTGTCTCTGCATCACCCTAAGGTAGACTGGTAGAAAATGCCCAAGGCATTAAGTCCGCCTTTGTACAGTTTTTACTTGTGTTTTATAAATTTGAGAGTTTTGTCAAACTGTCAAATTTTCCCAATCAACTTTGAACCTTATACTTTAGCGATAAAGTTGAAATCTATTAAAGAAATTTGACAGATTGTAGTAGCTAAATGTGCTGGCGTCTGTACATTGATATTTAAATTAGATATATAGCACATACATCTTGATGTTATGATATGTCGCCACATTAGTACAATACACATGTGCGAAGTAGAAGCGAGTTGCTAGTAAAAATATAAAGCCTGTCTTATTCCATTCCCGAGCATCTCAGCTGCAGCAGCTCAAAACACATGCTGTTCATAAATTCTCCAGAATTCTCCATTTAACTGTTCAAAATGCACCCTTTAACCGCCTCACATAACGAATGCCACTATTATACCCCAAGTAAGCGGGGGACACTTTATTATAACATTTTTATATGACATGCGTTTTATTATGTCCGTGGTTAGTGCTGGCAAATGCTCCGGATTCCCGGATTCCCGGGAGTTACGGAACTATGTTGCAGCCGCGGGATTAAGTCCGGTTGGTCCGTGATTTGCGGATGCATTTTTAAGTTCTTTTTATTTGAGCTGGTCTTTGTGCTGTGTAGATGGAGTGCGGTTTTGGTTTCAATTGTTTTTGTGGGGAAATAATATAAGTTAATGAAAAACAGTGTTTCTGATTTCTTTTCCCTGATTATTTATGAAGTAGTATTTTGAATATGAATATGGATGGCTAGAAAAGTAGGGAAAACCAAAGAAACTATGGATGGACTGTTTGAAAGATGAATATCATCTATTCAGCCATATGGCTAGAAAGGGAATTACTACCGAGATGGCGACTGTTAGTCGTCGTATTGGTAGTCATCATCATCACTATGATTATGAAAGAAAAAGATATGTTGCGCTGACCCCAAATAAATCAGGATAAGGGTAGGAGAAATTATGGTTTACATAGTAGTATTGGGTAAGAGGCCTCTATTTAGAAGCATTCTTCTTTTTCTTTTATCAAAACTTTAACCAACATATTATTTTAAAAAAATGCAACTAGTTAATACTTTTCACGGCAACATCATGAGTTTACAAAGCGTCCACAAACTGAATAAACTCGATAAAAGTGAATAAAACAACATATTTTCAAGTAAAACAAGTTCTTATTGAACGTAAGTAATTCTTAGATCGAATTTAACATACTTCACTTACATCGTGACATTGATTCATTTGAATGTTCAAGTTCAAGTTAAGTTCAAGTTATTTATTTCATAACAAAAATAAATTTGTGTCGAAATATTTGCACAGTAAGTACACAAAAAGAATCAACATGAATAATTATAATATAAGTAAAGTTGTTCCTCACCTCACCCATCATCGAAGTTAGAACGTCTATTCAAATTCAAAATACTAACGTTACAAATATTAGTATTATTTTTGATACAGAACAAAGTCCCTAGCAAAATGCTACAAAAATACATTTAATGTCGAAATATTAAATATAAAAATGCAACATTTATAACAAATCCAAGGAACAATGGATACACTATTTAATTTAAGAACTAGTTTTAAGATGTTTGTCATTACAAAATTCGTCAATGCTGTAATAGGGAATTTCATAATCCCGGAATTTTAACTAAGTAATAATTCTACAACACTACTTATTGCGAGGTACCCAGGCATTGTCCACTGTTTCGGTCTCAGGCAGGCGACAAAGGCACATTGAAACTACTGCGGGCAGGCAGAACGTTGTTTTTTCCATTCATGTGCATTTTATGTACTCAGTGGGCAGTTAAAAACTGTGGCATAGTGACCTAGTATTTGTTCTAGCCTTTATATTATTTTAAGGCTCTATGCATGCAATTTGCCCATACAGTTTTTGGTGTAAAGGATTTTTGGTTCAAAAGTATCAGAGGGGCAATTCTAGTAATTTTAAGAACGTTCACAGTCTGATTTCAGTCTCAATCTGTAAAAAATACCTCTAATTTCCCTACATTTTGACATTTGTTTGTCGCTGAGTTGAGACTGCGACTAGATTTTGAACGTTTTTAATTACGAGAATTGGTCTTCAGATTTTAATTTGCAGCAAATGTCGATTTTCAATTTGACTGTCAAAATTGACAGCAAAACGAATGTGACTGATTAAGGCGGAGTCGATATGGAATGGAACGGAGGAAATGACTTGGAATATGTGTGATGTCAACTCTTAATTTAGCCGTCAGTTAGGGCTGGTCATCACTTAGCTGCCTCGGCTTATTTTTAATTATTTTATTTTTGGATTGTTGTTTTGTTACTATTTGCTGGGCTCTGGACGTTTTTAACGCGTTTTTTTTGTGTTCATCGTTCTCACATATAATTATAAATTCAACATTAATGATGTAGGTAGGTATGTAATATTTTTGTAAAAATAAAATTTTAATCTAAAAGAGTGTCCATGGAGTTTCTTGTCCGTTCTTCTCCACAGGTACCTACGCTTTGGAATGGGTAACTAGCTTCATATTTTCTGACTGACCGACTTCTTGACAGTTCAAAAGTGCCTGTAAATGGTTGGATTGAAATAAATGCTTTGAGTTTGAGTTTAAGATGACTTTTGTGGAAAAGACACCACAATTTTGCCAATATCACTAAGGTACCTATGATAGCAGCGGTGGCCCAGTGGTAACGGCTGCGACTTACGAGTTGCAGGTCGTAGGATTGATCCCAGACAGGCGCTTTACTTTGTGTACATTAATACATCACCACTCACTGCTCTCAAAACGGTGAAGGAAAACATCGTAAGGCGTAAACCGGCATGTCCTGGAACCCAAAATTGGATGACATGTGACATCTACCAACCCGCACTGGGCCTGCGTGGTGGATTACAAAGCCCTCTCACCGAGAGGAGGCCTGTGTCCCAGCAGTGGAAAAATTATACGCTGATTATGATCATGACCTATGATAGACCGTGAAACGCTGGAGATTGACCAGTGGTTTTTTTTGCTAAATGTTTCTGCGTGAAATGGCAGTCAGTCAAATGCACAATAAAACTAGCTAGATAAAGTTATAAAATTTAGTTTTGCTACCTTATTATTCACTCAACTTAATTATTACAAATTTATCTAGTAGAATAATTTGTATAAGTTTCCATTTCACAGAAATTGTTCAACTAGAGTCGCGTCGCACTGACGCGTCGTGCATGTCTGCCCAAACCCGAAGAGCATTGTAAAAATTGGATTTTTTGCAAATTAACGGTTCAGTTAGATTCTTCCTTACCCTCTAAACAAAAGCTATGTTTTACTAAAGAAACAAAACAGCCACGCTTCCCAAAAATAACTTAATCACCACGTTCAATCACCGCCAATCAACCGGTGATTATAGTCCACCCAATGATTACGGTGATCGTGCGATCATTCTCACATATACGGCGGTTTGATTACACAGTAATCACTTTGCCTTAATTGGTGGTTATAATGAAAATCATGTTAATATTATAAAATTAAGTGTTTGGGTGTCTTGTTTGGTCGGTAAGGATATGATGTTTTTTTTTTTGAGTAAAGTGATACATTGATTGCCAAGATTTTGATACATTGTTGGATTGGAGACGTACCAAACGCATTAATTTGCCATTTTATAGGAAGGTTTTTGAAATGGTTACAGTTACTGTGTAATTTCGTAAATATAAAGGTTTCTTGTCAGAATATTCAAAATACGTAATTCTTCTAATAAGACGACTGCAATGAAATCATTAGTGGGTAATTATGATAATGTACTGATAGCATTATCATATTTACCAACTTATTATTGAGCGCAAAACGAGTCTTGCTTTAGTCCATATTCTGCGAGCATAAAAACAATCATATTAGTGCAAAATTTATGACTCCTAACAAAGGAAGCCCCAAAGCATATCCAAAAGTTGCACACTATAATAAGCCCCTTGAACTTTTTCATCCGTAACCGTATATTACTGGCACAATACAAAAACAGGCCAAAATCTGCATACAAAAAACCACCTTGTATATTCATTCAAAAAAGAAAACACGAACGCATTAATCGACCTTCAACTCTGCCCTCAAAGTAAGATGGCGGCAAAAAGCTCACGTACGCTGCGTCTGCGCACGCCCCGGCCGGATAATGTCTTCATTTGAGTTAATTCGCGGGGATCGTCGAGTCGAGCCGGGGCAGGCACTTTTTACATTCCACTATGAGGTGGGTGGGATTTTAGTTGTAGTAATGGTAGCAAAAAAGTTTATTTTTAATGAGATTATTTTGTAACAATTTGGTTTTGGGTCGTTTGATAGCGTTTTTTTTTTACTCTACTTGATATTTTGTGAGTCCTATCATACAATTCGATATCGTCCGAAGTAACAAACCTAGGGTTGATTTTACCAAAGTCAGACTTGGTATAAAAGTCTGTTCGAATTCACTCCTAGTCTGGTAAATAGTAGTTAGGTACCTATTCTCAGATTAATATAGCGTTTACAATAAACTTAAGCGTTTTTTTACATTTATCATAATAGGGTATCATTACAAAAAAAAAAACAACAATCAAAATAAGAAATAAAATAAATATACAAGAATGAAAAATGAGGTGAATGACAAATTCAACAGTCAGCGGGGGTGAGGGGTGAGGTACTGGGCAGCGAGTAGCGCAATTCAGAGTCGACATAAAGTTTAAACGGGCTATAACTGTTAGTTGAAAAATCTGTTGACATCTTTAAAGTTAAACAACGATTTGCTTTGTTAGTGTCTTTCATGTTATCTATAAGTATATTTATGCTGCCCAATGTTGATGATGTTCTTCAGAAAGATCAGGTGGTGTTCTTCAGAAAGGTCAGTTGCGTAGTATTTGCATCCAGCGTACGTGTTTGAACGTAAACGAAGCAGAAGTAGTATGTAAGGATCCTAGCAGGTGGCATTCTGTAGTTTCTGTCTACCTCCATTGAAAGAAGGCGTAAGTTTATGTAAGATGAACACAATCAGCACATCTAAATAAACTACACTCAAGAGCTGTCAATAGTGTCAATGTCAATGACTATTGACACTGACAGCTTTTAAACGAGGTTTAGATGTGCTGATCGTGTCCATAAGCCTTTTCTGCAGACCCTACACAAAATTATTATGTTCTCGTATTCCTTTTTGAACTTAAAACGAGTCTGTGCAATATAAATCGACGGATCCTGTACTACTGTTTACTCAGAACCTTGTAGGTAATGATAGTCTTTTTAAACAAACATGTTTTTTACAAGCGTCTCGTTCAACATCTCAGTGTAAAATATTAAAATGTTGTATCTCTAAATACATAGTTGGTGATAGGTATTCTGTTAAATGTCAGAAATTATGAGAAAGATTGCTATGTGGTTATTGGTTTTTTTTTTATTGCGCGTAGCATTTTAGCTTACTGCTGGGATACAGGCCTCCTCTCTTCGAGAGGGAGTGAGCTGTAATCTACCACGCAGGCCTAGTGCGGGTTGGTAGATGTCACATGTCTTCGAATTTTTGGTTCTAGGACATGCCGGTTTCTTCACGATGTTTAACTTCACCGTTGTGAGAGCAGTGGTGATGGTTTACCCATTCATTAATAAACGTTGCTTAAAGTTAAGCAGTGATTAGCGACTGTTCACCATACATTTTTGACGTTTGAACGTCACTTAAGGGGAGTACAGGACGTAAACGCAAAAAAACGGATGTTTTAGAAGCAATAACAGTATATGATCGAGTACAGTAAACAAAATCAGAAAAATATATGATATTCTTCAGGATATATGCTAGATAGATAGCGTGTTGAAAACATAATACAACTAATTTGATACGATAGAAAAAAAATCATGTAAAAACTTTCTTTTTACAATAAAAACTATACTAATATACATACAATCATTCTGATTTTTTTGTCAGATTATTCTACAAGCAACATACTAAAACTCTAGAGTTTTAGTTTTTTTGGTCAAACACTAGATTTTTCGTAAATCGATAATTGCTTCATATTTTGCAATAAATTACCAGCCTTGTGTCATCGCGCTTCTCTTTCTTTTCTATGCAGTCCGACAGTGACCGCGCTTTAGGTCATGTAGTCCCCTTGACTTTAATCGTCATTTATAAGTAAACTCCACAATTATTATTATTTTAAGACTGTTGGCTTTTAAATTACATAAATATTATACTAAAACACAAACTAAACTATATAACTTTACGAGGTCATGGTATTTGCATTTCATAACCCTTTTATCATTATCATTACACTCTTAGACTTAAATCCAGTTTCACATCATCAAGATGTCAGCCTCCAGACGTGATCTGTTGCAGGCCCTCCCGCGAGTCTGACAGACTCGTGAGTGGTTGCGACGAAAATTGCTACGCTATCCACGACTGAGATGTTATTGTAATAGATGTGGCTTGGGTTTCTTCCGCCCTGGTAGTTTGTACTCTAAGTATGTCTTAGTTTTAAGGATCTATTTACTGGGCCATAGCTCTATCAAGGTAAATAAAACGTTAAAAATCTATACTAAGAATAAAGCTTAGTTGAGAGAGGGTTTGTTCGTTTGAACAGACTTGGATAAACTTTGGCACATAGATAGTTTATAACCAGGACTAACACATAGAATACTTTCATCTCGACATTCTCACGGTATTGAGTCTTATGCGGGTGAAACCGCGGGGCGCTGCTAGTAGTATATAAATCTCGATACATTGGCATGTCAATGCACCCATGCGAAGCAGGGCCGGGTCGCTAGCATTTCCATAAACAAAAACCCTCCATATTAGTTGCACCCCTATATTTTTTACCAGGTCATTGACCAGAGCGAACAGACGTCACACCCGAGGGAAATCTCGACCAGTTGCAGCCGATTCAACCAGACACGACACAGCGCTGCAGCGCCGTGGGAATACACTCTAAGCGCTTTATGTGTAATTGCCCAGACTTAATTAGCTGTATTTTAAACAATGACTGCTTTTTTAAGTAGGTACTGTTAGGGGTAAGCGTCTTTCTCTTCTTCCCGTGCGTGGGTGACTTGAACCTTGAGCAAAGTTTTAATATCAAAATAATGTGCAAACGTCGAGAATGATCCTTTTTTCTCCCTGGTTTGGATTGGATTTTTTAATTACAATAAAGTAATTATAGTCCACTCAACGAATAACCCAAAAGGAGGGGGTAGAGAGCGTGAGCTGGGCTCTAAGCGATTTCTTCAGAAAGTTGCAGCTAGTGTTTGATAAAAGTAGTATTTTCGAAAATTTACACTTTCCGGAACGTGTAGTTCGAAAATGGGTAGGAATTCGAAAAAATGAATAAAATAAAAGTTATAGAAAATTTTATTAGCTTTTATTACATACAATATATTTTTTCTCTACGCCGCACCGGTTTAAAGATATTAGCGAAAAACTCAAAAGTGGGACCTTTTATCCCCCCCCACTCCGGTTCACTTCCTAGACGCGGGGACTTTTAGTATGTTTACTCCCTAAGTACCCTGAACAACTTTCTGAAGAAATCGCTTAGGGAACAGCTCACGCACTCTACAACTACTTTGTTAAGTGGACTATTATCAGCCGGCCAGGAGTGGCGACCGCGAACCGGAAGACACAAATGTCGTTCTATGACGTTCAAATGATATTCAACCTTAGGGTGATAAAGTAATAACCAGAATTCAAGTCAGACATCACTAGGTGGACCGACGACCTTGTGAAGGCCGCAGGAACCCGTTGGATGCGAGAAGCACAGAACCGGTCGAAGTGGAGGTGCTTGGGGGAGGCCTATGTTCAGCAGTGTACGTCTTTCGGCTGAAATGATGATGATGATGATGATCATTCTAAATGGGAAGACCTTTTTATAGCAGGGTAACTGCACCAGAACACGTCATATGTACGTTCGTACACAGTCGAAATAAGCAAAAGGCGGTAATAAGCAAATCTCTCATATTCCACGCCACTCATATTTGAGCTCAAAATTCGGCTTTAGAAGTGGACCCGACAGAAACCTCACATGAGCTTCCCTTATTAAACATTTTAAATTCCATATTACGATCTTACGAAATTGTAACTCCACAGATTAAAAAAATCCATTCAGTCGATTCGAAAATTTTGCAGTAGGACAAAAGTTTCAGCTGGTTTTTTTACTCTGTGGCATCCGGGATGGTTTTTTTGAACGAAAAATTTCTGCCAAAGTAAATTGAATGGAACGCGCTTAGAGGTGACAAAGTGTTTCATAAAATAATCTTTTGGGGACGTTTTTACGTAAAAGTTGTACAACATTCTGGTACATAAAGGATTTCCTGTGTGAAGAAATGAATTGAAGTGTTCTTTTCAACTCAGTTTTATAACACTGAATGTTCTAAGCCGTTTGGAGGAAGGTTACGTTCAGCAATGAAAGACAATATCCATCAGAAATAGAACACAATATGACTAGTTGCTTATATGACCAGGTGCTTAACAAATAAAGATGGTCAATGTAAAGGATCCCGTTGAAAACCAGCGTCAGGCACTAGTTGTTTGGCATTTATGCTGAACTGGGCTTATTTGCAGCAGCCGTGAGGCACACAATTCTTTATCCTGTAAATATAAAACAATCATTTGTTTTTCTGAGACATTGGATCATAATCAGCCTATATTGTTCCCACTGCTGGGACACAGGCCTCCTCTCTTCGAGAGGGAGTGGGCTATAATCCACCACGCGGGCCCAGAGCGGGTTGGTAGATGTCACATGTCTTCGAATTTTTGGTTCTAGGACATGCCGGTTTCCTCACGATGTTTTCCTTCACCGTTTTGAGAACAGTGGTGATGAAACAATTTACAAAAAGTAAAGCGCCTGTCTGGGTTAGAACCTACGACCTACAACTCGTGAGTCGCGCCTGTTACTGGGCCACCACTGCTCCCAGACATTGGATGCACGCTACCAAATATGTTAGCTAACTTGCACGTTTTGTGTCAAAATTATTCATGAGAACTATTTTACCTAATATAGCTTTGTTATTGCAGAAGACTATTAGACACCCTTGATAACAGGCCGATAGAAAGAACGAAAGAAACAAGAAATAAAGAAAGTTTATTTAGACACAGTTCGTGAAACACAAAATAAACAAAATAACGTTTAATAAAAAGGTCATCATACAAAAAAGACAACAATAAAATTTCATTTTACTATGAAAAACAAACAAAAACTCCCAAAAACAGCATATTATTTACGTTTAATACAAAAAGTGACATTAAAACAAAATTTCGCGTAACTTGCCTCTCGTCACGTTTACCAAAACGAGTTTGCGTCGCAAACAAAAAAAGTTCTTTATTTAATAACCCCTGCAAATTGCGCGTTCAGCCGACACTTATGTCGGGCCCCGGAGAAAGCGACAGTTAACCTGTGTCGTTACCATATTTTGGTAAAAAAAAATGTCGTGGGTAAAGTGAATTTTATTCTAATTTATGCTTTAAAATTTTTAGCCTTTTTATCTACGGTATTTTTACCTGTCACTTTGTAACAGGGACAAAAACTGGGTTGTGGAGGTCAGATAGGCAGTCGGTCCATGTAAAGTACTGGTATTCAGCTGCATCCGGCTAGACTGGAAGCGGAGGTTAACATAGTTGGGAAAAGGCTAGGCAGATGATGATGGGTTGTCAGAATTGAATGTCTCCGATTTTTTTTTTAAACATAACGTGTAAAAGTGATTTCGATGTCAGTTTTACAGAATAAACAATTTCCTTTCATTTTCGAAATCTTTTTACGTTTTGGAAGATTTTTTTAAGCAATTAAAGCGATTTCTAATTCAATTTTTTTTCCTAATCCACAACTGTGTATGATTGACGAGAGGCATTTACGCGAAATTTTGTTTTATTGTCATTTTTTGTGTTAAACGTAAATAATATGCTGTTTTTGGGAGTTTTTGTTTGTTTTTCATAGTAAAATTAAATTTTATTCTTGTCTTTTTTGTATGATGACCTTTTTATTAAACATTGTTTTGTTTATTTTGTGTTTCACCAACTGTGTACATTTTGCTAGATCATTGAAACGAGATCTGAAATCTGCATCGGCAAACAGATTGCGTTTATCCTATCCTATGGTTACTTTTAACGTGCACGTCTTTCTACGTCGTTTTCACATAGGTATATATAATATCAATATGAATGATGTAACCAATAATTATGTTGCAACAATATTTACATTTATAAAAGTGTCCACGGAGATTCTTACTCGTTCTCCATATAAATCTACCACGTTTCGGAATGGGGCAACTAGCTTCATATTTCTGAATGTTCGACTGCCTGACAATTCTTAAGTGCCTAAGTAAAATTGATTTATTTATTTAATACTTCAAGCATATAATGTACAGAGGCGGGCGTAATGCCATAGGCATTTTCTACCAGTCAACCTTTGGGTGATGCAGAGACAAACAGTGGTAGGTGCAATCATGAAAATTGAGGAATAAATATTTAAATATAAAGATACGCATAAACGTATTCAAACTATGAATATAAATATATATAATAAAGTAACTAATTACATATAAATATACGCATAAATACATACTTACTTACTAACTAACTAAAACAATGAGAAAATATTACCGTTGTGATGTTACTGCCAGCTTCTTGCAAATGAAAAATAGAAATGTAATCATATATCTATGGAATGAACGAAATGCTTTTAGTTTGACTATTTTGTTTATTAAACTGTCCAAACCCGTGGACCTCATAGCCTGGCAAGGTCCTTTGGCACCAGACGACACTCCAGTCGCCACGCAACAGACGCTAGATGTGGGGTACCTACTTACCCCAAGAGGATAACAACACAACTTATATCTTCCGGTGGCTCGGTGTTAAACGATTCCTGGTCGGCTCGTTTAAACGTCTCCGGAAATTCATCTTAATATTAAATTTTGTAAGCGATTAAAACACAGAGTGGCATGGATATCGACGCGCAACCCATAATCATGGTTTCAGTACATGACTCTGAACCCCGCTGCGATGCAATATTGAGTGGATTATTTAAAAAAAAATCGCTATGTACCGTCAACTAAAGAGATATAGTATGCAGGATCGTCGGATATAGTTGAAGTTTAGTAAGAAACCGATGGATGGTCTCGAATAAAATTTTATTTTATTAATAGAAAACAAACAGCTCATTTATCAAATTAAATTTCAGTCGACAACATCCATCGGTTTCTTACTAAACTTCAACTATATCCGACGACCCTGCATACTTATCTCTTTTGTTGACTGTACATAAATACATAATTATTATTTTACATAAATAAAATCGAAGTGTCGGGTTGTAATGTCAAAATAACTTAATGCATACTTTTTACTTAAGAGCGTTTACGACGTACGGCATTTCATACAAAGTTTCAAGCCCTTGTTTTTTCGAAATGAATGAATCGATTTTAATGAAACTTCATACCCACGCATAAGCAGGATTCAAAGGTCTAAAAAGTTAGTTAAGAACATTTTCGAAAAATAGTGTCACAGCCAAATTAGACCGATTTTAAATTTTCCATAGAAACGGAGATTACCAATTATCTTTTTTTAAATAAGACATTTCGAAAATGTTTACATGAATGTCATGTTATGTCATTGAATGACATGTCTTCCTTTACGAGTCACAATAATTTTTTTTTTCTTTCTTTCTTTGTTTTCTTTATGTAAAAAATACAACTAAAGAATGAGGCTACATAACTAACGGTGACAAAGAAGAGCCAATTTATTTTTAAACGCTGGACCGGCTTTACGCTTTTTTCATTGCCCTATAAAGGTAATTAATTTTATTTTATTTTTGTTTATAATTACAGCACCAATCAATACCAATACTAGCAATATTGACTGAGCTGGTGCTATAGCAATTAAGGGACCTAAAGGTGTAGTCCATGCTGTTATTACAAGTGGCCAGTGACCTGTATAGTCAGTGCCAGTGATTTGGTACTAGCCGATGTATTCTGTGAAAACATTATTTATTTATTATACTTTATTGTACACCACAAAAATACACAACAAAAAGAATTATCGATAACTAAAAATATACAATGGGCGGCCTTATCGCTTTCTGCGATCTCTTCCAGGCAACCTTGGAATGGACAGTGATTTGCCTGGACATAAAATGGGGTTGTCGTTGGTGTAATAATATACTAAAATAGATACACAGATATATACATATCCTAAAATAATAGATACATAAATACATAGGTATATACTAAAAATATACGCAACAAAAATAAATAAAGACTATAGATAATTACAGTTTCGAGAACAAGATCACAATGACAAGTAATGTTCCTTTACGAGTCTTTTAAATACAAATATCGACTGCGCGCGTTTTATCTCAATTGGCAATGCATTCCACAAACGAGCATTGTGAAAACTTAGGTGAAATGAGATGTCGATAGAGCAGTGTGGTGGCCCAGTGGTATCGGCCGCGACTTAGGAGTTTTAGGTCGTACGTTCGAACCCAGGAAGGCGCTTTACTTTGTGTAAATTATTTCATCACCACTGCTCTCAAAACGGCGAAGGATAACTTCGTGAGGAAATCGGCATTTCCTAGGTCCAAAAAATCGGACACATATTGTGACGTCTACCAACCTCCACACGGCCCGCGTGTTGGATGACGGCCCATTCTCTCTCACAGAGCGGAGGCCTGTGTCCCAGCAGTGGGAACGTTATAGGCTGATTACGCGTTATGCTAATGTTAAAGGAGACATTGACATGTTTGTAAACTCAACAAGCGCTGGTAGTCAACGCTGGACGGCGCGGCGCACGCAGTTCTCATACTTTTTGCGAAATCAGCGCGACGCTTCGCTTCGCAAACAAGCTCCTATCTGAATTACCGCTGGTCACCAACTTTCTACGTGCATACACCTTTTTTTATTGCTGAATGGGCCCGCTATTGACCTCGATCACGCCTAACGGAAAGCGATGGATGAGGTCTATGATGGAACGAGCATGCCCAAAAGATGCCTAAGGCACTGGAACTCCCACGTATCGATGAAACACAGCAGGCTGCTTTACGCCGGACTCCGGTGGACGGGTGGTCGCAAACCAGGCGGCCGTTAGCCCTACCACCGCAAGGGAAGAATTGGCCAGTCAAATAAGGTGTTGGGTGTGACTGTCCAAGATGCGCCGAGCGCTTGGTTCAGTTGAGTAACTGGCGGAACAAACTGCGCTACACGAGGAGACTTCTTCATTCATCCCTGGTCTTTAAGTCAAATCTTTACTTACTCATCATCATCTGCCTAGCCTTTTCCCAACTATGTTGGGGTCGTCTTCCAATCTAACCGGATGCAGCTGAATACCAGTATTTTACACGGAGTGACTGCCTATCTGACCTCCACAACCCAGTTACTGGGTAATACACCTTGGTAAGACTGGTTGTCAGACTTTCGGGTTTCTGACTACCCGTAACGACTGTCAAAGATCCACGAACGACAGCCGGGACCAACGGCTTAACGTGATTTCCGAGACACGGAGGGGTCTCGGTATGTAAAGATGGTCACCCTTCTACAGACCAACCGCTGCAAGGACCTGTGCGCCTGTTATTATTTAGCCACGGGTCCCTCCGAATCTTTAGTGACAAAATGATAATAAAACGAGAATCATTACAAAAGCTTCCCTCTCAAAATATTGAAAGAGGAAGCGCCATCGTACTTAAAAGGTTATACCCCACCCATTATGTATTCTACAGTGAAGTTTAAACAACTTTTGTGGTATTTTGTTAATAGCAGATCCCGGCGAGCCATTGAAGCGATCAAACTCTGTCATGTTTTCAAAATACTTTACTTAACTTGTAAATTTTGAAGCTTTAGAGAGGGAGGCGGTGTGGTTGTACGTATTAGGAGTGAATTGGAAATGGTTTTTTAAAGAGTTTTCATTATGTTTTGTGTAAGCAATAATAATGTAACTAGTCACCCGCGTAAATGTCGATCCCGTGGGAATATCGAGATAAAAAGTAGCCTATATGTTAATCCAGGGTGTCACCTACCTCCATGCAAAATTTTATCCAAATTGGTCCAGCCGTTTGAGCGTGAAGAAGTAACAAACATATAAACACACACACACACAAACAAACTGTTTTTAATATTAGTGTGATGTATTACTGCGCCTTGTTGATTTCTTGTGAAGACAATTGTTTTCAGAGCGTTTCTTATATCTGCAACGAATTTTGACGGGATAAACTTACGCTTTTTGGTAGCATAAGACCCATTTTTGACTGTTCCAACTTCGTTATCAGTGATAAAATGTCACTTCGTAAGTCAGCAACGCACCAGCAATCTTTTTTATGTTGCCAAAAACCACTAATCAGGAGTTCGCATTCAAATATCTCAGTGAAATATCTTCATTTCTCGTGACGAGAGACAATACGAGAGACGAGACCTGAAACAGACCACTCTTCGAGTTCCTGTCTAAAAACACTATCATTACCTACTGTATTACTCTTTCAGTTTTTCAAACCACTTTACATGGTTGATTGCAACAAAACAAAAATGATAGTTTTTTACCAATAACTTGATTCTTTATCCATATACTGGAGCACGGACACACCTCGGCGAACATGAGAGCAGTAGAAACGGCCGCGACTTATAAAGAGATGCATGTAGGTTGTAAGTTCGAACCCTGACAGGCGCATTTCTTTGTGTAAATTATTTCATCACCACTGCTCTAAAAACGGTAACATTGATCCGCTACCTCGTTTCTTTTCAACATTCTCACTTAAAAATACCACAATAATAATATCCAGCAGAGCAGTGGTGGCCAAGGGGTAACGGCCGCGACTTACGAGTTGTAGGTCGTAGGTTCGAATCCAGACAGGCGCTTTACTTTGTGTAAATTTATTTCATCACCACTGCTCGCAAAACGGTGAAGGAAAACATCGTGAGGAAACCGGCATGTCCTAGAACACAAAAATTCGAAGACATGTGACATCTGCCAACCCGCACTGGGCCCGCGTGGTAGATTATGGCCGACTCTCTCTCACTGAGAGGAGGCCAGTGTCCCAGCAGTGGGAACATTATAGGCTGATTATGTTATGTTATGTTAATAATATCCAAAATTCCTCTTAATCTGTACGCTAACTGAAATCAAACGCGCGTGTTGACTTCCCGCGCAATTAATTGGCAACGACTCATCGCTATTGTGGCGAGACCGAATTTGTTTTAGAACTTCAGACTGAAGTATTCTGAAATGATTTATTGTTTCAAGTGAAGTTGGAAGTAGGTTGTCTTAAGTGTTGACGAGTTCTTAAGTTATAGTTTTGATATTTTCAAATAAGAAAGATGTTTTGACCTATATTTATGTAAGAATTTTCCGATATTCTCTTGTGACGGAACACACAACTCCATCATAATCAGCCTATAATTTTCCCACTGCTGGGATACAGGCCTCCTCTATGTGAGAAGGAGTAGGCTATAATCCACCACGCGGGCCCAGTGCGGGTTGGTAGATGTCACATGTCTTCGAATTTTTGGTTCTAGGACATGCCGGTTTCCTCACGATGTTTTCCTTCACCGTTTTGAGAGCAGTGGTGATGATATAATTTACATAAAGTAAAGCGCCTGTCTGGGTTCGAACCTACGACCTGTATCTCGTAAGTCGCGGTCATTACCACTGGGCCACCACTGCTCTCAACACAATTTTACTTTTACTTTTAGTTACTACAATCTGTCAAATTTCTTTAATAGATTTTCAACTTTATCGCTGAAGCATAAGGTTCAAAGTTGATTAGGAAAATTTGACAGATTGGGGTAGCTTGATGTGCTGGCGTCTGTACCTACATTTTTCTCAGAAACTAACCACACAATTTCTCACAGCATTTTCATTTCCATTTTTCTCACCATTCGTCACCTTACTATGTCCGAGACTCTATTCAAGAAAACTCGGCCATAGAGATGCGTTTTTTTTTATTTGCCGTGTCCTTTAAGTCGCGCCACTTTCTAAGGCACCATCCTTTAAAAGCTGAGCTCATTTCTTCTCATTGAAGGCGTCAAAGAGAGTTTCTTTGGCATGTCAAAAGATGAAAGGTTTGTGTCTTAGGCACCTGACTCATCGAGAAGCCAGTATAGTTAGCAACCAGCAAGGTTCTCGCTAAGTTAACAGCCGCACGTTTCGATCGATCAGGTTAAGCTACGCTTACCGCGATTGGTCAGTGGATGGGAGACTATCCCTTTACATACCAAGACCCCTCCGTGCGTTAGAAAGGACGTTAAGCCGTTGATCCCGGCTGTCATCCGTGGATCTTTGACAGTCGTTACGGGTCGTCAGAAGCCCGAAAGTCTTACAACGTATCGTATTACCCAGTAATTGGGCTATGGAGGTCAGATACGCAGTAGCTCCATGTAAAATACTGGTATTCAGCTGCATCCAGTTAGACGGGCAGACTGCCGACGAAAAGGTACACTTGGTGTACCGTTGACGTTTCCAGCACTTTCTCTTATGTACACTTGGTGTACACTTGACGATTGAGGGGATAACCCCTCAAGCGTCAAGTGTACACCAAGTGTACACAAAAACAAAACAGTCGTCCCATACATTTGGTCACATGTGTGACTGAACTTGGGGGTACAGGTACAGGCCATCAAACTGAACAACTATTTCCACGGGTATCAACATCGTAATCGTGAAAAAAACATCAGTTGTCCCATACAAAACTTCAATGCCTACTTGACCAAATGTATGGGACGACTGTTTTGTTTTTGTGTACACTTGGTGTACACTTGACGCTTGAGGGGTTATCCCCTCAATCGTCAAGTGTACACCAAGTGTACATAAGAGAAAGTGCTGGAAACGTCAACGGTACACCAAGTGTACCTTTTCGTCGGCAGTCTGCCCGTCTAACTGGATGCAGCTGAATACCAGTATTTTACATGGAGCTACTGCGTATCTGACCTCCATAGCCCAATTACTGGGTAATACGATACGTTGTAAGACTTTCGGGCTTCTGACGACCCGTAACGACTGTCAAAGATCCACGGATGACAGCCGGGATCAACGGCTTAACGTCCTTTCTAACGCACGGAGGGGTCTTGGTATGTAAAGGGATAGTCTCCCATCCACTGACCAATCGCGGTAAGCGTAGCTTAACCTGATCGATCGAAACGTGCGGCTGTTAACTTAGCGAGAACCTTGCTGGTTGCTAACTATACTGGCTTCTCGATGAGTCAGGTGCCTAAGACACAAACCTTTCATCTTTTGACATGCCAAAGAAACTCTCTTTGACGCCTTCAATGAGAAGAAATGAGCTCAGCTTTTAAAGGATGGTGCCTTAGAAAGTGGCGCGACTTAAAGGACACGGCAAATAAAAAAAAACGCATCTCTATGGCCGAGTTTTCTTGAATAGAGTCTCGGACATAGTAAGGTGACGAATGGTGAGAAAAATGGAAATGAAAATGCTGTGAGAAATTGTGTGGTTAGTTTCTGAGAAAAATGTAGGTACAGACGCCAGCACATCAAGCTACCCCAATCTGTCAAATTTTCCTAATCAACTTTGAACCTTATGCTTCAGCGATAAAGTTGAAAATCTATTAAAGAAATTTGACAGATTGTATTTATATATATATAGTTAGGCTGCATAGTTTTGATGAAAAATGTAAAAAAAAATACCCGAAGTTATAATCTCCGAAGTTTGCATAGAGAAAAATCTGAAATTTTTCTATGTAATAGAAGTTTATGTAAAGATTATAGGAAAACTTAAACGATTTCTCTAAATAGCACACTTTTTCAGAAATCATCAACAAAAATTACGTTAGTTCCACTAAGTTAGTTCCACTATCGGTCAAGAGATGGCGCTGACGTAAAATTGCAATATTCACATAACGCAGTGTTAAAATTCTCTGACGGATATGGGCCTCACCGAAGAAAATTTTAAAACATTTCACTTTCACAATACGGAACCCTCGGTGCGCGAGTCCGACACGCACTTGGCCGGTTTTTTTATTATAATGTTAGTTCGTAGCCGGGTTTCAACGAAAACAGGGAAGCATTTTTCAATATGCTAAACAGTAGCTTAGTAATATTATCCCTCATCCTTTTAATATAAAATTGTAGTACAAACAGGGTGGAATACTTCAAAGAAGATTAAACAATATATAGTCTGTGCAAAAAATTAAGCCCTTTATTGCCCCAGTTCGTTAAATCGGCTCATTTTAAATTCTCAAATGGAACTGATGCGTCGATATTAAGCTCAGATAATTGCTACATTCATTTCTTTAACCAATCACCGAAAAAAGGCAAATTTACTTTTTGAAACAAACAAATTGTTTTATTTTCGTGTAAAAAAAAAACAGTCTCATTTATCACGGTGAAATAAATGAACGCACAGTGTCCCCAACAAGGGTGCCGTGGAAAAAGTTTCTCGCCCCGAATTTCGGGCGATTAAATGCAAAAATATTTATCGACGGCCACCACAAGTCAATTACTGTGCAATGAAAAACAATTACACGACTGTCCGTTTCGTTGCGGTCGGTTAAATAAAAGTAAACCGAACGAAGGGTTTTTTTTTGTAATTTATTTTTTTCGTTGTCGAACTGTCAGTGTCAAAGTGATTTGCTGTGATTGTTTTTTTTTTTCATTTGTTTGTTTTACGCGGAGATATTTTATATGTGGCAACGTTTTTTTGTTCAATACTTTTCATCAATCTTCGGCTGTGTTCGAAATTGTTCGAGTTATATCAAAAATATCCGCGGCAGTTACTTCTTTACACTTTTGGCTTGTATAATAAAATCAGTCACATACGCAAACAAAAAATTATCCGGAAAAGAAACAGAGTTATCGACAGCAAAGAGTAAGCAAGCTGAAGTGACGGCAGTGAAGAGACAGGGCAGATTGAAGTCATACATACATATAAGGTACGAATATTGTTGTAGTTGTTGTTTGTTGTTGAATGTTGCTTGTTGTTGTTGATATGTCCTGTGCTATAATTTTAATTTAACATCTTGTGTTTCCACCATTATTATTATTTCAGGCAAATAAATAATGTATGATTATGAAAAATGATTAGGTACTAGCTGTGCCCGCGACTACGTTAGCGTGCATGTCGGAAAATAGTTACTTTTAGTACTCCTTATAACATTAGCTATCTGTCAGTGATAGTCTCGTTTCGGAGA
Source organism: Hydraecia micacea (assembly GCA_914767645.1). Classification (NCBI taxonomy): domain Eukaryota; kingdom Metazoa; phylum Arthropoda; class Insecta; order Lepidoptera; family Noctuidae; genus Hydraecia; species Hydraecia micacea. The sequence continues at coordinate 2,991,653 of OU611793.1, read as the reverse complement.
TTAGCCCGAACAGACAGACAGACAAACAAAAAAAAGTTTTTTGTTATGCTAAACTTTCATAATGCATTTAGTAAAAAGCTGTTATTTTGATATTACAAACAGACACTTCCCGTTTATTTATTTGTATGTATGTATAATGTAAGTATTCAGCCGAAAGACGTCCACTGCTGGACATAGGCCTCCCCCAAGCACCTCCACTTCGACCGGTTCTGTGCTTCTCGCATCCAACGGGTTCCTGCGGCCTTCACAAGGTCGTCGGTCCACCTTGTGGGAGGCCTTCCAACGCTAAGTCTTCCGGTACGGGTCGCCACTCCAGAACCTTTCGGCCCCATCGGCCATCTGTTCTGCGAGCAATGTGCCTTGCCCACTGCCACTTAAGTTTGGCAATTCTTCGGGCTATGTCGGTTACCTTGATGATGATATGTAAGTATGTATAGATATTAGTTTATAATACCTAATTTGATATGACAATAGTTGTACAAACTAAGTTTAGTGTGTAATGTTATCGTCATTCAGGACGATAAATCAGTTTAGCTATCATGCAGTGTTATTAAACGCATGTTCCCCTACTCTGTAGAGTTGGGAACAAGTTTAGATGTGTCGGATTTTCTTAAAGCCATGTCCGGATGAAGGCATGTGTCGCTAAATATTTTAAGTAATTTGTGATTACTTGTGTTGCTGAATGTAAATAAATCCACACTAATATTATAAAAGCGAAAGTGTGTCTGTCTGTTACCTCTTCACGATTAAACCGCTGAACCGATTTAGATGAAATTTGACATAGAGATAGTTTGAGTCCCGGGAAAGGACATAGGATAGTTTTTATCTCGATATTCCTACGGGATCGAAACTTATGCGGGTAAAACCAGGTGGCGCTGCTAGTAAATAACCTAATGGTCCTACAGACCGAATTTCGGACATGGCGACCAATCTCAGCGGAGACTAGCCTTCGGCGCGGGAGATATTAAAGTGCACAAGTGTGCGCGCAGACACAGGTGCACTCTCTCTTCCCTCACTCTAATTGTCCGATGGGTCGGCATTCCGACACGACCAGAGAGATATCAGGTGCAGGACCAACGACTTTACGTACTTTCCGAGGCACGGGGGTATCACACCGCCAACTTCCAAAGTCCGGGCTGTTACTAAGAAATTCCCATACAAAACCTTGTAAAACATTTTAAAAGAGTAACGGTGGAGTTTCTTGCCCATTCTTCTCCATACGAAAACTACCTTTTGAAAGGGGCGACTAGAATCAATTTCGTTTTATTGTAATTTTTGACGATCAAAAGTGCCTGTAATGTGCCTATTTGAAATAAATGATTTGACTTTGACCCAATGGAAAAACTGTGTGTGATTGTCCAGGATGCGCCGAGCGCTCGGTTCAGTTGAGTAACTGGCGAAACAAACTGCGCTACACGAGGGCTTCTTCATGCATTCCAAAAAGTTTATTGAAAATTATCTTTAAAACATCACATTTACGGTAGGTATCTTACTAAGTTAGTAACTAAAACGTTACATTAAGTAAGTATCGGACCTTCTTTTTCCGCCCTTAGTTGGTTGATTTCACTTCTTTTGGGTGAGTTTCACCCAAAGACTCAAAATCTCAAACTTGACAACACCCCGTCAAAATACTTTGCTTAAGTCTGTGCGAACCCCTTCGGCAAGTCACGCCAATCGCCCCTCTGCAGCGGAATCATCTTAAAATGAAAGGGAAAATCCTGTAAATTACACCCCTCAATGGCACCCCATTATTTTATTTGTAAGGGTGCTTTCTCCACGAACACGATTTGAGTGCATCAAAAGAATTCTGAATTGTCATACTTCTTTCAAGGCGAGAAAAATAGGTCCTAATTTGACTAATAAGGGTGTTTGTTGGGCTAGTATTATGGTATTTTTACAGAATAGAAAGTTTAGCCATGTTTAAATCTATATAGATCTACTGAAGGATCTGCACTATTATCCTGTATAAAACCCATAGATTTTTCACCTCATCTGCATTGAAATAGCGTTGTGACCCTGAATTGAAATGTTTTTATACGAAAAAGAAAGTTTAGGCAAGCTTTCAATTTAAATATACGTGACTGGATTTTTTTATCCAAATTACCTACTGCTTTATGTTTTAAATTATCACGTATTCAATTCAGTCATCACCTTTATTTTTTCTGCACACCCAAATTATTACAGCTGTGATTGGGCAGGAAATCAGTGAGTTTGATTCTCGCGCTGAGCTATAAAAACGCCAGCTTATTATTGTCCCACTGCAGGCCAAGAAATTTTCTCATAGAGAAGGTACTAGCATTGACCACCACGCTGTCTTAATGCGGATTAGCAATTTCAGACTTCCACTTTTAGAACCACAGGAATATGAAAATAGATGCTTGGCACGTTTCCTCTTAATCTACACTGAATTTGTAACCTAGTCACTGAATTTGTTAGCTTATGTATTTATACTTTGATGATGTCTTTTTAAGAGTCGATTTCTACAGCTCTGTACTATACGCATTTTGTCATTGTTAAGAAAATGCTTTGGATTTCCCGGTGCTTAGTGAACATGCCAATTTGTACCCAATGACAATCGGCATAGGGTCAGAGTTTCTAAATATTGAACTGAATAATCTAGCCAACCAAAACAACAATGAAAGTCATCAAGCTATACATGCATGTATGTTTAAATCAAGACCCGAAATCGGTTGTTGTAGCTAATACAACAACCTGGATACTGAGGAGTCAGCACTAGTATCTGTAAAAAAAAACATTGGTTGTCTGTAAAGTCGGTTTACGGACGATAATTTTACGTGATAACGTCATAAGAAAACATCCGATCGTGCCTCTCTATCGCTTGTTCCGCGCTCTCGCTTGCACACTCGACTCAGGCGGAACGTGACAATGAGTCATGCTTTGCACGTCGAAAACCCACCGATTTTCCCTTTCATCTAAACGTACCCTTTCCTTTCCTTCATATAACGGCGTTGTGACCCTGAAATTGAAACAGTTTTATACAAAAAAGAAAATTCAGTCAAGCTTTCAATTTAAATATATGCGGCTGGATTTATCAAAATTACCTTTTATCACGTATTCAATTCATCAGCTTTGTTTTTTCTACGTATCCGACAACACATTTACCTCTAAGTCTGTAATTCCATCAATTCCGCAAAACCTACTCAGTATATTGTTCGTTATTGGAACACAGTTCATAACGTATTCAGAACAGGTATTGCCCTGATTACCCCTGATGAGGGACAGGGTAATTCAGTAACATTCCCATCTCAGGTAACCCCTTTTGTATACGTGTTGAGCTAAATAAGCAATGTATCTAGTTAGGTGTATTTATTTCTGGCACAGTTAAGTTTTTGATATTTTCGACATGAATCTTGCCGAACTAAGGCTCTCGTTCAAGACTCAAGTATTTCTCAATAATCAAAAAAAGAGTTAACTTTTTTGGTTTGGAGTCATGACTCAAGAGAGCAGCGATGCATCCTGCAGCTCAATCAATCAATCAACTGAGCCTATTGCAGTCCACTGCTGGACATAGGCCTGCAGGTGCAGCACCCTCGTCGGTGCTAAAGTATATTCTTTGAGGAACATTGTGAATCAACTGGGAGTGCCAGGACGTTTCAACCAATGCAAGTACAACAACGTAAATAACGCAATGAATGTTGTTGAACTGTCAAAATGAAAGCCATTGCTACTGATAGTGTGTTACGCAATTACCCCGCTACTCGCTGATTCTTTTAAAATTCCACAAAAAAAAAATTCAGCACACACACGCACACACGTACACGTGATAGAAGTAAAATTTCTTAAAAATTAAGAATAAGAGTCGAAAAAAAAACGTATAAATGGTAAATAAATAAGAGTGATTTTGTGTGAGAGACAGAGAGACGTAATATCTTTCTTCTCTCTTATGTACAGTCAACAAAAGACATAAGTATGTAGGATCGTCGGATATAGTTGAAGTTTAGTAAGAAACCGATGAATGTTGCCGACTGAAATTTAATTTGATAAATGAGATGTTTGTTTTCTTATAATAAAATTAAACTTTATTTGAAAACATCCATCAGTTTCTTAATAAACTTCAACTATATCCGACGATCCTGCATACTTATCTCTTTTATTGACTGTACCTAAACGTGACGCGTCCTTGAGATTTCACTCTGAATTCAGCATAGTTATTCACAACCACTCGATACGCTTCAGTGCCGTACTGAACATCAATCAATGTTATCGTAGGAGTCCTCTAAACGCTGTTCACAAGTCAAAAGCCAAAAATGTTGTGTTTAAAACAAATAGACGACCGCTATTCTTCCGACAGCTGTTTGCTGTCGGGGGCAAGGCAAAACAGGTTATCGAAATGTGTAATTTTCGATATGATAGCGTGTCCGATGGTTGTGATAATGCTGGTCCAATTAGTGAATCGCCGCCTTAGAAGATTCTCTTCAAAAACTTACAAAAACGAAAGAAAATATGTTTATTTGCAGCAAAACATGACGCATCAAAAAAAAAAAACAAAATAACAATTTGGGAGAAATAATAACATAATGCTAAGACCCTATACGAAACAGAGCCCCAGCGCTGGTTTTCAGCGACAGCCGGCGTTGACGTGATGAAAAGCGCTTGTTGTATTCGCTCAATCAAAACTCAAGATATTATTTGACAGACTCTATCCATTTCCACGAAAACAAATACACAATTACATCGCATAGCAACAGTTCCACGTATTTCTGTCGATTCATTCGCGCCCCTAAGCCAGGTATTTCCCTAATCGCATAACGTGTAACCCTCTGAAAGCAATCCGAATCACGCATTCCCTTTACATGTAAGTAGCTCTAGTATTTGCTACCTAAATATTGTCCCTCAGCCCCTTTGAATATTAACTATGTATGGATCTCTATTTAGTGGTAACTAAATAATTCAGGGGTGTGCATATTGACCGTTGGAATACCAAATGCGAAGACCAAAATACGAAGGCCTTCCATGTCCTCTTTGATGAAGGGAAATCCCTTCTTCAAAGGGTGAAGGGATGTATTTTTAGGTGTTAAGTTAAAATGGTCGATTCATAATTAATTTGATGTGAGATTTGATGTTGACAATGGTTTGTGATTTCGGGCCTTGATTTAAACACACATGCGTGTATAGCTTGGTGACTTTCATTGTTGTTTTGGTTGGCTAGATTATTCAGTTCAATATTTAGAAACTGCGACCCTATGCCGATTGTCATTGGGTACAAATTAGCATGTTCACTAAGCACTGGGCAATCCAAAGCATTTTCTTAACAATGACAAAATGCGTACATAGTACAGAGGTGTAGAAATCGACTCTTAAAAAAGACCTCATCAATTTACATCAATGTATATACCTACTAGCTGCTGCCGTCCGCGTGAAATCCTATCCTAACTAAAAGTAAGTTTTTTTTGTTTATTTGTTACCTTTTCACGCCTAAAGCACTGGACCGATCATCCTGAAATTATGCATAAGTATACGTTGTCAGGTGTACAGAGACGGACATAGGGTACCTTTCATCTCGAAAAAGTGCTGTTACCGAGGAAAACAACAATACACGTGGCGCCATCTATTATCATAATAACGTTATTATTGTTTTCCTCGAGAACTTTTTTTCGGGATGAAAGGTACCCTAGGTCCGTTTCTGTACTCCTGACAACGTATATGCAAATTTTCAGGATGAACGGTTCAGTGGTTTAGGCGTGAAAAGGTAAGAAACAAACAAACAAACTTACTTTCGCATTTATAATATTAAAAGTTAGGATAGGATAGATACATGAGCTAACAAATTCAGTAACTTATTATTTTTCTAAAACTCAACAATGTTGCCGAAATCAGAGATTAATAATCGAAAAAAGTTAAACTGTAGGCTGCAAGTGTGGGGATCCCATTCCAAAAAATGCACTGACACAAAAAATCCCCAAAAATCTTGATGAACCACCAAAACCGTTGATGAATCAAACTAACCCGAATGTCTGATAGTGCAAGTTTTAGTCCTTAATTCTGGTACATTAATAGTCGTCTATTATTGAGGGCCTGCTAAGTGTGGGGGGGGGGGGGGTAAAGCGTGAATAATGTGACGTAATCGAGTTGAGCTTACGTCGTGTCGTCAATGCTCCCTGATTGAGTTCATAACGACGTTACCGTCAGACACTGATGAACTTTGCTGCTTTGAGGAGTTAAAGGAGAGGAGGAAGCGGAATGGCATAAGGAGGACGTACTTGCCTTCAACCGGAGCAAGGTGTGCCTTTCCAAAGACCTGATATAACACATGACATCGGATTTTGTGATATTCGCCATACGATGAGGCTAATTGTGTAACAGTTTGAATGGCATTCATTTTGACAGTTCAGCAACATTCATTGCATAATGTACGTTGTTGAGCAGACAAATTTTCCGAACATATGAAGCAATAATAAATAAATAAATAATAAATAAAATAAAATCTTTTATTGACAGACTACATAGGCCCACATTGTGTTAATGTCTCAAATTATCTTATAAACTATGTTAGTATATATTTAGGAAACAAAAACAAAAAGGTGATAATAAAACGACCACAGATAGTTTCACCGAGCCCCATGTACTACATGAAGCTCGATAAACCTACCCATGGTAGGCCCATCCAGCCTTTCAGCAAACACCCTCAACATACTGTTGGTGCTTCCTCCCACTCTGCGTGTTATGGACGCCACCTTCTTACGCATTATCGCAAAATAGTCGTCAGTGTGCGCATCAGCGAACATACCTGACGCACTACAATAGGGTGGAAGCCTCAACAGTACCCTAAAGGTATTATTATATTGAATACGCAGGGCATTGTTTGTTTTTTGGGTATGATTAGCCCAAAGGCTGCAATGGATTAGTAATATCCTTTAAAATGATTCGGATTGTAATTGATAGTGTTTTATGCAGTTAGGGTGCGGATCAAGCCATTTCTCTAAACCTTCTTCAAGTTACCCTTTTCTGTCCATCTATGTGATCTAGTGTGTCCTAGTAAAACTTAAGACATTTTCTGTTGGCTATTTTGGACTCAGATACCTAAGTGAAAAAAAATAATTAGTCTGGAAAAAGGATCCAGGAGGGGTAAATATGGCTTGCAATGGACGATTGCCTCCTTATTTTATCACAAGTAAGACATTCATCATCATTATAACAGAAGAAGTAGTTTCCAAATGTTAAAATATAGCTTGCAATGAAGGATTGCCTTCTTCTTGAGACATCATCCAAAATCGTTGGGGAAAGACTACATTTTTCCAACTACGTTGGGGTTGGCTTCCAGTCTAACCGAATGCAGCTGAATACCAGTATTTTACATGCAGCGACTGCCTATCTGACCTGCACAACCCAGTTACTGGGTAATACGTTACCCCTTGGTAAGACTGGTTGTCAGACTATCGGGCTTCTGACTACTTGTAATGAGTGTCAAAGATCCATGAATGACAGCCGGGACCAACGGCTTAACGTGCTTTCCGAGGCACGGAGGGGTCTGTGAGGCACTGCTAGTTTGCCTTAAAGGGGTGAATATCAAAACGCCATTTTCTTCTTCTCAGTACCATACCCCACCACGCTCTATGTTCAAACGACACCGTCTGGAAAGTACGAACAAAGGTGAATTTGTTAGCCAGGATCGAGGCGCTACAATCATTATATTATTGGAACTATAAATGCTGAAACGCTATTAACTTACACTAATTGCAGCTTGTCTCTTGAGGACACTGGTCTAGATGGAGAACATTTTGTACTAAGATAGTGCTGGAAGATTGAAGAATGAACTATTATGAAACTTATTTAGAAATACAGGGTAGCAAGGACATCAATGCGCAACCTGTTCTCGTACATGATTCTGAACCTGAAATAGTCCGTCGGTTATTTGAAAAAAATTTGCTGTTCCATACATTTACATAGCATTTTTTTTGCGCATATATGATCAATGATTTTATTTCTGTAAGTAGTTTTGCACAAAGACTTTTACACGTCAATCATACATATATTTAAAAACTAGACGATGTCGGCGTTTCCTATCTGACTACTCTGAGAAGAAAGGCCGAAACAAACTCAGAGGTCACAGTCTCTTTTAAAATCCAGACATAATCTTGGTCAATCATTTATCATCGGTATTGCACTTTTCGTTGAATGCTATTCTGTAAAAATCCCATCGTGAAAACCTAGGTGAAGTGAGCTTAAAGTGAGCTGTCCATAGTGTCAATCCCTAGCATCAGGTGGAATGACATCTCACTTGAAGCTTACTTCACCTAAGTTTTCACGGTGAGATTTTTACAGAACAGCACCCCTGATTGTGGTATGCATGAAGAAGCCTCCTCGTGTAGCGCAGTTAGTTCCGCAAGTTACTCAACTGGACCGAGCGCTCGGCGCATCCTGGACAGTCACACCCAACACCTTATTTGACTGGCCAATTCTTCCATTGCGGTGGTAGGGCTAACGCCCGCCTGGTTTGCGACCACCCTCTCACCGGAGTCCGGCGTCAAGCAGCCTGCTGTGTTTTGTCGATGCGGGGCAGTTCCAGCGCCTGAGGCATCTTTTGGGCACGCTCGTTCCATCATAGACCTCATCCATAGCTTTCCATCAGGCGTGATCGAAGTCAAGAACGGGCCCAATCAGCAATAAAAAAAAATATTGATAACCGGCGAAAATTTTCTACGCGAGGGGTTTTAAAATTATATAGTATAGCTTCATCATCCGCCTAGCCTTTTCCTATGTCAGGGTCAGTTTCTGATCTTAACGGATACAGATAAGCTACATATTAGTGATTTACATGGAGCGATTGCCTATTTGACATCACAACCTACACCACGCAACATAAGAAGCCTATCAAAACCTCTATTACTTCAAACACATCTGAAACAAATGCAATTGGGCAGTAACAATAACACCACAGCAACAAAAATAAAACGCCCTCAGTTGATATGGGGACGGGAGCCTTCCTTAGGAGATTTGGAGCTATAAAAATAAAATAAACTCCCCTCTCCATATTGCATTATAAGAACAGATGTGAATTTGTACCGTTTTCTGCGATGACCTGAGGATTGCTGTTTTTATGGTTAGATGGCTTTGTGGCTCCTTTGGTATATAGTGGGGACTGGTCATCTCTTTGCTGCCATGGCTTATTTTAATTTAATTTAATATTTAAATTGCTTTTATTCTCAACTTTTCATCATGGACGCTTTTAACGTTCTGCATCGTTCTCACATGCATAATTTTTAACATGAATGAATTGATGTAACCAATACTTTGTAAACATATTATTTTGATTTGAAAGAGTGTCCATGGAGTTTCTTGCCCGTTCTTCTCCATAGGTATCTACGCCTTGGAATGGGCAACTAGCTTCATCTTTCTGACTGACCGACCCCTTGACAATTCAAAAGTGCCTGTAATTGGTTTAATTGAAATAAATGCTTTGACTTTGACTTTGAAATGAGCCGTTATAATATTCTAGGAAAGTTTTATCTATACTAATAATAACGCTGAAGAGTTAGAACGCGCTAATTTTTAGAAATACTAGCCGCATTAAAAAAAAAACCTGTTTACATTTGATAGCCCAATTCTTGAGGAAGGTTATAGGCTATTTAATATCACGCTACGACCCTTAGGAACCGAGCAAAAGGAACAAAAGTCAGAAAGAACGCGAAGCGAAAACGAAGTAGTACCACGGGCGGGCGATGGGATGCGATGCGATGGGACGGAGTCGCGGGCAGAAGCTAGTACATCATAATTATGAAATAGAAAAATATCTTTGTAGATTTTTGTAAGACTATTAATTTAAACGGTGGGTTACATAGAATTCTGTGTCAGAAACGTTTGATCTTGCTAGGAATATAAAGAACGTACCTATTAATTTGAGCATTTATTTATTTAATTATTTAATACTTCAAGCACTCAAATGCAGTCTTACTCCCATACCTACTGTAATTTGAAAACATTGTAAAAGCCAATTATTTTTAAAAGAGTATCCGTGGAGTTTCTTGTCGATTCTTCTCCATAGGAAACGACCAATTGGAACCGTGCACCTAGCTTCTGACGTTTCATAAGTGCCCATGTAGGTTTATTTGAAATATAATATTTTGATTTGATTTGATTATGTCAAAGCCAATGTTTTGTTTTTGCCCTAATCAACAACAATCAACAAACAACTCGATCTAAATAAATCAATCCAATCTGCAATATTTTCACACACATTTAACATGGTTATAAAAACTGAATTGAATCCTTTGAGCTAAACAAAGCGAATTTGAACAACAAAATTGATCCAACTGTGCAATACAAATAAATTGAACGCTTGCAATATTTGGATGACAATATTTTTGTTTTATAACTATACAATTTTATGGCCTGTCCTCGACCGGTACAGATAGAGAATTTATGGCACTATTATTGTAAAACTTTGTATCACATGGTTGTCTGTCCGTAGGTACAGTAATTGTTTCCCGAATTCATGAGAAAATCTCTTATTTACTTAGTTTTATTTTCTGCGGCCATTTGTAAAGTGTTCAGTGCAGCGGAGTAATTGCGTAACACACTATCAGTAGCAATGGCTTTCATTTTGACAGTTCAACAACATTCATTGCGTTATTTACGATGTTGAGTCGATTTTTTTTTGTAACATATGAAGTAATGGATTAGCAATATCCTTCAAAATGATTCAGATTCTGATTGATGCATTACGCAATTAGGGTGCAGGTCACCTTTTCGAAATTTATAGGGTTATACTTCAAAGGTTTTACAGACAGGACTGGTCCTGTCTATATAGCCTGCAGATAGTACGAAAACCAAAAATATATAAGCTTTACATATAAAGAAGAAAGATAGGTTTATTTGCGACAAACATGACGCATAAAAAAAACACAAACTAAAATAACAATACACAGACAACAATACATAGATAGTTAACGTTACTGATACCAATGTTCAGAGCCCAATAAGCTAACGGCATCACAATATAAAAAATCAAATTATTTTCCTAATATATTTATAGAAGTATGAGGAACAGGGTGTAAAGTTCACTCATACTCTATAGAAAAGGGAGGATCCTCCGACCAGACGGGTGTTGTGTCTGGCGGGCAACTGCCCGATGATTCATGTTGGGCCGTTGTATCTATGCTAGTTGCGCGGTAAACTCTGCTTGCGAGATGCAGGATTTGCGTGACGTCAGTATGACGCGTTGTTCGCATGTGGCGTTGTAGATACCGCTACATCACTCCCCCCCGGAGACCGGAGGTCGATAGTGGGCTGAGTCTTGTATCTTGCGATGCTTGCCAGGCCAGCTGAGGTTCCAGAGAGTCGGAACCGGTTGCCGCATAGTTCACGGTGAGTCGGAACTGTCTGCGAAGATGTCCCCAGTGAGTCGGGGTGGCGCTGCGTTATGCTCCAGTGCGTCGGATGAGGTATAGCGCCGGGTTGAGGCTGACTGCTGGCGTCGACCAGTAGAGGCTTATTAAGGGCTCTGCTTGTAGACCGGCCGAAGGTGCAGTGTGCTGTGCCAAGGCCGCTGATGAGGCTGAGGGTGATGACAAGGTATGCGCGATCGCTGCATGCTGGTGGTCAGGATACCCGTTGAAGCCGTGGGTGCTGGGTTGGCTGGGTGACTCGCCGCTCTAAAGCTTGCGGGAGTGATGATGATGACGTCACGCTGAAGTGTTTGCACGAAGGCTGCGCTGACGTTCATGTTCGGGGTCACCAGTATAGAAGTATGAGGAACAGGGTGTAAAGTTCACTCATACTCTATAGAAAAGGGAGGATCCTCCGACCAGACGGGTGTTGTGTCTGGCGGGCAACTGCCCGGCAACTGCCCGATGATTCATGTCGGGCCGTTGTATCTATGCTACTTGCGCGGTAAACTCTGCTTGCGAGATGCAGGATTTGCGTGACGTCAGTATGACGCGTTGTTCGCATGTGGCGTTGTAGATACCGCTACATATTTTCCACCTGCACAAACCGGGGTGAATCCCTAGTCTTTCATGAAAATAGACTATGAACCGTTTCAATATTCATAGAATTTAAAAGTAAAATGCAAATTATGGTAATTTAAAGCTTTTGGCGAGATCGATGCTATAAAATTATAGATCACAATTTTGACGTCATTTTCAATCAGTTTTATGAACATTGTTGGAATTAGGAATGCAAGTTATAAAGTGACTGGTTTGTGTTTTGATTGGGTTTTTGTAGTCTAGCACTTACTTACCTACTATTTTCGTGGACAAATTCGTCTATCAGATGACATTGTGCCCAAATACTGCTGACGTGAAAAAAAAAAACATTTAAGAGGTTATAAAAGCATTCCGTAAAAAAAAAACAATGCTAAACTGCAATCAATATGGATTAAGAGGTCGCAGGTTCGAACCCAGACAGGCGCTTTACTTTGTGTAAATTATTTCATCACCACTGCTCTCAAAACTGTGAAGGAAAATATCGTGAGGAAACCGGCATGTCCTAGAACCAAAAATCACTCCCTCTTTCAGAGAGGAGGCCTGTGTCATGAACATTATATTATTATGATGTATTCTAGGTACATGTTGTGTCTTCTAGTTTCGTTTATCGTTTAGGTACACGTAATTAAAACACACATGTCTGAGACACCGTCACTAGACATGTCGAAAACAACTTGTTTGTAGTTGTAAAGGGAAAAATGTGGATTCAAATAAGTAAATCATATCAGAACGAGAGGTCGTCACTTGTTTTAGAGTTCCTACCTTCCTTCATCCTCCCTCATGCCTTTATTTTGCCTATTACTGCCGTTAACATCGAATTAATATTTAAACTCCAAATCAAATATAAAAGATAACATAAACGTAAGTACAGACGCCAGCACATCAACCTACGCGAAACTGTCAAATTTTCCCAATCAACTTTGAACCTCATGCTTTAGCGATAAAGTTGAAAATCTATTAAAACAGATTGTAGTAGCTTGATGTGCTGGTGTCTGTACATAATTAAGTATAAAGCACGCGGCACCTAGTTAAGTTCATCTAACATTGGCGCCGATTCCATTGTTCACAAACTAAACTAATTAATTTAAGTTCAGTGCATCTTTTTCTTTCTATTTCATTAAGAAAAGGACAGAAGATAAATTTTAGTTTAGGCGCTGATTAATTTGACAGGACTAAACTTAAATTTATCTTCTGTCCTTTTCTTGATGTAATAGAAAGAAAAAGATGCACTGAATTTAAATTTAGTTTAGTTTGTTTTTTTAGCCTTTTCCCAACTATGTTGGGGTCGGCTTCCAGTCTAACCGGATGCAGCTGAATACCAGTATTTCACATGGAGCGACTGCCTATCTTACCTCCACAACGCAGTTACTGGGTAATACGATATTCCTTGGTAAGACTGGTTGTCAGATTTTCGGGCTTCTGACGACCTGTAATGACTGTCAAAGATCTACGAATGACAGCCGGGACCAAAAGCTTAACGTGCTGTCTGAGGCACGGAGGGGTCTTGGTATCTCAAAACTCAAAGCATTTATTTAAATTAAACCAATTACAGGCACTTTTGAATTTTCAAGGGGTCGGTCAGTCAGAAAGATGAAACTAGTTGCCTATTCCAAAGTGTAGGTACCTATGGAGAAGAACGGGCAAGAAACTCCATGGACACTCTTTTAAATCAAAATAATATGTTTACAAAGTCTTGGTTACATCATTCATGTTAAAAATTATGCATGTGAGAACGATGCAGAACGTTAAAAGCGTCCATAATGAAAAGTTGAGAAAAAAAAGCAATTCAAATATTAAATGAAATTAAAATAAGCCATGGCAGCAAAGAGATGACCATATGTAAAGATGGTCACACATCCACAGACCAACCGCGGCAAGCGTAGCTTAACTTGATCAATCCACCTGCGCGGCTGGTACAACTTAGCCACAAGCCCCTCACATGTTCATTTAAATACCAACTGAAATATAAAAGATACATAAACCTTTATATTAAGTATACGGTACCTAGTTAAGTTCATCTGACAATATCTTAACGGCACGGGTGCGGCCGCAATTAATTTCAGTTGGGCTTGCGGTCTCCTCCAGACGTGGTTACGTTGATGGGTTCCACTTGGGGCTTTGCGACAGGGTCTGTTTGGTTTTAGGATTTTTCCGGTGTGAATTAGAGTAATTATAAAAAATTTCCGAAAAAAATATTATATAACAAAATTTCGGAATTGTTAAAGAATTACTCGAAAGCCATGTAGCCCGTGCAATTCAAAATTTCTTATGTTTTTTTGCAAATCTTTTTTTTAATGTAAAGTTTGACAAGCTCTGAAATTAGAATTCTCAATATAGAAACTGGGTGTGAGTAGTCCAAAATGAATTCTGAATTAAGTAAATGAATGATGATATGTGACATCTAGCAACCCACACTGAGCCCACGCGGTGGATTATGGCCCACTTCCTCTCACCGAAAGGAGGCCTCTATCTCAGCAGTGGGAACATTATAAGCTAATTATGCTACTTAACTAACTTTTGTGCTGATTAGCCAATCACCACAATTAATTAACTAATGTATGTATTCATAATATTATCTTTAAGTTGTATTTCACGTTGTTTTAGATCTAAATATAAATACTGTAACACATTTCGACACAATGTAAAAAATATTAATGAACTAAGGAATAAATAAATCAATAAATGTAAGAGTTTTCAAGTCCCTACCTACATAATGTAAAAATGTGCCCTAGCATAGAATATAATAGCTTATGTAATATAATTATGAGAGCAGTGGTGGCCCAGTGGTATCGGCCGTGACTTACGAGTTGTAGGTCGTAGGTTCGAACCCAGACAGGTGCTTTACTTTGTGTAAATTATTTCATCACCACTGCTCTCAAAACGGTGAAGGAAAACATCGTGAGGAAACCGGCATATCCTAGAACCAAAAATTCGAAGACATGTGACATCTACCAACCCGAACTGGGCCCGCGTGGTGGAATACGGCCCACTCCCTCTCACACAGAGGAAGCCTGTGTCCCAACAGTGGGAACATTATAGGCTGATTATGTATGTATGTTATGTATGTAATATCTACTTTTTGTAGGATTCAAAACTGGCTCCACCCAAAAGCTCAGTACGGAAGCAACTCCTAACACAGAGACACAAATGTGTAGTGTCGATACAAATGGCGAATCGACCGCAGCAATCAATTATAAAACGGAATTGTTCCGAATCGCACGCGCAACCATCGCCTTTGTTCCCTTATGTATTGGCGCCAATAATTTAAATTTTAGTTGGAGCTGTGTTATAGATATACCTACCTACCTTACGTTAGTGGGTACTGGAGTGAGAAGGGTGGAGGATAATGTTTTGATAGCGTTATTGTTAAGGTGAATGCGCAGTGGTAGACCGCGAAATTAAAATTTTCTTACGTTTTTTTGCAATTTGCAGGTCATTGTCAGGTTGTAGGTTGTTGAATAGAATAGCATTTATTTGCAAATATGGGTAATACATAAGTAGATAGTAGTAGGTATAAATCAGAGTTCTGCCATATTTCACCATTCGGCATGCAAACATTTTCATAAGTATACAAATTTTTTAAAATTTAAATTCTCATTAAAACATTACATTAATTATTACATTCAATAAATAAAATTATTAAAATTTAAATTGGCATTAAAACATTAACTTTTATTACATTCAATAACAAAAATTAATAAAATTCAAATTTTCATTAAAACATTAACTTAATCAAATTGTATCTTGGTCAAAATATGATTCGCGACTATAATACATAGATATGTATTTACAGAATTATAGTCATCCACTGGTACTGAAACAGCGTTAGTTAAACTGTTATTTTAAGCCGATCACAAAGCTTTATTTAATTTTTGTTAATAACATATCACCCATACGATACTTACTTAAAAAAAAACTTTAAAACGCCCATACCGTAAAATTAACATTTTCGTATAATGCCATTTTATGTTCTAAGGGTGCGACATCTTAACCGCGTTTTAGAGTTGTCAGCGTCATCATTGTTGGGGAATATTGACACTGACAGCTCTTGAACGCAGTTTCGTTGTGGCTGAGCGTTGTGGTGATCGCGTTTTGTTTCATTGGTGAAAGCTCTAAGCGCTTTCAAAGGCATTCGCCGTGGGCGCTTCCCTTTTTCGAAAAGGCACTTTTACCGTATGTGATCAAAGCCGATTTTTGCTGAAAAAAATATTAGAGTTCTAATTAAATTATTTTAATTCATTGATTACATTTTTTTTTAATCATAAAAAAAAAATATGTAAAAAATAGTAGCCTACCGGAATCAGGATCAGGGTCCAAGCTACCGCTGGTCAGGGCTCATGAGAGAGGAACCTCCTAAATATACGCACTATGTTCATTAGTACCTATCTCTTTCTGGACCAAGCCTTTGATTCAGCTGCCTAACGCTGCATATTACGAGGATTATTATACTTTACCGAGCTGTTACAATCACATCACGTTTCTCGGTGCGATTTTATTGCCTGTGGCAAAATTATCATAAGTTAAAACACCAATAAAAGTAACACCTTCTAAGCAGTGTTTAGACGATGCAAGTCATTATTTTGTTGCGTCAATAAATTCTATTCCACACACAAACAACTTGCATCGTGTAAATGAAGCTTTACTTTGGAGTATTAAGTCATCATCATCTGCCTAGCCTTTTTCTCAACTATGTTGGGGTCGGATTCCAGTCTAACCGAATGCAGCTGAGTACTTGTATTTTACATGAAGCGACCTATCTGACCTCCGCAATCCAGTTAAGTACTGGGTAATACGATACCCCTTGGTAAGACTGGTTGTCAGACTTTCGGCCTTTTTGACGACCCGTACCTAACGACTGTCAAAGATCCACGAATAACAGCCGGGATCAACGGCTTAACGTGCTTTCTAAGGCACGGAGGGATCTTGGTATCCAAAGATGGTCATCCATCCACGGACCGACCGCGGGAAGCGGAGCTTAACCTGATCGATCGACCTGTGCGGCTGTTATTACTTAGCCACAAGCCCCAAAGTAGGTAAAGGAGTATTAAGTATGACGCAAATATGTTTTAGTGCAACTTGAATATTTGTATGAATTCACATTAGCGTTTCTCGCACTCCACTACTGCTAACTAGAGTATTTACAAACACAAGGTCCTGAAAACTTCAGGGGCATAATCTTCTTAAAGTTCTCCCTTTAATAATACTGAAGATGTAATTATACTCGTATAATTAATTAAGATGCGAACAGGTGCTCGGTTGAGTTCGGTTCCCGCGATGCTTAGGTAGGTAACAGACGGGCAACTTTTTGTTGACAAATAGATGGCTGCTCAAAATGGTCTGGTATGGTGGTCTGGTCAAATTCCGGAGAACTCATTTACCAACATACTCAAAAAGTGATTTTGTTTTTGTTTTTCGTGTGCTGCGCAGTAGATGGTATTGACTTTCGCGTGTAAAATAAATGTACAGACGCCAGCACATAAATCTACCCGAAACTGTCAAATTTTCCCTATCAACTTTGAACCATATTCTTTAGCGATATAGTTGAAAATCTATTAAAGAAATTTGACAGATTGTAGTAGCTTGATGTACTGGCGAATGCTACTACCTACTAATTTGAAACTAAACACGATAGAAATATAAAACAGTTAGTGAAGATAACTTTATTCATCTTGGTTTAACACAAAAACAAATCAAAATATTTAGTTGCACCGTCTTCGCTATAAATAATAAAATTGTCGACAGTGATTCAACACGTTGTTTTACTGGAAATCCAGGCAACTTTTTTAACGGCCACCTAACCACAATAAGTTGCCCGTCAGTTTCTAAACTTAAGTGCCTGCAAGATCTTCAACCCTGTGAATGGAGATTTGCAAGTCTTATGTCGTGTTTCGGCAGTCTGGAGGGGGATAAGTTCTGAGTATTCTTAGGGTTTAGTCTGGTTAGCTTGGTGGTGCGGGAGGGGAAAGTGAGATTCGGAAATTATTGACTGTGTTTTAAACATGATTGTGGTGAGTTAGGTCGGTTACTTTAATTTATATGCTTATCGGAAAGTGTAACCAGTTTTCTGACTGCTCTACAGGGTTATTGTAATTCGACGTATATCTGTCAGGAGCTGATAGGGGGGCCAAAATGCAACAAATTGAACTCCCCATATGTATGGCCGATATTCAATAGTTTTCGAGATATTTGGATTTTATGAGTTTTTTCTAAATAAATTCAAATAAAATAAAAACTGCATATTGAATGGGTACCATTAAGAATTATATTGTAGCTGGCACTTCAATTTAAGCTATGAACATAATTAAAAGTACTTAATTAAAATGATGAGCGATTTAAGAATAATATCTTACCAATATTTTAATGTTACGCTTCAAAAATGTTTCAAATAAATAGTACCTTAGCAGTAGTACCTAGTTCGAAATTCAATAGTTTTCGAGATATTTGAAACATTATTGACGCGTAAAATTAAAATATTGGTAAGATATTATTCTTAAGCCCGTTTAGCAGAATTAGGCTAGTACAGGCACATATTAAATTTTTCAACAAACTTTCTCACAGTAGAATCCCAAAATAATCGGAACAAAACGTAATGTTTCTCACTTTCCTACATCTGCCGTGTTCCTAACAATGATATCCGCGAGACACATCAGGATATTGCCAAGGAAAAGACCTGATATTATCCGCACAATATTCAAATCAGGAAATGGGAAAGTGTTCCGGAAAAGTTGAACGTATACCGCGCTATAAATATTTATTGAAAAGATAATTTAGGTGTCGTTTTCCTAAGTTTTTAAACGACCGCTATACTTGGGTTGGTAAACTATTTTGAGAAAAACAAAGAAAGAAAGAAAAATATTTTATTCGGGACACACACAGGAAGTAGAAAAAGAAGAAACATTTGATGCAATGAGTCTAGACGACATCATCTGCCTAGCCTTTTCCCAACTACGTTGAGGTCGGCTTACAGTCTAACCGGATGCAGCTGACTATCAGTATTTTATATGGAGTGACTGCCTATCTGACCTCCACAACAGATCAGGTCAGATAAGACTGGTAAGACAACCCTGTTACTGGGTAATACGATACCCCTTGGTAAGACTGGGTATTATCAGACGTTCGGGCTTCTGACTACCCGTAACGACTGTCAAAGATCCACGAATGACAACTGGGACCAACGGCTCAACGTACTTTCCGAGGCACGGAGGAGTATCGGTATGTAAAGATGGTTACAAATCCACAGACCAACCGCGACAAGCGTAGCTTAACCTGAACGATCGACCTGTGTGGCTATGTTATTATTTAGCCACGGGCCCCTCAATGAGTAGACGACAATAAATGAAAATACAGTCAATACAATGCATAAGAGTATTTTGAAACTATCAAATAAATAAAAGTGCGAGTCGGAGTAGCACACGAAGGGTTCCGTACCACAAGGCAAAGACGTGGAAAAATCATGTTTCTTGTATGGTAACTTTATTTTATTTTTATTTTTATTAAAACTCCCCGTCGCTATTAGTTAGTTTTGGCTTAGCGTTCTTTCTGACGGTTTTCTCGGCTCTTATTAGTCTTAGTGTGATGTTAAATAGCCTATAACCTTCCTCAAGAGATAAACTCAAACTCAAAGCATTTATTTCAATTAAACCATTTACAGGCACTTTTGGATTGTCAAGAAGCCGGTCAGTCAGAAAATATGAAGCTAGTTGCCCATTCCAAAGCGTAGGTACCTATGGAGAAGAACGGGCAAAGCTATCAAATGCAAACAGAAATGATCAATTCCGATTGGTAGCTCCAGAGATTGGCGCGTTCAAACAAACTCTTCATATTTCAACTTTAGACTTCGCGGGCTTCCCTCGCGCACCCCCTTAAACATAAAGGTCAATAAATACACAAGCTGTTTCCCGAAGCCTTCCAAACAAGGATGACTTAAAACTCTGAAGACGCGGGACGTCATAATTTTCAGTAAAAGCCTCCTTCGTTCGCCCCAATGAATCCTCAGTGACAGCCAAATGACAGGAGTAGGAAGGAAGGAAGGAATATTAGTTGCATTATTGTCTTTACTTTGTTAAAATTCGGAAAGGGTTGAATTGGTTCTGCCCATGACTTCGTTCGCGTGAAATTTATTGTTAGCCCGACCCACCTCGTCGCATCGCGTCGTTTTCGTTTAGCATTTTTACTGATTCTTTTAGTCCCTATCAATTTCGCTGTCTAAAAACAGAAAATTAAATTTTTTTCAGCGCAATTTTCTCAATATCCTTAAGTTATCTACTTTTTTTTTAAATGCACAGTTATTTATCATCTATTTATCTAGTAAGTCTACAAATTAAAATTTTGATAACTACTTAATATAAATTAAGAAAAATAAAAATCTAACACACGTTTTTACGTAAACACGAAACACCATGTTTTTCAATTGCTTTTTTAGCTTACTGGTAGCAAATAACAATCTGAAAAAAATCCCAAATATTGGGAACATAGTATATTAGTAAGTCTACAATTTATTTTTTAAAAGTTTAATGAATTAGTACTTGTAAAAAAATGTTGACTACGCTGAAAAACTCCAATAAAATCATGTGCAAAACCGTCGTCTATGTGTAAGAATTGATTGAAAATAACAATAAGTGTTAAATATTTTAAAATTTGAGGTGTTTATCTACCAAACTCAATTTTTATATTTTAATTTAGACTACTTATTTAATTGTAGTAAAATATTTAAATAATGCCTTATAAACCGATGCGCTCGCTCGATGCATTCAGTCGCGCCCGAGGGCTTCTCGACGACGGACCTGTGTCGCCTGTGACGTTCGCCGCTCCCGACGTAACTAGCGAATCGCGCATGATTTTGTACTACGCCTGACCAGTTTTGAGACTAAGTATATTTATTTTTTTATTTTAATAGTGTGACTTATTAATGTTTTGTATTGTACTATTAGTAATATGGTGAATATATTTTTAGAAAATGGGTCGAAAAAGTGAACTTTATTATCATGGAAAAATCAAAGGTAAAAAGAATAAAGTTGAAAAAACACGAAAGGCACGTGCAGTTCTTAGGTAAATAATAATTGTTGCAATCACCTTAATTAAGAAAATTGTAATAATTTACTATTATTTATATAGTCTAAAAATATTTTAATTGTATTTGTAGAGAATTACATGGCAGAAATCTACCAAAAATCAAATATTACTTGGAACATCATCAATGAGCAAAAACACAAATACAAACACACAAACAAGACAAATTATAAAGTAACAGTGTACTCATTGTTGAAAAGCCTAATAAATAAATAAAATACCTAAATAAGACAAAATGGCTCGCTATACTATACTCTCATGGTATGCGGTCTTATAGCGAAGGAAATACTACAGACCCCTTCGTTCTGTATTAGGTAAACAATAACACGTGTAATTCATTTCAGACGTACCTTGTATACGCTGGTCACACTTTGTAATTTGCTTTTGCTATAGTGAATACTAGGTTAAGATGTTTTTATTTCAACGATATTTATTGTATTTAGGGGACCTAAACATAACATGTCATAATCACAATAAAATCCATCCAGTATTACGGAATCTTAGTAAAAACTATAGAGTACTAATAACAGCGGTTCCGGACCAAGATTATTTGTTCCCGCTTCATCGTACGCTTCAACGCACACTACGATTATCAGCTATAGTTCGAACGCACACAGACACATTGCGCTCCTATAATTACCTAATCTAGTAGCGCGCAGAAATTGATAGGGACTCTTAAGGGTATGTACTAGCGTGATGATAAATAGCTTATAGCCTTCTTCAAATATTGATCTACAAAATGCAAAAAAAAAAACTAAACAAATCTGACCAGTAGTTCCAGAGATTAGCGCGTTTCAACAAACAAACAAATTCTTCAGGTTTATTATTAGTATATAATAATATAGTAATTATCATAGTTAGTTAGTTACCCCCTTACTAATAAACGTTGTATAGCGTTTGTACACAACGCTTTGTCTTCTTCTTTCGAAAGTCAAATTACTGACGACTGAAAGAGAGAAATAGGTGTGTAACTATTCAATAATACGTTTAATAGTATGAGGGGTGGTACCTAGTGTAAATATTTATTTATTTATTTATTTATATTTATATATACTTTATTGTACACCAGAAAAAACATTACAATAAAACGATGGTTCACATAAAACATACAATGGGCGGCCTTATCGCTTTCTGCGATCTCTTCCAGGCAACCTTGGAATGGACAGTGATTGCGTGGATATAAAAAAATGGGGTTGTCAGTGGTGCAAAATAATATACTATAATAGATACATAGATACATATATATAATGCTGTATAATAGATACATAAATAAATACATATTATATATACATATAAACAACGAAAATAAATGATGACTACAGATTATTGCAGCTACGAAAATAAAATTACAACAACAAGTAATGCTCCTTCACGAGTCTCTTAAATACAGCTAACGATTGCGCGCGTTTTATTTGAACTGGCAATGCATTCCATAAACGAGCGGCCTGAACAGAAAAGGATTTGTCAAAAAAAATTGTGGAATGCATTGGCATTTTAAGCTTTAAATTATCCGATGATCTCAAAAACTTCGTGTGGGAGTCGCAAAGATACTGAAAACGTTTTTTAAGATAGAGAGGGGTGGAAGGGGAAAAGAGCACCTTATACAATAGGGAAAGAATATGAGCATTCCGGCGAAGGCGAATTGGTAACCACTTGAGCTTCACACGAAATTCAGAAACATGGTCATATTTACGCAAACCGAATATGAACCTTATACAGACATTTTGAAGCCGCTCAAGTTTATCGAGTTGGTCTTGGGTAAGGTCAAGATAGCTGGCATCAGCATAATCAAGAATGGGCAGAAGAAGGGACTGTGCAAGCGCAATCTTGGTGGCAGTTGGTAGAAAATTACGCAGTCTCTTCAAAGATGCAGCGGATGCAAATAGCTTGCGGCTAACTTCCTGTAGCTGGGCAGTCCAAGAGAAGTTCTTGTCAATAAATATCCCCAAGTTTTTAACTTTTTCGCTGAAAAAAAAATAGTTAGCTAAGAGAATAAGAAAATAAAAAAAAATAAAGGGTATGGATTTTTTGTGGCCTAGTACGGACAAAAAGTGTATAGATTTATACAAAAAAAAATTAAAAAATTAAGATGTTTTTTAGACTCAACGACCCCTGATAGTGTAGTTACTTATACCAAAAAACTCAAAAAAATAAAACAAAGTTTGTGGAGTTTCGCTGGCTAATTTAATTGGACCCTGTAATAATATAGCTCGTAAAATACTACACTATTATTCAAATACCATATCAACGAACAACCGCATCTTGGTTCCGTCAATCATAAAATAAAATCAAGGTTTTTAAGGACAGCCTTGAGCAACAGTCCATTCATTTGTCACCCCCGACGCTGACCGACTTTGATTTTATAGGCTTTAGAACATTTAACAGTTTTGAAGGCTGCTGAAAAGTTTTGGATGTGATCGAATTAAATCGTAAAAGGTTTGGAGGACAAATTTTGCGGATGAGTAGTCACCTAAGTCAATTTGATATCTCCGGGGTAACAAAACAAGAATCCTAACTAGTAGATATAATATAATATAATAATATATTTTTATTTTATTTTTATATTATAAAGCAAAAGAAAGTTTGTTTATTTGTTACCTTTTCACGCCTAAACCACTGAACCGATCATCCTGAAATTTTGCATATACGTTAGAGAAACGGACATAGGGTACCTTTCATCCCAAAAAAAGTGCTGTTCCCGAGGAAAACAACAATGACGTTATTATGATAATAGATGGCGCCACGTGTCTTTCGAATCATGATTGAATTATATTAGAAACTTTAGTTTAGAGTCGACATGCACCTGAACGAAGTCGCGGGCACAGCTAGTATATTATATTTAAGGGCGCAGGGTAGCCATTACCAGAAGTGGCTATCGTATTATACTAGGACTTTTAATATTAGCTGCAGTAAAATGACAGCTTATTTGATACCACTTTTTAAAGAAATTTAAATAGTCCTGTGACATAATAATCGATTCATTCAATTAAAATTCAATTCAAAATCGATCAATGTTAAATTGATTTTATAAAAGAGGACAGTATATTTTTGTTCAAGTCAGTCGTTTGTGTTTGTCAACCACATAATTTACAAAATTAACAAACTATGAGTGTTACAACATATTATTATAATAAACTAAATTAAAGAGGCTTTTCTCAATGACCTGTACGTTAGGTCCAGGTCTAGGTCTTAGTCTAGGGTACCTGGATGTAGTATAAAAACTAATATATTATAGCTATGTATAGCCCACTTAATTGACATTGTATGTTTGAACAATTTCTGTGCCAAGTCACTACTCGATCACAATTTTGATGCGAACTAGTGCTAACTATCCTATATATGAATGAAACTACAATGTATATTTTTATCCGATCAAAACAAAGAGTATTTGATTGTTTACGGTTACATTAAAATTAGTCATTTGCGTTCCAATCACATCACTAGAAGAGATAGTGTGGCAGCATAATTTAACTAATTGACAGTAAGAAGTGTCATTTTACTGCAGCTAATTAAAAGTCAGACCAATATCATCAGGATTTTGCCGAAATATAGCAGTTCGTCGTCGACATTGGTGGACGTGGAACGATAGCGGCTCCCCTGACTTCATCTCTGTCATCCGTAGACAGCCGCCACGCAACCATTGATGCGACACTCTGCTAGAGTGACTGTCACCAGCCAGTGTCACTCTTATCCGACCTTTTCGATGATTCCATTAACTTCGTATCAAAACTAGATAGCGCCACTCGCTGCGCCCTCATATTATTTAATTTTTTTTTTCGATGACTAGCATGCACAAATAAAAAAAATCTGCCATTCAAAAGTCGTAAGCTGTTAGACCAGTGTTCTTTAAAAATTACAAGGATGCATTTTGTATCACATTGTAATAATAACCCTATAAGTTTAAAGTAATTAAAGTTTGGACTCCTTAAACCTTAATTTTAATGCCATTCGAAACTCGCCTCTATAACCCAGTTCTCAACATCCAATTCAGCTTATTTCCTCCCCAAGTTCCACCTACACTTTTGGCCAGACAAAATCTTCCTTTACAATAACGTAAGTCAAATCTCAAAATAATAGACTGTAAGCTCCTTAGACTGGGGTGCAACTGCACGCCAGTGTTCACCTGCAGGGATTCCATTTTTAAAATATTGCCTGTCATATTTTTAAGACAACTATGTCTGTTTTATTTGACAGTTTCTTAAAGACGGAGGGTTTGTTAGTTTTTAAGGGTGACGAGGGAAAAATTGTGAACAACGATTTATCTATTAATGTGATATCTTGTTGTTATTTAAAAGGGTGGTTTCTGAAAGTTGACAACGTCGCAATTAGCTGTCAAATATTTCGATGTTTTGATTGAATTGAAAAGCATTAGAACGTTTCTCATGCTTATTTTACATAATATAAAACTAAATATTCAGTGTTATGATATTAATAAAATAGATAGATAGATAGATAAACCATTTATTTGGCGCATACAAAAGACAGCACAACACACCAATACCAACCAATTACCAATTACCCACATGAACCTAATATAAAAAAAGGTGCCAATATAAAGACAAAAAGAGAAAAAAAAAAAACATACATAGGTATCGAAATAAAAGACACTATGATGAAAACTTAACATTAAATTTAATTAATAAAGAAATAAAAGCTTTTACCCGTATGGTTGTAGGAAATTATCCCGCGGGAGCGTTCTAACGGGATAAAATGTAAAGCATAATCAGCCTATTATGTTCTCACTGCTGGGACACAGGCCTCCTCTCTTCGGGAGGGAGTGGACTATAATCTACAACGCGGGCCCAGTGCGGGTTGGTAGATAAAAAGTATAATATTATGCTAATCCAGGTTACTATCTGTGTGCAAAATTTCATCCAAATCCGTTCAGCCGTTTTTGCGTGATTATGTAACAAACATCCAAACTTGCACGTTTTGTAATATTAGTAGAATAGTAGAACATGTAAACATTATGAAAATTCTTCAGGCTTTACATAATAATGAAGAGTTCTTACTAAAAGCAATTTTGATTCACCTACAACCACTCTTCATTTGGAGGTTAAAACAGTGTACCCTATTTGCATACATTTAAATAACTCATAAATTATTGTGCAACTACTATGTTTTGATTAAGTGCGTGAATTCAAGCAAGTCTGCAAATTACAAAAAGTAACATCATCATCTGTCTAGACTTTTCCCAACTATGTTGGGGTCGGCTTCCAGTCTAGCCGGATGCAGCTGAATACCAGTATTTTACATGGAGCGACTGCCTATCTGACCTCCTCAATCCAGTTATAGGGTAATACGATACCCCTTGGTAAGACTGGTTGTCAGACTTTCGGGCTTGTGACGACCCGTAACGACTGTCAAAGATCCATGAATGACAGAATGATATTGCAAGTGGTGAAAAGCGTCTTCGATATTGATGCATTTTTCCACTGTATTTAAATAATATAAAAAAATCTCGACGTTTTTTAGTGTAAGTGCCTTCAGTAGGCCGCTCGTCATGGTTAACAAACCAGTATTTAATAAGCTGGCTTCTTATGTTGTTGAAACCGCGTACACGCTTCACAATCCGAAGGATTTTGGCAGAAATTGCTAAACCTTTGCTTCATATGTTTGAAAAAATCGTCTGCTTGACAATGGCTCGTCAACTTAAGTAACGTAATGAACGTTGTTCAATTGTGTAAATAAATAGCATTGCCATTTTAAGTGTCTTTATACGCAATTTGCCCTTTTTTTTTGTAGAGCGGAAGGGAGTGTCAGACTCTTACTGACTAAAACCCACCCGTGTTCCTTCCTTAGCCCTTTATGTTCCGAGGCAGCGGTAACCCTTTCGGACAATCCCGCTACCCCGGCAGGCTTCGTATCCAGCAAGTTCCGCCATTGTAAGTGTATACCCAATTTGCCCTTAGCTCAAAGTCAAATTGTACCACCACCAAAGGAGAAAATTCTTTTGTTGGTCTGTAAAACACCCTTAAAGACCACACCCTACTGATGACAGCCTGTACACCTGTACTTGTACTGTAGATTAATTTTATAACTAGGTACTCAGAGATAGTCATTATTATTCATCATACCCACGTGTTTCTGAACCAATTCACCAAAAAACCCGTTAATACAAACGTCAATGCCATAACAACTTCTAAAACAGCGTCATTCCCAAATGCAAAAAGACACATAACTTATACAATTCGCCTTTGTGAGTAGAAACATCATTTACACTCCTTTGTCGCACGAATACAAAGCATATTTGATCTGTTGCAAAGTTTCTTTGCACTTGTATTGCGTCTATTCACATTTGCTTTTGAATATTTTAAAGAGTATAAGGATTTTTTATGGGATTATGGAGAAATCATATAAAGAATCAGAAATATTTGATCGAAAACGGATCTGAGTTAGATCGTCATCATTATAATTTCAGCCAAAAGACGTTCATTGGAGGATGAACATTCTTCAAAGTCTTGCGGAAGGCATATGCCTTCCCAAAGAATTGACTTTGAAGAATGTTTTACCTTTACAGCGAAGCAATTAAATCGCCAACAAGTTGGTTGAATTAAATATGATCATTAAGTATGTCACTTGCCTAAAAACGTTAAGAGGATGTATTCTAAAAGTTGTTGTCAGATCTTTGTTTAAGTAATACAATCAATCAATGATGAAAAAAACTAGATGAGGTCGTTCTATCCTATCCGGCTGCTCTGACAAAAATGACCGAAACAAATTCAGAGGTCAGTCTCATTTTTAAGTCTATAGATTATCTTGGCCAGGCTATAGGAGGAGCATGCAGACACCTCTAACTAGCCTTTCCCGGAATACGGCGTGATGATTTGATGTGTTAAGTTACGATCACCACGCGTGCTCATTGCATGCTAGCAATTTTTCACCATTAAGACCAGGATTTCAAACAATTTATTTTCCTTCACTGCAACTAATTAAAAACTGCACTAACCTTAAATAAAACCGAGAAAATTAACATGAAAGTAGTTAAAAGTTCTAGAAACGCAAGCGGCGCCGGGACAACAAACTATCATTCAAATCATATTACTGAAGTCATTTAAAGTGAAGAACAATTCAAAAAGTTGATATAAACTTCGGTGTCATTTGCATTGCAAATGTGTCGTCTGACATTGTCTGAGGTTTTCAAATACTTAGCGCTGCTCAATATAAGTGTTAATGCTGTTAAGTAAATTTATTGAAGTTTTCATTATTTAATTTTGTTTATAAATAAACTACGTAACATAGTTGTTTATTGGAGTTTTTGTAAATACTGCTCATCGTCATTATCCGCCTATAATGTTCCCATTGCTGGGATACAGGCATCCTCTCGGTGAGTGGGAGTGGGCCGTAATCCACCTCGCGCGCCCAGTGTGGGGAGTAGATGTCAGTCATGTCTTCGAATTTTTGTTTCTAGGACATCGGGGTTTCCTCACGATGTTTTGCTTCACCATTTTGAGATAAATACTGCTAATCAAACAAATACTGCCTACGTCAATACTATCTAAAAAGCACGATACAATTATATTGATTTCTATAAGTAGATTGAGCAGTGGTGGCCCAGTGGTAACGGCATCGACTTCTACAACGGCTACAGTAACTCACACACTTGTTAAAATTATATAAAAATAATCTACTTTAACAATAGTTGTAAATATGTGAGCACCATGTATCTATCACATAATTGATTTACCTGTCATTGCTTTATTTTTAATTCTTTTTACCTTTTGTTGGCAGACTAATTTTTATTCTAGATGCATCGTCTTCACATATAATTATATAATTAATGTACCTATACAGAACTTGTAAAACATTTTAAAAGAGTAACGGTGGAGTTTCTTGCCCATTCTTCTCCATACGAAAACTACCTTTTGGAATGGGCGACTAGAATCAATTGTTTTTACTATAATTTTTGACGTTCAAAAGTGCCTTTACTGTGCCTAATTGAAATAAATGATTTGACTTTGACTTTGACTTTGAATAGTAGGTCGTAAGTTCGAACCCAGACAGGGGCTTTACTTTGTGTAAATTATTTCATCACCACTGCTCTCAAAACGGTGAAGGAATACATTGTGAGGAAACCGGCATGTCCTAGAACTAAAAATTCGAAGACATGTGATAATCACCAAACCGCACTAGGCCCGCGTGGTGGTTTCCGGCCCCCTCCATCACACACAGAAGAGGCTTGTGTCCCAGCAATGGAACATTATAGGCTGATTATGAAAGTAGATTGTTGCAAATTAAAATCTTTGACAAAAGTCCTTATTTTTGACAGTTCTTAGAGATGTATGTTAGGGTAAAGTCGAATTATATCGAATAGTTTTCGTCACTTGATAGATGGATAAGGTTTTTTGAAAGCTACAATTGTGACACTCTGGTGTGCTGGTCTGAGTGTTAGTGGACGACATCTTGGATTTTAGTTTTGTATTTTTTTTCGGCATTCCCGAAAAACTTTGAAAATGATATGATAAAAAAGTCTACAATGAAAAAAGCCCCATTAGCTATCCTCAAGAATCACGTTAACATTCTTCACTGCAGAACATTGTAAGCGTTATGGCCGCACTTACAGCATACATTTAAAAGTACCCACAAACTCGCAAGAAACCATAAAGCCACTTAATTTAAACGTCAGATATAAAGGTCTATTCAAACCTAAGCGGTATTCGATGCCGCTGTGGGCAGAGGTACAGACGCCAGCACATCAACCTACTACAATCTGTCAGATTTCTGTAATAGATTTTCAACTTTATCGCTAGAGCTTAAGGTTCAATGTTGATTGGGAAAATTTGACAGTTAGGTGTAGGTTGATGTGCTGGCGTCTGTACATACCGTGCGAGTTTCGCTCAGGTATTTAGTTTCAAGTTCCTCGACTAGAGCGAATTGAGCGGTATTCGCTGCCGTTGTGTTTAGAAGTGCATACCGCGCGGGTTTCGCTCAGGTATTTAGTATCAAGTTCCGCGGCTAGAGCGGAATAGTTGGTGCCATAGTACCGCATAGGTATTGTTTCGCTTTTTCGTGAGCGAAACTCGAACTCGGTATTATACCCACAAAAATAGCGAAATCCGCTTTGGTGTGAACAGTAGCTTGGTTTTCTCTACCGCAGGCGGTAGCGATACCGCTTAGGTTTGAATAGTCCTTAACCAAAGAAACCGTCAGTATTAAAACAGTATTAACAAAGTAACGCCAGCAAAAGTGGGAAATAAACTGAAACGGTAGGCCTCTGCCATGCCCGTTGTTTTGCATAATACTCACATTTCTATGCCCGTTTTGTGCACACGTATGAAAGTACGGGTGACGTCAGAGGTGTACAGTTGCGTGCGACGTGCTTTTCTTTTTTGTTTTTTCGTGAAATGCTGCTGGGCTAGGCTGACATTTTTGGTATGGATTTTTTGAAACACTATGAATTCTTGGTTTATTGTTTGTAAAACGTTATTGGTGATATTCTTCGGAAAGGTCAGGTGCGTAGTACACGCAACCGGCTTGCGTTTATGACAAGCGGGGTATTTACGTAACACAAAAAAAAGATGAAACAAGATAGTACCTAGTAGCATTGGGAAACCTCCCCCCACAAGGTAGACCAATGACCTTGTGAAGGTCGCAGGGATCCGCTGGATGCGGGAAGCACAGAACCGGTCAAAGTGGAGGTGCTTGGAATATGCCTATGTCCAGCAGTGGAAGAAAAATAATGTCATTTCAGCTGAAAGACGTCCACCATTATCATTGATAGTGACCTAATACTAATACTAAATTAAGTGTCCACACTATCTGTAAAGATATACGTCACAATACTATAAGTCTCTGTCACCTTTGACCTAGACTAGAGTCAAGAGCAAGTCCATTTCAAATAAAAAAAAAATAAAAAAAAAGCCTTTTCTTCTCGAGCATACTTTTACTAGCCCGTTCATGTGACGTCAAAGTACATTCACGTACAGTCGAGACTGTAAGATATATTTCATTTAGTCGGGAAGGAAGAGAAAAGGAATAAGTTTACTCAATGTGTCTTAATTTCAATTGATTTATTGTATTTTGATTATTGCTAAGCGTTTGCGTTCCCACAATTACCACTTACCAAGGATACCAATTTATTTCAGCGGGTTTCGTGTCATACGTGACTCTGGTTATTCAAAAGTATTATTATAGAAAGATATAAAATATTATGCACATTTTTAGATAAAAAAAAAACAATTTTATTTAATGTATACTTACCTACGATGAATTTAAATGATATTTCAAACTGCAACCGAAAATATTGCGAAGGCTATATCTAAAGAAACAATGAATAATAGTTTTATATTTTGTTTTCCATGATTATTACAATAATATTACGATATGTTTTTTTTTTTTCAGGGCCGTCGGAAGAACGGTTCTAATTGGCCGTTTCCTACTAAGAAGAGCCGGCAAGCAAATCGACGGTTACTCTTTTATAATTCTCATTAGAGCTTGAATGCAAAACTTACAAAACCTTTTCTCACGTACTAGCTATGTCTACAGGATGGCCCAAAAGTCGTGGATCAAACGAAACAGAGCGATAGTTGGGGTTATTTGTAGTGAAAAAAAAATTGTGTGAGAGCCCTAACTTAATCTCCTTAAAAGTTATGACAATTTGAGTGTTTACAGTAAGGTTCTAATGTTAGAAATAATTTTTTTTGAGCCTTAAAAGATATTGAAAAAAGTGCCAATACTGATAAATCGTGGTACCCACTGTCATAAAAGCACTGTTGTAGTGATGATACTTTTTTTTTATTTTTTTTTTTGTTTTTTTTTTATTTTTTTTCTATTTTTTTTTATTTTTCTTTTACTGTAAATAACCTCAACTATCGCCCTGTTTCGTTTGATCCACGACTTTTGGGCCACCCTGTATAGCTATACAGGTCACTTATGGTTGACTGAGCACCCTACAGGATCCCCTCTTTGACCAGCTGTCGTCAAGTCAACTGGAGCCAACTGTAATTGATCACAAAATCGTTGGTTCGAAATGATCTCGTAAAATACTGCCCTGTGAAAAGATTAAGATAATTCAGTTTATTCAAACACTTACTTGGTAAAAAACCGCCTTTTACTTTTTATTTATTGCTTTATTGCTAAATGGGCCCGCTCTTGACCCCGACCCTATGAGATATTTATGCATTGTATGTATGGAGGTAGGTACTGACAAGTCATCATCATCTGCCCAGCCTTTTCCCAACTATGTTGGGGTCGGTTTCCAGTCTAACCGAATGCAGCTAAACACATGGAGCGACTGCCTATCTGACGAGCGATTGTCTTACCTACCAGATCAGATAACAATTATAAGTACCTACTTAAATAAAGATATTAGAAAAAAAAAACGAGTTATTCCCTTTGACGGTTTTGATCTGGTTTTAAATAAATCAAGAATAAAACATACAAATAAACTACGTTCGATTGTGCCTAATGAAAGTAAGATACTCGACATCCATATTAAAATCAGGACTTAAAGACGACCTAAAAGTCATGGCGTTATGGCATTGAGTCCGCGTCTTTACGTTTGTGTGCTTAAAGTATTAAATAAATAATAAAAGCAATACATCTTTCTATTTAAAATTAGGTATTTATTTTAACTTATACCCCTAAACAAGCCTTATAACTGTACAAAATATCAACACCAACTAGGTACAAAATAAACCTCCTACACCTTAAAAACATTACAACCAACTTGAAAGCAACTTTAACGACACTTCAGAAAGTAAGGGTTGAAGAAAATACGCCAATAACACTGCAGCCCTCTCAGGGTTGTGAAAGAATAGGGGATTAGAGGCAGATGGGGCTCCGGGCGCCCCTACAAAGGAAAATCGTTGGGGACATGCTAACACCGTTTTTTGAACACTCTACTGTCTAATGATAGGTGGGTGGGTAAACTTTGGAGGTCGTGAAATTTTAGGAAAAATAATTGAGGAGAAATGCAAGTTTAGTAAGGTTTTAAGTGTCGTGCCTCGGAAAGCACGTTAAGCTGTTGGTCCCAGGTGTCATTCATGGATCTTTGACATGCATCGTCAGTAACCTGAAAGTCTGACAACCAGTCTTACCAAGGGGTATCGTATTAGCCAGTAACTGGGTGTGGAGGTCAGATAGGCAGTCGCTCCATGTAAAACACTGATGGCGGCGCGTGTGTTGGATCATTCGGTTCCCTGCAAAATGGTTAAGCTGGATGGTGCTGATCCACGCGTCATGTTCGTGAACGGGCGCCGTCGGTTGAGACTGGACATCTCTTAACTGCTAAGGCTTATATTTAATTAATCTTATATTTTGAATTATTTTTCCTTTGTGTTTTTTGTGGCGATTAGGTTATCACATTAATTGAAACCACGTATTCTACATCACGTATTTTATATGTACACAATTAAAATTATTCATAACAATTAACATTCTAGCCGTGGTACCGAATATGAAAACCATAAAAACGAATCGCCGAAATGTATGTACGCGCATAACTTACAAACGACTGCACCAAATTGGATAATTAACTTCAACTAATATCCGACGACCCTAGTTACTTATCTCCTTTTGGTGACCGTACTTATTTATTTTTGCTTAAGTTCAAACATTTCGTAACGTACCTTTGAATAGTGAGACTAGTTTCCTATAAAAGAGACGGCATTGCAGAATAGCCGGCGCAAATAGCGATTGATTCGCCTTACGTAATACATTGAGCACTCTTTGTGGAGGCGCGTATTGCCATGAAATTTTGTTAAGGCGCTCTCATTATTTTGGTCTAACCCCAACATAGCTGGGAAAAGGCGAGGCAGATGATGATGATTCAGTTTGAAAATGATTGTTACCATGACATATTATTTTTTTAGATAATTATAAGACACACAAATTATTCATAAGCCTTATATTTCAGGTGAATTGATTTACGGAGTACATAATGGTTTTCATTCATGCTCATGCATGAACTATTAAAGTTACATTATAACTTAATAGAATGTTATTGGACGATGAAAATTTAATTTAACTTTCTCGGCAATAGCAATAGGCTGGCCTCATTACATGGGATTTAAAATTAAATGAAATAATACATTATTTCAGACTAGGTCCATAATTTTGTTAGTATTTTGGTGTTAGTAACAATAATGCTTATGTAAATAGGTTAGTATTGTTAGTTTTCAAAACAGTAATAAAATGATTAATTCAGACCTAGGTCTGTCCCCACCCAGTGTCCCAGAAAGGGACAGTCCGCTCTGGCAGCGATCATTTTTAAAATGCTATTGTTGCCCGCGTGGTAGATTACGGCCCACCCCCTCTCACAGAGAGGAGGACTGTGTCCCAGCAGTGTGAACAATATAGGCTGAACTCAGCCTATATTGTTCACACTGCTGGGACAGTTCACAGTGCTGGGATTCAGTTTCAAGTATTTATAAGTATGTTAAAGTCAAGGACGAAATTTTAAAATAAAAGTTATTTTTAAACCTCAAGTAACGGACTGACTTAAGCAACATAAGTACAGTAGATACATTATTAATGCTTTAAAAGAATGTGTGCCAACCCATCTATCTTCTCATTAACAACCCTTACAAAATCATACCATGCAACAAACAAACAAACTCACAAACCGACAATGTCACCTTCCCCAGTGCACAATAACGTCACTTTACGAGGAACACTAACTGTGAGACTGGTAGTAACAAAACTAACAATACTTCACTTACGGCCATTGTTAATTGTGACGGTAACTTAAATTAAACTTGGTTGTAAAACCCACCGCGGCTGTAAAGTGGACTGTTCTGTTTTAGGAATATGAATTTGTACTTTATTATACTGCAATAAAGTTCAAAATATTACATCAAGTCTGTGTTACAAAGTAGTACGTCTGAAAGGTCACAATCGAAATTTGTGGCGGCATCTATAACTCCATATTGCACCTGACGTCACGAAAGTTCTACATCGCGCAAGCAGAGTTATCCGCACAAACACTTCAGACGTTCGGCTGTTTTACATAACGGAGCTGTTTTGTAAAACAGCTAGCGGTTATGTAAAGCAGCTAATTAAGGCGCTACCTCGAAAATCTAAAATCCTCGAAAACCTAATAAGCGAGCGAAAGTGATGTAAACTTTTGACACGCAAAAGAAGAGTGATGGCTATAATGTGCGTGCGCTCGGAATAAAACGACGTATGTGCCAAAACGAATTTACTCCTTTTTTAACAAAATAAATGAATTAAATTTAAAACTGCTTTGAGTAAACTTTGATATGATAATTCTCTATGTTTTAAAGTAAATTCCATTGAATAACTCTTAAGCTTTACGCCGTGATGTCGAAAAAAGTAAAAAAAATTATATAACTTTGCAATTTTTTTTTTATCGAGAGAAATTAATTGAATCGTGTATTCCTTTTACATGATAGTAGACCAAAGAGTCAAAAAACATATACCAAAATGTTAAATCCCTATTCCACATACTTAACAAGTTACACGAAATAGAAAAGCCTCATTTTTTTTCAATATATATTTGCGACAGATACACAGAAATCCGACAACTGTTGGGCGTAGCTTCGTCTTTAGCCGAGGATGAGGAACTCTCCACCCTACTCTTCATACCTCTCATTACTCATTCATTCATGTTAGGTTGAGAATCAGCACTTTTTGAACGTCAAAAGTTACAAGAGATATTCTCCAAAACCGGCACTCTTCCCTACTTATGTTTGATATTAGAAAACGCAGTGGCACAACAAACTAGGTACCCAGTAATATGAGGGTAAACTAATATTTCATCATTTTTAAGATCAAGTCCTGGGACGAACCTATTACCTTTAACGGGGTATGAATCCAGACTCCGGGCTGCTCCCCGATCGAACCCAGGATCTCATGCTCAACTTATCAGTAGCGTTTCTGACCGTAGACAAACGACAAATTGTGCTATTCGGCTCTCCCTACCCGTTCAAAGAAAAAGCCGCGGCGTGATGATTTTTCAAACTATATTCAAACTAAATTCAACAGCTAATTCCTTGCCACATTGGCCCCAATATTGGCCCAACAAAACTAACATAAGCCAATAATTTCCAACAACTAGGGAACGAAACTCAATGACTGTTGTTACTACAGTAAACTGTTACTTACTTAAACTTGTTGCCCTCGGGAGCGGAGCAGAGCGAGCAAAGCGAAACTCCAAACTATTCTATATGGAGTTCGTAAAATATTTCTTTGGATAAAAAAGTGCATTTAAACCGGGTATCGCGGTTAAGGGAATTGAAGTTTGTTATTAAATGTTGTTTTTCAGGAGAAGCATTTAAAATTTTGACACCTCACAGAACAATGACATGAGATGAACAGGTTATACCACAACGTCAACTTTTAACTTTACTTTTGGATAAATATTAATCACTTTATATTGATTTTTTATATTTATTAACCGACTTCAAAAAAGTAGGTTCTGTATTCGACCCGTATGTATGTATGTATGTTTGTATTTCCGCGATTTTCTCAAAAACTAATGAACCAATTTTGATATTTCTTTCACTATGATCTACACACTTTCAGGAAGGTTTTAGTATATAATACATTATGTAATTATTCTTATGTACAGACGCCAGCACATCAACCTACACCTAACTGTCAAATTTTCCCAATCAACATTGAACCTTATGCTTTAGCGATAAAGTTGAAAATCTATTACAGAAATCTGACAGATTGTAGTAGGTTGATGTGCTGGCGTCTGTACGATGTTATATGCATAAATGTACTGCATCTCCGGCATTTCTATGCGAATTTTGATGATTCTTCTAGTCGGTGTCTTGAATTCTTCAATGCACTAGTTTTATTTGAATGTATGTGGAGTAGGTACAACTAAAAAGAAAAATAAAAACTTTTTTACAAAAAAAACAACCGACTTCAAAAAAAAACTACAAAGTGATAAATAACTTTAATTTCGGAAGTCGGTATCAAACAAAAAACAAAAATGCGGAACCAACGACACCGACTTCCGAAGTTATTTATCACTTTGTAGTTTTTTTTGAAGTCGGTTGTTTTTATTTTAGATAGTTATTTTTGCATTTTTTGCAAAAGTGACAGTGTCGCACCGGGGTGCGATTTTATTGATGTGGTTTTTAATTCGGTGTTTTTATTAGTGTGGACACTAGGGCCAAAATGGTGACAACGTAACAAATTGGTTTCTTACTCGGCATCAGCAGTAGGTGAAGTCTACAGTGCTACAAGAAAAGTTTGGCACCTGAATGACATTTATAGGGGGGCGTTGTTGCTAAATATAATAATAAATGTGAAATTATCACAGGAATTGTACTAAAACAAGTGCAAGTCGGACTCGCGCACCGAGGGTTCCCTACAGTAGGTATGTAGCTACTTTACGGTTTTCGGATTTTTTCCTTTACTTGTGCTAGGTACATGACATTGCTTCTTGCCAAATTTCATGATTCTAGGTCAACGGAAAGTACCGTGTAGGTTTTGATTTCGGAACATAAACGCCCGTATTTTTTAATTGCGTTGACTTAGAAGTTTGATTTTCTCACTGCTTCAAAGGATTGGTGTATTTGGTATTAATTTCAACTTGATAACTCTACGCGTTGCTGAGAAAAAGGTCATGACAGAGGAACAGATCGGATTTTATAAGGGTTCCGTTTTTCCTTTTGAGGTACGGAAATCTAAAAATAAGATGGCAGCATTGGTTCCGATTTTGGCCACGCGCCGAAAGATCCTTGTACCGTTGTACGCACGTCGACATATCAAGCTATACATTCCTAGTATAAGCTGACTTCTCATTGTATAGACGCCAGCACATCAAGCTACCCGAAACTGTCAAATTTTCCCAATCAACTTTGAACCTTATTCTTTAGCGATAAAATTGAAAATCTATGAAAGAAATTTGACAGATTGTAGTAGGTTGATATGCTGGCGTCTGTACGAAAGGCTTATACAATGCGAGGTCAGCTAAAACTGGAATTATATAGCTTGATTATTATTTTGTCGTGTGTATGTACCTGTGATTTTTTTTTGCGCACTTGGTTTGTTCTACAAAGTTATTAAGTCTTTTTGAAATAGTAAGTATTATGATGATGCAGTACAGTAGAACCAAAAATGTCCTTACCCTTAAGAGATTCAATAAAGATAAACAGCTGTATATCTTTAAAAGAAAACACTAGCTCCGAGATCCTTTGCATACCTTAAAGTATTTCCACGAAGATCGATTTCTATTCACATTTTCCGAGACCGAATGCGAGACAAATAGATTATCACCGGGCTTCTGAATTGAGAATTTGAGGTTGAGAATTTGTCAACGTCTACCTTAGCATTACATAAGAAAATGTGAGTCATCATCTGCCTAGCCTTTTCCCAACTATGTTGGGGTCGGCTTCCAGTCTAACTAGATGCAGGTGAGTATTAGTATTTCACATGTAGCGACTTTTTATCTGACCTCCACAACCCAGTAGCTGGATAATACGATGCCACTAGATAAGATTGATTGTCAGACTTTCGGACTTCTGACGACCCGCAACGACTGTCAAAGATCCACGAACGACAGCCAAGACCAATGGCTTTTAACGTGCTTTCCGAGCACGAATGGAAAAATGCATCCCTATCGAAGATTACTCGCTTTTCACCACTTGCAATATCATTTGTATTAATATTAATAACGTATTTAATATTCATTTAAAGTAACGTATTAATATTCATTTAAACTTTACATCGGGTGATGTAAAGTTTAAATGAATATTAATACGTCACTTTTTTGTAAGAGGGGCTTCTGGCTAAGTAATAACAGTCGCTCGGTTCGATCGATCAGGTGAAGCTATGCTTGCTGCGGTTGATCTGTGGATGGGTGACCTTCCTTTAACTTCCTTACGTGGGTCACAACCTTTCTCTTTCTTACTTTTTTGTAGCGAAGTTCCTGCTGCAGGAGTTTACTGGTAGAAAAAGCGTTCTGCCCCCTGCATGGTTTTCTTACTCCGTCTCTTTCTATTATATACGAGTGTGTGAGTGCGCGGAACATCGTCCCTGACCGGGGTCCCTCGCCGCACATGTTTTTTTTTGCCAAGACATTTTGAAGTTCTCGGGCTTCCTTAATTTGAAATGAAATGAAATGTTTAATCATATGAGTAGATACTTTTAAACGTCAATTTTTTTATCAATATTTTAAAACTAGGTGGCGCTGACATTTTCTGACTGGTCCCTGGATCCTAAAGTAAAGTTTGAAAAGTTCCTTACTTCAAATTCTCAATTCAGGAACCAGGTGTATCTCTTGAATTTCTTGCCCAAGATATACGTACAAAGTGAATACTTATTATGTTTGTTTCTCGACACAGGTGCAAAGTACCACAGGCATGCTAAGAATAAATTGTTCTGGTGCAGGAGTCTGGGCGCTTCCTTTGTTTTTCATTTTGTAAATGCTGTTTTGGTCTCTCAAATTTTCTCAGCGCAAGCAAATTGCTAAATAATAAAAAAGCGTCCAAGTGCGTGTCGGACTCGCGCACGAAGGGTTCCGTACCATTATTAATATCGACAAATATCGGCAAAAAAATCACGTTTGTTAAATATTTATTTTCTTCTGTTTTTTGTATTTGTTGTTATAGCGGCAACAGAAATACATCATCTGTGAACATTTCAACTGTCTAGCTATCACGGTTCATGAGATACAGCCTGGTGACAAACAGACAGACAGAGGGACAAGTCTTAGTAATAGAGTCCCGATTTTACCCTTTGGGTACGGAACCCTAAAAAGGAAAACTTCTGTTTTAACATGGATGAATCATCGATAAATAAAAAATGTCATCATCAATAAACTCTGACAACCATATTATTAACATCCGGAGAAAAGTAAATAGGTACTAGAAAATAATAGTAGTAGCTGTGGTAACTACAACTACGTACTATTATAGAACATATAGTTGATTTTGTTTTGGAAAAATATCACTTTTTTAACCCACTGCCTGGTGCATTAAACACCGGGTTTGTGGTCGGTACACTTTTAAATCACGAAAAAAAAGTCAAAAGAATAGAGGCCTTTGCCCTGCAAAGGGAAATCACAGGCTTTTATTAATAATAATATACGGTGCTTAGACCTGCACCCTAATTGCGTAACACACTATTACTCTCAATTTGAATCATTTTGAAGCTTATTGCTAATCCATTGCTCCAAATGTTCGAAAAATGCGTTTGCTCAGCAACGTAAATAACGCAATGAATGTTGTTGAACTGTCAAAATGAAACCCATTGCTACTGATAGTGTGTTACGCAATTGCCCTGCTGGTCGTTCACCGAGTCACAAAAGTGGTGTGGTTTTCCATAGAGCAATGGAGCGCAGTATTTTAGGCTTTAAGCGATCTGACAGAATACGAAACACCACGCTGCGCTCCAAA
The DNA here is from genome assembly GCA_914767645.1 of Hydraecia micacea. Lineage (NCBI taxonomy): Eukaryota > Metazoa > Arthropoda > Insecta > Lepidoptera > Noctuidae > Hydraecia > Hydraecia micacea. Next base: position 2,951,323 of record OU611793.1, on the reverse strand, counting down.
ACGAGGATCCTAAACGTAGGCTGCTAAGCTGAAATGGGATTGGGCGGGTCACGTCAGTCGCAATATACCCCAGAACAAAATTACACCACAAAATATTCATAGACAACAAAGCACGCAGAATTTACGTCGCGTAATTTTCGCCGGGTGATGTGTCGCTCCGTTAAGAAAATGTTCGCAACTGATTCCCGTCTCCTGTCCTATCCAATAGAAACGGCAGCACGTAGAGGTAACATGGATGAACAAATCGCGCCATACGGTCAGTGAGTGTTATCCGAGAAACAGCAACTTTTATAGAACAATATTGTTTATTGCGCTGTTTTATATGCGGTGAAGTTTCAGTTTTACACAGTTTTACATAACTTCGCGTTTTGAAACTCATCATTTGCCTAGCCTTTTCCAAACTATGTAGGTGTCGGCTTCCAGTCTAACCGGATGCAGCTGAATACCAGTATTTTACATGGAGCGACTGCCTATCTGACCTCCACAACACAGTTACTGGGTAATACGATACCCCTTGGAAAGACTGGTTGTCAGACTTTCGGGCTTCTGACTACCCGTAACCGTAACGACTGTCAAAGATCCACGAATGGCAGCGGGGACCAACGGCTTAACGTGCTTTCCGAGGCACAGAGGGGTCTCGGTATGTAAAGATGGTCACCCATCCACAGACCAACCGCGGCAAGCGTAGCTTAACCTGATCGATCGACCTGTGTGGCTGTTATTATTTAGCCACGAGCACCTCGCGTTTTGAAACTATAATGTATAATCTGTTCCAAAACAATTTGATGAAAATGTAAACAGATGGGTTGGAAACGTTCTGGCAAATTTTAAGTTATCGATGAATGGCACTTTCAAATTGAGTGTTTTGATTTGATTCTGTTAATACAGGACCTAAACACAAAAAACGCAAGTTTTAGAAGCACTAAAAGTATATGATCGACTATAGTAAACAAAATCAGAACAATAATAATATATGATATTCATCAGGATATATGCTAGATAGATAAATGTGTTGAAAACATAATACAACTAATCTGATACGATAGAACAAAATCATGTAGATACCTCTAAAAACTTTCTTTTTACAATAAAAACCATACTAATATACATACAATCATTCTGATTTTTTGTCAGATTATTCTAAAAGTAACATACTAAAGCACTAGTGTTTTAATTTTTTTAGTCCAAACAAAAGATTTTTTAATCCAAGGGATGTTTTTAAACTGTCCAGATGAGGACAGGATTTTACGTTTAAAATGACTACAAAAGCGAAATTCACCCCAAAAATGTGTTCAACAAAAACTTGAATAGTTGAAGTTTTTGGCAAGAAAAGCAACGTTTAACGGGCGTCAGTACAAATAGCAAGGGTTATCGACAGTTTGGTGCCAACAAAGGATGCAATTTGTCAAATCAAACAGCTGTTCTCTTGAAAACTATACGGGTGTGAATTGTGTACGGGCCTGCCTGCTGTTGTTGATCCAATATAATTATCTATGTGATTCCGTTAACATACAGCCTGATACTGACCTGCAAATTGTTTTGTAGGTCGAGAATCTTTTGCAAAAATCGTAACTAACTTCGCCATCTTGTTGAAGTGAAAACTTCTTTAGGAGCGTTGGGCATTTTTTTGAGATGGGAAAAAACAATTGAATTCGCGCCACTGTTACCGTAACCGACAACGCTTCGGATGTGTTCAGCTGTCCTCGGGATGTACTCGGTTTTAATGTATATCCGATATGTCAGTGAGTGATGGCAAAGTATTCTGTTTGAGTTTTCACTTTTTTTCAATACTATTTCACATGTATAATATTTACCACCAACCACCAAGCACCAACTGCCACCGAGCAATGGTAGCCATATGGTATCGGCCCTGACCTACGAATTGTAGGTCGTAAGTTCGAACTCCGACAGGCAATTTACATTGTGTACTCGTATTTAATTTCATCAACACTGCTCTCAAAACGGAGAAGAAAAACATCGTGAGGAAGCCGGCATGTCCTAGATCCAAATATTCGAAGACATGTGACATCCACCAACATGCACTGGGCCCGCGTGGTGGATTATGGCCCACTCCCTCTCATAGGGAGGAGGCCTGGGTCGCAGCAGTAGGAACATTATATCGACGCTTGAAAGGCAAAATTGACTAAGCAACATAATTATGGCTAACTTTACAGGAGAACGGATAAAAGTATCAGAAAATAAAAAACATTTAAACTCTTGTAATCATCCCACACAGGCGTAATTATTAGGTACTATTTTGGAAATATTATTTTTTTATTCTGAAAAGTTAAACTTTAAATTGTTCGCCTGTAAAGTTAGTCCTATGTCGCTTATTCAATTTTGCCTTTCAAGCGTCGATATAGTCTTCTTCACCGTATCCAGCGAGAGCGACCCCGACTACTTCTCTTTCCTTTCATGAGCTCTCTGATGACTAGCAAAACCAAATTTGGTCTTGAAAACCCGGTCACACCGTATACAGAAGAGCTGATCAGCATCGTTGTATGTGTATGCATAGTCCAAGGCTTTGGGCGGCTTTTGCGTATTTGGCGTTTGTTGTCTAGGTCTTCAAGACGATTTGTTTCAAAGCATTCAGTTGCTTTGTGGATTGAAGTGTGCCACCTCTCTCGGTTCGAAACATTATAGGCTGATAATGACCATGCACTAAAAGATCCCTGTAGGTACAGCTCATTTTCATTTTTGTTAAAATTGTCATTCAAACATCGAACGTCAAGCGCTGCAGTCGTCGAAGCAACAAAATCACGCTCGTTAGCGCCGTGTTTTATTTGCGTCTTTGTAAAAAGTGTAGCACTTTTTGATAATTTTTCTAAGGCCCACTTGGAAAAGAAATGTAAGTTACCAATCAAATCAGCCTCAGCAATCAGCATCCTGTAGAACATTTTACTAGCTACAGTTCTATCCTTCCGCAACCCCTGACTGAGCCCGTATTACCTGACCTTACAGTAGGAACTTGTCGGCGCTTATCGGCGACGAGGAGCGCTGGTATATCGACGCCCGCCGGTTACCAGCGTTCTTCATGAATACACCCGTAATCACCAAGCTTGCTCAAGGCGGATTGGCGATTTTAGACTTAAATCACGTTGATACGTGGGCGCACCACGTGTTTTAAGATAAAATATATCCCATGGCACTCGACAATAGCGTAGCTTTCTATCAGCGATTTTTTTTTTTAATTGGATGTGTAGTTTTGGAGAGTACACTACAGAAACACCAATTTTACCTCGTTATTAGTTTAGATAGAAAAATGCACATTTCTTCAGGATTTTTTCCTTCACCGATCAATTCCTTGATACATACTTTACTATTGAAAAAAACTCTCGAGCTATTATTATACCTACAGACTTACAAATTGTAATAAGATACACAATCAGAAGATACTATAGCATTTCTAAAGCGAATTGTTGTAGAATTTAATTAAGCAACACTTGTACTCGTAAATATCTCGGAGTAAAAGTTACTGTTGAAAAGGTGAATGGTTTCACTTGATATTGAATTTGAACAAACGTGAGAAAATGAGGACGAATAAGATAACTATAAATAGTATATACGGTTTTTTTTTTATGGGAAATCATCTAATGACTCCTCCCGCACTGGGTTTAGCGGAAGGGAGTGTCAGACTCTTACTGACTAAAACCCACCCGTGTTCCTTCCTTAGCCCTTTATGTTCCGGGGCAGCGGTAACCCTTTCGGACGATCCCGCTACCCCGGATATAAGGTTTATTTTATAACCCCAGGTTCAGGACGTCATGCCTACTCTAGTAGGTATGACGTCCTATGTTCGATTTCCAGGTCGGTTAAAGTGTAATTGGGTTTTTCGATCAGGAAATTTCTTGGAATTGTGGGTTTACTTTAGGAAATGTGAAGTAGTTAGCAGTAAAAAGTTTCATAGTAGGCTTTTTTGACCGAACGTGAATGGGTGACAACTGACTTTTATTTGTATTTGTACCATTTCTTAGATCCATAATTGGAAATGGAAGACCAATTTCTGGCTGCGTTAATAATGTTTTGTAAAATAATAATTAGTTTCCACAATATTCAACCATCAAAATTCCGAAATGTTCATTGACTAATGTCGCTGGATGTACCCATTACTTTCACCCATAAAAGCATTAGCGCCTCTAGATGTTCTGTCACTTATTTCTTCTAAAGCAGTACCTGCGTCATTACTTAACAAATTCCGCATATTTTATGTATCAAAGAAAGTGATTTTCACACATGTGCATATAATTCAAAAGATGTCACATCCCACGACATCTGAAGATACGAATTAATGGTTCCGTTGAAACGTTTCGAAGCTATAAAGGTTGCAAACATATTTGTGCCGAATCTTTTTTATTATTTTCCACTTCAGTAGGTACGAGATTATGTAGACTGAGATGTGGCATTCTTCTTCTTAGCGTGTCGATAGCTATCTAAATGGACTCGGCCCAGAATTCGGCTACTTGTTTGACGCCATCACCAGCGTCCATCAGTTCCTGTAACGTGCAGCTGACAGGACACGCAGGGCACGATATTAAGTGTCCCATCGTTCGTGGAACAGCACCACATTTACACTCCAAGGCGGAATCGTCTGTGAATCTCCACCTGAACAGGTGGAGATGTGGAATTTTGTTTCACACGTAACAGCATGCCTTTCTTCCCCGATAGCACAGATAATATAATACTCTAGTACCGATAGGATAGGCATTAGGCAGAGATGTATAGTAAACTCACTTTTCGTCAGTTATGTTTGAGCCCCATGTTAGTAACAGGGGGCGAGCCTATTGTCAACAATTGGGCACAAATCTAGAAACCGGACCCTCTCTCTCTTCTTCAGCCATTCGCCACCCAATGCTGAGTGTAGGCATCCTGCAATGCACGCCTCTCTTCTCTGCGGGCTGCGGCTGAGGAAATCTTCAATAAAATGAAAAAACTTTTTTTTTAAGTTAGCCTGCCCGAAATCCTTCCATCTTTTTCTACAGTCACTTCGATCCAACCCTTGCGGTATGCGTGTAGGTCATCTCGCCACCTCTTCCTGGGCTGAGTCCATTTAGATTGCTATCGACACGCTAAGAAGAAGATTGATGATTTGAGTTTGAACTGCTGCTGTAAGCTTTGGTTTCTTAAAAAGGCGGTGAACGGTCACACAATAACGGCTGTCATACAGAGTATATTTTGTCACCTTAACGTTAAATACTACTGGAAATGACAGATTTTTGTGACGGTCGTTATAATATGACGGAATAGCTAGATTTTAAAACTTAAATTAAAAAAACCGGTCAAGTGCGAATCGGTACAATTAAGTAGGTATGTAAATAGTTTTAAAATTATTTTTTTGTAATGTAACTACAAAATTATGGTTTTCGGATTTTTTCGTTTACTTGTGCTACATGATATTGCTTCTTGTTAAAATTCATAATTCTGGGTCAACGGGAAGTACCTTATAGGTTATGATTTCTGAACATAAACGCCAGGATCTTTACATTGCGTTGACTTAGAATCCTAAAAAAAACATCTCATCATCTGCCTAGACTTTTCCCAACTATTTTTGGGGTCGGCTGTCCGTCTAACCGGATGTAGCTGAATACTATTTTATATGGAGCAACTGCCTATCTGACCTCCACAACCCAGTTTCTGGGTAACACGATAAGACTGGTTGACGACTTTCGGGCTACTAACGACCCGTAACAACTATCAAAGATCCACGAATGACATTCGGGACCAACGGCTTAACGTGCTTTCCTAGCAACGGTGGGGTCACGATATGAAAAGATGGTCACCCATCCATGGACCGACCGTGATAGGCGAAGCTTAACCTGATCGATCGACCCACATTTTGTCACATCTACACCCGTTTTTATTCTATGAACCTTTCCTTACGCAATTCACGCCCGATTTGACAGCGTCTGTGGGCGCAACAAAAAGTGTAATGCTCTGAACGCATGGTGCTCACTTAACTCGATTCAAAGTGAACTTCCTCCTCATATTGAGGCCACAAGAGAAGCGGGTGAGCGGTTTTAGATGATGATAAATAGAAGTCATCATCAACATCATTATGGGATGCATGAAGAAGTCTCCTCGTGTAGCGCAGTTCGTTCCGCCAGTTACTCAACTGAATCGAGCACTCGGCGCATCCTGGACAGTCACACCCAACACCTTATTTGACTGGCCAATTCTTCCCTTGCGGTGGTGGGACTAACGCCCGCCTGGTTTGCGACAACCCTTGCACCGGAGTCCGGCGTCAAGCAGCCCGCTGTGTTTCGTCGATGCATGGGAGTTCCAGTGCCTTAGGCATCTTCTGGGCACGCTCATTCCATCATAGACCTTATCCATCGCCATCCATCAGGCGTGATCAAGGTCAAGAGCGGGCCCATTCAACAATAAAAAAAAAGTCATTTGACAGTCTTGTTTCAACCACTAAAGAGTATAGACCTCCACACTTTTGTGTTATGCTTCCCTGGTCTGTGCGAGTCTCATCCAGAACATTTCTGTTCTTTATTTGCAGAAAATGATATCTATTACCAAAAGTAAGCATCATCATCATCTGACTTCTTGTCTTCCCAATTATGTTGGGATCAGCTTCCAGTCTAACTGAATGCCAGTCTTTTACATGGAGCGACTACCCATCTGACCTCACAACCCACCTCCTGGGTACCGCGATAGTTTATGATAGAAGGGGAGTTAGAAGTCCGAAAATCTAACAATCAAAAAGGGGTTGGGACTAATTTGTCAGATTTACGGACTTCTGACGACTGTCAAAGATCTAAGAATGACAGCCTGGACCAACGCTAAATTTAAAATTCTACGTAGTTACAGAGGGTTAGGGAATATAAAACTGCTGAAAGTGAATTGAAACGGTTTTTTCGCGCGTTTTCTTTATGTAGGTTACCTCTTTCAGTTTTTGAAAGAATTTACAGATTCGGTCCCGCCTTAAATTAATTATAAGTCCAGGTTTCCTCACGATGTTTTTCTTCACTGATGTGACGTCCAAGATAAACTTCATAAATTTCATCCACAAACGGTACTATATTTTGATACGCTGACCCCTCTGGTTTTACAGCCGCACCCTCAAAACATTGTTTCCACCCAGTGGTGGATTCACGATCGTTTGTAGATTACTCCGTTCAATATGTTTGTTTATTTTCACGAAATGAACGCAGAGTGCCGAGGGCTTAGCTCCGAATCCTACCACGCTTTAACATACGAATCTTTTAGACAGAAACTCGTAAATTTTCCTTCAAATCCTACAAAAGAATGAGTTTTTGTATTCTTTGGGAGACTGGAATAGTGTTGTGAAAAGATTAATAGTAAAATAAGAAATAACTATTAATTTATAAGTTGCTAGAGTCGGCTTGTTCAATGAAATCTCCAAACGGCTAGTTGACACTTACCGTGACTCAAGGACTGGTTTTTTTCACCTTGGCCAGAGGCTAAGTATTGCCATACAACGTGGCATTGCCGCTAGTCTCTTGGGTAAATTACCAGTCGACAGCGATGCGGAGGAATATTTCGACGTCATTATTTTAGTTTGTTAAAAGTTTTAGTTAGGTTAGGTTATTATATTTTAATTTTAATAGGTAGTTCGTTAGTTTATTTAGGTAGTTGCTCCATGTAAAATACTGGTATTCAGCTGCATCCGGTTAGACTGGAAACTGACCCCAACATAGTTGGAAAAGGCTAGGCAGATGATGATGATGATGATGATGATGATGAGGTACTTATATCGTGTTTAACTTGTAGGTAATGTTGAAATAATTTTATCATTAAATTTAATAAACAAATTAATTGATAACTTCCACAAAATATAAGAATAGGATAGAATAGAATAGAATAGAATACTCTTTATTATGTACACCATATAAATTACAGACATAAATAAATAGAAACTTTACAATGGGTGACACAATGGGCGGTCTTATCGCTAAAAGCGATCTTTTAAAGACAACCTTTGGATGAATTTAAAAAAAAGAGGAAGGACAGACAAGTACAGTTGATAAGATGCAAGAAAGGTTGATATTGCGCACTGATTATAATTATTAACGTTTTATTTATAGGTGATTAGGAGAAATTTGACAATCGAAAGTAAAATTCATCCGTGAAACCTCACAATTCGAATAAAAAATATCTCCACAAGACGGTAAAAATAAGTACATTGATAAAGACGTTCAGACATCGTTTAAGGTGAAATGTAACGTGAAAATATGCTGGTTATTAAAAAAGACCAAAATTATATTTCCCCTCTTCATTACAACAGTAAAAAATAACGAAATATCTCACCATTCATTCAATTTAGCTCACAAAACACGAATTCAAAGAGCAAAATTCTTTTCACATATTTTCTTAACAAAAAATCTTAATGAGCTCTCAATTCACGAATCAAAATGTTCGTCATGCCAACGTTAAATTCGGGAATGGAACGTCTTTCCGAAAATCAAATCAGCCAATCAGAGGCGCGCCTGTAAATACGTCATCAATCATGGCTGCTCAAATTCCGTTGCCCATTGAATTTATTTTTTTAAAACGCCGCGTCATTTTGTCTATGCTTTTGGTTGGTTATTCAAGAGAGGAATCGAATTAAGTTTCTTCTGTGTGTTTTTTTCTTTTTTTATGGTTAAGTTATTCTGTATTTGTGATTATGTCTATGTACAGACGCCAGCACATCAACCTACTACAATCTGTGAGATTTCTGTAATAGATTTTCAACTTTATCGCTAAAGCATAAGGGTTAATGTTGATTGGGAAAATTTGACAGTTAGGTGTAGGTTGATGTGCTGGCGTCTGTACATAATCAGCCTATAAGGTTTCCAACTTTCCACTGCCGGGACACAGGCCTCCTCTCTTCGAGAGGGAGTGGGCTGTAAACTACCACATGGGCCCAGTGCGGGTTGGTAGATATCACATGTCTTTGAATTTTTGGTTCTAGGACATGCTGGTTTCCTCACGATGTTTTCCTTCACCGCTTTGAGAGCAGTAGTGATGAAATTATTTACACAATTGAACCCACGACCTACAACTCGTTAGTCGGGGCCAATACCACTTGGCCACCATTGTTCTAAGTATGTGTTGCTCTCATTTTGTCGTATGTTTATGTGTATTATGCGTTATTCGATCAATCCGTGTCCTTGACCGGGAGTCCGTTATCATGGAAGACGCTCGCTCACAACGTCGCCATTTGCAAAACGCAAAAAAAAATCGTCTCAAATTCAATGCTGATGAAAATCTCCCTACCTTATTTCCATATCTTATTTAAAACTCAAAAAATTCCATTACAATCACATGAAATATTACCGTCATTATACACACTCACAGTTGAAACTTTACGATGCTGCAGACACTTACAACATCAAACAGTTACAACCTGGAATTCTTAAGCTATTCAAATATTCAAAAAGCAAATGGTGCCTATAAAATGTTTGAACAATGGCAGAATACTTCGTACGGAACTCAAGGACCTCTTAAAAATTGCATTAAACATTTACGAATGGATCCCCAAGCGTTCGTGACGTCAAAATAATCGGTGTTCTAAAAATGAAAAGCCCGCCGGAACATGTAGGTAGGTGAAATTCAAGATGGCGGGGCATGATCAAATAGCGTTTTGTTTTAGAGTTTTGTTGATTGCATGTTTTGACTTTGCTTTTGATGAAAAGGCAGGTAATTAAACTCTTGCTCTTCCATTTCAGTAAAATAGCAATGCGCTAAGTTTTTCGAGACATCACCATGAGGTTGGTCGACTCTTCACGTGACCAGAGAGCTGGGAATCAGCATTGTCATACAACGTAGCAATGCTGCCAGCTTTTTGGACACTTTTCCTATTGAGAGCGATGCAGACGAAGTTTTTGATGCCCTTTGACTATTTCCTCTCCTTTTTATATACTTGTACATATTATTAGTCTAAATATGTTTAACTTTGATAACTACCAATTCGCTCGTCTAGGCGGAGAGTGGAGTGTTCAGACACCCCGACCGCCGCCATTCCGCCCTCGTCGATACCCATCGCCTGGTCCTAAAACTCGTTCACCTACCCTGAACACAATACCAGACCACTTACCTACATTCAGCGTTACAGACAGTCCAAAATCAATATTCTACACAAAAGACTAGAATGCGAATAAGTTTCGATCCAGAGTTGGAATGTAGTTATGAATTATGATAAAATCACAACACACATTGTTGTAAAACCATTTTGTACAAAATAAATTGAATTTAGTTTGCATAATGCCCGTTACTCGATGCTCATATTATTAATATGCAAAATTCTGACGGCGGGGGTGTTCGCGAAAATCAGTTACGTACAGACGCCAGCACATCAAGCTACTACAATCTGTCAAATTTCTTTAACAGATTTTCAACTTTATCGCTAATACATAGGGTTCAAAGTTGGTTGGGAAAATTTGACAGTTTCGGGTAGCTTGATGTGCTGGCATCTGTACCTATTTTATGAACTAATACCGATCGTGTTGTGTTCGTTCGTAATATTTTGCCTTTTTTATGTAGATTTAAAGGACGGTTGGCTCACTGCGAAGATTTCCTTCGCAGGTTTGTTTTGCAAACAGTTGTTGCGCGATCGTTTGTTACGCAACAAACAGTTCTTCGCGACAAAAACATTCGTTTGCGAGCACGGCTGCTATAATTGATTTTTCGTGTTTAGATTCACGTCCTTTCAGTAACTTTACCTCTGACAGCAACACGAGCAGCAACGCTACCATAATGTAATAAAAAAGAAAGAAAAAAAAACACCATAATTTTGACAGTACCTACTTTAAAATTATGAAAAAAATATAAGTATTTGAGATCCTTACAGTAAGCCCTTTCATATGATATGTCACACGATACAGATTGCGAGTTTTATTTTTCTATTTGCCCCCCAAAAATGACCCCCATATTCAAAATTAATTTATTTGCGTTACACGTCTGTGTTTGGGTCACAGATATGAGATTCGGAGCAAATTGGCTGTGACAGACGGACGGACAGACAGACACACGAGTGATCCTATAAGGGTTCCTTTTTTTCCTTTTGAAGTACGGAACCCTAAAAACTACCGACGCTTTAGTATTTGGTTTTCGGTATTGTTTATTGCCAAACTACCACCGACCTTCGGCACTAAAATTATTTTATTCGCATCCCAATGTCGATGTCGGTGTGTGGCTCGTATATAGTGTCGGTCGGTAGTCTGGTTGTCAGTTATATTAGTAGTCATCTCGGTATAACATTACCCTAAGGGTCAGTTCATACTAGCGCAGAGTCGAATCGCATCGAAGAGTTAATCTGAAACTTAACATAGCAAATTCACCCTTATCTCCACAACATAAGGCACATATTTCTTCTGAGATAAAAAGAAGACGGGCGAATTCGCGCGCCGTCGACGGAATTCGCGCATCTGAGCGCGACCAATGCTGATTGGTGCGCGTGCATTACGTTGTAGAGATAAGGGTGAATTTGCTATGGATCGCTTCGATGCGATTCGACTCTGCGCTGGTATGAATTGACTCTAAGATAACCATGTTTTATTTATATGTTTTTTATTTAATTAAATAAAGCCGTAACCGTGGGTAACAATAAAATCTCATTCCAACAATTTTCCACACTTAAGAGTGTAAAAGCTCCATTGATTCTAACTTGCGTCTAAGACGCATCATTCCGTAAGAAAGAGACACCTCTACTGTAAACAGCGGTAAGCCGGCGACTTATGAGAGGTGCACCCCAGGGAAATAAGTCGTGGCGCACCTCTATTTGTCTCTTTGACCTCCAGGCGAAGCAGGATGTAAATGCTCCTTGAAAACACGGTGATCGAGTGTCGTTCTCTAGTAGGGGCTAACATTTTCATAAGTACGATGTTATGGTAAAAATGGTAGCTACAATGCAAGCTGTATTTTAGCTACCATTTTACTTAAGAAAAGTGTTGTCGGCTTGGATATATTATTATACAATGTGTGACTGAGTAGCTTGTTCAGAATCGTTTACTGAATCTATTTTTATCATTTTTAATATACTAGGTCTATATTTATACCTGTGTTTTTAATCATACCATCAATTCAACAAGAACAAGACAAGAAATAGGTAGGTAGCGGTTAATCCATCAAGAAAACATTAATTAATTATAATAAATAAGTTATCCCAAACTGCAATTACATGTAACAAAACCGTTAAATTATCCAAAACGGGAAAGTCGATGGCATTCGGAGCGAATCTATCATATGAAACCGCAAAAGATATTCCGTTTATAAACTAACTTTCCTTCAATAGTGCACCTTACTAGCTAGATGATAAGGTTCTAGTAGTGATTTGTGGAGTGTAGTAAGGTTGGTGAAATGAAGCCATCTGTCACAAACTGATGGCTATTGAATCTATCGCTGGTTTTGATTTATAACCAAGATCGGAATGATCAATTGTAATCAAATCTTAAAAAAACTTTGAGGGTTTGTAATGACTTGTCATTAGTATTTTGTTGTGTTCCACCAAAGGATTATGAACTGAATTAATTAAGTTGGATTTTAGCACCTGGTACAAATACTGCCATCCACGAAGACGCGCCCCACTCTTCTTCCTAATCGCTAGTGGTTATCGCTAGTTACCGCTAGTCTTTTAGTTTTTTCGATACACACTAATTAATAAGTAATTAGAAATGGAAGGAACGACATACAAAATTAAGATTGTAGAAAGATTTGTTAACCAAAAACGAAAAAAAAAAGAAATGTCACTTTATATAGTAAGGGATTTCCCCTTTATTTATAAACGTTGCTTATGTTCAGCTTAGGCCCTAATTATGGCATAATCTTTGTTTTCTGTTTTTCATAGTTTTAAGGTGTATTTTTTCGCTTTAATGCCAATAAACACCTTTCTCTTCCTTCCTACTGTCTAGAAAAGAAAAGAAAGAAAAACATAGGTTTATTTGTCACAGAAACACGTGCATACAAAAAGATAATTAATTCTAAAAAAATAAACAAAATGTATATAATTATATAATTACCTACGAGCACAAAGCAGAGATACTTAGTCGACGGCTGCACGTCATGACTATGACAAGAAGGCTTCCGCTCAGCATGATGCCAGCACAGCGCTGATTTTCTGTGGTTGCCCGTTCTCGCTTGTCTGTCTGACGTTTCAAAGTCTCTTATAAACCTCATTATGTCCATTCTTCGAGTAGAGATTGAAGTGGTGGACGTAGGAGCTTAGCAGACGATGGAAATTTTGTCCGCGGACAATTTTTCCACGAGACGGTAGAACGCATGGAAAATTATGCAATAACGCACACGAAAGACAAATAGGCTCCGGGATTTCTATACGTTCTAACGTCCACGGACAAATTGTCCATCGTCTGCTTGGCGCCTTAATGTAGGTACTTCATAATAATTCAATACAGACAATATCATTCCAGAGCTACATAAAACAATCAAAATAAATAAAGAAGACATCAACAAATTGATAAACAAACCCGTCAAAACAATACTCATAATAAGAATTAAAGTTAAAATACTTTTAATTAATGAAATCCTCTAGCTTCCAAAGTTTGAGCTAGAGAATTAAAAATCTGAAAGTCACTAATTACTGGCACCTTGCAAATTGGACTTGTCATCCGCAGATTTTTCTTGGGGCTTTACTAAGTTAATTGACTTTGTATAAACTGGTCGCTCCGCGAATTAATTAATTATTAATTTCATATTTTTACTTTTATTCAGTTTGTGGCTTGAAATGGTAAGAAAGTAATTATAACTGGTGGCGGATGAATATGATGGCAATGTGAATGAAAAAAGTTTATCTTTTTTGCTTTGGAATCAAAGGCATTGCAGTAGGTATTTTTTTAGAACTAAGTTTTATTCGAGTCTACGATTTTCAACGCAAGGATCAGCGGTGAGCATGGGCGTACCCAGCATTTTTTAAGGGGTGGGCCAGAACTAAATAAAATAAGTAGTAGGAAATTAAGGGTAAATTTGCCGCAAAATGCCGCGCGGCGGCAGCGATGCCGCAGCGCATGAGAGTTGGAAATTCAACAATGCGATTCTGTTTAGGCATTACATTTAAATTATCACCTTAAAACCATTATCATTATTCCGTTTATTTATTTATATACATTTTAAATTACATTTTTAAATATTTCTTAAAGTATAAAAAATAAGTATAAAAAACATTTAAAAATATAAAAAAATAGTAATCCACCGGTGTCGGGAACAGGGTCCAAGCTACCGGTGGTTAGGGCTCCAGAGACAGGAATCTCCTCACAATGCGAGCCGTATCGAGGAGTACTGCCTTCTGAATCAGGCTCTTGATCCAACCGCCTAACGAAAGCCTAAGGACACATGAGCCACAAGCACTAAAATAAACATTATAAATCCTTGCCAATATCAGCCTCAAAAAGATGAGATCATCGATGACAATTCATTTATTTGTCCTACCTACAATATTTGTTTCTTAATACTGTATCAATGTATAGCCACAGAACATATTACCTATGCATTGGGTTCTTAATTGTAGCTACACAATAATACAGCATTATGGAACACAAATTGTGGACAATGAAATGAATTCTTGTCAATGTATAAATCTTTTTTATGGCTGACTGTACTCTTGTCACATTTTCCATTAGGAATGGAATAAACGAAATCACGAAGCGGCAATAATGCACTTAAACCCTCTATTTATTCTACAAAAAAAAGAAAATCCGAATAAGTTATGGACAAAGAGATAAGTCAATTCAACGCTGAATCATATTTTATCCCATTCTCGAACTGAAACCTCTCTCGTCGGTTACTAACAATAAAAACTAAACTGCGGGTAGATCGATCGCAATTTTCCAACGAATTAACCAGAAAGGATAAGCCCAATATTGCGATGACGGGAAAAAATGCAATAATGCTGAATAGAGGTTGTTACTAAATAGTATTGATAATAAGGATAGCAGTACTATTGCAGAAAATGTTATAGAAAAATAATCTGTTAGAAAGCGTTTTTATTGAAGAGCGGGTCTTTGAGATGAACCCGTTTTTTGGAAGTCATTATTACAACTTTTTGAAGAGAATAGCCAATGACCAAAATGTATGGAGCAGTGGTTGACGCATTATGTTTATTTGCAGCATTTCATCCTTACCAGTATTTGTTTCTCCAAAATCGAGGTCCCATCTCAGAACTTACCCGTATACTTTCGTTTGTTATGATATTTTTGACTAAGGGGGAAATTGACCAATCTTTTATACTTATAATAAATGATAAATGATTTTATTTCTGTAAGTAGGTTTGTACAAACACTTTTACACGTCAATCATATTTTTTTAAAGCTAGATGAGGTCGGCGTTTCCTATCTGACTACTCTGAGAAGAAAGGCCGAAACAAACTCAGAGGTCACAGTCTCTTTTAAAGTCCAGACAAAATCTTGGTCAGATCATGTGAAGACCATGTAGATTGGTGTCTGAAATGGTCTTTTGAGGAAAGAACCACACAGATTGAGCGGACCTGTCCAGTCAGTGCACGCATTTGTCAAAAATCGTGCAGCTCAACTCAGAACTTGAGGAGCTCAACGATTCGACGAACAATACCAAAGAAAGGACATTTGGGTAGGCCGCGTAAATTACTCAAACTGCCAGATCATGATTAAAACTAACTAAGAAGGAAAACAGAAAAAAGAAATGACCCACATAGTCCTCACATTCACAATAATTAAATAAAATAAAAATACTTTACAAAGTAAATATTCATGTCATTGTATATATAAAATGAATAAATGTCAATGTGTATATAAAAATCCAGACATAATCTTTGAGGACCATGTAGATTGGTGACTGAAATGGTCTTTTGAGGAAAGAACCACACAGATTGAGTGGACCTGTCCAGTCAGTGCACGCATAAGTATTATACTGAGATTAAATGTTGAATTTTTAACAGTTTTTCCATCCTAGAACTGTCAGACGTCAATTTTATTCTACGGATAAATGATTTAAAATGTTCAAAATCTATTCGCATTCTCATATCGGCAACAAACAATAATGTCAAAAAGTGGTCCAAGTGTAGGGAAATTAGAGGTATTTTTGACATACGAGTATTAAGACAGAGCAGACTGTGAACGTTCTTGAAATTACGAGAATTGCCCCTCTGTCTTTGATAAAATCAGCCCTGGATGTATATAGTTTCGATAATCGCCGCCGAAAAAAAGTATCAATTTTGGTCATTGGCTTTTCTTTGCCAACTTAGTGTAATTGTTTTTATTGTGAAAAATTTAACAGATAAATATGGTTACTAAGTTTTCATTACCTGTAATAATTACTTTTTGTACCTATCTATTATTGTTAAGAATTCACGAGTTATTAGAAATGCTAGAATAATAATTTTAGCAAATTGTAAAACTCCGAAATATGTCGTTTTAAATTTTTACATTTAACATGTTTAAATATTTGTATGCCAGTCCTTGGCGAAACATGTAAGATCGTAATTCTATCTAATTTTATAAGACTTTAATGTACAGACGCCAGCACATCAAGCTGTCAAATTTCTTTAATAGATTTTCAACTTTATCACTAAAGCTTAATGTTCAAAGTTGATTGGGAAAATAACACACACACAGTTCAGTACAGTTTCGGGTAGCTTGATGTGTTGGCGTCTGTACAATCAACTTTGAACCTTATGCTTTAGCGAATAAAGTTGAAAATCTATTCAAGAATTTTGACAGATTGTAGTAGCTTGATATGCTGGCGTCAGTACTATGTTTTAAAGCAAATAAATATATTATATTCTATTCTGTGAGTTGGCAAAGAAAAGTCAAAGTCATGTTACACGCCTAGTAGACGAAAGACAGGTTTCCTCACGATATTATCCTTCACCAAAGTCAGTAATGTCCAAGATAAACAGTAAAGAAAAAGTCATCGAGATTGTTGGCTCAAGAAAATTATTTACTGCAGAAAAAGTCTTCATCAAAGTAGACCAAACTATAGCTCACAACAAAACACTATCATAAAATAACCGTCAAATTCGAACGAAGCTCAAAATCCGTTCTTTCAGCAAACTTGTAAGAAGAGTAGGAGTAAATCCTTGCCTTCGGGGATCTTCGATTGTTCGAACTTCAACGTTGGCCAGAAGGAATGAACGGACAAATTGTATCGGACGACTCACAGTTTGCTGTCAATGAAATTGTATAGCTTTGAGGAGCTAGTTATCTATATTTTTACGTTGGATTTAAAGCTCTAGATGGTATTGAACTTTGGCACCACTCAAAGGAAAGTTTGAGAAAGAAAAATATACTTTTTCTCAACATCTTTGGCTGATTAGTTTGTGTTTTGACTAGGGCGTCTGAAGTTGTTAGAAAGTATTTTAGCACAGAAAGCTCTGATAGAATCTACTCGATGTGTTCTTTGGATAATATTTAGTTGAGTTCAAGTATTGGATAGGTTAATAACGTTGGAGTAGAGTTTCATTTATATATCTCTTGTCGTGGTCTATACTATTTTATATGACGACTAGCTTCTTCCCGCGACTTCGTCCGCGTGAAATTTCACCCCCCCCATTCACCCCCTTAGGGGATGAATTTTGAAAAATCCTTTCTTAGTGCACCCCTAGATCTCATAAGGAACGTACGTGCCAAATTTGGAATCTCTAGACCCAGCGGTTTGGGCTGTGCGTTGATATGTCAGTCAGTCAGTTCTCCTTTTATATATATAGATTAAAGAGGGTGTTATAAAGTACAGTTTTAAGTAATGCTTGAGTCATGATCTATGACACCAAAAAATAACTA
The DNA here is from genome assembly GCA_914767645.1 of Hydraecia micacea. Lineage (NCBI taxonomy): Eukaryota > Metazoa > Arthropoda > Insecta > Lepidoptera > Noctuidae > Hydraecia > Hydraecia micacea. Next base: position 2,933,612 of record OU611793.1, on the reverse strand, counting down.
AAAACTATTTCCAAAAATGGAAATAGTTGTTAATTGATCGGAATTTTTGAGTGAAAACTATTTCAGTGGTTGAAAATAGTTTAGATTTCCAAATCCTTTGGTAAGAATGGTAAATAATTATGATCAAAACCTGTTGATTACAGTAAAATGAACATAATTTTTAGTATTCTGTGAGGAGGCCTATAATTTATTTCACGTTCAGTAATTACTCCTTAGGGCGAAATTCACTGATCGCACTTTGAATTAACTTTGCTAAGTAAAGTTTCATACAAACACAAATCTTATTCTTATACTTGTAATAGTTATATTTGCCTAACTGAATGCAAGCAAGCGTTTCGTACGAATATCAATAGTAATCATAAACAAATAAAGTTTACATTCGTTTGAGAAACTTACTTAATCGGGCAAAGTAAAGTCAAAGTGCGATCTACGAATCTTCATTCGTTTGTAAAAATCTTAGCCAGCCATCGATGTTAATACTGTTGGTAGCGAAGTCGCCCAGAGTGCGATATTACTACGATGAGACTTTAATCTACGAGCAACTGCTTAGGAATTACGGCCAGTAATGATGATGAATAACTCAATAACCCCACAAATACTCATCCTCCAAACACAAAAACTATCATAACCACCCACCACAAACTCAAATCGCGAAACTACTCGTCCAACTGTAACCGCACAACCATTTACACAATTGCATAGTTTTTACATACTGTTCGCCTGCATCGGATATTCCGAGCTATTTGCACTGAAAGCCCCACACTTAAGATTATTGCTATCGTAAATAAAATATGGTGGAGTACAGTAAAGACTTACTGTTGTGCGATGAATATGTATGTTCTAGCTTGTTATCTTAGAGAGCAAGGCAGAGTAGTCGAGAGTTTTATGTGCTATATGTAAATGTACTGACCGCTGTCGTTGTTGAACCCACTAAGTAGAAATGTTTACTATTATGGCAAATGGCGCATAAAATGAACATCAAATCTATTTTAGTCTTCAGTGTTTTAGCTTGCATTGGTTAGTAACAGTTACACACGCTACTATCAACATATCAACTAAATTACCTAAAGCGCGGTCATTGTCAGACTGATTAAAAATGAAAGAGAAGTGCGATGACACAACGTTAGTAATAAATTGCAAAATATGAAGCAATTATCTATTTACAAAAAAATATATTGTTTGGACTAAAAAATTAAAACACTGGTGCTTTAGTATGTTGCTTGTAGAATAATCTGACAAAAATCAGAATTATTGTATGTATATTATTATGTTTAGTATGGTTTTTATTGTAAAAATAAAGTTTTAGGGGTATCTTCATGATTTTTTTCTATCATATCAAATTAGTTGTATTATGTTTTCAACATACCTACTGTCCACCTAGCATATATCCTGAAGAATATTATATATTTTTTTGATTTTGTTTACTGTAGTGTCTGTAGTAGATCATATACATTTAGGCATTAAACAAACTTGCGTTTTTTTTGCATTTAGGTCCTGTAATCCTCTTAATAAAAATCTTAAATTTACTGACAGACAAGGCACAGCTTTATAACTCTGGGTCTAGGAGCATTTCAATTTTGCACAACAGTTGCACAGACGCCAGCACATCAAGCTACTACAATGTGTCAAATTTCTTTAATAGATTTTCAACTTTATTGCTAAAGCATAAGGTTAAAAGTTGATTGGGGAAATTTGACAGTTTCAGGTAGCTTGATATGCTGGCGTCTGTACATATGTATAAAGAAAGTGAACACTAATGGCCGATTCCTATAATTTACGGACCGCTATTGGTTAAAATTAAGACTTTTATTTTTACCAATAATGAAGCAAATACCTAATAGCTTTGCATAGTAGACCCTCCCATATGGAAGTAACTATCACAGATCAAATTAGCTTACAAATCTATTTATGTGCCCAGTTTGGCAATGAAAAATGATACCATTTGTAAGCAAAACGATTCACTTTTGTTTTTAAGAACCGAGCATAACTAAGGATTTTTGAAAGTTCATTCCCTAAAGGCCTTAAATAGAGAATGAAAGTTTACACATATGAGAGTTCGTCATTTCTGCCAATGGCAATGCCAACGAGCACACGGCTATTAAAAGTCACAATTGGTAAGAAAAATGATCCGTTTCTGACATACGAACCGGGCATTAGAGGTTAAACAATGAAAATAACCCTTCACACCGAGCACCTCAATGAATAATATTGCCTGACCTGCGGACATCCTAACACGGAATCCCGGGAATCAATCTCGGAGATTTATAGCTCTATCCGCGTCCCATTCTACCCGGACAGTTTTTGTCACTAGAGTAGCGCGTTCCCGGGGTCCTGTTGAGTTATAAGGGTCCTAGATAGACGGAAAATTGGATATTAGCCCGTGATTTACATGTGTTAGATATTATTTTTTACACGTAGGTGTGAATCTATATAGACTAGGACCTCTATATTTCTTTAAGGACTTAGCTTAGGAAATAGATTTTTGGTATAGAAAATATTAGGATCTAAAACAGAATGATCGAGATTTTTTCCAGGTTATAATGCATTTTTTTTTTATCAAATCAATCAACTCCCAGGCTGCGCCATAACACCTGTCCTCTGCCTTTCGTATCCAGTCTGTCCCAGCCACCTTCTGAAGGTCGTCGGTCCATCAATCTGGGGGGGTTCTAGTCTACGCTTGCCGATATGCGGTCTTCACACCAGGGCTCGTCTGCTTCACCGGTCCACCGACAAACATGGCCAGCCCACTGCCAGTTCAGCTTGATTACTCTGCAAGCTATTTCGATAATTCCAGTTCATTTCCGGATAACTTCATTCCTGATTTTATCCATCATAGAAACTCCGAGGATAGCCCGCTCCATAGCGCGCTGGGTCACGATTACCTTGAGTTACGTTAAATCAAATACTGAACGTGAAATAGAGAAACGAGTATAATATACGAGGTAGTTTTAAAGTAACACCGGCCTCTGACAAACGCACTGAATACAAACATTCTGATTTTTGTCAGATTATTCTACAAGCAACATACTAAAGCCCTAGTGCATTTTAGTTCAAACAGTAGATTTTTTGTAAAATAGATAATTGCTTCATATTTTCCAATTAATTACCAGCGTTTTGTCATCGAGCTTCTCTTTCTTTTCTATGCAGTGTGACAGTGACCGCACTTTAGGTCATGTAGACCCCGCATACCTGGAAAAAGCGAGGGCAAAGAACAAGAAGAGAAATTCTCAACGTTCAAAGCTTTACCTATACAGTCCAACATATCTAACATTCGTCTCGCATACTTAACCTAGATATTAATTAAAATAAATCTATTAAAGTCGTATGATACCTTACTACATTCTGTCAGCGCGCTTAGTACATAATTTACGAAATGATAATGTAAAGAGGTTGGATCCTGGTGTCCTGAAACACAGGCCACGAGCCTAGCTTAGGCACCAGTCTCTCACAATATATACTTACCTGAACTATGTGTCATTGTCGAATCTGACCAATATAAAACATGTACGAGTATATTGTGGTGAGAACAGTAAAGTTGAGTTGAAGTTGAAGTCCGGGCGCCGAAAGAATGCGTTTTTGACACCCATCAGTCTCATATAAACGAATACGTGTTTTGCGAATTTGATCTTTATTAGTTTCTATAATTGTCGCACTGACAGGTGTCAGAAACGCGTTCTCTCGACGGCCGGACTGTAGATGAAACTCATAAATGCCCTTCTCCTTTAACGGTAACCTCGAGTCGACAGCCCACACAATCTACTAGACTCAACTATCACACACAAAGAGAAACAACGTCAATCCATTGCCAACAAACGCAATGATACATTCAATTTTTCAAAGCCACCTTCCAGCTATTTGGCAGACTAACAAACTAATATGAACAAAGTTGTTCGTCTGGCTGTACAAATAAGCTGGTACATACTTCTGTCCCCTGAGACCGCATCGGTTTGCACTGAGGTTTACCAGACGTGGAGTTACACGTCAGTGTGTTCAGGGGTTTATGTCATGTGTTGGACTGGAGTTAGGGTTATTTAATTAGGCTTAGTTTGCACTAGGCCTTTTTTCCGGTCTTTATTATGCTCTAGGTATGTTTTTGTTCAATGTCGTACTGACTAAGGTAGGTTTAATATATATTTATTTGTATACATAGTTAGTTGGTCATTTAATTATACAGTTTATTTCAGATCCATAAGTCCAAGTTTCTTGACGGTTTTCAGCAAGAACATCATCTGCATCATTTGCCTAGCCTTTTCCCAACTATGTTGGGGTCGGCTTTCAGTCTAACTAGATACAGCTGAATAACAGTATTTTACATGGAGTACCAGTAATTACTAGGTAATATGATACCCCTTGGTAAGACGGGTTGTCAGACATTCTGGCTTCTGACGACCCGAAACACTGTCAAAGATCCACGAATGACCACGATGTTTTCCTTCACCGTTTTAAAAGCAGTGGTGAGTAAATTATTTACACAAAGTAATGCCTGGATTCGAACCTACGACCTACAACTTGTAAGCCGTTACCACTGGGCCACCACTGCTCACTATCGAATTTAACAAATCCTCCTTAATCTTCCTTGAATTTTCATCTGTATTTGTGTATCAAAACAGATGAATATATGAACTCTCGGAACATCAACACTGCATGTTGAATAAGTAACTACAATTGCGATACCAGATTCTATTTGTATGTATGTAGATATGAACAAAGTTTTACATGTGCAAGATAGAACTGATAGTGTTGCAGCCACTGTTCTGCTTGTTCCCTTGAGGATACGCCGTGAAGCTAGACTACACAATAGCAGAAAAGTATTGTTTTGATTCATGTTTGAAAATATTGTTGTTATAATTTCATTGTTTATGTCTCTTTCATTGTTTGTGACGAACACACACCCATACACAAACATACCATAAAGTCTGCTCTATGGTGTGTTTGTCATTTATTGTGTTCAAATTCTTGTGTTTGTCAACTGTCTTCTCGAATCAGTAATATGGCCGGCCCATTTCCACTTCAGCTTGCTTATTCTGTGAGCTATGTCGATAACTTTGGTTCTCTGCCGGATCACGTCGTTGCGGATTCGATCCCTCAGAGACACTCCAAGCATAGCCCGTTCCATATAAAATAACAAAATAATTGATATAAATAACATCATTACCTTCATAACTCCTAGGTAGAACTCACGTATGCCATAAAATATTCTAAAATCATCAAACTGAACGTTCGGCTGTAAACTGTTCAAAAGTTCCGAACATCAAACGGCTGGAACATTTAACTGGATTATAAAACTGAACTATTTTACGGTTCCCGTTTAACTTGGCGCACTTACTAGTATTACAAAGTTGTAAATTCTGCTATTGAATCCTTGGAGGTGTGGTTTAAGTATGTATGACTGATACGTTAAGAAGAGGAAGAAGAAAATTGCTTATTCTTGAACCAAGGAAACGTAGGTATAGTCTATTGCAACAGTATGTGACAAAAATGTAAACAAATGAATGCCACTTACAAATTGTTTCTTACATTCTAATTTCAAATTACTTTAAAGACGTATTCATTCGACTATTGAGGTTACTGTAGGAGTTCAGAGAGCAGTGGTGATGGCATTAAGGCGCTACCTCGAAAATCTAAAATCCTTGAAAACCTACTAAGCGAGCGAAAGTGATGCAATAACTTTTGAAACGCAAAAGAGTGGAGGCTTCCGGCGACTGGGACCGCAATTAACTAGGACCGCGGTCCCAATCGCCGGATGCGTAAAAATGAAATAATTTCCTTCCGGCGACTGGGACCACTCATAAATGATAACGAAATCAAAAAATGTACAGTCAAACGAAAAATTTTTAGAGATGGCTATAATATGCGTGCGCTCGGAATAAAACGACGTAAGTGCCAAAATGAATTTACTCAAAATAAATGAATTAAAAACTACTTTGAGTAAACTTTAATATGATAATTCTCTATGTTTTAAAGTAAATTCCATTGAATAACTCTTAAGCGTTACGCCGTGATGTCGAAAAAAGTAAAAATAGATATAACTTTGCTAATAATGGTAATATGTTATAGTAGGGGAAAATAGGATGTATGTTATGTTGTAATTAAGGTACCTTCTATAACCTCAATTTTTGTCGATGTATTTTCAATTACAATTAATTAATTAATGAAAATGGCAAGGCGCGGTGATGGCAGGTGGAGTAAGGCGGTGGCAGAGTGGCGTGGCGTCCAAGAACTAGAAGATGAGAGAGGCAAAGCCTGGATGAGGCTGGCAAAGCGTGGGGATTGGCACAAGAAAAGAGAGGCTTATGCCCAACAGTGGGTGAAGTCGGGCTGTGGATGATGATGATGATGATGAATGAATGAATAGAGGTGAGACTAATATCCTTTAGTAAGTGATTGCGTAAGGCAGTTGTCCTACCGCCGCCGGCGAGGAAGCGACTAACTGTCGGCTATTTTCTCGCTCAAGAAACGTACAGCCCTTTTTAAGGCATATTGCACAACACTGTACTCGGGGGCCCTGTGGTTCAGATATACCCAAAGGGCTTACAATGCTCTGCGTATCCAATATAATAATGCGTTCAGGGTGCTGTTGCGACTGCCACCCTTCTGCAGTGCGTCGGGGATGTTTGCAGACGCGCGCACTGACAGCTTTGACGCAGTATGGCGCAAGAAATCTGCCTCATTACTTCGGAGGTTGCGTGACAGTCCCAACATCATTCTGCACTCGATAGCCGCCCGCGTAGATAGCTCGCTTGTCTGGGCGTTGGTCAATCGAACTAGATCAGTTTTAGTTATTAAGTACTAACATAGGCTAAATAATATTGTTACTAACACAGTGGACCTTGTTTGTTGTCTGATAAATAAATAAATTATTATTATTATTTCCTTTATTTCATTATTTACATATAAATTATATTTTTAAATATTAGCATAAGTATAAAATATAGAAAAACATTTAAAAATATAAAAAATAGTATTATTATTATTTCCTTTATTCGTCTATATACTTACATATAATTTATATTTTTAAATATTAGAATATAAAAAAATATATAAAAACATTCAAAAATATAAAAAATAGTAGCCCACCGGTATCGGGAACAGGGTCCAAGCTACCGGTGGTCAGGGCTCCAGAGAGAAGAACCTCCTGACAATGCGAGCCGTGTCCAGAAGTACTGCTTTCTGAATCAAGCCCTTGATCCAGCTGGCCAACGAGAGCCTCCTCAGGTGTTGGTCGAGGCTCTTGGCTATCAATCCATTGGCTGTAACGACTATTGGCACAATGATTGCTGAGTCAACATCCCACATGTCGACAACCTCGCGAGCCAAGTCAAGATACTTGATTTGTTTATCTTTCTCGGCTTTCACGAGGTTTTCATCATGCGGGATGGTTATGTCAACAATCATTGCGCGCCTCTCTAATCGATCCATCACCACTATATCAGGCTTATTGGCAACAATAGTCCTGTCAGTGATGATGGATCGATCCCAGTACAATGTGATATTTCCATTTTCGAGAACTGGGTCGGGCACATACCTATAGTACGGCACCTCCGATTCCACAAGGCTGTATTTCAGAGCAAGTTGCTGATGGATTATCCTGGCTACAAGGTTGTGTCTATGCAAGTACTCCCCGTTAGCTAGACGAGAACACCCGGAGATAATATGCCTGATTGATTCTCCCGGCCGGTGGCATGCCCGACAGATGTCAACCGTGCCGTCTTTCACAATAAATCTCCGGTAATTGTTCGTCATCATAACTTCGTCCATAATTGCACAGACAAAACCTTCGGTTTCTCCAAAAAGATCACCGAAACGCAGCCAGGCTACGGACGCTAGTAAATCTACATCGGGTCCATGTAGGGCCCGGAAAAAGCGTCCGTGAAGCTCCTTACTCTGCCATACCTCCATGCGATCATTAGTGTCAAGCACTACTGGTTTGCGCCAGTTCTCTTTACCTAAGGAGAGCGGGGTGAGGCCATTGTCCACCACGACTACATCTCGGTGCATCCCCACGTCGGTTTCAAGGAAATATTCCCTGAGACTGCATATCTCGCGATTGTGGAGAGTCTTAGCGTTTAAAAACCCTCGACCTCCACACTTTCGCGGAATATACAGCCTCATTACCGATGACCGTGGGTGATGCATTCGATTTGCAGTCAGCAGCGTACGGACCTTCCTATCCAGGGCGTCGAGTTCGGTCTGAGTCCATTTGAGTATGCCAAAAGAGTACATCAAAACCGGTATGACCCAATCGTTGAAGGCACGCACCTTGTTTCCGCCTGAAAGAAGACTATTAAATACTTTTTTCAGGCGACCAAAGAAGCGCTCCTTCAACGATTGCTTCATGTCAGTAACATTGATGCCCAACGCTTCTGACATACCCAAATACTTATAGGTATCGGATGCGGAGAGGGCCCTAAGGTTTGTGGAATCCGAGAGTATTATTATTATTTCCTTTATTTCATTATTTACATATAAATTATATTTTTAAATATTAGCATATAAAATATAGAAAAACATTTAAAAATATAAAAAATAGTAGCCCACCGGTATCGGGAACAGGGTCCAAGCTACCGGCGGTCAGGGTTCCAGAGAGAGGAACCTCCGCACAATGCGGGCCGTGTCCAGAAGTACCGCTTTCTGAATCAAGCCCTTGATCCAGCTGCCCAACGAGAGCCTCCTTAGGTGTTGGTCGAGACTCTTGGCTATTCACCCATTGGCAGTCACGACTATCGGCACAATGATCGCTGAGTCCACATCCCACATGTCGACAACCTCGCGAGCCAAGTCAAGATACTTATTATTATTATTTCCTTTATTCGTCTATATACATATAATTTATATTTTTAAATATTAGAATATAAAAAAAATATATAAAAACATTCAAAAATATAAAAAAAAAAATATTATTATTATTATTATTATTTTACATATCTCGGGACCATGGGGTCCCGGTCCTTTGGAAGGCGTACGAGGGGCCGAAGCCAACTCGCAGAGGCCCCTTAGGAAATTTTAATGAAATGTGGCACCATCCGACGATTATCCCTGTATGCACTATGCAAGTGCACCCAAGGATAACCCCCGGTTGGTGTAGGACTATTGTAGGATATGGAAAAATAAAAAGTTGGACTATGGGTTTGGGTAGCTGAAGTGGACTGGTTACCAAGAACTATGGAAGAACTATGACCCCTGCCTGATCAATGTTTTATTTATACACGGAAAAAGTGGCAGGGGGTGACTTGCACACTCAATAATGGGCCCCCGGAAACGGTCGCTAGCACATAGTGACGTAGCGACAAGGGGGCAACATGTCCTGAGGTGCTTATGAGGAGTGGAGAGGTATTCCACGGCTATCAGGACAATCCCGGAAGTACGGTCAAGATCCCTACCAGCATCTTACTGGAATACTTCCTTCCTCCGAGCACATTTGCTCTTGCGAATCTCCACTCAAGCCGGCCAATAAAGGCAAGAATGAGGTGGAAGCTCTGTTCCTCGTCATTTTTCACTCCAGCCGGCCAATAAAGGCAAGCCAGAGATGAGGAACAAGACTTCTCCCGGGAGATAGGGTCCGTGGGGTCGCTACTGCCCAACAGCTCGCCACATGCTGCCCTGCGGGTTTCTGTATCTCTCTTGGTCTGGCTCCTCATCTTAGACCCATTCCGGAGAGTAAACTCTCCCGGCACAGGCCCAGAGTTCGGAGCGCGCAAGCCCCACCACGACGTCAACGTAGAGATACGGCGATGGGGTTATTATTATTATTATTATATACATTCCGTGTAAACAAAAGAGATGCATATATTACACTGCCGGCGAGGACTCGTTGCACTGGTTTGTCGCTGAGCGACAAGAGCTATCAAAGATAATACTCGCCCAGCAATACTCGCTCAGCGATACTCGCTTGGCGGTCAGAGCTCACGCCGAGTGAAACCTCTGTGGGACTAACCGCCCCGAGCGAGTGGTGCGAGTAATTGCCCTCGAACTCGAACACTCGCTGATAGCCCATCGCCACCGGTGGGACAACTGCCTAAGAATTTAACCTGAATAGGGATTATTTACCCTTCCATTAGATACTTTTGGAACAGATCATAATAGCTTACTTTTTTGTTATTGCGAAGTTTAGTTCTGGAGTTCCCTGTGTTTTTCTCGGATCATTTAAATGAATTATACATTGTCTAGGTAGGTGGACAGAGAAAGAAGACAATTGCGGAAGCGAGCAAGAAGAAAACAATCCATCACCACCACCACAGAGACCAAGGGAAGGTACTGTCTTTTTTCATCTTTTTCAGTAGGTTAGTTTTTAAACTTTTTTGAAGTGAAAACTTCTTTAGCAGCGTTGTACACTTTTTTTGTAATGGGTAAAAAATGTTAAACTCGCGTCAGGACACGTGACCTGATCGAAAATTCGTAAGACGGATGGAGAGTAGACAGCCGGCGCGCCGTAGGAGTATCCCCCTCTCTTTCTACGGCGCGGCGAAAATGTATAACCGACACCGCTTCAGATGACGTGTTCGGCTGTCCTCGAGATGTACTCGGTTTTAATGTATATCCGATATATCAGTGAATGATGGCAAAGTATTCTGTTTGTGTTTTGTTTTCACTTCTGTCGGCACTCCCGGAGTGCCACTGTTTTTTATATCTACCTATAAGCTTCTTGGTGGTAACTCTCTTTCAACTCAAGCCAGAGTCCACCGCACACCTTGTGTTGATACGATGCAAACTTAGGGTAGCGATGTCACTAAATTATTGGTGCCGTGTACCGTCGGTAAGCAAGGGGGAGGGAGGGGGGGGGGGGGGGCGACAAACTTTGCTCGCCGGCTGTCTGTACGACAAGCAAGGAGAAGTTTCTCTACAGAATTATTGCTGTACATCTTAGTATGATGATAGACAATTATAAATATTGCTTTGTGAAGTACGGTGGTATCCTTGGTATAGGTACCTACACCTATTCTATGTGTGCGATTTGTTTGATTATTGTAAAAATAAGAAACTCGCTATCGCTGGGAGGGGCTTGTGGCTAAGTAATGACAGTCGCACGGGTCGATCGATCAGGTTAAGCTACGCTTGCCGCGGTCGGTCCGTGGATGGGTGACCATCTTTACATACCAAGACCCCTCCGTGCCTCGGAAAGCACGTTAAGCCGTTGGTCCCGGCTGTCATTCGTGGATCTTTGACAGTCGTTACGGGTAGTCAGAAGCCCGAAAATCTGACAACCAAACTGACGAATCGACGAAAACTGGCAAATACTGGAAACTGTAGAGTAAACACAACTGTCTAATCGGGAAAACTGACGAATCAGTGAAACTGGCTAATCAACGAAACTGGCGAATTAAAGAAACTGACCAGTGATACGCGGATTCAATTATTTATTTATTTATTTAAACTCTTAATCTATCATTACAGGTTTAGAATCCTAATGCGATAGCTAAGCCTACTTATAATATTAACTATTTTAAATAACACTATTACTAACATTTACAAATAACTACACAATACATTAACACCAAAAACTCTTATAACTATTATATACCTGTTTCATTACGAAATGCCTCGGAACAACTGCCTTTTTATGCCTTTGGTACCGACTGTCATTCGTAGATCTTTGATAGTTGTTACGGCTAGTCAGAAGCCCGAAAACTTGACAACCAGTCTTACTAAGAGGTATCGCGTTACCCAGTAAATGGGTTGTGGAGGTCGGATAGGCAGTCGCTTCATGTTAAATACTGGGATTCAGCTTCATCCGGTTAGACTAGAAGCCAAACCTAACAATCTGAAAAAAGCTAAGCAGATGAGGATCAGAACCCTCATTGCGTAACATGCAAAATGCGCATCAATCTCAATCTGAATTATTTTGCAGGATATCCATTGCTTCATACAGATAGAGCAATCCACGAAGACGGGCCCCACTCTTCTTCCTAATCTGTTACAGTACAAGTGTGCAATATTCCGATAGTGGTTTAGTTTTTTCGATACACACTAATTACTTAGTGGGTAATTAGCGTGTTTCAAAAAAAAAAAAACAAAACAATAGCGGAATTAGCTGGCGATATTACGATTAGGAAAAAGAGTGGGGCGCGTCTTCGTGGATTGCACTATCTGTATGTTCAACAACACAAACGTAAATAACGCAATTAATGTTGTTGAACTGTCAAAATGAAAGCCATTGCTACTGATAGTTTGTTACGCAATAACCCCGTTGCTGGATTGACGGAAACTTTTCGATAGGTTATGTCAATCCAATGCATAGGGGGCCTGTGGCTAAGAAATAACAGCCGCACGGGTCGATCGATCAGGTTAAGCTACGCTTGCCGTGGTGGGTCCGTGGATGGGTGTCCATCTTTACATATCGAGACCCCTCCGTGCCTCGGAAAGCACGTTAAGCTGTTGGTCCCGGCTGTCATTCGTGGATCTTTGACAGTCGTTACGGGTAGTCAGAATCCCGAAAGTCTGATAGCCAGTCTTACCTAGGGGTATCGTATTACCCAGTAACTGGATTGTGGAGGTCAGATAGGCAGTCGCTCCATGTAAAATACTGGTATTCAGCTGCATCTGGATAGACTGGAAGCCGACCCTAACATGGTTGGGAAAAGGTTAGGCAGATGATGTCAATCCAATACATATTTGACTTTATAGCTGTTAAAATTACACTTTGTTTAGGCCCTAAGGATGACACTGAATTTTATTCTCTCGGCATGGATTAGATACTTAGTATATGTCTATAATGCGTATATACCTACCCACTTTCCCGCATTCAATGAGGGGCCATGTTATTTCAGTTAATTAATGCTATCATTCCCCTGGCTCATTTATCATTCCTCTGCATTGCAAGTTGTGTCATTAATATTCCGACATGGCAGTGAGTGCGTAGGTATATGTAGAAACGTACGAATCGTTCTTAGTTAGCTTTGTTAATGAAAATACATGTTGTTAGCGCAAACGAGACACATAAACATAAGTACTTTAAGGAAGTGTAGTCACGAGCATAAGTATGTATACACTTGGAATTATACAAAGGCGATTTTCTCCTTTATTTTTGAAAGAAATTTTATTTTATTGCTAACATAGTATTTTCGAACCTACAGGTTTATGTAAAGTGTCGTATTTCAACGATGCATTCGTTATTTCACGAAAAAATCGGAATTGAAAGTTGCCAAGTGTTAAGTGCTCGTGACTGTAGGTGCACATGAAAATGAACAACTTTTGGCTAGTTTTCTGACAATTTCTTGCTGCAATTGTACGGTCGCCAAGTTGCCGATTATATCGCTCAAAACAGTGCAAAAATTGCTGCAATCTTGCAGTGTAGCTCGGCGATATTGCCAAGATATTTCATAGTAGTCGCAGGTATTCAATGTCTTGTCGGCTAGATGGCAATGTATTGCATAATGAAATTGCAGCAAGGGTATTAAGGTGCGCTTACACGGGCAACTATAATTGCTCAATCCTGGTCAATTTTCGTCAACTATGACGTCACGACTACATCCAGCAATTAAATATGAAGCCACTTAAAAACTAGGCAATACAAGTCAATACGTTCATACGCTAGCAATTCAGTTGAACAATCTTTGGCCCTGGACGAAGTTTTGCTTTCAGCGGTGGCTTGTAATGCTTTTGTGATCATGAAAGAAAAAAAAAACAAAGAAAGAAAATGGCGGCAGGTCGAAAGAAAATTGACTAAAAATTTCCAAACCGATTGGATATTCGGCAACTCATATTGGCGACATTGAGAAATGTGAAATATATGGCGCAATTAGAAGCAATATTCCCAAAACAATTGCCGCATTTTATTGTTGTTGCTCCACTTAATTGATCCAGATTGATCCATTAGTCCGAGTCAGAAAATTGTCCGTGTAAGAGCACCTTAAGCTGCAAATATTGGTCAACAAAATTGCCAACAAGATGCAATTTTTGTAGCCCGTTTACAGGCCTCTTTAGAGACCAACCCTGAAATCGCAAAAAACTCTGCCCCATATTTTATTCGCATAACTCGACTTAATGTAGGGAACAGCAGTTTTTTGTTATACAAGGTGGTAGGGACTGACACGCAACCTGTTACCGTGGATTCAGTACGTGATTCTGAACTCTGAACCGGGCGTTGAAATTTTTTCGTCGGTTAACAAAAAATAAGTGGTTGTTTCATAGAAATGTATGGAACAGCATCTTTTTTTTATTCAGAATCATGTAAGTACTGTATTTCAGGTCGATCGATCAGGTTAAGCTACGCTTGCCGCGGATGGTATGTGGATGGGTGACCATCTTTACATACCGAGACCCTTCCGTGCCTCGGAAAGCACGTTAAGCCGTTGGTCCTGGCTGTCATTCGTGGAACTTTGACAGTCGTTACGGGTAGTCAGAAGCCCGAAAGTCTGACAACCAGTCTTACCAAGGGGTATCGTATTACCCAGTAACTGGGTTGTGGAGATCAGATAGGTAGTCACTCCATGTAAAATACTGGTTTTCAGCTGCATCCGGTTAGACTAGAAGCCGACGCCAACATAGTTGGGAAAAGGCTAGGCCGCAGATGATGGTGAATCATGTACTGTAAGTATTTCTAAGTCGGTCTCATAGCAAAAGTTGATCTTTAACACGAGTAATATACCCTTTTTATCATAATCATTTACCCTTTTATTTATAAACGTTGCTTAAAATTAAATAGATATTGATTAGCAACTGTTATACCTATCTTTAAGCAACGTTTAGAAATAAACCCGTTATTTGCAATACGTATTGGTATAGCGTTGGTTTTAAAGTCTGTAATTAAGTTTTCTAACACATAATCAGGCATTTCATGCAAAACTTTACAATTTGTTTACGGCATATACTCGTATTTGTCCAACTAGATGCGCCCCGCGGTTTCACGCGTATAAGTTTCGATCCCGTAAGTATATCGGGATAAAAAGTAGCCTATGTGTTAATCCAGGGTGTCAGCTATCTCTATACCAAATTTTATCAAAATTGGTCCAGCCGTTTGTGCGTGAAGAAGTAACAAACATACAAACACTCACAAACTTTCGCCTTTATAATATTATTATAGTGTGATGGCATGCTTTAAATATGCTATAATTACGCTCAATATGTTCCTCGTTTACTGTGACTCCGTTTTGCTTTGAGTTAAGCTAAATCAAATCAATTCAAACATTGAACTAACATCGTCACATTGGGAGCACAGTCTAAACAAGCTTTGTTTATAAGCTAAATCAGTACCTTGATTGCGCAAACATTCAATTACAGTTTGAATGATTTTGAGGGATATTTCTAATCCATTGGTTCAAATGTTTGAAAAAAAATTTGCTCTACAAAGTAATTAACGCAATTGATGTTGTTAAACAGTCAAAATGAAAGGGTGATTTCGTAACAAACTAAGAGCGGTTTCGCACTACATCCGATCCGAATCCGAATTAAAGATCCCACTTCAATCCGAAATGGGAATGTTCTAAATTCTGACGCATAGAGTTCGGATCTAGTGCGCAACCCCTCATACAAATAGGACTACGGTCACTTCAGACCGGCATTTCTTGGATTCGGATCGGACGTAGTGTGAAACCGCCCTAAGAATATTACACTATTACCCCACAGATTGTGTGTGTGTTATATTAATGTATCGTCAAATCATTACATTAGCCCCCTAGCTAGATAGACCGACGACCCAATGAAGGTGGCTGGGATAAACAGGATGCGGAATACGGAGGACACGGTGTTGTGGCGCAGCCTGGGAGAGGCCTATGTCCAGTGGTGGACTGCGATACGCTGAGTTAATTGATTGATTAAAATCATTAAATGTATAGTCGACCTCGTAATTTCTTTATCACTTTTTGCCAACAACTTCACCAAGGTTGATCTGGCGCAAAGACAAATAGTACTTTGTCATTTTATGACATACTAGTGACATTTAACTTCAGGGTGATAAAATATTTGATACCTATTTAGTATCTGGCTTTATAGAATGAATTAATAAATGCATTCTTGGTAGATTTACAATAGATATAATTATACGAGCTTATAGGTGTGAAGGAAGCCAAGCCACAGGGGCAGCATTTATTTTTATAGTGCTCCACTCGGCAGAAATCCTGTAGAAGAAAATAAAAAAAATACAAAAAGAATTTCCCGTACCGGGAATCGAACCCGAGCCTCCTGGGTGAAAGCCAGGTATCCTAGCCACTAGACCATACGGGAGATGTTTGGAATTGTAAAATTATAAGTCCTGAAGCAATGTTGCATCTTAATATTATATTGCATTATTTCGATGAATTTTATTGTCACTTTTGTTGCAAAATGTATGACATCATTCAAATTAATAATAAGCCGGTCATTTTTAAATACCGGTTGATTTTTTTTACAGGTTCCAAATTTTTACAGGGTGTTCTACCCATGAATATGAACTACTTTCACTATGGGACCAACTCTGAAATCACGAAAAAACGAATCAGCTGTTTAATACAAAAGTTCAATACCTACTTGACCAAAATGTATGAAACAGCGGATTTTTTTTTCGTGATTTCAGAGTTGGTTCCATAGTGAAAGTTGTTCATATTCATGGGTAGCACTGTAAAAATTTGGAACCGGTAAAAAAAAGCACCTGATTCAGCGACTTACGAGTTGTAGGTCGTAGGTTCGAAGCCAGACAGGTGCTTTACTTTGTGTAAATTATTTCATCACCACTGCTCTCAAAACGGTGAAGGAAAACATCGTGAGGAAACCGGCATGTCCTAGAACCAAAAATTCGAAGACATGGGACATCTACTAACCCGCACTGGGCCCGCGTGGTGGATTACGGCCCACTCCCTCTTACAGAGAGGAGGCCTGTGTCCCAGCAGTGGGAACATTATAGGCTGATTATGTATGTATGTAGGTAGGTATGTTATGAATTCTCGCTGAGATGAGATTGCAACTATGTAGATTTTGAACAATTTCAGTTACGGGAATTGGCCTTTTGTTACAAAACATCATAAAGTTAAAAGCCTTTTAAAGGAGATATTATGTTTAAAATTGTGTCGCCCAGCCACGCCTGTCTGTTTCGAATAAGGCTCTGAAACTACTTTATGAATTTCGATGCAGCTTTCACTAACAATCAGATAACTTTTCGCAAACATCCTAAAAGAAACCTAAAATTAGCCTAAACTTGAAAATCTAAAATTTAAATCTCAATTTTATGCAGACCCTATCGATTTATTACCCTCTCGCAATCAACAAAGGGTACCATCAACCGCTAAAGAAGGGTTGTTTTCTATTGTTAGTACCCCTTCCCTAGGGAACCTAGGACAACCCTCACAGTAGGGGTTCAAATAAAAGATTTTGTTAGTTAATTGCTGGCTTGATAATCAGTTTTTGTTGAATGGGTACCCTAATATTAAATAGGTACCTATATTCGACCTCGTAATTGCTTTATCACTTTTGACAACAATTTCCGCTAGTGTGCTACCAGCATCTTTAGTTTTTGGGTGCCAAAAAATGTCTCGGTAAACATTTGTTAAATTGACATAGAAATTGTATTGAAAAAAAAACAAGATGGTCGCGTTAGTTCCGATTTTGGACACGTTCTTAAAGATGCTTGTACCATTGTTAAGACTAATAGACCTTGCCATTTTATGATATGCAAGCAACATTGAACCTTAGAGCTATTACGCACTGTCGACTGGTCGCCGACGACTCGGTCCCTCGGCGACCAAAACATAGGCATCATCCGGCGACCAAGTGCGTAAACGCCAATTTAAACTATAGTAAGTCACAGTCGACAGTGCGTAATAGCTCTTAGGGTAGTAAAGCAATTACGAGGTCGACTATGCTTAGTATACCTACCTACTATTATTTTATAGTGAGGCAGGCATGTGAGGGTAGCGGGATTGTCCGAAAGCGTTACCGCTGCCCCGGAACATAAAGGGCTAAGGAAGGAACACGGGTGGGTTTTAGTCAGTAAGAGTCTGACACTCCCCCCCGCTCTACCGGAGCGAGAGGAGTCATTAGATGATTTCCCATCCATAAAAAAAGGCAGGCATGTGAGGTTATTAAATTATTCCGTCGAAAAGAAACTGTATTGTTGTTGTTGTCGGTCATATCTGACTGGCATGGCGTTTTATGTGCAAGTAAAACCGTACATAACACATCGTAAAATAATTTAATAGGTATTTGAATACAGACAGTCGACATACAGAAAGATAAATTGCCTTTTTACTAGCTTTTATTTAACTTGCAATGTATGTATGTAACTATGTTTGTTCGGGTGGACTCTTGCAACTCAATTTTGAAGCAGCTTTTTTTCTTGTAGGGTAAGTAGATTAGAATGATGTATCTATGGGACAGGATTATAATCAAGAGTATATTATAGAGATACTAGCTACTGCCCGCGACTTCGTCCGCGTGAAATCCTATCCTGACCATATAATATTATAAATGCGAATAAGTTTGTTTGTTACCTTTTCACGCCTAAACCACTGAACCGATCATCCTGAAATTTTGCATATACGTTGTCAGGTGTACCGAAACGGACATAGATTACTTTTCATCCCGAAAAAAGTACTGTTCCCATGGAAAACAACAATAACGTTATGATAATAGACGGCGCCACGTGTATTGTTGTTTTCCTCGCGAACAGCACTTTTTATCGAGATGAAAGGTACCCTATTCCTATCCGTTTCTGTACACCTGACAACGTATATGCAAAATTTCAGGATGATCGGTTCAGTGGTTTAGGCGTGAAAAGGTAACAAACAAACAAACTTACTTTAATTTATAATATTAATAATTAATAATAATAAATAATATAAGTTAGGATTACGTTCAGTCAAAAAAATATAAAATTATTGTAATCATCAGCGTCATTCTCTTGCCCTTAAACCAATTATTATTATATTGTGATACCTACCTTCAGCAATGTTTTCATAAAAAAATGTATCTTGTCAAAAAAGTATTTCCCGTACCGGGAATCGAACCCGAGCCTCCTGGGTGAAAGCCAGGTATCCTAGCCACTAGACCATACGGGAGATGATGAAGTTAGTTATATTATGAGATTCCGTTTAAAAGGCCTCAGATCAATGACTAATATTTTTTGCTACCTTGTCAAGCTCTTTGAATATGTTTTCCCCCAACTATAGGATATACACTCAAAAATACAATAAATTCTTGGCGTATAGGTAAGTGTAAAAAAATATTGCATAAAACCTTGGCAACCAAACTTCAAGTATGACAGAACTCTTCATCTCCCGTATGGTCTAGTGGCTAGGATACCTGGCTTTCACCCAGGAGGCTCGGGTTCGATTCCCGGTACGGGAAAATCTTTTTTTTTACAAAAATTGTTTTGTGTCTATCCACTCAAATTATTTTCCCAAGATTGATTGATTGATGATTGGGTTGGATTTACTTGTAAGATTTTTGGTTTGTACATGAGTTTTTTTTATGCCAGCAACTTGTTTCGTCTTTTTTACACACACATTAAGTAGGTACTTGTACACACTATATCACTTGTGCTCGTTTTCACTACATGCCATAGAAATCTTCTTTCATATATCTATGCTACATGCTTAGCGTAAAAAAATTCACCAGTTACAAGATGATCACTAAAGTTTCGACACTAATTCGCCGATGTAAACAACTCTTGGTTGCCTAGCAACTATTACCAAAAAAAAAAAATACGGGCACCGAACCCGCGTGGTAATTGCGTGACACTAGCAAAGGCTTTTATTTTGACAGTACAACAACCATCTCTAGTTTTTAAAAATATGATTGACGTGTAAAAGGGTTTGTGCAAACCTACTTACAGAAATAAAATCATTTATCATTCATTGCGTTGTTGAGAAGACAAAGGAGATAGCTAAATAGAAGTATACAACTGCTCCAGCAATGTATAAACATGGTACCTAGCAATATGTAATGCAGAATAGCTGAATATTAGTATTCCATATAAAAAAAGTTTCAGGAACTTTTCATATCTTTACAATCCTGAAAATAACATCGTGTAACTCCTACGTCAATAGGCATTAAAAAACTGCAAACAAATGACATTGCTATTAACTTTTATCTAGGCGTTTGGATGTATTCTGCGATGATATTGACGGACTTAATTGTATTTTCGACTAGCGACCCAACCCGATTTGAACATTTATGATAGGATAGCAATATCCTTCAAAATCATTCAGATTGTGATCGTGTGTTACGCAATTAGGGTGCCGGATAAAGTGAAAAAACCACAGACGAAGTGTCAAAAATGTAGAATTTGAAGCTTACGAGTTGCCTACTGAGAATCGAATGATACGTAAGTCGTCGATTGCTTAGTTATTTATTTATTTTGTTAGGGAAAACAAACAATTGTACATTATATATTACATCTAAGATTACATTGGAAGTGGGTAAATGTACAGACGCCAGCACATCAACCTACTACAATCTGTCAAATTTCTTTAATAAATTTTCAACTTTATTGCTAAAGCATAAGGTTCAAAATTGATTGGGGAAATGTGACAGTTTCGGGTAGGTTAATATGCTGGCGTCTGTACAATCCACAACGTTTCCACAGATTACCTAGGTTAAAGATACAGTGAAGACACAATAGGTGACGTTACAAAAACACAAAGAAGAAGACAGTAAGAGAATATGCTTACCCCATTATGATTACCATTAATTTGTTAATAGTATTACACGGTAAAGCTTTTAAGAGCTACTCTCTATCATAATGTTTAAAGTAACTAATAATGTTCCTTTAGGTTATGATGGTAAACTGATGGTGTTTCCATTAAGGTAACAACTTGTCACTTAGTTATACTTACAAGCGCCTGATAGATACTTACTGTGGTGTGAAGTTCATAACGGCACCCTAATTCAATTCAATTCATTTTTATTCAGTAACAATTCACATTGCGTTCGAATATAATCCAGCATGAAACATTAACATTAGGTATTAACATTAATTGCATAACACACTATCAATCGGCTGAATCATTTTGAAGCAAATTGCTAATCCATTGCTTCATAAGTTCGAAAAATTTGTCTGCTTATTAACACGTAAATAACGCAATGAATGTTGTTGAACTGTCAAAATGAAACAAACATGCACATGAAAATACACATGAGATCGAAACATATGCGGATGAATTAAAATCCTCTAGCCTTTCTGCTCGCAAGTTACTTTGTTTTATGAAAAACAGACAGACAGATCGCCCGTCGTGTTAGATAGTCCCCGTGAAGACATTATCATAAATTTGTCGACACTCAGCCCGAATAGTCTGTTCTGAACATGGTTTAGGGGATTAGATGGAAAAATATTGAGTTTTGATGTCACTTGACTATTATTATTTAAGCTGATACAAATTTTTACAAAGTTTTTGCTTTCTTTTTTATAATAATACTTAGGTAACAAGCTGTAATTTTGTTAACCTGTTAAATATTTCAATTAAATTCAATTCATTTATTTGTAAAAATAGGTTACAATAGGTGCATTACCTATTACATTTATTTAAGACTAGCAGCGCCCCGCGGTTTCGCCCGAATAAGTTTCCCGGGGGATTATCGGGATAAACAGTATCCTGTGTCCTTTCCCGTCCCGGGACTCAAATTATCTCTATACCAAATTTCATCTAAATCGTTTCCGTGAAGAGGTAACAGACAGACTTTCTCATTAATTTACAATATTAGTATGTATAGGTAGCTACCTATTGGTTTCTTTCTTATTGGTTGGATAGATCTAGTTGACTGGTCTAAAATAAAAAACTTTTTCTTTGCGTCGTTGTGTTTGATTTAGGTACCAAATGTTAATTAATTTTATTTAATCTATTCTTTTTTTCAATTTCCTATGTAGTAAATAAAGCTAAAAAAGCTAATATTTGCGTTATCTTTTGTTGATAATCACAAAAAAAAATGCAGTCTAAGCTTTTACCCCTCTTCGCTCGCGTGGAGGATGGTTTCAACAAATCATAAAACTCACGAGCGTGTACATAACGACTTACCTAAGTCTCATCGCAATCGGATGAAAAGTATGGGCACGCATAAGGAACAAACAAACAAACATTCAATTTTGTTTATATTGCCAATAAACGTCATACCATTGCTTATTTTATCTCGTTGTAAATGATAAATGATTTTATTTCTATCTATATAAGTTCTAGGTTTAAACAAACACGTTATTCATATTTTAAAAACTTGATGAGGCTGACGATTCCTATCTGACAACTCTGTGAAGGAAGGCCGAAACAAACTCAGAGGTCTCAATACTTATTTAATCTGTTGCCAATGAAGTACCAAAGAGAAACCGACCCTGTCATAACAACCCTATCGCAACTAACAAAGCAATACAAACAAACCCAATAATTCTAAACCACTTCAAAATACGGTGTAATAGGGTCTCGATCCCCCCAATCTATTTGGGGTAACGTAATTCCGGTTCAGATATCAAACAACTCTATCCGAAATTGAGCAGCTAATAGTCTCCTCGAAGAGAAATTGCATTATTCTTTGGTATAAACGTAGAAGAGGAGAGAGAGAAGGATCATTTGTGACAGCTTGTAATTTTGACGTTCGAAAAGTGCTGAATCTTAGCCTAATATGAATAAAAATGACTTTTGATTTTAGTTCCGGTAATCTATGCTAGTTGCGCGGTAAACTCTGCTTGCGAGATGCAGGATTTTGCGTGACGTCAGTATGACGCGTAGTTCACATGTGGCGTTGTAGATACCGCTACAAACCCAATAAAGCTTTGCCCGACCCAGGAATTGAATCCAGGACCTCATTTTCTGCAGTAGTGTTAGCAACCACTAGAACAGCGAGCAGGTCTGCGGAGTTTAGCTAGCTTATAATTAGCTAATTCATCCGTGATTCTTCTGTGCATATTCTTCCGTTTGTCCGTGAAGCCCGTTTGTCACCTGAACAGCTAACGACGGACGTAATAAACATGCAAATCTCGACGAGGTTCGTTTCTTACGCGAAAAAGTTTCAATACCGACGCCTCGGATTAAAAGTGGCGTGTTATATGGTTGAAGTGACTGATAAGTATGGTGAAGATTGTACTGTGCAATGAGGGCTATAGTCTATCTATCTATACTATTATAAAGAGGTAAAATTTATTTGTTTGTAAGTTTGTATGTAGGGGGTAATCTCTGGAACTACCAGTGGGATTTCAGAAATTATTTTTGCATTTGATAGCCAAATTTTTGAGGAAGGCTATAGGCTATTTAACGTCACACTATGACCCTTAGGAGCTGAGCAAAAACGCTATGCGAAAACGAAGTGATAGGGCGGGCAGGAGACGCGGAGAGGTGATGCAATGCGACGAGATGGGTCGAGGGAATAAGAAATTTCAAAGAAAAGGCGCGGGCAAAAGCGAATACTTATATTTTTTTTTAAGTTGAAAGCGAAACCTTTGTATTGGTATGAGGGCTTGTGATTAGGAGGGATGAAGTGCAAATTACTAAAAGAGTAATGAATATGGTAAATAGATGGACAGGGACAGGAAGGTCCACCTTCCTACCCCTGTCCTTTTCTTTGAAAAAGATGGATGGACTGTGTGTGGAATGATGAAAGAATAGGAGTGAATGGTTGCGTGACAGTTGACGTCGACCCCAAGTATCATGGGATACGGGCAGAAAGATGATGATGACGTTTGAAGTACAGACGCCAGCACATAAAACTACCCGAAACTGTCA
Source organism: Hydraecia micacea (assembly GCA_914767645.1). NCBI lineage: Eukaryota > Metazoa > Arthropoda > Insecta > Lepidoptera > Noctuidae > Hydraecia > Hydraecia micacea. Next base: position 2,910,003 of record OU611793.1, on the reverse strand, counting down.
AATTTTCCCAATCAACTTTAAACCTTATGCTTTAGTAATAAAGTTGAAAATCTATTAAAGAAGTTTGACAGGTTGTAGTAGCTTGATGTGCCTGTACCATTAGCAACCACTTTGTGACCTGTATTTTCAGAGAACAAACATAATACACGTTATAAAACCACATCCAATACAAAACATGGTCTTCAGAAAGTTATAAAAAACAAACAGATGTGATATTTAAAACAAAACTCCAAGAAACTACCTACATTACACAGAACAGTATCACCTACCAGAAATTCTGCAGCAACTTCAGTTGCAGGCATGGCATTAATAGGAACTCGAAACAAAGCGGCCACAATACACAATATAAACTGAGCAAACAACTTTACAACTCTCACGAATGCCTCTCGAAGTTCAAAACATTTCGTGGAAGAGACCAAGGAGCTCCTAAAATGTCTGCGGTTATTAAAGTGTATAATATGTACTCCGGACTAGCGAACCGCCCCAGCTTTGCAGTCAAAAAGAGTAACCTAGCATATAGTGGATAAGACAAAGTTTAAAACAGAAGACGAACTAGCAGAGGATCGAGGAGGGGGAGGGGGGGGGGGGGTGGAGGGAGGGCACAGGGGATCAGACCGGAATAAATCAGAAGGCAAATTCTTGTAATTTAAAACGTTCAAAATCTAGTCGCAGTCTCATCTCGGCGACAAACAAATGTCAAAAACTTGTCAAAACGTAGAGAAATTAGAGTCTAGGTATTTTTGACAGATTGAGGCTGAGATCAGACTGTGAACGTTGTTAAAATTACGAGAATTGCCCCTCAGATTTTTACGTATATGAAACATCTGTTGCCCGGCGACAATACAAAAAGGTGTTTTATACTGAAAGGAGTGAGCTCACACAACAATAAAGACGTTTCCATGACAACCAAATCAGCGGGATAATTGCGTAACACTATCAGTAGCAATGGGTTTCATTTTGACAGTTCAACAACATTCATTGCGTTATTTACGTTGTTGAGCAGACACATTTTTCGAACATATGGAGCAATGGATTAGCAATATACTTCAAAATTATTCAAATTGAGAATAATAGTGTGTTACGCAATCAGGATGCCTGCGACATTGTGTGTCAGAGGTGACAAAACGAAAAAGAAAAGCGACCATTTTTTAATGCGGTTTAAATCTTTATTGCCCTGTAATATAAGTTATATCCACGTCTAAAAAACTTCATCTTACTAACAAACCTTCATTTCCAACCTACTAGGTACCAAAAAGCCCCAATATATCACACATCTTCTATCATGCAAATATTTCTTGCACACACTCGAGTAACTTGACAAACTCTCACAAAGTAATGTCTTGTAAATTAACAGAACAATGGTGAAGTTGACAACAACTGTTACCTTGTACACTCGACGAAAGAGATACGTTAGCAGGCAGCGACAAGTTTTATTAAACGTGAATAAAACTGCCATGCACCCGATTGGTTTTCTCATCGGGAAAAATTACAAACAAGCATTCAACAATCAAAAATTCTTCTTTTGTGCTCACTTTTGGTATAATTAATTGTAAAGAACTCGTGTGCGAAATTTCAGACTTGTAGATCTAGAGGTTTAGGCTGTGCGTTGTCTGTCAGTGAACGAATTAAAAAAATTAACGACAATGAGTTTTAGCTTGAGTTAGATCGTAATTGCAATAAAAATAATATGTTTCATTTGATCAACCTCACAGATAAATATTCATCTTCACCACTGTCCTTTGTAAAGGATCACAAATAGGTTGAGGACCTAGGATACTAATTTAAATAGAGCTTTAATCTGAATAGCCAGCACACTACTTAGCACCATATTATTTTCTTTCTGTAAACAAGCAAGCTTTTAATAATTTTGTTGAAAAGTGCAAAGAGGTTATTCTTACCTGCAAACCAAACTCTTTAGTTCACTATACTATGTTCTATATCGGTATTTGTTGTCTATGGAACCAGGGGACTTCCGGACCTGTGACGAAGGAGATTTTAGTTTAAATAGGTCGTTATTTATGGTACGAGACGTTGATAATAATTATGTTGGCATTAGTACTGTTGGAAATGGGACGATGTTTGCAGATGTTAGGGAGGTCAGTTTACTTGAAATATAAGCTAAGATAAAGTTAAGATTTCTGAAGGAGACTTTAGCGTATCCCCCTTGAGAAGGCTTCGACTTTACATAAACTTGATAAATGTTAACTGAATAACGATATTAATTACAATTGATCGAAAAAAAATTCAGGTTGTAAAACCTTTTTTACAAAAAAAAAACATCCGACTTAAAAAAAAAAAACTACAAAGTGATAAATAACTTTAATTTCGGAAGTCGGTGTCGTTGGTTCCGCATTTTCGTTTTTTGACACCGACTTCCGAAATTAAAGTTATTTATCACTTTGTAGTGTGACGTTGCAAAAATTAAATATTGATCGTGTCTAGTAGCGACATCTGTTGTAATTAACGGCGGACTAACGCCTTGGTTGTCAACGCTGTTCTACGTTGACACAGATGGCGTTGGTGTCTTTTTGTTTAGTTAATTAATTACAAGTTTATTGGATAACTAAATAATAAATAAACAAACTTACATAATTTACCACATTTTATTTTAAAAAAACAATGTTTGATAAATTGAAGATACAAATCGATAAGAAATCTTAGATGGTCTGTGAAAGATGATTCTAGAAACTGTCAGATTGGTCTGGAGGAAAAGGCGGGGTACGGTGTCCGGTCTTTACGATCAAGGACACGAGCCTAAAGGCCGATTGAGAGGGACTTAATCCTAGGAGGATTGGGATATGTCCAAATAACCCGATGGGGTTTTTATAAGTATGAGCTGTTATATTCAGAATTCCGTGAGTACTAAACCATTTTCTCTGTTCTTGCTGGATAGCCTATAGCTTAGATCTTGCATGTGTGTTCTGACACGAGGACGTTGTTTCAGGTCTGGCTTTTATGCTAGCCTAAAAAGATTGGTGCTATGCGCGATTGATTTGATGCCTTGGTGTTGCGCCGTGTGATGAATTGGTATTCATCAGAGCGCAGGCGGATTTGAGGTTATCCCTTGCGGTGTGGTCCTCCGACGTTAGGAAGGCTTTACCTAGCCGAATCCAGGTGATGAGGGAAGTTCGCCACTCCAGGTAACGAAAGCGTCACCATCTTGTCCGTAGGCCGCGTTCGCGTGTGTTCACAGGTTTCTCCTGTGAACGACGCCAAGGACCCTGAACCGTCAACTGAGGGAGTTATACTGAAGGTTTTATAGAGAGTATTATCTGTGTGTCATTATGATTCAATCTATGAGAGAGTTAGGCCTTTTGTAGGAACTAGGTTGTTTTAAGACCAATTGTTGTAAGGATATTGTGTCTCGGGTTTGCTTAGTATAGTAGTTATTTTCCCTATATGAGCACAGTCCAGAAAAGGCCAGTACATGTTCGATTGAGCTAGAAGTTGTTAATTTGATCACCTCACGGACTCGCTATAGCGACTCTGAGAAACTGCTATTTGTCTCATTGCTGGCGTTCACTGACACCACTAGGAACGGAGACTAGTTGTGTGGGTGTATGCCATAGACCCTGGGAAGGGTACATTGGTTTAGTGGCTTGCCACATTGTTTGTAAGTGTACTTTCAATTTTGTATAATTCCAATAAACTTTGTATTGTGTAAGAAGGTATTTGTTTAATTAATCCTTTCCTAGCAGATTATCCAAACTAATATTATAAATGCGAAAGTAACTCTGTCTGTCTGTCTTTGCTTCACGCCTAAACTACTGAACCGATTTGTGTGAAATTTGGTACAGACATAGTTTGGAACTTGAGAAAGGACATAGGATAGTTTTTATTACAAAAAATAAAATAAAAAATAAAATTTATTCCGGACATACAGCGCCATCTATTGGTCAAGAGTCGGCATCAATTCAGTACTGAAAATTCATCGGAAAAATGTAAATAAATAGTAAAAAGGTATGAAAATATAATATAATACAACTTTTAGTACAAAGAAAATGCTCTAACGGAGTATAGATAATTCTATTAGTACTATATGTCGAGTTGGTGATCGCGCAATGGTGTCGATCGTTACACGAGTTCGGGTCATGTTATTGTTTTAATTCATCGGAAAAAAGTAAATAAATAGTAAAAAGGTATGAAAAAAATAATATCAATATAATAAAACTTTTAGTACAAAGAAAATGCCCGAACGGAGTATAGATAAATAATCCGAGTTGTCACTATGCTCGATAGATGGCGTTGGGATCGAAATAGATCGCGCTATGGTTTCGTTACACGCATTTGGTTGGGTATCGGCCGAGCGCTTCGGTACTGTCGTGGAATTGTGGATTGATCGTTTCGTAAATTTAAAATTGGCACATTATGTTGATTTTTGAAGAGTTCCCTAGAATATCTTCCACATTTCATTTTTGAAGAGATCCCGCGAGATCGGAAACTATGTGGGTAAAACCAAAAATCTGCCGGAAGTCACTATTCCACGCGAACGAAGTCGCGGGCAAAAGCTAGTACCTTATAAATTTACTTTAGCTCGGCTAGCTCAGTCGTTTGAGCATGACACTTTTAATCGGGTTACAGTAGTTTTTTTTTTAAGTCGGTTTTTTTTTTGTAAAAAAGTTTTTATTTTTTACTTTTTAGTGCATTGAAGAATTGAAGAGACCGACTAGAAGAATCATCAAAATTCGCATATAAATGCCGGAGATGCAGTACATTTATGCATATAACATCGTACATGCTGAAAGTATATATATCACAATAATGAAAGAATTATCAAAACTGGTTCATTAGTTTTTGAGAAAATCGCGGACATACAAACATACGGGCCGAACACAGAACCTCCTTTTTTGAAGTCGGTTAAAAATAAAAACACAATTTTCAAAAGAAAAGAACTGTAAGATAATTTAAAATTTGTGTAGGTATACCATACTGCCGTCCTTTAACTAGAAGGCCGTTAAGCCCAAAAAGTTGTTTCGGAGTAAATCCCAAAATCGTGGGAATCGTTGTTTCTTAAAAACTATGATACTTAGGATAATAATTGTTGGACACATTAATTGATATTTCTTTCTGTTTATCGTAGATAACCCTTTTTGTCCAATAACTATTATTAATTAATTTTAAAATTCATTTTTCTCATTTTGTTAAGCATGTAACCTAGTTATTGCATCTTATTACTGTACTAAAAGGCCGTTATCCATACCTTAGCGGCTTTTTAGTCAAGTAATTTATTTAAAATGTTAAGCTTCATAATGTTTGTTATATTTTGTTTAGAAATACTTAACTAAAAAGTTGTTAAGTGACATAACTGCTTTATAGTCATGACATTCGCTTTAATTTCAATTTCAATAACTTTCCTAATGAGCAGTTACGGGGTTTTAGATGCTTTTTAGCTAATTGTTGGCAATGTTATATGGAATTTTTGTAAACTCTTAACTACTTTACTTAACTAAAAGGTGGCTAAAAATATTTCGCTTGTGGTTAACTTCTGTATAGTGTAGCATTCATATGGAAATATGTGAGTAATTAATTAAATACTAACATCATGTTCTTTTAAAAATCAAAAGTATAATTCAACATTTAAAAGATAAAAGAATTACTTATAATTTTAATACGCAATAATAATCAACTTATAACTAATTATGATCTAACAGGTCATGAGCTCATTATTTGGCATGGACAATATTCTTAATCCATGTTCTTTATTCCATTGATTCAACCATTAATTTAATAGAAAACTTCTAACCCAGTTATTGTAATAAACTAAGGCTACATTATATCAGACATGAGGCAACTTCAGTCCTAAATTATTTAAATATTATAACAAATAAAAGTACCTAATAAAATATGTAGTAAAATTGCACACTAAATAAATAATAAAACATAAGCAGCACTTTCAAGTGTAGATAGATACATTTGGCACACTGGTAGACCATGACCTGGAATAAAACATTGAATACTTTTTATACCAGTAGTTCATTCCCGTGGGTTAATTATTCGAAATGATATCGTTTACCAACCTCCACGCGGACGGATCCATAAGCAAAAGCTTGTAGTTTTAAGTATTTAGGAACATAAAAATATCTAAATTAAACACAGTCATCAATATACTCAGCCTATCGCAGTCCACTGCTAGACAAAGGTCTCTCCCAAGCTGCGCCATAACACCCTGTCCTCTACCTTCCGCATCCTGTTTGTCCTAGCCACCTTATGTAGGCCGTCGATCCATCTAGTTGGTGGGAGGCTCACTCGACACTTGCCGATACGCGGTCTCCACTCCAGGACTCGTCTGCTCCACCGGCCATCGGTCCTTCGACAAACATGGCCAGCCCACTGCCACTTCAGTTTGCTTACTCTGCAAGCTATGTCGGTAACTGCGGTTCTTTTCCTGATATTTTCATTCCTGATTTTATACTTCAAAGAGACTGAGCATAGCTCGCTCTATAGCGCGCTAAGCGGCCTTGAATTGTGGAACAGCCCGACCGTCAATGTCTTCGTTTCGGCAACGTATATCATGACAGACAGGGCGCACTGGTTAAGACCTTAGTCTTCAAACACTGCGGGATAGGCGACAAGACGAAGTTTTCCAAATACTGCCCAGCCCAACTGGATCCTTCAGTCGGCTTCTTTCTCAAAGTTGTGTCTACTGAGCTGGTTGACTTGCCCTAGGTAGACATAATCCTTCAAAACTTTGGTTGGACTCGTTAAGATGTGCGACTTGTACATGAATTTTGTCTTGTCCAAATTTAAGCTGAAGCCAACCCACCGAGAGGCTCCATTTCGGCTGGAGAGACTTAGTCAATATGGCGATGTCATCGGCAAATCGAACAAGATGAACAGACGCTGAAACAGTTAGACCAGATGTTGCACAACCTAAATGGAGCCTCCATTTTTTGGATGAGGTTGTTTTCTGATCCTGGATCTGAAAAGTCATTGTGGCAGCGTCGTACAAACATCTCACCGCAAGCGCGCGCGCGCGCTCTCTCTGTCTTTCTCTCTCTCTCTCGTCTCTTCGATTTAGCGTCAGTCAATTCGACATCGTTGCAGAAAGGCCAGAACTGCCCATATTTTGACGGAGGAAATGGCTTCAGTACCATAGACCACATTGTGGTCTATGGTACTGAAGCCATTTCGAAAACCGGCTTGATTTGGCGGCTGGAACTCGACATGTCTCTTCGCGAGACGGTCCGTGACGATCCTCGGGAGCAGCTTGTATAAGTGTTTCAGCAGTGAGATGGGTCTATACACACATCAAAAGTGTCTAGGGATCAACATATATTTTTGCAATAACTTTTCTCCTGATTGATATTAATTAAAATTTTCTTTAAGGATTCATCAAATAAAGTGTTTTCGTTTGTCACAGTAACGATAAACCAAGTCACCTTTGCATTAATAAAGAAATTTGCCATTTTCCTAATAAAGGGATTTTTGACATTTGAACCACTAACACAAAAGTTCGAAAAAAAGACTGAAATAACAGTTTTCTTTAAAATTTTATTGGGTAACTTAAACAATTAATAATCCGTGTTTCTACCGCGAACACTAACAACACAAGAACATCGGTTTGGCATACTCAAAATGAGTTCATCCAAATCACGCTGTGGAATGGCAGCCCATGTTCGTTGCAACAACAAAAAAAGGTCTTCTTGCGACTGGATACCCTCCATATTCGGCAGAGCTCTTCTCTGTAGCATATCCCATGCATGCTCAATCGGGTTCAAGTCTGGCGACTGAGCAGGCCAGGGCAGGACATTGATGTTAGCTGCGGCGAGAGTCTGTCTTACAACTCTTGCGGTGTGCGGTCGTGCATTATCATGCATTAACTGAAATAAGGGACCGATTTGCACTTGTAGAGGAACGATGACGTCTGATACAATCGTCTCAGCATAAATTTGAGCGTTGAGGTTGCCTCTGATCCAAATCAACTCAGTTCTTCCGCCGATCCAAATACCCGCCCATACCATGATGGTTCCACCACTATAAGGATGGACTTCCTGGCAGGATTTTAATCGCTGTTGGCGTCCAGGGGTTCTCCAGTGTCGTATACGTCTTGTATCCGGTCTCATACCAAAACGAGACTCATCAGAAAAGCACACGAAACGCCATTGTTCTTCTGCCCAATTTCTGTGTTCAAGAGCCCATTGATATCGAATCCTACGATTGTGCATTGCTATAGGTGGTACCCGTAGCGGTCTTCGGGAATGAAGGTTCACTTTATGCAAGCGGTTTCTGACTGTTTGGTCGCTAATTAAGTTCCCTGAAGAGTGAGGAAGCCTCACGGCTAACATCATGGCGGTTATTGTTGGAGCTCTTCGAGTTAAGATTTGAATGTATCGGTCTTGTCTCCGTGTGGTGCAGCGATACCGTCCTCCATGGCGCTCAGCCACGGTACCAGTGCTTCGGTAACGTGTCCAAAGTCGACTGATAACACTCTGACTTGTATTCAGAGCTAAAGCCACAGTACGTTGCCGGGAACCAGCTTCTATCATTCCCACGGCTCTGAGCATTTCTTCCCTGCTTAAATGACGTCGCCGCTCCATAATAACGTTGGTTTTAATCAGTAGTAGGGAAACAGTAGCACTAATAATGTCTTCAATGCGTTGTATGTTTTTATAGGGAAAATATTGACAGCTGATTTTCATCTTTTACTCGAATTTGATTCACAGTTCCTGATTCAAATTATGAAATGCACCAAAAAGGATCCATATAAATTTATAAAATCATAAATTTATTACAAAGCCACATCTCAATCTCAAGAAATCCGCATAAAAATGCTTGATCCCTAGACACTTTTGATGTGTGTAGTTCTTCAGCGAGGATTTTTCACCTTTTTTGAAGAACAGAACCACCGCATCTCTGCTCCACGCCTCGGGCGTTGTACCCTCTTAGATGACGGAATTAAAGAGACTCGCTAGCTCTTTGATTTTATTGTATTTATTTTTTTGGATCGTAAGTAAGCACTAGGAAGTAGTGAAGGGCGGGCGTTTTGGGGACTGTCTTTTGTAATTTTGACGTTCGAAAAGTGCTGATTCTCAGCCTAGTCTGAATAAATGACTTTTGATTTTGTTTTCTTGTCGTTTTGGGTTTTTCTGTTTCAATATCTTCATCTGTATCGTCACTTCTTCGATCTTAGTTAGATCTCGTAGTTCATATCTTTGACAGAGTCAGTGTCAGTGCCCTCCGGGTGGAAAGATTTAGTCCGACGGGACGGCGGATGGCTTGAGCAGGGCACCCGCACCCCACTCAACCCCGGAGTGAAAGCGGCGCGAGAGTCGGCTAACTGCCTTTTAGCTAAGTAATGAGGCTTAGCTGCTTTTTAGCTAAGTATTCTGGGAAATGTGCAGAATTACATGCTTAACTAAAACAGCGTTAAGGGCTGGTAACTGCAAATAAGTAAATTTTTTCACATAAACTGTTCTTTAAATGCTAACTATAAAGAAGTTATAGTCCGTTAACGTCTTTAATAGTCAAGAAAAATCAGATAACGTGCTTGTAGTTAAGTAGAAGGCTAGAAAATAATCATCACATCGGGCAGTTAAGGTATTTTAAAGTACATTAAGCTAAGAAGTGTGGGTTAGACGCTTTCAAGTGATGGAATCATCAAAAATTATGTTACTTAACGGCCTAAAAGATGTCCATATCTTTGGAACTATTTATGTTATAAAAATGTTTCTTAGACAGAAAGATAGAGAATTTAAAACTCTATCACTTTCTATTAAAAAGTAAAAATTGACCATTTGAGGGTTAACGGCTTTTTAGTTAAAGGACGGCAGCATACCATAAGACCATAAGAGTATTTTTGTGCACAAATGAAACTGTAAATAAGACTCACTCGTAACGATGCAGTTACCTGTTGTACCAAGGCTTTAACACATAATATTCACAAACAATAGTAACTTTATTAGTACCAGGTACTACAAAGCATCTTATATTTCCCATTAGCCGTTGCAGTAACCTGAAAATCCACTTAGATCTGCAGGTATTTGCAAGAGACAAATCTCTGAGGAAATAAACGGAATACCTTGTCTTTGTGCACAATAGTCGTGGCTTGTGCAGTTTTGTAATATTCTCTTGTATTTTTAATAAGGAAGTAGAAGAGGTTAGTTTATTTATTTAGTTGAACAAGGATGTTGAGGGTTGAGGGTTGAGGAGGAAGGAAGGAGGACTTGTGGGAGGGGCTAGTGGCTAAGAAATAACAGCCGCACGGGTTGATCGACCAGGTTAAGCTGCGCTTGCCGTGGTTGGTCCGTGGATGGGTGACCATCTTTACATACCAAAACCCCTCCGTGTCTCGGAAAGCACGTTAAGTTTTTGGTCCCGGCTGTCCTTCATGGGTCTTTGACAGTCGTTACGGGTCGTCAAACGCCCGAAAGTCTGAAAACTAGTCTTACAAAGGGGGATACCCTTTGGTAAGACTGGTTTTCAGAATCCCCCTTTGTGAGACTAGTATTCAGACTTTATAACTTGGTAATACGATAGTAATACCCATTAACTGGGTTGTGGAGGTCAGACAGGCAGTCACTCCTTGTAAAATACTAGTGTTCAGCTGCATCCGGTTAGACTGGAAGCCGACCCCAACACAGTTGAGAAATGGCTAGGCAGATGATGACGTCTCTATTAGTGTGCAGTAAATAAATGGTTTAAAATGATTCCGATGGCAGTATCCGTCTGTCTATACCACTACGTAAAAATCTCTTGTTATTTCTCCGCCTATTAACCCAAGTCGCCCATAATAATAATAGAAACGTTAGCAATAATCTAGTATTTACAGTAGCAATAACGCTAAACGTTGGAGCAAGTTGTGTACGTAATTAAATTCAATGTGCGCCTCTATGGACCCAATGCCAATTATAATAGTTTTGGTAGTTTCTAACTGATTGCTTGGTTCTCGACACGGTGGTAGCGTTAGATCAACAGTTTCTTACGTTTAGGTACTGTAGAGACTATAGACTCTTTGGTGCTTTACTGGGCGTGTCGGAAACAGTGGTCCACCGTTAAGGATTCGATATACCAGATAATTTACTAAAACACATTACAATTTTAACCATTTTTACCCAAGGTTTCCGAAAATATTTTTTTTGTTTTTTATTTACGTAATTTCAACCTTTTGTTACAAATTGGCTTGTAGTTTCAACAAAAACCATTATTTTTTTATTTTCATTTCTGTTAATTACTGTTGAATACTAGAGCGATCGTGTCAAATTATAGTTTTTTATGTAAATTTAGAGCTTTTGAAGAAAAAGTTAGCTCTTCTCTATTTTAACCCTAATTTTTAGCATTATCATGCAAAATTCAGGAGCGATTTTGTAAAAAAAAATGTACTACTAAAATGGTTAAAATTATAATATGTTATAGTAAATTATCTGGTATATCGAATCCTTAACGGTGGACCACTATTTACGACACACCCTGTATATGCAACCTTTGTGAGTCAGTTAAACCTATTGGCATGAAATACGTGAGGAAATACGAGACAAGCTTGTAGTTAGTTCAAGATTAGAAGAGTTTAGTCGTCAGATTCGGCTGACAGGAAAATCACACTAATATTATAAAGGCGAAAGTTTGTGAGTGTGTGTGTGTATGTTTATATGTTTGTTACTTCTTCACGCTCAAACGCCTGGACCAATTTTGATAAAATTTTGCATGGAGGTAGCTGACACCCTGGATTAACATATAGACTACTTTTTATCCCAATATTCCCACGGGATTGAGGTGAAACCGCGGGGCGCAGCTAGTATGTAAAATACGTAGAATGATTTTAGGAACAATTACTGAACATGCGTGATTAATCGTGGTTTAATTGTTTCCTCCCGGTACCCTGAAGCTCGTAGAGAGCCACGAGTATAAATCGTGGTTAATCAACAAGAACACGTAAGGCGGCCCCTATAACTATAATAATTATAGGTACATACTAGATACTGAATCACCCCTTGTAGGTACAAAACGATCAATTATTTTTACGCAAGAACAGTAATAGCGGCCAAGACCGGAATGAGAAAGTTTATAGTGGATGAGATAGAGATTAAAACAGAGGGGGATCAGAGGATCAGACCAGAGCAACTCAATGTTTTTGTGAGAGCAATAGATCTGCCCTGAGAAGCACAAAACCGGTCGACGTGGAGGTGCTTGGGGGAGGCCTATGTCCAGCAGTGGACGTCTTTCGGCAGAAATGATGATGATGATGAAGATCTGCGCTGAGTATAATGAAATATTGCGCAATACTTATCCTACGTGTAGGATCAGTATTGCGCAATATTTCATTCAAAATTTCAACATTTTTCTTTGGACCGTCGCACGTCGTGACGCAGCGACGCGAGACGCGGCGACGGTCCAATGAAAAATTTTGTGCGGTAAATTGAAATACGCTCAATATATTATACTGTACTAATAATAATATATTATACTGAACAGCGGATCGAGGCCCGTCGGGGGAGCGGTGAATACTTATGCGAATCCCGCACCCCCGGCCATACGTAGAGGTGGAATACCGCGGTGGTTTTAGCCGGTAAGAGTCCGGCATGTCCCTCTGTCCCCCCCACGATGGAGGAAGTCCATGAGGATTTCCACCGCGCAACAAAAAAATTGGTGTCTCGCCATAATCACTAATCGTTAAAGGAGTATCAAAACCCTCTAACAATACCAGGAGTATCCACAAGTAAAGCCAGTGAGGAGGGCTAGTGGAACGTGCGTCACAAAGTTCCACCAGATCCCCAGGTGCGACGGTTATTAATAAACTGCCCCATGGACAAACGGCAAACCTGTCAGTAAATGCTATTAACTAAATATTTCAACTGTTGAATTAATTAATACGCCAACTATTCGATTGAAGTTAATTCGACTTGTGCATTCGATTCCCCGATCAGATTTTGTTTTTGATGTTTGGATTTTGGATTGGGAACGGTAAAAAGCAAAATACAAAATCTATAGAAATAGTCTAACAGGCCCCATTCTGTACGGTAGCGGTGAATGTTTATGCGAATCCTGAGATCAGACTGTGAACGATCTTGAAATTACTAGAATTACTTCTCTGATCTCAGTCTCAATCTGTCAAAAATACCTCTAATTTCCCTAAATTTTTGACAAGTTTTTGAAATTTGTTTGTCGCCGAGATGAGACTGCGACTAGATTTTGAACGTTTTAAATTATGAGGATTGGTCTTATGCTCTCCATGACCCTCCTCTTGCAACAAAAGACACTTTTCTCCTTTTCCCGTGTAACGAAACAAAATATTATAAACCCGGAAGAGGGGGAAATATGACGTCAAGTTATAGAGTTTCCTGCATAGATAATTCCTGTTATCATCAACATAACACCACAAAGATAGGCCAAAAATCCAATTTTTTCAATTACAACTCGTCTTTTAACAAAAATAGGGAACGTGAAACACGAAAAAACAGTTTAAACCTTATCTTCTTGTTTACCGTTTCATTTTTACGAGAACTCGTAAAGTTAATACCACCTTTTGTCCCAACCCTCTCGCTGCAAAAAGTTCCTTTAGCCCAACCTTAAACCGCTGTGTTTTGTTGTGGTATAAGGTAGAGTAGGACACAAGCTAAAAGTTTCATCGGTAAAATTCGTCAAACGCTCTCATTTCCAACCTAGCCTAGTGAGGTTATCAAATAGACAAAACAATTATATACATATGCTTAATAACCATATGCATTTCTTAGTAAGTCACTACAGTGACAAACTTGTATTTTTTGACACCAACAGTTTTGTTGATAAGTTGAAATCGACAAGGAATACAGTGTATCTGCCCATTATGTTTAGACATAAAATAGCGAGGCTATTAGCTTATATAAACTCAGACATAAGTAGTATGTCGAAGTCTTGTAGTATAATTAACACCGCAATTATTAGTAATAATTCTAATGTACAGGTGGTCACCCGAAATAACTGTAGCGCTAATGCTATAACTATTTACAATAATTGTACGAAGGAGGATCCATGTGTCACTTTGGCAAATTCTGGTTCTATTGTGGGGTCCACAAGTAGTGGGATTGGGAAATCATTGCCTGGTGATGGCATGGGAGTCTTGGGGCTCACTCCGGATGTTGATTTAAACTAGTTAGTAAGACAACAGAAGATACCAGTAACAATATTGTTATACCTACCAACAACAAGGTGCCTTCTTGCTCTCAAATAGTAAAGTGTAAAAAAGGGTCTAAGCAGAATTCCTTGAAATTATTTCATCAAAATATTCAAGGTTTTTCATCCAAACAATTAGAAATTGAACTATTTTTAGAAAAAACTATGTATGAAATTATTTGTTTAACTGAACATTGGTTGAAAGATTATGAAATGCTAATTAATTATGAAAATTATAATGTGGGCAGTTGTTTTAACCGAAAATCTATGCTGCGTGGGGGTTCATTAATTTTAGTTAAAAATTCTGTTAAATCTAAGACTCGTAAAGATATAGTTGATCTGTCGGTTGAACATAACATTGAACTGTCCTGTGTTGAGCTAGATAAGCATGTTATAGTGTGCGTTTATAGACCCCCAAATTATCAAAACTACTCCATATTTGAGTCAGTAATGGAAGATGTTCTAGCAAAACTTGGAACTGGTAAAAAATCGCTAATTATCTGTGGTGACTTCAATATTGATATCTTAGAGAATAGTTCAAATAGCAGTCGATTCTTAAGTCTCTTTAAATCATTCAATTTGTTAAATGTGTTTTCAGGACCAACCCGCATAACTATAAATTCTGCTACATGTATTGATAATGTTTTTTGTTGCTGCGACTACTTAGATAAAGCCATAGTAAACTATCTCCCTTCTGATCACAGCGGTCAAACCGTTACGTTCAGGTCCAATATACCATTACAAAAAATTCAGATACAAACTAGACAAATAACACCAAGCAATCTAAATAGATTTAATAATAACTTAATTAGTAAGTTAAGTGTACCAGGCCATATAAAAAACAATGTAAATGAATTATATGAGGAGTTCTTTTCGATATTGCGCACCGAGTTCAATAACACTTTAAAAAAGAAAACTAAAACTATTTGCCCAAATTTTTTATTCAGTGACTGGGCAACTAAGGGTATTAGGAAAAGTAGAGAAAAATTGTTTGAGCTGTATGGCCTTAAGCCTTATATTAACTCTGAAACTTTTAATAAATACGTTGCTACCTACTCTAAAACTTTTAAAAATACGTGCAAGGTAGCTAAAGCCTTGTATATTAGCAACAAGATAAAATCAGCCGAAAATAAAATAAAGACGGTTTGGAAAATTATAAATGACGAGACTAACCGGAATAAAAAATATAATAATGATTTCACACTAGAGACTTCGCGTGGTCTCATAAGCACTAACAAAGAAGTTGCTCAAGAATTTGTAAATTTTTTTACCAGTATCCCACATAAAACTACTGAAATCTTAAATTCCTCGCCCTTGCGTTCTATTGATTTATTAAGATCAAACGTATCATCCTGCCAGATTGAATTTAAATTCAAGCATATAAACCCCATAATAGTAATAAAAGCTTTCAAGCAAATCAAGGTCAAACTAACCGAAGATCTATGGGGAATGTCTATCAAAGTTTGTACCTCCATTATTGAGACTATAGCGCCGTACTTAGCCTTAATATTTAATTTGTGTGTGGATCAAGGAGTCTTTCCGGATTTAATGAAATACAGTAAGGTAATACCACTTTTCAAATCGGGGGACAGTAAAGATGCCAATAATTATAGACCCGTATCCGTGTTACCGGTTTTCAGCAAGGTGTTTGAAAAGGTGATGCTGAACCAAATGCTCAATCATTTTAACACCAATAAAATATTACACGACCAACAGTATGGTTTCACCAAGGGACGTTGTACGACTGATGCCGGTGTCACCTTATTAAAACACATATTCACGGCGTGGGAAGAGTCCCAAGACGCCATAGGAATTTTTTGTGACCTCTCCAAGGCTTTTGATTGCGTCGACCACGAAACCTTACTCTTAAAACTTGAGCATTACGGACTTGGAAAACTTGCGCTCAGTTTAGTAAAATCTTATTTAAATGATAGACAACAGCAAGTTCAAATAAATGGTGTTAACTCACTCGGTTTAAAAGTAAAAATGGGTGTACCACAAGGCTCGATATTAGGTCCTTTCCTTTTTTTAGTATATATTAATGATCTACCCCATTTGTTAAAAACCCGACCACAAATGGTGTTATTTGCTGACGATACTTCCTTGATTTTTAAAATTAATAGACGTGCATCAAATCTTGACGACGTAAATAACGCCCTACTGCAGATCCAAAATTGGTTCACTGCTAATAATTTAGTATTAAATGGGAAAAAAACGAAGTGCATAAGATTTTCTTTACCAAATGTTAAAAGTAGTAATTGTGAGATAGTATTGAATCAAGAGAAACTAGAATTCGTCGATGAAACTGTTTTCCTGGGGATCACGCTCGACTCAAGGCTTCAATGGGGTCCTCATTTAACATCCCTTGCAGGACGGCTAAGTTCAGCAGCATATGCTGTGAGAAAAATCCGTCAATTTACTGATGTTGATACCGCGAGACTGGTCTATTTTAGTTACTTTCATAGTATTATGTCGTACGGTATTTTACTATGGGGACGGGCTGCAGACATCGAGTCTATTTTTATTCTGCAGAAAAGAGCTATCAGAGCCATATATAATCTCCGCAGGCGTGACTCTCTAAGGGAACTGTTTAAAGATATTAACATCATGACGGTACCTTGTCAATATATCTATGAAAATATCATGTACGTAAGGAAAAATCTACATCTTTTTAGTAAAAGAGGTGAAAGACACAATTATATCACTAGAAATAGGGACCAATTAGTTCAACCAGGTTTCAGGCTGGCTAAAGTAGACTCATCTTTCATGGGCTACTGTTTAAAATGTTACAATAAAATACCTACCCACATACTTCAACTAAATGAAAAGAAATTTAAATCTTGTATAAAACGCACACTATGCAGCCAAGCATATTATAAATTAGGGGATTACATCACTGATAAGAATGCTTGGCTAAATGCTGGTCCTGCTCCATAAGGACGCACAAATAAATTGATTATAGCATTGGAAAATACTGTTGGAGCTGCTGAAGATTTTAAAATACTATTATTGCATTATATAAATTCAATCTCCTAGTATTGTATAATTGCATAGCACATGTGTGAGTACTATGTACATACTATAAAGCTACCATTTACTGGGTACGTCTTTCATTGACTTGAATGTGCTCTGGCAGCTGAGAGTATGTCATGCTCACTCAAATGTCTCTCTGATGGTGGCGCGTGTGTTGGATCATTTAGCTCCCTTCAAAATGGTTGATCTGAATGGTGCTAATACATGCGTCATGTTCGTGAACGGGCGCCGTCAGTGGGGACTGGTCATCTCTTTGCTGCCATGGCTTATTTTAATTTAATTTAATATTTGAATTGCTTTTTTTTCTCGACTTATCATTATGGACGCTTTTAACGTCCTGCATCGTTCTCACATACATAATTTTTAACATGAATGATGTAATCAAGACTTTGTAAACATATTATTTTGATTTAAAAGAGTGTCCATGGAGTTTCTTGCCCGTTCTTCTCCATAGGTACCTACGCTTTGGAATGGGCAACTAGCTTCATTTTACTGACTGACCGACCCTTGACAATTCAAAAGTGCCTGTAATTGGTTTAA
The DNA here is from genome assembly GCA_914767645.1 of Hydraecia micacea. NCBI lineage: Eukaryota > Metazoa > Arthropoda > Insecta > Lepidoptera > Noctuidae > Hydraecia > Hydraecia micacea. The sequence goes on along the minus strand of OU611793.1, from coordinate 2,892,345 downwards.
TTGAAATAAATGCTTTGAGTTTGAGTTTGAGTTTGAGATAGAGAATAAGGGCAAAATTCACATACCGCTCTATGACTTTGCTAAGTAAGCGTCGAATACGAATGTGAGTACTATCTATATATTTTAACTAGCTGCTGCCCGCGACGTCGTCTGCGTGAAGGCTCTACAGCACCAAAAATACCTAAGATGCCAGTGTCGCTATAGCATTATAAGTAAACAACTTTTAAAATAGCATTAAAATATAAGTTTTTTTTGCAAGTGAAGCAAGTGAAGAGAGTTATATGGGAATCCTGCTGAGTTCAGTCATAAGATGTGACTTAAGGAAATAGAGAAAATAATGCAGGAATACATTCCAGGACACAAAAGAGTAAAAATACGTGCAAAGATATCATACCTTACAACACTTTCCTATAAACTACGTTGGTAGTTATGCCGCCAGGAGCCAAAATGTAAAGAGAGTCAGGACTGGTGACGCGGGAGCAAGCGACGTACAATTGCCCGTGTGAGAAGCAAATCGTCCTGAGGTCGACACCCGCTGCCCTCAGTGTCTGCCCCTGCGACTTATTGATGGTCATCGCGAAGCAAACACTCACGGGGAACTGTACGCGCTTGATCTGGAACGGGAAGTTATGAGGTATGAGGGGAATGCGTGGTATAAATACTGCTTCGCCGACGCCACAACCCGTAAGAATTTCCGCCTCAATGGTGTGTCTGTGGAGCGAGATGACTTTAAGGCGGGTCCCGTTACAAAACTTCGGAGGAGATAGGTTCCGAAGAAGCATAATCGGGCCGACCTTTAGCTTGATGGTATGCGCTAGAAGTCAACTTGCTGACAGGGAGTTCAGAAATCCCACATAATAATGTTGGCGTCATCTTGCTCGATAACAGTGTTTATCGAGGTGTAGACCACTTCATTCCCCTCAATTTCCGAGAGAATGCATTCGTTAATTGCTGCAGCCTGATCATTTTTGGGCGTCAAAATGGCCCGCTCACACACCCAAGAATTCTGCTGGTGCGGTATACGACTGATGTACACACAGCGAATGAGTTTTTCTAAGCTGGATACCACTCTACCGAGAGACTCTGGAAGCACCACCTGTCCACCTCCCTCTTCTGGTAGAGTGCCTTCGCCAAGACTTAGAAGGACATCGAAGAATTCTTGAGCACGTGCATTGCTGCCGAGTCGAGCTCTCATATTAATGGTCAAACGCAGCGTACGAACTCGTGACCACAACGTAGATCGTTTCAACGACGCATTCACCTCGTCAGCCCTCGATTCCCGCGTCACCACGGGAAGCTTTTGCCGGAAATCGCCACTGAACAGAACTGTGACACCACCCATCAAATGTTCGTTCCTGCACATGTCCTGCAGGATTCTGTCCACGGCCTCAACTGCCTTCCTATTGGCCATCGTACACTCATCCCATACGATCAGAGAGCAATCCTTGAGCACGTGTCCCTTGTCGCTGTTACGTGACACACCACAAACAGGCGTTTCGGCGCTCTCTAAATCGATGGGAATTTTAAACATGGCATGTGCTGTCTTGCCACTCGGAAGCAGTGTGGCAGCGATTCCCGACGACGCTACAGCAATAGCAATTTTGCCTTACCTACTGACCTCTGCAAGTATGCCAGTGGTAACAAATGTTTTTCCTGTTCCACCAGGAGCATCCAAGAAAAACATTTTACCCTGGTTTTGCCCAATGCTTTCAAGGACGGTGTCATAAATTTGTTTTTGCTCTGAAAAGAACAAAGCGAAATGGTCATTTCGTATGGTGTTCATTTCGCCCGGATCGTAATTTGTCTCTGCGTTATACTCCCGATTTCCACGGTCTTGATGCGGTGATGATTGGGGAGCTGGTAACCCATATTCGATCAGTGGATTGCCGCCGATAGAAATGACCACATCTTGAAGTGAACTGAGACAGGTGTTCAGCACGCGTTCATCAGTTACTTCGACTTCGTCTCCAGTAGCACGCCTCAAAGCTCGTAGAAAATCTTCAGACAGATGATGGCGATACTTCTCCCACAAAGCTACCGGGTTCGCGACTCCGCAAAACACCAAGATGACGGCGAACAGATGACGCATGCGGCTGGTACTGTCACTGACGCTCGCCTCCGCGAGGGTGTCATCCCAATTTCGGTCACCGTCGAGAAGGTGACGTTTTACATCACATTTAAGTTTAGGTATACGACATGAAAATATATTAATTACCAAGCAATAATCACACAGATAAATACCGAACAAACTCAGTCAATGTTTATTTTGTACTAACAACATGAAATTGATGAAGAAATGATCATCATCAATGAACATAACTTTTTTGTAATACTTAACACCGCATTTTTTTTTTATTGTCTTCCTCAACTCTGCTCAAGATTTTGAGGGTTTTGTTGGACCTTGAATTTGACAAAACGAACTATACGATACAACTTTTATGAAGAAAATGCACATTACCATCTATGAATTTTAAGAATAACTAACTACTAACCTCGCCAACATGATCAAATTTAAATTATTAAATTCCAAAAATTGTTAACATGTAACTTGATTTGATTTTTATGAAATCTCATAGATGGCGCTGCTTCTAAATTTTCTTTGTACTACTAACATTAATTAAACTATGTTTCTCTGCCTAAGTTACTTAAATGGCGTAGTTTTTATAGTGTAAAGCTAGATAATAGCATGGCTTACTCAAAAACAACATTTAAATATGCGTCGTTAGATTACACGCTGTCACAGAATGCGTAAGAAAAATAAAGATTCACAGCTCCTCCCCCGTAGGTGATAGCGTGATAATATGTAGCCTATATGTTGACCCGACCTCTTAGTAATATTCATGCAAAATTTGATGTAAATCCATGCAGCACTTTTTGAGATTAGCCCGGACATACATACAGACAATCAGACAAACAGACAAAAATTCTAAAAACTATATTTTCGGCTTTGAAATCGATTGTAGATCACGCCCCAAGTATTCTTTTTAAAAAATATTCAATGTACAGTTTTGACTTTCCTACGATTTTATTATATGTATAGATAGATAGATATAGATGTTCATATTCGAATGAAACGCTTGCTCACGTTCGATTAGGAACATTACAAAATAACAAGGTTCATATCAAATGGAATGCTTACTTAGTAAAGTCACAGCGCGATCTTGAAATCTTGAGTCAAGCTCGGTGTGTGATGAGTGAAAATTTGTGATGGCTCCAATGCTATCATATTTTGGATACAGTCAACCACAAGAACATGGTTACAGTTAGACTTGTCAGCGTCTGCATTTTTTAGCTGTTAGGGGCAGATTTCACAATACAAATCTTACTATTGCCACGCCGTTGACAGTATATCGATGCAACCTCTATCTTGTACCGTACTGTATAGGGATGTATAGTTTTTTATTTGTCCTTTTTATAGTGTTTTGGTCTGAGATCAGATGGTCGAGATAAATGGTCAAAGGTTTGTTAGGGGGCGGAGTGTAGGTGTATTGTTACTGTAGAAAGGTGCCTACAGATTTGCTCGACTTTTAATGATCGTTATTGTCGCTCAGGATGCAATTTTTTGACGATCAATAAGAACTGTCAGCTTCTTAAAGTTTTGGTCCATTTTATCTGTTGTTACTGTTGCCTGTAGCTTGTTAGCGATCGATAAATATGAAGGTTAAAATTGGGCATCGATTGTTGATTTATTGATTAACAAAAATGATCTGCCCGTCTACCTCATATAGTTTTAAAATATTATTATTTCTTTTTTACTTGTAAAAGTGTTGTTTAAATCAATTTACAGAAATAAATTACTTATTTATCTTAGCCTAGATTTTAAACTATAATTTTCGAATGCTGGGCAAAAGCATCCTCCAAATTCTTCCAGGAACTCTTATCCCGCGCCATTTTTTTCTTGGCCAGCCTCGACGACGCCATCCATCTTCAGGCACCCATTGTGTCATTTATTTACAAAAAAAAAATTGCACATTTGAGGCACCTGAAAGGCGTGGAACATGTTGCACGAGGTAATTTTGCAAGAATCTACGTGAATCTGCCTTTGATTCATCTATTGAGTTTGACGTTATTCCCCTTTCACATAAAGTAGTTAAAAACTTTAATATTTTAATAGAATATTTAGATTTAGTCGAACTCGTAATTGCTTTACCACTTTTGACAACATAACTCAGTTAATTAAATCTTGAAAACGTGTACTTTTTTGCCTAAAATAATTCAAAATGTGCCAATTGCCTAATACATATTTCTGGAGTCGTTTCTGGAGTTGTCGACTCGCTCACAAAGAAAATAAACTTCGTGCGAGTCCCTTTTAGAAAAAATATAATTTATTAAAGTAACGTTTCGCCCGTTTAAGGCGAATAAATTCGTACGGATCGAGTAACAAGCCAACAAAAAACACGACTAGAGATTACCAAGGGAAAAAAAAATAAGAATGATAACATTTACTCGCTTTTGCTCGCGGCTTCACCCACGTGGCGGTCGGAATTAATCTCACAGGAACGTACAACAAAAAAGGGAAAAAGGATCCTATGTCCTAAGCCAGATTATAGTACCTATACCTACCTGTGTGGCACACAGGTAGGTATACTATAATCTGGAACTGCGCGACAAACCCGTAAAACATTCAGTTTGGACAGCGCCTTAATGGTATGCAAAAGTGGAACGGGAAATAACATTTTCTTGCAAACACAAATCACAAGCGTGTTCATTTTCCTCATCGCCAGTTCTTCCCCTCAGAATGAAACTTAGTATAAATAAGGTGTAATTCTTCAATCATCATCAGTTCTTAGTGAATATTTGTTGGAAAAAGTCAATCTGTGATAATGAAGGCTGTGTTCGTGTTGTTGGCTGTGGCTTGCAGTGTGATGATGGTACAGGGACAGGGAATCCCTACTGGTATGTATTTCTATGAAAAAATATATATTTATATGGCAGCTTGGTTTAATTATTTACTAGCGACTCGTCCCTGAGGTCTCGCTAAGGACGAGGTCCGTAGTTTTGGCCGAAGCTTCTGGCGTTTGACAATTTAAGATTAGTGCGGGGCGCGAACTATGAATGAAGGACAATATGGTTTGATACTTGTCCATACTCCCGATATGTTATATATTGCCCGTCCGACAAAGTTAATTCATCGGGAGTAGGGTTCATTCGAATGTATTGAACTTCAGACGGGCCCATATTTTTATTGATGGACATAAAGAGTAGATCCGCTGCCTGTCACAGGTGCCTTTCTCCGTATATTCAAATCACAATATCATTCAGGACAGTTGTATGAAATAGCTATAACAATTCAAATCCTGCGTTTCGTATGAAACACGAAATACATGGCAGAGAAATCAAACGTTCAACTTTACAACTTCAATACTTACTACTTAATTTGTAAAGAGCATAATTTTCTAACATTACCTTACATGATCGTAAGTGCTAACCTGCTGAGCGTTGGGATCTTGGTTCGATTCCCAAGTCCGACAGAGTGATATTTGAATTATTCTCACATAAAATTAATTAAGTAATTTAAAAGAGTGTCCATGGAGTTTCTTGCCCGTTCTTCTCCATAGGTACCTACTACGCTTTGGAATGGGCAACCAACTTCATATTTTCTGACTGACCGACTTCTTGACAATTCAAAAGTGCCTCTAAATGGTTATGGCAATAGGCTCGCCCCCTATTACGTGGGACTTAACATTACTGACGAAATATGGGTGTATTGTACGCGCGTTCACCGCTGCCTTACCGTTTGGAAAAAAACAGGGGTGATGTTACCTTATATTACACGACACAATCGGCTTATAATGTTCCCACTGCTAGCACACAGGCCTTCTCTCTGTGAGAGGGAGTGGACCATACCACGCGGGCCCAGTGCGGGTTCGTAGATGTCACAAATGTCTTTGAATTTTTGTTTCTAGAATATGCGTTTCGTTACGATGTTTTCCTTTACCGTTTTGAGAGCAGTTATTTTATATTATGTTATTGATTTTCTTTCTTTCTTTTTAGCCAAATGCGCTCCTGGCGAGCACTCGGTCCTCTACTGCCCGCAGATGGCGGAGCCAGACTGCAACAATCCGACAGTCCACGAGCTCGGCAGACCCTCAGCCTGTGACATACCACAGTGCTTCTGCAATCGTCCTACTATCAGGAACACCAAGACTGGCAAATGTGTTCTGCCTAAGGATTGTAGGAAACAATAAAATATTATTTGTTTACTCGCTAGTTTTACTTTACACACTAATACTTAGTTACCTATACAGTTCCAATATTGTGTAATGTCTGAGACAATGACGGGAGTGCTTGAAGCCAGAGCCCCGATTCCCACTCACCCACAGCCAGCAACAGCAGCTGGTGGGCAGCAGAATTGGTGGACGTATTGATAAGATTATTCCGTACCCACGTGCAGAGCGGCTCATCCCAATGTCTCTGGGAAGATAGGTTTACAGGGCGATCTGTATCCGGGCAAGCCAATTTCCAGGCGTTCACCGTCGGTCAAGCACGGCACTTCACAGTCAACCAGGCAGAGAGCTAAACTTTTCCCGGTCAACTTCAGTGCTGTGGACATTAGGCAGGAACGCCTGTAAGCTAATACTGGTAATTTAGCGGATGCCCAGGCCTCCAAAGCGGATGGGTACTGTGGCTTAAAGCCACGCTCGGTCGTCCAAGGCCACATTTAGAATGGATGTTAGTGTGCTGCGAATAATTTGGTAAATTTTGTCCAAGAGGTTTGCTTAAAGGGGAAGAGCGTAGAAAATACATAAAATTTGGGCCAAAACAATAGTATCTAATCAGGGTGAAAGCCGAATGTAAATTAATTTTGGAGAGTCTGTCCGAAATCTCATTGAAATTTTTAATTATTTCGTCGATGAAAGGAGTAAAACTGTCTTCTAAAATTAGGGAACCTAGGAGGTGCAGTGAACTTTTGTCTAAAACTTTGATTTGTGGGGCTAGATTTTGAAGGTTTTTAAATACGGAAATGGACCTTCAGATCTGAGGGGCAATTCTCGTTAATTTAATTAAAGTCTCAATCTGTCAAAAATTCCTCTAATTTCCCTATATATTTGACAAGTTTTTGACATTTGTTTGTCGCCGAGATGAGACTGCGACTATGAACGTTTTAAATTACGAGGATTGGCCTTCTGTTGTCAGCCAAAGAGTAATAAGTAGGTACTGGTGTTATTTGGTAGAAGTCCTACATGACCCTTCTCTTGCAACAAAAGACAGTTTTCTCCTTTTCCCGTGTAACGAAACAAACTATTATAAACTCGGAAGAGGGGGAAATGTGACCTCAAGTTATAGTGTTTCCTGCATAGATAATTCCTGTTATCATCAACATAACACCACAAAGATAGGCTAAATAACCTATTTTTTCAATTACAACTCGTCTTTTAACAAAAATAGGGAACGTGAAACACGAAAAAACAGTTTAAACCTTATCTTCTTGTTTAATGTTCCATTTTTACGAGAACTCGTAAAGTATTAACTTTACGAGTTCTAGGTGTTATTAACCACCTTTTGTCCATCGATTGTTGATTTATTGATTAATAAAAACGATCTGCACGTCTACCTCATGTAGTTTTAAAACATTATTATTTCTTTTTAACTTGTAAAAGTGTTGTTTAAAACAATTTACAGGAATAAATTACTTATTTATCTTAGCCTAGACTTTAAATTATACTGTCCGAATCCTGGGCAAAGGCCAAATTCTTCCAGGAACTCTTATCCCGCGCCTTCGCAGTACGCGTCCAAGTCATCTCGCCATCTCTTTCTGGGCCAGCCTCGGCGACGCCATCCATCTTCAGGCACCCATTGTGTCATATATTTACAGTAAAATGAGCACATCTGTAGGCACCTGAAAGGTGTGGGAAAATTTTTCATCGAGCGAGGTCATTTTGCAAGAAGTTTCGTGAGTCTACCTTTGATTCATCTATTGAGTTTGACGTTATTCCCCTTTCACGTCTAGTAGTTAAAAACATGTCGTCATAGTGGTTCTGTCGCTGATGCTGATGAGTTTGCTGGAAACCCTTTTAATTTTAACTAGCGACCTGCCTCAGCTTCACACGGGTATAATCGTGGCATCGCTCATTTGGAGAAACATCGACGTAACTGCAACATTACTTTTTGAAGTGAAACTTCTTTACGCACGCTTGACTTAGGGAGTAAGCTGGCGAACGCGTGACGTAAGCATTACGAAAAGTGTGATCGGGCGAGGCGAACGGGAGTTGAGTGGGGGATATAAGCAAGAGACAGCAGTGCGCGCGCACATTTTCTTTCTCTCTTCCTCTCATAGCCAAATACGTTCCGTATATCTAAGAAGAAGTTTCACTTCAGTCGTGTGGTCATAAGCACACTCGTTTTTTTTTACATCTTTGTTTCACCTAACGTAAATACACTTTCTAAGTGCTTTGTCATATTTAACTCTATTTTGAAAAAAAAAAATACATTTACGTCGATGTTTCTCCAAATGAGCGACATGTTAAAACATCGAGATGTATGATACATCTTATTGTGGTACATGAACCTTCCGAAATAAATGCTCTAAATGATGAGGAAAACCGCATCAAAATCCATTTAGGAGTTTAGGAGGTCTATGCGGTCACACAGACAGACACGTAAAACGACTTTGTTGTATACTATATTTGAAGGTATAGATTACGAAATTGCGTCATCATTATCATTTGAGCCGAAAGACGTCCACTGCTGCTGGACATAGGCCTCCGCCAAGCACGCTATATCGAAGGGTTCTGTGCTTCCCACATCCAGCGGATTCCTGCGGCCTTCACAAGATAATCGGTCTACCTTGTTATTGGCCTTCCAAAGCTAAGTCTTCCAGTACGAAATTGTGTAGCGTTATTCAAAAATTTGGTGGGTTACTGGGGGCCTCTACATACAATGCCAAGAGCTCATACAAATAATAGGTAGCAGAATAAATAATGACTCAAAACGTGTAATCTGCATTCGCGATTTATTTGCTAAAAATGTAAACAAATATGAGTTTATGGAAAAATAACTTTAAGCCCTACACAATAAAGTTCAGTTTACGCTACAACTTCAAACATTTTACAAGTTTTTCAATAGTGCTAGTCACTCTGAAGACAATGTAATTACCATTAAAATAAAGTTAATATTTGTTTAATTTGAAATATTATTAATTTGAAACAAGTTTGTATAAACATTAGTATAAACAGCTGTTATCAGAGTTCAAGTAAGTTTACATGACGACAATATTCGTTCGTAGAAGTGATATCTCTACTTAATTAATATGCAAATTATGTGGTCATGCTTCATAAAAGTTAACGACACTAACGTAAGACACACTTAAAATGTACACGTTAAAAACAATAAAGATACCATAATATTTTAATAGAATATTTAGATATAGTCGACCTCGTAATTGCTTTACCACTTTTGACAACATAACTCAGTAAATTAAATCTCGAAAACGTGTACTATTTTGTTACCTTCATTGCATAAAATAATTCAAATTGTGCCAATTGCCTAATATATATTTCTGGAGTTGGCGACTCGCCCACAAAGAAAATAAACTTCGTGCGAGTCCCTTTTAAAAAAATATATTTTTTTTTAAAGTGAAGATTCGCCGGTTTAGGGCGAATAAATTCGTGCGGATCGAGTAACAAGCCAACAAAATACACGACTAGAGATTACCAAGGGAACAAAAAAAAAATAATGATAACATTTACTCGCTTTTGCTCGCGGCTTCACCCACGTGGAGGTCGGAATTAATCTTACAGGAACGTACAACATAAAAGGGAAATAGGGATCCTATGTCCTAAGCCAGATTATAAGCCAGAGTATACTATAATCTGGAACTGCGCGACAAACCCGTAAAACACTCAGTTTGGACAGCGCCTTAATGGTATGCAAAAGTGGAACGGGAAATAACATTTTCTTGCAAACACAAATCACAAGCGTGTTCATTTTCCTCATCGCCAGTTCTTCCCCTCAGAATGAAACTTAGTATAAATAAGGTGTAATTCTTCAATCATCATTAGTTCTTAGTGGATCTTTGTTGGAAGAAGTCAATCTGTGATAATGAAGGCTGTGTTCGTATTTTTGGCTGTGGCTTGCAGTGTGATGATGGTACAGGGACAGGGAATCCCTACTGGTATGTATTTCTATGAAAAAAGATTTATTTATATGGCAGCTTAGTTTAATTATTTACTAGTGACCCGTCCCTGAGATCTCGCTAAGCATGAGGTCCAGAAGTTACGGTCGTCGCCTACTCCGTGTCACATACGGACAATTTAAAATGATAGATAGTGCCATCCACGAAGACATGCCTCCTCTCGGCGAGAGGGAGTGGACCGTAATCCACCACGCGGACCCAGTGTGCGTTGGTAGTGATGTCACAAATGTCTTTGAATTTTTGTTTCCAGAATTTGCCTGTTCAGTTACGATGTTTACCTTCACAGTTTTGAGAGCAGTAATATTTTTTTATGTTATTGATTTTATTTCTTTCTTTTTAGCCAAATGCGCTCCTGGCGAGCACTCGGTCCTCTACTGCCCGCAGAAGGCGGAGCCAGACTGCAACAATCCGACTGTCCACGAGCTCGATAGAGCCTCAATCTGTGACATCCCACAGTGCTTCTGCAATTCTCCTACAATCAGGAACACCAAGACTGGCAAATGTGTTCTGCCTAAGGATTGTAGGAAATAATAAAATTTTATTTGTTTACTCACTAGTTTTACTTTACACACTAATACTTAGTTACCTATACAGTTCCAATATTGTGTTGTGACTAAGACAATGACGCTTCTGACGACTCCTAACGGCTGTTAAAGATTTAAATTATTCATCTGTCAGATAAATAAAAAGACCTTGTCGTTTTAGAACGTGCGAAAGACATGCAACCTTAGAGTTACTCGTATAAAGAAATATGAGGTCGGCTGTACTAACGAAATGGCTTATTAGTCGATTCTATAAGCGACTCGCGCGAAATACGCAACGCAAAGAAAAAAATACACTAGCGCACAGAAGTGATAAAAGTTTAATATTATTAAACGTGTAAGCACCTAACATTGCATACAATTTAAAATATGCCAAATGTCTAGTACAATATTTCTGGAGTTGTCGACTTGCCCACAAATAAACAAACTTCGCGAGTCGCCTTTAGAAAAAAAAAAAAAAAATTAAAAGTGACGATTCGCCCGTTTCGGGCGAGTAAGTTCGTGCGAATCGACTAACAAGCCAAACAAATTACAAGACTAGAGATAAGAAAAAAAAAAGAATTATACTCGCTTTTAAATGATACATTTCAGCCAGAGGCCAGCTTTAGCTGACCTTGCATTGTGGCTTTTCGTAAAGTGAGAAGTCTGCTTATACTGAAAATGTATAGCTTGACTAGCAGCGCCCTGCGGTTTCACTCGCATAAGTTTTCCGTAGGGATATCGACATAAAAACTATCCTATATCCTTTCCTGGGACTCAAACTATATCTATAACAAATTTCATCTAAATCGGTTCAGCGGTTTAAGCGTGAAGAGGTAAAAGACAGACGCACTTTCGCATATTAGTATGGATATGGATAGGTCGCCGTGCCTACCCATTTACCTTACTGTGTGACAAAAACTGAGCATTTTACGGTGTCCTACGTTTGGGCAGCGCCTTAATTTATTTATTTTATTTGGGATGCAATAACTAACATAAGTATAAAATTAGTTCAACACAATCCAGAAACAGTTTCCACAAGTAAATTATATGTAACTAAGTGTAACAACAACCAGAAGTTCACACCGCTAAGTTTACAGAAATTACAATTTAATATTATAGTATAACATTTAAAAATATAAAAAATAGTAGCCCACCGGTATCGGGAACAGGGTCCAAGCTACCGGCGATCAGGGCTCCAGAGAGAGGAACCTCCTAAAAATGCGGGCCGTGTCCAAAAGTACCGCTTTCTGAATCAAGCCCTTGATCCAGCTGCCCAACGAGAGCCTCATATAACATTATTATTATTATTTAAATTTCGATGCCAAAATGTTTCTTATACCTACTAAATTTTAATTTGGGTGAAAAATATCTAAATCTTGATTTGCTTTAATGTTATGCAAAAGTGGAGCGGAAAATATTTTTTTCATGCAAATATTTGTATTTGCAAGAAAAACATATTTTCAATGTATGTATGTGTAAATTGTTACACACGTGTTCATTTACCTCATCGCCAGCTCTTCTCCTCAGAATGGAACTTAGTATAAATAAGGTGTAATACTTCGATCATCATCAGTTCTTAGTGGATCTTTGTTGGAAGAAGTCAATCTGTAATAATGAAGGCTGTGTTCGTGTTTTTGGCTGTGGTTTGCAGTATGATGATGGTACAGGGACAGGGAATCCCTACTGGTATGTATTTCTACAAGTTATCTAATATTCTGCCGTTTTAATTAAAAAGGGCACAAATAACATTTTTCATGAAATTGAGTTATATATATATATCCGGAATTAGGAAAAAAAGGCCTATCCGGATATATATATATATATATATATATATATATAACTCAATTTCATGAAAAATGTTAGTTGTGCCCTTTTTAATTAAAACGGCAGTATTCTATACATCTATCTATACAAATAAATAAAATTGGAGTCTGTTTGTAATATTAAAATAACCGCTTTTTACTAAATGCATATGGATGTATACACGGTACATATACCAACATGTTTTTTTTTTTCAATTTTTGTCTGCCTGTCTGTCTGTTTGTTCCGGCTAATCTCTGAAACGGCTGGACCGATTTTGACAGGACTTTCACTGGCAGATAGCTGATGTAATAAGAAGTAACTTGGGCTACTTTTATTTTAGAAAAAAAAACTTTCGGTTAGGATAGGATTTCACACGGACGAAGTCGCGGGCAGCAGCTAGTTTACTTATATGGCGCGTTGCTAAGTAATAACAGCCGCATGGTCGATCGATCAGGTTAAGCTACGCTTTCCAAGGTCGGTCGGTAGATAGGTGACTCTCTTTACATACAGGGACCCACTGTGCCTCAGAAAGCATGTTGGTCCCGACTGGCATTGATGGATCTTTGACAGTCGTTACGGGTCGTCAAATGTCCGAAAGTCCGACATCGAGTCATACCAAGGGGTATCGTGTGACCCAATTCCTGGGTTGTGGAGAGCAGGTGTATTTAACATATTGGTATTCCGGTTAGACAAGGTATTTCGTTATTAATAGTAAGAAAAAATAGTTATGTAAAGACTCAGAACTAGAACTAAAATGGCGACACATCAAGCTGTATATTTCCAGTTTTAGCTGACCTCGCATTGTATAGGTTTTTTTACAATCAGAAGTCAGCTTATACTGGTTATGTATAACTTGATGTGTAGGCGTGCGTATATTAAAGACACTCATATTAAAAATACACTTGCATAAGCTTTATCAATCATTCTTTATTAATATTTCCCTCAGCATCCATCATTCTCCCAAGGGGACTGTAGTCCCCTTGGGAGCGTTTAGGTCCTGTAGGACCTAAACGCAAAAAAACGCAAGTTTTATAAGTAATGCCTTAAAGTAAATGATCGACTTCAGTAAACAAAATCAGAAAAATATGTGATATACTTCGGGATATATGCTAGTTAAATAGTGTGTTGAAAACATAATACAATAATACCATAGAAAAAAAACATGAAGATACCTCTAAAAACTTCCTTTTCACAATAAAAACCATACTAATATACATACAATAATTCTGTTTTTTTTTCTTGTACAAGCAACATACTAAAGCACTAGTGTTTTAATTTTATAGTCCAAACAATAGATTTTTGTAAATAGATAATTTCTTCATATTTTGCAATAAATTAGCAGCGTTGTGTCATCGAGCTTCTCTTTCTTTTCTATGCAGTCCGACAGTGACCGCGCTTTAGGTCATGTATTCCCCTTAAAGATTATAATTGTCTGATATTAACTTTCTTTGTTTTTTTCAGCCAGATGCGCTGCCGGCGAGCATTCGGTCCTCTTCTGCCCGCAGATGGCAGAGCCAGACTGCAACAACCCGACTATCCACGAGCTCGACAGACCCTCAGCCTGTGGCATCCCACAGTGCTTCTGTAATACTCCTACCATCAGGAACCCCAAGACTGGCAAATGTGTCCAGCCTAAGGATTGTTAGATAAAATAAACATTTTGTTTTACTTGCTAGTTTTACTCTACCTACACACTATAGTCCTCTAAAATAGCCAGGAGGTTTGTGGCTAAGTAATAACATCCGCACGGGTCGATCGATCAGGTTAAGCTACGCTTGCCGCGGTTGGTCGGTGGATGGGTGACCAAGTATTTAAACAGTTGGTTTAAGGAAATTTTAAATAAAGAACTGGTTTAATATTTAATCAGTTGATTTAAATGTTGGTGAACACAGGCCTAGTGTGAGTTTTTATACTTATTCACAATTTGTATTGACATTAAACAAGCGCCGTCTGCTGACAATAATTGGAATTACAATTATTATTCCATACAAATTGACGTAATTTAACGTAAACGCGATCGAGTAAGTAAAAAAATTCGCACTATTATTTGCCCGCAGAGCATATTATGGGACTTTTGTGTTATGTCATTTTAAATCGTGTAGAGTCGGGATCGGTGCGAGTTGGGACGAAGCCTTATTAACCTTTTAAGCGCTTGGCTAAATATCAATTGCCGTGCCCCTAGCGCGCGGCTACAACTCGATAAAATACATGAAAATAAGGAAAAACAATAAATAAGGAGGAGCAATCGTTGTATCGATTTAAAAATAGTCAAAAAGTTTTTATCTCTATTTAATAATGGTTTTAGTTGTACCACAGAGTTAATAGGATGAAAATAGAACGAAAAAATCGTGAATGTTCTCTGTCGCAGAAATACGACACGAGCGGTAGGGGCATGGAAATATATGTCGCATAAGGTTAATATTATGTTAGATCAAAGCTGCCCAACCAATTTTTAATGTGAGCCATAATTTTGATTCTGTGTAAGCCGGCGGGCCATCTACATAATAAATAAAACTTGCCTATAGCTATGGTACATACCTAGCTATTAAAATGAAACAAAACTTTAAGTTACTGATAGTTTGAATAATCTTTATGCTATCAATATTTGGCTACAAATCTGAAGTTCATAATAAAATCAAGTCTGAATCTATGTTTTTCATTGTCTAATTGAGTCCTACCCGCCTGGACGGAGAAGACACAGCACAAAGCAATGTTGAAGATAATGGGGAAGCCCTTTGTCCCCCCACACACACAGGCTAAAGAGAAAAAAAAATGATAATAGCTTCATAAGAAGCAAAATATTTTGTAGACTTGGTTTGAAGTACTGGTGGCCTACCATGATCTAATTAAAAACGATTCAAAAACAAGACATTTCAGTTTAGGTTCCTAAACTGCATCGCTTGAGCTGCTCTAATGGACGTCATAGTACCAAACAAGTATGAATGAAACCAAAACTTGCGACTCAGTTTGGGACAATCGCTGTCAGCAGATGGCACGGCCTAAACTGAATCGTTAAACTGAATGACGTCATGGTACGAATTAGAAGAACAGTTCAGTTTACTCGTAGGTCCTAAAATTGATCGCGTTAAGAGCTTGTGGTAGGCCTCCTGAAATCTGTTCTCAAAAGACTATCGCCAGCTGCAGCAGTGTTTGGCAGGCGAATTCAAATGCGTTGGGCAGCCCTGTGTTAGATCAACCCTAGGAGGTTCTTTAAAGAAAAGTCAGTCAGCTACTAGCAATCTCCATAACATAATTCATTAATTATCTTTCTAATATTCAATGAAAAAAACAATGGCACTCCGGGAGTGCCGACAGAAGTGAAAACTTGAACAAGTACGTGTGTGTTTTTTGAATCATGTACGTACATACACAATATATGTACATACTTATATACAGAGGTGTCGATTACGGTAACAGTGTCAAGTTCAATGGATTATTCCCATCTCAAAAAATGCCCAACGCGCCTGAAGAAGTTTTCACTTCAAAAATCGGCTTAACTGCGAGAACACTGCTTTTATGACGTCACAAAATCCTTCATCACAGAATACCTTTATTTATACCTACATCACCTGCTCGCGGTTAGGGACAGGGGATTCCCTTAGACGAACATCGTTTTCCTTATACTGTGATTTGGACAGAGTTGCAAATTCAGATGTAAAATAACGGTGAGCGAACGCAGTCATAGGACAGGGCTCATTTGTTTATCAAAGTCAAAATCAAGGCGCTACTAAGCGAGCGAAAGTGATGCAATTACTTTTGAAACGCAAAAGAAAAGTGATGGCTATAATTTGCGAGCGCTCGGAATAAAACGACGTATGTGCCAAAACGAATTTGCTCCTTTAAAAAAAAATTAATGAATTAAATTTAAAACTACTTTGATTAAACTTTGATATGATAATTCTCTATGTTTTAAAGTAAATTCCATTGAAAAACTCTTAAGCGTTACGCCGTGATGTCGAAAAAATTAAAAAAAATAGATATAACTGCAATTTTTTTGTATCAAGAAAAATTAATTGAATCGTGTATTCCTTTTACATGAAATACGAGCATAGACGTGGAGTTCCGGACACCAGCCCGTATTACCTATTAGCTACACGATACTAGACCAAAGAGTCAAAAAACATATACCAAAATGTTAAATCTCTATTCCAAAGTTACTCGAAATATAAAAACCACATTTTTTTCAATATATCACCTTAACGTTGACTTTGAAAACTAGGCACTTTTAAACGACACAAATTACAAAAAAAAAGTAGAATGTATTTTAGTAGCCAATTCCAAAAGGTAGTGTCGAAAGAAACTCCATAGTTACTTTTTTTTTAAATTGTTTTACAATATTTTGTTTACATAAGATAATGAGGTAATGAATGAAAGAGATGTAGGTAGATAATTATGTGTATTTTGAACTTCCGATAAACGTAACTTTGGTTTTGCGTCAGTTTTTTTTTTTTAATAAGAACAGTAACTTTGTGGGATTATAATTCGAAATTTAAAAAATGGCTCGATGGTTTAAATCTGGGTATTTAGCGGCATCTAGATCGCCACATGCAAATTACGCATCATACTGACGTCAAGCAAAATCCTGCTTAGGGAGTTTACCGCGGAACTAGCATTATATGTATATACGACGTCGCGACATCAATCGTCGGGTTCCCACTGACCCTCATGACCCCATAACCCTCCTCCAGGAAAGCAATAGGGCAACCTGTATAGTGCACAAACACAAGAAACCGACATTCCGACCTCGCCGCCGAGGTCCCTCGCGACGTCCCCAACTAAATTGTCCCTCCGACCCTTGCTCGATGAAGTGCCAGCCCGTGCCATAGCTGAGCCTGTAGCTTTAAATTCCCAACTGTGACCTCTGAATTTGTTTCGGCCGTTCTTCTCAGAGTAGTCAGATAAGAAACGCCGATCTCATCAAGCTTTAAATAACAATAATTTCAAATTATTATCTTGCTGTCCTCTCCCCAGCGATGCCCTAAGCCAAGGTTCGTACCCCACAGAGTATGAACCTTGCCCTAGGGTGCGCAGGCTGCTTAGTCTATTATATGTTCGCCCCTGGCTGGAGGCTTTGAGTTTATTGGCAACCATAGGATAGTCTGGTTGAGTAGTCACGACATCTCAAGGTCAAATACGAGATGACATAAACTAAAAAAAAAAAACAATAGTCGGGCAGTTATCCGCCAGACACAACACCTGTCTGGTCGGAGGATCCTCCCTTTCCTATGGAGGATGAGGGAACTTTACACCCTGTTCCTCATACCTCTATAGGTCTAAAGATAAACCTTGTTTTGTAATAAGCCCGATAGTTACTTACCCCGATTTTAATATGAAGAACCAAGATTCTATATCAGTGAGGAGGGGTCTTTTAGTAGGTACCTAATCTCTTAAGAAGGAAGTAACAATACTAATGAGAAATTAAATGCCTCATTTCATTTATGCTTACCTACAGAAATAATTGCAGAATCACAAAACGGGAGCGAAGGGAACTGAAAGTAATCCTATATCAATTATAATAAGAAACGGTTAATTGTAACCGAAAGTAACCCTATTAGCGGGACTCATTAGCGAATAACTCAACCAGTTACAGAATTATATGTATCATCGGGCTTTTAATCTGTTGGTCCAAGTTGAAAGCGTTTGGGTTTGACAAATGTTCATACAAGCACAAACTTCCGTTTAAAAATCATCTAAAGTGGATGCAACAGTAAATACCTAAGTGAAGACGACTGTGGTCGGACACTCTCTTTCTAAATACACACATAAGAACGAGACAGTGATATGTGTTTTCTTTGTCATATGTTGTATTTAGAAAGAGTGTCCGCAAGGACTTTAAAGTCCTTGAGTGTCCGACCACATGACAGTCGTCTTCACTTAGTTATTTAGAGTGTTGCCTCCATTTTTTTATCTAGGTGTAAGCTTCTTTAAGCTTCTTGGCTACAAGGAACTTTTGATGCTTGAATGACGTTCAATTCTCCATAGCCCAGTTGGTATTTGGACGACGGAAACATATGATTTTCCCCATAGACCAATTGGTCAAATTTCAATTGGTCCATGGAGCACTGACGGATAAGGGGGCGCTTTTACTAAACATTTATGAAAATAACAAATGGCGGCGTTCGTTCCGCGCCGTCCTTTCACTATCTATTCTGTAAAAACCACATCGTGAAAACCATTAGGTGAAGTGAGCTTCAAGTGAGCTGTCAACAGGTGGAATGACAAGTCAATTCAAGCGCAGTTCACCAAGGTTTTTAAGGTATGATTTTTACAGAATAGCACTATTGTAGTACTATCATAATAATTATTAGAATGCATCGTTTTGATCGCATATTCGCACAAAAATCGCTTTCTATTAGGTCATGGGATTAAACTCACAAGTTTAAACATGATGCCTCAGGCACTGGAACTCCCACGCATCGACGAAACACAGCAGGGTGCTTGACGCCGGACTCCAGTGGGAGGGTGGTCGCAAACCAGGCGGGCGTTAGCCCTACCACTCAAGAATTGGCCAATCAAATAAGGTGTTGGGTATGACTGTCCAGGATGCGCCGAGCGCTCGGTTCAGTTGAGTAACTGGCGGAACAAACTGCGCTACACGAGGAGGCTATTCTCAAGAAAAGTGCGCGTAACACGATCACCGTTCCTAGCTTACACCAAACCGTCCTTCGGGAAATTACAGTTTCGACCAATTAGACACCGCTTGGATAAATTCCGACCTAACACTGGATTATATTTTTTAATTATACGGTGTTACTGCGCAGCAATTTGATTTTAATTACAGTAATCATTCACTTTGATCCTTTGGGGAGAACTCGTTTTTCGGTGAGTCTCCTGTTTGGAAAAATTACATGGTTTTTGTTGAAGAAAATTTCTAGTTGCCTTAGATTAGGTCTCTGGTCTCTTTAATATTGTTTCTCGGTGACTTAGAAATAAACTGCAGCAATATAGCTATTCACAACCATCCGACACACACATTTCGCTGATTTGCATTGCCCCCAACAGCAAACAGTTTTCGGAAGAATAGCGGTCGTCTATTTGATTTACGACCGCCACCTTGAGTAAGTGTGGTTATCAATGCTCGTGTCTTCTCTGTATGAGAAGAGCCCTTTGCCCTGCAGAGGGACAATAATAGGCTGGTATTATTAGTAATTATTGAAGTCATCTTAGAGCCATCATGTGACGGATTTTCTAGAATGCTTAAGTGAAGACCAGACCCGAGACTAGCTCCTTCAATACTCAGTCATCTTCTTTCGTGACAAAAAGTCAATTCCAGTCAGTAACGATTTCCAACGATTCGAGGCCGACTGCCAAAGATGCGTCGAACGTATTCAAGTAGTTACAATCATGGACTCTATTTATTTATTTATGTACACACATATATAAACAGACAGGGTACAAAGGCGATGCTTATTTCATAAGGAATCTGTTCCAGCATACGCTATTCTCTCAAAACGGCCAAGAAAAACATCGTGAGGAAACCGGCATGTCCTATAACCAAAAATTCGAAGACATGTGACATTCACCAACCCTCGCTGGGTCCGCGTGTTGGATTACAGCCCACTCGTATCTCCAAAAGAGGCCTGACCAGCAGTAGGAACATTATCTAAGGCAGATTATGCTATAGACTCTATTAGACCATCTGAAACATTAAATCCACAAACTAGTTATAATTGAATATGAATTACGCCCTGCCTCAAAACTACTGCCAGAACTTATATTTCGAACTCCAACAAAAGTTTTGCGAGTTCTCACATTGCCGCAGAACGTATAGTCCAACATTTAGAACTTGAAACCTCTAGTTCTATACTGATCTCACTGCAAACAATAAACTATTTTATAAACAGAACTAGATGCCAGGCGAAAGTTATTCAGATGTCGATAGTTGTTGCGCAGTACTTATATCAACCAACAACCACCTAGCGGCTCCTTTCGGCTTCGCTAGGGTATTAAAGGTGTACGACCTAGATGAACAACGCATCAACTCCCACTATCTTGTTGAAGTGGCAGATATTCCACTAATAATTATGGACAGTACTCACCGCGAGCATTCGCTTTGCGAATTTGTTTTGCAAGCATCCGTAGCGCGAGCTCATGTTTGGAACGCAACGAAAAATAATTCAAGAAACGAAATTAAATAGTAAGACACACAAGACTTTCTATTTTTTATATAATTTTTATTTTTGTGATTGTGTTTGGTTTGGGATCTTCCTGTGCGAGTCACAATACTATTTCTTGATTTTTCTTTAGAAGTTTGGAGAGTAAAGTGAATCCAAGGACCAAACATTCTAATACTTAGGTACTGTCCTAATAGCTGAGCTCGAGAACAAAAGTTCGATTTACACACGATTGTTCATTTGGCGACCGAATATTCGTTACGTAACAAAATCTTGCGCAACGAATATTTACAAAAAATATTCGCGAACCGAATGCTCACGGTGACTACCGTCAATTAGAGCACCAGTTTTTACCGCACTTGAGCGAATGGCACCTAAGCTATTCCACTTACCGCACCAAAACATTGTTAAGCGCAAGTGTAAAACAGTTTAGAAATAATATTTTTGTATCACTGTGTGTGACCTAAACTAGCACTTAAGTCACGCTTTTCTGTGACTTAAGTATCTATTTAATAATGAACTACTTAAGTCACAAGTATCGTAGAGTACTATTTTAGTCCACGAACCGCACCTTCCTAACACATTTATAAATGACAGACTGCACTGCATATTTTCCGAATTTTCCACGAAAAAGTAAGTAGGTTATGAAACAGCGCTAAACGTCCGCAACACAAATAATATCTAACGCCACTCGGCGAGGTGTGAGAGAAAATAACATATTTTATGCAGGTCTACATGGAAACCTACTAAACCGAATATATTCCGCATAAAGAGTGGGAGGTAGCGGTTTTAGAGGATACGATACGACTATCGGGGCTTGCTTGCTAAGTAATAACAGCCGCACGAGTCGATCGATCAGGTTAAGTCCGTAGGTTAGGACCCTTTCGTGCCTCGGAAAGCACAATAAGCCATTGGTCCCGGCTGCCGTTCGTGGATTTTTGACAGTCGTTACGGGTCGTCAATAGCTTGAAAATCTGACATCCAGTACCGATAGCACTTGGTAAGCCAAGGGGTATCGTATTACCCAGTAATTGGGTCGTGGAGGTAAGATAGGCAGTCGCTGCATGTAAAATACCGGTATTCCGCTGCATCCGGTTAGACTGGAAGCCGACCCCAACATTCTTGGGAAAAGGCTAGGCGATGAGCCATTTAAAGAAAGAAAGAAAATATGTTTAACACAATAATATTAACACAAATGAAAACAAACCTATTACAAACACTAGATACTACATTTCTATTACTAGGAAGAATAGTACTCTGGATAAGAGGTGATTCTGGCTACTCATTGGTGATTTGAGTTTGTAATTCGTTACTTTTGAGTAGCGTCGTGGACGATGAGCCTTATATGTGTTTTCAACCCACCCCCATAACTGAAAACCGATAAGACTTACCTTTGAATTGCAGGCCATTTAAATGATGCAAACCGATATTACATAGAGAACAAGCATTACAAGATGAGACTTATATAAATCTATTCGTGTATCTGTGTGACCACCTTGTTCTTCTTTACTATAGATTTTGATACCACCATCATAATTAACACTCTCCCTGCCGACAATATATAAAACTTTTTAAGTTCAGGAGGCCATGGAGGTCGCCGGCGGGTCCCAAAGTTTCTGCTTGTGAACGCCGTGAGTCAAAAGGCAAAATTATTACAAGAGGCCGTAGGATACGGCGGCAGGTCCAAAAAAAAAATCTTTCAGGACGCCGTGGGCCTGGCGTGCTGTTATATATGGAAAATGTGATAATAGTATTAAAAAATGTGCTTTGGCTAACTGAACAAAATTTTTTGGGGGTCGCCGGCGGTTCCCATGGCGGGGAGAGTGTTAAGAAAAATTATTGAATAAACTTCTTCTTCTTAGTGTCGAGAGCAAAAATAACACGAAAATATATAATTATAGTTTTTAATTTGTTTGGCCCAAAATTCAGCAACGTGTACCGTTCGCTGACGCAGCCATTAAGTCCTCATGCGCAAGCACTCTAGCACCCTGGCTAAAGGTAGCAGCAGGACACTGTGTGGTTTTAGTCAGTAAGAGTCTGACAGACCCCTCCAGTTCCACCCACCCTGGGTGGTGGACATCCATGAGGATTTCTACACGAAAAAAAAAGGTCCTCATAATATACTTATAATATGGAAATGTCGATGATATTTTGTCAAGTGATACAAATCGTGCGAAGTAGAGGCGGGTTGCTAGTAAACAAAAATCTTTTCAATATTCTCAGACTTCACCGTTGTGACTTCGAAAATCGTACGCTTTAAAACGACCTCGCAACAACACTTGGCCACCGGACGCAAGAAATGTACCCGTATAGGATATCTTATGATAATATATTTTGCAGCATGGCTTTGCGATTTCCGTGCCTAACATATTTCTATTTTTGTATTTAATATGGCGGTATTTGGTTAGTGTAGGTATAAGCGATAGTCGACGGCTAATATTGCCATTTTCTTACTCCGGGAGCCATTTACTGACGCACAAAGATGTGTTAAAATATGGAAGTTTGAACGCTCATAACTTTCAAACCAATATTTTTTTAAACTCTGATAGATAATGACGAGGGAAGTAGATATATATTTTTAATGTATATCTACACCGTCAAACAGTGGAGTAAACTCCATATGACATTAGTATGGAGGAATGACTTACTAGACAATGACAGCTGATGACTTTAACAATTTATTTCAATTCTGGTGAAATTGATATTCGGAAATGAACGAACCTTCAGAAAGTTTAAGTTAACAGTCTAGTTAGCTATTAATGTTTATCGTAATGTACGTACTTGACTTAAAAAGTCGTCTTAAAAAGATATCTATCTCAACATCTTTAGAACTTTCAAAAATATTTTTCACGTAACATTCAATCGTGTCATTTTTTTTTTTTTCATTAATAAACAACATATTATTATATTTAATTAATACTAAAAATAACAAAATTAAATCCTAACTTAACTAAAACTACTTATACAGAAACTAAAATATAGCGTCGAAAAATTCATCCGCATCGCTGTCGACTGGTAATGTTCCCAAGAGACTGGCGGCATTATCACGTTGTATGGCAATGCTTAGCCTTTGGCCAAGGTAAAAGCCAGCCCTTGGGTCACGGGAAGTGTCAACCAAAAGTCGTTAATTAAAAATGATGGTTGACTTTTTGACATGACATTGACGAAGTAACTTTTTAACTTTTTTAACTTGAGAGGACGGCCGAAGAAAAGATGGATGGATTGTGTGAGGATTGATATGAAAGAGACGTAAATGATAGCGTGACGGTGGATAGGGGAGAATGGAAGAAGAAAACGTGTTGCGCCGACCCCAAGTAACATGGGATAAGGGCAGGAAGATGATGAGATGATGATTGACGAAGTAACTTTTTATCATCTTCCTCAAAAAAAATTGCGTGATTTTACCAAGATATTCACCACTAACTCCCAGATTTGTTGGGGCTTTTGCTAGTGGTCGCAAGCGCTACTACTGAGCATGAGGTACTGGGTGCCCGAGATTCCCGAGTCAGGCCAAGGGTCAGTAGCAGCCATTAATGGTAATAGGCTCGCCCCCTATTACTTGACTCGTGACTTGAACATAACTGGCGGAAACTGCACTGAAAGAAATAAGCAGTAAATAACAATGAAAAATCTAAACTGCTTTAAACAGTTCCATATGAGCCTAACGTTCAAAACAGTATTTTTTACTGATCCAAAAACAGCTTGAGGCAAAATTTTACCGTCATGACAGTAAACTTTAACGTTATAAGTAGCTAAAAGGTCACAAAATTAACTGTTTTATTCATTTGGTGATATCGTTCACAACCATTGAAATTTACTTACATTACAGTAATGGTGGTTTTCCTTTTTTTTGTTTTTTTTTCAGTAAATAGTATGTTCAATCATTAAAAGTTACTGTTTTGTCTTTAACTGTTTTACAAACATTTCTTCTTACTGTATAAAGTCAGTAAGTTTTAATGAAATCGCTTCAATGTGGTGTAGTAAGAAATTATTTTTTTCAGTGTGAGTGTGCTACAGGAACACCTCTCTGCCTGACCCATCGCGGAATACAGACGTGATGTTACGTTATGTTATTCTAAAGTAATTTCAATTGCTAGATAAACATGGATAAAGATTATTTTATTAGCAAAATAATATTTGTGTGTCAAGGTTCATTATCAAAAATCACTGGCATCGTTAACAGATAATTAATTTTACGTAACTCATTATCTGTTTTTATCTAGTGCAACACCAAATCGATAAGTATTTGAGGAATCTTTCGACACCGATAGACATGTTTCGCTCAATATTATTTGTTTTATTAATAGTAAATGTTCTTGCTGACGATGAGAAGATAGTTCAATTAGATATAGGGGGTTTGAGGGCGGAGAAGTACTGGCAAGGAGATTTCTACGAGTTCTATGGAGTTCCGTATGCCACGGCTCCGAAAGGAAGGGATAAGTTTAAGGTTAGTAGATGTCTATGTTTCTATGTATGTGTACATACTGTGTGAACAGCGTAATTGCCACCACTATTAACAACAATTCCCGGTAAATTGAAACTTCAGTAAGGTCACGTAAGGTTGCAAAAATGTTACTGCTTCACAGTAAAATTAGACCACCTTGTCGTTTTATGACTTGCAAGGGTCATTCAACCTTAGGGAGCTAAAGTAATTACGATGTTCATGGTATAACTATACCTACATTATAATAATAATACACACATCAAAAGTGTCTAGGGATCAACATATATTTTTGCAATAACTTTTCTCCTGATTGATATTAATTAAAATTTTCTTTAAGGATTCATCAAATAAAGTGTTTTCGTTTGTCACAGTAACGATAAACCAAGTCACCTTTGCATTAATAAAGAAATTTGCCATTTTCCTAATAAAGGGATTTTTGACATTTGAACCACTAACACAAAAGTTCGAAAAAAAGACTGAAATAACAGTTTTCTTTAAAATTTTATTGGATAACTTAAACAATTAATAATCCGTGTTTCTACCGCGAACACTAACAACACAAGAACATCGGTTTGGCATACTCAAAATGAGTTCATCCAAATCACGCTGTGGAATGGCAGCCCATGTTCGTTGCAACAACAAAAAAAGGTCTTCTTGCGACTGGATACCCTCCATATTCGGCAGAGCTCTTCTCTGTAGCATATCCCATGCATGCTCAATCGGGTTCAAGTCTGGTGACTGAGCAGGCCAGGGCAGGACATTGATGTTAGCTGCGGCGAGAGTCTGTCTTACAACTCTTGCGGTGTGCGGTCGTGCATTATCATGCATTAACTGAAATAAGGGACCGATTTGCACTTGTAGAGGAACGATGACGTCTGATACAATCGTCTCAGCATAAATTTGAGCGTCGAGGTTGCCTCTGATCCAAATCAACTCAGTTCTTCCGCCGATCCAAATACCCGCCCATACCATGATGGTTCCACCACTATAAGGATGGACTTCCTGGCAGGATTTTAATCGCTGTTGGCGTCCAGGGGTTCTCCAGTGTCGTATACGTCTTGTATCCGGTCTCATACCAAAACGAGACTCATCAGAAAAGCACACGAAACGCCATTGTTCTTCTGCCCAATTTCTGTGTTCAAGAGCCCATTGATATCGAATCCTACGATTGTGCATTGCTATAGGTGGTACCCGTAGCGGTCTTCGGGAATGAAGGTTCACTTCATGCAAGCGGTTTCTGACTGTTTGGTCGCTAATTAAGTTCTCTGAAGAGTGATGAAGCCTCACGGCTAACATCATGGCGGTTATTGTTGGAGCTCTTCGAGTTAAGATTTGAATGTATCGGTCTTGTCTCCGTGTGGTGCAGCGATACCGTCCTCCATGGCGCTCAGCCACGGTACCAGTGCTTCGGTAACGTGTCCAAAGTCGACTGATAACACTCTGACTTGTATTCAGAGCTAAAGCCACAGTACGTTGCCGGGAACCAGCTTCTATCATTCCCACGGCTCTGAGCATTTCTTCCCTGCTTAAATGACGTCGCCGCTCCATAATAACGTTGGTTTTAATCAGTAGTAGGGAAACAGTAGCACTAATAATGTCTTCAATGCGTTGTATGTTTTTATAGGGAAAATATTGACAGCTGATTTTCATCTTTTACTCGAATTTGATTCACAGTTCCTGATTCAAATTATGAAATGCACCAAAAAAGATCCATATATAAAATCATAAATTTATTACAAAGCCACATCTCAATCTCAAGAAATCCGCATAAAAATGCTTGATCCCTAGACACTTTTGATGTGTGTATGTGGAAAGCTGACCGCTTGCAGCAAAATTGTTCTTGAACTAAATTAAAGGGAGACTTAATTAAATACACCTGTAATAATTGAAATTAGTTGTTTTTTTTTACATACAGGGCGTCCGATACTTAATGGATAACCTCTTCAGGGGTACTTATCATTTTGAACAACTATTACTATGGGACCAAAATAGAAATCGCGAAAAAAGAATCAGTAGTTTCCTACATTTTGACGAGTTATGCGAACAGAAATGTAGGGAATTGCTGATTTTTTTTGGGGATATCATATTTGGTTCCGTAGGAAAAGTTGTTCATAATAATAAGTACAATGACCCCTTAAGAGGTTATCCATTAATTACCGGACACCTGTATATTATACTTAATGGGACAAAGTGATTGTAGTATACTAATCCTCCATGACTGCAAGATTAGAGGTAGCATCAAATTTATTTTTAACATCCTACTACTAAACCATTTCAATGATTCCAGGCTCCCCTACCCGTAGAACCATGGGAAGGCATCATAGACGCTAAAATCCAAAATATTGGATGCGAACAAGTCTACCTGTTCGAAGAAGATGTAGGTGAGGACATTATTCTTGACGGCGTAGAAGACTGCTTGGCCATGAACCTCTTTGTCCCAGCAGTTGCTAGTGAAGACAACTTACTACCAGTCCTGGTCTACATACACAGTGGAGCATATTCAGGAGGAAATGGCAACATGGCGAAGTACACCTATGTAGCCAGACATGACGTCATAGTAGTTAGTTTCAACTACAGACTTGGATTCAAAGGATTCGCTTGTCTAGGCACTGAAGAGATACCTGGTAATGCGGCGTTAAAAGACCAACTAGCTGCTCTGAA
This sequence comes from Hydraecia micacea, assembly GCA_914767645.1. Lineage (NCBI taxonomy): Eukaryota > Metazoa > Arthropoda > Insecta > Lepidoptera > Noctuidae > Hydraecia > Hydraecia micacea. The sequence goes on along the minus strand of OU611793.1, from coordinate 2,864,664 downwards.
ATTTATCAACAAATATATTAGCAAGTTTGGTGGAGACCCCAAGAAGGTAACGCTTGCAGGATTCAGCGTCGGTGCCAGCATGGCGGAACTGCTAGCCTTGTCAAAAGCAGCAAACGGTTTAATAGACAAACTAGTACTCGAAAGTGGTTCCGCTTTGTCTCCGTTCGCAATAAATAGGGATCCAATAAATACAGCCAAGAATTTGGCAATATCTATGGGTTATAATAATACGGAGAAGATTGAGGACCTAAATGAGTTCTTATTGAACGCACCGATCAAAGACTTGGCTGTTAAAAGCAAGAATTTCTACTTGACAAACTCGACATTCGGTTTAGCGCCGTGCATTGAGAATGTGATTGGAAATACTGAACCAATACTAACTGAATCGCCTTTGATTACTCTCCATAAAGGAGACTATGAGAAAATTCCTGTTTTAACTGGTTTTTCAAACATGGAAGGTATTAGTAGAACTGTTAAGTTTAGCCAGTGGATCGATTTAATGAATGAAAGATTTGAAGATTTCCTACCCGCAGATTTGGCTTTTGACAATGTTAAATCAAGAGATGCTTTCGTTAAAGAAATAAAGAAACATTATTTTAAAGATGAAGAAGTTAGTCACGACACAGTACAGGAATACATAGATTACTTCTCTGATTCAATGTTCAAATACGCTATAATGAAATCAGCAAAAATGCATGCTCTGAAATCTAAAAGACCAGTCTTTCTCTACGAGTTTTCGTACGTGGGAAAGTTAAGTTTTAAGCATCATTTCATGGACAAAATAAAAGGAGCCAGTCATAGAGATCAAACTGCGTACATATTGGATTTCTTTGAATATACCACGAAACTTTCGGATATGGATACAAGAGACCGAATGACAGCAATGTGGACTGATTTTGTAAAATATGAGTAAGTAAGCTTTATTAAAGTGAAAATTTCTTTAGGCGCGTTGGGCATTTTTTGAGATGGGAAAAAACCAATGAACTCGCGACACTGTTACCGTAACCGACACCTCTGTATTAAGTATGTACATTATATTGTGTGTGATGCGTACATAGATACACATGCATGTTGGTATTTTTTGAGATGGGAAGAACCATTGAACTCGCGACACTGTTACCGTTACCGTAATCGACACCAAATAAATATTTCAAAATATTTCCTGCCGATTCAAAAAATACACACGTAATTGTTCAAGTTTTCACTTCTGTCGGCACTCCCGGAGTACCAGGCGGTACCACTATTTTTTTTTTATTGGGATGCCAACATTGTTACCATCGCGGGTAGACCCTGGATGAGGCTGGCACAGGAGCGTGTGGATTGGCACAAGAAAGAGGAGCCTGTGCTCAGTTGTGGGTGAAGGAGCGTTGTGGATGATGTTGAAACCTTATTATTAAAACAGTAACTACGAGTATAGGGTCGGGACACATTGACCGACGGCGTTCGACGGTTTGCTCATACAAAAAGAGAGCAAAGTATGGAACGACGTACGCATCCTTTCGCATCGTCGGCGACAAACGCGCTCCGGCGGCGATCGACGGCATTCGAAGGTTTGTCCATACAAAAAGTACAAAAAGAGAGCATTTTTGCTCTTTTTCATTCGGCAAAGTGCAAAAGGCCGTCGATCAATGTTTCCCAACCCTTATTGTATCAGATCCCTTTGTACTCACTAGTTCCTTTAGCAGTTTCTTTGAAGAAAACAAATATATATAATGCTGCCCGCTGCTGCCGCAGCCTAAGTCTACTAATTTAAAAACGTTGCAATGGTCTCTCCATTGGGAATTTTTTACAGATTTTGCGTAGCAAATCTGTCAAATACATACAATACAGAAGCTATTGCAACGTTCACAAATTAGTAGACTTGGCCCCCAGTATACATAATGGCTATTTTCCGTAATTTGTAGGTAATGCTTTATAGGACAAACCGAAAAGAATCTATATTATTCGAACTCAAGTATTTTCTAATATCTACTCAGTCAGAAGGCCCATGATTTCCGTAATTTTTTTAATTCAAAATCTAGTCGCAATCTCATCTCAGCGACATTCAATGTCAAATAATTGTCAAAAATGTAGGGAAATTAAAGGTAATTTTGACCGACTGGGACTGAGAATAGGCTGTGAACGTTCTTAAAATTACCAGAATTGCCCCTCAGACTATGAACGTTCTTAAAATTACGAGAATTGCCCCTCAGACTATGAACGTTCTTAAAATTACGAGAATTGTCCCTCAGACTATGAACGTTCTTAAAATTACGAGAATTGCACCTCAGACTATGAACGTTCTTAAAATTACGAGAATTGCCCCTCAGACTATGAACGTTCTTAAAATTACGAGAATAAATTGCCCCTCAGACTATGAACGTTCTTAAAATTACGAGAATTGCCCCTCAGTCTATGAAAGTTCTTAAAATTACGAGAATTGCTCCTCTGTTCGAATGAAGGAGATTCTCAGTTAGGTTAAAAGCTCCGCTATCCTTAACTTTTCTGCCATGAATGTCCTAAATCATTTCTTTTAATGTTTCAGAAATCCAACAGAATACGAGAGCTTACTGATTGACGTCAAATGGCCAAAATACACAAACGAAGAACGAAACTATTTGGAAATAAGTAGCAAATTGAAAATAAAAAAGGATCTTTTCGCAAACCGTTACAAATTCTGGGACAGAGTGTATGAGAAATATTACTGGAATCCCATGCCTGTTGTTGCAAAGAAAAAGAGTAAATAAAGTCTAGTGAAATAAAGTTGTATTTTGTAATCAACTTCTCGTGTGAGAGGACTAATGTCTGCATAATATTTCTAAGAAAACCCTGATCACTTTAAAAATGATGTCAGAGTTTTGTACAAGTATTTGTGGCATATACAGCTAGACACTGGGGGGGGGGGCTAGATTAAAATTACAGTAGGTAGTACTTTCGTTCTCAGACATCGATCTACATGGTATTCATATAACCTGACCAAGATTATGTCTGGACTTTAATAGAGACTGTGACCTCTGAGTTTGTTTCGGCCTTTCTTCTCAGAGTAGTCCGATAGGAAACGCCGACCTCATCTAGTTTAAAAAAAATATATGATTGACATGTAAAAGTATTTGTGCAAACCTACTTACAGAAATAAAATAATTTATCATTTAGTTTTCCTACTAAATACATTAAATTGGTTTGGATTCCCAGGTAGGCCAAAGGACTGTTGGGCTTTTCCAACATGATTTTCTCAGTAGCAGCTCGGAGTTTTTAGATTTGTGCCCGGTTGATAGCAATAGGCTCCGTGACTAAATAATAACAGCCGCACAGGTCGATCGATCAGGTTAAGCTACGCTAGCCGCGGTTGGTCTGTGGATGGGTGACCGTCTTTACATACCGAGATCCCTCCGTGCCTCGAAAAGCAAGTTAAGCCGTCGGTCCCGGCTGTAATTCGTGGATCTTTGACAGTCGTTACGAGTCGTAAGAAGCCCGAAAGTCTGATAACCAGTCTTACCAATGGGTATCGTATTACCCAGTAACTGGGTTGTGGAGGTCAGATAGGCGGTCACTCCATGTAAAATACTGGTATTCAGCTGCGTCCGGTTAGACTGGAAGCCGACCCCGACATAGTTGGGAAAAAGGCTAGGCAGATGATGGCAATAGGCTCGCCCCCTATTACTCGAAACTTAAAACATAACTGTCGAAACGAGGGTGTACTATAGGTATATATATATATATACTATCTGCCGTACCCTCCGGGTATTAAAGCGTGATGTTCATGCATCAATTGCAGTCTTATAATATTTTTATAGAGCTAAAAAATCATCACCCTATCAAAACTCGGTGGGAGAATGACAGAAATAAAGATGACAGTACACTCGATAGACTCCAAAGTCCAAAATAAAAACCCATTTATTTAAAGGCTTTATGCCCCTCAACAAAAAGTGTCAAGTTGCCCACGGTAACCCTTCAAAAATTACTTGCTTGACAAATTGCATCTAACGATAACCGATACACCAACAATGTATACGTTTCCCTTCTCAGAAAATCTTTCTGTAAATATACAATACAAAGTCGCTTTTCTTGTCCGTCTGTGCGACCGCGTTGTCTTCTAAACTACGCGATGTATTTTTATAATTATATTTATTTAATCATTTAAGTATATATAAACAGACATGAAATACAATCAATACGAGCATACCGGAAGGTATTTTGGTTTTTTTTAAACATACCAGGGAGGCAATTTTAAGAACATGCACAGTCTGATCTAAGTCTCAATCTGTCAAAAATACCTCTAATTTCCCTACATTTTTGACAGGTTATAAATATTGACTGTCGCGGAGATGAGATTGCGACTATAATTTGAACGTTTTTTTTATTTTTTATTACGGGAATTAGCCTTCTGTTTATATTAAACTTAAATAATTTATAAAGAGAAATACCGGTGTTTTGTTAAGTCAAAAAAGCCGTGTGAAGCAGGGGCGGGACGCTAGTAAAAAATAAAAAAGCTCAAAAATATTTGCGAAATCCCAATATCAAAGGGGAATGATCACCATTTTTCAACGCCCGAATGTTTGGGAGTCTCCCCTTCTGAATCGATGGGTTTTTTATAAAAAAAAAAACTAAACCTTACATTTTTCTACCGATATTAACCCCTGTGCAAGTGCTTCCGATTTTGGTTTGGTCCAATTAAGTGGCGGAGGATTCAGAAGGTGTGAAAATTTAAAATAAATTAGTATGGATTTCAATTATATAAAGCTTAATTGTTTTATGGATAGTAATAACAAACCCACTGCACCTTTTTACATGACTTCCCAAATTGATTATTTATGCTCTGCCCATGCTGAAAATCTTCGTTCTCCACCAACAATCGTCTTCTACGATGTCCTTCTCACCGTTCTGGCTTTATTCATTTTACTTTTTTTGTCCAAGCAGTGTTTCTTTGCAATGCGCTCCCTCTGAACATCAGGACGGCAACCAGTTGGTGATATTTTAAAGTGAAGGCACGTGAACATATCCGTCAGAAGTTGGCCTTAACATCCCGGCGCTAATTTGCTTGATTTGTTTTCTCCTCTACCGATCATTTTTTTCTCCTGACAGTTCATTTTGTTGATATGTGTATGTATGTATTAGTCTTGTATTTTATAGTCATTTCCTAGCTATTATCCCGTATGTGTCATCTGCCACGTTATGTCTCTGCATCACCCTAAGGTTGACTGGTACAAAATGCCTCAGGCATTAAGTTCGTCTTTGTACAGTATTTTTTTTTTTTTTAGTGCATGAAGATTTAAATAAGTAATAAAAAAGAAAATAATAAAGAAAATCTGCTTTCTATTGCTGTATCGTGTTTAGTTATTGATACCCATAACGTCTGTGAAGTTTACACAAAAAAAACTACAGTTGATGACCCCACAAAAAAACATAAATTTTTAATTTATTTTTTATTTTATCACGTTTAAATATCGCGACCCATGACGTTTGCGGAATTTTGCCAGCTAATTCAATTTGACCCCGTATAGAGTAGGGTCGAAAAAAAAGGTGACATTTTCCCAGGATTGGGCCATAAAGTACGTTTTCATTTCCGTTTGAGACGCTGTCACCCGTAACTTACAACGCTAACCAAGTGTGACTGACACCTCTAAACAAGGGCTCCCCTTCCCAGTTGCAAATATTTGAACGATTCCAAATGATGCACGTGCTATTGAAATTTGTGCCCGAATTTCCAACGGGGGCTCTCTCTATTCGGAAATTTGCAGTTCATTTTCTATGAAATTGACTGACGGGGTTGTCGGCCACAGACGAGGTGCGTGAGGTGAATTTTAATTATTTTTTTTTCGGTTTGGATGTCTATGGTAGTGCTAAATTACCCACGTTTAAAAAAGAAATAAAAATTAAAGTGGACAACGATACGTGAAATCTTAACTGTCCGTTGTCCCCGTTGCCCGTTGTACATAAGGGGGACAACGGTAAGGATATTTTATGACGTTCTGTTGTCTTCGTGACGGGGACACAGATTACGGGGACAACGGGAATGCACGGCGGGCTGCACTGTAGCATTCATTTACGTCAAACTATAGTCGTCCTGGAGGTCGGGAATTATTTCACGGGAACATTATCTACCGCGATAAACACGGTGATAAAAAATATCCTATGTCCTAACCGACTAGGGGCTTTTGGCTAAGTAATAACAGCCGTACGGTTCGATAGATCAGGTTAAGGTACGCTTGCCGCAGTTGGTCCGTGGATGGGTGATCATCTGTACAGACGTCAGCACATCAAGCTAATACAATCTGTCAAATTTCTTTACTTAATAGATTTTCAACTTTATCGCTAAAGCATATTAAGGTTCAAGGTTGATTGAAAATTTGACAGTTTCGGGTAGCTTTATGTGATGGCGACTGTACATACCAAGACCCCTCCGTGCCTCGGAAAGCACGTTAAGCGGTTGGTCCCGGCTGTCATTCGTGGATCTTTGATAGTCTTTAAGGGTCGTCAGAAGCCCGAAAATCTGACAACCAGTCTTACCAAGGGGTATCGTATTACCCAGTAACTGGGTTGTGGAGGTCAGATAGGCAGTCGCTCCATGTAAAATACTGGTGTTCAGCTGCATCCGGTTAGACTGGAAGCCGACCGCAACATAGTTGGGAAAAGGCTAGGCAGATGATGATGATGACTATGGAACTCCGACACGTCTTCATTTCGACCATACTTTAGTTCGAAATACCTCAAGTCCGACATTCCAAAGCGTTTCTTCGACATGATGGTGGGTGGTACAATGGAGTTACAATATCCATCATTTAGAAGGAACATAATATTATAATGTATATATGTATAAAATAATTTTTTTTTTGGATGGGAAATCATCTAATGACTCCTCCCGCTCTGGGTGGAGCGGAAGGGAGTGTCAGACTCTTACTGACTAAAACCCACCCGTGTTCCTTCCTTAGCCCTTTATGTTCCGGGGCAGCGGTAACCCTTTCGGACGATCCCGCTACCCCGGCAATATTATAATGTCTGAAGTGCCTTTCCATGGCTAAAAAGAATAGGGGAAGATGGAGACCTCAAAGCGCATGGATGACGAAGGTAAAAAAGGACATGAAGGATGGGACTAACGGAAGATGACACAAGACGGAAATAAATGGCGTCGCATGATTGAGAAAACCGACCCCGAGTAACGCGAAAAGGCGAGGTCAAAGAAGAAAGAAAGAATCGTTAAGGGGCTTACAGGACCTAAACGCAAAAAACGCAAGTTTTAGAAACAATAAAAGTATATGATCGACTACAGTAAACAAAATCAGAAAAATATATGATATTCTTCAGGATATATGCTAGGTAGATAGTGTGTTGAAAACATAATACAACTAATTTGATACGATAGAAAAAAATTATGAAGATACCTCTAAAAACTTTCTTTGTACAATAAAAACCATACTAATATACATAGAATCGTTATGATTTTTCGTCAGATTATTCTACAAGCAACATACTAAAGCACTAGTGTTTTAATGTTTTAGTCCAAACAATAGATTTTTTGTAAATAGATAATTGCTTTATATTTTGCCATAAATCACAAGCGTTGAGTCATCGCGCTTTTCTTACTTTTCTATGCAGTTCGACAAAAACCGCGCTTTAGATCATGTAGTCGCCTTAAGAGCAGTTGTATCTTTTTGTGTGCGGTAAGATTAAATCTATATAAATAAAACAAACTGGGGTTAGTTAAACCATTTATAACTCAAGAACGGCTGGACCGATTTTTATGATATTTAATTTGTTGGATTTTTCTCTGCCCTGAATAGCAGAATAACTATTAAAACATGGGAAAAATTTACAAAAAAAATATATAGGTATTATTATATTTTTTATTTCGGACTACACATACAAGTACACATAATCCATATCTAATTATAATGTTAGTAACAATGACTTAAAAACTATGTTAGTAAACTTTTAGTAGTAGTACCACTTTGCTATTGTACGGTGTTACGGAACCCTTTAAAAAATCACGTTTGTTGTATGAGAGCCGCCCTTAAATATTTATTTTATTCTGTTTTTAGTATTTGTTGTTATAGCGGAAACGAAATACATCATCAGTGAAAATTTCAACAGTCTAGCTATCACGGTTCATGAGATACAGCCTGGTGACAGACAGACAGTGGAGGCTTAGTAATAGGGTCCCATTTTTACCCTTTGGGTACAGAACCCTAAAAATACGTGGCCCAACCCACAACGGCACGTGCCTCCGTACCCAGTGCCCTACAAAGGGACTGTCCACTTTGTCTAATAATGTTTTTAGGATGCTGTTAGAGCTTCCGCGCAACCTACCCATTATTGGCGCTGTTCCCTTCCTCATAATGAAGATAATTCATTTTCTCATACATTTTATAGGTATTATTTATTTATTCTGAGGCGGTACGAAGTTCGCCGGGTCAGTTAGTAAATAAATAAAGAAGAAGAGTGATTTCATAATGTGTAGCTTCTTGAAACAAATAAGGATCCAAGACTCAAGCAAAAGCTTGGAAATACACGATCAATTTCTTACACACGGTTTAGATACAGTCTTGTTTAATCAACAGCTGTCGTGTAAGATATGACTTCCAATATAAGTGGGATGCCTAGGTTGGAGGGGCGTTATAGAGTTGAGTGTCAATTCTTAAGCAAGCTACCCTTTTTTACCGCGGCATGAAGTATTGTGGATAAGTAGCTCGTGATACGGGACTTATTATAATTAGACGCTAAGCAGACAATGGACAATGGTGCAATAATTGACTAGTTATGTATAACTCGTGTGACCTAAACCCGCACTAAAATCACGCTTCTCTGTGTAAAAATTGACTACTTAAGGGGCTTACAAGACCTAAACGCAAAAAACGCAAGTTTTAGAAACAATAAAAGTATATGATAGACTACAGTAAAAAAAAACAAAAAAATATATGATATTCTTCAGGATAAATGCTAGGATGATAGTGTGTTGAAAACATAATACAACTTATTTGGTATGATAGAAAAAAATCATGAAGATACCTCTAAAAACTTTTTATTTACAACAAAATTCATACTAATATACATACAATCATTATGATTTTTTGTCAGATTATTCTACAAGCAACATACTAAAACTATAGTGTTTTAGTTTTTTTGTCCAAACACTAGATTTTTCGTAAATCGATAATTGCTTCATATTTTGCAAGAAATTACCAGCGTTGTGGCATCGCGCTTCTCTTTCTTTTCTATGCAGTCCGACAAAGACCGCGCTTTAGGTCATGTAGTCCTCTTAAGAGGAAATGCGGTCGGAGAGACTTTTGAAAAAGTCTAAGTAAAAAGTCATAATTCGAGGTTTGGCTCTCGTCTATTTCCTCCTCCAATATTGGAACAATTTAAAAGATATTACATAAACTCAATAAGAAGGATGTATACTGTGTCCCTATGTTTTTCTTTTTTCATTAATAGTTGTCAAATTTGTACACTAGGCCTCTGTTAACAGCGGTTTAAATTGGCATTTTTTGAGGGTTCTAGTGCTTATAAAAATAATGTATCATCGAAGAGGAAAACATAGGGATATAGAAGTAGTTAATATTTTTTATTCTGTAAAAAAATGATTGCTTTATGGTCATTAACCAGAAAGAAAACAGGTGAGAGCATTTCTATGGAGAATAGACCAACCGCATTAAAAGCGTGCCTTAAGTGCGTTGGTAAGCGCATCACTTGCAAACCGCTGGACCAATGCCGATGTTTTTTCCTAAATGGTCGAAACAGTCTGCAAAGGTTTTTACGGAAAGAAAAATTATAAAAGTTGCCTAGAAAACGAGAAAATTCAGGAAAAACTGAAAGTCTGGCGGGACAGCAAGGCAGAAATAAGAAATTTTCCTCAGTGCACTTAGTTGTAGACTCTCATCCACTCCATGCAATCCATTAATACCTCAAACAACACTGTCTTTCAGATACAAAGACCCATCCACCACCTATCTCTAACAAAAGTGACACACGACAAGAAGTTAAATATGGAAATCTTTATCGAATACACTCTATTAACTTTCTAAACATTAAATATACTCCTAACAACTGGCAAACACTTCTAACTTTTGTAAACGTTGCCCCCTCAATCTAAATTCAACCCTAACTTAGGTAGTGAAGTTTCAAAATGGCTTGTGTTTCGTGGGTTTAAAAGTATGTTTATGTTTAGCTCCATGACACAGGTGACACAGAGATAAATAACGTCAATTTATAAGCGTCAAAGTCACGAGTCTTGCGGGGCTATGTTTGGATACCTCTTGTGCCGTACAGATGACGTCAGAGTTATTGTAAGTTAATATTGGATTCCTTTCTGAGAATTTTTTGGAGGTTATAGGAAAAGTTGTAGTTTCTCTGTTGAAAGTACTGCCAACTTTTCTATTTTTTCCAGTAAGGCATTGGTATTTTTAGTTTATAGTTGCTGGTGAAACGTTCGCGTCAGAGATCTATCTACATAATTGCTTTTTTTTTTTTTACCTTTTGTTGGTAGACTAATTTTTATTCTAGATGCATCGTCTTCACATATAATTATATAATGAATGTATACAAAACCTTGTGAAACATTTTTAAAAGAGTAACGGTGGAGTTTCTTGCCCATTCTTCTCCATACGAAAACTACCTTTTGGAATGGGCGACTAGAATCAATTCGTTTTATTATAATTTTTGACGTTCAAAAGTGCCTTTAGTGTGCCCATTTGAAATAAATGATTTGACTTTGACTTTATCCGCTGACATGTTATAATTTTAATTCTAGTATAATAGAGCTGCACCCAATTGCGTAACATACTATCAATCACAACCCTTCATAATAATATGTTTGAAAATTTGTCAGCTCAACAACGTAAATAACGCAATGAATGTTGTTGAACTGTCAAAATGAAGGCCATTGCTACTGATAGTGTGCCACGCAATTACTCCGCTTTTGCCACCAACTTCGTCTGTGTGTATTTGGTATTAAATTACTTTTTTTAAATCGATATCCAGTATGAAAAGTAGCCTATATCCTTCTCTAGTTCCCAGGCTACCTATTCGTCAAATTTCTTTACGATCGCTTTTGTTGTTTAGTTATGAAAAGATAACATAATGAATGAGTTACTTTCGAATTGATATACATTTAAGTATATGGATTTATATCATGTCACACTACATATATTACATGACACGTAGTTTAGGTTTAGGATAAGAGCTTGTGGCTAAGTAATAACAGAGGCACGGCTCGATCGATCAGGTTAAGCTACGCTTGCTGCGGTTGGCCTGTAGATGGGTGTCCATCTTTACATACCAAGACCCTTCCGTGCCTCGGAAAGCACGTCCAGGCTGTCATTCGTGGATCTTTGTCGGTCATTACGGGTCGTCAGAAGCCCGAAAGTCTGACAACCAGTCTTACCAAGGGGTATCGTATTCCGTTACCCAGTAACTAGGTTGTGGAGGTTACTTAGGCAGTCGCTCCATGCAAAATACTGGTATTTAGCTGCAACCGGTTGGACTGGAATCCGACCCCAACATAGTTGGGAAAAGGCTAGGCAGATGATGATGGTGACGTAGTTCAAGTTTACTAAGTAGCCAGCCGCCAGGGCTTTGACCAAAATGAGTCTAAAACTCTAAATTAGACATAATTATATAACCTGTAGTTTATAGAAAGAAAGCACGTTAACCCGTTCGTCCTGCGCCTGATCCCTCTCCGGTCGTGTCGGATTGCCGTCCCATCGGACTATGATAGTGAGAGAAGGGAGAGTGCACCTGTATCTGCGCCCACACTTGTGCACTATAGTATCTCCAACCACGAAGGCAAGTCTCTGTTCAGATTGGCCGCAAAGGTCGAATTACGGTCTGGAAGACTATATTACCAAGATATAAGATTAGTCGTAGTCATCCTCGATAAGGCTCGATGGTTTTTTCTTAAAGGGCTTTCATGGCTAGAGGATTTGTCCCCCGTCCTCCTCTCCCAGAGAGATACACCCCCCCCCCCCCTTTGAACGAAATCCCTAGATCCGCGCTTGTACCTCCCTGAGTATCTCACACATTTTACTAATAGTATATAATTGCGTAGGAATATTTGATAGTTATCTTCGATTGAACCTACTTTGCTCGTTTGCTCGGTCTACCGCTCACTAAAGCTGTGTTCACAAACATCTTGAGGTATGTACGTATCTGTCACTTAATTAAGTGCAACGAGAAGACGTCATTGAGAGCGATCGGTTTGCGGCATCCTGTCATCCGAGACTGCGTTGCTCGACATCCAATCCTAACGTACTTCCTTAGGTTACAGGGTGTTTCGTATTTTTATAAGATTATTTATTGATATTCGAGTTTTATTTTAATAATATGGTTACAAATTACGGTAATTTCATAATAAGACAGATAAATACATGTATGTAACCCAATGAAAAATATTTTTAAAGGACAACATTCAGGTTTCGTACATTTTATAACCAAAAATTTAAGTACCAGCCAGGAAAGAAAAACTGTTTTCTCATGGAAAATATTTTTTTTTTAAAACGAAAATATAAATGCAATGCGCATTTCGAAAGATGCTATCCTTTATTCAAATAAAGTCATCATCTGCCTAGCCTTTTCCCAACTATGTTGGGGTCGGCTTCCAGTCTAACCGGATGCAGCTGAATACCAGTATTTTACTTGGAGCGACTGCCTATCTGACCTCCACAACCCAGTTACTGGGTAATACGATACCCCTTGGTAAGACTGGTTGTCAGACTTTCGGGCTTCTGACTACCCGTAACGACTGTCAACATCCAGTAATGACAGCCGGGACTAACGGCTTAACGTGCTTTTCAAGGCACGGTTATTCATATAAAGTACTAGCTTTTGCCCGCGACTTCGTTTGCGTGGAATAGTGACTTCCGGCAGATTTTTTGTTTTACCCACATAGTTCCCGATCTCGCGGGATCTCTTCAAAAATGAAATGTGGAAGATATTCTAGGGAACTCTTCAAAAATCAACATAATGAGCTCTGCGTTTGAATCACCAACTCGAAATATAGTAGGTACTAATAGAATTATCTATACTCCGTTAGAGCATTTTCTTTGTACTAAAAGTTGTATTATATTATATTTTCATACCTTTTTACTATTTATTTACATTTTTCCGATGAATTTTCAGTACTGAATTGATGCCGACTCATGACCAATAGATGGCGCTGTATGTCCGGAATAAATTTTATTTTTTATTTTATTTTTTGTAATAAAAACTATCCTATGTCCTTTCTCAAGTTCCAAACTATGTATGTACCAAATTTCACACAAATCGGTTAAGTAGTTTAGGCGTGAAGCAAAGACAGACAGACAGACAGACAGAAAGACAGACAGACAGAGTTACTTTCGCATTTATAATATTAGTTTGGATTAAAAGAAAACCCTCATTTTAGAACTGTCAAAAACATAAAAAGTATGTAAAACATGCTATTACTGGTATATTCAGGTATGCCCAGAGAATGAATGCCGTCTAGCCACAGACGGTATGCGACATGTTGACATTCGCGGTCATACCGATAGACTGACCCCCATGTATACAGGATGTCACGCACAAAGCTTATGAGAATATCGCTTGCAAAAGACACGGGGATTATTTAAAACAGCCCGGTTACTGTATGTATGATATGCCCGGTTGCAGCATGTTTTATCAATAGATAAAGTTTAATTTAACGGTGCTTATGGACTTATAGTTTTTTAAAAGACCAGAATGTTGAAAGATCAGGGGGTAAAAGAGGGGAACATCATTAAAATACCAAAAAGTTTTTAAAGGACCAATTATATTCTTCTTCTTCTTCTTCTTAGCGTGTCGATAGCAATCTTAATGTACTCGCCCCAGAATTCGGCTACTTGTTTGGCGCCATCACTAGCGTCCATCAGTTCCTGTAACGTGCAGCTGACAGGACACACAGGACACGATATTAAGTGTCCCATTGTTTGTGGAACAGCACCACATTTACATTCCAACGCGGAGTCTTCTATCAATCTCCACCTGAACAGGTTTCCCTTGCTACGGGGTCCGGAGTCTGTTTAAAGACTTCCAGGTTACCCAATTCTTCAGCAGGTGGAACGAACGAGTAGGGTAAGGAAGCACTGTCTCGCCACAGCTTCAGTCTTTCTTGTGGTGGTTCGCCAGTGAGTGGGACAACAACCAATTAAATATTCCCATTTTTAAATAATTGTGAAAATATCCCGTACCTAACCGTACATTACCCACTTACGCGCCGTGCATTCTGCACATACAGCATTTGTACCTATTGTTGCAAATAATATGTAAAATGATATTTTAAATAAATCAGTGTTTAACGAAAATTCACGGCGGTCGGTTTTATTTCATCATCCCAATAGAATCGCCCGTAATCATATCAGTAAGTATAAGCATTCCCTACATTTCCACGGTTTCCACGAGAGCTTTGAAATTATTATTATTTACAAGGCAACTACAACTGAACAGCGGGGCAATTGCGTAACAGTTTCATTTTGACAGCTCAACAACATTCATTGCGTTATTTACGTGTTGAGCAGGCACATTTTTCGAACTTATGAAGCAATGGATTAGCAATTTGCTTCAAAATAATTCAGATTCCGATTGATAGTGTGTTACGCAATTAGGGTGCAGGTCACAATCACAGTATATCACTAGGTTCACATTTACAGGTAACGACTTGATTATCACTCAAAGCGTAATCGCACAACATAACTAGCAACAACAATATTAATGAAGACAACTACAGTAAAAAGCTTAGTTCACAAAATTACATCTACAAGGTCTGTGTGTCTGCCTTCCGACGTCTAGTACTATTATATATTCTGTGCCTCCGACACACTTCTACTGAGGCAGGGAATGTATAGGAGACCAAACACGCCAAGAAAAGCACATAATTGACACAAAGTTGCATTATTTAAAGAAAACAGTATTTAAAATATAAGTACCAAATAAATAAACAAAATCAACTTTCAAACAGCCTGTATCCTCAGTCTTGCTTGCACATTCCAGGGGCGTATCGCTATGCAAACTGGGATCGAACGCGCTCAACCAGCGACATAACTATCCATATTGCCCGAACAGACGGACAGACCGACCAATTACGCAGTTCTGGAATAAGTAAATCTCCTAGCTCAGTCTATGTACAGTCACGAGCATAGATATCTTGGTAAGACGGGCTGGTGACATCTGGTACACTTGCGCGACGAAAGACACTTGCACAAACCCACTGGCACGATAAGACATTTCCGCGAATGCACAATTTGCGCGAATCGACTTTTGCGAGACAAGACACTTGCGCGAAAAGACATTGCCGCGAATGCACTTTTGCGCGAATCGACCTTTGTGAGACAAGACACTTGCGCGAATCCACTTACGCGAAAGACACTTGTACGAATCCTGCTACCAGGCTGGTGTCCACAACCCCACGTCAAAGCCCGTATTTAACTTACATAAATATCTTACAATTCCATAGGTACTGAAGCGGATTTCTTCAGAGGATCAGACCGGAATATATCGAAAATGATTTCAAATTCGTGGCTGTACATCTTACTATCAAATACAAGTTTTTGAGGCAGAGGCTTTATTCTATTTAAGGTTCAAGGGGAGGTCTTGATAGCTTTTTGCTTGTCCACTATCCCAGTGTCCAGGGAGCTACAAATATACTTCTTTATTGAACTTTAGCTGCTCTTCTATTTTATACAGGGTGCCAGGGACATTGGCACGCAACCTGTTAATCATGGATTCAGTACAGACGCCAGCATAGGTATCAAGCTACCCGAAACTGTCAAATTTATCCAATCAACTTTAAACCTTATGCTTTAGCGATAAGTTTGAAAATCTATTAAAGAAATTTGACAGATTGTAGTAGCTTGATGTGCTGGCGTCTGTACAATATGGTTCTTAACCCCCGTGGGTTGAAATTTTTCGTAGGTAAATTAAAAAATAAAAATAGCTGTTCCATATATATTTTGACCGTGTAGGTATTGCACTTTTCTATGAAATAGCAGTTTAGTTTTTAGGGTTTCATAGGTACCCTAAAATATTGGTACCCAAGTAATATTTAGTTCTATATTCACTTTAAAATAAATAATTAAATATTTTTTTGCCGTTTTTTGAGATAATGGTACGGAACCGTTCGTGCGCGAGTCTGACTCGCACGCACTTGGCCGCTTTTTTTATAACGGACGAAAAATTTCTACCCTTGAGCATCTAGAATCGTGGGCTGAATAATTCGTTACAGTTTACGCGTCGATGTCCCTGTCACCCTATACAGGCCAACCTTCACTAGAAGTTCTTTTCTGTTATCAATATTCAGAATAAATATCACCGAATTCAACCCACTTCGTTTTGACCCCTCTTCATAACGGAAGGAAAATCAGCGACAGGAAAACCTTAAATAAAAGTTTACACAAAAAATCAGATAGCAATAAGTCACGTTTTATCTTCGGCGAATTCTTTTAAAAAACCCTGTCGTCGCCGCCATAAATCTTTTTCGAAAAAAAAATCTTTCGACACCCGTGCGTTTCACCCCGCGAGTTCACCCCCCAAGTCTTGGCTCGGATGACTGTGCAATTATCAATATCACCACAACATAGCGGTTGTGCCTCCGGAAAATTCCTATTTCGTAGCTATAAATCAGTTTTCCGTTTATTAAAACAGCTCCGGCACCTTCGATCGAATCGCCCCCTTAAGGCGGGGGTGTTCGTACTGGGGCTTTTAGAGTTGTGCCTGTATTTTTGATATTCAACTTTAATATTACAAAAGTGGCTGCTTTGAAGTCTGTTGATTCTCAGCTGAAAGCAACACACTTTTCTTCTTCTTATAAAAATCAATTGCCGTTCGTTAGTCTCGAAAAAACTCTAAAATGTCTCGGCCGAGTGTTATGAAACATTGGTAAGTTGTTTTGTGCGTGCAGGAGAAAGTTTCCGATAAAAAAGGCATTGCAGGGCATTAGCTAGTTAATTATAATTATTGGCCTATCATACCAAACTAATCAAACTTAATAGAGAAATTAATAAAATAGGGTTATTCGTTCATTTCATTCTGACATACTTACATTTCAACTAGAACACAAAACAAATGAAAAGAAAACTACCAATTCCGGAAACTAAAACAACGGGACTTTTAGTTTAAAGAATTGATTAATTATGATTTATTTTTAATATTTTTTTTATCATTGTTCCTCTCAACCAAACCACCTACCATTTAATCACATCATCACCCTCGGTTGACTGGTAGAAAATGCCTAAGTCCGCCTTTGTACCTTTTTTAACCCTCGACGCAAAAACGACGGGGTGTTATAAGTTTGACGTGTCTGTGTGTGTGAGTGTGTGTGTGTGTGTGTGCTAGGGTGTGTGTGTGTGTGTCTGTCTGTGGCATCGTAGCTCCCAAACGGATGAACCGATTTTCATTTTGTTTTTTTTGTTTGAAAGGTGAATTAGTCGGGAGTGTTCTTAGCTATGTTTGATGAAAATCGGTCCAAGATGGCCGCTGCCACAAAATGGCGGATTACATAATTTTTCACAACTCCCTCAATATGCGTATCAAATGAAAGGGCTTGACTAGTAGAATACTATGCACTATGATAAATTTCAAATCCAAGATGGCCGCCACCAGAAAATGGTGATTTACATTTTTTTTTTCACAGCTTCCTCAATATGGGTATCAAATGAAAGGGCTTGACTAGTAGAATACGATACAATATTACAAATTTCAAATCCAAGATGGCCGCCACTACAAAATGGCGAATATCAAATAAAAGGGTTTGACAAGTAGAATAATGTACACTATATTGAAAGGGAATGAGGAATATTAACTAACGAAATGAAAACTAAAAACTTGAAAATATTTTTTTTAATCTAATCAATGCCCTAGCTAGATTGATGAGGAAAGTGGAGTGATGACTGGTACCTAGGGCCTAACGAATCATTTAGCTTTTAATACATTATTTACTACATTATCATTACCTTTATTTTTTCAATAAAACTGTTTAAAAAAAAAAAAAAAAGCCAAAGTATTTGGACTAGTATCATTATCCAGGGAGAAAACAGAGGAATACGTTAATATGGAATGGACGCCAACGACCACGAGTACCTAACTAGCTTCACTGTGGTAAAAATACGTACAGGTTCGCAGATTTCGGCGAGTCACGTGTCGATCGTATAGCATGTTTACTAGTAATATAATATTATAACGTTTAAAAAGCAAGAAATAAAAGTTAAATTTAAAAATTTAAAAAACCCCCGACTCAAACAAAAACCTCTAAAAACTAAAAAATAATATATATTGGCCCTTTAAGTTTAATATAAGTTGCAGGAAATATTTTGATCCAAGCGTCCTCACGTCGGGGGACGGCTAATGAAAACGCCAAACAGATGAGGCTTAAACCCAGCAATAATGAATGCATGCTATTGTAGAAAATATAGCTGCTGTTAACTTCTAATTTTCATTAGCCGTCCCCCGACGCGACGTGAGGACGCTTGGATCAAAATATTTCCTGCAACTTATATTAAACTTAAAGGGCCAATATATATTATTTTTTAGTTTTTAGAGGTTTTTGTTTGAGTCGGGGGTTTTTTAAATGTTTAATTTAACTTTTTTGTATGTGAAAAGTTTAAATAAATACATGAATAATTGATAGTAAAAATATATATAAAAAAGCGCCAACACACCCCCAAGAGGAACAACCCTACACTGCATAGAGGGCGTGCTATATTCTTTTTAATCTGTGCTACCCCAGTGTAATCTGCGTCGGGAAGCGACACCGGGGGTAAACATTGTTTAATGTTGTCTAACGAATACTATTACAAGATAAGAATTAAGGGCTTAAGTAATGGCGTCTCTAAAATTGCTGCTTTTTAATGTTGTTGAAATATTCAGCGGAATGTTGTAAAATTTTAATTAGATCACGAATTTCATTTTGTTTAGAAATTATTCTGTAAAGTTTAAGATTGAAGTTTGCCTGGTGCTTAAATAAGTAAGTAAATATTGTGAATATCATAATAATGTGTTTGAAAGCAATAAATGTAGGATATTTGATTATTTCTTGTATAATTATAAAAGCCCTAGCGTTTTCCCAAATATGTTGGGGTCTGCTTCCAGTCTAAATGGATGCAGCTGAATACCAGTATTTTATATGGAGCGACTGACTATCTGACCTCCACAACCCAGTTACTGGGTAATACGATACTCTTTGGTAAGACTGTTTGTCAGACTTTCGGGCCTTCTGACGACCCGTAACGACTTTCAAAGATCTAAGAATGACAGCCGGGACCCGGGAGCCGTTGCTTAACGTGCTTTTCGAGGCACGGAGAGGTCTCGGTATGCAAAGATCCCATCTACGGACCCACCGCGGCAAGCGTAGCTTTTAAATTGTAATTGTTGTGTCTTTGTGAATAAATATTTTTTTTATAAGAAATTGAAGATTTTAATTTGCTTTTCCAATTCACTGTAGATGTTGGTTGGTTGGTCGACATCAGCTTTGCTTGCATGTTAAGAAATATAGTCAAATAGAATTTCCCTGAGTGCACAAGAGTGATATTACCACTATCCTAAATTCACCCCAAAACATACCTGTCTGATCCAAATCCAATTACTAATCCACTTGAGAATATGATCATAACAATAGAATTTAAAATTACACAACGCTTCTACAATAGGCACTTGATCGAGGGTCTGGCCACTCAAAAACCTTTCAATTACGAAACTGTCTGGGGCATAAAGACATGATTGGTACTCGACCCTTTTTTCCTGATTGTCACCCTGTATTTGAGAATTATTGACGATAATTGTTTTGTATTGATTTTATTTTGGGAAAAGTTGAAGGATGAGGATGTTTTACTTGACTATGTGTTTACGAGTAGGTACGGGTAGGATATGACTACATACTACATGGAACATGTATCATCATCATCTGCCTAGCCTTTTCCCAACTACGCGACGTTGGAGTCATCTTCCAGTCTAACCAGATGTAGCTTAATACCAGTATTTTATATGGAGCAACTGCCTATCTGACCTCCACAACACAATTATTAGGTAATACGATAGGTACCCCTTGGTAAGACTGGTTGTCAGATTTTCGGGCTTCTGAGTACCCGTAATGACTGTCAAAGTTCTACGAATGACAGCCGGAACCAACGGCTTAACGTGCTTTCCGAGGCACGGAGGGGTCTTGGCATGTAAAGATGGTCACCCATACCGTGACAAGCGTAGCTTAACCTGATCGATCGACTCGTGCGCCTGTTATTACTTAGCCACAAGCCCCTAAGATGGAACATGTGGATATACCTTGCAAACCACTCGCAGTCCATTGCTGGATATAGGCCTCTCCCAGGCTGCGCCACAACACCCTGTCCTCCGCCCTCCGCACCCAGTCTATCCCAATCTTCAAAGCCTTAAGGAATTTATAGAACATAGACATAGTTGTTAAATAATGAATTGATTATTATTTATGAGTAAGTGGATGGACAGATAATTATATAAATCTAATAGTAATTTTCATTAAATATTTTTTTTATTTTTATTTATTTTTATTAACCCCCGACGCAAAAACGACGGGGTGTTATAAGTTTGACGTGTCAGGGAGGGTGTGTTAGATTTTGAGTTATTGACATTTAAATTTACTTTATTGTAATTTTATTAAGTTTTTTTTTTTAATTTTTGTCGATTTTTATAATCTGTCAATTTTCGCTATTGCCATTGACATTTTTTATTGTACACACGCCAGCACTTCAAGCTACCCGAAACTGTCAAATTTTCCCAATCAACTTTGTACCTTATGTTTTAGCGATAAAGTTGAAAATCTATTATAGAAATTTGACAGATTGTAGTAGCTTGATGGGCTGGCGTCTGTAACTATTGACATTTTTATTTAATTTTTGTTAATTTTTGTATTCGGACAATTAAAGTAAGTATTGAAATGCATCAATGTAATTTTGGTTTGGTCTGTTTTTTCTTATTTATTTAATGTTCACAATTTGTGTTTTGGGTACGATGTGAAAATGAATGATTTTATTATTGAATGTAATGTGCACGCTTGATACAATAACTTTTGTTGAACAATGTATTTTCTGGCGTATAAATACTTTGAATTTGATTTTGAACTTCAAATTTTCGTAACATAACATATTTAAATATTAATTATATTATAAAATACAGTATAAATACTCGTAATATAGGAACACACAAGGGAAATCAAGTCACATTTTGCCGTATCACCTGTCCTCAGTAATTATATCGTAACAAGGTTCTGACTTCGCCTACCTAATTAAATTCTTATTAATTTCACAAGATGGGGCTGTAATCAAATTATGTTTTAAAAGGTTTAATATTGAAGGTGAATCTCTCGGGTGTTATTATGAAGATAGGAGGAACTTTTGGTTTCTTCAAGTTTATTTATTTATTTGTTCGAAAAATTAGAACGCTTACTGAAGAGCTTAAAGTTTAATTGGCTTAAAATATACAGGCTGAATTTTCCAAGTGGGCGTGGATGGCCAAATCCGAAACTATGAGGAATAGCGAAAAGTACTCAAAGGAGTCTCGGGCTCGATTTTGATAAGAACTAAAACTGCATCATTGGTTTTTTTTTAAATTAATATTTCCAACCAGGAATCAAACCCGTTGATTTTGATTAAAAAAATGTACTGTAAAAACGAGGGGTCCGTGGCTAAATAATAACAGCCGCGCAGGTCTATCGATCAGGTTCAGCTACGCTTGCCTCGGTTGGTCTGTGGATAGGTGACCATCTTTACATACTGAGACCCCTCCGTGCCTCGGAAAGCACGTTAAGCCGTTGGTCCCGGCTGTCATTCGTGGATTTTTGACAGTCGTTACGGGTAGTCAGAAGCCCGAGAGTCTGACAACCAGTCTTACCAAGGGGTATCGTATTACCCAGTAACTGGGTTGTGGAGGTCAGATAGGCAGTCGCGTCTGAATTATGACGATCGTTATTGTCGCTCGAGATGCTGTGTTTTGACGATCAATAAGATCTGTCAGGTTCTTACAGATTTCTTAGATTAATTTTATTGATCTTTACTATCATCTGGTTGATGAATATCAAGCATGATGTAAACGAAGCATAAGGAGTATATAAGGATCGTAGCAGGTGATGATGTACTACATTGCTACGACGCCACGTTGCTACGGCGCTACGGCGCTACAACGTTCGCTACGAAACATTCAAGCTTCTAACTACAAATTATAATATTATCTATCTTCTATCTATATATATAAAAGGAGAACTGACTGACTGACATATCAACGCACAGCCCAAACCGCTGGGTCTAGAGATTCCAAACTTGGCATGTAGGTTCCTTATGAGGTCTAGGGGTGCACTAAGAAAGGGTTTTTCGAAATTCCACCCCTAAGAGGGTGAATGGGGGGGAGGGTGAAATTTCACGCGGACGAAGTCGCGGGCAGAAGCTAGTCTTTTATAAGAAGCTTCAACACAACGTCAACATAATGTCCGGCCGCGATGCCATTTTGCCAAAGATGTAAACAACAAGGGCTGCTCGAAATTGAATAAAATCGATATACAAGAACATTTATTTTAGGTAATGTAATGTTTGCTTTCTTCTAGTTAGCGCGGAGATTTAGACGAAAACAAACATTACTTAAAATAAATGTTCTTGTATATCGATTTTATTCAATTTCGAGCTGCCATTGTTGTTTACATCTTTGGGAAACTAAGCGCGGCCGGGCCTTACACGTATACATTACATACGGCGGTAGGATATTATTATTATAACAATAGCATTATAATTAATTACTTCCATAATTATGTGTGACGTTACCTCATGGATTTCTGTAATTAATTGGCAAATACTGGGCCTAAAAATGCTTCTAAACTGTTTGTTGTTCATGTCTAAATGTTTCCCTAAAACGGCTAGAGTATTTTAGAAAAGTCTGATGACAGCAGACAGAAAAAACGCATTTTCACGTTTAATTCAACCGCAGTGGCACAAACAAACAGGTTTTCGTGAATTTATTAAAATATACTCAATATGCGACACTGCTCTGCATAAACGGATAATCGTCAGGTTTCAATAAAAAGTCGCTCTGTCGCAGCGTGTGAATATTCATTAGTTATTGAATGCCCGTGGTGGCAGGAATTTTCGCGGTAATGACAGTAGAATAGGTACTCAATTATTTGTTGATATAACCCGGCTGCGGTATCAGCGAGTGGCAGCGAATTGGTTTGTCCATATTCAGACTCTCATATTCAGCCTCATATAATGTTCTCAATGGCCATTGGAGCAGATGAGTCCTGGAGTGGAGACCGCGTATCGGCAAGCGTAGTGTGGGCCGCCCCCCAGTTAGATGGACGGACGACCTAAAGAAGGTGACTGGGTCAGGCTGGATGCGGAAGGTGGAGGACAAGGTGTTGTGGCATAGCCTGGGAGAGGCCTATGTCCATCAGTGGACTGCAATAGGCTGAGCTGATGTGATTTGAATGTTCCCACTGCTGGGACACAGGTCTCCTCTCGGTGAGAGGGAGTAGGCCGTCATCCACCACGCGGGCCCAATGCGGGTTGGTAGACTCCACATGTCTTTGAGATCATATACATATATCGAAAAAACGCTGATGTTTCAACTGAGAAATACGTTACACGCTATATACATGAATGCATTGGTTTATTCTACAGTTCAACAAAAAAAATACAAATAAATCCAACAAAGTTAAACAGTACCTAATTTATAATGTTTTAGCACCTTATAACCTGTGTCATTCGCAGATTGTGACAAT
This sequence comes from Hydraecia micacea, assembly GCA_914767645.1. Taxonomy (NCBI): domain Eukaryota; kingdom Metazoa; phylum Arthropoda; class Insecta; order Lepidoptera; family Noctuidae; genus Hydraecia; species Hydraecia micacea. The sequence goes on along the minus strand of OU611793.1, from coordinate 2,840,975 downwards.
CGTTACGAGTAGTCAGTAGCCCGAAAATCTGAGAACCAGTCTTACCAAGGGGTATCGTATTACCCAGTAACTGCGTTGTGGAGATCAGCTAGGCAGTCACAACATATAAAATACTAGCATTCATCTGCATAGGGTTAGACTGGAAGCCGACGCCAACATAGTTGGGAAACGGCTAGACAGATGACGATGACCTTGTAACCTGTCTGCACAATAATCCGAACCTAATTATTTGATTTCATAATTTAAAAAATAGGAACACAAAGCGTTCCAACTCCTCGTCCTTACCGCGAAGCCCCGCAAAGTTTTGCAGCAGATGTCAGGCGTCTAGACGTTCGCACTGCACCAACTCTGGGCACTTTTATTTTATTTTGACTTCACACTACTTCCCCCCTAGTCTCCTTCAATGGGGGAAGCCCTCGCTGAGCTGAAATGAAAGAAAAATAAAGTGCATCAGGTGTTTTGATATTCACGTCAAAAGGGAAATGAGAAATGTTGTTGCAATTAATAAGATGAGGGGGAAAAAAGTTTGGCGTTTATAAAATTTATATTTTTGAAGCTGATATTAGACACAATTTGGTATTACCGACTGCTCAGCTCGAAGTTGTCCTGACCTTTTGCTCTACAAAGGTGGAAACGCATAAAAGAATCAAAGAAATGTGTGATTTGAGTACAGAGTATAAAGAAGCTGTAAATATAGTCAAAGTCAAAGCATTTACTTCAATTAAAACAATTACAGGCACTTTTGAATTGTCAAGGGGTCGGTTAGTCAGAAAAATGAAGCTAGTTGCCCATTCCAAAGCGTAGGTACCTACGGAGAAGAACGGGCAAGAAACTCCATGGACACTCTTTTAAATCAAAATAATATGTTTACAAAGTCTTGGTTACATCATTAATGTTAAAAATTATGCATGTGAGAACGATGCAGAACGTTAAAAGCGTCCATAATGAAAAGTTGAGAAAAAAAAAGCATTTTAAATATTAAATTAAATTAAAATAAGCCATGGCAGCAAAGAGATGACCAGTCCCCACTGACGGCGCCCGTTCACGAACATGATAGGTAATAATAAGCATGGTTTGTATAACAGGGAAACGGTTAACGGTGAAGGAAAACATCGTGAGGAAACCGGCATGTCCTGGAACCAAATCGGAGACATGTGACATCCGCCACCCCGCACTGAACCCGCGTGGTGGATTACGGCCCACTGACTCACAGAGGGGAGGCCTGTGTCCCAGCAGTGGGAGCGTTATAAAAAGTTTGACGTTTGTAAAATGTATGTTTATGACGCTGATTTAAGACACAATTTGGTTGTTTAGTAAACTCCCAAAAGATGGATGCACGGACAAGGAACCATTTTAATGTCTACAACCATTGTTTCATAACATTGTATCCATCGTACAGGTACAAAACATAGTATACCAAAACAAAATAAACATTTTGTTTTAAAACATGAATACCGTATGACCAAAACAAAGTAAACATTTTGTTTTAAAACATGAATACCCTATGACCAAACCGACCCACTGCTTAGCAGTTAGCTCGACTGTTTCATTACCTTTTGCGCTACAAAGGTGGAAACGGTTGTCGCATAAAAGACATTTTTGAAAAGCGTCGTGTTTCTTACGGGATGTCTTGCATCAAAATGTTCAATGTTCAGGTCCCGCCACGTACCAACCTGGTCTGATAAAATATAAGTCATATATAAGAACACAAAAACACAAAAAAATGGTGTTTTAATTCCTCCTTTTTCACTGTTTGTATTTCCTGTGCGTATCCCAAATAATTTTTTTTTCTTTCTCTACGATGACTACTAGCTTCATCTTTCTGACTGACCGGCATCGGCACCCTAATTGCGTAACACACTATCAATCGGAATCTGAATCATTTGAAGCAAATTGCTAATCCATTGCTTCATAAGTTCGAAAAATTTGTCTGCTCACACGTAAATAACGCAATGAATGTTGTTGAACTGTCAAAATTAAACCGATTCCGATTGATAATGTGTTACGCAATTGCCCCGCGGGTCGGGGGCCATGACAGTTCAAAAGTGCCTGTAAATGATGTAATTGTAATAAATGCTATAAGTTTTAATTTGCCCGAAAAATAATAAACTATGTTTATTTCTGTAAGTAGGATGCATGAACAAGCTCAATATTTTTGTATCGATAGTTAAGTCACGAAATAAACGCTCAGATTCATAATTAACTAAATCACAACAAACCACTCACAAATTTCAATTAAAAAAATACCAACACTTAAAGTACGAGTTAAACTGTGTTTTTTTCCGAATGCACACGCTCTGCAACTCAAAGAAGCAAGTGCACCTGACACGCAAAAAAAAAAAAGCTTTACGAGAAAAACTCTCCAGTGCCTTAACGAAAAGTAGTCTTAAAGGCCATCAAAGGGTCTAACTACATGATGTGTTTATAACTACTTTGGCGTAAATTGAAGCGGGGTTTTATATTTAAAGACGCTTATTTTATTATTTTAATGTGTAGGTGGTATGAAGTTTTTGTAGGATCGGTATAGAGTATAAAAAACTTTACACATTGGCATGGTTTTTATAACAGGCATACGATAAACGGTGAAGGAAAACATCAGATTGAGACTGAGATCAGACTGTGAACGTTCTTAAAATTACGAGAATTTCCCCTCTGAAATAAATTAATACAATTTCTACTTGAGCAAATAACAAAAACTACGTGCCATAAATATTTATTGGTCTATATGCAAATATCCCGGATGAAAATGTGCCTATTACCTTCTCCAGGTCACAGGTTCAAGTTCAGTTGCTTAGGCGTGAAAATGTAACGGACGGACAGACAGTTTCTTTGGCATTTATAATAATATTACCACGGATTCCTGAATAAGACTGACCATAACAGTGATATTGACGATTTCAATATTCATTACCTACAGGGAAAATTCAAAATGGACACTCGATTTATTTATTTTGGAACAGTGTTTCAGCCTAGGTAGGTACTGTAAATAAACCTTATTGTGTATAATAATGTCCTCGGGGCATATTCATGTTATGGACGTAATATGAACCGTGCTGTATTTCATTGCGTTTCACTTGCTTTTGCGCTCGGCTTCGCCTGCGTGGAGGTCAGAAATTCTCCTACAGGAACATACCATAAAAAGTCTAATAAAAACCTGTGAGTCAAATTTCATTGAAAAGGTAATAGAAATAAAAGATCTTAGATTGACCTTAGACGAGAACATGACCTTTAATTAACATATTAATAATATTTGTGGCAAGGCCTTCCAATCACTTGGTTTTTAGGGTTCTTATTACTAAGACTTTGCTGTCTGTTCGTCCGTCTGTCTGTCACCAGGGTGTATCTCAAGAACCGCGATAGCTAGATAGTTGAAATTTTCACAAATGATGTATTTCTGTTGCCGCTATAAGAACAAATACTAAAAACAAAATAAAATAAATATTTAAGGGGGGCTCCCATACAACAAACGCGATTTTTTTGCCCTTTTTTGCTCGATATTAATAACGGCAACAGGTAGACGCTTGAAATATTTACAGAATAGGTACTTAGTTGTATATTAATTTTAAAAATAAATAAATAAAACAATAAAATTAAGGGGGGCTCCCATACGCCAACGTGATTTTGTTTATATAATGTAGTGTTAAATATTGTACGGTGGTACGGAACCCTTCGTGTGCGAGTCCGACTCGCACTTGGCCGGTTTTTTTTTATTTATTTCTTTCTTTATTTATTCTGGCACCAAGTCCCAATATACAAAATTTAATTTACATAAAATTAATTAAATTGTTGTGTTAAAATGTTATGACCAGTGCGCACCTATTTTGCACGATACGCTCCAACGACACAAGCGTGTGATTTTTTTTTTGTCAAATGTTGTGTTGTTGGTTTGCTGCGCGCTTTGCATAATTGTGCTTTACCTGGCATGTCATTGTCTGTAAACACCAAATACATTTGCTCCCAAAATAAACGACCCGGTCGGCTCAACGAGTGATTGTTGGAATCTCGCACGAACTGACAGACAGATCATAAATATGCATGGAGCGCAGTCACAGCCTCCGCCGATTAATTGGACATCTACAGATCTATCGAGTGTGGGTGGGATTGTAGCAGATTGTCCCGCTATAGATTTATTAATCCAGTGCAATAGGTTGGAGATAAAATTGTGAGTCTATTATCTTCTTCATCGATAGTATACTTAAAGTCGCTTTTCGTGTATGATGTCTGTAACGGCGTTGTTGTACTAAACTGCGCAACGAATTTTGGTGTGGTTTTCACCATCATTTAAAAAAGAAACTGGAAAGTTTATGTGTATCATATAATCAGCCTATAATGTTCCTACTGCTGGGACACAGGCCTCCTATCTGTGAGAGGGAGTGGGCCGTAATCCACTACGTGGGCCCAGTGCGGGTTGGTAGGATGTCACATGTCTTCGAATTTTTGGTTCTAGGACATGCCGGTTTCCTCACGATGTTTTCCTTCACCGTTTTGAGAGCAGTGGTGATGAAATAATTTACACAAAGTAAAGCGCTTGTCTGGGTACGAACCTACGACCTACAACTCGTAAGTCGCGGCCGTTACCACTGGGCCACCGCTACTCTTATAATGTGTGTGTTAAGTGTATAATGCACCACTTTTGCCCGCGACTTCCCTCTGTCCTCGTGAAATTTCTTGTTCCACCGATCCACCTCGTCGCATGGCATCTCTGCCCGTGCTATTACTTCGTTTTCGCTTTAGAGTTCTTTCTGACTTTATTTCTATTTGCGCGGCCCCTTAGTGTCCTAGCGTGATACTAAAAAACCTATAGCCTTCCTTAAAAATTTGGCTTAAAAATACAAAAATAATTTTTCTAATACGACTGGTAGTTCCAGAGATATGCGCGTTCAAACAAACAAACACACACTTCAGCTTTTATTATCTAGAAATTAATATTTAACTATTATTAGTATAAGTAGATTAATATTTAAGTAAGATCACATTATTTTAAGTGACGTCAGCGACACGGAAATTTAGAAATTTTTTGACATATCGCCACATCAGTAAATGGTACCCACCATGCTAAGGATTTATTCCGGTCTGATCTCCTGAACCCCCCTCCAATCTCCTCGATCCCTTGCTAGTTTGTCTTCTGTTTTAAATAAGAAGGAGCGAGTCCCTAATCCTAACTTATAAATGCGAAAGTAAGTTTGTTTGTTACGCTTTCACGCTAAAACGGCTGAACGGATTTGGATGAAATTTGGCACATGGGTAGACCATGATCTGGAGATGGACATAGGTTGATTTTCATCTTGGACCGCAGACGTAGTCGCGGCCAACAGCTAGTTAGTAATAAAACATAATTAATGAATAATCGACAGACAGATAGAATAATGATGTTTTAAGAACATCCCGTAATAAAGCTTATTTTTATGTGTTACGTCATAATGTTAAATTTCACAAACATTTTTTCAAGGACTACGTTAACATGACGCACATAAAAGCTCTGTGTTATCTACACATTAGCAAAACTATGATAAAACATCTCGATAAACAAATTCTAACTAAGCTCTATCTACAACATGAAAACTCGCTTGAATCGAGAAATAACTCGATTTTTGTTCAGGCATATTTCAGCCTGAAATGAAACGCAATATTTCAGCCATTCCTTTCAGTCCGTCAAAATTGTCAGGTTGACCTGCACCCGAATCCCGTAACACACTTTCAATCAGAATCCGACAGACTTTGAAGGAATTGCTTATCCATTGCTTCATGATTTGTGTTTTTATTTTTTACAACAATTTAATAGTTTCACTGGTAAGTCAAATTAAATAGGTACATATTTATTTAATTTACAAATCAAAATATTTACAATATTTAAAAGCTGTCTTAAAATAATAATATGTACAAGTATATAAAAAGGGAGGGGAAATAATCAAAGGGCATCAAAAAATTCGTCCGCATCGCTGTCAATTAAATAGGAAACGTGCCTAAAAGGCTGGCAGCATTGCCACGTTGTATGGCAATACTGATTCTTTCGCCAAAAAAAAAAAATTTTTTGTTTCATTGCTTCATTATGTATGTTTGTTTGCTGAGTTCGATTCCCGAGCTGGGTTCGATTCCCGGGTCGGGCAAAGTGTAAATGAGTTTTTCCATTAGGAATTTCTTCGTAACAGCCCGGAGTTTGGAAGTTGGTGGTGTGATACCCCCGTGCCTCGGAAAGCATGTTAAGCCATTGGTCCTGCACCTGATCTCTCTCCGGTTGCGTCGGATTGCCGTCCCATCGGACGAAGAGTGAGAGAAGAGGGAGTGCACCTGTGTCTGCGCGCACACTTGTGCACTATAATATCTCCCGCGCCGAAGGTTATGTTCGTTTAACTCACGGATATCGATCTATGGTTTAACTCATCAAAATGTAGGGGACAGCTGATTTTTTTTCGCGATTTCAGGTTTGGTTCCATAGTAATAGTTGTTCACAATGATGAGTACAATGACCTCTTAAGAGGTTGTTGGTGTGTATCCAATAACACTGTATAAACATGCAGTTGTGAAAAAAAAATGTTTATTTTATTGTTTACATTTCAGAATATGAGAGAGAATATTTTTATGTATGTACGCGAAATCTAAATGCGACAACAAGACTGTATGGTGTCCTGTCATTCTTTTTTGTGCCTATTGTATTGTTCATTCCGATCGCCAGTGTAACGTTTCATTGAACTTGCTGACGGACGTAGAAGGGTCGGTGTCACAGAACAGATATTTACTGTTCTGTGGTCGGTGTAATATCATAAGCACCCTTTTTAAATGCTAAGTATGTACCTATTATTACATTGTTTGGCAGGTTATCAGTAAAACAAACCTTTAGAAACTGTTATCAGCTGATGTAGTAATTATTTGATAGTGTATCGAATCGATCACGATAACTTATATAATAATAATAATAATAATATTCCACAACTATCACACAACGCCATCTAGTCCCAAGCTAAGCAGAGCTTGTGTTATGGGTACTAGACAACTGATAAACATACTTATATATTTCTAAATACATACATATTATAGATAAATTACAACCAGACACAGAACAAATGATCGAGCTCATCACACAAACATTTGTCCTGGGTGGGAATCGAACCCACGACCTCCGGCATAGCAGTCAGGGTCACTAACCACTAGACCATCAGGCCTATGTAGTTTTACCGTACGAAATGACGTCAATATCGATACAACATTAAAAATAAAATGTCCTTTAGTTAGACAATCCGACTATTGTGGAATTAAATGAATTCCAAAGGTACGGTTCTTTCATTGTTACCTTTAATTTTGACTCACTGTCAAAATCAAAGTGATCTTTATTCTCATTGCAATAAGGTTGCTGGTCCTGCTGCTTGGGTTGATAGTTGTCCCGATGTAGGGTTCACTGCGAAGTTTCGAACTACTTTCAGACAGATCCGTATCTTCGTTGACGGACTAAAAGAGTGGGGCTTAAACCGCCTGTCAGCCAGCATAATTTTAATTATTTTCCTTATCTTTTGTATAAAAGAAACATTTTACTATTCTGGCACTTAAAATAAACTTCATTTTGCCTAATAAAACTCTGCACGGGCGAAAATATCTCAAATTCACATCAGCACGCTCCCAACTGTTTATATCGCCAATTCGTATTCTATGTATTTTATAGAGCTTTTCAAATGCTCGTAAAAATAAGCAGTAAACATGTACTTTCTACAAAACGGCCGTTTAAGGTGGTGATGCACTGTTGGAGATAATTTATAGAGCTTCGTAGGCTCCTCGACTACACTAATGTACAGACGCCAACACATCAAGCTACTACAATCTGTCAAATTTCTTTAATAGATATTCAACTTTATTGCTAAATAATAAGGTTCAAAGTAGATTGGGAAAATTTTACAGTTTCAGTGCACTTCTGCCCTACCCTTTGGGGAAATTAGGCGTGAAGTTATGTATGTGCATGTGTGGGGCTACTCGCCCTTGATATAATCAGCCTATAATGTTCCCACTGCTGGGACACAGGCCTCCTCTTTTCGAGAGGGAGTGGGCTGTAATCTACCCTACGAGCCCAGCGCGTATTGGTAAATGTCACATTTCTTTGAATTTTTGGTTCTAGGACACGAAAGAAAGAAAATACATTTATTTAGCACAGACTAAAAACCACACAGTACGCCAGAGACATACATCAGAAAAAAGTGTAAAGAAAGAAAAGTGTGCCTCACAGCTGCCCGTAAAAGTCCCAGTTCAGCAAAAATGCCAGACAACTCACTAGTTTGACGCTGGTTTTCAACAGGACCAGAAGGACAATTCTCGTAATTTAAAACGTTCAAAATCTAGTCGCAGTCTCATCACAGCGACAAACAAATGTCAAAAGCTTATCAAAAGGTAGGGAAATTAGAGGTATTTTTGACAGATTGTGTCTGAGATCAGACTGTGAACGTTGTTAAAATTACGAGAATTGCCCCTCTGATGTGTGAAGTGACGGATGTAAAATAATCAGTTTTATACTGTGACGTGTACGTATGCATACTTAAATAAATAAAATAAAATTGTGTCAGATAAAAACAGTAATGAATATAGTGTGATATTGAGTAACATTGCAAAAATAAACAAAAAATACTGATAAATAAATAAATGAGATGGCCATGCCGGTTCCTTTACGATGTTTTCCTTCACTGTTTTGAGGGTATTGGTGATGAAATACTACTACTGGCCCTCACCAGCACCCTAATTGCGTAACACACTATCAATCGGAATCTGAATCATTTTGAAGCAACTTGCTAACCATTGCTTCATAAGTTCGAAAAATGTGTCTGCTCAACACGTAAATAACGCAATGAATGTTGTTGAACTGTCAAAATGAAACCGATTCCGATTGATAATGTGTTACGCAATTGCCCGGCTGGCCGCATTTCTTTCAAATAAGATAAATATTCAAAAAATTGTTGCCCATTTTTCAGCGAACACTGGGTGGCATTCCTAACTCTCAGAACATTAAAATGTTATAGTCAAGCATTTAATTTGCGACGATAAGTGGAGAGGACGTTGCTTGTTTCGACTCGTGATTTTTGATTTTATTAAACTCTAGAACAAAACGTCCTTCATGAACTTTCCAGCCATTTTGGTGATTTAGTCTATGTGACGCAAAATGGTAGTCAAATATCAAAAAAGTACAATGTATGCAGTAAAAAAATGTGACTATATAATACACCGCGTATTATACAGGGTTAAATTGAATTAGCTAGCGAAACTCTGCAGACGTGATGAGTATAGATATATCTACACACTATAAAATAAAAATAAAAAGATTTGATGTTTTTTAGGGGTTAACGACCGCTGGTATCCCGGGGATGCCTTATAAATTCAGGGCAGTCAGGGCATAACACGTATAAATTAAGTGACACACATATAAACTAAGTGACGACACGCTAAGGGCACCCCTTAGGGCCAAAGCACACACGCTACTTTTAGCATCAGCGATCGGCGATTTAGCCGCTTTTTAGAAGCTAAATGCAGCGACCAAGCATTCTACACCGCACACTTAAAAACGCCAAACGCGGCGATTCAGTCACTTTTCGGAAGTTCGACACAGCGGCTGAACGCTACAGTCCGCGCACATTTGGATGCCGGTCGCAGCGATTTGGCATTGCGCCAGCATCGGAGCAGTCGCTAAAAAGCGCGATTCCGATACCGCGTCCGAACGCAGGAAGTCGCAAAAACGCGATGCAGCATCGATACAGCCGCAAAATTGCCGATCGCCGACGCTAAAAGTATCGTGTGTGCTTTGGCCCTTAGGCCTTATACTTTGTAGATTGACAGTTGTGCGACAGCGACAGGAATCTCTTAGCCAAAGTAGGTAAGTATGCGCTAAAGTCGAAAAAATCAGCAAAACCACGGTTTTATAGATGTCCGTAGTGATTTGCCTTAAAAACTCAAAACCACGGTTTTATAGATGTCCGTAGTGATTTTCCTTAAAAACTCAAAACCACGGTTTTATAGATGTCCGTAGTGATTTTCCTTAAAAACTCAAAACCACGGTTTTATAGATGTCCGTAGTGATTTTCCTTAAAACCTGGTCTGTTTAACAAAATTATTGAAAATATCTGAAACCTATTCGATTAAATTTTAACGTTATTTAGCACAAGCGTCTAATTCTAACCCCTTCATTTAAGAGGGTTACACAAAAACTTCATTAGTATTCCGATGGGCTCAGGTGGTGCTTGTTTAGTGGTCCAAGTCATAAGATTCGAGATAAAGTAGCTTCCAATTCCTTTTCCTTTAAAAAATGCATAATCAGTCTATAATGTTTCCACTACTGGGACCATAGACATATATCTATGACTGGGACACATGCCTCCCCCTCCTGGGAGGGAGAGTGAGCCAATGTCCACCACACGGATCCAGTATGGGTTGGTGAATGTCACAAATGTCTTCGATATGTTGGTTTTAGAACATGGCCGGTTTTGTCACGATGTTTTTCTTCACCGTTTTGAATATTATAAATGCGAATTCACGCTTAAACCGCTGAACCGATTTAGATGAAAATTGGTATAGAAATAGTTTTAGTCCCGGGAAAGGACATAATTATGATAATTTTTATCCCGATATTCCCACGGGATCGAGACTTATGAGGTTAAAACCGCGGGGCGCAGCTAGTAAAATATAATTTTAAGTTTTTTTTTTTTTAAATAGCAGCTTCACATAAAGATGATTGTAAATAGCTTAGATGATTGATTTTCTAGATAGAACGTGCGGAAGAAAATATATGTGAGGCCTAAAAACGGGTTTAGCCAAGGTAACCTATTCTTTTAAATTGGCGTTCGATCTCCTAAGTTTTGACCTGAGCTACACGATTACTGACAAATGCTTGTTGCACTGACTGGACTGGTCTACCAAAATCTGTGTAGTACTGTCCTCAAAAGACCATTTCAAACATCAATCTACATGGTCTTCACACGATCTGACCAAGATTATGTGTGGACTTCAAAAGAGGCTGTGACCTCTGAGTTTGTTTCGGCCTTTCTTCTCAGAGTAGTCAGATAAGAAACACCGACCTCATCTAGCTTATTTTTTTTTAAATAACTTTACGTGTACAAATAATTCCGATATTCTGTTTACAGAGTAAACAATTTCATTTCATTTCGATCTTAATCTAAGTCGAATTTGAAATCTTAGAAGCCTTACAGTCCTCCTCTTATTTTTCGAAGCCTTACAGTTTTCATCCGCAAATTCTGTCTACAAAACATACACCAATCACAGGTCCAATCACATACAGTGTAAAGTAAAATTAGCTAGCCAAACTCCGCAGACGTTATGGGTGTCATGGTTAGATAACCATGATAAAACAAAAAATTAATTAATTTAATGAATTAAATTTTCGGGATTAACGACAGCTGGTAGTGTACTTGAATTATCAGTTTAAAACTCTTTTTTTTGTGTAACCTTCACAGACGTGATGGATGACTCTCATACTCTACTCATGCTTCAAGTAACTGCACTATCAGCGGTCGTTGACCCCAAAAAAAAGATCAAATCAAATCATTTTTATTTTATTGAGATTAGATATCGATACACATAACATCTGCGGAGTTTCGCTAACTAATTTAAGTTGGCCCTGTAGTGTAGAACTTTATTATAGTGTAGGTCCAAACTAGATAGAAGGATGAAAAATGAGAGCCTCCAATCACATCCAAGCAATCAACGGTACACGATATTGCTTGGCCGTGACAAATTGTGACAGCTACCAGACGAATTTAAATTGTGGCGAACAATAGAAAACCGAAATCCATATTTTCGTTAGATAAATGAAACTGAAAGATGACTTTTTCAGGAAACCACATATATTATGTATTTAAGACTTGCAACAAAGGATTTGTTATTTTGTAGCCCGTAACGAAAAATATGAGACAAAAATGACGTACGTTGGATCAAAAAAAAATTGGGGACGGGGTCTATAGTACTTTGCCCATCGTCCTTTAGTATAATTTGTGTAAAGTAACGGAACCCTTATTTTTTATTTTATTTTATTTTATTTTATTATACTATAAGGGTTCCGTTTTTTTTTCCTTTGAGATACGGAACCGTAAAAAGACCTTTACCTAGCTTGTGCTTTGAGCCAAGCCCTCAAACTTGACACGTTAGGAGACTTGACAGAGGTCCAGGCGAATCGACACATTTTGACAGGTCACCGGACACATGTCACGCTAAAGTAGGGACTTGAATTTGACAGCGTAATCTAAATGGATTGAGTGTAACGTTGGCTTTATTTGTTGGAGGTAGATGGACAATTTAATTTAGAATTAATTGTTTTTGCTATGGTTAGAGTATTTAATTCGTGGCATCTTCGTGGTTAGGATGTTTTAATTGTTCTTTATTCATTTATTTAACCACTATCAGCGCACCGCGGTTTCACCCGCATAAATTTCCCGTGGGAATATCGGGATAAAAACTATCCTATGTCCTTTTCCGGGACTCAAACTATTTCTATACCAAATTTCATCTAAATCGGTTCAGCGGTTTAAGCGTGAAGAGGTAACAGACGGATAGACAGACTTTCGCATCCATACTATCCATACTAATATTATAAGTGCGAGTTTAGTTCACACAGTGCTATAAAAGCATTAGAAGCCAACTCCGTTTTGCTTATCTGTAGACTCTCGATGAACCTGCCTAACAGCAGACGGACACACAAAAGGACATGCTTATCACTTATCAGTACCAAACATCGTCTGGCAGTTACACCTATACCCATGCATTGTACTTTTAAATAATCAAAAGTCATCAAGATGTTAATCTTAAAGTCATCAAAATGTTGTTCTTAGTTGATTAAATATTAATCAACTTGTTTCTTATCAGGAACTTACTAATACATGATAATTAATCATTTGTAATTACGAGGTTAACGTAATATCTGTGATAAGCTAATTGCCGTGTTAATGAGTTGAGTTTTTCATTCAATTTTGTAAAAACAATGAAGATACACATTTTATTTGTTTTGTTATTTAGTGGTTGTGGATTGTGTAACACTAGTAAGTACTTTTTTTTTTGTCTCAGGAGATCAGACCGGAATAAATCACAAGAAACACGCCGACGAAGTCGCGGGCACAGCCTAGTTATTATAATAACTTCAACTAAGTATGTCAATTTTATTGTTTGCAGTATCCAACGTGCGTCTGGTCGACCATACTAGTTACGCGATACATTTTGTTACGAGGACTATGAATATTGTGGAAGAAAATGGCTGGTGTAATTTGAAACTGCCTGATTATGTATTTCAATTAAAGTAAGTAAACCTCACAGAAACATTTAGCAAAACGGCAATTGGTCCACTCGACTTTATACATTAGATATTATCCCCCTTACTAATAAACGTTGTATAGCGTCTGTATAGTTACGCAACGCTTTGTCTTCTTCTTTCGAAAGTCAAATTACTGACGACTGAAAGAGAGAAATCGGTGTGTAACTATTCATCTGATATAATACGTTTATTAGTAAGGGGGTATATGTATAATATAACATATCTAATGTATACACAGCCCCATTGGTCTCGTGGGTGTAAGAGCGACTCCTGAGCGTGGGGTCCTGGATTCGATTCCCGGGTCGGGCAAAGTGTTATTGAGTTTTTCCATTAGGAATTTCTTAGTAACAGCCCGGAGTTTGGAAGTTGGCGGTGTGATACCCCCGTGCCTCGGAAAGCACGTTAAGCCGTTGGTCCTGCGCCTGATCTCTCTCCGGTCGTGTCGGATTACCGTCCCATCGGACTATGAGAGTGAGGGAATAGTGAGTGCACCTGTGTCTGCGCACACACTTGTGCACTATAATATATCCCGCATATCAAATTTCTTTAATCGATTTTCAACTTTATCGCTCAACCATAAGGTTCAAAGTTGATTGAGAAAATTAGACAGTTTCGGGTAGCTTGATGTGCTTGGCGTCTGTACATATGAAATGGTTGTGTGAAAAATTATATGGCATGAAAGGAGGAGGATACTAAGATGACGGCTGATGTGAGATGAATGGAAGAAAAAAAAAACAAATCATGAGTCGACCCCAAATACCTACTTTAAAATATGAGCAAAAGAATGGAGAAGTTTGGAAATGGTAACAACAGAGTTCCTATCATTTGAAGAAGATTCGCATTCTTATCTCACTCTCAATCTGTTAAAAGTACTTACTTATAATATGTAGTTACCGCCACGAAAGATGAGGCTTGACCCCTCCCCCCTCCCGCGCTCTATGGCGCCCGGTTCCGTCCCGTGCTCAGACCTTATACCGCTACAGAGATCTAAAATCGTGTACTGCGCATGTCAAACCACGTGGTGTGTCAAGTCTCATCTTTCGTGGCACGCATTATACCTCTAATTTTCATACATACACATTGATATGAGATCGCGACTTGATTTTGAACGTTTTTAATTACGAGAACTGGCCTTCTGAAGTTCTGATGTAGAATATAGGACAATCTACCTATATCGTGTGTCTTTAAAATGATCACTTGTTTGTCAATAGCACCACAAGCAATTGACGATAACGTTTTGAAATCCTTATTCTATACCAATTTTGGCTAATGTCTGTTCTTTTGAGACGCCATCATCACTGTTTCTTATCTTGCAGCGAATCTATCCTGCTCCAGCCCTTCAGAGGAACTTTGAGGTACATTAACGGCTTCGTCTCAGCCATACAACATGTGGACATCGTGCAGTCTACTGTACAGCAAGTGTGGAACTTTAACGCTTCTGCTGCGAATACCCACACGGTGACTGTAAGAGCAACCATGAGGTTACATGACGTGGCTGTGGGTTATGACGTAATCGGGCATATGCAAGGCGATAACGAGGTCTATCGGTATACTGCGATGTTCGTACACCCACTGATCTCGTTTGCGTTTTCTGTAAGTTTTGTTTCGTGTGTAACCTTTTTTGTTGTTAATGAATCTGTCAGTTCGGAGTTACAGTATGTAACTGGTGACATGTGTGGACGTGCAGACGCTAGCACATCAATAATAATAATAATAATAATAATATTCCACAACTATCACACAACGCCATCTAGTCCCAAGCTAAGCAGAGCTTGTGTTATGGGTACTAGACAACTGATAAACATACTTATATATTTCTAAATACATACATATTATAGATAAATTACAACCAGACACAGAACAAATGATCGTGCTCATCACACAAACATTTGTCCTGGGTGGGAATCGAACCCACGACCTCCGGCATAGCAGTCAGGGTCACTAACCACTAGACCATCAGGCCTGTCCTGACATGACCATCTGGCCTGTGTGAAATAAACTTTGAACCTTATGCTTTAGCGATAAAGTTGAAAATCTATTTTCTCATATCTTTTTCTTTGCGTCCTGTTCCTTTAAGTCCGATGGGACGGCAATCCGACACGACCGGGGAGAGATCAGGCGCAGGACCAACGGCTTTAAGTGCTATCCGAGGCGCGGGGTCTTCTCACCACCAACATCCAAACTCCGGGGTGTTACTGAGACATTTCTTATGGAAAAACCTAATTACACTTTGCCCGAGCCGGGCATCGATCCCAGGATCCCACGCTCGGGTCGCGCGTGCCACCACGAGACCAACGGGGCAACTGCAAGCAATAATGATACCTAATGTATTTACTTTCAGATCATAAAAGACGTGAACACAGATGACATTATATCAGTGACGGTTGTAGGTAGTGTACCGGTGGTAACATCCCGCGCTCCAGAATTTAGACCTAAGGATAACACATCAGACATATTCGTTCAAACGGTAAGAACTCTAAAAAGCAGTACAAGGCGAAAAATAACTTCAATGTCGGAAGTCGGTGTCTTTGGATCTGTATTTTAGTTTTTGCCACTACTTTCCTAAATTAAAGTTATTTTTCACTTCGTAGTGTTTTTTTTTAGAATAGGTTTTTATTTTTCACTTTTTAGGTATGGTACAGACGCCAGCACATCAAGCTACTACAATCTGTCAAATTTATTTAATAGATTTTCAAATTTATCGCTAAAACATAAGGTTAAAAGTTGATTGGGATGATTTGACAGTTTCGGGTGGCTATGTGCTGGCGTCTGTACCTACCCCACACAAATTTGGATACTTGCAATGAACACATAAGAACATTGGTGGC
This sequence comes from Hydraecia micacea, assembly GCA_914767645.1. NCBI lineage: Eukaryota > Metazoa > Arthropoda > Insecta > Lepidoptera > Noctuidae > Hydraecia > Hydraecia micacea. The sequence continues at coordinate 2,824,865 of OU611793.1, read as the reverse complement.
CCAGTAGAAGGAAGATAAAGGCCGCCAGTTACGACTTGTATGCCGTAGGTACCACCAAAAAAAAAAGACTAAAGTAAAGACTTTCTATTATGAATTAATTCATGAACGAAAACATCGTGAGGAAAGCAAGCATGTCTTAGAACCAAAACATTCGCAGACATGTGACATCCTGGTAGATGGTCCGCACTGGGCCAGCGTGATGGATTACGGCACACTCCCTCTCGCAGAGTGGAGGCCTGTGTCCCAGCAGTGGGAACATTATAGGCTGATTACTACAGTAACAAACAACAGTATTAGTATCCCCTTTTTATTCCATCTAAAGGTTGCCTTTTAAAGATCGCTCTTAGCGATAAGACCAATCATTGTGTCACCCTTAATTTTTTATATCCATATCTGTAATTTTTATTGTATATCTATATATAATAAACAGTCATCATCATCATCTGTCTAGCCTTTCACTATGTTGCGGTCGGCTTCCAGTCTAACCGGGTGCAGCAGAATACCAGTGTTTTGGTTCACTAATGTTTTACCAAAACACCATTGACAAATTTTTAGTTTACAACGAACGTTTCGTATTCTATTTATTTCACAAACAACTCATTCCGCAAATATTTTATTTTATAAACACTCGCTTTACAAACATTTATTTGGCAAATGCTTCTCTTAAACAAATGTTTCGGATGATATTTAATCATTTATACATTTCTTTTGAAAAAATCACGTTTATACAAACTATCATTTTATAATATACACTGCATTAAACAGACTGCATTAAAATCCGTTGCGTAGTTTAAAAGATCTAAGCTTACAGACAGCGGGAGCTACTTTGTTTTATACTATGTAAAGATTTTCTAAGCCAGACACGAAGTGATCATGACGGTATTTCCATTTGGGTCAAATAATTTACAGGCAAGTATTTTTTTCTATATAATCTAGTCGTTTCTGGCACTCGCCGGCCGCTGCCGCGGCACCGCTCGCTTCGCTCGCTCGGCTCGTGCGTAGGGGTCACAGTTTTGACCTAACCTAACCTAACAATTTTGTTTTTAATAATTAACCTAATCTAACTACCTAGTTCGGTTCCGGGTAGCCCACTAAAAATAGCCTCTTTTTTCTATTAGTGCAAGTCGATGAAAGAATGAGTTTCATTTTTAGGAAATTGTGTAATAATAAGTCAATATGTAAAACGTTTTTATCCCAAACGTTTTTTTATAAGATAAAATGAATTGTTTGTCAAATAACACGTTATTAAAGAAAAGTTTATCGGGTAATTATTTTGTAAAGTGAATTATTTGGCAAACTTGTTGTTGTGTAATGATGAAATAACAAATCATGTTTTTGCCAATCGTTGCTTGTCAAGTAAAAATTTGTAAATTAATTTTTGGTAAACTGACAGGGCACCCAGTGTTTTACATGGAGCGACTGCCTATCTGACCTCCACAACCCTGTTACTGAGTAATACGATACCCCTTGGTAAGACTGGTTGTCAGACTTTCGGGCTTCTGACGACCCGTAACGACTGTCAAAGAGCCACGAATGACAGCCGGGCCAACGCCGAGGCACGGAGGAGTCTTGGTATATGAAGATGGTTACCCATCCACGGACCTATGTAATAAAGAGTATTCTATTCTATTACGCTATGCTAACTAAGATCTTATCTTTCAGTTTAACGCGGCAGACGTCACAGCGAAGGGTATTGTCGCTTGGGGCCCACAAGTGTTTGAACCTATAACGTTGGACTTGGTGACTCGAGAAATACCGTTCCCGGTCACGTGTTACAACTGCGCTACATAATACGCCCTGACGGTTTTAACCTGCATTTTCGTTTTTGGACACGGGCTTCCAAAATTAAAGTTACTTTTTGGAGTGTTTTTTTTTTAATAGGTTGTTTTTTTGTGTAAAAATATTTTTATTTTTCGCCTTTTAGTTGTATCTACCCCACGAAAATTCAATGAACACTACTTGCTATGTAAATATTCAGTTAAAACATCATCAATATACACTAAGTGGAAAAAAATTGTATTATTTAAACTAAGTAAGCAGTTCCTTTGTACTCAAATATTAATTATGTCATTTCTTTATGTATTTTACTGTGTGTACATAAATAATAAAATAAATAAATAAATAAATAAGTCACTCAAAAACTACCCCAGCAAAGTTAATCAAATTTATATGGGACCACCCCTGAGACATACCTTATCCATTAAAAACAATACAAAGACATACAATTGCAGCCAAGCGTTGCCAAGCTAAGGTGCATTGAAGAATTGAAGACACCGACTAGAAGCATCATCAAAATTCGCATAAAAATTACGGAGATGCAGTATTTTTACGCATATAACTTCGTACATAAGATTAATTACCTAATGTATTATATACTAAAACTTTCCTGAAAGTATTTTGATCACGATAATGAAAGAAACATCAAAATTGGTCAAGAACCCTACCAGCATCTTACTGGAATACATCCTTCCTCCGAGCACCATTGCTCTTGCGAATCTCCATTCAAGCCGGCCAATAAAGGCAAGAATGAGATGTGAGTTCTGTTCCTCGTCATGATTCACTCCAGTCAGCCAATAAAGGCAAGCGAAAGGTGAGGAACAAGACTTCTCCCGGGAGTTAGGGTCCGTGGGATCGCTACTGCCCAACAGCTCGCCACATGCTGCCCTGCGGTTTTCTGTCTTGTTTTGGCTCCTCACCTGAACTGTTCCGGCAAAGTACACTCTTCCGGCACAGGCCTAGAGTTCGGAGCGCGCAAGCCCCACCACGACATCAACGTAGAGATACGGCATTGGGGTTCAGTTGTTCAATAACTGACTAGCAATTGGCAAAAATCGTATTTGTACCAAAGGTTCTCCTTGAAAAGCACTTTCCGTTTGTGTATAGTTATTATTGTGTTTTATTGGGATCAGTGGTGGCCCAGTGGTAAAGGCCGCGATTTACCAGTTGTAGATCGTAGGTTCGAACCCAAACAAGCGCTTTACTTTGTGTAAATTATTTCATCACCACTGCTCTCAAAACGGTGAAGAAAAACATCATGAGGAAACCGGCATGTCCTAGAACCAAAAATTTCAAGACATGTGACATCTACCAACCCGCACTGGGCCCGCGTGGTGGATTACGGCCCACTCCCTCTCACAGAGAGGAGGCCTGTGTCCCAGCAGTGGGAACATTATAGGCCGATTATATATGTATGTATATGGTTATTGGACGCCAAGCAATTCCTTCCTCCGTGTCCAAGTTGTCACCTATTTTAGATCATTAATAACTCCGAACTGACTAACAATTGAAAAGTCGGGTTAGAAGCAAAGGCTCTAGTTGAAAAGCTCTTTCTATTAGTATACTAGCTGCCCGGCGCGACTTCGTTCGCGTGGTGTCCTACTAATACCCCCTACCCTACTCCTACCAATCCTACCCCTGCCCTTCTCCTACCTTACTCCTACCAATTCCCTACCCCTTACTCCTACCCTACTCCTAACCTACTCCTACCGTACCCCTACCCTACTCCTACCGTACCCCTACCCTACTCCTACCCTAACCCTTCCCTACTCCTACTGTACCCCTACCCCTACCCTACTCCTACCGTACCCCTACCCTACTCCTACCCTACCCCTTCCCTACTCCTACCGTACCCCTACACTACTCCTACCCTAACCCTTCCCTACTCCTACTGTACCCCTACCCCTACCCTACTCCTACCGTACCCCTACCCTACTCCTACCATACCCCTACTCCTACTCTACCCCTACTCCTACCCTACTCCTGCCCTACCCCGAGCCTACTCCTAGCCCTATCTTATGTCCGTCTCCTGGCTCTAAGCTACCTCCCTACCAATTTTCACCCAAATCTGTTCTGCCGTTCTTGAGTTATAAGTGGTGTAACTAACACGACTTTCTTTTATATATCTTATGGCTTAAGGCATAACTCCATAGTACATCATCATTTCAGCCGAAAGACGTCCACTGCTGGACATAGGCCTATACCAAGAACCTCCACTTCGACCGGTATTATGCTTCTCGCATCCAACGAGTTCCTGCGGCCTTCACAAGGTCGTTGGTCCACCTTGTGGGAGGCCTTCCAACGCTACGTCTTCCGGTACGCGGTCGCCACTCCAGAACCTTTCGGCCCCATCGGCCATCTGTTCTGCGAGCAATAGTACATAGTATAAACTAAAAATAAGGCAATTTCGTAAAATTATGACGATAACAATGGCGAACTTTTGTATCAACAGCAGTTTTTTTTTTTTAATAATAAACCTAAACTTTCAACATTAGTGGGATAGAATCATGTGCTGAATTCATGCTGAGAGTTTGCGCGTCGATTTTTACGCCGTGTTTTGTTATCAAAACATAGATAACAAATATTATGAAATCATACTAATTTGATCTGCGTACATCTGTTACTCGTACAAAGTCAAAACGATAACGTTCACACAAAGAAAGCTAATTGAAACAATTAATGTTCAATAATGATCAATTACCTGTTTGACAGTTGTTATCAACTACTTATTATAGATTTCCAGTCTTATTAGTCCTCACTTTTCAGTTGTTAACTATTTTGCCAAGTGCAGATTTTTGTTTTATTTTTTTTCTGCTTGTGAATCTCAATAATGAAAAATGTTTTGATAATTTTGTTTTTATCTGTGGTGGTTGTGTTAGGACAGATACAATGGAGTAAGTTATTATAATTGTATTATATTTAATTAGTTGTTTCTAAGTGTAACGACTCTCTAATTAACACACTATCAATCATCAATATTTTTGGGATGCATGAAGAAGCCTCCTCGTGTAGCCCAGTTTGTTCCGCCAGTTACTCAAATGAACCGAGCGCTCGGTGCATCCTGGAAAGTTAGTCCCAACACCTTATTTGACTGGTTAATTCTTCCCTTGCGGTGGTAGGGCTAACGCCCGCCTGGTTTGAGACCACCCTCCCACCGGAGTTCGGCGTCAAGCAGTCAGCTGTGTTTCGTCGATGCATGGGAGTTCCAGTGGCTTAAGCATCTTTTGGGCACGCTCGTTCCATCATAGACCTCATCCATCGCTTTCTATCAGGCGTGATCGAGGTCAAGAGCGGGCCCATTCAATAATAAAAAAATAAAAAACTGAATCTTTCAAATGGATATTGCTTCATATGTTGGAAAATTATTTCTGCTCAACAATGTAAAAATGACGCATTGAATAAAATAATATTTAGGTCCTTTTACAAAGTAATACATTTTTACAAACTTATAAATACTTCCTAGTACCAAGACATAAATAAAAGCTAGTTTAAATTACGCGTTTTTAATTTCCTATGAAAGGTGCGTTGCTACTGACATTTTGTGGCGACCTGAATGTTGTTGAACTGTCAAAATGAAAGCCATTGCTACTGTTAGTGTGTTACGCTCCAAAACGTTACAACTTTCTTTAGAAGGGCGGTTTTCTGTCCGGTTGAAAGATGAAGAAGTTGGAAATAGGTTCGTCCCATAGGACTTCAACAAAACTGGCGAAATGTGGGTATTTGTGGGGCATTACAGGCGTGAGGTTATGTAATGTTATTATAATAATATTTACATGTACTTACATGATATAAAGAAGAAGGAAAAAAAATCCTGGCATCAAAAAATTCGTCCGCATCGCTGTCAACAGGAAAAGTACCCCAAAAGCCTGGCAGCATTGCCACGTTGTATGGCGATGCTGATTCTTTGGCCAAAAAATAGGTGCTTTCCGTTGTAATGTGGCGGCATCCATACACGATATGTACTTACATAAATATTATTTTAAGTGTATTAGCTTATATTATGTACAGTTACGAGCAATAATAAGTCAACACTTGGCAACTTTCAATTGCGGTTTTTTCATGAAATAACGAATGCAACGTTAAAATACGACACTTTACATAAAATAAACCTATGGGTTCGAAAATACTGTTTGTAATAACATAAACTTTCATTAAAATATAAAGTAGAAAATCGCCTTTGAATAAAGCCAAGTGTATACATACTTATGCTCGTGACTGTACTTAAATATTATCTTGAATCTTACTAAATATATTACTTTTTTTTCAGCGCAACGAGGACGGGTCAGGGACCACACGCAATTCTTCTCACAAGTGGTACAAGAAACAATTTACGAACTAGAGAGAAGAGGATTTAGCAGTCTGACGCTGTTGGATATCACTCAGAATGTTGAGTAAGGTCATACATACTTTTTCCAACAGTCATTCATGACCTAAAGCGCGGTCTTTGTCGGACTGCATAGAAAAGAAAGAGAAGCGCGATGCCACAACGCTGGTAATTTATTGCAAAATATGAAGCAATTATCGATTTACGAAGAATCTAGTGTTTGGACAAAAAAACTAAAACACTATAGTTTTAGTATGTTGCTTGTAGAATAATCTGACAAAAAATCATAATGATTGTATGTATATTAGTATGAATTTTGTTGTAAAAAAAAAGTTTTTAGAGGTCTCTTCATGATTTTTTTCTATCGTACCAAATAAGTTGTATTATGTTTTCAACACACTATCTTCCTAGCATTTATCCTGAAGAATTTCATATATTTTTTTGATTTTTTTTACTGTAGTCGATCATATAGGTACCTACTTTTATTGTTTCTAAAACTTGCGTTCTTAAGGCGTATTCAAACCTAAGCGGTATTCGCTACCGTCTGCGATAGAGAAAACCGAGTGGGTATGCGGTAATATGACTGCTCACACCAAAGCGGATTTCACGCTCTAGCCGGGGAACTTGATACCAAATACCTGAGCGAAACCCGCGCGGTACGTACCTCTACCTACAGCAGCAGGGAATACCGCTTAGGTTTGAATAGACCTTTACGCCGCATTTACACCCAAACATTGTGATACTTGTTTGCGAAAAGTCTTGTAAAAGATTTCAAAAAGATGTCTTGTATAAAACATGTAGGCAGGTTCAGCCCGACTCAAACTTTATGTTGGCTCTGAAGTGCGCTAAGTATTTGCTGCGCAGTACCTCACCCCTCACCCACGCTGACACGTGAATGTGTTACTGCGCAGCGACTCGCCTCGTGTCCCGAGTCGCCATAATGTTTGAATCGGGCTGTATCATTGTATTGATGTCGTTTGAGACGATGTTGTTTGATAGAGACGACGAGATGTATTTATTTATTTTATTTTATTACTTTTAAGAAAACTAATAAAGAAAAATAATATATTCTAATAATCAGATGTAATATGTAGAAGAAAGCCAATTACAAGTTCCCACTTCCCACTTATATAAACTTATGTGTAAAATAAACAAGACGGTAAAAACAATACATAACAACAAAGTTGACACTTCAAAGAAAAAGTTATTCAATTTTTTTTTTTTTCTTGACACTATTTCTGAACAAATCGAGCTCAACATCCCGGCACACCATATTGAACATTCGACATGCTCTAAAATATTGTTGTTATGTTACTATTCTGTTCACATTTTTGACAAATCCATAATTATGTTTTTATATCAGACTAGTCATAAAAATCTGTACAACTTATTATTACTTGCATTGCAAAAAACGTATGACAATTTGAATTTCGCGGGCTACCCTGGTGCTTCATAGTGCGGCAGGCACTTCCTAGTAGCGAAGTGTTGGAAGACTTCCTACAAGCCTGAACCGCCGATGACCTTGTGAAGGTTGCAGGAATCTACTAGATGCTAGAAAGGACACAGCCACTCAGTATCAGTCGATGTGGCAACGCTTGGGAGAGGCCTATGTCTAGTGAACGTCTTAAGACTGAAATGATGATGATGATGATAAAGATGATCTAGTAACACTTAGGTACCCTGAAGTTTCTCTCGCTTTAGCTCTAGTTTCTGCCACTATTAATTTTGAAAGTTTTAGCTTACAGATGTACAGATGGCATGTAAACGGTACAGCAAACTACACCAATGGCTTTTTGGTATCCATGCAGAAGATTGACGTGACTACTATGGCACAATCACTTGGGACCCCATCAATAAATGACGTCCCTACTCCCAGGGCTATCGTGAGTGGAACACTGAACTTGAGAGATGTGAAGCTTGGCTATGATGTGACCTTCTTTGAAGTCAATGGTTTGGTGCATAAATTCACCGGCGATTTTACGCATGGTTTGATCGCTTGGGCGATTAGTGTAAGTTAACCCTCTCTTTTTTTTATGAGCTTTTTTCCCGCGCGGTCTGGCAACGTCGCGTTTCTAGTGGGTTTTCGTTAGCTCTTAAGAAAAAGTGAATAACTAATAAAAAAATATTCGCTCTTTTTTAAAAGGTTGAAAGAGAATTTATTGGCACAGAGTTAGAAAGAAAATATATTCTACACTTCAGCTTTGTGCATTGTTTCAATTTGTCTTGAAGGATGTGACAGTTCTATTGAAACTATTAAGTAGGTATTAACACTAGCTTCTGCCCGCGACTTCCTTCGCGTGGAAGTCGTAAGTCACCACAATATGCTAAAATAACATTTTTATAAAACTTTCCTGTACACTACGTTTATAGTTTAGGTCTCAGCAGCCAAAATATGAACAGAGTCAGGACTGGTGACGCAGGAGCTAGCAAACTAGATAAGTTGTCCGTGTGAGAAGCAACTCGTTCTGATTTCGAAAACTTTAGCAATAATTTCCCATTCATTGCGAAGTTTTTCGTTTTTATTTTATTAATTATTTTGATTACCTTATATTTATTTTAGAAGTATGGATATTTATTTGTATGTATGTAAGTATATTCTCATATTATTTGTTTAGTTTTATTAAGTGAATTGTTTTTAGATTTTATGTATTTTTCTTTTGTCTCCTTTACTCTTTTACACGCTGTCTACATATCTCTATTTCTTGTCCTATCGCAGGTATGCTGGAAGAGATTTCTTATGAAATAAGCATCACCATTGTGCCTATTTTTCTGTTCTGTTTTTTCTTCTCTGTTTATATATGTGTGTACACACTGCTACACATCAAGCTATACATAACCAGTATAAGCTGACTTCTGATTGAATGAAAAACCTATACAATGCGAGGTCAGCTAAAACTGGACATGTATAGCTTGATGTGTAGCCGTGTGTACATAAATGGTAAAATAAATAAAATAAAATAAAAAATAATTACTTACATTTTATAATTTTCAGATTCAGAAGATTTTAACAACCAAAGAAATAACTGTTACTGTGACGGCTACTAATATACAAGCAGGTCTCGTTCGAATGGTGTACAGACCATCCAGCAATTTAACTGAAGTCATTTCTAGAGGAGTAAGTGTTCCACAGTGTTGCTCTCCTTGCCTTGAGATCAGCGCCCGCATGTCTTCTTCTGCCAATCTACATCTGATCTATCAGCTAAAGAAGGAAATATACACTATGGAAACCACATAATTATCCATACTAATAATAATTATTATAAATGCGAAAGTGTGTCTGTCATTCTGTCGCTAAACCGATTTAGATGAAATTTGGTACAGAGATAATTTGAGTCCCGGGAAAGGACATAGGATAGTATTTATCCCGATATTCCCACGGGATCGAAACTTATGCGGGTGAAACCGCAGGGCGCAGCTAATAATGCAATAAATTATACCACATACCTCCGCCTTTTCTGACGATATACAAAAAATTAACGAAATCGGTCGCAAAAAAATATGTTGTACCCTAAATTTTGACGAGTTATGCGATGCGAACATAAATGTAGGGAGGGCGAACAGCTGATATTTTTTCGCGACCAATTTCGTTCATTTATTGTAAAGGTAACGTCAGAAAAGGAGGTCGTATGTGGTATAATTTATTGCATATAATGTGATTTCCATACTGTATGTAGTGCTACTTACAAATTGAGATTAAAAATCACCTTACCTACAGGGTGTTAGGCGGAGGGTTAGTCAAACAAGGGAGGTTCATAATTATGTAGAGTCATTTAAGAAAATATGCATAGTTTGAAGACCCGCTAAAGCTTCACAATTTTTTTTATATATTTTTTTTTGTAGTTTATTCAAGAATTTTCAAAATTGTAGCTTTTAACACCTAGCTTAGTATACTTCTTTTACGTGTGTCAGAAGTTTTTTTTTGTATGTTTTTGGTGTATGATGCATCCTTGGTGTAGCAAGGGCAATGGTAGAACCATAGAAATGTAAAATATATCTATGGGTAGAACCAAAGCCTGCCCGTGCTATTACTTATTACTTATATGATTTTATTTCTGAAAGTAGGTTTGCACAAACACTTTTACACGTCAATCATATTTTTAAAAACTAGATGAGGTTGGCGTTTCCTATCTGACTACTCTGAGAAGAAAGGCCGAAACAAACTCAGAGGTCACAGTCTCTTTTAAAGTCCAGACATACTCTTGGTCAGGGTATATGAAGACCATTAGTTTTCGATTAGCGTTCTTTCTGAGTTTTTTTTCTTTTGCTCAGCTCCTAGGGCTCCTAGCGTAATGTTAAGCCTATAAGTAGTCTTCCTCAAGAATCGGGATATCAAATGCCAAAAGAATTTTTCAAATCCGACTGGTAGGTACTTACGAATAGTTTTTTTTTAATTTGACATGGTGTTGCTTTTGACTCTAGCCTATAGTTCGCTTTTTAATTCCAGAGACTAATCTGACATTTCAAACTTTTGTGTTTGCGTTTTTTTAGGATAGAAGTTTGACATTACACCTGTCAGATTAGTCTCTGAAATTAAAAAAAAAAACTAACTTTAGGTCAGAGGTGACACCGTGACAGAGACAAAGTCGACGATGGAGTGAGCTTACCCAGAAGCCTGTTCACTCTCACTTTGAAGAAATGAAGAGATTCGGGTCGTAGTTCCAGAGCTTAGCTTGTTCAAACAAACAATTATGACAGGTTTTGCAAGTAACCTTTAGCTAAATTCTGGTTGTAGTAGGTAGGTATGTATCTTACTAATTTAATTTTTCTTTCTGTTACAGTTTTTGCCGTCACATAATGCTCCAGGTATCAGAAATTGGTCGATTATAATAGCTCAGATTGTATTGGATGTTATTAAAAACAAGGTTCCATTTCCCGATATATGCTATAGTTATTGTTAAATAAATAATTAGAAAACAAGCCAATTATTTATTATTACATAACGTAACATAATCAGCCTATATTGTTCCCATTGCTGGGACACAGGCCTCCTCTCGGTGAGAGGGAGTGGGCCGTAATCCACCACGCGCGCGGGCCCAGTGCGGGTTGGCAGATGTCACATGTCTTCGAATTTTTGGTTCTAGGACACGCCGGTTTCCTCACGATGTTTTCCTTCACCGTTTTGAGAGCAGTGGTGATGAAATAATTTACACAAGGTAAAGCCCCTGTCTGGGTTCGAACCTACGACCTCCAACTCGTAAGGCGCGGCCATTACCACTTGGCCACCAATGCTCTATTTATTATTATTTGTTATTAGTTACAATAAATAAAAACTCTTCTGACGTATCTACCTACTTATAGTCCATTCACAGTTAGGTATTTTACGTCTGACAGCAGCAACCCATTACATGCTCTGTGCAGCAACCTTATTATAACGAGATAGATCAGCATAGCTATTCACAACCATCCGACAGGCTATCGTATCGAAAATGATACATTTCGATAACCTGATTTGCCTTGCCCCCGACATCAAGCAGCTGTCGGAAGAATAGCGGTCCTCTAATTGATTTAAACTGACAAAATTTTCGGGTTTTGTACTTATGAGCAGCGTTTAGAGGACTCCTACGATAACATTGATTGATGTAGTTCGACACGGAAGCGTATCGAGTGGTTGTGAATACCTATGCAGAAGGTCAATTCTCGTAATTTAAAACGTTTAATCTCATCTCGGCCACAGAATCGGCGACAAACAAAATGACAAAAACTTGTCAAAATGTAGGGAAATTAGAGGTAGTTATTTTTGAGACAGATCTGAAGAACAAAATCTAGGACTCGCAGTCTCATCTCAGCGACAAACAAATGTCAAAAACTTGTCAAAATGTAGGGGGAAAATTAGACGTATATTTGACAGATTGAGACTGAGATCAGACTGTGAACATAGAGCAACACAGGCCACCGGCGGACCGGTGGCCTGTGTTGCTCTATGACTGTGAACGTTCTTAAAATTACGAGAATTGTTCCTATGAACGATTATGAAAAAGTTGTCAGTAGCACCAGCCCAACAGCAACATAGTATGTGAATAAAGATCACTAGACTTTGATTAGGACAGTGATACAAAATCAGAGGTAAAATAACTGTGAAAGAACTTGTGATTTTCATTTTACTTTTTCATGCTACCTGGAAAGTTTACCTACTTAGATGCACAATATAATTAACCACGCTGTATAATAAATTATTACGAAAATTCTTAAGAAAAACTAGTAGCAGCGCGGTGGCTTATGTACACTGACCTCCATTATACAAGTGTATGATAGAGTGCTTATGTAAAGACGCCAGCATATCAAGCTACCCGAAACTGTAAAATTTTCCCAATCAACTTTGAACCTTATACTTTAGTGATAAAGTTGAAAATCTATTAAAGAAGTTTGACAGATTGTAGTAGCTTGATGTGCTGGCGTCTCTACTATGAAAAGTGCGTAAGGTAACCCCTATTATTGCAAGTAAAAAATTTAAAGCTCACTCGTGAAGTCGTGAGATGGCAGCACTGTTGAGTGTTCCCCGCTATTTTGTTTCTGAATGGTTTCTGTTGTTGTTTGAAAACAAAAAATAAAATTAATATATATAAAAAAAAATTGTGATTTCGAGTGTGGCTCATTGAAAGATAAGATAAATTAAAATAAAAGTGTCTACCATCAGTAAAAAATTTTCTTTTTTCTTTGCACGGATTCCCATAGATTTTTCTATTAGTATCGTATTAGGGAAATAAATGAATCCTGTATTTTTTTATGTTCAGGCGCGCGTATTAAATATTTAATCGTAAAAAAATGCAACTCGTTAAATAATGAATAGACAGTAACAGCTTGCCGTCAAATTCATGGAACAATCACATATTAAATGGTTAAACAGTCGCTAATAACTACAACGTTTATGAATAAAGGCGCTGCATTCCATCACTACCATGGCGGAATGTGTCTGCACAAGTGCACATGGTCTGCACCTATGAATAAGTAATAAGTCTGCACTGAATTTGATATTATTATCATCTTTTGAACAGACGCCAGCACATCAAGCTATCCGAAACTGTCAAATTTTCCCTATCAACCTTGAACCTAATGCTTTAGCGATAAAGTTGAAAATCTAGTCTAGTCTAATCTAAAAGAAAGACAGATTGCAGTTGCTTGATGTGCTGGCATCTGTATCTACCACATTAGAAATAAACGATTTTGATTCCATTTATTTCCGAACGATCCTTTATCTGCCAATCAAAATCAATTGACACTTGACAGCCGTCAAATCAGCCAAAATGTCAATCAACGTCACATAATAATTTTGTTTTGCTAGCGGTATATTTCTCAAACTATCGAGAATTATTTGCTCAAACAGCAAAAATATTTCATACGTTTTAGTGTGGTCTTGATATGTGTGTAGGACCAACGTTTTCAGTTACCATGTCCATTTTATGACTGCAAAATGTGTGATGAAACGTACGAAGAACGTCAAGACAACGAATTGGCTGCATTACAGGTTAGTAATTGTGTTATTTGTAAATAAAAACATTTCTGAATGATGAAAATAATGACTAGTTTTCATAAGTCAACGATATTTCTCTATCTTCAATAGTTTAATCAATTTAATAGTTTTAATTTTTTTTTTTTGTTTTTGCGGGCATTCTAAATTCTAATTAGGCCAACACATGGGATGATGGGAAGGCCTTGTAATATTTTTTTCACTAATGCGTTTTTCATGTAATCTTATCGTAATAATTCTAGATTATCATAGATACAGATTAAATCATTTGGGAGATTTCTCTGATGCCAAATAATTTATGGTGTATGATCTACAACAAAACAAGAAGAATTTATTTTGATATTGAGATTTAACTAGCAGCCCACCCCTGGTCCGGACAGTTTTAATGACTCGACAAAACGTTGAGGTTTCGTTTTTTGTTTGTTTTTAAGGCTGTATTTGGCTGTTGCTTCTTCTTATCGAGTTGATGGCAAAAGTAAAAATGTTTTATTATGTTAGATGAGTTGAGCCCATTACATAGCCACCCTCATCGCATCTTCAGTGGTGTTTTTAGGTCCTCAGAAGTGCAGGTGTATGGACACTGAACACTTCAATGGGACAAATCCAATCCAATCCAATATAGGACATGGTTTGGTCAGTAGCACCGCATTCACACTGGGTGTTGGTTCGGTCAATAATCCCCCATTTCACATTATTTTTCGTTGTATTTGTTAACTGCTTATCCAAATTAACACGTTCAACGCCACGGAACAAAATGATAAATTTCCATTCAGGCCATGTCGGACAATGTTGGGCGACACCAGTATGTTCCGTTCGGGCCGTGGGGGACAATGGTGTCCGACAGTCGATTCTTTGACCAAAAAAGTCGATTTTTTGACCATTTCAATTTTTTGTGTGGCTTATAGGGAAAATAAGTGTCGCCCAGCATTGTCCGACATGGCGTTGAACGTGTTAACAATACATTTTACTTTGGCAGGCTATTTACGGTGATGCTGTAGTGGATAACCGCGAGGCTGCTGCATGGAAAATATGGAGACCTATAGATCTGATGCTCACATTGAATCCATTACACAACTCAGACATCAAAGGCGTACACTGTTCAGTTACTTTGCATTTCAAATGTTGTGCAAATTATCCTGATAAGTATGTACTTATAATTTTATCCTTCTAAGGTTTTGAAGTAGTACTTGGTTAATCTTTTGAATTAGTGATTTTTTATATGAACTGTGTTATAATTTTCGTGTGTAATAATCATTTAAGGTTAAACTAGTCGCAAGCTCGAACTCACTGGTGGTCATGGCCAAAAAACACTTTGTCTGTGGATGGGTGACCATCTTTACATACCAAGGCCACTCTGTGCCTCGGCACGCACGCATCTAAGCATGTTAAGCCGTTGGTCCCCCCTGTCACTCGTGCATCTTTGAAGGTCGTTACGGGTAGTCCGAAGCCCAAAAGTCTGATAACCAGTCTTATCAAGGAGTATCATATTACCAAGTAACTGGGTTGTGGAGGTCAGATAGGCAGTCACTCCATGTAAAAATATTTTTTTTTTTATCAAATATTTTTGGTAAAACAAAATGAGATTGAATTAATTCCTTCATGCAATTTCATTTTGACACCTTTCTGTAGCTCCCTTACAAGACTACTTAATTATTACATTAATTATGAGCTAAGGAGTGGCTTTTACCTGGGCTAGAAGCTAAGCCTTGCCATATGTGGCAATGCTGCCAGTTTTTGGGTACATGACTACTGACCAGATGACGAATGATGCGGATGAATTTTTCGACTCCATATTTTAGTTCGTTAATATGTTTATTGTTATTTGTCTATATTTAGTATAAAAAGTATTTCCAATTCTCTTTTTAAGTTAAAAACAAATACAGTTTCTTATTAGAAAATATTTTTCCAGGCCATTAAGTTTGGCGATCCACAAAATGCGGGGGTTATCTACAGAAAATGGCATGAGATTATTGTCTGAGTTGGAAGAATTGGCGAAAAAACTACGTGGGGAAGTCTGTATATTCCAGCTAGCACAACATGCCCAGGTAACTTTAGTAATGCTTGACATAACGAAGATTAGAGTATTTAATGAGTGAAGAGATATGTTTATTTAGGTACTAGGTAATGATAATGATGATTAATCAATTTATTTCTGCAAGTTTATAGGGTTGATACCACAGATATAGAAAGACCTAGATAACGCAAGTATCACGATCTGTATGAAAACCAAGCATGCCATTTTTTCACTACCTACTATGACATCACAAGCACTATTTAGTGATGGGAAAATCAAATCGATTCAAAGACGCCGCTGCGTGCGGCACCCGTCTCGCCCCACCCCCGGGGCCTAGCACCAGCGCTCACGCTCACCCAGCCAGCAGTACTACAGGAATAGGACTGAGCGCGAAAGTGGCGGCTTACGATTTTTGTACGTAAGCTCGGCACGCGAAGTAGTTGCTCTTGTGTTATCTAGGTGTATCTATATCTGTGGTTTATAGAAAAACTTACACGTCAATCATATTAAAAACTAAATGAGGTCAGAGTTACCTATCTAACTACTCTGAGAGGAAAGGTCGAAACAAACTCAGAGGTCACATGCAGTCTCTTTTAAAGTCCAGACATAATCTTGGTCAGATCATGTGAAGACCATGTAGTGTCTGAAGAACCACACATATTGAGTGGACCTGTCCAGTTAGTGCACGCATTTGTCAGTAATGTAGCCCAACTCCGAACTTAAGGAGCTAAATGATTCAATTATTTATTAATATAGCATATATCAGCGAGCTATGGAACGGACTATGCTTGGAGTCTCTCTGAGGGATCTAATCGGTATCGAGGTGATCCGGCAGAGAACCAAAGTTGTCGACATAGCTCACAGAATAAGCAAGCTGAAGTGGCAATGGGCCGGCCATATTAGCCGTAGAACCGATGACCGTTGGGGTAGACGTGTTCTTGAGTAGAGACCGCGCTCCGGTAAACGTAAGGTGGGACGCCCTCAGGCTAGGTGGAGCGACGATCTTCGCAGGATGGCTGGTAGCAGCTGGATGAGAGTTGCTGAAAATCGAGTTGAATGGCGTGCAATAGGAGGGGCCTATGTCCAGCAGTGGACATGCTATAGGCTGAAGATGATGACTTATTAATTAAATATAGAATACCAACAGCATTGACATTCAACATTTAAAATAGTATTAAGAAAAGGTGTTACTGCTAAGCTAATGTAAAAAAAACACAAATATTTAAAGAGAAAAACATTACTTATACAGAATCTGCTTACAAACTAAAAGTAAAAAATTTGTTTGCTCAACGAAATATGGAGAACAGCAGATTTTTGGAAATAGAAATACAATGGTAAATAAAGTTGTTTTAAAAATACAGTATAAAAGCATACGTTTTTTGCTTATATCATAGCATACAAATAATCTAGGTTACATTACAAAATGTTTTTCATCAACAAATTCCTTTATGCTGTAAAAATGATATAGTTTATTTTTAAACAATCTAAGTTCTAAGTATCGTCGCATAGTTTTATTTGCCAGTACATAATATGAAATAGTATTGTATTAATAACAGATGGTTTCTCTATAATATTAGACTTTTCAGTTGTGCAAATATTTAAGTTACATGCATAATACAATAGAATACAGTCATATTATACAGGGCGGCAGTGACAATGACGTGCAACCAGTTACCATGGGTTCATGATTCTGAACTGGTTCGTGGGTTATTGAAAAAAATATTTGTTGTTCCATACATTTTGACTGCATAGGTATTACATTTTTTTATGAAACAGCACATATTTTTTTTTAAGAAATTGTGTAAAAAATATTTAGTGAAAGCATAATCAGCCTATAATGTTCCCACTGCTGGGACACAGGCCTCCTCTGGGTGAGAGGGTATGGGCCGTAATCACGTTTTCGATTTTTTTTGGTTTTAGGCCGGTTTTCCTTCAAAACCTACAAAACATTTATTTTTATTATTTTTCAGCAATTTCTGCACGACTACAACATACCAACACTGTCTTTCTATGATGAAATGTTGAAACAGAAAAACGAACAGGAACAGTTAAAACTACATGATCTGAAAGTTAAGGAAAATGAAGAGGTAATTAGTCAATATTCTTATAAGTATTAAAATTGAGGGGCCCGTGGCTAAATAATAACAGCCGCACAGGTCGATCGATCAGGTTCAGCTACGCTTTTCGCGGTTGGTCTGTGGATGGGTGACCATCTTACATATGTACCAAGACCCCTCCGTGCCTCGGAAAGCACGTTAAGCCGTTGGCCGTCCCGGCTGTCATTCAGTGGATCTTTGACAGTCGTTACGGGTCGTCAGAAGCCCGAAAACCTGACAACCAGTCTTACCAAAGGGTATCGTATTACCCAGTAACTGGGTTGTGGAGGTCAGATAGGCTGCAGTCGCTCCATGTAAAATACTGATATTCAGCTGCATCCGGTTAGACTGGAAGCCGACCCCAACATAGTTGGGAAAAGGCTAAGCAGATGATGATAAACCTACATGGGCAGTCGGAGGGTCCTCCCTTCTCTATAGAGTATGAGTGAACTTTACACCCTGTTCCTCATACTTCTATAAAATAATTATTGTTATTTCAGCGACAAAAAATGAAGGATGAGATTCAGAGGCGACAGGAAATCTTGAAGTCAGGCAGACAACGGATTCATGGACACAGTATCAGCCAGGAAAACGACAGTCTGGATGGTCAAGGGGATGCACCTGAACTTGTATAGTAAGTCTAGGCATTCTAGTCTTTTATATTGTAAAACCATGTTTTTTATAGAGTTACTCAACCAGTTTTACTAAATGATAAATGATTTCTGTAAGTAGGTTTGCACAAACACTTACACGTCAATCATATTTTTACAATCTAGATGAGTTCGGCGTTTCCTATCTGACTACTCTGAGAAGAAAGGCCGAAACAAACTCAGAAGTCACAGTCTCTTTTAAAGTCCAGACATAATCTTGATCAGGGTATATGAAGACCATGTAGATCGATGTCTGAGATGGTCTTTTGAGGAAAGAACCATACAGATTGAGTGAACCTGTCCAGTCAGTGCACGCATTAGTCAGAATTCGTGCAGCTCAACTCAAAACTTAAGGAGCTCAACGATTCGAACGAAGGTGATAATCAGCCTATAATGTTCCCACTGCTGAGACACAGGCCTGCTCTCTTCGACAGGGAGTGGGCTGTAATCCACCACGCGGATCCAGTGCGGGTTGGTAGATGTCACATGTCTTTGAATTTTTGGTTCTAGGACATGCCGGTTTCCTCACGATTTTGCCTATTCTTTTCCACCCGAAAATACCTTTTGAAGTTGCATTATTTATAAAGAAACAGTCTTATACCTAAAACTGACCCACAAAACCATTTTCACGTTTTGTCTATGGGACATACAACAGACCATATGACATAGTTCTTACCCTATTTCGCTAATTATTAT
This sequence comes from Hydraecia micacea, assembly GCA_914767645.1. Classification (NCBI taxonomy): domain Eukaryota; kingdom Metazoa; phylum Arthropoda; class Insecta; order Lepidoptera; family Noctuidae; genus Hydraecia; species Hydraecia micacea. Next base: position 2,805,844 of record OU611793.1, on the reverse strand, counting down.
TATCCTAATCATTTTCAGTTACGCCGACGACAAAATGTCTCCCGTTAAGAAGGTAGTCCGAACGAAAACTGTGGATATACCTTGTACTTGTAAGAGTAAAGGCGTTCAAGTTATTCGTATTTCTCAGAGGAATAATAAGAAAGCTTACATCGGAAACTGTTTAGGTAAGTCATGATTACTAGAAGTTGTTTGTGCCCGATGAGAAATCCCAAATAATATACAAACTTACATCCTCTTTTTTTTGTGGATGGGAAATCATCAAATGACCCCTCCCGCTCTGGGTGGAGCGGAAGGGAGTGTCAGACTCTTACTGACTAAAACCCACCCGTGATCCTTCCTTAGCCCTTTATGTTCCGGGGCAGCGGTAACACTTTCTGACAATCAACTTACATCCTCTTACAACACCTTTAGGCGCTTTGCAGATGGAGCAACTATTGCAGCAACTGGCAACTAGCTGTTTACATACATCTCGGGCTATTTGGTTTGTAGCAACTGGCAACTTTTAAAGGAAAATTTCAAAAAGTTGATAGTTGCCTCAACTAAAATTGCTCCATCTGCAAAGCGCCTTAAGGGATGAATTTTCAAAAATCTTTCCTTTGCCCGGTTTCGTTATACAGGGTCAAATTTAATTAGGACATCTACCGAGTTTCGCTAGCTAATTAAATTTAATTCTTAATAAATAAATTCTTAATTTCTTCTTTTTTAATTCTTTAATTTAGATATCGATACCATATCGATATCTAAATATGTCAAAACAAAAATCTTAATTATTCGATGAAATTTTTTATTGGGGGTCAACGACCGTGTGGTGACTTGAAATATCAGTTTTTTTTTTGTGTAAACTTGTCTGACGTGGTAATTACCGATATCGGTTTAGGCTGCTCTTGCTAATAAATTATTCTTATTCTCAACAGGCCACTCCTCAAACGGCGCCACAACCTACCTAGCAATCGACGACGAAGGCGAGCGATTAATCGCAAAAAAATGGATCACACCACCAGCCAACGACTTTCAAACGAGGACCCGCCAACTGACCTCTATGCAACAAGATCTGAAAGCCATGTCGCGACTAAACCACCCCACTTTAACCCCCTACATAGCCATGGAAACAATAAAAGACGCAAACAAACGGACAACAAAACAGTACATATATTTATTCAGAAATTTTGTTCTAGGTAGTGCTTTGAAAAGTGTTAAAAATAGGCTGAGTGTGTTAAGTGATCGTTATGAAGGTTTAAAGTTGCTTAGGCATGTAGGTTTAGGTGTATTAGGAGCGTTAAAAGAGCTGCATAGCGTTGGGATCGTGCATAAAGATGTGCGGGGTCAGAATGTGTTTCTGGACGACTTTGGAGGGGTCAAGCTGGTGGGGATTGGTCTCGATATGAGGCTGGCAGAGATGATCGATGGGGACGCTTATTGTGACAGGTAAGATGAAGGTATGATCATGTTTTTCTTCTATATTTATTAATTTTTGTTTTACATAAAACATGGAAAGAGGAAAGGGAGGCCGTTGACCTGCTGTGGGACAACATAGACTTGTAAAAATAATAATAATATAAAACGCATCTTTCGGTCTTTTTCTTTCAAAGGAATGCCCTTTTTATTTGGCAGTATGTGTTGTGTACCTTTTAGTCTTTGCTAAAACTAGGATTATTGGACAAAACACCAGCAACCTCTTAAGAGGTCATTGTACTCATCATTATGAACAACTTTTGCTATGGGACCAAACATGAAATCGCGAAAAAAAAAATCAGCTGTCTCCTACATTTTGACGAGTTATGCGAACATAAATGTAGGGAACAGCAATTTTTTTTTACGACTTCAGTTTTCGTCCCATAGTAAAAGTTGTTCATAATGATGAGTACAGTGACCCCTTAAGAGGATAACGTTGATAAAAATTTCACCCTGTATATTTAAAAAATATTTTTCTAGACAAACAGCAGCACAAGACATTTATGCTACAGGACAGATGCTACTGTCAATCGTGTCACAAGAACGAACCTATTTAGAAATACCTCCAGACCTACCCAGTTCTGCTAAGGATTTCTTTGCAAGGTATGTTTGAAATATAAGGGCAAATATTCACAGGTCGCACTTTGACTTTACTTTGCTAATGCTACGGTTTCCTATAAGAAAGAAAGAAAGAAAAAAGTTTATTTGGACACAGTTCGTGAAACACAAAATACAAAATTAATCAAATAAAATAAATGTTTCCGACAAAAATAGTGTGTGCCTCACGGCTGCGCCAAAAAAATCATTCATTTCAGCATTAATGTCAGACAGATGCTGTCTGACGCTGGTTTTCTAATGAACCTTTAGGGAAAAGATTAGGATAACAGGACTTCATGCTTAGCAATTGCGCTTGAAGCTATTATTCACAAAAATAGATTCAAAATAACATTATCTTTTATAAAAGATAATGTTATTTTGATATATATATAGGGTGACTGGTAATTAGTGACCGATACCTAAACACGTGATTGTACTCATGATAACAAATAACTTTTACTATGGGACCAAACCTGAAATCGCGAAAAAAAAATCAGCTGTTCCCTACATTTTGACGAGTTATACGAACATAAATGTAGGGAACAGCTGATTTCTTTTTCGCGATTTCAGGTTTGGTCCAATAGTAAAAGTTGTTTGTTATCATGAGTACAATCACGTGTTTAAGTATCGGTCACTAATTACCAGTCTCCCTATATATATATTACAAGCAGTGGTGGCCCAGTAGTAGGGGCCGTGACTTACGAGTTGTAGGTCGTAGGTTCGAACCCCAAAAGGCGCTTTATTTTGTGTAAAATTATTTCAACGCCATTGCTCTCAAAACGGTGAAGGAAGACATCGTGAAGAAACCGACATGTCCTAGAACCAAAAAATCTAAGACATGTGACATCTACCAACCTGCACTGGGCCCGCGTGGTGGATTACGGCCCTCTCCCACTCATTAAGAGAAGGTCTTCGTCGCAGCAGAGGGAACATTATTTATTTATTTATTTATTAAAACTTTATGCACAAGTAAAAACTGTACAAAGGCGGACTTAATGCCTTGGGCATTTTCTACCAGTCTACCTTACATTATAGGTTGATTATGTATTTATAAACACAGGTGTTTAACGGAAGACGAGCAATCTCAATGGTCGGCGGAACAGCTGATGAACCACGTGTTTCTGATCGACGCACCTGCCAAACTGCCCAGCAGTAAGGAGAAGGTCGAGGAAGGGAGTTGCTCTGAGGTACCTGCATAGTTTTGTGTTTTTCTATGACACTCGGTAATAGCTTTCCATGAGTAAAAGCATTTTTGGTAATCGGATCAGTTTACAAACATACAAACAAATAATTGTGCCTCTGTAAAATTCTGCCCCTCATTTCGACCGCGTGAAATTTATTGTTTTAACATAGAATATATCCTATGACATTCGGTAATGATATAAATGTTTAAAATAGTTATTTTGTTATAAATATCGATGCATTTAGTAAAAAAAGCTATTATTTTGACATCAAAAACACTATTTTGACACTTCAGTTTTATTTATTTGTGTAGGGGCTGTTCATTTATAACGTAAGACGATTTGAGGGGAGAGATGGGGGTCCAAATTATTTTTTCTTACGTGGGGTTTTTTACGGGAGGGGTCTAGATTATTCTTACCTCAGATCACAAAAGTAAGCAAAAATTATTAGTTTTTATTTTTTTGCTACTTTTTCTTTGCAATTTTGGTAGATACTGTTCTTACCTAAAATTAAAAGGGGCGGTGGAAGTTCATCCGAGTCTTATTTTTCTTACGTAGGGGGGTCCAAAAAGTTGTCAAAATTGTCTTACGTAATAATTATGAACAGCCCCATAGATGTAAGATGTATAGACATCTACAAAATCAACTTGTACTACAGGACGATGAAGCGGTGCAGAAGATTCAACACAGCAGTCCTGTGACCAACGGTCATTCTCGTCTGAACGCCGAGTTTGAAGTGCTCACCTGGCTCGGGAAGGGAGCCTTCGGTGATGTATTGAAGGTACATATTTAGATTTGCAAACTTTACGAGTATTATATTAACTCTGACCAGGAATTTGAGTTAATTTTCAAGTTATGGAATAACAGACTGAATGTCATACTCAACAAAGTTCAAATTGCATTGCAACAAAAAACTTATTAGGACCTTTTTGCTACAAATGGTCACTCAAAAATCAACTTAGAATACATTTCACTAAAGTAGATTACTGATTAAGTTGCGATGCAATATAATTATCTGGGATTATGAACACTGCTTTAATAAAAGGCATGTACAGTTAAACCAGATAAGGTATGCGCTTCGGCAATCTTCGTGTTTCCGAATTAGCACGAACGGCGCGCCTCAGAGTAACCCCCTACAGAGACAAAGATTCTAAGTTTTGTACTGCCGCGCTTTGTAGTAGTGTTCGTATCATTGTGTATTTGTGTGAAGTATTCGCTCCGTCGGCTCGCAGATCGTCATTTGTCTCTCAAAAGTTTTAAAAAGTATTTTGGAATTGCATAGAGTTGTTAAACTATAATTTTGTAATCATGGTAATACAAAATAGGCAATTAATTCCGCTTATGTCATCAACATATGGTTTAAATTGCAATGATTGACGCGAGATTTTGAAATGCAACAACTTATAACAAGAGGTCCATGTACCTCCTGCTTGAATGCCACTCAATAAAAAATGCACTTTTAGTTTAAAATTGAATTCTTTTGCAATTTTTTTTTAATAACCACCTAGTAATACTGACGAGAATTAATTGGCATTTTGAACTGCTTTCACAAAATGCACCTTGATAATATTAATTGTGAAGCAAATTGATAACCAACTTATATTGTCCGTATATTCAAATCACAACTGTCATTATTTGACAGTTGTATAAAATGGCTATAATACGGCAAATTGACGTATGTCAAGTTTGCTTGCCTAATGAATGTTTGTGTATCTAATGAATTATACTTATAGCGTATAGCCTAAAATAACTAAACGCACTGCTATCAGTTTTCCAATATAAACAGAACGTTCCAGGTAAAAAACAAGCTCGACGGCGGCTTCTACGCGATCAAACGCATCAAACTTAACCCGGAAAGCGTCCAGTTGAACAAGAAGATAACCCGCGAAGTTAAACTGTTGTCTAGACTTAACCACGAAAATGTGGTTAGGTATTATAACGCTTGGATTGAGTCCAGTGTTGAAGTTGAAGATGACAGTAGTATGGAGGTTGAGTTGCAGCATGTGAAGAGGCAGGGGGATAGTCTTCAAGGTACATTTTTAATTTTTTGGTGTCCTTTATACATTAAATACAGGGTCAAATGAAATTAACTATCGAAACTCCGCAAGCGTGAAGGGTATCGATATCGAAAGACGATAAAATAAAAAAAAAGATTTATTTTTTGGGGCCAACGACCGCTTGTAGTGATGTATGAGTTGATAAAATCAGTTTTTCCACGTCTGTGAAATTACCATAAAAAAAATTTACATTACCTGCGGTAGATGACTCCAAAAAAACCCATAAAATAAATTTGTTTTTGTAAAAAATGAATTAATTTTGTGAGTTTTTATTTTCATGTTTAGATAATAATTATCGATACCCATAATGTCTGCGGAGTTTCGCTACCTAATTTAATTTGACCCTGTATAGAAAAAACATTTAAAAATATAAAAAAATATGACATAATTTTTTTTATTTCACGCATATTGTACAAGTGACAGTTGAACCTATTTGTTTTATGCAGGTCTTAGCCACATACAGGAAACAGGTGGGATTTAATGAGACTGTAAAATCACTCCTTTATTTAAAACAACAATTAACGACTAATCTATCATCCGACATAGAAATATAAACATTCCGTCGCCAACACAAATAAATAATGGCCTCTATTTTGAATAAGATAATGTATAATTCCTTTGTAATGAGAGCATTAGTGGCCCAGAGGTAACTGCTTATGAGGCAGGCAGGCGCTTTACTTTAAGTAAATAATTTCATCACCGCTAGCTCTCAAAATGGTGAAGGAAAACATCGTGAGGAAACCGGCATGTCCTAGAACCAAAAATTCTAAGACATGTGACCTGCACTGGGCCCGCGTGGTGGATTACCGAGCGGAGGCCTGTGTCCTATCAGTTGGAACATTATAGGCTGACTAGCAGCGCCCCGCGGTTTCACCCGCATAAGTGTCGATCCCGTGGGAATACCGGGATTAAAACTATCCTATGTCCTTCCCGTTACTCAAACTATATACCAAATTTCGTCTAAATCCGTTCAGCGGCTTAAGCGTGAAGAGGTAACAGACAGACAGACACACTTTCGCATTTATAATAAGTATGGATTATGCTATATTATTATCCTTTGTTTTACTAGTCTAAAGTTGACTGATGGACGTTTTGTGTTAATTTAAAATAAATAAATCCTATGAGTGTATTTCACGAACGGCTCTATTCCTCGGTGATAACTTTTTAATCTCTCTGTACCTGCAGTATTTGTGTCTCCGTTTCCCTTTGATTAATTCAAAGGTTCTCTTTAAAAGATCGCTTTTAGCGATAACACCGCCCATTGTTTTCATTCATCATTACAGATATTATAATATCTGTAATTTGTATTGTGTACATTGACGTCTACAGGATGTCTTGTAATTTGATACATTCCCTCCAGGTTACAATCGTGTGATCCATTTGCAACAATTAAGCACCTCAAAAAGCCTAGACAAAAATTCATGGAATTCGAGAGAACCCAATTTGCATGAATTGTTGAGAATTTCCCAGAATTTGTCAATAAATTATCGATAAGAAAAAATCTAAAATCAAGTAATTTATTCAAATTAGGCTGAGAATCAGCACTTTTCGAACGTCAAAATTACAAAAGACAGTCCCCCAAATCGCCTGCCCTTCATCATTTCCTAGTGCTTTCGCTTTTATCTGAACTCTCAAATTGAATGGCCTTTATTGCTGGTTCATTGGGTACTTCACACCTTTCGGCGTATCACGTCCTGTATATATCTCTGATAAAATTTCTATCTGATAATTCTTTTTTTTTATATTGCGGAATTTATCCGTCCTGTGTTAAAAAAACTCTATTTATAATAAATTATGCTCCGTAGGCATCGTGGCCAAGTTAGGCCAGGATGTGAAGGTGGAGTGGTCGATGTCAGAAGTTCCTGTACAGAAGACGAACACCTCTTCTGACACGGAAGATGATGACGATGATGATGAACCGGATCCGTGGTTTACTATTATGAGGTCAGTACCAGTATAGAGGTATGAGGATCAGGGTGTAAAGTTCACTCATACTCGGGAGGATTCTCTGACTAGACGGGTTATGTGTGGTGGACTTGCCCGACGATTGATGTCGGGTCGTTTTATATAATTATGCTAGTCGCGCGGTAAACTCTACTTGCGCGATGCAGGATTTTGCGTGACGTCTGTATGATGCGTAGTTCGCATGTGGTGGTGTAGATGTCGCTACACTAGTACCATTAAGTAGTTTTTTTTTTCAGTATATTCGGTAAACTTTCCCAGCCAGGTACACCGCCTAACTCTCTGGGGAGTACACGTGTGATGATATGTTTTTGTTTACCAGCCACTAGTGTATGCTGCAGTAGTGACAGACAATATTGAAAAACTTTTTATTTTTTGTTGAATACTAGGCTTTTGGCTACTTAAAATAAAGAATATTTATTTAGAAACAGTTTGTGAAACAAAAAACACGAATTAAAAAAAGCGAAATGTTTTAACAACAACAACATTAGTGTGTTCATTTTATAATGTGTGTCTCATTTGTGCAGAATAAACAATTTTTCTTTCTATTCTTGAATATTTTCCACCTAAATTTCCAGACCAGAAGACGAATCAAGTTCCGGCATAGAATTCGAAGTAGGCTCCAATGCATCGCAGACCTTACCCTCGGAGGACGTAGTGGACGCGCCCCGCCAGTCGTCAGAACGGATGCAACAGGTCCTGTACATACAGATGGAGTTCTGTGAGAAGCATACTTTGAGGCAGGCCATCGATAGTGGACTGTCCCAGGAACATTTTAGAGCTTGGAGACTGTTTAGGTAACTTTTACATTAGTCTTTACTAACAAGCCCTGTCCCCGACAAAAATGACGAACTTCCATACAAATTTTGTTCCCATATTTAACGATGAATTTTCAAAAATCCTTCCATCAAGAACATAAAAATAAGAATACAAACGCTATGTATCGAACTCTTCTGCATAAACGACCCGAAATATAAAGCATCATCATCATCATCATCATCATCATCATCATCTGCCTAGCCTTTTCCCAACTATGTTGGGGTCGGCTTCCAGTCTAACCGGATGCAGCTGAATACCAGCTATATATATATATATATATATATATAATAATAATAATATAAATAATAATATATATAAAGAATCGTGACCTTAAATATGTTGTTCGAGCAAAAATAGAATAGTATCATCAAATTTTTTCAACCCTATATTGCTTAGATTTTAATCTTCATCTTAAAATCACTTTATTTTCAAGGTTCAAGCGACTTTATTTTTACATTTTCTCCCATGATAGACAGTAGGACTGTCTAAAAAAAAAACAATAATATACATATATCGCAAACATAATTCAACTTTATATTCGAGTATTAAGGTTGATAAGTAAAAAAAATCATGATATCTAAAATATTGTTGAATTTAGAAAAGGAATGAAAAGAGTTCTATCCTGTGGAAGGACTTGATGGAGGCCTTTGCCCAGCAGTAGGTCAGTATAGGCAATGTAAAAAAAAAAAATATGCAGTAATACCAACCGCGGCCCGTCGAGAAATGAGTTTTTATTCATGATACTGTAATGATAGTGTATTCTGAATCGAAGGCAGAAATAAAGGAAGCTTTAAATCCTTCTTTTACACATTTCTAGGGAGATAGTGGAAGGCCTGGCACACGTCCACCAAAGAGGAATGATCCACAGAGATTTGAAGCCAGTCAACATTTTCTTAGATTCTAACGACCATGTCAAGATCGGAGATTTCGGACTTGCTACTAAAGCGTTCACCGCTTTGCCTGTGGATGGTACGATATCCCAATATTATATTTAATTTATTACAATTTATTTATTTAAGGCTTATGTTTAACTTAGCACCAGATAAAGTAAAATATAACATCAAAACAACACTTTTTACTGCCAAAAATAGTAAATTATCACTAAAATTAAAACTCCATTTTATTGTAAAATGCCTAGGTAAAGGTATTTGTATTCTCATTTGCTCGCTCTTGCCGGGGCTCCTATTTATTGTGTAAACGGTTTAAAGTAACCTAACCAAACCTAACCTCGGGGTGCCCAGCTAAAGCTATTGTAATTTTAGACTGAATTTTTTGGTGGTCATTATATTTAACCTCTTCTTTCAATAACGATCCGCCCTTGCTTAACACGGGTGCAATGGCGACATGCCAAAACATCTCAATGTCTGTGCTGTTTCTAAGTTAAATATTAATCTAGCATACATATAAACCGAATCATCGAAAATGTATCAAAGTCCATTGTGGAGTTTAGAAGCACTAAGCGGTCATACGGACAGACACGAAAAGCGACTTTATTTTATATTTTGTTTATAGCATGTAGAGCAGTGGTGGCCAAGTGGTAACGGCCGCGACTTACGAGGTTTAGGTCGTAAGTTCGAACCCAGACAGGCGCTTAAATTATTGCATCACCACTGCTCTCAAAACGGTGAAGGAAAACATCGTGAGGAAACCGGCATGTCCTAGAACCAGAAATTCGAAGACATGTGACATCTGCCAAGCCGCATTGAGCCCGCGTGGCGGATTACGGCTCACTCCCTTTCGCCGAGAGGAGGCCTGTGTCCCAGGCCGGTTCGTTCATTTCGAAAAACAAGGGCTTGAAAGTTTGTATGAAATGCCGTACGTCGTAAACGCTTTTAAGTATGACCTACACGCAGTATGAATTTACTTTTTATACTAAAGTACGATAAGTGTAGTTAATCTTTGGTACAATCATGTTTCAGAAAAGGCCAAACCGGAAGATATGCATGGCTCACTTACTGGTCAGGTACGAAAACATTTTTACTAGAGTGTAACTCTCATAAGGGCCGGTGGGGCCGAAAGGTTCTGGAGTGGCGACCGCGTACCGGAAGACGTAGCGTTGGAAGGCCTCCCACAAGGTGGACCGACGACCTTGTGAAGGCCGCAGGAACCCGTTGGATGCGAGAAGCATAAAACCGGTCGAAGTGGAGGTGCTTGGGGGAGGCCTATGTCCAGCAATGCACGTCTTTCGGCTGAAATGATGATGATGATAACTCTCATAAACCGAAGACCCCGCGGTATGTCCTAGAACCAAAAAATCGAACACATGTGACATCCACCAACCCGCACTGGGCTCGCGTGGTGGATTATGGCTCCTTCCCTCTCACAGAGAAGAGGCCTGTGTCCCAGCAGTGGGAACGTTATAGGCTGATTATGCCAAAAGATTCTTGTATTGCTCTATCTTATGCGATGACAAAAGCTTTTCCCTTTTCCAGGTCGGCACAGCCCTCTACGTGGCCCCGGAGCTCCTTCAATCAGGATCCAAGGTCATATACAACCAGAAAGTGGACATCTATTCCTTAGGCATCATCCTCTTCGAGATGTTCCATCCGGCCCTGGATACGGGGATGGAAAGGATGCTGGTCCTCACAAATTTGAGGAGCAAAGATACTATCATGCCTAAAAGTTTTGAAAAGGAAGATAATAGTAGGCAGATTCATGTTATCAGGTATGTAAAAATTTATATTTTCAGTCTCCCCCTGCCGTGTCTTGTCTGTCTGAACGCGATAAACTCAAAAACTACCAGATGTATTTTCATACGGTTTTCGCCAATAGACTGAGTGATTTATGAGGAAGTTTTAGGTGTATCCATACTAATATTATAAATGCGAAAGTGTGTCTGTCTGTTACCTATTCACGCTTAAACCTCTGAACCGATTTAGAAGAAATTTGGTACAGACATAGTTTTAGTCCCGGGAAAGGACATATGATAGTTTTAATCCTGATATTCCCACGGGATCGAAACTTACGCGGATGAAACCGCGGGGCGCTGCCAGTATTGTATAATTCATGAAAGGTTTGTGTAAACTGGCTGATACATAATGACTATTTTTAGAATAGAATACTCTTTCTTTTCTTTTTTCTTTTTTTCTTTCTCTAATGATTATTTTTGTAGGTGTATTAAGACTTCCGATATAAAACCGTTGCGTAATCTTTATTACAGATGGCTGTTGAACCACGAGCCGTCTCTCCGGCCCACGTGCGCCGAGCTGCTGGCCAGCGAGCACGTGCCGCGCGCCGTCCCCGAGGGCGCGCTGTCCGGCCTGCTGTGCCACGCGCTCAGTGACAGGGCAGCCAGAGGATACCATAGATTAATAGCAGCGTGCCTCGACCAGCGACCGACGCCAGTTGAAGACTATACATACCATAATGACATGAAGAGTAAGGCTCACGATGTACTGCTGAAGATTAAAGATGCTGTCATAAAGGTAACGTGTATAGTCTATTCCAAAAGTCTTTGATGAAAATGTAAACGAATTGATCAGAAAATTCTGTTTTGCACGACTCATAATGTGAAGCATTCGAGTGCTTTACGATCCAAAAAAAACTATTGCCTCCTTTCTGCAACTGTTTCTATTGTTATACTCCTGCTAGTACACAGAACTTACTTAATTTATATACCACTGGCTGCGCCACGCGAATATCGAAATAGCAATGGGTTAATTTATAAACATTGCTTCAAGTTAAGAGACATTTAAACGACAAAAATTTATGGTTAAGGAGACGTTAATCATTAGTTAACTTAAAGTTAACTAATGATTTAAAAATAAACCTCAATATCCTCATTATGATTTTGCATTTTTATATTTTGAATAGTGTGTACCACCCCTAACACATCCAATAGGGATGATGACAATGTTTTTATTTGAAACTCAAAAAAATATTCGTTTGCAAATAGTGCAAACAATACTTACTACAAAAAGTCTAAAAGTTAAAAAAAATGCCAAGTTGTAAACGTTTTAAAATAAGTGCTAGACAAAGACGCCACTACCATAAATGTGAAATCACGACTATGTAACTTCATACTAGCGCCATACATTATCAATACTGCGTGACAAGGACGACAATAATCCCCACCAACAATTTTTAAAGCGCGTAGCTTCTCCAAATTTGCGTTGGTTTTACTGTTTTATTTCGATCATCTCGTTTTACTATCCCTTCCGCAAAATTACATTATTTGTTCGAACATTTCTGATATTAGTGATCGTCCCTATTGTGCGAGTTTGAAATCCTTATCAATGCTTTTGAAGTAGTACATAATTACGCAACTAGTGTCACATGACGAGGTGGCCGAGTGGTTAAGGCGTTGGACTGCTAATCCAATGTGCTCTGCACGCGTGGGTTCGAATCCCATCCTCGTCGATTCTTTTTGTAGTTTTTGCTATTTTTATTTCACAAGTTTTTGATAACTTATTACTTTACACAGAATATAGTTTTATAATAAATTATTTTAAATAATATTGTGATGATTGAAGTATTATGTTAATACTTTTATTGCTACCTTTATTTTCATAGACTCTTTAAGGGTGCCCGATACATATCGCGACAAACACCAAGCAAGTTAGCGGCACCGAAATAAAAAATAAATAATTTATTTGTTTAAATATGGGTAAATGACGTGATGCATACAAGAAAAGTACTTTAAACCATATCCTACCTTGACAGGTGCGCAAATATTGATTATGATTAAAATATTTCTTACATAAATAATTAATTTATCTATTATTAGTTGCGCCCCGCGGTTTCACCCGCACAAGTCTCGATCCTGTGGAAATATCGGGATAAAAAAGTCCTATGTACTAATCCAGGCAATGTATACACGTGCTAAATTTCATCCAAATCCGTTCAGCCGTTTTAGCGTGACAAACAAACATACAAAAAATAAAATCTTTTCTCTTTATAATATTATTTATCTATTGCAAACACGCTATACCTATGCGTCAGCAGCACTGTTGTATATTTTATGAATTAATTGTTTATTACGATAATTTTGTGTTTTAACGGCTGGCCTAGAAACTTGTGCAGCACAAGAAATACGTGAAAAACAGCAGGTTGACAAACATTACCACATTTGAAAAATTTATAAAATCGTAACGGACCAGTGGCCTCGCCTCTAATGCATGAGGTCGTGGGTTCAAATCCGTGCAAGTACCAAGTGAATTTTTCAATCACACTAATATTAACAAAGGCGTTTGTGAGTGTGTTTGTATGTTTGTTACTTCTTCACGCAAAAACTACTAAACGGATTTGAATGAAATTTGCCACACAGATAGGATACTTTTTATCCCGATATTCCCACAGGATCAAAACTCATGCGGGTGAAACCGCGGGACGCTGCTAGTTCATATATATTTTCTAAGTTTATCGTAGACATCGGTGAAGGAAAACGTCGTCAGGTATCCTGATCTTATACGTTTAGGTGAAAGGGTGACTTTCTGACACGGACAGGAAGTCAACCTCAAATCATAGCCTATTTCTCCCTTGTCCACAGGTCTTCCGCAGTCACGGTGCCTCAGAGTTCTCCCCTCCCCTGCTGATTCCTCGCGCCTCAGCCTGGGACCAGTACCCGAATGCCGTGAAGGTCATGACGGCTTCGGGGTCCGTTGTCCATCTACCACATGATTTGAGACTGCCGTTTGCAAGGTATGAGGGATTATTATATTAATCTGTGATTGCGACTTATTTGTCAAAAATGTAAACATGAGTTTATGGAGAAATAACTTAGTTCCTGCACAATAAATTGCTACAACTTCAAACATTTTTACAACTTTTTCAATAGTGCTAATCACTCTGAAATCAACTTAATTACTATTAAAATAACGTTTATATTTGTATAACTTCAAATAAAATCAATTTGAAACATAAATTTGAATAGACTTTACAAGCCATGCGACCGATGGGATTTTTCATCAGCAAAAATTACGAAATTCCATACAAACTTTAATCGCCGGTTTAAGGGGGATGCGCTGGGTAGCCAGCGAAATTAAAATTTTCTTACGTTTTTTTTGCAATTAATTAATTCATTGAAATTCTGTAAAGTCATATTATATTTGTTATGATCGCAAATCAAATTTTAATCAACATACAACCTGATCTGCCTTGAAAATTTAAATTTCCCGGGCTACCTAGCTCATCCCCTTAACCCCTTTAGGGGATGAATGTTCTTAAAATTGCATGCCTTTAGGCGCAGCGGTTTAGGCTGTTTGTTGTCTGTCAGTGAATAAATGAATTAAGATTTTAATTTAAGACAGTCGCCGGCACGTAGGTAACTTGGCAAGGTTTTGGCGTAGTGGGAATAAGTTCGCGCAAGTACACTTGTGCTACATAAAATTGTCACTTTTATAGCTTGTCATTATTCTATGGTTATTGTAGTTTTTTGTCTTTACCCGGAATTTTACCATTTTATAAATATAACGATTATCAACATTTAGAACTAGGTATTGTATTGTTATTTTGTTGTGTTGGCTCTATTGGTCAGCATAATAGGGTCTTAGCATTATGCTGAGCTATGGCCGCATTGCGTGGATGTGACGTATAATTTCCCCCAACTTGTTCTCTTTTTGTGTTCTTTCTCTGCGTTATGTTTGCCGCAAATAGACTTATTTTCTTTCTTTCTTATTTTTACACATGTCTGTTTAAAAGAAAGTTAAAGATCGGAGAGGAACGACTCACGACTTGTCAAGTTACGTGCCAGATGCGGAAGATACCCTACAATCTATACGTCTTATGTTCGCAGGCACACAGCGTACTCCGGGACGAAGTACATGCGTCGTTTCGTAGTAGATCGCGTGTTTAGAGAGAAGCATGTGCAGGGGTTCCATCCGAGGGAAATTGTCGAGTGCGCCTTCGATATTGTTACTCCTAGGAATGGTAAGATATTATTTTCCTTGATTAAGGTTCAATCGAAAGCCAGTAACGACGAAATGTTCGTGATTTGATGCACCTTTAATAATATAAACTGCTAACTGTTGCCCGCGACTTCGTCTGCGATCCAGGGTGAAAGTAGCCTATGTTCTTACCTAGGTCATGGTCTACCCATGTGCTAAATTTCATCCAAATCCGGTCAGTCATTTTAGAGTGAAAGCTTTCGTCCGCGGCTTGACCAGTGTGGAGGTCTGAATGAAAAAAACCTATATAATTTTTTTTGCATTTGATAGCCTAATTATTGAGGAAGGCTAAATGCTATTTACACGCTAGAACCCTTAGAAGCCGAGCAAAAATAAAAAAACTTGGAAAGAACGCGAAGCGAAAACGAGGTGATAAAGCGGGCAGGTGATGCGGTGCGATACGATGCGTCGGGGGAAACAAGAAATTTCACGAGGACGAAGTTAC
Source organism: Hydraecia micacea (assembly GCA_914767645.1). Taxonomy (NCBI): domain Eukaryota; kingdom Metazoa; phylum Arthropoda; class Insecta; order Lepidoptera; family Noctuidae; genus Hydraecia; species Hydraecia micacea. Next base: position 2,790,447 of record OU611793.1, on the reverse strand, counting down.
GGACAGTAGCTAGACTAGCTTAAACGATCTCCTTAAAAAATGTTTGTCCCCCAAAAAATCCATCTTAAGATTTTTATAATTTTATTGGATGGTAATAAAAGCTCCGACAAAATAATAAGAATTGTCCTTACTCAAAATATGAAATCTACTGCCTAAAATACTAACTTTCCGACTACATTTGTCCGAATAAAAATGACGAAACGACCGAATGAGATACTGAAATCTTCGAAAAATAAACATGACTATTTATTGCTATAATACTTTTCTACCAGCTTAAATTAAATTTTTATGTATACCTAGGTCTTGCATCCTATGTCGACGTAACCCCGCGTATATATATAATATGGTTATATTGACAAAACCTCTGTTGTCGGTAACTTAGTAATTTTGTTGGAGTTTCAGTATTTTATTCGGAAGTTCAGTTTTGCTATTCGAAGATCCATTTTTTTTAGTCGGCCGCAGTTCGCTGGAGATTAATTTGTTTTTCGGAACCATTATTATTTCCCAATTTTATTTCCAGATTCTCTATGGCCGGATGCAGAGCTGTTAATAGTGGCGAGTCGGGCGGCAACAGAAACTGGCCTGAAAGTGTCGCTACAGTTGAACCACACGGAGTTGCTGCGGATGTTGCTGCTGTCGTGTGGAGTGCCGCTGGACAAGCATGCCGATATATATCCTGTACTCGTCGATGTTAGCTTTGGTAAGTTGTCCATATTGTTACTGTTACTGTTAGCCTGCGTCATCGCTGGGCAAAGGCCTATCCCCATGACTTCCAGCTCTTTCGATCCAGGGCTAAAGGGGTCGTTCAAGTATTACGTAAGCAGATTTTTCGCAATTATTAACCCCTCCCTCCCTCCCACGTCAGCAAAAGTAAACAAAGCTCTTACCCCAAGGCATATGTAAATATTGGTGCATGCATTTTTCATTGTGTTCTGGTTTCTTTATTGATTCATGAGCAGCAGTTATTTATATTCGTTTAATTTTCAAGCATAGACAAGTAGTGTTGCCATATGTATTCAAACCAAAATAGACTAAATTTTGTAGACAATCCGAAAAAGTCAAAAAATAAATACTGCTGACGTCACCATCCAGACCCTCCCATCCCCATGTCATCAAAAATAAGCAAAGCAAAGACCCCTCGCCCCTCTGTAGTGCTTATGTAATACTTGAATGGCCCCAAAGTAGACCACTGGTCGTTTGTTTTCTCCAGCTCGTCCCGCCATCTTCTACGGGATCTAGTATTGTACTTAATAGCTCAACTGTCGCTAATGTGACAGTTATTTTTTGTATTGTTACCGATCTCTAGGAGATTTCTTGACAGTTGAAGGGTTTGGAAAATGTAGTGGACTGTATTTTGTACTGATTAAATCACATAGTCGCTGACAGAACTAATTTATTTGTCAGAACAAAAAAAGCAGGGACGTCATCTTTTAAAAAATAATATAAAAACTTAAATCCTATAAAAAAGGTCACAACAAATATTATAAATGCGAAAAGAACTCTGTCTGCCTTTTAACGCCTTAACGGCTGAACGGATTTGGATGAAATTTGGCACACCGTTAGACCATGACCTGGATACTTTTTATCCAAGTAGTAAATTCCCGACTTCCCGTGGGATAATTCCCGACATTCACATCCGGTCGAAGCCGCGGGCGGAAACTTGTATTGAGTATGGTGTCCCACAGTGCAATATTTTGGGTCCCATCCTGTTTCTAATACACATTATTACCCAACGATTTATCAAGATTAATACTGGAAAATGGAGAAATAACTATCCTTGCAGACGAAACGGTCATTACTCTTTCTGGCAGCGTCTGAAACGAAGTAAATAATAACATGAGTAATACCTCTCGTTAGGTTAGGTTTGGTTACAGCTGTGACTAAACCTTTTCAATGACTGCGGCTTGATTGATCTTCGTTCATTGTTTGTATGGCATCGCCTCAAAATTAGTTACTTACATCAGCTTAGGGGCTTATTTAGACTAAAAGGTTTAAAAAAAATTAAAGGGTTTATTTTTATTTTTGCTTTTCAGTTTCTTTTTTGTCGGTTGAGCTTTTTGTTAAAAACATTTTCTTATATCTTCACCAGGCCGCATAACATCGCTCCAACTTCAAACCCACTTGACTTCTCTCTGCGTGACGAACCGCGACGTGTCGAACCTCCTGCGCCTCATGGAGGCGGACGTGACCGTGCACGAGGTGCGTGAGCTGGTCACGCCCTTCGTGAAGCACGCCAAGTGGAGCAAGCTCGTCTCGCACGCGGTGCATGACCTGGAGGCCGTGTATAGGAACGCTAAGGCGTTGGGCTGTGAGGTGATTACCGCAAATAATGAAAAAAAAAAATTATACGTTCTTATATCAACTAAAACAATTTCTATCATGTAAATTAAAATGTATAGACTGCATGTTTTACAAAATAATGGATTAAATAATACAACGTGCCGACATTATTTGGCTAGTGGCCAGTAATCATAAAAAATAAATCAACACAAAATAATTCGTAATTTGTAAACTACTCTCTTTCTCTCTCTCTGTACACGAGGAGGCTTCTTCATGCATCCCTAAAACACTTCCACTAATTAGAAAAAGTCTAAACTTTACCCCATTTTTATGCCGCTTAAATTGTTTCAGTGCACAATGTCGGTAGCCCCTTTCCTGGCATACAACGCGACCCAACACTGTGGCATATTCTGGCAAATGTCCGTAGTAAGGAACATGGACCATAAAACCACTGCTAAACACCGGGCAGGTGACTTAATAGCGGCTGGTGGAAGGTAAGAAAGAAAGAAAATAAATTTTTATCACATCTATTTAAAAAGAGCTAGTAAACAGGGACTAAATGGTTTTTTTTTTCATATTAAAGAAAGGCTTATGTTTAACTTATCACCAGATAAAGTAAAATATAACATCAAAAAAACACTTTTCACTGCCAAAAATACTAAATGATCACCAACATTAAAACTCCATTTTATTGTAAAATACCTAAGTAAAGGTATTTGTATTCTCATTTTGCTGAACACATAGATTCAATTTCGCATAAGTACATTTGATACCACAATTTATGAAATAATTAATTTTAAACCCGCGTTTCATCTTACAACAAACAAAAAAAACCTACATCAAAAAGGAATACTTAAACCAACAAGATAATTTTCCTCAGATATGATGCCTTAGTATCGGAATTCTGGAAAGTAGCGCGAACGGAAAAGGACCACGACTGTTCCGAACTGAAGTCTAGCTCCGTCGGATTTTCCATGTCACTAGAGAGAATGGCCGCCATTTTGAAAAAGTTGGAGAGCGAAGTACCTTCTACACCACTGCCAAATGTAGAGGTATGTATTTTTCCCATAGATGTATTTTATTGTACGAGAATTGGACTATAAGTACCTAGGCTACTAATGAATATGAGCAATTTTTGCTAAAGTCTATTTCATATCCTTATTTCTACACAAACGAAAATCAACTTTATGTTAATGCAAATTAGGTTTTTCAGAAAGACTTTTACTATTGAAAAAGTTATAAAAGTGTTGTAAATACCTTATAAATTTTGTTTTGTAAATTATTTTGGACAATACTGTTAAAAAAGATGGACTTAGTTTGGCAGAACTCACAGATTTGACAGAGTATAAATAATGACGTCTCTCGAGCCGCCATGACAATGCCCCGTTTTGTCAATAAAAAAACAACTTTCTTATCCGTCAGGAACGAAGTTCCTTACGCGATACTCGCGCACACACACACAAACTCATATAAAATAGAAAGTGAAAGAGAGAGAGAAAATATACATTTAATCCACGTTTATAATACCTAAGTTTTTAGAAGCTTCTCATGAATTTGTCGCTATCTTGGATTTTCATTTTGACCTTACTTTTGCCTTTAGCACCCTAGAAAACCATGAAACCCATGTCGGAAAATGTGGGAATTTTAGCAGCCGCCATCTTGGATTTTAATTTTGACCTCACTATCGGCTATAGCAAACTCGAAAACCGAGAACACATTTGGAAATTTTCGCAGATGCCATCTTGGATTTTAATTTTGACCGCACTATCGGCTATAGCACCCTCGAAAACCGAGAACACGAAACACATGAAATAAAAAAATTGAAAATTTTTCCAGTTGCCATCTTAGATAATTATACATTTTGACCTCACTTCTGCCTTTAGCACCTTCGAAAACCATGAAAACGACACACATGACGAAAAATTTCAGAATTTTCGCAGCCGCAATCTTGGATTTTCATTTTGACCTCACTATTGCCTTTAGCATCCTCAAAAACCGTGAAAACGATACCCATGACGAAAAATTTTAAGAATATTCGCAGTCGTCATCTTGGGATTTTCATTTTGACCTCACTATTGCCCTTAGCATCCTCGAAAACCACGAAAACGATACCCATGACGAAAAATTTAAGAATTTTCGCAGCCGCCGTCTTGGATTTTCATTTTGACCGCAGTATCGGCTTTAGCACCCTCGAAAACCATGAAAACGACACCCATGACGAAAAAAAAAATAATTTTCGCAGCTGCCATCTTGGCTTTTCATTTAAAACTTTATTTTGTTATTACATTTTTGCCTTTAGAACTCGAAAACCATGGAAACGACACCCATTAAGAAAAATTCTAAATTTTTTACTGCTTCCCTTTCGATTTTCATTTTGACCTCACCATCGGATTTAGCTAACTTCGAAAACCATGAAAACTATCTCTCTCTCTGTCTGTCTCTGTCTCTCTCTGTTTTTATACTACAACTCCATTACACCCCCCAGCCTGGTCTCATATGCGTTTGCGTGTGGGGTACGGCGGGTTCTGGGCGCGACGGGCAGGCCGCCGCGCGCCGCGCACACCTGGCGCGCGACCTGTGGGCCGCCGGGCTAGCCGCCGCCGGCTGGCCCACCAGCAGTAGTGACGCGCACGAGCTGGCGCGCGCCGGGGTCGTGCTGCTGCAGGAGGATGCTACTGTACGGGTGGCGTGCTGGGATGGAGTCAGGTACATATGCAGCTGGCGCGCGACCTGTGGGCCGCCGGGCTAGCCGCCGCCGGCTGGCCCACCAGCAGTAGTGACGCGCACGAGCTGGCGCGCGCCGGGGTCGTGCTGCTGCAGGAGGATGCTACTGTACGGGTGGCGTGCTGGGATGGAGTCAGGTACATATGCAGCTGGCGCGCGACCTGTGGGCCGCCGGGCTAGCCGCCGCCGGCTGGCCCACCAGCAGTAGTGACGCGCACGAGCTGGCGCGCGCCGGGGTCGTGCTGCTGCAGGAGGATGCTACTGTACGGGTGGCGTGCTGGGATGGAGTCAGGTACATATGCAGCTGGCGCGCGACCTGTGGGCCGCCGGGCTAGCCGCCGCCGGCTGGCCCACCAGCAGTAGTGACGCGCACGAGCTGGCGCGCGCCGGGGTCGTGCTGCTGCAGGAGGATGCTACTGTACGGGTGGCGTGCTGGGATGGAGTCAGGTACATATGCAGCTGGCGCGCGACCTGTGGGCCGCCGGGCTAGCCGCCGCCGGCTGGCCCACCAGCAGTAGTGACGCGCACGAGCTGGCGCGCGCCGGGGTCGTGCTGCTGCAGGAGGATGCTACTGTACGGGTGGCGTGCTGGGATGGAGTCAGGTACATATGCAGCTGGCGCGCGACCTGTGGGCCGCCGGGCTAGCCGCCGCCGGCTGGCCCACCAGCAGTAGTGACGCGCACGAGCTGGCGCGCGCCGGGGTCGTGCTGCTGCAGGAGGATGCTACTGTACGGGTGGCGTGCTGGGATGGAGTCAGGTACATATGCAGCTGGCGCGCGACCTGTGGGCCGCCGGGCTAGCCGCCGCCGGCTGGCCCACCAGCAGTAGTGACGCGCACGAGCTGGCGCGCGCCGGGGTCGTGCTGCTGCAGGAGGATGCTACTGTACGGGTGGCGTGCTGGGATGGAGTCAGGTACATATGCAGCTGGCGCGCGACCTGTGGGCCGCCGGGCTAGCCGCCGCCGGCTGGCCCACCAGCAGTAGTGACGCGCACGAGCTGGCGCGCGCCGGGGTCGTGCTGCTGCAGGAGGATGCTACTGTACGGGTGGCGTGCTGGGATGGAGTCAGGTACATATGCAGCTGGCGCGCGACCTGTGGGCCGCCGGGCTAGCCGCCGCCGGCTGGCCCACCAGCAGTAGTGACGCGCACGAGCTGGCGCGCGCCGGGGTCGTGCTGCTGCAGGAGGATGCTACTGTACGGGTGGCGTGCTGGGATGGAGTCAGGTACATATGCAGCTGGCGCGCGACCTGTGGGCCGCCGGGCTAGCCGCCGCCGGCTGGCCCACCAGCAGTAGTGACGCGCACGAGCTGGCGCGCGCCGGGGTCGTGCTGCTGCAGGAGGATGCTACTGTACGGGTGGCGTGCTGGGATGGAGTCAGGTACATATGCAGCTGGCGCGCGACCTGTGGGCCGCCGGGCTAGCCGCCGCCGGCTGGCCCACCAGCAGTAGTGACGCGCACGAGCTGGCGCGCGCCGGGGTCGTGCTGCTGCAGGAGGATGCTACTGTACGGGTGGCGTGCTGGGATGGAGTCAGGTACAAACAGCAGTCATTGCAATCGATTGCCACATTGTGTTACGCAATTATCCCTCAGATTCCCAGTACGGACAAGTCGGAACAGATCAGTACCTATCGGTGCAAGTAATAGAGTCCCATACAAACATTCTAATACAATTAGGTCGAATTTAGCTTAAACATAATACAGTTTCTTGGCAACAAACTTAATAATCATTTTATTATGCAGTGATATTTAGTTTACTTTCTCGCTATGACATAATAAGTTATATTGAGAGTAAAGCGGAGGTTGTTGTGTCGCTAAAGAAAATAAAAATGAAGACCGATAGGAAATACAATGCGTACAAACTTTTTGTCTCTAAAACAAAATTAGACATTTTCTTAAATGACGAGTTTTGGCCTGACGGCATTACGTTTAGGCGTTTCGTGAAATTTATGTACACTCCTAGTCTAGAGGAGAGTAATTTGAGAAAAAGTTAGTTTATTACTTTTAAATGGGTACTTGTAAAAATATCTGCAGATTCACTAGCTTTAACCAGGCCTCCGTCACTCCATGTACTTGCGCGCTATAAGTGCCTACCGCCCAGCCGAGCGGTCTCGGTCCGCCGGCGGATCAAATTCAGTGCGGTTTTCGCAAGCGAAGCGCGCGCACGCCGTTCAATTTTAATAGTGCTGTTCGTTCGTACGCGTATTACGATGCCGTGTGGTGCCTTATGTGCTGTAGATGGGTGTAAATCAAGCAAAAGAAGGGATAACATATATAGTCAGAACATATTCACAGTTCTCAATAACATAGATAAAAAGTTATGTTAATTTAATTTTATCGAAGAGGCAGCCCTGCGATTACTGTGGAATCGCGCGGTGCGAAGCAATCACTGCTGTACGCTTGAGCATTTAGGCGCATTTTAGCATACAGTGGTTGTTGACGCGAGGGAGTAGGCAATTATCGTAATAGGTATTGGAAATTTTCTACTGAGTGAAGTATCTGTTACGTAGTAACTATTCAGTAATCTGTGCTTTAACTGTCATTCATTTAAGAACTCAATTGACGATGTTAGAAGTTTATGTAAAACATCTGTGCTAGTGTGTTTACAGGAGACTTGGCTTCTTAATCATGACATTCCATTACTGGGAACGGTTAGTGGTGATTTTGAATATACAGGTAAGTCTGCTGTGGACACATCCGCCGGTGTACTGAGAGGGAGACCACACGGTGGGGTGGCTATTCTCTGGAAGAAGGGTGTATTTGGGATGGTTTCTGTCGTAGAGTGTAACAGTGCCCGACTAACTGCAATTAAGGCGACAATCGGGGGACGTAAGATCTTAGTCTTTTCCGTATACATGCCTGTGAACTCCATCGATAATTTGCCTACTTTCTCGGACGTGTTAGGAGAAATTAGTGCCATTGAAGAGAGTAGTGACGTCGAAACAGTATTTTTGTTGGGTGATTTTAATGCCCATCCCAAAGAATTGTTTTATGTGGAGCTTGAGAGATATTGTTTGGATAGGTCGTGGATATGTGCAGATGTGAAGAGACTAAGCGCCGAATCGGGTAGTTACACATTTGTGGACCATTATCACGGCAGTAGTAGGTGGCTAGATCACTGTGTGGTCTCCCTGTCAGCTTGGAAAACCATTGTGAAGGTAGGTATATTAGAGGACGTATATGTGTCAGACCACCTTCCTATATTTATCGAATGTGATCTAGATGCGATTAGGCCGAGGCTATGTAATTCCGATATGCCTAGGAATGCAGTTCTCTGGGGGGAGAGAGATGAATCGCAGATCAGTGAATATCATGACTTATGTCATGAAGGTTTGCGAACCATTGATTTTCCTTTGGAGTTTACTGAATGTAGTTACGGTACATGTAACCTTAATGCCCACAAATTAATAATAGACTCATTGTATGACCAAATTGTGCAGGTCTTAAAAAAGGCGGCTATCCTAACCAAGGGTAGAAAAAATGCTAAATGTCGGAGAAAGGTTTTGTGTGGCTGGAACAGGCATGTAAGGGAAGCTCATTGGGATGCCAGGCTTAGGTTTAAGTCGTGGGTTTTTCACAATCGACCAATGGTGGGCATAGTGTACGAGCAAATGTGCGAGTCTCGTAAAATTTTTAAAGGCAGGTTAAAGTGGTGTCGAAAGAATCAAGAGCAATTGAAAATGGATGTAATAGCGAAGTGTCGAGCCACTAAAAACTTTTCCCAGTTTTGGAAAGCTACCAGAAAATTTGATGTTAGGCCTGGCCTCCCGACGAGTGTGAGCGGCTTAAGCGATCCGAGTGAGATCGCGAATATGTTTTGCAACCATTTTAGAGTTCGGTCGCCGCTCGGTCCTTCTACTGCGATGGTTGGCGCTGCGCCCTGCAGCCAAGGGGAGGAGCCTTTGTTGCGTTTCCCAGCAAGTCAAGTTAATGCTCTTATTAAAGGAATTACCAAAGGCAAATCTCCTGGGCATGACGGGCTCAGCGTCGAACACCTGAAGCACGCTGGAGTGCACCTCCCGAGGGTCCTGTCTCTGTTGTTTACTATGTGCATCAGTCATGCGTACCTTCCAGCTGACCTAATGAAAACCACAGTGGTGCCCATAGTTAAGAACAGGACCGGTGACATCTCGGATGAGGATAACTACCGCCCGATCTCCCTCGCGACCGTGATAGCAAAGGTGCTGGACGGTTTGTTTGATTCTTGCTTGCAAAAGTATATTAAACTACACGATGCGCAGTTTGGGTTTCGGCCCGGACTATCTACTGAGAGCGCAATCTTAAGTCTCAAACACACTGTCCAGTACTACACGGATCGTAAGACACCGGTGTATGCCTGTTTTCTGGATCTCTCCAAGGCCTTTGACCTCGTATCTTACGAGGTGCTTTGGAGGAAGCTGGGGGATAGTGGTATACCGGTGGAGATGTTGAACATTTTAAATATTGGTACAATAACCAGGCGAACTGTGTCAAATGGTCAGGCACTCTTTCAGATTCGTACAGGCTGGAGTGCGGCGTGAGGCAGGGGGGGTTATCATCTCCAAAGCTCTTCAGCCTGTATGTAAACAATCTCATAGTGGAGCTCAGCAGCATGCGTGTCGGATGCCGGGTGGGTGGTATTAGTGTTAATAATATCAGCTACGCGGACGACATGGTGCTGCTGAGTCCCACTGCAGGGGCGCTCGGAGAAATGCTGAAAGTTTGTGAAGCCTACGCCGAGTCACACGGACTTATTTACAATGTAAAGAAAAGTCAGTACATGGTCTTTAAGGCCGCCGGTAGGTGTCCTGAATCTGTTCCACCCATTACTTTGAATGGTGTTAACTTAGATAGGGTGTCGCAGTTTAAGTACCTCGGACATTACCTTACCGACGACCTTAAGGACGATGTTGACATAGAAAGGGAGCGCAGGGCTCTGTCAGTCCGTGGGAACATGCTGGCCCGTAGATTCGCCCGTTGTACGGACCAAGTCAAGATCACGCTATTTAAAGCGTATTGTCAGGGTCTGTATACGGGTAGTCTATGGGTTAGTTATACCAAAAAATCCCTGGACACACTGCGCGTCCAATACAATAACATTTTCAGGATGATGTTGGGACTCCCTCGTTTCTGCAGTGCCTCTGAGATGTTCGCGCAGGCTCATACTGACGGTTTTCATGCGGTCGTTCGGAAAAAAGTCGTGTCACTTATGAGGAGGGTGCGGGGGAGTCACAACAGCATCCTGAAAACTATAGCTGAAGATGTGCGTGCGCCTGTGTTGAGGCATTTCGTTCGTCTGGTGATCTTTTAGGGAGGTATCTCCCTGTTAGCTATTTTGGTGGGGCGGGGTGTCTCAGCACAGGGGTATTTTTGTGATGAGTGTTGTCCTTTGTTATTGTATTTAAGTAGGTACTAACAATAGTTTTTCTAAGTTGTTTATTGTATACTAACCGGTGGATCTAGTTGTCCAAAAATAAATAATTTTGAATTTGAATTTGAATAATGATACTATTTCAGTAGTGTCATGTCATAGCAGATTTACGTTCTTGACGTTTTATTATTTTTTTTTTGTATTTGATAAATACGCTTCTGTGAGTACGTAATCATGTTATGGAAAAAAAAAATGTTCTCTACTTTTTTTCTACAGGCAAAGAATTCCGGACGACAATTAAAGAATTCCTAATCCATAATTGTCATAATCCGTGCTTTATTTTCTCTCAGACCCGTATAGATACAGTTTCCATAATATTTAAAATGCCCGTTTTTACTATCTTATTTAAATCACACCATTTTATTCCTTACAGATTGAGAGAACACAAAGTGCCATACATCGATGTTTTAGACTTTATCAAACAAAAACTCAACCCAGATACTGTTAAGAGCCCTGAAGGTAAGTAGAAAATGGGAACATATTTTTTATCTTACTATTTTAGGGCCTCGATTTACGAGGTATAGGCCGTGGGTTTGAACCCAGACAGGCACTTTATTTTATGTAAATTCTTTCTTCTTTATTATTACTTTGTGTAAATTATTTCATCACCACTGCTCTCAAAACGGCGAAGGAAAACATCGTGAGGAAACCGGCATGTCCTAGAACCAAAAATTCGAAGACATGTGATATCTGCCAACCCGCACTGGGCCCGCGTGGTGGATTACGGCCCACTCCCTCTCACTGAGAGGAGGCCTGTGTCCCAGCAGTGGGAACATTATAGGCTGATTATGTATGTTATGTATTTCTTCACTACTGCTCTCAAAACAGTGAATTTTTATTTTACCGCTATTAACCCCAACTATCGCCCTGTTTCGTTTGATCCACGATTTTTCACCCATCCTGTATAAAATAAATACCCAGCAGGTACAAATCGTGCACTGAGCTGGTCTGAAACCGAGAAGTCAAACTGCAGTCAAACGACATCAGTCACCTTCATCACTGCCAGTGAGAGAATGAGCAAAAACTCCAAGAGGCATTGTGAGAACCAGGTCAGTGAAAATGGCAGCCAGTGGGACATAGCACGAACGCGCTAAGTTACGTAAATCAGAACGATTTTAGAATTGAAGATACTCGTTTCGCGCATCATATTTATTTAGTTTAAAAACTTTTATTTATATCTATGGCTGTTACTTATTATGCTTGTGGCAAAAATGGAATCTAAAATGCTATAGGATAGTTTTATTTTCGATGAATAAATCATTCAAATTTACGTGACGTTTACCCCGCGCGTTCGTGCTATATAATTGGCATCGTTACGGTACATAATAATATTTTTCTTGTCCACAGATTAACACACAAATAACATCGATCCTAGTATCCTTAGGCCTGCAGCCTGTACTGAGTCGGGTCCGGGTCAACGTCCTCGCGCTGTCGTGCGAAGCGTCCTGCGTGCGTATGTTAGCGGCATCGATAGGTGCGCCACTTGATGTCGATGAACTGGCGCACGCGTTCACACCGGTTTGCGAAGCGTGAGTATTTACATATACATAAAATAATATCACGTCTGTACTCCGTGAAAGGTTAGGCAGAGTTGTATCTATGGTACAGCCACATTTCGCCAGTTATGTCTAACTCCCGTGTAATGAGGAACGAGTCTATTGCCATCAACCGAACCACAAATCCAGACTGGCGGTAAAACCCAGTAACACTTTACCCAATGTGGGAATCGAACCCAGGACCTCATGCTTAGCGGTAGCGCTTGCATCCACTGGACCAACGAATCAGCTATTATTATTTAATTTAGAAACAAGATTTTAGCGCAAGCCAAAATAAAAAAAGTTCCGGAATAGACGATGGCCTTTTTCATTCACAAAGTATAAAGTAAAGTACTACAGTCCGGCCGTTCAGAGAATGCGTTCAGAAGACCTATCAGTTTCATACAAACGAATACGTGTTTTGCGAATTTAATCTTTACTAGCTGCTGTCCGCGACTTGTTCCGCGTGAAATCCTATCCTAACTAGTATTTTTTTTAAATAAAAGTAACCTAAGTTACTCCTTATTACATCAGCTATCTGCCAGTGAAAGTCCCGTCAAAATCGGTCCAGCCGTTTCAGAGATTAGCCGGAACAAACAGACAGACAGACAAAAATTGCAAAAAAAGTATTTTGGTATATGCACCGTGTATACATTCCATATGCATTTAGTAAAAAGCGGTTATTTTAATATTACAAACAGACACTCCAATTTTATTTATTTGTATAGAATAGATTAGAATTGTAGCACTCACAGGTGTCAGAAATGCATTCTTTTGACGGCCGGACCGTAACTGCTACAGTGTGTACACGACTTTAATGATTAAAAAAAATGTAAGTATTCGTTTAATTCAATACAATTTATTTATTCAGTAACAATGAACATTGCGTTCGAACACAATCCAGCATAAATAAGATTTATTTATTTTATTTAAAAAAACCATGAAAACAATAAATTAATCATAATTGATATATTAATTCATAAAAAAATATATTTTAACAAATTGACATTGACTAAGACAGTTTCGAATAACAATGCCAATTTTAAGAACAATAAAATTGTACTTGCTTTGTTTGGTCTCATTTTAGAGTGGAATATCCCATTTGTTTATAACCTGTTATCATTACTGCCGTTTATAAATACATTTGCTAATTATACAAAAGCACATAAATAACATAGAGCCAAGAGTTCAAGAAACATTGGGCGATAAGGTAATGATATATAAATATGCATGTCGTTGCAAAGTTGTAGGGTTTAAGTTCAATGAATGCATTGATAACAACTGAGATTCTATTTAAATACTTGCAGTATGAATAAGGACGAATTCCACCAAATTAATAATATATAATATTGACATAAATATTAATTTCGAAAAAAAAAAAAATCAGCTGTTCCCTACATTTATGTTCGTATAACTCGTCAAAATGTAGAGAACAGCTGATTTTTTTTTCGCAATTTCAGGTTTAGTCCCATAGTAAAAGTTGTTCATAATGATGAGTACAATGACCTCTTAAGAGGTTGTTAATGTTTTTCCAATAACCCTGTATAGGCAGCGACTTCGTTCAAGAAAATACTAAGCCCAGTTTTGGCAAGTTTGAATGACCGCCTCGTCGTCGGTCTAGTGGTGGCAAGCGCTACAGCTAGATAGCCTAGGTTTGATTCCCAGATCGGGCAGAATGTTATTGGGTTTTTCCGTCACGAATCGCTCAGTAGCAGCCCTGAGTCTGGATCTCTGCCCGGTTGATGACAATTTCATGCTTCTGGACTTAGCGGCTTACCCCCTTACTAATAAACGTTGTATAGCGTCTGTATAGTTACACAACGCTTTGTCTTCTTCTTTCGAAAGTCAATTACTGACGACTGAAAGAGAGAACTCGGTGTGTAAATATTCGTCTTATATAATACGTTTATTTGTAAGGGGGTTAGGCTGTGCATTGTATTTCAATAAAATAATGATTTTTATATTACTTTATTATTTACAGATACCCAAAACGTCGCAGCATACTCGAGGATGCTCTTCAAGAGCTTACAATATTAACTAAACAAAACCACCAATGTAGAGCGACAGAGGAAACTCAACTTTATGCTCTTTACTCCATACCTGATTCATTATGTCGATTAATTACGTGACCAATGGTTCTTAGGGTATTTACAAGCCGAAGATGCTTCACTGCGATGCCTCGCAATCACGGATTAGATCGTTACCTCGGGATCGCGGTTTAGCTCGCTAACCTCCTTGTAAAACTAATGCATGCTAGCTAATCTGCGTTCGCGACTTATTTGCCAAAAATGTAAACAAATATGAATCAATGGAAAAAATAACTTTAATTCCTACACAATAAAGTTCCGTTTACGCTACAACTTTATTTTTGTAACTTTTTCAATAGTGCTAGTCACTCTGAAATCAACTTAATTGTCATTGAAATGAAGTTGGTATTTGCTTAACTTGAAATAGGGTGGGGGTGTGCAACACTGCGCACTTTTACTATAGTGAGGTATTCTGCGGCACGTGTGTGCGTGTCTGTACGCACGCACATACTGAGGGATACGTTACTTTTTTTTTCTGCTTTGGAAAAATGTGGAAATTTTCATGGACTTCCTCCATCGTGGGGGCGACAGAGGAGCATGCGACTCTTACCGGCTAAAACCACCGCGGTGTTCCACCTCTACCTATGGCCGGGGGTGCGGGATTCGCATAAGCATTCACCGCTCCCGAGGGATACCTTACTGCACATCAGATACATCGCGGGCTGCATGGGGGTTTACCTCGATGCCTGGCATGCGCGTGCGCGTATATTAGCATGCATTTGTTTTACATGGAGGTGACATCGATGTAGCGAGGTATCGCAGTGAGGCATATTCGGCATGTAATTACCCTTAGGATACTATAGTGTTCAGGAAACGATGGAATGAATGCCAAATGTTTATTTTATTATTTTTAGGGTTCCGTACCTCAAAAGGAAAAACGGAGCCCTTGTAAGATCACTTCGTTGTCCGTCTGTCTGTCCGTCAGTGCAGAGCCTTTTTCTCAGGAACGCGTGGAGTTATCAAGTTGAAATTAATATCAAATACTCAACGCTGCAATCCCTTGAAGCAGTGAAAAAATCAAACTTCTAAGTCAACGCAATCAAAAGATGCGGGCGTTTATGTTTCGAAATCAAAACTTATAGGGTACTTCCCGTTACCTAGAATCATGAAATTTGGCAAGAAGCAATGTCATGTAGCACAAGTAAAGGAAACAATTCGAAAACCCTTTTGTAGTTACATTACAAAAAAAAAAAACAAAACTATTTACATACCTACAAATTTATACGGAGCCCTCGGTGCGCGAGTTCGATTCGCACTTGACCGGTTTTTTTTTATTAGTTAGCGTGACAATATAACAATAATATATCGGCCTATTAATGCCCCAATGTAACTCAAAGGTCTTCTCATACAGAGAAGACACGAGTATTTATCACCACGCCTAATCAAGGCGGATTGGCATTTTCAGTCTTATTTTAATACTACAGATAGCGCCATCCACGAAGACGCGCCCCACTCTTCTTCCTAATCGCTTACAGTACAAGTGTGCAAAATTCCGCTAGTGTTTTAGTTTTGTCGATACACAGTAATTACTTATTAGTGGGTAATTAGTGTGTATAAAATAAAAAGTGGCACCCCCTCCGAGTGCCGACAGAAGTGAAAACTTGAACAATTACGTGTGTATTTTTTGAATCGTCATATAAACAAAACACAAACAGAATACTTTGCCATCACTCACTGACATATCGGAAATACGTTAAAACCGAGTACATCCCAAGGACAGCCGAACACATCCGAAGCGATGTCGGTTACGGTAACAGTGGCGCGAATTCAATAGTTTTTTCCCGTTTCAAAAAATGCCCAATGCGCCTAAAGAAGTTATCACTTCAAAACTAAAACACTAGCGGAATTAACTAGCGATAACCACTAGCGATTAGTAAGAAGAGTGGGGCCCGTCTTTATGGATGGCACTGTCTATATAAGCTAAATGATGGTAATTCGTTAATCGAATGTTTACCACCGATTTTGATTTATTTGTGTAAACTAACTAAAAATTGTGTAAAAAATACCTTATTGTAAGCATTTAATATTTTTTAATTAAAATAATTATGTTTACGTAAATGTTTTGTGTTGTATTGAAATTTAATTTATTTTTATCCTATCTAGTTTTTTTTTTAATGTGTTCTCTTCAGATATTTCTGGAAAAAAGTAAGTTATCGCTTGTCGTCGCTTCATTTCTCGCATCTCGTAACTCAAAAATTACACGCGTACGCAAAATACGGGCTTGGACGTGGAGTTGCGGACACCAGCCCGTTATAGAAGACAATTTTTTTTTTTTTAGTTTTTTTAGAACTTTAGCAACGTCTTAGGTTCTGGGTACATTTATTTCTTCGAACATACTTAAGAGTGTTCACCCAGCGTGGGCTGGCAACGTCGCATTTCTAGTGGTTTTACGTGTTTTTTTTTTTTAATTTAAACCAAAGTACCTACTTTTTTTCAGCCAAGTAGGTACTAGATCGCACTAGAAATGCGACTTTGCCAGCCCGCGCGGGATGAACGCTCTTAACTCTCGTCCAGTATTACATCAAATGAGATCTTAACATTTTATTGAAATAAGTAACTATTTTTGTAAGCAAATAATGCCAACACTTTGTTCGATAAACAATTAATATTGAAAGAATGCGTTTTGACCTATCAGTTGCATAAATTCCTTTCACAGTTATTTTACAGTTGAAATCAACCTTATAGCAACTGCAATAAAGGTCAATGTGATGCAAAATTAGAGGTAAAATAACAAAAAGGACAGCAACCCTGACTTCAAAAGTACTTTATTCTAATCGTGTCTAACTGATAGGTGGAAAGCATTCTCGCATTATTTAAGTTAAATAAATTAGAAGAAAACCCATGAAAACTAATCTCAACTATTTGTATACTGAAAATAGTTGTTTAACCTAAACCACTAAACTGTCGAGACATTTTCGATGTGATTTGGTAGAAACAGGCTCTTTGCAAAAAGAAGGAAATTGGATTCTATTCGATTTCATGCAGGCCAAAGATTTAAATCGTTACATTTGCCCTCACCGTACTTAGGTCTCGCGTAGAGTGAGCTCACACCTCACACATCCCACATGAAACGATAGTCCAGTATGAGTAAGTGAGAACATACATACATACTCAGCCTATAATGTTCCCACTGCTGGGACACAGACCTCCTCTCAGTGAGAGGGGGTGGGCCGTAATCTACCACGCGGGCCCAGTGCGGGTTGGTAGATGTCACATGTCTTCGAATTTTTGGTTCTAGGACATGCCGGTTTCCTCACGATGTTTTCCTTCACTGTTTTGAGAGCAGTGGTGATGATGATATAATTTACACAAAGTAAAGCGCCTGACTGGGTTCGAACCTACGACCTACAACTCTTAATCCGCTACCGTGACCACTAGGCCACCCCTGCTCTCAATAAACAATACTATCCAAATGTCGTCAATGAAAGAGAAACGTGACCTTCTTTTGACGCGGTCGAATCTAGCGATTTAAATCTTTGATGCAAGCAAAGCCGAGGGCATTAGTTAAGTATAAGATTTCCTTTTTTTTTTGTTCACTTTTCCCATGACTTTGTGAATAGCTTTAAGTATATTGTTACAGTAAGATTGGTCCTTGGCAGCTCTGGGGACAGAGAGAGGTGGAAAAAGGCAGTATTTGCCCAGCAGTGGGACATTAACGGCTAAAAATAAGTAATAATAATATTGTTACAGTGAATGTCCGATATCAATATATGATAAAACTAGCTGCGCCCCACGGTTTCACCCGCATAAGTTTCGATCCCGTGGGAATATCGGGATAAAAAGTAACCTATATGTTAATCCAGGGTGTCAGCTACCTCCATACAAAATTGTATCAATATTGGTCCAGCCGTTTGAGCGTGAAGAAGTACCAAACATATAAACATACAGATACACTCACAAACTTTCGCATTTATAATATTAGTGTGATGCACCGGTGTCATCATCTGCCGAGCCTTTTCCCAAATATGTTGGGATCGGCTTCCAGTCTAACCGGATGCAGCTGAATACCAGTATTTTACATGGAGGGACTGCCTATCTGACCTCCACAGCCCAGTTACTGGGTAATACGATACCCCTTGGTAAGATGCACCGGTGTATGTAGACAATCACTAATTTCGATGGTGTAAGTTAGAAATTTATTTATACATTTACTTGAATCGGGCTTACAACATTGAATGAAAACACACACCAAGGTAATTTTGTAAATCATAGATTCAGCGATTTATAAATTACGTGAATGTCTTTCGCGTAATTTGTAAATTGCTGAAACACACACAAGTCTTCGAAAAGCGAAAAAGTCAAGTTAAATAATTGCAAAAATCACCTTGATCCCTAGATGTGTAAAGTCAGGGAAGTTTATTGTTAAAGCAAATTGACTACTAGCTTAGGTTGTTCGTATATTCAAATTAAAACTGTCATTCTTTGAAAATTTCAGTTGATTTCAGTTGTATGAACTGGCTACAACACGGTAAATAAACGTAGGGTGTCAATTTGCTTAACAATCAATTTCCCTGACTGTACATTCCAGTGGCGAAGGGTGAATTTATGACAGGTAGGCCGGAGCAAAAAAAAAATGCCAAAAGAAAATTTCAATGATGAATTGACTATAGAGTGGTTATGTTCTGAATTTTCGAAGGGAAGCCGGTGGGAATCGAGTTGTATGGGGCCTTCGCCACTGGTACATTCATACTAAATCAAGGGGCAGTAGTAGTTTATTAAAATACTTGTGTAAAGTTGAACATTCACGATCGAATGATCGTGAATATGGCCCTTATCCATAAACGTTGTATAGCGTCTGTATATACACAACGCTTTGTCTCCTTCTTTCGAAGGTAAAATTACTGACGACTGAAAGAGAGAAATCGGTGTGTAACTATTCATCTGATATAATACGTTTATTAGTAAATATGTAACTAGTATAATAATAATGTGTAATAGATCATTTGTATTTTAATGACGTAAAACCATTAGTAACTCATTGCAATGTAACTCTTATTGCATTTTAATAAAGTTTCAATTAGAATGATTGACGTGAGTTTGATAAAACAATCGGCAATCATTCTAATTTATACGTTACCTTACGGAGTTAACGAGTTATATTTCAATGACTTACTAGGTAATGGTTTTACGTCGATCGTGACTGTGCTACTTATGTAGCCGGCGGCAGACATAGGTTCAAATCTGTTTCGTCTTACAAACTCAAGTGTTCAAATAATTGAAGCTACCTACATTCCTTTCACAATAATTTTAACTCTGATATCTGCAATCCAACAGCAACCTTATTACAACAACAATAAAGATTACTGTGATTTTGAAAGACTTGACAGTTGCAGCATTAACCCAACAGCAACAGCAGCCTTATTTTCACGAGATTAAAGATCACTATGATATTGACTGTGATGCAAAATCAGAGGTGAATGAAGTGAGAGGAGAATGATGGGTCTGTATGTCTTTTTTTATTATTTATTAATCAAAACTAAAAACAGTTTACTGAACAATTAAACAGTCTGACGTCGGCTTTAACGGAAAGTTACTTGTCAATGGCCAATACTTTTATACAAACACAGTTTGTAATAATAAAAATAAACGAAATTGTATTTTAATAGTTTTTTTTTCTTTTCTTAACTTATATAATTCAGTCTTATACAATTTAAACTACATACCTAAACAATACAAATAAAATTAAATATAACAGTTCGATAAATATACCTAAAGAAGTATGAAAGACTACAGGTATTTCGTAAAATAATTACAAAAAAAATAACTAAAAATCTTTGATTATATAATGTCTAGATAGAGCGTCGCCCTACAATCAAAACAAAGAAAACGAGGCAACAATTTCAAACATGTGTGCGTGCGGGCGGTGTTTTACACTGTGCATCTATGTCTCTGTGTGCGTGAATAATGATACCAGCTACTACAATTCTCCCATAAATCACATATTAAAAAAATTGACTATACAAATAATATAAGTAAGTTTTAGGTGTATGTTTGTAGTATTATTCAGTTTTAGTAGTGACTTTATTTACTTGTATTTATAAATAAAAAACACTATTTAATTGAATTAGAGTTGTGTGTGTGAATGTTGTGTTATATTAAATCAGCTAAGTTAATTCAATTAGAATATTTAACTTTTTAGGCAGTTTGTATTTGGAAATTTCAAATGAAAGATCACAAATGATAATACGAATGGAATAAATTAATCTTATTAAAATTACTCTTGGCACCTTTGAAATCAGTTTATTGGACCCAATGCAACAATAATCATTAAAATGGGCTCATAAACAAAAAAGTTATACGCGAACATTATATTATTATAAAAAAGTACAGACGAATTGAAAAACTTCACCATTTTTGAAATCGAATAATAAAAGTACATCAACTAAATAATATAAACGTAACCATAAAGCAACGAATATACCCACAAAAAAAGGACGTTAAGTTGGGAGAATGGAAAAAAGAAACTGGCAACACTGATAAAATATGGCGTAATAGGGCGTAATTTGGTAAATATAAAAACAAAAAACAAATACGTAGTCTTTTTGGTTACTTACTGATGATATGTGATGTGTTTGGTGTTTTTTTACCCTTCCTTTATAATTTCGGCACAGTTTAATAGCACATACCGTCATTTTATCGCTGTTATTTGTTTATTACTTAGCGCGCGTAATACGTAGTGACACCAAAGCGGTACGATCGGCACTAATCGGCGGGTAAGTACTTAAAGTCCAACAGTTGGCTGGTATTTTTTGACACGTTTGCGCGCAATTGATGCTCTATCTAGACATTATATAATCAAAGCTAAAAATAAACATAATTTTGCAACCTGTGCTGACGATGAAAGATAGATACAAATATAGATTTTGAATGACAATTTTATGAAATCATGACATTTGAGAACAATTCTAACTTAAAGAATTGTATGTATACTTAATTCATTTTTTTTTTTGCAAAATGGCTGCCACGCATTAAACCTAACGTGGCCGCCATTTTGAAAACAAAAACAGAATGGCGGGCAGATAGGTGTGCCACGGACCTTCAAAGCCCTTTATGGTGTCGGACCACGTTTCAGTATTTAGTAGACCGCTCACGTTAGCTCGTCTTTTACAAAGTATACGCTCGATCCTCATTCATCTTATAAATCAAGGGCGCAAAGGTCATATGCACCGGCGGCACACTTGGCAGGTTCACTCCACCATCATACTTGTTACACCGAGGAGCCGTGACCAGGATACAGGTGATGATGGAGAGGAACATCGCTATTAATCCCCAGAACATAAGGACTAGAAAGAAGCGGGTACGGCGCCATGTTATTTCTTGGCAGGCTGTCTGTACCTCTTCTGTGGTGAGTGGTCTGAAACAAAAAGAACGTCAAACGGATGAGTACCTACCCACATATTTTTTTGAAGTGAAAACTTCTTTAGGCGTGTTGGGCATTTTTTTGAGATGGGAAAAAACCATTTATATCGCGCCACTCTTACCGTAACGACACCGCTTCGGATGTGTTCGGCTGTCCTCGGGATGTACTCGGTTTTAATGTATATCCGATATGTCAGTGAGTGATGGCAAAGTAATGTTTTCACTTCTGTCGGCACTCCCGGAATGCCACTGTTTTTTTTTTCAATGTCAGACCATTGTCTTAGTATTGGAGAAGCTTGTGACTAATAAATAATAGCCGTACGGGTCGATCGATCAGGATAAGCTACGCTTGCCGCGATTGGTCCGTAGATGGGGGACCATCTTCACAAAACAAAAATATTAACCCCTTTATAAACGTTGCTTAAAGTTAAGTAGTCATCAGTGATTAGCGACTATTTAACCATAGGTACTTTTTTTATGCTCTGTGTAAATCCTTATGGACTTCATCCATCGTGGGGGTGACAGAGGGGCATGCCGGTATCTTACCGGCTAAAACCACCGCGTAGTTCCACCTCTGCCTATGGCCGGGGGTACCTACGAGATTCGCGTAACTGACCATTTTTGACGTTTGAACGTCACTTTAACTTTAATCATCGTTTATAAATAATAAACCTAATATGATAGATATTCATTACTGGAAGTCATAATCAATAGTTGCTAACCAAACACAATATTGATCTTTGAGCCCAGAACCGAGAAGATACAACTAAACTGATTAAAATACAATTAGTTGCAAGAATCTTCCAAATTACTTTAAATAAAAGTATTTTTTTTATCAATTATCATGTGAGGTTAGTGTGGGTCAAAAGTATAATTATTTATTGGGTGTCACAAGACTCGGGTCGTAGGCTTAAATTGTTTTATAGATTGTAAGACTATCTAGCTGCTGAAGATTGTAAGACTATCTTTGCATTGTATAAACTCAATTTCCTTTGTATTGTATAATTGCATAGCACAGATGTGAGTTCTATGTACTGTAGAGCTACCATTTACCGGGTAATATGTCTTTCATTGACTTGAATGTGCCCTGGCAGCTGATAGTATGTCATGCTCACACAAATGTCTCGCTGACGGTGGCGTGTGTGTTGGATCATTTAGCTCCCTTCAAAATGGTTGAGCTGAATGGTGCTGATCTATGCGTCATGTTCGTGAACGGGCGCCGTCAGTTGGGGCTGGTCATCACTCGGCTGCCTCGGCTTATTTTTATTTTTAATTATTTTATTTTTGGATTGTTGTTTTTTTTTATTATTTAATATTTGCTGTACTCTGGACGCTTTTAACGCATACGTCTTTTTTTACATCGTTCTCACATATTATTATAAATTCAACATTAATGATGTAACTTACGTGTCTTTTTGTATGCGCCAAATAAATGGTTTATCTATCTATCTATCTATCTATCTATCTAACTAATATTTTTGTAAAAATATAATTTAAAAGAGTGTCCATGGAGTTTCTTGCCCGTTCTTCTCCATAGGTACCGGTAGCTTCATTTTATTTTTGACTGACCGACTTCTTGACAATTCAAAAGTGCCTGTAAATGGTTTAATTGAAATAAATGCTTTGAGTTTGAGTTGAGTTTGAGTTTGATTATGCTTAAATACTTAATAATAACCCTACCCTGTTATCACTCCTGTTAATTTTGACGTATTTACATGAGATGCATACAGTGCCCTCCAAAAGTTAGTTAGTACATAGTACCTATGGTCTCTTCCAAAAGTATCTTATGAAAGTGTAAACAAACCCTATTTAGATAGGTACTGGTATACCTCTCTACGCCCTTCCATAACTCTAGTTGGGAATACAGGCGTTTTGATATTGGTAGTCTAACTTCCTCATTATTTTTGACAAGTTTTTGACATAGACTGTCGCTGAGATTGCGACTAGATTTTGAACGTTTTATAAAATCAAATTGTAGTTTCGTGTGTAGTAATAATAAATATATTATATGTAGATAGATTTGTGATGTTGTGTGTAGGTATATATAAATATATATTCTTCTTTTTCTTCGTCCTTTTAGCTACTATTTTTGTAACTAGTAATACCGCAAAGTTCGACGGCTCACCTCGCTGTACTGCCGTCACCACTTGACGTTGGCAGAATAGTCGACATCGGCTCAGTTGCCAAAAGAAAAAAAAAAGAAAAAGAAAAACTATGGGAATTGGCCTCCGGGTTAAATTCTTACGCAATCGCTTACTAAAAAGGGAATTTTAGTAACACATTCATCTGTATACTTTATAATAACACCAATTTAAAAAAAAAAATTGTTTGGATAACGAATTGTACGATCAAATTGTAATTAAAAAATCATCCACGAAAATTGATGCTAGAAAATTAACCTCAATTGTCAAATGAAAAATAACCTTTAAAAGGTGATTTAAAAATAATTAAATTCAAGCACTCAATTTGTAAGTAGTCAGCTTCCAGTCTAACCGGATACAGCGATATACCAGTGATTTATATTTTTAGCACCTACCTCACCTATGTTCACAAAATAAATAAATGAAATGAAATGAAACCTATCTGACCTCCACAACCTAGTTACTGGGTTACACGATACCCCTTGGTAAGACCGGTTGTTAGACTCGGGCTTCTGACTACTACGAGTATTACTGCCGCCACTACTGTCAAAGATCTATGAATGACAGTCAGGACCAACGGCATAACGTGCTTTCTGAGGCACGGACGGGTCTTGGTATGTAAAGATGGTCACCCATCCACGAAATAACCGCGGCAGGCGTAGCTTAACCTTCGATCGGCCGATGGGACTGTTATTATTAAGCCACGAGCCCCTCTATAATAAAGTATAATACCTATCTATAATTATGTAAAAATACAGGAGGTAAGTACTTACCCATATCGTCTACATCTTGTATTTGAACCATGTCCAAGTAAAGGCTGTTTTTCAGGATCCATATCTCCAGTTTTTTTTTCTTTTTTTAAAAGAGTCTCACCGAAAAAGGTCGTATTATCTTTCGTCGTAGTCTTCAATCTTCTCTTTTTCAATTAAACCAGTCAGCCATATTCTTCTTATGTCAAGTCTTCGTAAAATCGAATCTCTTTAGTCACAACACCAAACACTCAAAAGGTATTTCCGGATTTAATAAAATAACAGTTTTATTTTCTCACAATCACGACTTCTTTATAAGGAGGAATTAGTCTTAAAATATGTTCACATAACCATTCATTGGCTTAAACGAAGCTACACTGATTGGGTTGAGTTAATTAGCAATAGTGTCAATTATAACTTTGTTGTTGTGTTAATTACTGACCGCTTATCTGCTCGTCTCGTACGGGGGTACACTGCGATCATTAACGTTGTTTGTAAAGCTAGGCTTGTATTATAGCGGGGTGGGTGTTTGCACTTCGCAGCTGATATTAACAGATGCGTCACTCGATTGAATGTTCAGTTTTGTTTCAATCCACGTTCACACGACACCGTCAAAATATCATTGGAATTAACGTTCTCTCTCTGTATACTAGCTGGAGTAAGTATAACAATAGAAAAAGTTGCAGAAAGGAGGCAAAAAAAATCGATCGTAAAGCACTACTGAGTATCTCTAGTCTACTCTCATTATGAGTCGTACAATAATTACTGACTCTAGGCCTGAGCGGCCCCCACGTCAGCAGTTAAAGGCAGACATAAATCCAAAGGCACTTCTTAAAATTATTTCACAGTAAAATAATAAATTGGTCAAACTTTAATTCATAAGAGGATTACCTACACTGGCCAACGAGGTTTGGTATCCAATCTAAAGTTTTGGGTCCCTCAAGAGTTCCTGTGACCTCTAATGAGGCAATATTTGAACAGATCCTCGATTTATTGGGTTGTTACTTGAACGTAGGGTAGGTAGTAAATTTTAAAAGGATTACCCAAAACTATGGCTGTCTTAGCTTGCTTAGGGCGGGATTCATAGAAAGCGCTTTAGCTTTACTTTGCATAGGGCTGATTTTTCCAACGCTAGATAATTTTATCAGAGGAATAATTTTGAATTTTTTAACCAAACCCCGTAAAGTGGCACGTTACGTGAGACACGTCTCCGAGATATTAACGTTCATAGTTGATTACGTGACATCAACATTTTTTTAGCTCGCTTACATCTTGTTGCATAAATGTTTGAAATAATCACTCGGAATGTTATTTTCTTTGCCATCAGAAACCCAAATCCGGAACCTTCAGAACTTTTACCGTTCACATGGGCCCCGATAACAAACACCGCTCAGTCATACTTAGATATGGGTTTGGATTTCACACGCAGCAGCAGACCGGATAATGAAAGGATGGCATTCTGGGACTTGTTCTACAAACTTTATGGAAAGTACCAAAAATGGTATCCCGTTGAACCAACTCTTATGTGTAATAACGGGCTAAAACTAGAAAGAAATGTCTTTTTTTTATATTGCCATTCTATTGTTATATTTACTTGTTTATTAATAATCACTATTTGTCTTAAATATTTGTGTTTATTTTGATTGTTGTAACCTCCAAAGCGCTACAAAATTGCGACAGTCCCGCCAGCATCTTGAACGCATCGTTCAACTCAAACTCAAAGTATTTATTTCAATTGAACCAATTACAGGCACTTTTGAATTGTCAAGAAGTTGGTCATTCAGAAATATGAAGTTGCCCATTCCAAAGTGTAGTAGGTTCATATGGAGAAATCTTAAAACAAAATATTGGTTATATATACCTACCTATTGCACACTTCTGGCGTTGTTCGATCTTTGCGTACACCTGTAGCGACATCTACACCGCCAAATCGGAACTACGCATAATACTGACGTGATTCCAAATCCTGCATCGCGCAAGCCGAGTTTACCTCGCATCTAGGAATGCAACGTCCTGACATCAATCGACGGGCAGTTGCACACCAAACACGATATCCGTCTGGTTGGAGGATCCTCCCTACCTTTTCCATAGAGTATGAGTGAACTGTACACTCTGTTCCTCATACCTTTATATACCTAACCCACAGATTGTGTGTGTTGTATTTGCTTCGGCAGTACATATATACCAAAAAACCCACAGATTGTTTCACTACATTTTGCCTACTTCAATAATATTGCACATTTATCAGTTGTTTATCTGATTACGAAATCACATATAGAAATGCTATTGATCTTTAAGACGCTGTTTTATCTTTTATCTTAACTCCTGTGAGATCGCGTGATAGGGAATACCTAACCGTACAAGATTACTCTGTATAAATACCTACCAGCTTGATCTTACTCTCTCTAGTAATGTCACAAGGCTTGGACATGTGGTCGGTGGGAGCGTTGCTTTCAGTTTGTGGTTTAGTGCAAGGGCTATCCAGAATAGACCCTCTTGTATCTACCACAGGAGGCCTGATTAGAGGACAGCAGTTCGGAGATGGGTACGCTAAATTCTTGGGTGTGCCGTATGCCACCGTGGATAAGAATAATCCATTTGGGGTAAGCTTTGGTTTTTATCTCTAGGTATTGTTGGTAGCAACATAAAAAACTTTTCTTAATTTTGGCCTTTCTTAAACTTGGCTTCAACAGATATTTGTCCTGTAAGTGTGCGCAGAAAATCTCAATAAAACATAATGCTCAAACACTACGTCAATCGAGCCGCGACTTCGTCCGCGTAAAATTCTATTCTAACTAAGATATATATATAATATATATATATACCTATTATAAATGCGAAAGTAAGTTTGTTTGTTTGTTTATTACCTTTTCACGCCTAAACCACTCAACCGATCGTCCTGAAATTTTGCAAATACGTTGTCAGGTGTGTGTCATAGGGTGGGTACCTTTCGTCCCGAAAAAAATGCTGTTCCAGGAAAAAAATAATACACGTGGCGCCATCTATTATCTTAATAACGTTATTGTTGTTTTCCTCGGGAACAGCGCTTTTTTATAATATGTATATATGTAATATATATAATATAATATAGTTAGGATTGGGATTGGCTTATCTTCCATACCAAAGCGAATAATGATCAAATTTTACTTTCCAGCCATCAGTACCACATCTTGGCTTTGACGAAATCTTCGAAGCATACGAATCAAACGAATGCCCTCAAGTACACAGAGGTGTCGCCATGGGTACAATCGACTGCCTCACTATGGACATCTATGTGCCAAGTATTGCCGACTCTCGACACCGCTTGCCAGTGATGGTATGGATACATGGAGGCGCATACATCGGGGGCAGTGCCCAAGCCGAAGCAACGGAACCAATCACCCTGCTGAAAAATGAGGTCATTGTTGTTGCCATTAACTACAGACTTGGTATTTACGGTTTCATGTGTTTAGATACACCAGAAGTAGCAGGAAACCAAGGGCTTAAAGACCAAACGTTAGCTCTAAGGTGGATTCAAGCAAATATTGCTGCTTTTGGAGGGGATGTAGATAAAATTACTATTTTTGGTGAAAGCGCTGGTGGCATGTCCGTGAACCTACATTTATTTTCCTTAAATGAAAAGCTATTCAACCATGCAATTATAGAAAGCGGACCAGCTCTAAGTTACTGGATGATGGTGGAATCTAATAAGACAATACCTTTAACGCTCGCTGAAGAATTGGGCTTTATAACATCAGATATAAATGAAGCTCTCAATTTTCTTTCTACGGTTGATACACATTTGTTAGTTATGACAGCTAATGACTTGAAAATTACTAGTGGTACAGGCAATGATCAACCTCTTACCAAAGTTTGCGTTGAAAAAACATTTGAAGGAGTTGAAAACTTTATAACGGACCACCCTATGAATGTTAAATCTACAAAAGCAAGTAAGACTCCAATAATCATTGGTCATACGAGAAGAGAATTCGCTTTTCAGTATGCTAATCAAAATGAGGCGTTTTTCGAAACATATGATCTGAAAATGCTGTTTGAAATGGGGTTCGATATGGATAATGATATGGAAGACGCTTTGAATGCAGTTAGACACTTTTACTTCGGTGACGAAAAAATTAGCAAGAATGTCTCGGAGCAGCTTGTAGAATTGGGAACTGATTTGATATTTGGTCACTCGACACAGAGGATGGCAGAAAAACTGTTGGATAGTGGTGCGGAAAACGTTTACCGCTACGTTTTCTCATACCTTGAAGCAAGTCATGGAGATGAGCTGTCCTATTTATTTGATTCACACTTTTGGGTAGATGTAACAGAGGAAGACCAACAGTTATTTGATCAATCGCTAGTGAAGAGTCGTTTAACAACGCTTTGGACAAACTTTGCTAAGTACGGGTGAGTAAGAATTATAGAAATATTTTCATCTATTGTTTTTATTGGTTTTGATCTAAGTTTTGAGTATGAATGTAACGTGGATGGCTACAAAAGTAGAGGAAGACCAAAGACACGATGATGAATGTGTAAAAGATGATATGCCCAAGGAGGTGATGATGACGACTAATAGAGAAGTATGGAAGAAAAAGACATGTTGTAGGAGGATAGGGGCAAGATGAAGAATGATGATGATATGGTTTTGATGTTCCTTGATCCTTTGTCTAAACCACGTAGACACGTTAATCGACGAGTTATTAATTTTGTTTTAATTTTTCATCAGAAACCCAACTCCAGCGCCAACAGAACTCCTGCCATTCACATGGGCCCCAATAACAAAAACTACTCAGTCATATTTAGATATGGACTTGGATTTCACACCTCGAAGCAGACCTGACCATGTCAGGATGGCATTCTGGGACTTGTTCTACAAACTATATGGAAACTACCAAAAATGGTATTTGTAGAAATGGTTTATCCAGAAGGAGGTTATGCACTTTATTTGTATTGAACTCAATTCAGAATGTAATTGTAATTAACCTCTCTGCTCGACAAGATTTTGACATGTGACACATCAGCTGACTCGACGGGATGTTGCGAATTACGTCATGATTTTCCGGAATTTACATCAACTTTCAGCATTCGAATTTATTAACAAAAATGTGTTACCGCGCCTATTTTGTACAATAACTTTGTGGCAAACATCTTTAACTATATGCTGAGGTCGGTCAAACCGCGTCATTCTACTGCGAAAGTTGTATAAAATAGATATTACTACACCTATACAAAAGGTAGGCACCTTAAAATCGCTGAAAATATGTACATAAACCACCTAATCTCTTGATGAAAATATGCAAAAAGGAAAAATAAAGATATTGTCATTCACTCTGCATTATTACTTTTACCATTTTTCATACATAAACTACAAAAAAAACATGATCAAATCTTGATAAAAATTATTAAAAATTGTGTTGCGACGTGACAGTTCTTAGTGCCGACCATCCATCCAATTTTCTTATTCCGATTCAAAAATGTCATAAAGCCTAATCGATAATCGGTATTAAAAAAAATGTAGAAACTGAATAAAAACTCTTTGGTATATTTTTCATGAATTAATTATTTTTCTAAATATAATAAATAATTTCATTATATAAGTACATACACATACAGTGTGCATAAGGGTGTAACGTTTTATGGTTCCCTATGTCCGAATGAAACAACGGAACCCTTATAAGATCACTCGTGTGTTTGTCTGTAGGTCTGTCATGACCGATTTGTTTCGAATCTACTGAACCGATTAAGTTGAAATTTGGTAGGTAGGTACACAAATAAATTTCTGTGACTCAAACACGGACGTGTGACATAAATAAGTAAATTTTGAATATGGGTTCACTTTTTGGGGTCACATAGAAAATTTTAAAAAGCTTTGCTTACTGTAGGTACTGTGTGATATATAAAATGAAAAGGCTTGTCGTGAGGGTCACAAATATATTTTCATAAAAACCTTAAAAAAAAGTTAAGTAAATCTCTCAATATACTGCGTACATACTTACATTTGGTCATAGGTAGTCAAAACATGTTCGGGATGTTATATTCAATTTAAAGTTGGTATTTTTTAAATGTTATGCTTAAAACAGTTGTTATAAAAATAAGATTTTTGGCATTTTCAATCTCGTATAGCAGCCAAGGGGTTAATTTCAGACTTTCGCTGTAATAGTAAGAAATGCTGAAGATGTTATTCCCCATAAGAAAACAGTACTTTTCTTTTCTGGCCGGCACTTTAATTTATGGGTACGTTATGAACTTATGAATGATGAGTTTATGAAATACAAACTTATTTTTGCAGTTGATCAAATTAATTATGTGCATTGTGCATGCGAAAATATTCAACCCAACTACGGAACCTTTCACTGTGCCGACTGTGCGTGGTCCGATATAAACATGGTCAGTTTTTTAAATTTAGTTGGAAGTTACCACAAAAAAAAAACAATTAAGTAGGTAAGTACTTAATTACTCAAGTAAACTAATAGAAACAAAATCTACCAAGCTCATACAACTAACAAAACATATTGAAATGTAAAGTGATTGCGGAATACCCAATTTACACAATTAATAATCATCATTCCCAAACTTTTGCTAAGCCTACCTAAAAAAATGTATACTGGCCATTCTGTAGCAAACTATTAGAAAGTATCAAAAATAAATAATTGTACAATAAATAATTTTAAGCGGCGAGCGCATTCCGAAGATAAATATTCAAATATAGAATCAATTCGGCGCGAAATTCAATAAATGACTATGGTCAAAGGTTCTCAGGTATTGACTCAGTTTCAATATACTTAATGTCAAAAAAATTATTAAAATTACATTAGAAAAGCATAAGTCATTATTATAAACAATGCTTATTGTATTTAATGCTTAAAATAATTTTATTTCAATTTCCGAGTATCGATTTCCGACATTCGACATATTAATTACCCGAGTAAATCGAAATTAAAAAAAAAATCGTTTGGCATAATCGCTTTCGCACATCATTACGATAAAAAAAAACAATAATGGACGGCGATTTTGAACACAAATTGAGTAGTGGTAATGAATAATACGTGTTATTGGACCTGTGTTTCAATATTACGTTAAGATTTTGGCATGTTCGTGTCGTTCATAATATTTTCAATAATATTTGTCTCATTTTAAATCTTATCTACATGTGTGTGTGTGAAATTTGTGAAAAGTAAAAATGTAAACACGCACGATTGGCGCGAAACTTCGGCATTAGATATCAAAAAACTTCATTACCACTACTTATTTAACTTGAACAATGGATGAATTCGTCAAATAATTAAATGATGTATTATTCACTGCCCCTGTGGTGGAGTTTGGATGTTCGAAATCCCCAAATTTTATGTTTTTTAGCCTCGACCGCCACTGTCAACAAAATGGCGATTATCACATTTACAGACTTGAATTTAATAAAGGTAAATTAATAAGCTTGCGCTCGAAATATGAAATATTTAATGGCGTTAACAGATGGATTTTTTATCCAATTTTCTTAATTAACGCACATTCGTACGATTTGATGGCTAGCATAATAAATATTTACATAATCAATGTAGGGTGTCGTATGTCGTAATTCTCGGGTCCGAAAGGGGTCATTACCGAGCCGGCGGAGGTTCATGTGTTCGGGTCCTTTCGGGGGCGCTACCGAACTATACGGTTAAAGACTTTTATAATGTAGGATGTTTTTTTTTCTCTCGTTGTCCTATCGAAAGGCATCCGACACGACCGAGGAGAGATATGGCGCAAGACCTAATATCCCAATAACACTTTTGTCCGACCTGGGAATTGAACCCAGGATCCCACGCTCAGAGGTCGTGCTTGCGACCACGAGACCAACGAGGCAGTCCCCCTTTTATATAAAAGTGAGTGAGTTATGGTGTGTGCATATAACTACATTCAATAAACGTACACTATTTAAAACAAAAGGATGAAGAGGCGTCAAGGTTGGGTTTAAAAAAGCACAAAGCACTTCCCACTAATGGAAA
Source organism: Hydraecia micacea (assembly GCA_914767645.1). Classification (NCBI taxonomy): domain Eukaryota; kingdom Metazoa; phylum Arthropoda; class Insecta; order Lepidoptera; family Noctuidae; genus Hydraecia; species Hydraecia micacea. The sequence continues at coordinate 2,758,198 of OU611793.1, read as the reverse complement.
CGAAATTGCAAACAAAGTGTTTGCTGAAACTTCCCCCCAAAAGCCTGAAAGCGGCCTTTTCCAGTTATACATAAATAAAGATAGAAAGGGACGTAGTTTGTTTTGTAAAAGAGTATCCTTGAGTTTGTTTTTGAAATTAGGAACTTCAGAGGATGTTGAACGATTGGATATCGATTCAATCCCAGTTTTCGATGGTTTAACTTTTTTTACAATGTTGGTAGCGGAGCTGAAATTTTTTGTTTGGGCTAAGGAGGGGCTTGTGGCTAAGTAATAGCAGCCGCACGGGTCGGTCGATCAGGTTAAGCTACGCTTGCTGCGGTTGACGACCATCTTTACACATCAAGACCTCTCCGTGCCTCGGAAAGCAAGTTAAGCCGTGGGTCCCGGCTGTCATTTGCGAATCTTTGGCAGTCGTTACGGGTCGTCAGAAGCCCGAAAATCTGACAACCAGTCTTACCAAGGGGTATCGTATTACCCATCAGTTGTGGAGGTCAGATAGCAGTAGCTTCTTGTAAAATTCTTGTATTCAGCTGCATCCGGTTAGACTGGAAGCCGACCCCTATAAAATTTGTTAGAAAAAAAGGTACAATTAGAGACTTATAAGGGCTTATAAGAAGCCTCCTGGCTTGTAATGGTATCTTTACTCTCGGAAGTTAACAGAGAAAGAATAAAACTGAATAAAACAAGTTTATTCAAAGCTCAAAATTATTATATTTTAACGTTATTAACATAACTTTTTGAGAGTTGTAAAATAAATTATTCGTTTTTGGAGTCAAGAATAATAAATATCTTACGCTTTTTTTGCAAACGGGCTCTCGAAATTATATTATTTGCTACAAAACGTCATATTATTATTTTAAATTTCGATCACTTTAAGGCTGCGTTTACACCGGCGATGAGTGAGGATGCGTAGCGAGGGATGTGTGTGAAACCATCCAATAACATCGCTTCATTTTTATAGCTTGAACTAAGTTAGCGTTGTTATTGGTTAGTTTTACGCACATCCCTCGCTACTTATCCTCGCTCATCTCTGGTGGAAACGCAGTCTTAGTCACCTTTTAAATAAAACGACGTCAACTCTGACCCGTTATGACCCACAGCGACCCGCCACCCGTGACCCGCTAACATAATGCATTCACGGTGGTCGAGTCAAAACGACTTTTTTTCATCCGCTTTCACTGACCCGAAAGCTGTTACGGCATCTGTATTCAGTAATTTTTTTTTATTCAAAGCTTGTAGGGTCACTATCATTACAGTGCTACCAAGGTTTTTTTGGCGCTTGAATGAGATTGTCAGGGGGCTCTGTTGGTATCTTTTGGTGTGTGGCAGAAATTGAAACTAACGACGCCATTTTGTTTTTTCAATACAATTTCACAACAAAAAAAATGGAAAGAAAGAAAAATATTTTATTTGGGACACACACAGGAAATACTGTAAATAGTAAAAAAGGAGCATTTAAAACTAACAAAGTTACATTAAAAACGACAAAAAAACCAACAAAAAAAGACCTGTGCGGGGTCAAAAAGGCTCAAAAGCACAATGTTTACTAACAGCGCCCTCCTGTCTATGTCATTCAATCGCCAATAGGTCCTTGTACGAAAGTCTTATCCTGCGAAAAAAGTTTGAATTTTTGACAATGTTTCAATAGAAAACTGTCAGACGTCAATTTTTTCCATGGAAAAAAACGGACGGTGGTTTATCCGTGGAATAAAATTGACACTGTTACTTAGCCTTAGGCTCGTCTTAGATAATAACAAAAATAATAACAGCCGCACGGGACGATCGAAGGTTCACACTTGGCGCGGTCGGTTCGTGAATGGGGGGACCATCGATTACATATCGAGACCCCTCCGTGCCTCGGAAAGCACGTTAATTCGTAGATCTTTGACAGCCTTTACGGGTAGTCAGAAGCCCGACAGTCTGACTACCTGAGTTGTAGAGGTCAGATAGGCAGTCGCTCCATGTGAAATACTGGTATAGGTAATACGGGCTGGTGTCCGCAACTCCACGTCAATGCGCGTATTTTGCGTACGGAAACAAAATACTGGTATTCAGCTGTAACCGGTTAGACTGGAAGCCGACCCCAACATAATAGTTGGGAAAAGGTTAGGCAGATAGCAGATTGAATAGCAAAGAGATGGTAACCCTACGCATTTCTATGCGGTCTCGATTTAATGGTTAGTTTGTTTTTGCACAAAACGTAAAAGAGTATAGAATAATATATCGCTGCGTTTTGCCAGTCTGTCCATTTCATATCATCATCATCTGCCTAGCCTTTTATACTATGTTGGGGTCGGCTTACAGTCTAACCGGATGCAGCTGAATACGAGTATTTTACATGGAGCGACTGCCTAACTGACCTCCACAACCCAGTTACTGGGTCATACCTCTTGGTTGTCAGACTTTAGGGCTTCTGACTACCCGTACGTAACGACTGTCAAAGATCCACGAATGACAGCCGGGCTAATGGGCTAATGTGCTTTCCGAGGCATGGAGGAGTATTGGTATTTAAAGATGGTCACCCATCCACAGACCAACCGCGGCAAGCGTAACTTAACCTGATCGATCAACCTGTGCGGCTGTTACTATTTACCCACGGGCTCCTCCATGTGTCCATTTCATAAATTATTATCGGTAAATATTGTCGGTATAGAACCGCACATCAAAGGTAACAATTTGACATTAACAGCGCCTTTATGACGTAGACATAACGGTTATTTTCGTACTGCCGGTGCAGGTGGTACTGATTTGCGGTTGACTGTAGCTACCTAATGTCAGATATGAAATCGGGACCTCATCTAGTTTTTTAAAATATGATTGACGTGTAGAAGTGTTTGTGCAAACCTACTTACAAAAATAAATTAATTTATCATTAAATTTATAATGCTATAAAATAACCGGTCTATTTTCGATTCTGTTTTCTAGTTAAAATAGCACCATGATTTTCATATCTTGCTATGTAGATCTACAGGGTTCGTTTTCAAAGACCAGCCAAATTCAAGGGTCACACACAGACCATGAAACTGATCAACTTTCTCCATGGGACCATATCGCAATCGCGAAAAATTTATCAACTGTCCCATAAAAAATTTCAATACCTACTCGACCTAAACGTATGGGACGGCCGAATTTTTATTCGCGATTACGATGTTGGTCCCATGGAGAAATTTGTTCAGTTTGATGGTCTGTACCTTAAATTTGGCAGGTCTTTGAAAACTAACCCTGTATATCTTTACTATACCTATGTAAAATCGGTGGTAAAACAATTACTGTGAACGCACGTAGATCTACATTACCACACACAAATGTCCTATCACATTTTAATATTCGTGTAAATGACATCTCACTTCGAGCTCTATCTATTTCATCTATTTTTCACGGTGAGATTTTTACTGAATGGTCTGTGATAAAAACAAACGAGTGTAGGTACCAAATTATTATGTAGGTATAATATTCATCTCACTGTAATCTCACCTAACATTTATTTCACGCCTACCGCCATCCAACATTGCCCCGCAACTCGGAGAACAAACAAGGCTCTCTCATATTACTTCGATAACAATAATATCCTATGGCACATGTTACCAAGACGAATCGACGCCTCATTTGTCAAAATCTGTCCAGTAGTTTTTGCACTTCGAGAGCACATTATAGTCTGTTCCAAAAGTTTTTGGTGGAAGTGTAAACAAACCTTGTTCATTTTAAATTCTTACGCAATCACTCATCAAAGGTTACTCATCTGTATTTAAAAGGTTTCAACTTTCTTTCTTACCACTTTTTCCAACAATTATTGTTTGAACTTTTTAATTTTAATGATTAAATATCTATGTACATATATCTAATTATAAATTGTTTGAATAATAATAATATTAAGTTATAATTACATAATCATTGACGAACATTGAGGGTATAAAACTAACCTTAATTGTCAATCGATAAGTACGCTAAAGTAGAAATTCAGTTGGTTCAATACGTTGCTTCAAAATCGATTAAATCGATACAATAGCAGCTGAATGCGGGTGATTCCGCCGGCGAATGTAAGCGCATAATATATCAGATTGCTGGCCGGGAATCGATAAATAGATATGTAACAGGCATGGACTTGGAAATAACCTGATCCAGCCTTGCTGCCCTCTCCCAACGACGCCCTAATCAGAGGTCCGTACCCCACAGGTTTTTTTTTTTTTTTTACTTCTACCTCCAACATAATCGGAGCCTATGCCTGTCTGGTTTACTTTTCATACCAGTTCTCGCTTATTTGCCTCTCGTACTTTTATTCCACATACTTTATCTTTCTTTCATTCATCAGCATTTGCGTCTGTTATGGGTGGGATACCCAGCTATCAGCTTATTTCTGTCTAACTTTTCGTATATTTTATTTCTTTACAATCGGGTGTTACAAGGAGTGGGTAGGCAATTTTTTATTTAATAATCTTTTACATTTATACTTATCTAAGCTTATGTCTAATTTACAGTTTTTTCTTTGTTTCTTACATATTTTTATACTATTTCACATTTTCTTATCTCTTAACTTATCTTGTATTACAAAAACGGGGAAGCAGTTCTTATTTTTGCTAACACTTAAATGTTTATCTTATTCTAAGCTTATTTCTATTTTAACATATTATTGTATCTATTTCCTATTTAACCAAATTATATTTTACAAATTTTTATGCTATGCTAGTCTCTAATATAATACAGTATATTATGACAGCATATTTACTTATGCGGTTTTGTTTCGATCTATTGCTCTTTTTACTATATATCTACAATAATCTAAGATACCCCACAGGTTAGGATGTAGTCGCTTAGTTTTTAAGTCTTTTAAGCCCTGGCTGGAGGCCTTAATTTATTGAGGCACCCCCAGGCAAAGCAAAGTCCGGTTAAGCAGATGACAACTACCTAGGTTGAACTGCGAGATACCATTCCCAAAAAAAACGAAAAAAAAAACACGGACTTGGGGTAGGGGATAACACGAAATTACCCCAAATCTCCTGATAGTGCGTTGTCGCGTAGTGTGGGACGCCCCCCAGCTAGATGGACAGACGACCTTGAAAAGGTGGCTGGGACAGACTGCACGCGGAAGACGGAGGAGAGAGTGATATGGAGCAGCCTGAGAGAGGATTATGTCCAGCAGTGAACTGCGACAGGCTGAGTTGATTAAATCACTAGTTATAGTCATGTGATATTTTTAACAAGATGTCAGATGTAAGGTCATTGATAAGTGGTGTAATTTTGTATCACCTAGGTTCTGACCTACTCCGATAACACACTTTTTCTCAGAATCCGAAGGATTTTGAAGGAAATTCATTAACCATTGCATCACTCGTTTGAAAAATTCGTGTGCTCAGCAACGAAAATAACGCAATGAATGTTATTACATACATACATAATCAGCCTATAATGTTCCCACTGCTGGGACACAGGCCTCCTCTCAGTGAGAGGGAGTGGGCCGTAATCCACCACGCGGGCCCAGCGCGGGTTGGCAGATGTCACATGTCTTCGAATTTTTGGGTTCTAGAACATGCCGGTTTCCTCACGATGTTTTCCTTCACCGTTTTGAGAGCAGTGGTGATGAAATAATTTACACAAAGTAAAACGCTTGTCTGGATTCGAACCTACGACCTACAACTGGTAAGTCGCGGCCGTTACCACTTGGCCATCACTGCTCTCCGAAAATAACGCAATGAATGCTATTAAACTGTCAAAATAAAAGTCATTGCAATTAGAGTGCGTGCAATTACCCCGCGGGTTTATTAGTAAGAGGAAAAATATAAAACTACCTCTTTAAGTTTGTCTCTAAGTCCGGCCCTGAAGCTAGTGGAAAACGTTCATGGCAGATGGCTAGGGCCGCCAGTGGCATCATTTCCGGTGCCGGGAGCACCCAGCCGCGCCCCGGTATGTTACTGCCTTGATGTGGAATATAAGTTAAACTAGCGACCCGCCCCTGCTTCGCGCGGTTCTTACAACTTGGCGAAACATCGATATATTTATTATATAATATCTTCTATGTATATAAATAAAACAACGTTGGGTTAGTTACACCCAATTTATAACTCAACAACGGCTGGACCGATTTTTATGATCTTTGAATTGTTGGATTTGTCTCCACTCCGATTAGCAGAATAACTATTAAAACATAGGAAAAATCATGCAAAAAAAATGCAGATGATTAATTAATTTTCTCATACAATATTTGTATTGATTCTGAGGTGGTACGAAGTCCGCTGGGTGAGCTAGTATACACATTATAAACCTTCCGAGATGGTGCTCCAAGCCGATCTTTTTTTGAATTGCCATCCATACCTACTTAGTATTATCAATGCGAAAGTAACTCTGTCTGTCTGCTACCTTTTCACACCTAAATCACTGAACAAATCGTTATGAAAGAACATCATTAAAGGTGTCAAAAATTTTATACCCAAAAATTATTAAAGTAAAAGTGTAACACGACCACACAGCGTGCGCGCCTACGTCGTCGCGCTCCTTTCACCGAGCCCCACTCTAGCGCACGCCGCTGCCACCACTTCTCGGCCGGAGAGTATATAAGGCCCCATTGAGGCAGCCCCTGGCTGGAGGCTTTGAGTTTACTTAAGGCAACCACAGGATAGTCCGGTTAAGTAGTCACGACCTCTCAAGGTCAACTACGAGATGCCATATACCTACTAAAAAAAAAAACCACAGGCAAGCCCGGTTAAGCAGACGACAAACTCATAGGTTGAACTGCGAGATGCCATTCCCAAAAAAAAAAATCAGTTAGTTCGGCTCGCACGGACACGCTTCCACCTCGGATCCGGCATCGGGCGGTCGCGACTGTACTAGTTACATTTGTTTTGTGTAGTTCCTAGTATTGGGTTGTATAGTGGAAAGACTTAAATATATTAATATCACGGTTTTACGAGTGGTTTTATTGGAACAAGCCTTACAAAAGTAAAAAAAGTAGTATTTTCTTAAGTATCATTTTTTACTATTACAGTGAAAGTTTACAATTAACCCGTCTGCTGCAATTTGAGATTGAAAATTCTAAAAATCTTATTATTTTTATAACTAGAGTTGAAATTATTTTCCAAACAACATCTTACCACACCGCGTCCCAAGTACCGAGTGGCAGCGCGAAGATTTAGGTGAACACACGCAAGTACCACTCACTGTAAGCGTACTTGCGATCTTTTACATGTCAGTGCATATATCAGAGGGGCAATTCTAGTAATTTTAAGAACGTTCACAGTCTGATCTCAGTCTCAATCTGTCAAAAATACCTCTAATTTCCCTACATTTTGACAAGTTTTTAACATTTGATTGTCGCCGAGATGAGACTGCGACTAGATTTTGAACGTTTTAAAGTAATAGAATTGGCCTTCAGATGTTCAGAATAAAAGACGTACTAACAAAAATATAGATGTATAATATGTCGTGATTGTGATAAACATAAACATCACGCCTGTTTTCATTTATGTTTTGTTTTTGTTTTCACCTGTTAGGCATCATTGTACCTCATTCATCATTTTAACAGTCGTAGGTTCAAACCCAGGTAGGCACTTTACTTTGTGTAAATTATTTCATCACCACTGCTTTTAAAACGGTGGAGGAAAACATCGTGAGGAAACCGGCGTGTTCTAGAACCAAAAATTCGAAGACGTCAAGCGTACTGGAAGACGCAGGGAAGCGAACCCGCTGTAAGCGAGAAGCAAAAAACTGATCAGAGTGACGCTGCTTGGAGCAGTATGTCCAACATTGGACGTCTTTCGGCTGAAATGATAATATGATGTAATAAATGCAGACACTGACACTTGACACATCTCGTGACCCAAGGGCTGGCTTTTACCTTGGCCAAAGGCTAAGCATTGCCATATAGCGTGGTAATGCCGCCAGTCCCTTGGGTACATTTTCGACGCTATATTTTAGTTTATTCTATTTAGTAGATTTTTATATTTTGTTTATCCTTTTGATACATCCTTATTTTGTAAATGTGAGGACTTTGTAAGCCTTGTAGACTAGATCTGTAGACCATTTTTTATTTTATCAAGTACCTGGTACTTGTTGACAGGCCTACGCTGTCCTCCCATACCTACTGTAACTCGAAAACATTGTAAAAGCCAATTATTTTTAAAAGAGTAACCATGGAGTTTCTTGCCGGTTCTTCTCCATAGGAAACGACCAATTGGAACCGTGCGTCTAGCTTCTGACGTTTCATAAGTGCCCATGTTGGTTTATGTGAAATAAAAATATTTTGATTTGATTTGAGTTTCTGTATAGTTTTAGTTAAGTTAGGATTTAATTTTGTTATTTTTATTAATGAATTAGGTATTAGTTATTATTTGCGTATAGTTCGTTATCTTGCTTCTGCTTATTATATAAATATTTCAATGGTTGAAAAAAATAATGCAGCCTATAACGTTCCTAATGCTGGGACACAAGCCTCCTCTCTATGTGCGGGTTGGTAGATGTCACAGGTATTCGAATTTTTAGTTCTAGGACATGCCGGTTTCCTCACAATGTTTTCCTTCACCATTTTGAGAGCAGTAGTGGTAAAATATTTACACAAAGTAAAGTGCCGTTAAATGGAATAAATGCACAGGGATAACGATAATATTATATTTTATTATTGACGATAAATAAATCTAATCTAATAGTATAGCAAATCTGTTTTTACAATATTAAACAAATGACTAAAGTTTAATTGCAAAATCTTCTAAAACATTTTAAAATACATGATTACGAATATTCAATACCATTTCTTTAAATATATTAAAAACTTTAATTTAAATATGTCTTCACTTTGTTACACTACTTTCTTATTCGTTCGTCTCATTTCAGTTGACCTCTATAGAGTCTGTAGAAAACATCCCAGAAAGCCATTCTGTCCTGGAAGGGTCTTCCTTCAAGGGTCAACTCAGAGTCTAGACTTAGGTAGGGTTGAGTGGTCCTCGTAATAGGCTGCCATTTCACAGGAAGCAGCTCCGATGTGCCGGGGGTCGGGTCTCTGAGAAGAAAATAAGTTTTTGATTAAATAACTTGAAATATACAAATTATTTCTAACACACATAACCTATTTTACAATTTAACACTAAAATATTTATATAGATAATATTATATAGAAGTGTATAATAAAAAGAAAGGAAAAATAAAGAACAAGACAAAAAATGCGTTCACATCGCTGCCCAAGAGGCTGGCAGCATTACCACGTTGGATGGCAATGCTTATTCTTTGGGCTAAAAATAGGCCAGCTCTCTGGTCACGCGTAGAGTCAAAAAAGAATAAATTGGTGACAAAAAACATGTGTGGAAACCGGTCAGACACGTGATACGAATTGATGAGGATAATGTCGTGAGGAAATTTTTGAGAATGAATGTGGATGTAGGAGTAGGAGAAGACCAAAGAAACGATGGATGGACTGTGTGAACGATGATATGGCTAGAAAAGAGATGAAAATTGAGGTGAAGAGTTATTACTCTTCACTTCAATTTTCATCTCTATTGAGAAGTATGGAAAAGAAGACATGCTGCGCCGACCCCAAATAAATTGGGATAAAGGCAAGACAATGATGAATCATTGAATTAAATAATCCTAACTATAATATTATAAATGCGAAAGCAAGTTTGTTTGTTACCTTTTCACGCCTAAACCACAGAACCGATCATCCCGAAATTTTGCATATACATTGTCAGGTGTAGTGACAGGAAATAGGGTACCTTTCATCCCGAAAAAAAGTGCTGTTCCCGAGGAAAACAACAATAACGTTATTATGATAATAGTTGGCGCCACGTGTCTTTCGAAACTTATGCGGGTGAAACCGCGGGGCGATGCTAGTATTTCATATACTTTGCAAAGGAAATGGATGGTTTGTTTGATGTTTGGAATGGTTTTTAATATAGTTGGCTTTCCAAAAGCGGTTACATATAATATCCATCGATATACTCTACTTATCACGAATGCAAGTGGCGATGTCTTTTACACTTAAGATAACATCATTGCGTAATATGGAACTAGAAGAGTTATCTTACTTATATAAAAACTGAAGTCATTGTTTTTAAAATCGTTTCATATTCATATCTCGAGAGACCATTGCTGAGTCATAGCAAATCTCGTCTGTTGAATCAAATGATTAAAAAATTTAAGATGAAATTTGTTTTGCATTAATTGTAAAATTACGCATTCTCTCATGGGGTTATTTGAAAGTATTTTAATTTTTTTGAACATTACTTTAAAATACGATCTTGTTTTGTCCTTGAGGAGTCTCATGTTCTAGTAGATAGAAGTGTACTCTGTGTCTTCACTAAATGGTATATGCATACATATTTATAATTATTAAGGATTTTTGAGACATTGTCAACTTACAACATACTGTTTATTTATGAACGTTATGATTTTGCTATGATTATGTAAATATGCTACTCACCCGTACTTAGCGAAGTTAGTCCAAAGAGTCGTTATCCTGTCAATCATGAGCTGATCTTCGGGAGTGATAGCATGTCCACTGAATATATCATTCTCAAATAAGTATCCAAGTTCGTCAGCATGAATCGCTCCCGTAGAATTCAAGTTCAATATTACCTTCAGTAAATTTCTGCCACCGCTATATGAGAAAACATATCGGTAAACGGTTCTAGCACCAATATCTAAAAATCTTTCAGCCATTATTTGTGTTGGGTGGTTGAATGTAAAATCTGAAGCAAAGTCTGTGATCTCATCTTTTACGTTTTCACTTGCATCCTCATCTCCAATATAAAAGTGTCTGACGTCGTCTAAAGCATTCTCTAAATTGTCACCTAAATCAAATGCAAGGCTTACCAAATCGAAATTATAGTTTGAAAAAAAATCTGGATCTGCATGTCCATACAAGAAGGGCAGTTCATTAACTGTGTGCCCAATAATGATTGGTGTATTCCTTACTTTAGTGGAAACGATATTCCTAGGGTTCTCCGTAATAAAAGCTTCAACGCCGTCTATTTCCTTTTCAATACAGGGTAGGAAAAGTATCTCGGTGTCACCAACATAGGTTTTTCTTAAATCGTCAGCTAGCTGAGCTAAGGTTTGTGCATCAACAGATGCAAGATAATCAAGAGCTTCAAGCGTATTTTCAGTATTGAAACCTAATTTTTCTGCCAGTTTCAAGGGTACCGCGTTGTTAGAGTCTGCTAGCAACAACGGACTTAAAGCAGGACCACTCTGAATGATTGCTTTCTGGAATAAGCTTTCATAAGAAGACAACAAGTGGAGGTTCACAGACATGCCACCAGCACTTTCACCGAACACAGTAATTTGTCTCGCATCTCCTCCGAAAGCCTCGATATTCTCATTGATCCACCTGAGAGCTAACACTTGATCTTTGAGTCCTTGATTTCCTGGTACTTCTGGAATATCTAGGCACATAAAGCCGTAAATACCGAGCCTATAATTGATTGCTACTACAATGACATCATTGCTAACCAATGAATTTGGAGTGCCTACGTCACTGGTGCTGCCAGTAACGAAACCGCCTCCATGTATCCATACCATCACTGGTAAGCGGTTGTGTGAGTCAGCTGGACTTGGCACGTAGACGTCCACAGTGAGGCAGTCGATGGTTCCAGAGATGACATCGTTCTCTGTTTGAGGGCACGTCTTTGACTCGTATGCTTCGAAGATGTCGTCAAAGCCAGGATGCGGAACTGCCGGCTGTGAATTAAATAGTAATTTATTTTACAAGATCGTATGACGTTGGTCTTTGGAATGTGTCTAATGTTTTCAAAAATCCATTTTCATGCTCAAAACTTTTCTCATTCAGTCCTCTGCATCACATGAAAATACCGTAACAACCGATTTCGTCTTTTACATATTTATAAAAAAGTAGGTATATCAAAATATGTAATCTTACCCCAAAAGGATTGTTCTTATCCACCACCGCATATGGCACACCCAAGAACTTCGCGTAGCCATGTTCAGACCTAAGACCCCTGATCAGACCTCCCTTCGAAGAGACGAGTGGGTCTATCCTGGACAGACCTTGGACCAGACCACACACAGACACTAATAGAATTAAAGACCACATGTCCGATCTTTGAAACATTTTTGCAGTGACTAAGGTGACTTATCTCAAGTCTCGTGTCGAAATATGGAGATAAAAGATAAAGCAGCATCTTACTGATATTGATATCTGATAGCAAAACTATTGATAAAAATGGTGATGTAAGTAGAGATGAGAGTTCACTGTAGTTGGCTATCTTTGATTTTTATTTTAAACTAGCCTTTGCCCCGCGGCTTCTATCGGTTCTAGAAAGATAGAGGTGGAAAGGAGGCCTTTTCCAGCAGTGGGAAAATATGGACTAATAATGACTTACTAAAAAAGACTTGGAGAATACAAGGTCGAATTAAATTATCTAGCGAACCACCGCAAATGTGATGGGTCATTTCAAACACTACACTACAAGCATTTCAAACACTACAAACAATCTATGCTTGGAATCTCTCTGAGGGATAGAATCCGGAACGAGGTGATCCGGCAACGAACCGAAGTTGTCGACATTGCTCACAGAATAAACAAGCTGAAGTGGCAATGGGCCGACCAAATTAGCCGTAAAACCGATGACACTTGGGTTAGTCGTGTTCTTGTGGGGAAACCGTGAATCGGCAAACGTAAGGTAGGACGCCCTCAGGCTAAGTTACGCGTAGGTTAGGCGTAACTATAAATAAAAATAAATAAAAAAGCCTTTATTTCCTACTAATTTACATTGTTTGAGTTACTTACTTGACTAATTTACTTCGCATAACTAGGTATATCTTTGTTTATTTTACTTATATCTAACTTATAATACTCTTATCTAGTTTGTTTCCGTTTACTGCTTTACTTATTAACTATTAGCTAATTTAACATATCATAATTGTATAACCTTACTTAGTTTATTTTGGTATAGCAATATCTGTAGGAACCCCATATTGGGTGAAGGCCTCCTCCAAAGATGCCCATTTGTCTCTGTCCTGTGCGATCGGTTTCCAGATTGGGCCGGCTGTCCTTGCAATCTCTTCTTCCCAACGTGTCAGCGGTCTTCCTCGTCTCCTTTTACCTGGAGGACCCTTCCAAAATGTCACTTTTTTGGTCCATCTCTGATCTTTAAGCCTCGCAACATGCCCTGCCCATTTCCACTTGAGTTTTTGTGCATAAGTCAATGCATTTGTTGCTTTGGTTATTGACCTTATTTTTGTGTGACGTATTTTTTGTAATCTATTTATTTTAAGCATGCTGCGCTCGAGGCCTCGTTGACAAGTTGTAATTTTATTTTTCAATTTTGAGGTGAATTTCCACGTCTGGCATCCGTACGTCAAGCATGGTGTGAGACTGGAGTTCATAACTTTCGTTTTAATGGTTATAGGGAGGTTACTTTTAAAGATTTCCTTCAAACTCCAGTATTTGTTCCATGTTTGTTGTACTCTTCTTTCAACTTCAAGTTCATTATTTTTTTTGTCAAAACTAATTTGCTTCCCCAGATAGATATATTTATCTGTGTATTTAAGTGGCTCTCCATTAATTGTTATTAAAGTTCTCCCTCTATTTGTCATTGCCATAGTTTTTGTGAGATTCATTTGTAATCCCACCTTGACACTAGCTAGATGTAAAGTTTCGATCATGGTTTGTAGCTGGGAGCTGGACTCCGATAACAACACTAGGTCATCTGCGAATCTCAAGTGACTTAAGTAGTCGCCCTTTATACACAGTCCTGCCCTGCTCCAATCTAATTTGCTGATTATAGCCTCCAGGATGGCTATAAATATTTTTGGAGATAACGGGTCGCCTTGCCTTACGCCTCTTTCTATAGGAAAACTTGGTCCGAGAGTTTCTAGCTTGATTCTGCCCTTGTTGTTGTTATATACGCTTTTGACGGCCTTTATATATACGTCTTCTACTCCCTGCTGTTCTAAGCTTTCCCATATACTTATGTGTGTTACCGAATCGAAAGCTTTTTGATAGTCGATAAACGCCAAATATAGCGGCCTTTGTTGTTCTTGATACTTTTCTATAATTAATTCTATTGTGTGGATATGGTCAACTGTAGAGAATCCTTTTCTGAAACCTGCTTGCTCTACCGGTTGGTTTGCTTCCAATGTACTACTGATTCTTTTATTTATAATGGTGGAGAAGAGTTTGTAAAGGCTCGGTAATAAACTTATCGGTCTGTAGTTGCCAATATCCTTCGGGTCGCCCTTTTTGTAGAGAAGTATGATATTTGATTCTGACCATTGCCAGGGTGTTTCAGAATTTTGCAGTATCAAGTTAAATAGTTTCGCTAGTGGTTCGGCTAATGTTGTGTGTGCTATTTTCAATAATTCATTTGTGATGTTGTCGGAGCCAGGGCTCTTTTCTAATTTCAAACTCTTAATTGCTTCTATAATTTCGATTTCGTCAACTGGTTTAATTGTTGTTTCATTGGCGCTTTCATTGATAGTATTTGTGATGTTAGTCTTTTGGGTCTTATCGCTGTACAATTTCCTATAGAAGTCCGATGCCACATTAATAATGTCAGTTCTTTTGCACAAAGATCTGTCTTGCTTGTCTAGCCCCTTTATCCAAGTCTTGCTTGTTCTGAGTTCCTTAAAGGCCCTCTTTGTACTTCCTGTGCGTTGCAAATGCCTTTCTATGGTATCTTGTCTATATTTAGCATAATCCCTTTTTATGTATTTATTTGTTATTTTGTAGAGAGCGGAGAGTTCGTTTTTCATGGATCGAGTTTTATTTTTTGTTTCTTGTAATTCTTTTCTTCTTTTTAATAACATAGCTGTGCGATCTGATAGTATTTTGTGATGTTTATGTGTGTTTTTCGTTTCTTCTCGAGCTATTTTCAAGCTCTGTCTGATAACATCCGTTATGTTATCATAATAGGTCTGTACCGAGGTGTTTTGCAAGTTAATGGTTGGGTAGAGTAGCATTGACCTTAGATTTTTATTATATCTTGTTACTTCTTCTTTGTTATTTAGTTGGATTGGGTTTTTGTTTGTAAATTTAACTCTGCTTAGTTTTTGTTTGGTCAGTTTTACTGTTGCTCTTATTAGTCTATGGTCTGACGGATAATTTAAATTCATGACTTCAATGTTTTGGAATATTTTTTGTTGGTTGGATAAAATATAGTCTATCTCGTTTTTGTGTTTTCCATTTGGGGATCGCCAGGTCCATCTTCGGTTATGGTTTTTCTTGAAGCATGTGTTGATGATGGTTAGATTATGTTCAATTGCGTAGTCTACAAGTCTCTGCCCTCTGTCGTTTCTTTCGCCATATCCATGCTGTTGTACTGTTAAGTATTCGCCTTCTTTGGGGGCACCAACCTTCGCGTTAAAGTCGCCCATCAGTATAATGTTTTTGTATGTTGTTTCCATCGCTTTGTCTATGGTCTTGTAAAACTCTTCTATTTCTTGCTCACTCGCTACTTCAGTCGGTGCATATACTTGTATAATGGATATCGTAAACCCTTGGAAGCTTAAGCTTGAGAGAGGGCGCTACTGTGCCACAGTAAACATCAACTCCGTAGTAAACATCAATATAAAAATAGAAAAACAGTGTCTTTTGGTACAAAAAACGCATCTAGTGATGAACTATTAAGTGATTTTGGTGAGGCATAGAGGATAATGTGAAATGGACACGGAAAAATACATAAAAAAAAGATAAACATATAAAGTGCAAGCAAACATTAGTGTTACTGTTCTGTGGACTTTTTGCGCGCAAACAGTCGATCGAAATTAAGCCGGACTTCTTTTCATCTGGTATGAAAGCGAAATAAATAAATTTGAGTGCAGACTAATAACTTTCGAAAAATTACCTGTCAAACATAACCATAAAAATTTGTAAATGACTTGCAATTAATGTAACCAAGGACTCGAGTGACCTACAACGCCATCTAGTAAAACGGAGCGGTACTACTTCGCCACACGAATCGATCAGTTTGCGAGGTGTTCATAATAGTACGAAGGTGTACCACCAGAGGGTGACAAGAGCACATAAACAAAGCCCTGGCTTACGAATTTTATCATCATGGAGGAGGTCTTGAATGCACTAAAACAAATACAAAAGGAATTGGACGTGCAAAAAATAACAATTAGGGAAAGTGGAGAAAAGGTGACTGAGCAAGTTACACAGAACATTAATATGATGTTAGAAGAAAAATTTTTTATATGGGAAGAAAAACACGAAAAATTAAAAGAATTAGTGGAAAACCAGGAGAAAAGAATCTACTTCTTGGAAAAACAGGCAAGGCAGAGAAATGTAGTTTTTTTCGGTATCGAAGACACAGAATCATCATATGAAAACCTAGAAAAAAACATTATTAAATGGATAGAACAATACTTCTCTATTAAATTAACCTACATTGATATACAAGAAGCAAGAAGACTGGGAAAGAAAGGCGACAGACCACGCCCAATAGTTGTGACTTTTTCAACGCTAGGAACAAAAATAAAAATTCTTAAGCAAAAACAGATGCTAAAAGAGACTTCCTATTACATTCAAGCGGACTACCCAAAGTACGTGCTAGAAAAGAGGAAAGAATTAAAAGAACAACTGAAGATAGAGAAAGAAAAGGGAAACATAGCCACAATCAAATATGACAAACTGATTATCACTGAAAGCATGAATAAAAGAAAACTTTCTTTATCACCTGAAAACAATACTTTACCAAAGCAAGGTAAAACTACTCAAGCCAATAAAAAAAACAAGCCACAACAACAAGGCTCGACAGCCAAAAGATCAAATAGCATTTCAGAAGGAGCAATAAAACCTGGCATGCTAAACTTTTTAGTAAATAAAACTACAACTAAGACAAATAACACCCAAGATATAAACGATAAGAACATATAGCAACTAAGCCCCTCCTCGTACATAGATCTCAACAAAAATGAAACTAGAACCAGAAACACGAAACATCTTCCAACCCGGCTGGTCACCGTGGAAGATTATGACCACAACCCTCCAAAAGAAACCACACAGACGGATAACAGGATAAATAAACAATTAACTCAATTAAAAATTGCAACTTATAACGTCAGGACCTTGTCGTCATACGATCGCTTACTGGAACTAGAAGAAGCAATACAGGAAATAAACTACGACATAATAGGTATTTCAGAAATGAGACGACTTGGTAACAAAATTGAGGAATACGAGAACTTAATACTCTGCCACATAGGATGTATTCCTGGTAAATATGGAGTAGGCTTCATTATAAATAAGTCTCTTAAAAACAACATAGAGAGCTTTATTGGATTAACAGATCGTGTGGCAACGCTAAACTTAAGCTTCCAAGGGTTTACGATATCCATTATACAAGGCGTAACTATAGTTACTTGAAATTACCAGTTTATTTATTTTGTTGTTTTTGCTATCAAATATCGACCCATCACGTCCGCGGAGTTTCGCTAGCAAATTGAATTTCATCCTGTATAGTAAACAGACTCGCCGTCCATTATACCCCAATAACTTTCCATAAAGAATACCGAATCTAATCCCGAAATTATTCCCATAACAAACGGTACGTATTACCGAACCGAACTTTCCTATTGTGCCGTCAGTATAATGTCGTTCGATGGCAAACTTTTCGCATTTGCCGGATAATTTAATTGAATAGAAACTCTCTTTTGTTCTTTGTGTGAAGCCCATAATTTAGCGGGAGCCGTTGAAAGATCGCCGCTTTGAGACAAAGAACTTTTGAATTCTGCAGGTGACGTATATACGGGAGATTAGTTCTGACGTGTGCGTTGCGTTTTTCTGTTGATATTTTTTTTTGCAATGCAATGTCGCCTTTCTCTTGGAAAATGGGCCCATTACCCGTTGACAATGATGCGGGGGGGTTATTTTGCTTGCTATGTTTTGAGCCACGGCTACGCCCGCGTGGAGGTCAGAAGGAACGTACTACCGAGATAAATGGTCATGGTATAACCATGTGTCAAATTTCATCAAAATCCGTTTAGCCGTTTTAGCGTGGAAGCGTAAAAACAAACAAACAGTCTCACCTTCGCATTTATAATAATTGGTTAGGATTTAATTTCTATAGTTTGTATGTAGATTAGTTTGAATTGATTGAGAATGAGATTAGAATGCGATCATTCTTAGTGATACGGGAATCCATGTGTTGGAAGTTGCAACATTTTAGTTTATATCTTCACGTTGTAAGATTGTACTACTGTCATCTTAACAGATCATCGGTCAGTTGTATTTTGAGTTTGTGACACTCTTTTTAACAGGCGGGAATAAAGACCTGGGAGCACTCAGTGGTGGCCCTGTGGTAACGACCGTGACTTAAGAGGTACAGGTCGTAGGTTCGACCCCTGATGGGGTGTTGTGTTACCCAGTAACTGTGTTTTTGAGATCAGATAGGCAGTCGCTTCATGTAAAATACTTTTAGGGATTCAGCTGCGTCAGGTTAGACTGGCTGCCGACCACAACATAGTAGGGAAAAGCCTACGCAAATATAGTCTAATTTATGATCAGTCATTGTGATTTCCTAGTTAGCTGTTGTTTGGTTGCTCAAAGTAAAAACTAAAAACAATTGATCAAATAAAGTAGCAAAGGATTGTAAAAAAAACTCAGAAATTGCTTATGAAAAAATAGCATCAATACATTTGCCGAATACTTTCACACATTTTTGGCTTTGCTGCCAAAACTCAAAAAGAAACATCTACTATGAATATACAAAATATTCCGTGAAGCTTTGAGCTTTCACGTTTAATAAACTTAAACATATCCGTAGCTTCGTAGCCGCTGTAGCACTCTCGTAGCGCTACGCCGTAGCTCATAAAACCGTAGCCGTCAAGAGAGCAATGCTAAAGTATCGGTACATTTAAATTAATTCGGAAGATATAATGCTATTCTACGTTGAATATTGAAGATGGATGCTATAATTATATTACCTATGTAGATATTATCCACTTGTATATTACAATTATGTTTACGTAGTTCGTACATATAATAAGTTTGGGCTCTAGATAGCCTTAAACGTCGCTAAAGAACTTGTTTTAACATTGATGTTCTAGAATAAAATCCATGCAATTGAAGCCTGAAGAATAAACCAGAAAGTCTATTAAGTACCATTTAATTAAAACCAATGTATCATCCACAACACTGAGAACAAAATCTCGTCAAAAAATTGATAATAATTATGGATTTTGATCAAATGAAACCGCGTAATCACTGTCGAATGAGTGAGGGGGAAGTCCCTCCCCAGTGCCACCCCCGCTAATGGGATAATCACACAAACCGGGATGGTCCATCTTATACAGAATGCAAATGAAGTTTTTCGGAGTAAGCACTTCATTATGACCACGATTTTGGTTAGTCTATCGTTCTGGGTTGAAATTTTTGCGAACAGAAAATTACGATATAAGACCGAAATTGGGGTAGGTTAATTTAAAGTTATGCTCAAAAGAAGAAGTTAGCTATTAAGGATTTCGGTTTAGAAATAATTTAACACTAGATGTGCCCCGCGGTTTTACCCACAGTACGCTATATTTCCACGGGATCGAGATTTATGCGGGTGAAACCGCGAAGCGCACATTTGCGTTTGGCACAGGGGTAGATCCTCCTGGAGTATAATCCAGATATGGTATTATGGTATGGCTAAATTTCATCTAAATCCGTTCAGCCGTTTTAGCGTAACAAATAAACATAAAAAAATAAAATCTTTTCTCTTTATAATAGAAAAGAAAGAAAGAATAAAAAATAGTTTATTCTGCACAAACAAAACGCACAAAACAAATAAAAAAATATAAACACACAACGTAGTCAAAAGCCTCGTACTCAAGCTTAAAAATGTTGACAATTTTGTCCATTGCTTGATGTTAGGGCCAGGGACCAAAGACAACATAGAGTCCGTCTCACGAAAGAAGTCCCGCAGATGCGGCGCCACAGGTATGCGAAGGAGTCATAAATCTTTATTTAATTATTTATCTCATCATCATAATATTACAGGCATTGTTTAATTAAATGCACAATCTTAAAGAAAGGTGTGTGAGGTAGGAGGGTTGTTGTTGGAATGTTGCTAACTATATAATAATAATTAGTTCAACATATTGCCGCGGGACTTCTTTCGTGGGACGGACTCTACATTAGTTGACATTGACACATGACAATTTGAGATTGACAATACAGATCAATCCGTGATGCTCCGCGACATTGGCATAATAATATGACAACAAAACAACGTAACAATATTAGTTTAGATAACATCACGCTTGTAATCCCCGAGAGGTAAGGCAGAGTTGTACACATAGTAGGTACAACCACATTTCGCCAGTTATTTTCAAGTCCCACGTAATAGGTGGCGAGCCTATCGCCATCAACCGGGCACATATCCAGACTTTGGGCAGTCACTGAGAAATTCCTAATGGAAATACCCAATAACAATTTGCCCGACATGGAAATCGAACCAAGGACCGTCAGCGGTAGCCCTTTCGACCAATCGACCAATATTAAGGCTATTGTTTACATACATACATACATAATCAGCCTGTAATGTTCCCACTGCCGGGTCACAGGCCTCCTCTCTGTGAGAGAGGGTGGGCCATAATCTACCACGCAGGCCCAGTGCGGGTTGGTAGATGTCACATGTCTTCGAATTTTTGGTTCTAAGAACATGCCGGTTTCCTCACGATGTTTTCCTTCACCGTTTTGAGAGCAGTGGTGATGAAATAATTTGCACAAAGTAAAGCGCCTGTCTGGGTTCGAACCTATGACCTATAGCTAGTAAGTCGCGGTCGTTATCACTGGGCCACCACTGCTCTCAAGGCTATTGTTTATGTTAATAAAAAAAAAACTTTACATTATAAGCCATGGCTTGGTTTTTGGTGGCAAGTAACTGGGTTGGGGTGGTTAGATAGGCAGTCGTTTCATGTAAAATACTAAATAATAACAAATATTCAGCTGCATCCTGCATGGAGGGGCTTGTAGCTAAGTAATAACAGCCGCACGGGTCGATCGATCAGGTTAAGCTACGCTTGCCGCGGTTGGTCCGTAGATGAGTGATCTATACATACCAAGACCCCTCCGTGTCTCGGAAAGCATGTTAAGCCGTTGGTCCCGGCTGTCATTCGTGGATCTTTGACAGTCATTACGGGTCGTCAGAAGCCCGAAAGTCTGACAACCAGTTTTACCAATTATCGTATTACCCAGTCACTGGGTTGCGGAGGTCAGATAGGCAGTCGCTTCATGTAAAATACTGATATTCAGCTTCACCAGCAAGACTGGAAGCCGACCCCAACATAGTTGGGAAAAGGTCAGGCATATTGTTAAAATGTTACCTAACGCAAAGTTGCTTTACAATGCTTTCGCTCTGAAAATCGTTCACAAAAAAAAAAACTTTTTCATAAACCTTGAAATCTATACATATAATAAAATCGTAGGAAAGTCAAAACTGTACATTGAATATTTTTTAAAAAGAATACTTGGGGCGTGATCTACAATCGATTTCGAAGCCGAAAATATAGTTTTTAGAATTTTTGTCTGTTTGTCTGATTGTCTGTATGTATGTCCGGGCTAATCTCAAAAAGTGCTGCATGGATTTACATCAAATTTTGCATGAATATTACTAAGAGGTCGGGTCAACATATAGGCTACATATTATCACGCTATCACCTACGGGGGAGGAGCTGTGAATCTTTATTTTTCTTACGCATTCTGTGACAGCGCGTAATCTAACGACGCATATTTAAATGTTGTTTTTGAGTAAGCCATGCTATTATCTAGCTTTACACTATAAAAACTACGCCATTTAAGTAACTTGGGCAGAGAAACATAGTTTAATTAATGTTAGTAGTACAAAGAAAATTTAGAAGCAGCGCCATCTATGAGATTTCATAAAAATCAAATCAAGTTACATGTTAACAATTTTTGGAAATTAATAATTTAAATTTGATCATGTTGGCGAGGTTAGTAGTTAGTTATTCTTAAAATTCATAGATGGTAATGTGCATTTTCTTCATAAAAGTTGTATCGTATAGTTCGTTTTGACAAATTCAAGGTCCAACAAAACCCTCAAAATCTTGAGCAGAGTTGAGGAAGACAATAAAAAAAAAATGCGGTGTTAAGTATTACAAAAAAGTTATGTTCATTGATGATGATCATTTCTTCATCAATTTCATGTTGTTAGTACAAAATAAACATTGACTGTTAATACTTTTGTTCGGTATTTATCTGTGTGATTATTGCTTGGTAATTAATATATTTTCATGTCGTATACCTAATTATAAACTTAAATGTGATGTAAAACGTCACCTTCTCGACGGTGACCAAAATTGGGATGACACCCTCGCGGAGGCGAGCGTCAGTGACAGTCCCAGCCGCATGCGTCATCTGTTCGCCGTCATCTTGGTGTTTTGCGGAGTCGCGAACCCGGTAGCTTTGTGGGAGAAGTATCGCCATCATCTGTCTGAAGATTTTCTACGAGCTTTGAGGCGTGCTACTGGAGACGAAGTCGAAGTAACTGATGAACGCGTGCTGAACACCTGTCTCAGTTCACTTCAAGATGTGGTCATTTCTATCGGCGGCAATCCACTGATCGAATATGGGTTACCAGCTCCCCAATCATCACCGCATCAAGACCGTGGAAATCGGGAGTATAACGCAGAGACAAATTACGATCCGGGCGAAATGAACACCATACGAAATGACCATGTCGCTTTGTTCTCTTCAGAGCAAAAACAAATTTATGACACCGTCCTTGAAAGCATTGGGCAAAACCAGGGTAAAATGTTTTTCTTGGATGCTCCTGGTGGAACAGGAAAAACATTTGTTACCACTGGCATACTTGCAGAGGTCAGTAGGTAAGGCAAAATTGCTATTGCTGTAGCGTCGTCGGGAATCGCTGCCACACTGCTTCCGAGTGGCAAGACAGCACATGCCATGTTTAAAATTCCCATCGATTTAGAGAGCGCCGAAACGCCTGTTTGTGGTGTGTCACGTAACAGCGACAAGGGACACGTGCTCAAGGATTGCTCTCTGATCGTATGGGATGAGTGTACGATGGCCAATAGGAAGGCAGTTGAGGCCGTGGACAGAATCCTGCAGGACATGTGCAGGAACGAACATTTGATGGGTGGTGTCACAGTTCTGTTCAGTGGCGATTTCCGGCAAAAGCTTCCCGTGGTGACGCGGGAATCGAGGGCTGACGAGGTGAATGCGTCGTTGAAACGATCTACGTTGTGGTCACGAGTTCGTACGCTGCGTTTGACCATTAATATGAGAGCTCGACTCGGCGGCATTGCACGTGCTCAAGAATTCTTCGATGTCCTTCTAAGTCTTGGCGAAGGCACTCTACCAAAAGAGGGAGGTGGACAAGTGGTGCTTCCAGAGTCTCTCGGTAGAGTGGTATCCAGCTTAGAAGAACTCATTCGCTGTGTGTACATCAGTCGTATACCGCACCAGCAGAATTCTTGGGTGTGTGAGCGGGCCATTTTGACGCCCAAAAATGATCAGGCTGCAGCAATTAACGAATGCATTCTCTCGGAAATTGAGGGGAATGAAGTGGTCTACACCTCGATAAACACTGTTATCGAGCAAGATGACGCCACACATTATCCCGTGGGATTTCTGAACTCCCTGTCAGCAAGTTGACTTCCAGCGCATACCATCAAGCTAAAGGTCGGCCCGATTATGCTTCTTCGGAACCTATCTCCTCCGAAGTTTTGTAACGGGACCCGCCTTAAAGTCATCTCGCTCCACAGACACACCATTGAGGCGGAAATTCTTACGGGTTGTGGTGTCGGCGAGGCAGTATTTATACCACGCATTCCCCTCATACCTCATAACTTCCCGTTCCAGTTCAAGCGCGTACAGTTCCCCGTGAGTGTTTGCTTCGCGATGACCATCAATAAGTCGCAGGGGCAGACACTGAGGGCAGCGGGTGTCGACCTCAGGACGATTTGCTTCTCACACGGGCAATTGTACGTCGCTTGCTCCCGCGTCACCAGTCCTGACTCTCTTTACATTTTGGCTCCTGGCAGCATAACTACCAACGTAGTTTATAGGAAAGTGTTGTAAGGTATGATACCTTTCCACGTATTTTTACTCTTTTGTGTCCTGGAATGTATTCCTGCATTATTTTCTCTATTTCCTTAAGTCACATCTTATGACTGAACTCAGCAGGATTCCCATATAACTCTCTTCACTTGCTTCACTTGCAAAAAAAACTTATATTTTAATGCTATTTTAAAAGTTGTTTACTTATAATGCTATAGCGACACTGGCATCTTAGGTATTTTTGGTGCTGTAGAGCCTTCACGCAGACGACGTCGCGGGCAGCAGCTAGTTGTAACATAAACCAACCCGTCACCCAGAGTACATCAATACATCATTGTCTGTCTTACCCGCCAGCGCCATCTATTGGAAGTTTTGTGAAACAACACCAGAGGTCATTAATCACAGCTGTGGACGGGACGGTCACGGACATCCATTTTTTGTGGTCTTTATTAATTTAGTTATAAAAGTTAAGGGCAAAAAACTTTGTTCATTAAGCTATTCTAATTTTTAAGCCTATTTGAATTTAAGCGATCAGATAATACTCGGTTTCTAAATTGGAAAGAAGTGGAGAACTTGTATAATTTTACTTTAGCGATATTTAAGGTGATTCCTTCGACATAGCCCGCAAAATTCAATTATTACTCACGTTTTTTTTTTTTGCAAAGTTTGGAATTTTGCGGGCTCCCTCCTTAAATAATGGTAAGAGAGAGTATTATTTTCTTCCACCAGTCTCCCACAATATTTTTCTTTAAGCCCCAGACTGGACAATATTGTTTTAATGTTATTATTTTATAAGGATATTTTGGTGAGAAAATAAATAAATATTATTACAGCTTTTTCCCTTCTGTCATTTGGAAGAGGGATTAGTGAACGTACACATATATAATCAGCCTATAACGTACCCAGGCCTCCTTTCAGTAAGAGGGAGTGGGCCGTAATCCACCACGCGGGCCCAGTGCGGGTTGGTGTCACATGTCGTCGAATTTTTGGTTCTAGGATATGCCGGTTTCCTCACGATTCCTTCACCGTTTAGTGAACGTAATTTGTTGTTATTAAAACAAACTGATAAGAGTGCCCTATTATTTGCTGAGATATTTAATTGTAACTCTTTCAAATATTAGGTAGGTAGGTGCCTCCATCTAAAGAACAAAACAAAAAATCTGTAAAGACACTAACAACAGAACGACAAATATTTATACTACTTTTAATTTTTTACCATAATTCGGTACGCTTAGAATTTTGATACCTTATTCAAATGATGAGCTTTTAAATTACAATTTCTCAAATATCTACTACGAATTTCTCCCAGAGTTACCAGGAAAAATAAACAACGAATCATTATTGGGAAAACTCGGTAAGATTATGAGATTATTAACTTAAACAAGAAGATAGGGAAATTGATGGCAAAATAAATTGGAACAGTAAAACTGTGCCGCCAGACGCAACGATGCGGAGAGATAGTGTAATGCCTTAAGATATTTACCCCTACTATTGCATTTTATTAATTTATTTTATCATAATTATGTGTATGTTCACCAAAAGAGATAAGATAACAGGAACGTCGGGTATAGTTCAAGTTTAGTAAGATACCGATGGATGTTTTTGAATAAAGTTTAATTTAATTAATAGAAAAGCGATCAATGTTTTTAAAGACCTGATAACAAACTCAAGTTGTCACTAAACCAAACTTCTGTTGTAGTTAAATGGTGGAAGAGGATTTCTATTTTTTTTTTTGCATTTCACTTTATCCTTATTAGGACCTTGTTAGGTTAGCCGCAGTTCCGTTAGGGCTGATTTTACCAAAATCTTTTATCCGTGGAATGCCTACAATTGATATTTGACAGTTTTTGTATGGAAAAACTGTCAAAAATTCAAAATTTATTCTCAGGTATACTTATTAAAAGTTTAGTGGAATTCGCCCATAATAAAAGAGACCATTTTTTTTTATTTTTGTATTCACGGTACCCTTGGGTCCCGGACCTTTGGAAGACGTACGAGGGGCCTAAGCTAACTCGCAGAGGCACTACTGGCCGCCTACAAATCTATTATATTATTTATGTACACACATTTTGAAGTCATCATTATCATCTTGCCTAGCCTTTTCCCAACTATGTTGTTGGGGTCGGCTTTCAGTCTAACGGAATGCAGCTGAATACCAGTATTTTACATAAAGCGACTGCCTATCTGACCTCCACAACCCAGTCACTGGGTAATACAATACCCCTTGCTAAGTCTGGTTGTCAGATTTCCGGGCTTCTGACGACCCGTAACGACTGTACACATTTTGAAGTAACGACAACAAATATAATATCCAAAAATACTTTGTGAATGTCCTTTTAAATAAACGTCACAACTAACCCGAACTTTAATCCCAGATTTTTGTTCGCAAACGAAACCTAAAGGCTTAGATTGGATGTTTTGAATTGATACTATTCGAATACGAGTTTCGAATCGAGAACCCCTCGTAAAAACATTGCGAGCCGACCTAAAAATCCTTTTGAGATATATCGCCAGTTGATTTGGCAATGTCTCCTCCATTGTGTCTCTAAAAAAATGGACGGACAAACAATATTTCTGCCTTTTGTTTAAACACATGATCGTTTAGAAATAGAGGGTTTTTAAGTACTTATTTTATTTGTTTTTTTTTCTTTTTACTTTTTGTTCTAGGCGCTTTTCAACGTGCACGTCTCTCTATATCATTCTCACATAAACTAATGTACCTATAATTTCAACATGAATGCTTGTAACCACCGCTACGATGTCGCGAAATCTCCTAAAGATCGGTAACAAGAGAAAAAGTAATTGTGTCTCATTAGTGACACTTTTGAGCTCCTACAAAAAGAAGATTTTAAAGATTTTCCATAGAGTTGCTTGGCCGTTTTTTTCCATAGAAACCTACAAGATTTTGGAAAAGACAACTAGCTTCATCTTTCTGACTTTTTTTCTGACTCTTTGATAATTTGAGAGCGCTTGCAAATGGTTTAATTCAAATAAATGCTTGAGTTTGAGGTGATTTAGATAATTATTCACAAAATTCATGTTATTTTAACCTCGCGACTTGTATTGTACTATATACACCTGCCAAGGGGTCGTTACCTGACATGCCATATTGTTTTACTTCAATCAATCAATCAACTCAGCCTATCGCAGTCCACTGCTGGACACAGGCCTCCCCCAGGCTGCGCCAAAAACCCCAGCCACCTTATGTTGTTTTACTTAGATGGCTGAAAGTTGACTAAAAAATGATATTTTATCCAGTTACCTCAGTTGCAGCCCCCAAACGGCTTTACTGGGCTCTTGTCTCTAGAGAGTAGTTTGAAGTTAAAATTCTATTCTCTAACATTTTGATGTGATCATTTAATAAATAGACAAAATAAACAACAAAATATAAATACTCAAACGGGATGAAAATATACTCAAACGGGTTGAAAAAGAGTCAAAATAAAACGACGCCACGAAATTGGCCCCACACTAAATTCCAATTTATGGGCCCTGGTGCTGACCTCTAAAGTGTAACGTGACCCTTGCCGCGGTTTGCGGGACTTTTACTAAGTGAAGTTTTTGAGTATTTTTATTAGAAAATTCAAGGTCAAATCGTATGTTTCAATGAAATCATGAAAAGGCACTTTTGTACGCCACAAATTCTAGAATAAAAAAAAAATAAGAATTGTTTCTAGTTAACCTTTCCAAAAGGTAGTTCTGTTCATCTGCCTAGCCTTTTCCCAGCTATGTTGGGGTCGGCATCCAGTCTAATCGGATGCAGCTGAATATCAGAATTTTACATGGAACGACTGCCTATCTGACCTCTAAAACCCAGTTACTGGTTAATACGATACCCCTTGGTAAGACTGGTTATCAGACTATCGGGCTTCTGACGACCCGTAACGACTGTCAAAGATCCACGAATGACAGCCGGGTCCAAGGGCTTAACGAGCATTCCGAGGCACTGAGAATGTATTAAAATCGATATATAAATTGTAATAGGCTTGATAAAAGTAAATGGCATAATAATATACGTTTTTAAATAAATAGCTTTTCTATGAAAAAAATTATAATTGAATTTAAAATATTTCTGTGATTATTTAAAAATATACTTGATCCACGCGTCCTAACCAAAAGCGATCGTCGCGCTCTGTTTATGAATAGACACAGTCGCGCGATGAATCAGTCGCTCGCGTGGTCGCGCGGGTATCGCTTTTGGTTAGGACGCGGCCTTATGCGTGTTGCTTAAGTTAACTACTGTTATTAACTCATACAGTGACAAGAACACTATACCAATATTAAATTTCTTGTTCACTATACACAGCGTCCCAAAAAACTATCCCTCGAAATACCCCACCATGCTAAAAAAGTGTGTGCTGTGTTACACAAACGAAAAAAGTATCACAAATTTTATCCGGGTTTCACATAAAACCCGTTTTATAATCCCGGGCTAGCGCCGCACTAGTGGGGTTACCTACTAACTCCGATACACTGCGACAATGTTCCACATGACATTGTCACTCGTGAACACAACGTGGAAAAAATCCCGCAAAATGTCTCCGTATTGTTAGGATTCCCGATTTGATTTGTTCGATTTTCATGGCGAATTGATATTGACATAAGATTTTTTTTTCTATAATTTTATTGTTTTCGTGTACGAGTCCGACTCGCACTAGTCGGTTTTTTAACAACAATGTTCCGGCTTGAAACAAAAACAGTTTCAATCATATAAAGCCTGTTATACATTGCCCATCCGTACAAAAAAAAACCATCGCTATTACATATAGATAGCTATTACTAATATTAAAAGAATAAACCATTTATTTAATTTAAATTATGAGTTTTTTTTTTTTGCATTTTCCATGACATTACTATTTCAACCATAATCAAAATTGAAAATTAAAACTAATTCAATCGATTATTTTATTTTTTTACGCGACTAAAACTAATTCAATCTAGTTTTATCTAGGTAGTATATAAATAAAACAAAGTCGGGTTTGTTACACCATTCATAACTCAAGAACGGCTTGGCCGATTTTTATGTTCTTTGATTTGTTGGATTTGTCTTCCGAATAGTAAAATAACTACACTACAATTCACAAAAAAAAAATGAAGATACTTAATTCATTTTCTCATACATTCGTACGAGGCGGTACGAAGTTCGCTGGGTCAGCTAGTTTAAAATAAAGGCCCACTTGGTAAAGCTGTACAATAATCTTTTGGCACGTGGCCGAAATCGGAACTAACGCCGCCATCTTGTGTTTCATCAAAATGTTCAACAGCTGTTCAACGACATTCGAGCACCAAAAGATCCTTATAATAGTGTATGTGTACCTAATCCCTGCACAGAATAAACGTCAATTAACATTGATGAACCGCTAATTAACTAATACACATCGCTGAATGCAGTGGTAACATATTCAAATCATATTACTTAAGAGGTAAGGGAGAAATGCCAGGGTCAGCAGAGTTCAAATTTACTTAGGTTTTTTTGCAATTTGCTGGTCAGTGTCATGTTGAATGTTGAATAAAATTTGATTCTCGAGCGTAAATAGTATTATTTTTCAACACACTTAATGAACCGCTTTTAGGTCCATAATGCAGTGTATTAAAAACGCGAGCTTTTTACTTTATTTTACCGCACTAGTGCGGCAACGACACAGATAACTATTTACTAGTCGGAGATGTGCGCTTTTTTTATCTCATCAAAGAGACTTCATGGCAAAAGGAATCCAAAAGGAACTCGAACCTAAATTCCAGATTATAATTATCCCGCCCTAGCAGAACAATACTCAAACAGACTCAACATGCTCAAACATCGCTGCAGGCTCATCTCTCACTAAGTTGAATATCGCTGAGTAACAAATCAGTAGCAACTCGCAGGCCTGAAATGTGGCCTGTACACACTTGAATTGTGACTTCTACAGCGAAATTGTGGAGTGTGTGGTGTTATATGTAAGCGGGAGCGATTTCGAGAGCTAAAATAATATTTCTGACTCTACTATCTGATTTTGAGAGGTTCGTGGCTAAGTTATAACAACAACACGGGTTGATCTTCAAAGTTAAGCAACGCTTGCCGCCGAGGTCGGTTCCTGAATCAGTGGTCATCTACTACATACCCCTTCAACTGTCAAGAAATCTTCTAGAAATCGGTATAACAATAGAAAAAGTAATTGTGTCTCATTAATGACAGTTGAGCTACTACCGAGACCGCTCGGTGCCTTGGTTGGTTCCGCTGTCATTTGCATATTTTTGGAAGTCGTTACTGGTTGTCGTAGCCCCGGATCTACATTTTAAAAAGGGGGGTGCAGAGTACAAATTTTCCGCCCTCTAGTCAAAATTTTTCAACAAATAATGTAGTACGATTTTTTTAAATCTATTTATTATTTATGGTAAATGCTAAATGATTTATTTCTGTAAGTAGGTTTGTACAAACACTTTTACACGTCAATAAATAAGGTCGCAATAATATAAAGTCCAATTAAAATAGATGGTCAAACTTTTAGAAATCATTCATTTTGACCCAAAATAAGTACGATGGTAAAATGAATTAAATGTAATTTGCACGCTTGCTTGCAGGCAGAATACAATAACTTTTAGGCTGTAAGATCTTTCCTTGTTAAAAATGTATTTTTCTGGCAAATAAATATTTTGAATTTGAATTTGAATTTTTGAATTTGAATTTGAAAAAAATATATAAAAAAAAAGCATTAGATACTTACAAGAAAAATAATCAGCTATCGAAAATACACTAATGTGCCGGCAATTTATTATTTTAGGTCAAAATTAAATCACTTTAATCAGTGTTTTTTTTTTTGCTTGGATATCTTTGGTTAGACGTACTGAGCGCTGTATTAAAATTTGTCCATCTATTTTAATGGGACCCTGTATATAAGACAAAGTCAGGTTGGTTACACCATTTATAACTCAAGAACGGCTGGACCGATTTTTATGATCTTTGATTTTTTGGACTTGTCTCTGCCCCGAATAGCAGAGTAACTATAAAAACATCGGAAAAATTCACGAAAAAAAATTCTGAGGCGGTACGAAGTTCGCCAGGTCAGCTAGTTGTTTATAAAAAAAAAACATGACGAAATTAAACGAATTCATTTCCGAGCTTGGAAGTTTTTGAAGAAACCGGGCCACTTTTACAGACAAATATTACTCAAGAACCTGTTTCTTTATTCGAATTTATATGTAGAACTAGCTTCTGCCGGCGACGAAACTTGTTCCCCAATCCAACCCATCGCATCGCATCGTCTGCGAACAGAGAGCTGCTGGGCACTTTCTCAACGGCAAAGGCTACTGCAGCTGTCGATCGCGGCTGCCGCCAACTAGGGTCGACGATTGCAGTTGTCTCTGCTGTTGGCAACATGCCGCTCGTGTATTTGAGAACCAATTTATATCGTACTGATGGAAAGCGATGGATGAGGTCTATGGTGGAACGAGCATGCCCAGATGATGCCTACATTAAATCGCTTCTGCCATAAGTTTGGAACGCCTTCGCAAGTCAGACCGCAAGAAGTTGCATTCCACCGCAAGCTAACTGAACATGCCGCAAATAAAACTAAGATAACAAGGAACACTGGAATTGTATCTCACGGAATGGTGGCAATGTCACATTCGTGTTATTATTTCCAAGATAGATAAAGCGGGACCGTCTGTAGAACTAGAAGGCCTCGTGGCTATAAGGGTGCGGTTTTAAGAAATTGACAAATTTCTATCACACTAATATTTTTATCTTCATTACGAATAGTCAGTCAGTCAGAGAGAAATAGTGTTCCTTAGGTAGATATAAGTAATAAAAGTAATAGAATTTGTTACTGATGTAACAAATCGAAATGCACCGTCTTCCGACAATGCAGTTATTTTTAAGAAGTCCGCGAAATTTAAATCCAACAAAGCTATCCAGAGAAATCCAGAACTTAGATTAAGTTTTGCATGATTGCAGAAACTAATCTGTACGTTGTTGAAGCTAGTACTTAGTTCAGGGCAATTCTTCTTAAGTTTTTACGAGCCGACATTTATTTTCAAGAAGTACTTACTTTACCCGAGGCGCTGCGAGCGAATTAAAAATGCATTTGAGCCGTTTACCTCCACTTCACTTGAGGGACATAGGGGCTATGATTGCGGTGGGAACAGCAGTTTTTTTTATTTTACTCCGGCTCACTACCACACCAACCAAGCCTCTCGTGCAAGGCCCACTTTAAACCTTTTCCCGCCATTCGTGGTGACTGACAGATGACAGTAGTGACAGCAGCTGAAGGCTACCTCACTATAAAAAACCTGTCAAGAAAGAGTCGGACTCGCGTATCGAGGGTTCCGTATTGTGAAACGTGAAATGTTTTTAATCGGTGAAGCCTATTCGTCAGAGAATTTTAACACGGCGGTGTAGAATATTGCAGTTTTAGGTCAGCGCCATCTCTTGTCGGATAGTGGAACTAATGTAATTTTAGTTGATGATTTCTGAAAAACTTTGCTATTTAGAAACATCGTTTTATTTTTTTCTGTAATCTTCACATAATCTTCTATCACATAAAATAATTTCTGATTTTTCTCTATGCAAACTTCAGAGATAAGAGGGAGCGGTATTTTTTTAAATATTTTTCATCAAAAGTCGAAAACTATGCGGCCTAAAAAAAAAAAAGAAAAAATGTTTGAGAATGTGCAAACAACGCTCTATGATACCCCACATGCCCTAGTAGCTCCATTTCAAATTTTTAAGACCGTTCAGTCCCTGTAGCAAAAAAATAATATTTATTTCTTATTTGCAAAATAGTTGGGCAAACGTCATCTAAAACTATTCCAAATTTCAAGTTGATAACGTCAGTATATAGTTCTTGAGATATCCTGCTGCTGTGACAGACGGACAGAAAGACAGACTGAGCCGCACCTTATGGGTTCCTTTTACCATTTTGGTACGGAACCCGGAATGTTGAGGTACATAGAGTAGTAGACAGACAGACCAACAGACAGCCAGAGTTACTTTCATATTTATAATAATTATGAAGTATGGATGGCATAGATTTCTTCCATTTATAAACAAAAATGATAAACTACAATCAAACCGAAATCCTCTATAGAATTCAAGTTAGTTGGAAGAAATACGAATACAATTCCGTATGTTTCCACAGAGCACGAGAAGAAAACAGAGCGTAAAATTAAGTTGTGCTATCAATTACGTCGCTGCACGAGACGAAATAATTCCCAGCATCATTTGCGAACTACAACTTACAGTTTCATACCTAGATGGAATAAAAAGTGAATAAAAATTAAACAAAACCCCGACACAAACAAAAACCTCTAAAAAGTAAAATATATACAGGATGGTCAAAAAGTCGTGGATCAAACGAAATAGGGAGATAAAGGAGGTCATTTCCAACGCTTTTAAAGTGAGAAATAATTTTTGGTAATGCAGCGAGTCCCTTGGGTACCTACATTACCAGTCGACAGCGACGCGGAGGAATTTTTCGACGTCATATTTTAGTTCAGTTAGGTTATTATATTGCGCCCCCGGTGGGTTCCCACTTTATCGAGGCGGGGGGGGCTCAGTAGCCGTGGCTTGGTCACCCACGGTGAAGCAAAGAGGATCCCGTCGAGGGGCCGCCCGTCAGGGCTTTTGCCGGTAAGCCGACGACAAGGTCGTCTAACACCCATGTGCTGGTTTGGTCCCTGGGGTGGCCACGGCGTTCTAGTGCGCCGGTGATGGCGAATACTCCCCAGAGGAGGGTCCGGTAACGGACAGCCGCGGCGGGGTCACGAGTGCTAACGCGTGCCCGTGTTCCCGCCGTAAGCGGCAGAGGAGAACACCGTGGAGTTTTAGTGGGTTAGAGTCCCACATAACTGCACTATCTCCCCGTGGTAGTGCAGAATGCATGAGCATTTATCTACGATAATAAAAAAAAGGTTAAGTATTATATTTTACTTCACTAGTTTGTTAGGTAAAACTTTTGGTAAACTTTCAATATCGTATAATAATAATCTTGCCTTTTCACTTTGCAGGCAATCCGATTCATTGCTCAGAATCTTGTCTAAACGCCTCAACTAACCGGAGATGCTGCAATCTCCTAGCGATATTGGTTATCTATCGACTATGATCAGGAATTAATGGCTATCCCGCCATAGCTTTTGATAAGATTAGACCATGAATAATGCAGTTTGGAGTGATATTTCAGCTTCTGAAATTTTGCTGTATCAGAGGATTTTGTACCTTTTGATCATTGTTTGACGTTCGATTCGGTGGGATGCCGTTGTTTGTCATTTAACCCAGGAAGCCTACCACAAGCTCTTAACGCGATCCATTTTACGACCTAAACTGAACTGTTCTTCTAATAATTCGTACCAAGAAATTAAAAATAACAATAGATTCGGTTTCTTAAATAATAGTTTTTCATATTTTGTCTCTCGGTTTCGCCCGCGTTGATTTCATAACGGGAAAAAAATCAGTGCTGATCTAGGTTATAAGCTATCTGTGTGCCAAACATCCGAATTCAATCAGCAAACATTCAAATATAAGTACTTACAAACTTTCTTATTTCATGGTAGGATATTTCTAAAAAATTAAGATATTTATACAAGCATATTCTTTAAAATAAAGAAAGAAAGAAAGAAAGAAAGAAAAAAAGTTTATTTGGTCACAGTTCGTGAAACACAAAATACAAAAATGTCGCGACGCAGATATATAAATCGAGACTCGAACGTGATAAAATCAGTTATATTTTTTTATCGTGTCTTCAGATTCACAAGCGATCTCTAGATAGACTCGTCTCCAGCGTGATATTTATAAGATTTCTTTAATCGTAATAAAGTTGTATTGTCATCGGAACTTGAAACCATAAAAATGTTTGTGCCAATTAATATACGAAACTTAATAGGTACCTACACGATAGCTTATGTTAAATTAGCTAGCGAAACTTCACAGAATTGCTGGATATCGATATGTAATGACTCAAAACGGTAAAGGAAAACATCGTGAGAAAACCGGCATGTCCTTGAACCAAAAATTCGAAGACGTGTGTCATCTACCAACCCGCACTGGGAGCGCGAGGTAGATTACAGCCCGCTCCCTCTCGTAAAAAGGCCTGTGTCCCAGCAGTGGGAAAATTATAGGCTGATTATGCTTCAACTGAAATATAATTTGATAAAATGAGCTTTTTGTTTCCTATTCATAAAATTAAATTTTATTCGAGAACATCCATCTGTTTCTTACTAAACTTCAACTATATCCGACGATCCTGCATACTTATGTCTTTTGTTGACTGTACATGTACGTGTATAACTACAATTCAATTTCACATCCCCACATCTCACTCATACGTACGTCTCGTATCTCCCAAAAGCGAGGCGATTGTCACTTTTTTTTTTTTTGTTCGATTCCAATTTTATTCCATAACGAACACGCTGGCCGAAAATCGATTCCCGCTTTTGTTTTGTTTTTCGCCGATCCGTTGTTTTTGTGGTGCATTCGTTGGAATGACCCAACGGATGGAAACGGTACAGGTGGCCTACCATGATCTAATTAAAAACGATTCGAAAACAAGACATTTCAGTTTAGGTTCCTAAACTGCATCGCTTGAGCTGTTCTATGGGCGTCATGGTACCAAACAAGTATGAATGAAACCAGAACTTGCGACTCAGTTTGTGACAATTGCTGTCAGCAGATGGCACGGCCTAAACTGAATCGTTAAACTGACGTCATGGTACGAATTAGAAGAACAGTTCAATTTAGGTCCTAAAATGGATCGCGTTAAGAGCTTGTGGTAGGCCTCCAGGCCTGTGTTTGGTCAACATTTAAATGTATAACACCGCGCTTTGTTTAGGTTTGGAGCGCAATGGTGGCCCAATGGTAACGGTTGCGACTTACCGAGTTGTAGGTCGTGGATTCGAACCCAAGCAGGCACTTTACTTTGTGTAAATTATCCACTAATAACCTCTGCTCTCAAAACGGTGAAGGAAAACAAAGAAGCAAAAATTCGAAGACATGTGACATCCACCAACTCGCACCGGGCCCGTGTAGTGGTTTATGCCCCACTCACTCTCACAGGGAGGAGGCCTAAGTCCCAGCAGTGGGAACATTATAGACTGATTATTATGCTTGTTCAAGTTTATTTGAAAAACAATGCGAAACAAACTACAACTCATCATCTTTCTGTCCTCGTCCCATGTTACTTGGAGTCAAGGCAACACGTTGTCTTCTTTTCTTCAAACTCAAACTCAAAGCATTTATTTCAATTAAACCAATTACAGGCCCTGTTGAATTGTCAAGGGGTCGGTCAGTCAGAAAGATGAAGCTAGTTGCCCATTCCAAAGCGTAGGTAGGTATGTAGAAGAACGGGCAAGAAACTCCATGGACACTCTTTTTGTTTTTCTCTTCTCCATTGTCAACCGTCACGCTACCATTCACTCCCTTTTCTTTCATTTCATTCTTCACACAATCCTCCCGTCTTTCCTCTGGCCTTCCTCTCCCTCTCCATCCATCAACATTAATATTTATCACTCTTCTAGTCACATTATGTGTTTCATCCTTCTTCATGTCATGTCCACGCCATGACAAATGATTCCCTTACAACCCAGTCTCTGGTGACACGTTCAAACTTCATCTAATATACTCATTTCTTAGTTACCTAAACTGAAAACAAACTACAACTAAGTTACTTAAGTGCTTCGCCAGACTGGCAGCGCGGGGCGGGGAGCGGCGCGGGTGCGGGAATGCGCGCGATCTGCCTGTCCGCAGTCGAGCGCGGCTTCGTTCTGAGTGTTGTCGTGTTTGTCAAAATAATATAATATGGATGAAGAAGACTTATTTTTACTAGAAAAAGCTCGAATTAGTTTTAGAACCCCGGTCCCTGCGCGGGCCGCCCACGCACCCACTGCGGCCACTTGTATAAAGGAGGTATGGTGTGAGTTGCCCGCGCGCTCCCCGAGCCAAGCAGCCCGCGCCGCTCACAGCGCCCGCGTGCCTACTATGGACGCTCAAATGAAGTTCTTATGTTTGAGTACACCGTGCCGCGTCAGCCCCGCGCCCGCGTTTGCAGTCTGGCCAAGCACTAAAAGTTTGTTTCGGTTTATTCCAAGAATCCATTGTAGTGAACAAATACACACTTGGGTGCTTATAAACGTTTTCCCTCTTATTAAAAAACTAGCTTTTGTCCGCGGCTTCGTCCGCGTAGATGTCGGAAAATATCCCACGGGAAGTTAATCCAGATATACCTATATAATGTATTAATTCCGCAATACATTGTTTTTATTTACTACTATTGTATTGGTTTACGTGGCGCACACCTGTAAAGCTCCCAGTCGGCATGTTTTTCCGACATCTTCAACAATCATCGTCATATTTCAGCTAATTTACACAAAGCCTTAATGGATTATGCAATAATATACACCTAAATCTTCCTCGCGAAACACTCCGTCCTTTGGGAAAAAGCGTATGAAAATCCGTTCGGTATTTTTTGAGTTTATCGCGTTTTTTTATAATATGTAGATAGTGATAAGGTTTATCTTCAGACCCAGCACCCTAACTGCGTAAGACACTATCAATCTCAATCTGAATAATTTTGAAGGATATTGCTAATCCATTGCTTCATATGTTCGAAAAATGTGTCTGCTCCACAACGTAAATAACACAATGAATGTTGTTGAACTGTCAAAATGAAACCCATTCCTACTGATAGAGTGTTCCGCAATTACCCCACAGAGGTTTAAACAATGGAGTAATTTTCGAATTTCAAACTTTATTACGACAAAGTTTAAGTTCTAAATACAAAAACCTAGAGGTCCAGTTGTATTTTTTTTTTGTAGTTGCTTTTTGTTTTAACTTTATGCTTGTCGGAATAAAGTTCTAAATATAATAACTGGCGCGAAGATTTGGGGTTGGACTACAGTTAGAATTCGTTTCGTAGGTAAACACCCCAGCACATCAAGCTAAGTACTATAATCTGTCAAATTTCTTTAATATAATATTTTCAACTTTATCGCTAAAGCATTAGGTTTAAAGTTGATTGGGAAATGTCAAGTTGTTATCACTGGCGTACGATTGCATTTACTGTACTTTAGGAAGTGCCTTTATTTGTTGTTTAGTTGCAATAGTATAATTGCGCTGTTTTAACAATAACAGGATTTTTTTAGGGACATCGATTTTGTGCTTCGCTCCGGAAAACTGGAAATTACTAGTAACAATTTTTTTAAATAACAAATACTTATATACTTACTTTTTTTAATCGCCTAATGATCCTGCTCTTGACCTCAATCTCGCCTGATGGAAAACGATGTATGAAGTCTACCATAGAACGAGCGTGCGCTCATATTTTTAGAATAGGATCGGTTTAAAAAATAAAATATCAAACATAGTACTTAACAAACACTTTATTTTAACAATAATTATTATCAAAATAACATAATTAACTGTAACGACTGTCGGCGTGCTTTCTCTGGTACAGACGCCAGCGCATCAAGCTACCCGAAACTGTCAAATTTACCCAATCAACTTTGAACCTTATGCTTTAGCGATAAAGTTGAAAATCTACTAAAGAAATTTGACAGATTGTAGTAACTTGATGTGCTGGCGTCTGTAAAACTAACATTTAATACTGAATGTCATAACTTTAAGAAACATTAACAGCTTTAAAAGAATCTTTCGGCGCGTGGCTAAAATCAGAACTATAGTCCGCGCGGAACTAGTTGGCCGCTGAGGTCGAGACTGGGGTGAGGCGATGTTTCGCAACGCACGTACTGAGTAATGCGCTCCCGGTACTCCGTCCCACCGCTCACATACCTAAGGCGCGGCCAACTAGTTCCGCGCGGACTATAACGCCGCCATCTTGTTTTTCAATACATTCCACAAAATGTCCACCAACAGCGTCCCCCTGTCAACGTCATTCAAGCGCCAAAAGATCTTTTCAGCACTCTATCTCTCCCTTTCTCTCATATTAGAATAGTTCTTTCGATATATCTTTCTCACACAGTAAAAGTATATCTTTGGATATAAATCGCCAAGATATCGTAGCATGGAAGACTTAGGTAATCTGCACTGACTAAAAGTTGGTTTGAAGAGAAGAAAGAATATAAACCTTAACTCAGATTTTCACAATTTTTTGACAGATGTTTCCTTATGATTTGTATCAAACGCTCGAAATCTAGAAGCCGTTTACTTGTAAGCGCTCAAAGGTTTTCACGATTATATTTTATGGTCGTTTCGAGTGTATCGTTCTTAAGGCTACCGCAGACACTCACGACGCGACGGTGCGACGCGATTCTTGTAGATAAGAGTCGCGTCGCGTCTTTATGAACAACCGCTGGTTCATACGACAATGTTGAGTATACATCGGAAGGTATTGTACTTTTGTTGTTAGTATAATTATTTTCTGGCCCTTTTGGTTTATACCCTACATACCAAGGCTTATCGTAAGTCTCTTAACTGAACACCTTCGTAAAGTTCTATCCACAGGATGTTTGACTTTTCTTTATTAAATAATATTATGTTTTAAAGTTATGACATTCATTTATCTACGAAATAAGATACATCCACATTTAGTATCTATTTATAGTAGCTAGAGAGATTGAATTTAGTCTAGAGATAAATATGTCAGAAAATAAACGCATATACCTACGAAGTTCTAATGCGCAGTCGGCTAAGTTCTGTACAGGGTTATTATATTTATTTAACCAGAAATATAACAGTTTATTATTGAAAAAAAAAAAAAAACTTGTATTTAATTTTTTTTAACCGATTTATAAGAAAAACCCATTTTAATGAACAATATGTATGTTCAAGTGTTTGCACCTGAGACGAAAATTCAAATCAGCTTTGTCGACCGCGCATTGTGTCCAGTAAAGCATAATAGGCCAGTAACTATTTTAGGAACCATAAATTACAAATAATACAGTAATTAGGATTACGAAGAGATTTGACTTAGGTATCATATTGAAACTTAACTTAATATAGTATTTCTGAGCGTTAATTTTGTCCGTTTGCACCAAAAACTTATCGAATCAAATTAGTCACGGTTTTCTAAAAAGATACACAATAGGTAATATAAGAAATTACTTACCAAATAAAATAAATCAATTTATCATATAATATAATGCTTACAGATTAAAATAAGCCAATGCTTATTCAGCTTACGTTAAAGCCTTTAAAGCATTTGCATCAATGTTTTTCATAGCAAACTCAATAGATTGCTGAATCGTATGTTACAAATAAAATAATATTTCGGTGCAACGGATCACACAAATGAAAGCATAATTTCATAGAAAAAAGCTGCAATGTTAACAAAATTATACAGGGTTAATAGGTGTATCTCTACTTAAACCTTTTTATTACACTGTGGCATATTTTACACTGTTATTTTATAATTTATACATCTTTTTTTCGGATAATTATAATTTCATCATTTTTTATTACATTATCTCAATTTTAACCAATTAGTATACATAATCTATCAAACATGAAGATATATTAAATGTAATGGCATCTTTATATAAATAATAAATACATTATTTGTCAGTGTACATAAACATTCGCTGTTATAACTCACATAAACTTTAAAAAGAAAATAAATAAATCCGACCCAGATTTTAAAACGTAGAATCAAATTTGCGCCCTCCGGTACCAATCAAAATACAATACAACAAGGGTTTAATTGAATTATTCATAATGAAAGAACAAATAATAGACCGCTAATACTCAAATGCCGATTTTTCGGATCGCTTTTTCCTAAGTATGTTTGTTTTTAATTATTCTGATGAATCAACCAGTATAGGTATACAGGTTGATTCATCAATAATATGTTACGATGTTTTATTATTTTCTTTTATAAATGTATTATTATTTTGTGTTTTGTAGGTATATTCTGTCTAAATTACAATTTAGTGTGACATCATTTATAATAAATAAATCCTTTATAAACATAAAAATTTCAAAAGGAAATACATTTATTAGGTATTGTTTACTCTTTAAAAATAACGACGTATAGATTTGTATACATTTATAAAATTATACTTGAATCCCCAAAAGAAATAAAATACATAGATAACAAAATTAAAAAAAAATATTTATAATATACTTTTTACAATTTCTCGGACAGCACACAAAAATAAGTAATAATTTGGTGTTCTATATATTCGTTAGTGACAGTTTGTCATAAAATTGAATTTAAAAAAAAACTAATGAAAACGAATATTAAAATGTAGAAGTGCGCTAACTTTAAATTAACTGGGTCATACCAATCGCTGTATATTTATTTTTGAAAGAACGAGCATAAAAAAATCTCTCATAGATTTTTTTTAATTTGTGGTGTATTTTTTACTTGTTACTTCCATCGATAAATCAAGTATAAAATTACATGCATTTCCATCTTCTTCAAATACAACATTATCGTTCTCATTTGGTACACATCGAAAAAAAAACAAACCACTCGCTCTAAAAAGAACTATAGTCATATTATATACACTATCAGTTCGATATAACTACAAAACAAAACTCTTATATTACAATACGATATAAGAATCTGAGGAATCTAAACACGAACGACATTTAGATAGAAATATGAAATTTTGTGTCGATAGTACTGTGCCAAAAGACTAATGAAGAAGCTGTAAAATTTACTGTGAAAGCTAAAGAAATAGTTCTTCAAAGTATGTTAAGAAAATACGTTAATAATAAAGACAGTAGCCAGCTATTAACGGGCGGGTAAAATAGAGACGAGAAATCTTATGAAAATTTGAGAGGCTGTTGACATTTATGATATCAAAGAAAAAGAAGAAATTCCAGCATAAATAGTATAATTTATTAAGACCAACACGAAGATGGAGGAGAAGAACTTGACTCCTACCGAAGGGACTGACTTACGTGCCAGAAGACAGACATGTGTGAAAAGGGAATGCGAAGACTTTGCCCAGCTGTGGGACATTACGAGCTAAATAAATAGATAGATAGAAGCCACTGTCCAGGCTGTCTCAGATAGAGGTGGCGAGATGACCTACAAAAATACTACGAAGGTTGGTTCGAACTGCAGCAGGAGAAAAGTACCTGAAAGGCTTCCCGTTTTGTCCAGAGAGATAGAAAACGAAAAAAAAACTCTCAGTTCTAATTTTGTGGCCACGAGCTACACGTTCAAGCGACATGTGTCTCGTGACAGCGATTGCAGAGAAAACAAATGAAAGAAGTTGTTTAGAGCATGCCACGAGACTAACGGAATCAAGTGAAATGCGCGTGCGTGTCGCTTGACGCAAGTCGCAACGCTCAAGGCTGTGAACGGAGCCGAGGTCGGCCCAGAAAGCGGTGGCGAGATGACCTGAACGCGTACCGCGAGGGCTGGTTTGAGGTGGCGCGGGAAAGGAGTTCCTGGAAGGACTTGGGGGGGGGGGGGGCTTTGCCCAGCAGTGGGACAGTATAGGCTAAACGAAAAAAAAAAAATTACCACCGGTCGCTCCTGAATAGGTACACCCACACAAAACCGCCTCCACTTCAAACGATTCCACAACACATGTGAAGTCACATTGAATCTCTTTCAACAGTTTCAAAAATGTTTATTCAGCTTAGTACGTGTCACTTCCATTAATATCAAAGTAGGTTTCAAAGGCACATGTCGCATTAGATTGTGCTAGTCTGATTATATTTATTGGTAATCGTCAGTGATAAGGAAAATGGAAACCTCCAGAGGGTCTTTGTTAATTCCTGCTTGATTTAAAATTCTTTAGATTTAAAACCACTCCTCTATTCTTTTTTCTCCTGTCTTTTATCAATCTACTTTTTTCCGTTTCTTTGAAGTCTGTCGAATCATTTCACTGGGACTGGCCGAATTTCAATTTTACAGCTCTTTATCTCAGGTCACCATTGCCAATTCTGATTTACAAGAATAATGTGACGGCTTGTCCCAAAATTAAAAAAAAAAACTTTTGATCTTATTGTTTTCTTAGATTTTCTTTAACTGGGAATTGAAATTTTAATATTCTGTCTCTTTGTTTTCTATACCTATACATATCTTCAGATGAACTCTTAATGAATATTCATCCCGCGTTTTCAAACGGAGCGTAGTCGATGGCTGTGCTTAAATTTAACTTTGCTTCCATAAGTACCTGTGG
Organism: Hydraecia micacea; assembly: GCA_914767645.1. Lineage (NCBI taxonomy): Eukaryota > Metazoa > Arthropoda > Insecta > Lepidoptera > Noctuidae > Hydraecia > Hydraecia micacea. The sequence goes on along the minus strand of OU611793.1, from coordinate 2,715,165 downwards.
TCGTACTAAGAAAGTTTTTCGCCGGCAATTTGAGGCGAAAATCGGAGCAATAAGAAACTTTGATTGAAAGTTCAACATGTAAGTGAGTTCATTAAAAACTTCAAGTACTGTAATTGGCTGGTATTTGGATAGAAAAGAAATTTTGAGGAATTTCGTTGAAATGGACAATGGAGTGGTAGCTAGATCAATTCACATTGGACTCTCGAAAAAAAAGAAAAGACAAATAATTACAAACATAAAAAAGAACAAGATGGGGGAAAATATGCGACACATCAACACAAAACGGCAATCACTGAGCATAATGCCCTGACCCTATGCGAGACAGAGGCACAGCGCTGGTTTCCAGCGGCAGACAGCAATAATTAAATTCAATCTAATATTGCATGCATGCCTAGAAAAGTTAAGCCACGTAGGGCGAGTTGTTTCGTGACCACTTGACGCACGCGTATACGTCAAAAATGGCGCTAACTATCGTTAACGCAACAAAAGCGTTGTTTTACAAAATTATGGCATTGACTTACGTCAAATAATAAAGATTATGTAATCGTTGTTATTTAACGTACGTATGTTACGTTAACCAACCGTTTGAAACAGCCGGCCCTTAGTGATGCAATATACCGATTATGTAACGTCTTTACTAAGAACAACCTTTTCAATATTCAATCACATCGAGCACGCGACACCAATGGGCACAGTACTATCCACAGTCCCATAATAGAACTTTCCTATCGAATATTCATGTAGAATGACTAGTATCGATTTTAAATATAGCTTAAGACATTATTCTTCGCAATAGTTTGCTCATTTTTATAGTAAAACTGGGAATTTTGATAGGTACTTAGGAAGGATTGAAATATAAATATTAATACAGGTTGGGTAAAATTTTAGGTACGCACCTAGAGATAAAACATCTAAAAATTTTAAAAGGGTTAAAAATTATGATGACATAAAAGCAAAATTTTAGGTTAAAACTTCCAGATAGGATGAAAAATATTAAGCTATAAAGAAAGGTTCTGAAAGAGCTACAGTGAATTTTTTTAGAAAATCTACAGAAAGCGTAGAAAAAGTCTACTTAAAAATAAATTCGAAAATAACAATATTGGTCCGAAGTCAGGCAGAAATTTTTATATAAAGATTGAACAAAGTTATAGATGTACATAGATAGAAGTGAAAAGTAGTAAAGCGTACGATTCATCGACTCGATAAAATTTTCTTATATCGATAATGATACATTTAAAAATTACGTGTGGTTTTTAAAATTATGATGAAATACTACCTCAAGTTTATTTGAAAAATGATGCACCTACTGCATATAGAATTAAGTGATAATTTCATGACTCGACTAATTTAGTAAAAGATTAGAGATATTGTAAGTAATATATTTTTCACTTTTTCGCAATCTTTTTGTACCAAATCGATATAAGATTACATATATTATACTCAGCGAAGGAGTGAAAGCGTAGAAGGAAGTGCTGCAAAAATAATATTCAAGGGATTTTTTTGAAAGAAACTAGGTAATTATAATTATACTCTAAATATAATTTCTAAATATAGCAACAATATAAATCCTTTAACACAAGCCGTCTAAAAATAAATATCAATGCTTATAATTATGGCAGTACTTAAAACTAATCATCGAATTTCGTATTGGTGCCTTTTAAAATAACATGCAGAATTGCACCGATTTTAATCATGTTTCTCATAGTTGATGCTCTTCATAAATTATTATTTTTGTTATTCATAAATATTACTTTTGATTTCAGTTGTAATTTCATTTATAGCATTTTAATAGACACTAATTATATCGATTTCTGAATCGATTACTTCGTTTTACTTCCTTTGCTTTCAAATCAATATTCATTAATTTGTTAAAGTAATTCTGCTTTCTCAATTTGATGTTTATTATATCGATAAAATTATTGTTAGTTTCGCTCCGAGCATTTATTTTATTTCACCAATGCAGCAAGCGTTTCAGCTTTGCCAACTTTCTAGTAATATATTTCTCTAAAGCTTTATCTAATGCTAAATAAATCTGAGTTTATCATAATATTATTTACATAATGTTCTCTAAAGTACCTACGGTAGTATCTTTTATGTTTTGTCTCTACTGTGATTAAGGTGAGTGACTTTCTTTTATATCTGACTTGTATTTTGAAGTTTAGTAACACAGTGCCATTTATCTTCAAAAGATTTACCTGTAATAGAAAAACGAGTCGAATATGTTTTCGAGTGCTTTATTCATATTTTAATTTAATTTACTCATATTTGACGAAAATTAAATTTTAAACGACTTACAACGTAGAACAGTGCCGCAATTTGCAAAAAAGCGTAAGTAATTTTGTAATTCGTTAGCTACCTTTATGGATTTCCCATATACAATGTGGAGAAAACAATACGAAAATAAATGAAAACACTGCCAATACTAATGTTTATGAATATTTTGGAACTATCAAATAAATCCTAACATCGAAAATTAAAACGTGATTTATTCAAACAAAGTAGTGATGGGCCGATTATGGGTTTGCCAATTTTTTACTAACTATAATGACTAAACTTTTTGTATGCAGACTTAGAACGTCATGAGATATACGCAGTTTAATTTATTGTCATATTGCTGTCTCCACCTAGTATAAAGATGTTAATTCCAATTGTATTCCCCATAAAGAAAGGAGCTAACTTCTTTAAGGGCTGATTTTTCAATAGACAGATAACTTTTATTTGAAGTATAAAAATGGCGGTTTCACATTATTTTTAATACAAAAGCTGTCGAACCGCCATTTTTATTCTCAAGATTAAAATTATCCTACGATTGAAAAATCGGCATTAAATGCTGCAATGGATATATCTTATAATATAAACGTATCTTAATAAAAACGCAGACAGATTTTTATTTCCTTTTCTACACTTGAATAAAGTCACGTAGATAATCTACTGAGCTAATTTAGATTATGCTAGAACTTAGATGGCTCTTTTAAATCTATTTTCCAAAGTTCTCGTAAGGATGAGTCGTTAGTTTTATCAACGGTCTAAAGTTTTACCTAATAGCTATAGAAATAAGAAGTGTCTAATTGTCTAAGGGTTCTAAATTAAAAAAAAATATAGAATGTGTGAGGAGACGACCATACGACAATGAATGAAAGTACTGGCAATACTAGTGTTTAGGAGTATTTTGAAACTATTAAATAAAATGTTATCATCGAATTAAAAATAATGATTTTCTCATAAAAACTAAATAGTAGTGATGTGCCGTGCCGTCTACGGGTTTTGCCAATCATTGACTAGCTTACTGACTAAACTATTGGATATATTTGATGGAATTTTCGTACGCAGACTGGGAACGTCATTAGATATATGCAGTTTAATTTATTGTCGTATTGTCGTTTCCACCTTGTAATCTATTTATAATTTTACAAGATGAAATTAAGTTATCTATCGATGACTATATATAGATATATATAGTCATCGATAGTTGTGAAGTTCTGGTAGTTAATTTAATGTCAACTCGTACAGTATCTCGGTTCCTGATCTAAATAAACATCAATGTGCAAAATGATATCATCAATTTCATAGTCGGAAGCCAATTAGTGATGATTTCACAATAAAATGAAGTCTGTCCAATAATTAAATGGTTTAAAATTAATTGGTTGAACGATTCACGTACTTTTAAACAATATTAATTAATAACCAACTGTTTAACTAAATTAATTTATCCGGATAATACTCGCTGGTATGACTCATTGAAATCAAGTTCGATAGGCAGCCATTATCGAAATTAGTTACGTGGTTTCGATGAGGCCATACTGATGAGTTTTTGATGATGATAATTGAAAACATTACAGTGTCTGTTTAGGCAGTATATGCACACTATGAAGTACTGGACTAACTGAGGTAGATCCCGCACGAGAAGCGGGATGCGTTTCGCGCGCGATTAGAAAATCTTGCGACTATTCGCCTCAGTTTAAACGCCTCCATTCAAGTTAGTTGACACCAATCGACACGAGCAAATTTCGTCCCGCATCCCTCGCAGGATTCACTCTAGCATAGCCAAAGTAATTTTGTCTCGTTTCAAAAAAGGATATTTTTTTGCATTTCGAGAATTTTGACTTTGTTTTGTTGCGAGTGCGCAAGCAATAGTCAGCATCTATCTCAGAGTTGAAAGTCTGCAGCCTTAATCACAGTGAAGCCAAACATTTTGAACACTGCAATTTAACTCAAAATAATTCCTATAATAATTATGTGAGTTTGCAAGTATTTACACCAACAAAACATTCTCTAGCGGCAACACACTAAAAACACTCGAAAATAAACTCTATGTCTAACATATTTACATACTCAAATCGGCTTTTATTCAATTAATCATCACGTCGATTGCAATTTGCGATATGATTTAAATATTAAAATCGTTACATCTCCAAATATGTTTATCGCAAATCCGTATCGCTAAAAACTCCAACACGTGGCCTAATAATTATATCGTTTATCGCGACAAAGTCTAAATGAACCCACAAAATCTTGGCTCACGTTATTAAAATATTATCGTCACCTTACAAATTACTGCGTTATTTATGTCTGGCGGTAATTAAAATGGAAAATTTCCTAACATGATGTTTTTATAGACATTATATATATAACGCGCGCACATTGGCAAATAATGGGTGTCTTAATCTGAGTTAAGCTGGTATCAGACTTTTCACTCGAGTTTAATAGCCAATAATGGTATCATTTTATTCCACGTTCACATGACACCGACAAAATTACCTAGGAATGAACGTTCATCTGTTTATTTAATTCAATTTTTCGATCATTCGGTAGATGATTGAGAGATACAGAGTGCCGAAATCCGACAATATTGGATCGGTACTCTATGAATTATTTTTCATTTTTATTCATATTGTGTTCAAATGTTTCACTTCGTGTGAAAGATGCCGAAAGAAAGACAAGAATTAACAAAAAGTGAAGCGTCTGATAGCAGCTTTATTGTTTTTTTTCTATAGTGTAGTACGTTGTTAGAACGTTCATAAATTTTTGTTTTATTAACCATTTTCTTAAAATTCTCGAATTTGAGATTTATTCATAAATCATTTGTAAAACATATTGTGAAGGTATGTTACGTTTATGTAGATTGTGTTTATTTCAAACTAATGAAATGATTTATGAGATGTTTAAACATTGAAATCGTACTGCATATTTTCGTTCAAGAATCAAAAATAATTTTATTCGTAATTGTTTTACATATTAAAAATATTGCTATTTATACAATATGGGACAAAGTGACATTCATAGCCAATATATGCTCATTTTGACAACATATCCGCAGCAAATACTACAATACCTCTATAATGACGCATAGAATTCGTATTTTCGTTAAATCTATTCATATATCTATACATACCACAGCCTCAAAGGCTACTTTAAATGATTATTATCAGATTATAATAAGAGGATCGAAAGAGAACGTTCTAGAAGGGAGAAAGAGTACATTCGACGTCTAAACTGTACATTTGAGCACATAGATCATAGAGCGAGTTCAGATGCAGCTGATTATGAGACGCTAAACGAAGTCCTGGACCGATAAATTTTATTTATGTACTGTCAGGAAGATTAACGACCAAAAATTCGAAGACATGTGACATCCACTAACCAGCACTGGGCCCGTGTGGTGGATTACGGCTCACTATTCCGTATGAGAGGGATCACAGAGAAGAGGCCCATTTCCCAGCAGTGGGAACATTATTGAACAGGGAGATTAATTGTTAAGCAAAGTACCTACATCAATTTTCCGTGATAAGCCATTTCATACAAATATCAAAGAATTACCGTAATGATTTGAATATACGGACAATTTAGGCTGGTAGTAGATTTGCTTAAAACAAGGGCGCGTGGCTAAATAATAACAGCCGCACAGGTCGATCGATCAGGTTAAGCTACGCTTGCCGCGGTTGGTCTGTGGATGGGTGACCATCTTTACATACCGAGACCCCTCCGTGCTGTCATTCGTGGATCTTTGACAGTCGTTACGGGTCGTCAGAAGCCCGAAAGTCTGACAACCAGTCTTACCAAGGGGTATCGTATTACCCAGTAATTGGGTTGTGGAGGTCAGATAGGCAGTCCCTCCATGTAAAATACTAGTACTCTTGAAAAAAAATTCGTAGTTATATGAAATATCGGTACTGAAAAAGAAGACTATTTATGGGTATGTAAGATAACATACATACCTCACAGCAAATTTTGTTTATTTTTTTACTGTAGGTAATAATGACTGCCTCGGTTCCAGAAGTTCTGTAAAAAAATAAGGATATTTTCGAGGCAAACAAATCAGTAGCAATTCTACTTGCTTTGAAATTCATAAAGTTGACTTTTACTTTTCTAATTTCGTTGCATTGAATGGAAACCGCTCATCATCAGCTGCTAACACGCCCATCCGAACACGCTGAACGGTACATATTTAGACTATCCTTATCACAATCAACCGCAAACCTTGCATTGTCGCTTACGACCTTCTCACTTGCAAGCTCCATACAATCCAGAACAACGCAAGCAAGAACGTCGTAACCGACAGTACAAAATTTGGAGTTGATTTCTACTATAGCTTTTACATTTCACGAGCACACGTCAACCATTGCAAATTGAACCTTAAATTAATGACATAGAACTTAACGACGTGCGCTCGTGATTTGAAATGACTGTAACAAACACTTAAATCAACTACGTTACCAGAATTTGGGCATTCAGAAGCCTGGGATGACGTCATAGGCTTCTAAACTGGACATGGTAAGGTAGAGCAACCACAGAGAGAAGAAGAATATGGAGGTGACAATCTTGATTCTCTTGGGGCCTCCGAGCTCTCCTCCGATGCTCTTCCGTCTTCGGAGGACCAGGACTAGGACAGCTAAGCAGGCCTCGGAACAGTACATAGTGACACTGAAGGCTAGGCTGTGAAAGATAATGATGATTAGGATTTTAGGATGATGGAGCAAATTCTTCTTACCTACTTTTTTATAGTAGACGTTGGATTTTTATTTTACTATTACCTATCGCATAGCATGAAAGATTTAGAACTTTGTTCATTGTATATAAAATTCAAAGTCTTGACTGACTGATATATCAACGCACAGCCTGAACCGCTGGTCCTAGAGACATGAAATTTTAAGGGTGTGTTCTTTGTGAAGGGTAGGTATCCACTAAGAAAGGGTTTTTCGAAATTCCACCCCTAGTAGGGTGAATGGGGGGAGGTTGAAATTTCACGAGGACGAAGTCGTGGGCAGAATTTAGTGGATAAATAAAGTAATTATTTGCTGCATAAATAAAATTGATCTAACCAGGAGTATTATAAGTCAATTTAAAACTAGAAACACCCTTACTACCTCTTTTTACTTATAATATGATTGCAGGCAACGAGAAAAGAATAAAAGTTGAAGTAGAAGGATACTTACTTCCCAGGATCAATATAGAACCTCTCGCCCTTGCTCCAGTGGACGATGGCGGCCAAAGTCCACGCGACTCCAATGCCAAGGAACACGTTGACGGCATTAGAGCCCGTCACGTTGCCCACTGAGGCGTCTGCGTACTTGTCTTGACATGCTGCCACTTTGCTCGCGAAGGTGTCTGGGGAGAAGAACACAGAGTGTATACAGAGTGTCCCAGGAAACCTGTACCAGCGAATGTCTGTGATCAGGGGACATTAATACCCATCGATTGACCCCCTATGTATTTTCCGCGATATTTTGTAGGGATGAAAACGTTGTAGGTTCGAATCCAGACAGGCGCTTTACTTTGCCGTAAATATTTCATCACCACTGCTCTCAAAACAGTGAAGAAAAACATCGTGAGGAAACCGGCATGTCTTAGAACCAAAAATTCGAAGACATGTGACATCTGCCAACCCGCACTGGGCCCGCGTGGTGGATTACAGCCCAATCCCCCTCACTGAGAGGAGGCCTGTGTCCCAGCAGTGGGAACATTATAGGCTGATTATGTATGTATGTTATGTATGGAGAGAGGTCAGTTGGTGCAGTACTAACGACTTAACGTGCTTTTCGAGGCACGGGGGTATCACACCGCCAACTTCCAAACTTCGGAGTATTACTTAGATAGGTATTCCTTATAATTAACGAACATAATTATATAAGAGGGTATTTTACTCTTCATAATGAAATAATATTATACTGACGTAACACCGTAGTCATTATTCATCGTACCAACTATTTTTGGCAGCTTTGCTTGGATTCTTAAGAACAATTCTGGTGGCATTATGAACCAGCTATAATATTTAGGGGATGTAATATAATTAATGATGAATTCTTGCGGTTGGAGAACATTTTCATTATTCCTTGGAATAATGCCCATTTCGGGGATCTGAAAGAGGTTGACAGTAAATAATACAATCACAGGAGACGAATGTGTTTTGTTTTTTCCTATGTAACAATATTTTATTTACTGTAGAGCCGTCTTGTGTCGAAAGCTCCGCCATCTTTTTGACGTGTTGCTAGTGACTGGTTTCTTGAAAATATTATTGGTATAAAATCTTTTTTTTTTCAATCATAACGAAATTGCACTGGTTTTTCAATTTAAAAAAATCTATTGTGTTTCGTAGGTTTGAACCCAGACAGGCGCTGCACGCTATAGGCATCCTTGCCTATAACTAACATTTGGCTTCGATTATTTAACTAGGACGTATAGGTTCGATCATTATGTCTAATCAGTATTATGTGTATGTATATTCTATACCCTGCTAGCCGGGGGACTCAATTAAGCTGTTTGCCTATACCACGGTGAAGGAAAACATCGGGAGGCATGTCCTAGAACCGTAAATTCGAAGACATGTGACATCTACCAACCTGCACTGGGCCCGCGTGGATTATGGCTCACTCCCCGCTCAAAAAGAGAGGAGGCCTGTGTCCCAGCAGTGGGAACATTATACGCTGATTATGCTATTTTTTTTAAACATGGTAAAATATTTCACTTCTCTTCAATAAAAAAAGAAAAAGAAGAGAAATTGTGAGGAAAGCAGCATGTCCTAGACCCAAAAGCTCGAAGACATGTGACATCTACCAACCTTCATTGGCACGCGTGGTGTAATACGGCCCACTCCCCTCTCAAAAAGAGAGGAGGGCTGTGTTCCAGCAGTTAAAAACATTCTGATTATGTTATAATAGAGTTATACCGATTAATTACTCAGCAACTCCAAAATACAAATAACAAACACTCAAGAAAATAAAGAACTGAACTCACCAGGTATACTAGTCCCCAACGCGACAAAAACAATAGCTGTGACAGAGTCCTTGATGCCGAGGGTGCATCCAAAGTGTGAAGCCACATCGCCGATGACGGCCGTCACCAGGCCAATGCAGATGATGGAAACTACGAAGCAAACGTAGCCACCGCCTATGTCTGTAAACAAACATGTTTATGAGGATTTACAGGTAAATTAAAAGGTTTCGTGTGTACCACAGACGAACTACGCATCACATCTGACGTCACTCAAATCCTACATCGCGCAAACAGAATTATCCGCAAACTGTTACCATAAATTTAACACATTATTCTGGAATAATGTAATGAATTTGCTAGTCGATGTCCCTTATACCCGTATACAACATCCCGATATCAACCATTGGGTTGGGTTGGTAACACACCAGACACCACACCCGGTCTGAGAATCCTCCCTTTTCTATGAAGGGTGAGGCATGTAGCATAAATTGGCAAGGGTCCTGCCTCAACCAAACTTGCTAGTTTAGTTTAGGTGCCGTTACGTGGATCTGACACACGTTTCCCCCAACCTTTTCTAATTTTTTGTTTGTCTTTATATTGTTCTTTTTTGCGTCATATTTTTAAATAAAAAGAAAACATGTGACCTAGAAAAAGAAAGAAAAAAAGATAAAAAAGGAAGTTCTTTCTAGTTTGCTTCATTCCGTTAATAGTCATGCACAGCACCCATGATTTGGCTGCTATACGTAGGCATCTTTTTTTGCATGCCTGCCAGCTCAGTCTTGTGTTAATAGTTTTCCAACAAAATGTTAGATACGTTATTATCTTGTCCACGATAAAGTGTATTCTATTTATCTGCTGGCCACATGGATATTTCAATGTATGATTTTTTTTTGGGTACGTATCAAAATCCCGAATTTTAAAAGACCGAATTTTAAAATACCGATGGACGAAATCCCGAAAATTGAAACGCCGAATGGTTGTTTGGTCGAAAGTTTAAAATCCCGAAAGTTCATTTGCCCGAAAGTTTAAAATCCCGAAGTTTAAAAACCCGAAGTTCAAAATCCCGAAATTGTCACAGTTTCCGAGAAAAACTATTTTTTGTAAACCTAACCTCAAAACACTTAAAAGTTGCCTAATTTTTTTTTAATAATTAATCTTCTCTAACTAGTTCGGTTCCAGGTAGCCTACTAAAAATAACCTCTTTTTTTCTATTAGCGCAAGTCGTTTTTGGCGCCCATATTTTGTGTAAAAGTAATTTTTTTCTATATAATCCTGTCGTTTCTGGCACTCGCCGGCCGCTGCCGCGGCACCGCTCGCTTTGCTCGCTCGGCTCGTGCGTTGGGGTCACAGTTTTAACCTAACCTAACCTAACAATTTATTTAAAAATAATTAACCTAATCTTTCGTCTATTCGGGATTTCGTCCATTCGGGATTTCGTCCATTCGGGATTTCGTCCTTTCGAGCATTTGAACATCGGTATTTTGTGTTTCGATATAACGACTATCGGCATTTAAAACTTTCGGTATTTTGAATTTCGGTGTTTTGGACGTCGGTATTTCAATCATAGGTATTCTGAACTTTCGGGATTTTGATACGTACCCAAAATATGCTTACTTTTGTTTAGCAGGTGCGCTTTTGTCAACTAAGGACTGCTTTTTCAATCGACCGATAATTTTTATTCGTGGAAAAAAACTGATGTCTGAAAGGTTTTGTATGGAAGAACTGTCAAAAATTTTAAATGATCTCGGATAAAATTATCTGGCGTTGGAAAAATAGCCTTTAGTAGCTCGAAAATTAAATAAACATCAGTAAAATGTTACGCAAAAATATTTAGTTTTAATTCTGCAAAAACTTGATCCATACTTGCACTATGCACATGCAGATGGAGTGATAATTCAACATGCAATCCAAATTTTTTTTTTTTTATGGATGGGAAATCATCTAATGACTCCTCCCACTCTGAGTTTAGCGGAAGGGAGTGTCAGACTCTTACTGACTAAAACCCACCCATGTTCCTTCCTTAGCCCTTTATGTTCCGGGCAGCGGTAACCCTTTCGTACAATCCCGCTGCCCATCCAAACTTATCTCAAGACGTATCTACGCATTTGGCCCCTTCATAGGGTATCCTCAGGAGATGTGTTTCTTGTTTTTGCGGAATTAAAACTAAATATTCCTGCATAACTTTTGATTGTCATTGATAGAAACTACCTAGCAATGTGTGTGCGTATTTATAACCACATGCCAAGCCACTTTAAGTCTCTAGATATAAGGTTGCCAGAGCTTAAATTGTATAAGTGGTTAAGCGAACGTAGTTATTATAATTTAAAATAGTTTATGGATAGTAAATGTTGATAAGTTTTTTTATTGTTACAGATTACTTGCCAAAATTTTTGCATGCTATACATAGCAAAACATGTTTGTACTTTTTATTTTATTTAACACCATTTTTATACCATGTTTTATGCAAATAAATGATTTATTATTATTATTTGAAACAACGCGTGATTCTTGAAACTTCCTATCTTAAATAAATATATATTTATCTTACCAGTAGGCGGTATCAACGCGAACACGATCTTCCAGAAAAGCGTGACAACGTGCAGCACGTAGTCGAAGCAGGAAGGTGGCTCATCAGGGTCGTCAGAGCCTAGAAGGAGTTTCATATTGAAAACTAATATCCTGAGCGGTCACATTTTAGTGTTAGCCCTACATACTATCTTCTTATGGCTAAGTAATAACAGTCGCACGGGTCGATCGATCAGGTTAAGCTATGCTTGCCGCAGTTGGTTCGTGGATGGGTGACCATCTATACATACCAAGATCCCTCCGTGTGTCGGAAAGGACGTTAAAGCGTTGGTCCCGGCTGTCATTCGTAGATCTTTGGCAGTCGTTACGAGTCGTCAGAAGCCCAAAAGTCTGACAATCAGTCTTTCCAAGGGGTTTCGTATTACCCAGTAACTGGGTTATGGAGGTCAGATAGGCAGTCGCTCTAAGTATAATACTGGTACTGAACTGAGCTGCATCCAGTTAGACTGGAAGCTGACCCCAACATAGTTGAGAAAAGGCTAGGCAGATGATGATTACATACTATCTTCTTCATTGAAATAGGTTAGGAATAAGGGATGATTAAAATTTATAAGGTAGACCTAGATCGGTTCCAAAATTATCTGATGAAAGTGTAAACAAACCTTATTTATTATTTTAGAAAAAGAGGATTCAGTGCAAAAAATTAAAACCCAAAAATCCAATTTGTTTTCCGACTTGCACGCGAACTAAGTCGCGGGCACAGTAACCTAGCATAAAGTGGATAAGACAAACTTTAAAACAGAAGACGAACTAGCAGGGGATCGAGGAGAGGGGGGGGTGGAGTGGGGCTCAGGGGATCTTCTCCATAGGAAACGACCAATTGGAACTGTGCACCTAGCTTCTGACGTTTCATAAGTGCCCATGTTGGTTTATGTGAAATAAAAATATTTTGATATGATTTGATTTGATTTGATCAGACCGGAATAAATCGAAATAAAATTACAATTATATTGTGACTTACCTGAGCTAGCCGTCAGTGCTTCCGAAAACTGTTCTTTCCATGATGACGTGCCTATTATAATTGATGCGTTTGCTCTTTGTACTAGTTTGTCTACTGTATTCTGAAACAAAACAGTACAAGTTAGTATAGCTGATATTATGTACAGACGCCAGCACTACATTAAGCTACCCGAAACTGTCAAAATTTCCCAATCAACCTTGAACCTTATGCTTTAGCGATACAGTTGAAAATCTATTAAAGAAATTTGACAGAATGTAGTAACTTGATGTGCTGGCGTCTGTACCTACTCGGATTCCGTTAGAAACAGCACACTTTCAATTACAATACGAAGGATTTTGAAGGGAAAAAGACTCAATCAAGATTTGAAACCTCTAACCTTAATGTCCCGTATGACCTGGATCAAGAATGACGATAACTGTAAAGGTCAGCCCGTTATTGGATGTCATCATGCAAGATAAGGATCATTAGTATCTATAATCTGTTCCAAGAGTTTCTGATGAACGTGTAAACAAACCCTATACAGCCCGATTCAACCTTTATGCTGGCTCGGAACATGAAGCGAGTCGCTGCGCAGTAAAAAATACACGTGTCACCGGGGGTGAGAGGGGAGGTACTGCGCAGCTAGTAGCGCACTTCAGAGCTGCCATTCAGTTTGAATCGGGCCGTACTTACTTTGTCTAAACCATTTGTTTACATTTTTGTGGGAATAAAAGGGCTGAAGAAAGCACAATGAACACAGATACACGGTTTATTCGTTTCTAAACACATAAAAAACCTCTAAGTAGTAAATCACGTCTTTGCGTCTTCAAAAGTACTCTGTGGTCTTCCTCGTCATTCAAAAAAGCCAACCGTCATTCTCCTTTTTAAATACCTTCCACGTCATCCCAAGCATACGTCTTTGGCATACGTCATCTGTCTCACTTACACCTTAGCATTCAGCTCTTTCACATAGTCATGCGTTCAACAGCGTTCCATTCCTAAATTTTTGTCAGATATTTTCGAACAGACCATGATTAACTTACTTTGAACTCCTTGCTCTCCTTAATCCTGAGCTGAGCTCTGGTGATCTCCCCAGCTCTTGGAAGCCCCATCATGGCGACCACGGCCTCTTCCTCCGGCAGTGTTGCCAGGTGATTGGCTTCATTGCCAGGAATCGGGTTGTCGTCATCTGTGACAAAAATATAATATTAGGGATTTGGAGAAAGTGATCAGATACTGTTTTTTGTAGCAGTTTTAACATGATTATTGAATACGCTGAAGTGTGTACACAAAATGCGATATGGAGGGATACATGGGGTTCAATAACACATCAATCTAGTCCAGGGAACTGAATCGTGACTTCAAACTTACCCGTTAAAAATCCTGGTTGGCATTACCCTATCAAATCGACCCGGGAGACTAGATCTGATTGTGTTTGTTTAATTGCATCCAATTGCATAACACACTTTCAAACACAATACGAAGGATCATGAAGGGAATTACGAATCAATTGCTTCATAATACGAATCAATGAATTGCTAATTCCCTTTAAGTTAAAAAAAAAAGTCTGCTCGACGACGTAAAGGGCGCAATGAATGTTTTTGAACTGTCAAAATGAATGGCATTGCCATTGTAGGTGTGTTACGCAATTACCTTGCTGGTCTTGATTATGAATATGTCTTAATTTTTGCGAGTTTCTGGTTTCATGGGCACCGATTCTATCGTAACGAATAAACTAGAAACTTCACTCTACGTGCTCTAATAGCACGCGAATGAATCTATTTAGTCAGGAATTTTATAAATGATGATTTAAAAGTTGGTTTATAAATGATGATTAAAGTTAAATGAAGTTCAAACGTCAAAAATGTATGGTTAAACAGTCCCTAATCACTACTTAATTTTAAGCAACGTTTATGAATAAAGGGGTCATATCTTCAAAGAGTTAGCGCGCAGTGTTCCATGCCTTTATGGGAGGACGTGCGGTCGTAGAATCAGCCGCATTTTGTGATGGGACTCGCTACGCATGGAGGGCTTATAACAGTCAGGGGTGCGGCGAATGTACAGACACCAGCACATCAAGCTACCCGAAACTGTCAAATTTTCCCAATCAACTTTGAACCTTATGCTTTAGCGATAAAGTTGAAAATATATTATAGAAATTTGACAGATTGTAGTAGCTTGATGTGCTGGCGTCTGTACACGTATAAGGTTTGTTGGGGTAAGTTCGTCGCTGGGATAAGACCGTATGAATCAAATTCTGTGCCAATTTATTACAAAAAAAATTGCCCTGATTGTCTTCCGGCAGAATAAAATGGCGTAGAATACAATGTTATCCGCATTATAAAACATTGCCAACTAAGCCGGGAAGTTGTTGTTGAAAAACCGGCATGTCCTAGAAACAAAAATTCGAAGACATGTGACATCTACCAATCCGCACTGGGCCCGCGTGGTAGATTACAGCCCACTCCCTCTCGAAAAGAGGAGGCTTGTGTCCCAGCAGTGGGAATATTATAGGCTGATATGTCTAGGTATAGTGGTTTAAACTGTACATTGTCTGTTCGGAGAGCAAAATTTTGATCATACCAACAGTGAACCTCGGGGTATTCACTTAACTTACTTAGCAACTGAAATGGTCCAGATTCCATATATCAATCCGGTCTATCCTCCTAATTGCGAAACGGATAGTGCCTTAATTTCCGCAATCGAACATGGGAACAATAGCCTGCCAGCCATTTACCACTGGCTATTAGAAAATGGCTACATTATGGAACTTGGTCGAGTGGCATGCCCGTTCCATTTATAATCTTACTAGCGACCCGCTCCGGCTACGCACGGGTGCAATGTATGCATGATTCGAAAGACACGTGACGCCATCTATTATCATTATAACGTTATTGTTGTTTTCCTCGAGAACAGCACTTTTTATCGGGATGAAAGGTACCCTATGTCCGATTCTGTACACTTGACAACGTATATGCAAAATTTCAGGATGATCGGGTCAGTGGTTTAGGCGTGAAAAGGTAACAAACAAACATACTTTCGCATTTATAATATTAATTAGGATAATACTAGCGACCCGCCCTTGCTTTGCCGAGTTTTACGACTTGATAAAACATCAAGATTCCTTTACTATATACGTAAGTTTTATGTTAATGTTTTATACACATACCTCCGGAATAAATTCTCTAATGACGGTGAAAATCGAATCAAAATCCATGGTGCAGTTTAGAAGATCATCGCAGTCACACAGACAGATACGAAGAACGACTTTAATTTATAATGTATAGATATTTAAGATTTAGATAAGTTTTGTGCGAAACTATTGAAGCCTTAGGTATTTTTAGGTACTTAGTGCACCGTTGTAAAAGTGTAGTGTTGCACCACTTCGCGCAGACTAGCCATGAAGTATGGCGCACCGACGCCTCAGATGTTGGTGTGTCTTCGAAGTATGTATTCCAGTGCCGGTTTGTGGAAATAAACTACTACAACAAAAGTAGGTATAGTAGATAAGGGAGAAAATCATTTGGTCGCACTTTTTTTTGACGTGATAAGGTCTTATAAATCGATGAACGCCGGCTGCACGAAAAAGCATGACTCATTGTCACGTTCCGCCTGAGCCGAGCGTGCAAGCGAGAGCGCGGAACAAGCAATAGAGAGGCATGTTTTCTTATGACGACACGTAGAATTATCGTCTGTAAACCGACTTTACAGACAACCAATTTTTTTGCTGTATGGGTCTGCTGTTAACCTCGATCACGCCTGATCGAAAGCGATGGATGAGGTCTATGATGGAACGAGTGCCCAGAAGATGCCTTAGGCATTGGAACTCCCACGCATCGACGAAACACAGCAGGCTGCTTGACGCCGGACTCCTGTGGGAGGGTGGTCGCAAACCAGGCAGGCGTTAGCCCTACCATCGCAAAAACTCACACACACTCGCACTTTTAGAACAAATCATTTACAAAAGACTCTAGGTTATGTTATGGTGTCTAAGGCGGTCCCTACACCCACGCATATTATTGCGTAATATCAGACAAAGCCTGATTTACACAATCCTGTGGCATTCCATAAGATGAAGCAACAATAAAAGTTGCACCGTCTTAACAGTCTTTGGAAGAGGCAAGTTATTTATTGCGTCAATTTCACTGTGTCACAGGCAAAAAACATGCGTCATGGAATGAGGCTGTTATAGCCCTTTCACAGTTATTTTACCTGTGTCAGCTTTAACCCAACAGCAACCTTATTACAATATCAATAAAGATCACTGTGATTTTGGCAGACTTGACAGTTGTGCAACCCAAAGGCAACCTTATTGTCATGATATTAAAGATCACTGTGATATTAACAGTGATGCAACATCAGAGGTAAAATTGTAAATGGACTGTAGTGTTAAAACTTGCGCTATGATGAACAAAAACTTTGCATCAAAATTTGAGTAAAAAAAAGTGGCACTCCGGGAGTGCCGACAGAAGTGAAAACTTGAATAATTATGTGTGTATTTTTTTAATCGTCATATAAACAAAACAAAGACAGAATACTTTGCCATCACTCACTGACATATCGGAAATATATTAAAACCGAGTACATCCCGAGCGGTGTCGGTTACGGTAACAGTGTCGCGAATTCAATGGTTTTTTCCCATCTCAAAAAATGCCCAACGCGCCTAAAGAAGTTTTCACTTCAAAAATATCATAATCTTACATTAGAAAAAAAAATTAAACCAAAACAATTTAACTTTGCCGTTTATCTGTAAAGTCATCTCGTCCTAGGAAATAGCATCAGGATAGTTCTTTTTATACGCACTTATATTTAAGGGCAGAACGTGATCCGTATAATATATGCAATGTTCATTCTCTATTGTCTTGGCTGACTAGAATTTTAAACAAGACGTGCATGGGTTGGTTCTACGAGATGTTCTGGAATGGAGAAAGCTCATGAGCCGATGAATAGCAGTAGATTGGGACTACAATCTGCCGCAAAAAGATGTTTCGTGGACATGTAAATAATGCGCTGAGGATATTGTTGGGCTGCCTCGGTTTTGCAGTGCATCGGGCATGTTCGCGGAAGCGCGAATAGATGACTTTCATGCCATTATAATATGCAAACGGTGTGCATCGATGTTGTGGCGATTTCGGGGTAGCCCTAACAGTATTTTAGCTACACTGGTGGACAAGGTCGACGGACCTTTTATTAGACACTGGGCTACATCTACCAGCCGCAGCAGCAGTTATAAAAATGTTTGAAGATGTAGCTTAAACTGAACTATATTGTGTTGGAATTAAAGTTATTTTTCTATTAATTCTGTTTTGTTTGTATTACATGTTTCCGAGATATTAACGAGATATTAACGTGCAAACAGAAAACATAATAAAACCAAACCCCGTAAGGGTTTGGTTTTATTATGTTTTCTGTTTGCATTGATCTCATCTATCGATTTATATAGGATCCATGCGTAACCACCATTTTGAAAAAAAAAAACAAAATGGCAGCCGGTACGTATGCCACAGACCTTCAAAGCCCTTTAACGACTTAAATCATTAGTAACACTAGTTTCACAAACATTTTGCGTAAAAACATCAAAACTGTGGAGGCACTACAATACACATTAACCAAATAGAGCATTTTTGAATAACCAATAAACCAACCACAGCAGAAACCACAGAAAATTTAAACAAAACGTTAAATTTTCAACCGAAAATATTACAACCTACGGGAGTTGAATTTAGTAGGTCATGACAGGTCTGTTGGAATGATAGCTGATTTGGTATTCCGCTGACTCAGCTTGTTCGAAGCGGACTAGTGAGTAGAGAGTACTCATGATTCGGTTTGCATTCTATTTTTAACCGACTTCAAAAAAGGAGGTTCTGTATTCAACCCGTATGTATGTATGTATGTTGTATGTCCGCGATTTTCTCAAAAACTAATGAACCAATTTTGATAACTCTTTCACTAATGTGATCTACATACTTTCAGGAAGGTTTTAGTATATAATACATTATGTAATTACTTTTATATATGATTTTATATGCATAAATGTATTGCATCTCCGGCATTTCTATGCGAATTTTGATGATTCTTCGAGTCGGTGTCTTCAATTCTTCAATGCACTAGTGTTATTTGAATTTGTGTGGAGTAGGCACAACTAAAAAGTGAAAAATAACAACTTTTTTACAAAAAAAAAAAAACAACAGACTTCAAAAAAAAAAAACTACAAAGTGATAAATAACTTTAATTTCGGAAGTCGGTGTCAAAAAACGAAAATGCGGAACCAACGACACCGACTTCCGAAATGAAAGTTATTTATCACTTTTTAGTTTTTTTTTTAAGTCGTTGGTTTTTTTTTTTTTAAGTTTTTGATCAAATATTTTCTTTAAGGGGATTACAGGACCTAAACGCAAGTTTTATAGAAGCAATAAAAGTATATGATCAACTAAGTACAGTAAACAAAATCATAAAAAATATATGATATTCTTCAGGATATATGCTTGGTAGACTGATAGTGTGTTGAAAAAATAATACAACTAATTTGATACGATGGGAAAAAATCATGAAGATACCTCTAAAAACTTTCTTTTTATAATAAAAACCATACTAATTTTCATACATACAAAGCACAAGTGTTTTAATTTTTTAGTCCAAACAACAGATTTTTTGTAAATAGATAATAATTGTTACATATTTTGCAATAAATTACCAGCGTTGTGTCATCGCACTTCTCTTTCTTTTCTATGCAGTCCGACAGTGCTCGCGCTTTAGGTCATGTATTCCCCTTAAGTAGTCTATTTCACAGGGTGACAGGGAATCGAAATACAAACTGTAACTATAAATTTAGGACATGATTCTAGAGGATTACTTTCATAGCAGGGGTATTCAGAATCATGTACAGACGCCAGCACATCAAGCTACCCGAAACTGTCAAATTTTCCCAATCAACTTTGAACCTTATGCTTTAGAGATAGAGTTGAAAATCTAATAAAGAAATTTGACAGATTGTAGTAGCTTGATGTGCTGGCGTCTGTACAATGGTAACAGATTGCGCGTCAATGTGCCTTCCACCCTGTATTAATATTTTACAAAGCCGCTACCCTTGTCTGTTTATATGACAACCTCTAGCCGCTTTAAAATCCATTGTGTAGTACTGTAGTGAATTGATTTTGATGTGATTTTCATAATCATTTAGCTATCTTTCCGGAAGGTTTATGTGTATGTCGATGTTTTCAATTCCATGTCAATCTGCATAGCCTTTGCTCGACTATGTTGGGGTCGGCTTCCAGTCTAACTGGATGCACCTGAATACCAGTATTTTCATAAAGCGACTGCCTATCTGACCTCCGCAAGCCAGTTACTGCAATAGGTAACACGATACCCAACCCAATAATCACCCATAATGTTCCCACTGTAGGGACACAGCCCACAGGCCTCCTCTCTGTGAGAGGGAATGGGCCGTAATCCACCACACGGGTCCAGCGAGGGTTGGTAGATGTCATCATTTTGGCTTCGAGTTTTAGGATCTAAGACCTGCCGGTTTCCTCATGATGTTTTCCTTCACCGTTTTTAAAAGCTGCAGTGGTGATGAAATACTTTACACAAATTAAAGTGCCTGTCGGTATTCGAATCTACGACCTACAACTCCTAAGTCGCAGCCGTTACCACTGGGCCACCACTGCTCTGTTTCAACTTTAGTGAAGTTTCAGTGTAATGGGTCTTGTTGTCAAAAGTGATAAAACGATTACGAGGTCGACTATACCTATGTAGACTCAACAAAAGATATAAGTATGTGGGATCGTCGGATATAGTTGAAGTTTAGTAAGAAACCGATGGATGTTCTCGAATAAAATTTCATTTTATTAATAGAAAACAAACAGCTCATTTGTCAAATTAAATTTCAGCCGACAACATCCATCGGTTTCTTACTAAACTTCAACTATATCCGACGATCCTGCAACTTATCTCATTTGTTGACTGTACCTACTTGTAAAAGCGTACGCTTATTTATAATGTATGTAAAATTAATTCATTAATTCATTATGAAAGCGACGAAATGAAAATTTTCCTATTTCGACTGCCATTATGGTAATGTCTGTTTCTCCAAATACGCAGAAGGGGCTGTCACACACGATTCAATTTGACAGATTAAAATTAAGTGCGTGTGTGTGTACTTCTGATTTTGCATCACTGTACAAATCACAGTGATCTTTATTATCATTCTAATAAGGTTGATGTTGGGTTGCTGCAATTGACAAGTCTGTCAAAATTATTGTGATCTTTATTCTCGTCACAATAAAGTTGCTGTTAGGTTGCTGCTGCCAGAGGTAAAATAACTGTGAACGGACTATAATTACTTTATCACCCTAATGTTGAATGTCACTTGCATGTCATGAAACGACAAGGTCTATAATATTTGTCTACGTAATTTGATGGTTTCAAATCTAGCGAAGTTTCAATTTACTGGGAATTGTTGTCAAGAGAGCAGTCAATTGGTGGCCCCGATTTACAAGTCGGGGATTAAACCCAGACAAGCACTTTACTTTGCGTAAATAATTTCATCACCACTGCTCTCAAAATGGCAAAGGAAAACATCTTGCGGAAACCGGCATGTCCTACAACCAAAAATTCGAAGACAGATGACATCTACCAACCCGCACTGGGCCCGCCTGGTAGAATACAGCCCACTCCCTCTCGAAGAGAGGAGGCCTGTGTCTGGGCTGATTATACCTGTGTTGTCAAAAGTGGTAAAGAAATTACGAGGTTGACTTATACCTACCTACTTACGACTGTGTTTTGTTTGTATAATGTCATAATTATGAGAGATTCAAACGCTTTGTGATTGGAGACCTCGAGAGACGTTGAGTAGGTACTTATCGTATTCTTTTTTATAAAAGTCCAATAACGAACGAAGTTATTTGTTGATTCTTTTATGACTTTTCTCAAATAAGGTTGATAATAAAGTGACCCTGAATGTGATTTGTATGCTGATGAATATGTCTTGTGTTTTGTGAGAGAAAGTATGCAAGAGAGTCCACTATTCCGCGTAAGTTTGAAATTAATTATAATTATTGTCAACGTCAGTGTATGGGAGCTTCCCTGCGTGATCGAATCAGAAATGAGGAGATCCGCAGGATGACCAAGGTAACTGACATAGCCTGAAGAATTGCCAAGCTTAACTGGCAGTGGGCAGGGCACATTGCTCGCAGAACAGATGGCCGATGGGGCCGAAAGTTTCTGGAGTGGCGACCCGTACCGGAAGACGTAGCTTTGGAAGGCCTCCCACAAGGTGGACTGACGACCTTGTGAAGGCCGCAGGAACACGTTGGATGCGAGAAGCACAGAACCGGTCGAAGTGGAGGTGCTTGGGGGAGGCCTATATCCAGCAGTGGACGTCTTTCGGATGAAATGATGATGATTGTCAACGTAACAATTGTCTCTATGTTAATTAATATAATTGATGTTGTACCGTTTTAATTAACTATAAATAAAGATATCAATTTTGATAATGGCTTTACTTTTGGGTAGATGATAATAATGCCAAAAATCTTTCTTTTCTGAAGATGAAAAACCAGTTGTTACGTCATCACCACATATGCAGCCGGTGTGCTTAATGTAGTTAGACCATTATACACCGTGTTCCGGACGATATACATAAACTTCTACCTGATGTTCAGACCATGGAAATAAGCATTTTTCATTATGGACACATTAATGAATTCTTATTTTTTTGTTTTTGTTAATTTTCATACAAACTAAATACCTTGACGTAAATCACCCGATATGCATGCCTCTTTATCCGAATTGGCAACGACGTAAGTTTCATTCATAAGATTTGACGGGCTGAAACTTGTCAAAACTAAGTTAAGATCCTTTCTCACTGCATAGCTCAATTCAATTTCATTAAATGAAATTACAAATATCTTTGTAACGAAGCCTTTTTAAGTACTACTTCCTTTTTAGATTTAATTTGTAAAAGCTATAAAAGCGTTTGACAAAGTTTATGGATAACGTGAAGAACACGGTGTATAGGGTGACTGGTAATTTGTGACCGATACTTAAACACGTGATTGTACTCATGATAACAAACAACTTTGACTATGGGACCAAACAAAAAAAATCAGCTGTTCCCTACATTTATGTTCGTATAACTCGTCAAAATGTAGGGAACAGCTGATTTTTTTTTCGCGATTTCAGGTTTGGTCCCATAGTAAAAGTTGTTTGTTATCATGAGTACAATCACGTGTTTAAGTATCGGTCACTAATTACCAGTCACCCTATATACGTCGAGTTTGAACAAAAATACTAGAACGCGAAAAAAGGCTGACGTTGCGTACCGCTATAGTAGTCCATTCATTTTCAGCCTGAAAACGGTTTTTTCGACTCGTGTAATATACTATAGGTTGTGTGAAAAAACGTTGTCATTATACATAGTTCCGTAAAAATCGGCTGTGAAAAAAGAGGGTTTAATACTGGATTGTAAAGTCTTCTTCTTAGCGTGTCGATAGCAATCTAAATGTACTCGGCCCAGAATTCGGCTACTTGTTTGGCGCCATCACTAGCGTCCATCAGTTCCTGTAACGTGCAGCTGACAGGACATGCAGGGCACGATATTAAGTGTCCCATCGTTTGTGGAACTGCACCACATTTACACTCCAAGGCGGAGTCGTCTATAAATCTCCAACTGAACAGGTTTTCCTTGCTTCGGCCAACCTGAGTCCGGAGTCTGTTTAAAGACTTCCAGGTTACCCAAGGTAACTCATGTCCAGATTGTAAAGTGAAAACAAAGACGAGCAATAGAGAGATGTGATTATCGACGAGTTCGTAAGGTCCACTAAGTAGACAATACTAAAACTGCATTGAAAAAAAAACCGTGGCGACCAAGTGCAAGTCGGACTCGCGCACCGAGGGTTCCGTTGCTGATACTATTGAGGTTGCTGCCGTAATATTATTAAAAATATTTTTATTATATGATTTAATAAAAATTTACGGTTTTTGCAATTTTTCCTTTATCTGTGCTATAAGACGTTGCTTCGTACCAATTTTCATGATTCTGAGTTTACGGGAAGTACCCTGTAGGTTTTGATTCCCTTGCGAGTGTCGAAAATTTGCGGAAATTTGCGGCATAAACGGCTGTATCTTTTGATTGCGTTAGCTTAGAAATTTGATTTTTTCACAACTCTAAGGGACAGTAGACTTGAGTATTTGATATAAATTCCAGCTTGATACCTCCACGCGTTCCTGAGAAAAAGGGTCTTGACAGACAGACAGAAGGACGGACGAACAACAAAGTGATCCTATAAGGGTTCCGTTTTTTCCTTTCGAGGTACGGAACTCTAAAAACAGCCGAATCGTTGAGAATGTTTTTTTTTCCACAAAAGAAACACAGATTTAAATAGTTAGATTCGCCCTGCCGCGTCATAAGATGGCTGCGTTTCTGGTTCATTTTGATACCCCTGACACACAATGAGGTCGTTAGTTGACTTGATTGTCATGGAATCGCGATTTATATTGTGTGAGCTCACTCTTCTCATTATGAATACCTTTTTATACGACTGAGTACGGTGAGGGCAAACATATCGCTTAAATCTCTGTAAAAAAACCTTTGAAATTTATTGCAAAGAACCACTATGAGATTAGTCATTATAATTTCTGCAAAAAATAGAAATATAGACAGGGTTATTTTATATTGGCTAGCTAAACTTCGTAGACGCAATGTGTATCGTTAACTTAACACGATAAAATAAAAATAAAAAGATTTTATGTTTTTTTTTGGGGGTCAGCGTCCGCTGTTAGTGTTTTTACTTGAAGTGTGAGATAAGAAAAACTGTTTTCTTATTTTTATCGTGTTTAGACATTGATACTCATCACGTTTGCGAAGTTTATAATAAAAGTACTGATTTTAAAGTGATATTTCAAGTGAATAAATTATCTTACTCTATTTAATTTAATGATTACTTGTTAATAAAAAATAAAAAAATCGTCTACTTTTACAATGTTTGTAAATATGTGAGCACCATGTATCTATCACATAATTCATTTGTATGTCATGGTTTCGTTTTTAATTCTTTTACTTATTGTGGTATAGTAATTTTATTTTAGGTGTATCGTCTTCACATCTATACTAATATAATAAATGCGAAAGTGTGTCTATCTATCTGTCTGATACCTCTTCACGCTTAAACCGCTGAACCGATTTAGATGAAATTTGGTATAGAGATAGTTTGAGTCCCAGGAAAGGACATAGGATAGTTTTATCCCGATATTCCCACGGGATCAAAACTTTTGCAGGTGAAACTGCGGGGCGCTGCTAGTTTGAAATAAATGCTTTCACTTTGACTTTGAACTGCTGTCAATGAGCCCACAAAAACATCAGCAAATTAATTTATTTTTCATTTTACATATCGGCACCCATCGCTTCTACGGAGCTTAGCTATACAATTTAAAATAACCCTATTTCTGAGTGCACTACAATATTTCATTCGCTCATTTTTAATTAAATAATAAATGAATGAAAACAGCGAAATATTTGACAGCTTCTTCCGACGTTGCCAAGTTTCTGAACGCGCTCTTAAGCGTAATTAGATTGAAATGGAATCACGTCTTAAAGTCGTAACATTTTATGTACCAAGTACAGTAACAATGTACAGTCAACAAAAGAGATGAGTATGCAGGATCGTCGGATATAGTTGAAGTTTAATAAGAAACCGATGGATGTTGTCGACTGAAATTTGATTTGATAAATGAGCTGTTTGTTTTCTATTAATGAATTAATTTTTATTCGAGAACATCCATCGTTTTCTTACTAAACTTCAACTATATCCGACGATTCTGCATACTCATCTCTTTTGTTGACTGTACATAAACAAATGCAATTAAATTCTAATTTAAGTTATAGAACCCTTTGACGATACGATGAAAAAGTAATTTATTTTGATTACAAATTGAGTAATTCAATTATTTTAATTCATCATCTGTCTAGCCTTTTCCCAACTATGTTGGGGTCGGCTTTCAGTCTAACCGGATGCAGCTGAATACCAGTATTTTACATGGAGCGACTGCCGATCTGACCTCCACAACCCAGTTACTGGGTAATACGATATCACTTGGTAAGACTGGTTGTCAGACTTTCGGGCTTCTGACTACCCGTAACGACTGTCAAAGATCCACGAATGACAGCAGGGACCAACGGCTTAACGTGCTTTCCGAGGCACGGAGGGGTCTCGGTATGTAAAGACGGTCACCCATCCACAGACCAACCGCGGCAAGCGTAGCTTAACCTGATCAATCGACCTGTGCGGCTGTTTTTATTTTTTTTTATTTTCTGTTTGTTTTATTATTTTAATTGTTATCGTAAAATCGATTCATGCTTTCTCAGCTTAGAGATAAGTCGATTGATGGACTATTAAAGTACTTGTGAAGATGTACGGTAAAGGAAAAGCTCGTGAGGAAACCTGGACTTATAGTTAACTAGCAGCGCCCCGCGGTTTCTCCCGCGTAAGTTTCGATATAGAATATTGGGATAAAAAGTATCCTATGTGTTAATCCTGGTTATAAACTACCTGTGTGCCAATTTTCATCTAAATCTGTTCAACAGTTTACGCGTGATTGAGTAACAAACATCCAAACATCTTCACAAACTTTCCCATTTATAATAATACTAGCTACTCCCCGCAGTTTCACCCGCGCAAATGTTGATCCCGTAGGAATATCGGGATAAAACGTATTCTATGTGTTAATCCAGGGTGTCAGCTACCTCCATATAAAATTTTATCAAGATTGGTTCAGCCGTTTGAACGTGAGGAAGTAACAAACATATAAACACACACACGCACACACCCTCACACTCACAAACATTCGCATTTATAATATTAGTGTGATAGTGGGATGTAAATCTCGAACATATCTGCTAGTTAGATTAACACGTCCCGATCCAATCCGTTTTACTGAATCGACTATTTCACGCTCTGTGGCTCCGTATATTTGCATGGCTCTCGATTTACTAACACAATTTTACCGGATCAACTATCCCGATTCAGGAATTTTCGATGGCAAACTGAATTGGAGAGTATCATGGTAAACTACCTGCAATGCTCATACTTCGAGTTATAAGATTAAGGTTTATTTTTAGCTAGCTGTGCCCGCGACTTCTTTCGCGAGCATGTCGGAAAACAAATTGTATTTCATGGGTTTTTTTTTCTACACGGAACCCTAATCCTTTTTTTTTAATAAAAAAGTAGTCTAAGTTACTCCTTATAATATTAGCAAAGTCCCCTTAAAATTGGTCCAGCCATTTCGGAGATTAGCCGGAACAAACAGACAGACAATTTTTTTTTCTTTTGTTATAAGTACGTACCGTATATACTTTCAAAATCAAAATCAAAATATTTTTATTTCACATAAACCAACATGGGCACTTATGAAACGTCAGAAGCTAGGTGCACGGTTCCAATTGGTCGTTTCCTATGGAGAAGAACCGGCAAGAAACTCCATGGTTACTTTTTTAATATGTATTGAGAAAAAAGCTGTCATTTTGACATCACAAACTGACACTGGGCCCGCGTGGTGGATTACGGCCCACTCCCTCTCACTGAGAGGAGGCCTGTGTCCCAGTAGTGGGAACATCATAGGCTAATTATGAATGTATGTTGTAAAATAAAAAAGTAGCCACGTCCTTCTCCACTTCCGATACTATTACCTGTCATATTTTATAACTGCCGACGAGAAAGCGATACTGGCTATCAAAGATTTTCTCACTCAAGAAACGTTTAGACGCCAGGACATCAAGCTACCCGCAACTGCAAAAAATTTTCCCAATCAACTTTAAACCTAATACTTTAGAGATAAAGTTGAAATTCTATTAAAGAAATTTGACAGATTGTAGTAACTTGATGTGCTGGCGTCTGTACAACAGATTGTAGGTCCCGTGTAAGTCAAAGAGATACAAAATAATGATTCGGAAACCAGAAACTCGCCTTTATGGCACAAAATGTACTAAAGGAGACTGCACGAATTTGTATGGGAAGTGGTCTGTGGATCAATTATAGCTATACGGTTTTGAAATTTTTATAGGGATACTTCATCTATAACCTTTGTGCAAAGGGGCATCAAAATCTATCCATATTGGTCAATAGACCACTTTCGCCCAGTTTTTTTTCCTGAAATATTCTGAAAAGGATGCAGAAATAAACCTGAAAACTTGGAAAATGTCGGATGAAAATATGCTAACTAAATGAGCTCTCTTTAGGCAGAGAATAAGATAATTAAAAATGTTTACAAGCTCAATTCGAAGCGGTGTAAGATAGCACTAATGTGTTGCATTCTGTGATATGTTATATTAGGTAGATACGTCACAAAAAAAAAAAAACAAAAGAAAAACATATAAATTAGCCAGAGGGGCAATTCTCGTAATTTTAAGAACGTTCACAGTCTGATCTCAGTCTCAATCTGTCAAAAATACCTCTAAGTTCCCTACATTTTGACAAGATTTTGACATTTGTTTGTCGCCGAGATGAGAATGCGACTAGATTTTGAACGTTTTAAATTACGAGAACTGGCCTTCAGATATTTTTTAACATATCTTTTATTTCTCTAACTTATAGTCTCATCCTTTTCTGGCATACAAAACAGAACATTTTGAAGTTAGTGAAGAGATTTAAAACAAAAAAAAAATAATTATGGCAATGTATCTACCTACTATAAAATTGCTAGCATTACTAAAAATATCAAACCATAATCTTACTTGTGCACACATAGATACAGTTCCAGTGACAGAAAGCGGAAAGAAGAAGAAGAAAGAATATAAAATAAATATCAAGAATTAGAAGTAGGTTCCCAAGTAGCAAACAAATGTCTAAAAAAGGTATTGTAGATATCTTGAAGGCAAGTAGACGAATTCCAGCGGTTGTCTTGGCTAAAACTATTATGTCCCTCAAGATATCTTCTAGATACACTCCAAGGGGGAGTTAAGTAAAAGTGGGCACAGCATTTAAGAACATGTTAAGAAAGAGTTAATACTACTCTTTAGATAAACTTTAACCCTATTTAAGAATGTGGTTTTGCAGAAGTCTTAAGCACTGACTTCAAGATATCTTGTAGGTTGACTTAAGATCAAGAAATAGACTTGAAGATATCTACAATACCGAATTAAAACTATCAATATTGAATTGCAGATATTCAATCTTATCTTAGTGAAGTATAAATAAAAACTTATTTTGCTTTAAAATGCTTTAAGTAACATTACTTTAGAAAATATGGTGAACTTTTAAAGTATTACAAAAACTGTTTTAAGACTTATGAAAATGGCGATTAAACAACAATTTTTTATGACTAGAAAAGGCTTTCTTATGTCGTTGAATGCATTAGAAATTTAAAACGCATGATCATTTCTCGTGTAAAATCTATAGATAGTGCTATAAAACAGACGGGCTTTTAAAATACTAGAAAACAAACAATAAAATGTTGTATAATAATATTGCAAATTAAAAAAATTGTGGCATTTAGTGCAGATTACTACATTTTCTATAAATGTGTGAGTTATTAATGTAATTAGAATTACTATAACAAAAATGTAAGTTCAATCTACTCTAGTTTTTGATGAAGTGTTGTCGGATTTTTTTTTATAATTTTTTCACTTATAGTGCAAAATGGCGTTAAATCTTATTTTTCCTAAAGAAGTAAGATTTTAGACAATGCTGATTTTGTAAGGCTAGTTCAGACAAAGTAAAGACAAGTTACACTTGAAGTAGTACTACTTAAGAGATATTATACTTAACCTATACTAAAAACCGTTTTGGTGAAGTACTATTTTAATTTGTTTGGTATTAAGTGATTCTATAGTTTGATTTAGTTAAAACCAGATTACGTCTTAATGTTTTCTTAACTTGTCATTTCATCGTCCTTGTGTGGTTCTTGTTTATTTTGTGGTGAAAACAGGTCTATGCAAGATAGTCGAAAGAATATTATAAATAGGACTTGTCAGCAGGGAACAGCAGATTTTTTTTCCACTTACTCACTACCACTGAATGAAAAATAATTGAGATGTAACATTTGGTAGGTATAAGAAAAAGAATTATCACATATAAATGATCGCAATTTTATTGTTATTAAATAATTATTTAGGTATCTCAATGCCGTTTTGCAAAATTTCCTTCATTTCAGTTACGAAAGGTTTTAAAAATTCATTAGACAGGGTTTTCCAATACCACAGTAAATTCCAATGGTCATTACAGGCACAGTGTTCATCTCATGAATGTTACATAGAATTGGCCAAAATTCTACTTAACCCGTAACCCGTCGATATTTACATTTATAAGTACATAAATTGGCATTTTTGTCCAAATTTTCAAAATACTGCACAATATTTTTTTTAAATCCGTTATGCCAGTATTTTCCACTGCCACAGGGTTCAATATCTACAGATTTTACTGTTTTCAGAAGTGTTCTAGCGTCTTTTGGCACAACACCCGGATCATGCTTGTAAATAATCTGCAATAAGCCATTGATTGCAGTAGGTATGTGGTATATTGTGATCAATAGACCAGTTTCTTAATTGGACTCTAAAACCAAAATCACGATCAACTTTCGATGTGTTACAATCAGCTGTCGATTCATTAGAGTCGGAATCACAGTCCACTTTACGATTTCCAAATTTTCCGCGGTATCATCTTCTTCGTAATCCGTTAACGTCACTGAGGACCGACTCGAAGATATCGCATTGTTAGTAACGTTTGCAGCACTTATAGGCACATTGGTTATGTTTAATTTTTTATATTTTATAACACGCCGACGAAAGCCACCGGATCTTTTTAATTTTTCCACTTTATCCATATTTCTACTTGGTTCTATTTGAAGAGAACGTCCCGTTAAATGTATTTTTACTCTAAACTTACTAATTTTAGTCAAAAAGGAATAAAATATACTCAGGAAAATCAGTTTCTAGAATTTGGTATTATAATTATCTTAATTCTATCTACAAAATCAATTTTTTCTTTGTTTGTCTAAAAAGGTACTTCAATTATTCGATTGAGTTTTAAGTGAGCTTTAAAATATTCTGAGTATAGTAAAATAATATTTTTAGTTTTAACTGTAGACATACTTAATACAAACTAGTTTTAAGAATACTTAACTTGGTTTTTGGTATTCCTAACTTACTTAAGTAGCGCTAGTTTAAAACGATTTAGTATTAAAGAAAGAAAAGACTTAACGAAATCCTTTTTGATTTAGCTAAATCCAACTTTAGATAAAGTATAGATATGTAAGATTTAATCACTATTCTTGTTTGCTACTTGGGTTCTTTGGGTTCTTAAAAGTGCAGTAACTCAGTGTTATTCTCTAAACTTCACTTCATAATACAAACGGTGTCGAGGTATTAAACCGTGACGATTAACTTACAAACCCAAAGATTTAGATCGTTAGATTCGCCCGACCGCTTACTCATATTGAATACCGTATCTATCATTCCATGCGGGATGTGTGACACTTTTTCGCGTGTCCTAAGTACATACATTATCAGCCTATAATGTTCCCACTGCTGGGACAGAGGCCTCCTCTCTGTGAGAGGGAGTGGGCCGTAATCCACCACGCGGGCCCAGTGCGGGTTGGTAGATGACACATGTCTTCGAATTTTTAATTCTAGGACATGCCGGTTTCCTCACGATGTTTTCCTTCACCGTTTTGAGAGCAGTGGTGATGAAATAATTTACACAAAGTAAAGCGCCTGTCTGGGTTCGAACCGACGACCTACAACTCGTAAGTCGCGGCCTTTACCACTGAGCCACCACTGCTCTCCTAAGTACGGTGAGGACTAATCTAACGATTTAAGGGGCTTACAGGACCTAAACGCAAAAAACGCAAGTTCTAGAAACAATAAAAGTACATGATCGACTACAGTAAAAAAAATCAAAAAAATATATGATATTCTTCAGGATAAATGCTAGGATGATAGTGTGTTGAAAACATAATACAACTTATTTGGTACGATAGAAAAAAATCATGAAGATACCTCTAAAAACTTTTTTTTTACAACAAAAATCATACTAATATAAATACAATCATTATGATTTTTTGTCAGATTATTCTACAAGCAACATACTAAAACTATAGTGTTTTAGTTTTTTTGTCCAAACACTAGATTTTTCGTAAATCGATAATTGCTTCATATTTTGCAATAAATTACCAGCGTTGTGGCATCGCGCTTCTCTTTCTTTTCTATGCAATCCGACAAAGACCGCGCTTTAGGTCATGTAGTCCTCTTAAATCTTTGTAAAAACCAGGTTACACAGTTTTATTAGAACTGTGTGGTGTTACCTGAATGAGGATCGAAGTGGAACTTTACAGAATAACACTGTTGTTCTTATGGCCACATACATAGAATAGGGAAGAATCGTGCTGTGTAGGGAGCAACCCTGATACAACCGACCTTAAAACGACTTGTCGGATGTACAGACGCCAGCACATCAAGCTACTACAATCTGTCAAATTTCTTTAATCGATTTTCAACTTTATCGCTAAAGCATAAGGTTCAAAGTTGATTGGAAAAAATTGACAGTTTCGGGTAGCTTGATGTGCTGGCGTCTGTACCTGAAAGACTAGTGCGCGTTTGCTTACCCAATATCATCGTGAAAAATGGTGCTAGACAAGAAAAGTGGTTGCTTTGGTTATTACAAGCAAGAAGCTAAATAACTAAGGTAGAGTTTAAAATCCATTTTCATGACCTAAATTCTTTAAGCCTCGTTCACACTTGTCCAGTGTTTATTAGAGGGCCAGTTATATATTATTTTAATAAATACTTAAAGCAATACCTGCGGAATAATTGCGTAATACACTAACAGTAACAGTAGGAATGGCTTTAATTTTGACAGTTCAACAACATTCATTGCGTTATTCACGTTGTTGAGTAGACATTTTTTTTCGAACATATGAAGCAATGGATTAGCAATATGCTTCAAAATGATCCAGCGGTGCTATTCTGTAAAAAGATCACCGTGATAACTTAGGTGAGGTGAGCTTAAAGTGAGCTGTCATTTCACGTGATGCTAGGGATTGGCACTATTGACAGCTCACTTTAAGCTCACTTCACCTACTTATCACGGTGAGATTTTTACAGAATAGCATGGCAGATAGTGATTGGTGGTGTGTTATGCAATTAGTGCAGTTTTCGTAACTTGCACTATTAGGTTTTCTATACGAGCACTTTTTTTTTGTTTTTCTTTCATTTATCTATTTTTTTTTTTTTTTTGCTTTCATTGATCATGCTACACTATTTTAAGTATCATTCTGTCTTTGTCATCTTCAAACGATTGACAGAATTGAAGGATGTTTTAAATTCGTTTAGCGCTAAACGCATTTAGTAATTTGTGCCGCAAGTCGGCCTTAGTCCCTGATCAATTATCTAAGTACGAATTAAGTTTCGGCCACTCCATTTATTTTTTTCCTTTGCAAACGTCATTAGGAAAAATTATTCAGATCATATCACATTTAAAAGGTCCAAAACTCCGAAATTAAATATAAATATTAAAAATGAAATAGGTACCTACTTATGAAATTATAACTTAATTTTTCGACGCTATATTTTGGTTTGTGTATAGTTTTAGTAAAGGTATAATATAATTTTGTTAATTTTATTAATTAATTAGGTATTACTTGTGATTATTTTGATTTACAGAAATAAATAATGTTTCATAACAAAAAAAAAAGTTAGATCCCAATTCACAAGAATATGAATAAAATTGAGGCAGGCTCATTCTTCATTCATGAACATAAACAATTAATTCAAGACTTCAAGCTCTCAAAAATATGGAAGTTATAAAACTCAGAGTACACAACACAGCGTCATTTTGTCCCAATTATTGTACAGCATGACACGCCAGAGAAAATCCAATTATTATAAAAAGAGAAGTAAAGACGGCATACAAAGCAGAAGACATCACAGGGGACGCTCGCCCTAAATTGTGGAAATCAAATTATCCTAAATACCGACACAGTTGCATTCAAGCCACCATCTTGTTTTGCGGGGAGATATAACATCTCTTTTGCTAAATAAAATACACACTTAGATATTATAATTTGCCAATGAATTGGTTTTTGTTAAAAAAAAAATCGAAGGTATACGTGAGGGATTCTTTAGTACAATCCTGAACGTAACGAGGGATTCAAAGTACGTCGCCCGAGCCAAAAATATATTTTGCGCCCGAGTGATACACTCTAATTTTCATCACCTATTATGAGAAAATAAAAAGCGCCTTTTTTATGGATGGGAAATCATCTAATGACTCCTAATGAATGATGAGTGTCAGACTCTTATGCCCGTTTTCACCATCGTTCCTTAAATTTAGGGAGACCTTAAGAAATTTTAAGTGTTAGTTTCGTTTTCACCATCACCTAAGGGACACTTATGGTCCTAAAACATATGGGTAAGGGGCTGATTTAAGGAGTCTCTTATGTTAAGAGACTCTTAGTTAAGGAGTGTTTGAGGGAACGATGGTGAAAACGGGCATTAGTGACTAAAACCCACCCGTGTTCCTTCCTCAGCCCTTTATGTTCCGGGCAGCGGTAACCCTTTCGGACGATCCCGCTACCCCGGCAGGAACTTTGTAGCCTTGTAGATCTTATGATTGAATTAGGCTGTCCCCATAGTGACCCAGTTACTATCATAAACCTAGAAATATTTTACTGTTCCTCTAACAATATCTATGGCAGACCTTCGATATAACAGCGAAATAGTAATTTTATTCACAAGTCTACCGCTCACCTCCACAACCCTTAGGGAAACTAGATTTTCCAAGCAGGTACAGATAATGTAATCAGCGGAGAGGATGCGGCACGACCTTAATTCTTTAAGCCTCGTTCACACTTGACCAGTGTTTTGTAGAACTTGGATTATATTTATGATTAGTCTATTCCAAAAGTATCTACTGAAAGTGTAAACAAACCCTATACAGGGGGCCTAAAAAGGCCACTTTCGCAGAATCATAAAAGGATAACATTACGAATCATAATAAAAGTCATAAAATAAAATGATCACAAACTGACAATTCATAATATAATATTATTTGACATTAAACCAATTCATAGTTTGTGGACCATTTTACGAATCTCCATACGAAACTGTCAAACAGATGAATTGCGTGATATGAAATTGTACGCAAATAATATTATGAATTGTCAGTTTGTGACCATTTTACGACTTTTATTATAATTCATAATGTTATCCTTTTATGATTCTGCCAAAATGGCCTTTTTAGGCCCCCTGGTTAAATTAATTTGTATTAAGAAGGTTTCAAATTTATAACTCACCACTTTCCTCGACAATTATTGTTTGAATAACATTATTAAATTAAAACTTGTTTAATTAATATTTATTATATATTTAATTAATACTAAAAATAACAAAATTAAATCCTAACTTAACTAAAACTATAAAGAAACTAAAATATAGCATCGAAAAATTCATCCGCATCGCTGTCGACTATTAATGTACCCAAGAGACTGGCGGCATTACCACGTTGTATGGCAATGCTTAGCCTTTGGCCAAGGTAAAAGCCAGCCCTTGGGTCACGGCAAGTGTCAACCAGCCGTTTCGAAATTTCTTTAAAAACTTGAAGAAATACCTGAATGCAGCTGCTGTTCAATTGAAGACTGGACTTGACCTTTATGTCCAGTTTTCATAACTCTCAATTCGGTTTCCTATACCAGCATTTATTTTTTGCTTTCATTGATCATGCTAAATCATTTAGAATTCTACTTACACTAACATGGTATATCTAAATACCTCTAAACATCAGCGGTACTAGAAAACAAACATTCTAGTATTTTCAACTACTACTCTACCGGTAACTCTACTAATGTGAACTAGGCTTTATTTTGACAGTTCAAATGTGCCTGTACATGGTTTAATTGAAATAAATGCTTTGAGTTTGAGTTTGAGTGACATCGATACTCACTGAAATATATTATGGAGTGGCGTTTTATTCTAAAATTTTAATCTCTTATTTCGACAAGTTAATATTTTTATTTTTGTTACGCTGTGAGGATGTAATTTTTTGATAAGGTAGGTATTTAAAATAATCCACTACTGGATACAATAGCCTATGATTACTGAACTTCTAGGAATTCCTACAATAAAAAGCATTTATTTACAAAAAATAAGGACCAAAATGACTTCAAATAATACTGCAATATCTCGATGTTACAAGGCCTGAGGCGTCTGTAGTTTCAATCGCAAAACGACACCCATCGAACTAGAACTCGGCATTAATGTATTGTATACCTATTTTTGTATCTATGGTGGTCATACTACTCTGAACGACGCCTTTTACATAGAAAAGTAACTTCTATAATACCTACCTAAATACCCAAAAAATTTAATAAGGAGATTCAGTTAGCCTCAAATCTATTCAGGATTTTTTTTTAATCACCATCCAAATTTTTACAGGGTGTTCTACCCATGAATATGGACAACATTCACTATGGGATCAGCTTTTAAATGAACAATTTTAGTGTTATATTATTTTAACTAATAAAGTTATGGAGCTCTTGGGAATCAATGTGTGGAATGAAATTGTTTGGAGAACAATAGATTTGGAGCTCCTGGGAATAAGCCCTTTTGGGGAGCGCCGAGCAGCGCGACTGGCAATGGCAGTTTCATGAGGAGTATCGTGTTTACACACTCGTCCTGCCCACTTTCCTGTTCACTTCGGCTGAATGTAAATGTAGCATTACACATACCTTTTGCTTTATTTACTTTCATACATTCACGTGAAGTGACGCAAGCAGGCATCAATTGCCAAACTAGCTTGACCTTGATTTACCCCATGGGGGTAAAAAGGATTTTATGTAAAATATATTAGGTATGATTGTACAGATTTCATACGTGTTGACTCAAAGGACAATAGGGTAATTTTCTTCACGGAATATCACATTAAAGTAGGTACTTATGCGTGTGTAAAATTATGTTGTCCAGGCACTTATGATGCCCATAAGTACTTTGCCAACGTAATTTTGCTCGACTTTCATATTAAAACCTTTTCTCAAGTTTTCGTGTTGTCACTAAAACACTTGTTTATACAGTATAAGTAATTAAAGACGAACACTCTACTTACAACTTAAATAAACAGCGTGTATCAGAAAAGTGTGATCATATTTAAGGACTAGCTTCTGCCCGCGACGTCGTCCGCGTGAATTTTACACTCCCCCTATTCACCCTCTTAGGGGTGGAATTTCGAAAAACCCTTTCTTAGTGGATACCTGCTCTTCACGAAGAACACACCCTCCAAATTTCATGTCTCTAAGACCAGTGGTTTAGGCTGTGCGTTGATATAATAATATCAATCAGTCAGGACTTTGAATTTTATCATATTTAAAGATGTGCGACAGAACATCAAACTGAACAACTTTCTCTATGGGACCAACAACTTAATCCCGAAAAAATTATCAGCTGTCCCATACAAAACTTCAACACCTATTCGATCCAAATATACCGACAACTGATTATTTTGCCGCGTTTACGATTATTAATGATGTTGGTCCGATAGAAAAAATCGTTCAGTATCATGGTCTACACCATACCTTTAAATATATGACTACACATTTCAGATATACGCTATAGAAGTGAGAATCCGCCTAAAGTAAAAATGATTGAGTCGTGCCTTACAGCACCTTCGTAAAAACACGTTTATAAAGGTTCGCAATAAAAAAGTTGGGTCTCCAACAAAAAAATACGATGAACAAGATCTTCCTAAGTTATCAACAGAAACAGCCTTGTTTACTGAAAGTTTACCGAGTACCGGAGGCTACATCGTGATAGTTTTAGTTAACAAGTGTTTTTATTTGTACTTCATAGTAGCATTCGTTCCACGAAGTGTTGGCAATTAGATACGTGTTTTCCTGAACTAGAAGAATATAAAGTTAACCTGCAACAATAATTTTAGTATAAGTTTTGAAGTTATTCTGTTGCAATCAGGGTTCGTAAAAATCTTTAATTTTATTTCAGTAATACAGGTTAGTGTTGTTTTTTGTCAAGTGTTGCCAGGGTAGAGTAAACTTTGAAAAAAAAATCCACAAAATTTATAATAAATATCATCATCATCTTCCTGCCCTTATCTCATGTTACTTGGGGTCTGCGCAACACGTTTTCTTCTTCCATTCTCCCCTATCAACCGTCACGCTATCATTTACTCCCTTCTCTTTCATATCATTCCTCACACAATCCATCCATCTTTTCTTCGGCCTTCCTCTCCCTCTCCATCCATCAACGTGTATATTCATCACTCTTGCAATTGATATAAATCATGATATCCATATGAAATTACCCTGTTGCAATCAGCGTTCGTAAAAATCTTTAATTTTATTTCAGTAATACAGGTTAGTGTTGTTTTTTGTCAAGTGTTGCCAGGGTAGAGTAAACTTTGAATCTGCTAAATTTATAATAAATATCAATTGATATAAATAATGATAGCGCCATATCATATCATACGGAATTCCAATTGATGGAAGGTAAATGTTATTTGACATCAAGCTACAACCCTTAGAAGCCGAGCAAAAAGAAGAAAAGCGTGCGCCGGCGATACGATGCGACGCGGTGGGTCGGGGAAACATGAAATTTTATGGGGACGAAGTCACGGAAAAAATCTAGCACAAAATAAATTAATAATTAGATGTTACGGTGGAACAAAGAAACTCGCAAACATACATGAACCCTGAAAACATAACACTCCTTTTTTGGGCAGTCGTGTAAAAGTACCCTTTCTTGTTTATACCGTTATTTGGAACACTGAAGGATTGAAGCGAGATTCCGATCTGAATTAAATGAATGAGATAGAAAAAGCCATTTCCTTGGCGTTTGATAGATTGATGCGATTTCTCGGTGCATTGGATCGTGGCGTGATTATCTTTTTCAAGCTTACTTTTTCCTCGTTGGTTGAACATGAAGGAATCAAGTATTAAACCACCTATTTAAATGTTAAGAAAAAGAAAGAAAATACATTTTTCAAATCTCAAATAGTTTATTGCAATCCATAATGTACAAAATTGCATGTGGTAAATAAAAAATAATAGAAACAATTATGGACCCTGTTGGGCACAGCAAATTTTTAAATAAGTAAAGAGAGGAAGAGCGCTTTATTAATTTTCTTTATTATAAAGTTAGAACTATTTTCTATCCTATTACCTATGTATTTATATTTCCATTCATTCACTTATTCTATTTATATTTTATATGCAGGTCTATCTATTTATTTATTATTTATTTAATTATATTTTATATTGCTCATTTCTTTACTCGCTTAAAAATTGTTCATTATTATTAATGTAGTATAATCCTACTTATTATTTCCTTTATTTAATTCTTTACATATAAATTATATTTTTAAATATTAGCATATAAAATATATAAAAACATTTAATCCTACTAATTATTATAAATGCGAAAGTTTGTGAGGATGTTTGTTACCCTTTCACGCAAAAACGAATGAACGGATTTTGATGAAACTTTACAATAATATAGCTTATATGTCAGAATAACACATAGGATACTTTTTATTCCGATATTCTCACAAGATCGACATTTACGCGGGTGAAACCGCGGGGCGCAGCTAGTGTAGTATAATTTGTGAGCCATATTAGGTCTTACCTACTATGTCTTACCGATTTAAACAATTATGATGTAGGTAGGTATATACCTACATACATCACCTACCTACCTATGTATATACATATACCAACTAAAATGTTGACTACTTAATTTTTGAGAATAACATGGTTAACATATTTACCTACAGAGAGTCGTGTTGATGATTTTAATGGTTAAACTTCGGTAAAACTAAATACATATTTTTTACGAGCGCATGAGCTGCAAACATAGGCTGCAAATTACAAAAAAACGTAAGAAAATTTTAATTTCGCGAGTTACCTTATTAGGTAGTTCCGAGAGTGACTGACAGACAACGCACTCCCAAACCACTGAAGATAGAAACATAATATTACTTGGAAGATTTTTCCTCACAATTTCAGGGTTTTCCAAATTCGAGCCTTGAGCGTGTCAGCAGAAGATTGAAACTTGTTTGCGGAAGACTAAGTCTTGCATAAAACGTCTTCTACATACTAACCCCCTTACTAATAAACGTTGTATAGCGTCTGTATAATCAGCGTTCACGATTTATTTGCCAAAAATGTAAACAAATATGAATTAATGGAAAAATAACTTTAATTCCTACTCAATAAAGTTCAGTTTACGCTACAACTTCAAACTTTTTCAATAGTGCTAGTCACTCTGAAATCAACTTAATTGTCATTGAAATAAAGTTGATATTGGTTTAACTTGAAATAGGGTGGGGGGTGTGCAACACTGCGTACTTTTACTCGTACTATAGTTACACAACGCTTTGTCTTCTTCTCTCAAAATCCATTTACTGACGATTGAAAGAGAGAAATTGGTGTGTAACTATTCATCTGATATAATGCGTTTATTAGGTAGTAGTAAGGGAAAACCGTACCTACGCAAAATATGATAAATGATTTTTCGAACTGGCTTGCAAATAGAAAGCTCTTTATTGAAAAAAAAAAAAACAAATGAACACTTTAACGCGGGAAAAAATATTATTGTTCGTTGTTCGTTTTATTTCTGTAAGTAGGTTTGCACAAACACTTTTACACGTCAATCATATTTTTTTAAAGTAGATGAGGGCGGCGTTTCCTATGTGACTACTCTGAGAAGAAAGGCCGACACAAACTCAGAGGTCACAGTCTATTTTAAAGTCCAGACATAATCTTGGTCAGGTTATACGAAGACCATGTAGATCGCTGTTTGAGATGGTCTTTTGAGGAAAGAACCACACAGATGCTCATTGACGTGCACGTGCACGACACCAGCCAGTATTACCTATTACCTAGTAAGGGGGAAGCTGTGTAACTGTTCCATCTAAGATAATCCCTTATTTGTAACCAACATAAAAGGGAAAGGTGTCATATGGGATCAAAAAATCGTCCGCCAAATCTGGTCAATTCCATCAAAGGGTTTATTTGACTTTCCTTATTTGCCAACAAGCTTTGGGAAAACGTCATGAGTTGTGGGCAATGCTTATAGCTGTTCTCAGTGACACACGCTAAGTTGGAGTGGGTTGTAACAGGAAAAATCGCATATCTGTTCCGCATGTACTTGTTCCACGTAATTAACAGTTCCAAAAACCTGTTACAAAATAACAGACTGTTATTTCATACTATGTGGGAACAAACTATTGTGTGTTCTCTGTTACCACAGCTGATACACGTAGGTACTTCTCTTTCTAGCTAAGGTGTTACACGAGATGCGAGAAAAGGAAAGAGCGTGTGACGGACGATGTAACAGGGTGTCACAGTGCATCAGTAACATGTTTTATCTTATTCTAACTAAGGTAACTGTCGTAAGCATGAATAGAGGAAAGCTTGTGACTGGATGGATTCTGTTATCTCGTCGTGGAACAGAAGCTGTTTTTTTTTTCAGTTTGTTTGTCACAGTTACAGTCTGTTATCTTGTGATACCTGGTATATTTAGCTGTTACGATATATACGCCTCACTCTTTTTTTTTAAATATAGGTCTAACTAACTGCATCAAACGCCTTGAAAAGTGATTCTGTTTTGAACTTCATACTTAATTAAGTTATTGCAGTCGGGTATTTTTATATTTTTAGCGTTTTTATGTGATATATTTATGGAATCATCTCCTCAAGTCCTTTATTTTGATACCTGACAAGGTTATGGGACAATTTTTTTTTCAACTCGTTAGTACGTAAAGCTCATTGGGCTGATTGTGGGCCAAAATAACCACTACGTGGAGCCCTGACACAACCAGAAGGCGTCGCGGCATACCCTGTAGAAGATTGCGGGACGAGCCAGAGAAAATAAACGACCAGCCACTTCAGCCCTGGATCGAAAGAGCTGGGAATCATAGCGGAAGCCTTTGCCCAACAGTGGGATGGTGCAGGTTAACAGTAACCGTAACATAAAGACGTTTAAAATCCGCCACTTCTATTTTCTAAAAACAAAACCTAGCCTATTACCATCGCACGACCTAGACGGGTCCATAGACATTTCATTTATTAAAATCCCTCCGGCCGTTTGATAAGATGCTACGAAGGTATAAAGAATGAATCCCATATACATAGATTCCATATTCTATCGACTGCCCAGAGCTCC
Organism: Hydraecia micacea; assembly: GCA_914767645.1. Classification (NCBI taxonomy): domain Eukaryota; kingdom Metazoa; phylum Arthropoda; class Insecta; order Lepidoptera; family Noctuidae; genus Hydraecia; species Hydraecia micacea. The sequence continues at coordinate 2,673,274 of OU611793.1, read as the reverse complement.
ATTGCCTTTTCTGCCGATTATCTGTGCTCGACAAATTAATACATCGAACGCCGTCAGAGCCGCACAGTCTGTATGCGCAACTGTCATCCAAAACGATAGCCAGAGCTGAATCACCAGTCAGTCGTACTTTAAAAATGCTAATTGCCCATCTGACTGCCAACCCTGAATGTTATGTGTTTGCGAATGAATGGAATAAAATTATGCGTATAATTATATCTGGGGGGTAATTCTCGTAATTTTAAGAACGTTCACAGCCTGATCTCAGTCTCAATCTGTCAAAAATGCCTCTAATTTCCCTACATTTTGACAAGTTTTTGACATTTGTTTGTCGCTGAGATGAGATTGCGACTAGATTTTGACATTTTAAATTATGAGAATCGGCCTTCTGGTGTTCTGTTAAATAATGCATGCAAGGGATCGAGTCCATTGTTCCGTGTTAGTTTCAACATAATTATTGTCAATGTAATATTAATCGTTTCTATGTTAATTAATGTAATTGGTATTGTACCGTTTTAATTAACTATATATAAATAGATACGCGTGAAAAAAAACAACGCTGTTTTTGACAGAGACAGAATGATATTTTAATTATGTTTAGCGCTAAACGCATTTAGTGATTTGTTTGTGGTGGAACTTTGGAATGTTAATTGCGTACACATTCACACACACCAACAGTAGGAATGGCTTTCACTTTGACAGTTCAACAACATTCATTGCGTTATTTACGTTCTAGAGCAGTCAAATTTTTTAAACACAATGAAGTAATGGATTAGCAATCTCCTTCAAAATGATTCAAATTGTGATTGATAGAGTGTTACGCATTTAGAAAGCTGGCCTTAATGTACTTTTGCTCAGAAACCTGTTCTCAAATACTTTATCAACACATTTCATACAAAACATTACAAAACGTTTCCCATTCTGCAGCTAACGCCCTTTCACATGATTAAGCCTTTTGACAAACGGCTCTCGAATTCAAAAGGATCAATTGAATAGCTGAAGCCTAAATTAATCAGTCGTTTCATCCAATACCTCGGCATTGTCCATAACGGCTGAATTAACACTCTGTAAGCGACATCCATATATTGCATGTACGTAAAATATTATAGAATCCGCCCGAATTTCGTTTTTGGTATTCGGAGATATTCGGCAATTTTCGTTTAAAAAATTTTGTGACAACAAACAAAAACCTTCAATTTATTTATTCGGAGACTATCCACTATCATACCAACTTTAAACACAATATCTCAGAAAATGCTGAAATAATTAGGTACTTATTTTCGCACATAATATCAGTTTTTTTTTTTATTAAGTAGTAAGTATATTAGCAAAAAGAAGAAAAGTAAGTACATTAAACGGTTAATATAATTCTTAAAAGATTGACACATCATTTCTTTTACTTTACCTATCGAAAAACAAAACCAAAACTTGTCGAAAAACAAAACCAAATCATAATTATTTTTATTTCAAAAATCGAAATCAAAATATTTTTATTTCACATAAACCAACATGGGTACTTATGAAACGTCAGAAGCTAGGTGCGCCTAGCGTAGGCCTGTCAACAAGTACCAGGTACTTGATAAAATAAAAAATGGTCTACAGATCTAAAGTCTACAAGGCTTACAAAGTCCTCACGCGCGGTTTTCAGCCTAAAAAAATGCAATACAGGCCGAATTACGTTTTTGTTTTCGGCCGAAAATGATTTTTCGGTCGGGCTCTAGTAAAATATTACTGATCGAATAGCATCCCGATGATTTACTGTGAACGATTTCATTTCGTTTCATGGAGTTGGGGTGGCAATTGCACTCCATTTTACGCAGGGTATTGAAATTTATGTGAGGTTTTTACGGAATGATTTCAGGACTACTGGGCCTTCATTTTGTCGTGTTTTTTAATAGTTGGAAAAAAGTTCTCTCTATAAAGCATTAGTGTTAAACTAAGAGGTTTATTGATAAACGTTGCTTAAAGTTAAGTGACGTTTAACCGGTTGAATGTCGTAATTACAGACACAATTAAAAAGCCATTGTGTCTCGCGTGGATCTACGTTCCGACATACGAAGGATTAAACGTCAAAAATGTATGGTTAAACAGTTGCTAATCAATATTTAACTTCAAACAACGTTATAAATAACGCGGAAAATGTTTATAGAGTCTTTGAAAGCAACCCTTTAAATAATAGAATCTGTCCCGAATGCGCTAGGCAACGTGTAAGATTCAATCAGCACACTAAAATAACGTTATAAAGAACATGTTCATACAAGTATGAAGTCATTTAAGTACCTCAAATAGCGTAAAAAGAACACAACAACCAGTAAGCTATATAAACACATCTATATATAAACGAACTACTGAAATAGGCATAAACATATTATATCTACACAATCATGATAACTTCGGGACGAACGAAGAATACATCAAGCATAACACCAAGCTACGTGAGACGCAGACAAAAAAAAAACAAGTGAATGATAAACCTTTTTTGTTTCCTTCACAAAAACGTCAATGAACTTACCTTTATATTTATTTTATCATACACCTTCCAATCTAACACCTGAAATAACCTACAGAAGCGGCACTTAAATGTACAGACGCCAGCACATCAAGCTACTACAATCTGTCAAATTTATTTAATAGATTTTCAACTTTATCGCTTAATCATAAGGTTCAAAGTTGATTGGGAAAATTTGACAGTTTCGGGTAGCTTGATGTGCTGGCGTCTGTACGGCTATAGTCTGTTTTAAAATATCTGATGAACGTGTAAGCAAACCCTGTTCAGGTTAATTTCTTACACAATCTTTCGCTAAAGGCAAGTAATAGGTACAGTCATCCATATTTAAAAGGTTTCAACATTACTTTTTTTCCAACAATTATTTTTGGAATAGTAATTCAAAAATCATCATCGTAAATTGAGGTTATAAAATTAACCTCAACTGTCAAAACTTAAAATTATCTGTAAGGTGATTTAAATTAAAATGTCAAGTTTATGTGTATTCAAATAATCAAATCAAGCACACAATTTGTAAGTGGCACTACCAATAGATGGCATCCACAGATACGTTTCCTGATTAATTTGTATACATTTTAATCAGATAGTTTTGAAACAGACCACATAAAAGTCGACGAACCCTGAACAGCTACCATCTTGCAGATAATACATGCTAATATTTTTCCACTGCATGAGCTATGCTTCTATATTTTGTTCTGATACGAGTAAGTGTTCATACACACGAGCGACACGCGGCAGAGGCAACTGCAGCCGTCGTCACGCATCAACGGCAGCCGTCAACGCCGTCAACGAATGTCGACGACTGCCGTCGACGCGTCGCCGGCTGCCGTCGCCAACGTGCCGCTCGTGTATTTGAGCAATTCAGAACAATTTCGATATCTCCAAGCCCGGTTAAGCAGACGACCACCTCATAGGTTGAACTGCGAGATGCCATTTATACAAAAAAAAAAAAACAATTTCGATATCGTACAATAGCTTGGTAAGCTGAATAATTTCTGTAGGCTTTCTCAGAACTAATATTTTTCTCATAAAGACGTCTACATCCTCATCTCAAATTTTTTTCGCGTAATCAGAAATCCATCCTCTATGAAAGAAGTTACCGAGTTGGAAACTTGTCGAAATCGGACGTACCAATCGTGAACCGATATCACGGATCACTTAGCAATCACGTTTTTTCCCGAATCTATCTTACGTTTCCGAGGGCAGATTGGAAGGTGGATAAATGACGTAAGCCCACGTATGCACGGGCGTAATTATAGCGCGGCGGGATTTTTTCGTGCACGGGATTTGCAACTTTCGGTGTTGAGCCCACAATTGAAAATCCAACAGAGCGTATCCCAGCTCGTCAAAAAAATACACTTGGATTTTCAACTCTTAGCGTTCATCCCGCGCGGGCTGGTAACGTTGCATTTCTACTGGATTTTCGTGATTATTTTAAACCAAAGTACTATTTGTCTTACAGCCAAGCACTAGAACGTTGGTATTTATAAGTTTGTATGCTATTTTTTAGAATTAATGTGGTATTTACTCATAAAAATTCACACGTTGTCAATAATTTTCTATTTGCAGTACCTACTTATTACGATTAAATATGTTTATTTAAGAGTAAATGTATGTATGTATCGTATTACCCAGTAACTGGGTTGTGGAGGTCAGATAGGCAGTCGCTCCATGTAAAATACTGGTATTCAGCTGCATCCGGTTAGACTGGAAGCCGACCCCAACATAGTTGGGAAAAGGCTAGGCAGATGATGATGATTTAAGAGTAAATGTTAAAAATAATTATAAATACATTATGATCTAGTGCTTTTTTTTATGGATGGGAAGTCATCTAATGACTCCTCCCGCTCTGGGTGGAGCGGAAGGGAGTGTCAGACTCTTACTGACTAAAACCCACCCGTGTTCCTTCCTTAGCCCTTTATGTCCCGGGGCAGCGGTAACCCTTTCGGACAATCCCGCTACCCCGGCAGGCTTCGGCCCTAACGGGCTTGCTAGTGCTTGGCTGTAAAAATATTGTATTTTGGTTTAAATAAAAAACCTCTAGAAATTCGTTGCCACGGGGTTGAAAACCCAGCGCGCGAAAAAAAATCGCCGCGGGCAAGACGCGCCCACTTGGGCTAACTAGGTCAGACAAACACAACAATTGCAGTTACGTAGGTATAGCTAATATTATTGGCGTCCAGCTAAGTGCTTATTACGTCAATCCATTCTCGGTGACAAACGACTGTAATGGACGCAGCGTTGGCATTATTAATAATGATGACATGGACATGGACATGCAAGTTTCTTCACTAATATTTAAACGTACGGTTTCTTGGAATATGCTATTTTAATATTCTCGTATCTACGTGGTACCTATTAGTCGACCACGTAATTGTTTTACCACCCTTGTCGCTTGCACTTTGACAGTAATTATAACAGAGCTGTTGATGCAACCCACCCAGGGGTTTATTTACCTAAAACGATGATTAAAGTTAAGTGATGTTCAAACTTCAAAAATGTATGGATAAACAGCCGCTAAACACAACTCAACTTCAAGCAAAGTTTATGAATAAAGGGGTATTTTGTCTATGTGACAGTTTAGTTTTAGTGCTGTTTAAGAGTATAGCAGTGTTTGTAATCTCAAATAATTTACATCCCCCATTGCCAATTAATCGGTTATCTACTTTAATGAAATGTATTGTAAGTTGATTTTTGAGTGACCATTTGTAACAAAAAGCTCCTAACAAGTTTTTGGTTGCAATGGAATTTAAACTTTGTTACGTATGATATTCAGTTCATTGTTCAATAACTGCAAATATTATCTCAAATTCTTAATTCAAATATAGATAACGTAATTCAATGCATAAAACTTACTGGTACTTGGGGAAAAATAAAAGATCTGCCTGACACTATCCATATTTTCCTTAAAAATCGTCCTACATTTCATTTAGCAAAATTCTCGCTTCACAAAACCATTGCGTACGTTGCGTCCATTACATAAATTGCTTTCGTATCACTTACCAGGAGAAAACTGTACCGACACTGAAGCCGACGCGTCGGGGAGGAACGTTTCAAACACCTCTGCAGATATAGGGTAATGTCATGCACAAACAAAAGGAAAGAATAATAAGCGATGGACACTAATTTCTAAGATATTGCGAATTATGACAACGCACAGCAATTTTAAAAGGCAGGACAATTAATTGCTAAGCAAACTGACAACTGTCAAAGATTGACAACTGTCAAAGAATGACAACTGTCAAAGAATGACAGCTGTCAAAGATAGACAACTGTCAAAGATTGACAACTGTCAAAGAATGACAACTGTTAAAATAATGACAGTTGTGATTTGAATATACAGACAATAATATTTAAGTTGCTAGACAACTTGCTTCACAATTATTTTTCCGGACTGTTCATCTCGAGTCGTGTTACTTTACAATGTGGAAAGGAGTCCAACTCAGATTTTTTATTGCAATCATTGTTTCATATATTTTGCTGTGTGTTTAATTAATTTGGTCACATTTCATACTCTTGGGATCATTTCGTCGAAATCATGGTTTTGAGAGTTTTGCATAAGTAAATAATATTATTACTTTGGGCTGTTGGAAGTATCGATATTTTTCATTCGATACAGTACCCTTGACGTATAGCTACTAAAATTAAAATTCCAGTCACGATTATGACTTTGAAATCACGATAAAAAAAACTGACAGAAAATCATCAGTTTTCCCAAAATCACGATGAAATATGACCAAACTGTAAATAATCAATTTTAATACATTATTAACATCTAACTATTCATTCAATTAATTTATAAGTATTCCAATCTAAATCCAGTAGTGGAAATATTAATTACATCAAAATTAATTAACAAAATGCCAGACTATGTTTTGACATGCTACCAACTGTTTTAAATAAACTTCATGCTATTCTAATTATGAGTATTAATTGACACATGCGCTAGAATATAGTACAAACTAATAATAAAATGTTTGGTAATTTGACCTGTCAAATTGGATTGTTCATAATAATTCATTTGAATTCGTAAAGCTCTCTTGAACAAAAAAGTTTATTAATGGTGCCGATTCCCTTGTTCACAAACTAAACTAAAAAGTTCAGTGCATCTTTTTCTTTCTATTTCATTAAGAAAAGGACAGAAGATAAATTTTAGTTTAGTCCTCTCTAATTAATCAGCGCCAACAGATTTTGTGTATTTTTTATCGGGATCCCTTCTTTTCGCATAATGTTCTTTTTCCTAATATACTTTGGCATAACTATTTTGGTATAATTTGTGTTGCCATAATAATACTTTGCCATCTTTTTTTGGCATACAGTTTATGTTGGCATAATTATCTTGAAGGCTAATTTGTTTTGGCATAAATTTAATTCGCATAATACAAAACGACGTCAGGGGCACCCCGAGGTTCGGTTTGGTTAGGTTCTTTTAAACCCTGCAGACAGAAATAGGAGCCCCGCGACCTGAAGTCGTTAGAAATAAAACAAGCATGCTAAATTTATGCTTTAGGATGTTATGCTTAATCATTATTATCATTAGAGAAATTATGCTTTAAAAAATGATGTGTAAGCTGTTATGCGAGAATATAATTAGGAGAAACAAAAATATGCCAAGTTATATTAGGTCTTAAAATTTTATGCAAATGAATAGGGAACCTTTTTTATAATTTAACAGCAGATTCAGTGTATTTTTTATCATTTAGTATCAACGTTATCAGCAAACTCCTGATCATTCAATTACTTTCAATTTTGTCAAACAAAAACAAATCAATCCTCTTTAAACAATCAGCGTTGTAAAGGAAATTCAATATCGCAATCAGTACAAGCCATCCTGTTTTTATAACTGTTCAAAAGAATTAAAATTGTCAGAACATGACGTAAAAATATCGCTCCGGGTTTTTATCAGGCACTGCATTTTCAACTCTCGGTGTTAAGCCTAACATTGAGAATCCAACAGGGCGCATCCCAGCACGTCAAAAAAAACACACTGTTGTGGTGGATTTTCAACTGTCGGCGGTAAGCAGTGCGTTGCAAATCCAGGAGGCCTACCACAAGCTCTTAACACGATCCATTTTAGGACCTAAACTGAACTGTTCTTCTAATTCGTACCATGACGTCAGTTTAACGATTCAGTTCAGGCCGTGCCATTCTGCTGACAGCGATTGTCCCAAACTGAGTCGCAAGTTTTGGTTTCATTCATACCTTGTTTAGTACCATGACGTCCCAGCTCAAGCGATGCAGTTTAGGAACCTAAACTGAAATGTCTTGTTTTTGAATCGTTTTTAATTAGATCATGGTAGGTGTGTCAGGTTGGAGTCACCTACACATTTGGGTCCAGCCCCCGATACAGAATAATCCACGAATAGAATGGGCTGCAACGCTCAAGAGTCCGCCACCAAGAAGGAAAGCTCTTACCTTCGGCCGCGAACTTTTGTCCAGTAGGTAGTAGGTATTTTCTCGCTGGGAGCTCCCGCGTCTGACGCTCTCGTTTTGATGATTGGGTCACGAACTGCACTTGATAATGTTTATTAGGCTTCACAGGTCACTAGAAGGTCTATATTCACATTTACACACGCAGATTTAACGAGGAATCCTTTCATTTAAGTTTTTATCGCGATCGCACGTGTTCCGTGCGCCGGTCAGTTCTTTCTCTCTGAGCCATCGTAAAATGGCGCTAGCAGTCCGGCTAAATACACGTCCGTGATTGGACGCGACGTATGAGCGCGGATTTGCGCTCTGCGATTGGTTCAAGCTCCTATCTCGGAAGGAGACACTCAAAACGCTGCGGTTGCCCATTCGATTTCCGTTGGATATTTATGATATTAAATTAAGAATTTATGATTATGAAACATACCGCCCACCAAAATACACTTGTGTATTTTCTTACTTAGAAAATAATTTAAAGAAAATGAGAATTAGAACCTAGATAACGAATGCACACGAAGTAAAACTAGGGTACTAAATTTACGATAACTAAATTACTAACGAATAACGCACTAATCGATAAGGTTTGGTAAAGGACACAGCTTTGCCAATGGTCTGGTGAGTGAAGAGCCATCGACTGTGCGAACGGTTGCAACGCGCACTACTCCGTCCGGGCCAGGGTGAAGGTTCTCAACTCTCGCAAGAGGCCAGTGTAACGGAACAGCGTTATCAATTTTAATAATGACAACCGATCCTACGTCTAATGGTTTCGAATTTTTGGTCCACTTTGCCCGTTGAGTAAGAGTATGGAGATATTCCCGTTTCCAACGATTCCAAAAAGTTTGTTGGAAACGCTGTATTAATTGCCAACGATCGAGACGATTTATGTTGATGGAGGTTAGATCCTCATCAGGAACGGACGTTAACGGTTCCAACGTTAAGAAATGACCCGGTGTGAGGACATTCAAATCATTGGGATCAGAACTCAATGGACAGAGGGGTCGCGAGTTAAGCATTGACTCGATTTGGACGAAAGCAGTAGCTAATTCTTCGAAAGTAAGCGTTTGTTCGCCTATGATGCGATACAAGTGAGATTTAACAGATTTTATCTGGATTTCCCAAACTCCACCAAAGTGGGGACTAGCAGGTGGATTGAAACGAAATTCGATATTCTCAACGTTAGCAGCTGACTGCATGAATGAATGAAGCTGATTATTCGCGCCTACGTAATTGGTTCCGCAATCAGAGTGAATGATGCTAACTCTACCACGGCGACCAACAAACCTTCGAAGTGCTGCTAAAAACGCGTCTGTTGACAAATCCGAAACTGCTTCGAGATGAAGTGCTTTTGTACTAAGGCAAACGAATAAACACAGATAGGCCTTGCCGATTTTGGCACCGCGAAGTTTTCCTAGTTTGATACGAAAGGGACCACCGTAATCCGTACCTACAACAGAGAAAGGCTTCACTTGATTGACACGAACAGCGGGTAGATCACTCATATACGGTTCGAGAGGAGTAGGATTTGTTTTGTAACACTGTAAGCATTTCGACAAACAATGCCGAATAGCACGTTTTGGGCACAGAATCCAGAATTGCTGAGTTAAAAGGTACTGCACGGTATTAATTCCTGCATGGCAGTTTTCACGATGAAACGCCTCTATTATCAGGTAAGTGAGTCTCGAATCACGAGGGAGAAGGGCGGGGTATTTATGCTCAAACTCGAGCCCTGATCTCGACAGTCTGCCGCCCACCCTGAGCACTCCCTGTTCGTCTAAGAATGGATTGAGTTTACGCATTTGTTTTGATAGAAGAGTTCTGGCATGCAACTGTTGAATCTCGGTAGCGAAGCAACGAGACTGAATATGCTTTACAATAATCATGAGCGCGTTATGAAGTTGGGTCCGATTTGACACAGAATTAGAAATACGGGTACGTTTACTGCGCAGGAAAGCGATGAATTTTATCCACACGCACAAGAGGCGCTGGATTTTGCGAATAGATGAATAACGTTCGAGTAAGATATCTATGAAAGAAATTATCGAATCATCGTGGGTGAGTAGTGAGTGTGGACTCTTTTCTTCCAGTTCAAGTGCGGTTTTATCCAACACTTTGTCATCACCAGACCAAGAGAGGACAGGATGGGAAAGCCACAAGGGACCCGTCCACCATAAACGATTGTTGGCTAGTTCTGACGGAAGTTGACCGCGCGAAACTATGTCCGCCGGATTATCTTCGGAAGCCACGTGATTCCAACGAGCATCTGGAATGACATCGAGAATATGACCAACGCGGTTCGCGACGAAAGCCTTCCAACGTGAAGGGTGAGAGCGAATCCACGCGAGTACGACGGTAGAGTCAGACCATGCAAAAACACCAGTGCAAGGAAAAACAGATGAATATAATTCCTTAACGAATTTTAGAAGATCAGCGAGAAGGACGGCAGCGCATAATTCAAGGCGTGGCAACGACGTAGATTTGATTGGAGCTACTCGTCCTTTTGAGCAGACGAAAAAGACCCGAACTTTTTCGTCTGCATCAATAGTTCGTAAGTATACTGCAGCACCATAACCGGTTTCGGAGCTATCTGAAAACCCGTGAATTTCACAAGATTTTGTGTTTTTTACAGAGACACAGCGAGGAATACGCAACGATTGTAAGAGAGGCAGCTGTTCGAGATAACGGTTCCAGAAATTAACGACATCCTCAGGAGGATCATCATCCCATCCCACATTGAGGACCCACAGGCGTTGTATCAAAACCTTGGCAACGATTGTCAATGGGGAGAGAAAACCTAAGGGATCAAACACGCGCGCGAGTTCGCTAAGAATGTTCCTCTTAGTGCATTTCCTCTGCTGTGGACTAACAGAAAAAAAGAAGCAATCACTGAATGGATCCCACCTTAAGCCCAGAACCTTAAGAGTAGGATTTTCTTTGTCATCTAAAGTGACTGAAGCCGTCAAGCAGTGTTCGGGTGGTAAATCAGCAAGAAGCTCAGGGGTGTTAGTTGCCCACTTTCGTAGCTCAAAGTTTCCCCTCCTGAGCAACTCGATGACTTCAGTTCGCGCCTGTAGAGCGGTATCAAGGCTGTCAAAACCAGTCACAATATCGTCGATGTATAGCGCAGAAGATAAAACCTTACTTGCAATTGGCAGATCACGACCTTCATCGGAAATCAGCTGTTTGATGGTACGGCACGCGAGAAAAGGAGCAGAGGATACGCCGTAGGTTACGGTGTTGAGCCGATATTCCTGAACGGGTTGTTCATTGTTAAAACGCCAGAAGATGCGTTGGTAATCGCGATCAGCGTCAGCAATTTGGATCATACGATACATCTGCCTCATGTCAGCGGTGAACACAACGAAGTGAATACGAAAGTTAAGAAGAATTTCTGCAATGTTCGCCTGAAGCTTAGGACCGATTAAAAGAGTATCGTTGAGAGAAGTTCCTGTCGCATCTTTAGCTGACGCATTAAAAACCACACGCAGCCTGGTTGTGGCAGAATCAGGACGAAGTACAGAGTGATGAGGAATATAATATTTTCCGGTTTTAAGCTCGTCGATCGGAACAGTACTCATGTGATCGCTGTCTAGATAGTCCTTCATAAAGTCCCTATATTGTTTGTATAAATCCGGATCTTTAATTAATTTCCGTTCTATTGAATGAAAACAGCGCAAAGCGGTGTCGCGAGACCCTGGAAAAGATCTATCGAGGTTTTCCTCCTTGAACGGCAAAGTGGTAATATACCTGCCTGTGAGATCGCGAGTGTATTGAGTTGCAAATATTTCTTCACAGCGTTCCTCGTTCGGAGTTAAGCGTCGAGTGGTCTGGAACGATTCTAGCTCCCATAAGCGTTTGACTTCTTCAGAGAGACAGTCGTCTTCGTTTACGAAAAACGACTGGACGTCAGCCCCGCCACCAGCACCGCCAAGCAGGATCCAACCAAATATGGAATTAAGAGCGGCGGGTTGCTGTGATCCTCCACCCACACTACCAGGACGCAATAATGAGGCGAAGATCTCAGCACCAAGAAGAAGATCGATAGGGCCAGGCAGGTGACAGTCCGGGTCGGCCAGTGGAAGACCCTTTAAATGATGCCAAGACGATTTATCAATGCGAGTAGAAGGCATTTTACCGCAGATGCTAGGTAAAGTGAGCGCGTTAACATTAAAGAGGTTCCGGCCGTTGACACCAATCTCAATCTCAACTGTTCCTGAAACAGCTGCAGAAGACTGTGCTATGCCGATGACACGGCGAGAAGTTGAATTATTAGGAATACCAAGTCGCTTAACGGCACGTTCAGTGATGAAATGTGCTTGGCTTCCCGAATCTATGAGAGCGCGGAGCAATTGAAAATCACCCGACGAGTCACGAACTTGAACTTTGGCCGTAGAAAGAAGCACCACAGACTTGTCGCCGAGACTTGTCAGTACTTGAACTTGATTGTCGTTTGAGGTACTCGAAGAAGGCTGGACGGATGAAGAAGCTACACTGTCAGGCTGATCCAAATGAAGAAGCGTGTGATGGCGCTGACGACATTTCTGACACCTGAAGATAGATCTACATTCCGTGAGACGATGAGAAGGTTTAAGACAGTTGTAGCACCAACGGTTAGTTTTTGCAGCCTCAATCCGTTCAGCGACGGGAATCTGTTCAAACCGTTTGCAATGGTTGACAGAGTGATTTTCTGAACAAACTGGACATTTAACGATTGATTGCGCCGATGATGATGAACCTGATGACGAAGTAGCGGGCTTTGACTTCTCTTCTGTGTTGGAAAGAAACACGGTCGTGGTCTTGGATTTTGACGGATGACCAGTTGATTTATTTTGAGTATGTTTCTCTTGACTACGATTGACAGAGGCTTTGGAGCGATCTTGAGTGGAGAAGTGTGTATCTCTCACGAGCGCTTCACATTTAGTGTATAGGAAGGTCAACAACTCCTTGAAGTCTGGTAGCTCTGAGGAGATATGTTTTCGTTCATAAGCGCACCGCGTTTGTGAATCTAATTTCGACAAAAAATGGTAACAGAGCACGAAATTCCATTCTGTTGTCGGTAATCCGAGACCTCTTAAAATATTTAAATTCTCGTTTGTAGTATCAAGAGCACGACGAAGTTCATCTGGCGCGTTAGATTTTATGTTTATTTCGAGTATTTCCTTCCAGCACGTAAATGCTAACTCACGGTTATCTTGGTATCTCTGGCTTAATGTCTGGTAGGCCTCGAGATAGAAGGTGCCTTCGGGAGGGTAGGTGCGGATGAGAGAAAGAGGGTCCCCAGAAAGGCTTGAAAAAAGATAATGCATGCGTTCAGCGTCCGATAGGGATTTATTACGATGAATTAACGAATTATAAAGACTATAAAATCTAGGCCATTCTTTTATGTTTCCAGAAAATGTCGGAATGTTGATTTTAGGTAACTTTACGTTAGACATGCAAGAGCGATCTATAACGGTTGAATTTGATTTAGATTCTCCTGCATTGTTAGGAACCAACTCCATATGAATACTCATGATATTGAAATAAGCCTGGTCGAAGTCTACTCGGATATCATCCTCCTGTTCCTCTGAATCGCTGTCCACAATACAGAGAATATCGGAATGTGCCTCTTCAAAGCTGTCACACAATTTCTGTACGACGGAATAATGAGCAAGAAACGCGTTCAATTGGGCAGGCTCCTTTTGGGCCAACTCAGCGACTTCAAGCGTCTTCCGTAAACGATTCAATGCGAGTGTACGCTTACGCCGCAAAACAGGTAAGTCCCTAACAGTAAGTGCAGGTTCATCATTAGCCATGATGAGCGATTTACGTTTCTTAGATAAAGGATCCGCTTTCGACTTGCGTCTTGTATTGTATGACATTTTTAATACGATTGAAAACCAACGATGAAATTATTATATTAATTAAGTAACTAATAAAATTAATTTGGTACGTAATAAAAGTTCCCTTATCACAAGATAAGATAAACGATGAAGAACGAAAGCGATAAATGAATTGTAAGTCGAAGACTTATCGATCAACGAATAAATTTTAACCCGCACACTAAGATCACAGTAGGTATAGCGCGAGTATATTGAAATATTAGACTGGAAACGAATAGGCACTATACAAAGGATTAGAAAACGTATTGTTGTATAGCACGAGAAGTCCAAGTCTAAAACGTATTAAACGATTAGGCACTATACCTACCACTTCACTAGGTCGATACGGTTCACGAATAAATCGAGAATACAATATTAAATGGGATTAAGTACCTACGGAGATCGGTATAATAACCTACGCGTGCGTATGTATCCAAAACAATTGAACGTGTTTTTACGATAGTGACACCTGCGGAAACTTAAATAAATAAAGCGGCGAGATTTGCACTTCGGGAGATGTTGCTAGAACGACTAGCCGATGGGAAGTGCAAGCGAATATGATTCTTAGGCTAATGGCTTTAAGGTCGTTTTTATAAAATCGACTGTCTATTACCTAAGTACGATACGATTGATTACCGCTTTAGTGTATTTTACGGATTATAATCTTGCGTGTGAAACGTTGAAATACGAAAGTTAAAAGCCTAGACATGAACACTAGCTCGGACGGACTAGGAGAAATTGGACGATTTTGTTCCGAATTCGAACTAATGATACGCGACTAAATTGAAATGCGAATTTACGTGACGTGGGACATCGAAAAGTATAACCAACTTAATTTAGGTGGGTTATACCAAATGCGTTTTTCGTTATTATTACGAACCAATGAATTTCTACACGACAAACACTAATGTAATTTAAAGAACTAACCAACTGTTGTATTCGTGTTCACTCCCTATGCATTCGAACAATAGATTGAATAAAATAAGTTTGGAATTCTCAAAGTACCTACTAATGTTTTTTACGTAATGGTGGTCGGTTGAAGTTTGGAATTTGTACAATGAAAATTACAACTTGTTCGGTTGTACTGCAAGAGATAGATATACCTAAAATTGTGTAGAAATAACGTTGTAGGGGGAATTAGACCGAGTTGAATGTTTTTAGATCTAAAGTTCCCTGGTTTCGGCACCAATAAAATGTGTCAGGTTGGAGTCACCTACACATTTGGGTCCAGCCCCCGATACAGAATAATCCACGAATAGAATGGGCTGCAACGCTCAAGAGTCCGCCACCAAGAAGGAAAGCTCTTACCTTCGGCCGCGAACTTTTGTCCAGTAGGTAGTAGGTATTTTCTCGCTGGGAGCTCCCGCGTCTGACGCTCTCGTTTTGATGATTGGGTCACGAACTGCACTTGATAATGTTTATTAGGCTTCACAGGTCACTAGAAGGTCTATATTCACATTTACACACGCAGATTTAACGAGGAATCCTTTCATTTAAGTTTTTATCGCGATCGCACGTGTTCCGTGCGCCGGTCAGTTCTTTCTCTCTGAGCCATCGTAAAATGGCGCTAGCAGTCCGGCTAAATACACGTCCGTGATTGGACGCGACGTATGAGCGCGGATTTGCGCTCTGCGATTGGTTCAAGCTCCTATCTCGGAAGGAGACACTCAAAACGCTGCGGTTGCCCATTCGATTTCCGTTGGATATTTATGATATTAAATTAAGAATTTATGATTATGAAACAGTAGGCTACCAGTTCGCGAAGAAAAATCGCCGCGGGCGAAACGCGCCCGTGCCACCTGGGCTAAGGATCTTCGTTTTAATTTATCGCGATCCAAATTGACAGGCCAAATCACGCCGGCTAAATTTTGCAATTCAAATTATTGAAATGTCTAATGGAATATTCATTTGAAATGTACCTCTACCTAAATCTACGTATATAAAAAGATTTTGATTACTTAACACCTTTGTATGTGACAGTCCCATTGAAACTTTACGTTCATTGATAATTTCTAACGTGACGTATTGTCGTGGACGTCCACGTCACGGCATCACGATAACACAAGGAAGTAAAATGTATGGAAATATATGAAGAGTCTTTTAAATTTCCGTCCACGATAAAGTTATAACGTGCACGTATTTCCATACATTTTATGTGGACGTGGACGTCTACGATATCGTCAAGTTAGAAATTAGAAAAGCGTACACCCTGAATTTTTTTTTCTACATATGGAAGGGTTTTTGTCCCAACTTGGACGGCTGAAAGCCGAAGTTAGGTCAGCATTATTTTCTAACTCTATGCCCATTTTCGCTAAGACTAAGACACACCTAAATGAATGCCAAAATAAAAGCCCGTGGTTGGATTTACAACTTTCGACGCTGAACCTAGCGTTGAAAATCCAACAGCGCGTTTTTTGTTAGTGTCCGAGTCTTTAGTGTTAGTGAAAATAGGTACTTATATTAACTTTTAACTGATAAATTTGTTTAATAGGACCATCATACATACAATAATAATTATTAATAGGTACCTACCTACCTACTATATATTATTATACAAAGTGTTTATACAGTGTCCACAACGCCTTATGATAGCCACATGTCCATTGATTTTGAATAGAACCTGAATTTATCATACGAGGAATTAAAAGAAAATCAAGAAAAAATATTATGTGAATAATTGGGATAAATTAGTGACCACCAATCCATGATATTTAAAGTAAAAGAGGAAGATTGGATACACGCTCCATAAGTGGCACTTCAAAACCTTGCTTCAGTATGGGGCGGTAGAGAGAATGGTGTACTTGACAGCTGTCAGTTTCATACAAACGAATACGCGATAAGGCCGCCCATTGTATGTTTTGTATTAATAATCGTATTTATTTTTTTGTTATTTTTAAGCTATTGCATAGCTTTTATCTTGGGCTTTGAGCGCGGCGACCGAATGAAGAAATTCCGTAACGAAAATAAACCTAACACCCCTCACTCCGACCGGCACAGCGGTGCAGCGTTGAAAGCCGTGCATCGTCTAACGTCGTATCAGTTCGGCAGACTTCGGCACGGTGTTTGTGTGCGTGCGACTAGACGTATGCTATGCAATAGCTTTACCGCGGCAGTCCCCGAGTGCCACACGTATTTTTTTTGTTATTTTTTTTCTGGTGTACAATAAAGTATCACATTAATAATATAAAGGCGAAAATTTGTGAGTGTGTGTGTTTATATGTTTGTTACTTCTTCACGCTCAAACGGTTGGACCAATTATGATAAAATTTTGTATAGAGGTAGCTGACACCCTGGATTAACATAAAGGCTACTTTTTATCCCGATATTCCCATGGGATCGACACTTATGCGGGTGAAACGGTAAATATAAATACGTGTTTTGCGAATTTAATGTTTATTCGTTTGAAAGAAAGAAAGAAAGAAAGAAAACTGGTTTATTTTTTTTCTAGAATTGTCGCACTGACAGGTAAGGAACGTATTCTCTCGACGGCCGTACTGTAGTTAGCCAAGTTTTCTTCATCTTGTCTCTTTTCTGATTCCGATAATTACAACATGCTGTCCTACTTCCACCTGTCACCTAATAGTGTGACATTGTGCCGTTTTTGAAGACCGAATGCTGGATAGGTAACCTAGCTACCTCTTTTTTACTTGTAATATCATTGTCACCAAGCATCTTCTTTTCCTTAATTTATCAGTAAATCAATGAACATCGACAGTGCATCACCATTGGCCATAGTGTACAATAAGTACATTCTCATACAAAAATAATATTAAAATTAAAAAAGTAATGAACAATATTCTCACCCCCAAGTAACTCCGGGTCGCCAAGGTTGACGTAGAAGAGTACATCTTTCTCGTAACTGTCCTCTTCTATAATGTGTAGAGGGATGAATTTTCTGTAACAAACGACAAACAAATCGGTTAAATGCGGTAGGAACTAAAATATAGACTTTTGGAAAAAAAATCTTCTCGACCCAACAAAATTTCTGAACTTTGTGGTCGGTATATCATCATTCAGCCGAAAGCCACCCACTGCTGGACATAAGTCGGTAGTAGATAAGAATTTTACTGGGCACAGAAACTGTAATTTGTGACAATTTTATTATTCAAGAAACTTGCCGATATTTCCACGGCAAGTTTCTTAAATAGTACAAACATGTTCCACAGTTTCCCCATTGGTTTCCTCAACGGCAAAAATTACGAACTTCAACACAAATCATCCGCAATTTAACCCTTGTGGGGATAAATTTAAAAAAATCCTTCCTTACTCTCTTAGTGCTGTAAAAATGTAATCAAAATCAAAAGTCATTTATTCAAACTAGGCTGAGAATCAGCACTTTTAGAACGTCAAAATTACATAAGACAGTCCCCCAAAACGCCCGCCCTTCGCCACTTCCTAGTGCTTTCGCTGGGAAGAAGAAATGGCGGAACAAACTCCCCAGCAGCACAGCTGTCTGTTCAGTTAGAAAATAATTTGATTTTATACAACACTATGTATGAAAAGTAATTAACGTTAACACAGGACATTAAATTACATTATTTGCCATAGGTTAGCTAGCCACGCCAATATACCAAC
This sequence comes from Hydraecia micacea, assembly GCA_914767645.1. Taxonomy (NCBI): domain Eukaryota; kingdom Metazoa; phylum Arthropoda; class Insecta; order Lepidoptera; family Noctuidae; genus Hydraecia; species Hydraecia micacea. The sequence goes on along the minus strand of OU611793.1, from coordinate 2,654,911 downwards.
AAATACAATAAACACTATAATGTACTCAAGCAAAAAAAATAAAAATAAAAATACCTAATAATAATTAAAAATGTAAACAAGAAAAAAAAAAACTTAGGTACTACCTAAATAATAGCCTCCAGGTATAAAGGGCGTGACAGCTTACATATTTATTTAATTATCCTAGACCCAATATTATGCAGTGCTTTGTCTGTCATCTTTTCAAATGCAAATGACATTAAAAAACCTAACCGCCAAAACGACAAAATCCAAATTTAAATAAATAAAAACAAAAAGCGTTCGTTTTTCAAACTCAAGAATAACATTGTTCTTTTTTCAAACCACCAAGTTAAAACAGTTTACGCAGTGTATATCTTGTTTCGCGTAAAAAGTTATTCCATTTATGAAAGCAGGGCTTCCTCGTTCCCACAGATTAAATAATAAATAAGCTACCATGTCTACCCGTTTTGAGAGTAAATTCTAGCATTTATTAGTTTGTAGGAAGATTATTAGGTACAGTTTCGAATAAGCTAATGGAAATGTTAAATTCATGAGTTTTATATTACTTACATTTGATTATATTTGATGGCATTTCTATATTTTGCTTTAGTAATTGAAAAATGAAATCATAATCTATAGATTATAGATCTATATAAGTAATGTACGCTCCCCAGGGCTATGGAAATCGTAGTGTTTTTTTTTTACAATTTTTCGGTGTAATATAAAATAAAATACGAATAAAAAAATTAGTAGTAAGTACCTAGGTAATAGTTACAGCAATGATTTTTCTTAGCAACTTTTTTACGTCGTGAAATAAGTTATAAGCTAAGTAACTTTGAGATATTTTGCCCGCCCGCAATAATATAATTTACGTTACATAAAAGACTAACCAAGAAGATCCAAACAAAAACTTTTTGGTTTACTTTTTTTTTTCTACCGAAATGGAATATGATCGAACGTTGTTCATGCAGATAAAAAAGCGGTCAAGTGCGAGTCGGACTCGCACTTAAAGGGTTCCGTACCACCGTACACTTACACTACATTTTCTTTTCTCGTATTATATAAATTAAATAAATTTTAGTTCTATAAAAGGTCCCCCTTTAAGTCATTAACTGCCACCGCGGTCACACGGTGCCCGCTAACAATAGATTTTCTATTGTGTTTGTTGTCTGCAGTCAACGTGTTAATAGAACTGGCCATAATAGTCCACACATTGTCAATATTTCAAGTGATAATAACGAAAAAGATAAGTACAATAGTCTATCTATTACGGTTTAAAAGATGTGGTCCTGAGACAGACGGATGGACGGACAAACAACGGAGGCTTAGTAATTAAGGGTCCCGTTAGCATCCTTTGGGTACGAAACCCTGAAAACACGGTTTTCCGCTCAATACCTAACTGGAACGTCACTAACAAAAACAACAATACACTAAAATTAAACACCATTTACATCAAGCTGAATTGAGACTTCGTCAAACATTAAAAGCTTTTATGTTGTCAACGACTCCGGAGTCTTTTAAATCCATTACAAGTTGTCAACGCCAGTCCTATTGATTTTATATATAATACGAAGATAATGAATGAACGAAAATAGATTCGTAAAATTGTATTATTAGATAAGTCTTTATTTGCCTTAAACATGGTAGGTATAAAGTTCTTAGTCAGGTATTAATCTAAAGTCCACATGTTTAACTATACAGGATATGTATCAATTGCATGCAAAATTATGATAAGTCAAATGTCACAGATATAAGGTCAATACAATAATATACCTAATACTTTTATCTCCGCGTTATCTGCAATGACAAAAGTCCAAAAACGTATAGTTTATTATTAAAAAAAAAATACGTGTGGCACTCGGGGACTGCCGCGGTAAAGCTATTGCATAGCAACGCACACAAACACCGTGCCGAAGTCTGCCGAACTGATACGACGTTAGACGATGCTTAGGTTTATTTTCGTTACGGAATTTCTTCATTCGGTCGCCGCGCTCAAAGCCCAAGATAAAAGCTATGCAATAGCTTAAAAAGTGGCACTCCGGGAGTGCCGACAGAAGTGTAAACTTGAATAAGTACGTGTGTATTTTTTTAATCGTCATATAAACAAAACACAAACAGAATACTTTGCCATCACTCACTGAAATATCGGAAATACATTAAAATCGAGTACATCCCGAGGACAGCCGAACACATCCGAAGCGGTGTTGTTACGATAAGAGTGGCGCGAATTCAATGGTTTTCTCCCCATCTCAAAAATTGACCAACGCGCCTAAAGAAGTTTTCACTTCAAAAAATCTTTAATGTCATAAAACATGTGTTCTTTCCGCCATTACTGAGTTTGTTCATTCACGCTCGAGCGATTTGAACGAATCCATTGTCTTATGAGCGCGATGATTTTTTTTTTATAAATGTCACCTCGTTGCCTCATTAGTCTAGTGGTCGCAAGCCCTACTGCCGAGCATGAGGTTTTGGGTTCGATTCTCAGGTCAGCAGTACCTTGGAAACCTTTTTTTATTTTATTAATTTTGTATTTTGTGTTTCACGAACTGTGTCCAAATAAACTTTTTTCTTTCTTTCTTTTCTTTCTTTCAGTGTTATTGGGTATTTCTATCAGGAATTTCTCAGTAGCAGCCCGTAGTCTAGATTTGTGCCTGGCAATAGGCTCGCTCCCTATTACATGGGACTTAAACATAGCTGGCGGAATGTGGATGTACTACATAACAGGTAGCCCTCTCCATAACCGTAAATGGATTATAGAAGTGATGTTATGTAATCTGCATTCGCGATTTATCAAATTTTCCCAATCAACTTTGAACCTTATGTTCAATGTGTGTAGCTTGGTGTGCTGGCGTCTGTACAATTAATTTCCATAACTTAGAAGCAGAGTAGTTGTACACGCCAAGTTAACAAAAACTACAAAAAAGAGTATATTTTTAAGCAGTTCTGTTTTATGTTTTAGTAGAAGTAGCTTATTAAAATGAGTCTCACTTTAAGTAACAAACTATTTGGGATATCTTCATAAGATATTATTTAATTAATAATCATACAAGAATAAAATATTTATCAAAAACAATTCGCATTTTTATTTTATATCCAGCACAAAACTTGAACCAAGAATAATAGAAAAACCATTTTTTTTAAATAATCTTCGCGATTTGGTTACTACTCCTTAAAACCTGGACCGAAATGAATAGTTTCTGTGTTTTTTTCAAAAACAACCCCCAATATTATTCAAACCTATCTGAAAAATACCTAAAAATAAACAGTATTTTTCTTCGTCTATTTTTGTTCTCATTTAAACCTGCATTGCCGCCACGCCATCAATATACCTTCCCAAAAAAACAGCCTGCCTATAAGTTTACCCAAAAAAATCTATAATGTACGAGAACCTTGCTTTTTTACGCTAGTGATGAGCCCAAACACTCCCAATTACGGTTCGCACGTAGTCGTCTTATTTAACGGACGAACGTTCTCGATTTCTAGTGGCTTACTTACTTAACCGCACCCTCTTATGGTCTTCCATAAGACGAAGGACAAGGGGGGGGAGGGGGAGGGGGGGTAGTGTGAGTGTGAGAGGAATTCTGAAGAGTCCTGTCTGTATTATTTTAGTAGTGGTCAAAGTACTTCGTAGTTTATGCTGACGAGAAAAATCGGCGAATGCAGAGCCTTCATGTATTTTGAGGTCAGACTTTTGAAATAATTATTTAGGTACTAGCTGTGCGGGCGAATTTGTTCGGGTGAATGTCGGAATACAAATATTTTTGTAATATTAGTTCATTCGTTCATTCATTTCAGCCGAAAAACGTCCACTGCACTTCAACCGGTGTAATATTAGTATAATATTATTATGTATAAGTATACAGGGTCCCATTAAAATAGATGGACAAATTTTAACACAGCGCTCAGTACGTTTAACCAAAGATATCCAAGCAAAAAAAAAACACTGATTAAAGTGATTTCATTTTGACCTAAAATAATTGCAGGCACATTAGTGTACTTTCGTTAGCTTATTATTTTTCTTGTAAGTATCTAGTGCGTTTTTCTTATATATTTTTTCACCATCGTCCTTATTTTGGTGGTCTGAATGATTTCTAAAAGTTTGTCCATCTATTTTAATGGGACCTTATATATTATATACGATTGGATTTCATGGGTTTTTTTTTTTGCGCGGAACTGTAATTCTTTTTCTAAAATAAAAGTAGTCTACGTTACTTCTTATAACCCTTCTTAGAGCTATTTCTCTGACTTTACTAATGATACACCTTTACCCAACCCTTTGGGAAAACAATTGTGACGTTATGTTATGTCAATAGATTAATAAAACCGATTTATCACATAACAGTTTTGTGATCCAAAACAAATTTCCCAATCGATCCTCATAAAGAAAATAATAAAACAATCAGTTATCAACATCTAAATTACCTAATATAGTTCCCCATGAATTTATGGTGTGTGGTACGTCTGCATCGGTAAGGCTTATCGATTTTCTAGACGGGCCATCGTTTATATTCCAAGTTTAGAATTGTCCTTCATTTTAACGGACGGCATGGAAAATGTATGTTCCGTAGTAAAAAGGAGTCTGCCCACTATACCGTACCAGTATCATGACCGCGCTATGAACTCATCAGGGAGTCTAGTCTCTACGGTCAACGAAGATACGATTCGAGCCCGTCCGAAAATAAGTGACCCGTCAAAACAAGTGACAAATTTAATTCAATTTTCCAAACGGGCAAAAACACATGGCGAGTAGGTCCAACTGTCAAATCGTATTGTCATTCGGTCTTAGTTCGGGCTCTGAACTATAGTCCTGCCGTAGAGAGAATGCATGCCTGACACCAGTCAGTGCGACAATTCTAGTAACTAATAAACCGACCGATAGTTGGTGGAGCAGACGAGTTCTGGTGTCCTGGAGTGGAGACCGCGTATCGTAGCGTAGTGCGGGATGTCCCCCAACTAGATGGACGTACGACCTAAAGAAGGTGGCTGGGACAGACTGGACGCGGAAGGCGGAGGACAGGGTGTTGTGGCGCAGTCTAGGAGATGTCATGTCCAGCAGTGGACTGCAATAGGCTGAGTTGACTGACAGGTGTTAAGATCGCATTCTCTCGACGACTGGACTGTAGTCTTTTGTCCAAAACTACGGATTTCATGCTTAAGGGGTAAGACCACGGAAAGAAACATGACACGGACTACTATGCCCAATAGAACGTATCAACAGCTTATCATATCCGCTCGCTATAATAATACATAATCAGCCTATGATGTTCCCACTGCTGGGATACAGGCCTCCTCTCTGTGAGAAGAAGTGGGCCGTGATCCACCACGCAGTTCCAGTGCGGACTGGCAGTGTGTGTGTCACATACATGCCTTCGAATTTTTAGTTCTAGGACATGCAGGTTTCCTCACGATGTTTTCCTTCACCATTTTGAAGCTCGCTATAAATATACATAACACACATAATCAGCCTACAATGTTCCCACTACTGGAACACAGGCCTCCTCTCAGTGACAGGGAAATATACTAGCCGAAAATTATTGTTGTCGCTCCGTGCATGACACGCGACCGTCTTGGTCGGTGACGGATCGATCTAGTCCCATACTTCTCAATACAAAGAATATTATTTCCTAGGACGGTCATACGGTGTAGTGGGCAAAGTCCTTAATCGGGTGTGCGTCATAACCTTGTGCATGTCTTGAGGTTTCGTTGGAAATCATTTTGCTGAAGGTCATTTAGTTGATGCACATAATATATCAACTCTCATAGTAACAATTTCACTTTGAACAGCGTGTCTATTTAGTACCGGTACGGGTGATATTGGTACGTCAACGAGCCGTCGTATTAATAATAATAAATAAAATAATGATTTCAGGCCCATAGACATATACAAACTAACATTTATACAAAGTGTAAAAAAATTAACCTTTCAAACTTTAAGAGGTGCTTTAGACCATCGAACTGAACAACTTTCACTATGGGACCAACTCTGAAATCTTTTGTATGAAACAGCTTTTTGGGGAGTTGTGTGAAATTGCCTAGAAATACCATATTGCAATACATGTAAAATTGACATAGGGTGTCACTTCGCTTAACAATGAATTTCCCCGAAGGTGCCAAAAGGTCGTTGCCTTACAAACAGCTAACCTATTTCACTTAGCCGCGCCAGTCGGAACTTGTAAGTCATCCCACTATTCGCAAGGTGACAAGCGAGCGAAGATACAAATAAAATAAATCTAAATGAAACATGAATTATTCATGGGGAATAATGTCGTTGTTTACCTGCATAGGGAATGGTGACCGAAAAATGTAGACCGTACGAAATGTGAAACATTGTAGTAGAAAATACTGCATCATCCTTACATTTTTACTTCTATACAGGTTGGGCAAAAAATCGTGGATCAAACGAAACAGGGCGATAGTTGGAGTTATTTGCAGTAAATGGAAAAACGGAACCATTGTCGTAGGAATTGGATTAAAATTAGGACTGGGGTGCGGTGATTTTTGCTCCTCGTGGCACATCATGGGTACAGGCGGTGGTCTCCTCCTGGAGTTGGAGATAAGAGATTACTGTCTGTAGCGTAATTCTGGACGGCGGACCCGAACTAGTTGTGGTCAAGAGGGTGGTCATCCAAGTGTCTTCTTACTGTTGGAGGGCACAGCGCAAGAGCAGGGGAAGAGTTGTCGCTGCGGAATCTTTTCCTACCCGCAGGACGGGCTTTTGGGGACATTGTACTAACCCAGCAGGCGAAGAGACCGACTGTGGTGGTCATACACGTGTCCTTTGGCCTATTTAGAAGGCACGGTGGAGAAAAAGTGCAGGACCGTCGATACGGGATCTTTTACTCCCCGCAGGACGGGCTTGGACTGGCGATCTGTGTGCGCGTCAAAAACGGTATCGCAAAAAAAGGCCCATCTACCTTTTTTAACGATACTGCTCCGCAAGTTATTTAGGTATTGTTATAGGCAGAAATTATCGCTTAGTATCAAAATATGAATTTGTCTGAAACGTTTAAAATTTTCCAAGACTCACTAATTAGAATTCTCCCTAATCTACCATGATTAATGTTCTTTTCCATAAATATAACAGAAATATAACTTCAATTTAGTAGTTAATGTATTATTTACGACCACAAGCGTGCCATAAATTATATTATCACGACGTTAACCTCATTATGGGGTGGTGTGTTTGATATCATGATGAGCTTGGAACATTATGACAACGTCTTGGCAGATGGTTATGGTAGATGGCAGCACTCGTTAGGATATGAAAGATGGAAAAAAAATGATAAAAAACAACTCAAACGTAATTTAAAAAATTCTGCCAAAAGGCAAATTTTGGTGTGGTAATGCCTGAAGGTGGACATTGCCGTCGAGGCCGGCGAGGTGGCGCTTGAAAAGAGTTCCTGGAAGGATTTGGGGAGGCCTTTGTCCAGAAGTCGGACAGTATAGGCTAAAAAATTTAGGTTTTTAATCTAAAAAATATTAATGATACATTGGTTTTTCTTTCAGTAGTAGAGAGACGGACTACCAATTACTAATGCTGTTATAGAGGTATGAGGGTGTAAAGTTCCTCATTATTGAAAAGGATGGATCCTCGTGAAAAGTAAGTATAATTCGCATGTGGCGTTGTAAATGAAAACATTTCACACAGAGTCAGAAGTTGCACCATAAAAAGATTATAAAACGTCCGTTGGCAAAACATATCATATTGTACAATTGTACAATATAGTTTTAAATAACTCATAGTTGTGAATTTTGTTCAATATTTTCGGGTCCATGGTCTGGAACTTCAATATATTCTCAATAAAACTACACCCATTGAATATGTAGGTGGCCCTCCAAGGCAAATGTCGATACGGTCAGCTGCACGACAGTATTTGGTAACTCGTCCTGGACTGCGAAAATAGCCCTGCCTGACTGATACGAAATAGAGCAGCTCATCTTCTACCTAGGTTTTAGGCCAACTATGTTGGGGTTGCCTTCCAGTCTAACCGTTTGCAGCTGAATACCAGTATTTTGCATCGAGCAACTGCCTATCTCATCTCCGCAACCCAGTTACTGGGTAATACGATACCCCTTAGTAAGACTGACTTGTCAGACTTTCGGGCTTCTGCATACCCGTTACAACTGTCAAATATTTTCAAATGACAGCCGGGACCAACGATTAACGTGCTTTCTGAACCACGGAAGGTCTCAATATGTAGACAACAGTTAAACAAGTACAACAGTTAAAATTTAAATGGGTTTAAAAAGGAACTTATGAGTTGCTATGTAAAAAGTTTTATTATAATTTAAACGACTCTTTGAATGATACTTTGACACCCTAATTTAATTATAATCTTTTATACTTTGAAATCTCTCTTTGATAGTTTGACATTGAATAATAATTTGGCATTAACCTAGGTAATATCTTAACTGACATGCCTCATCTATATAAATAAAACAAAGTCGGGTTAGTTACATCGCGATGTAACTATGCATCGTTTATAACTCAAGAATGGTTGGACCGATTTTTCGGATCTTTGATTTGTTGGATTTGTCTCCGCCCCGAATAGCAGAATAACTATTAAAACATGGGAAAAGTTCACCAAAAAAGAAATGATGAAGACAAACGATTTTCTCATACATTTTGTATGGAACCGCGTTTTAGATGATATCTCGAGAACTTTGGATTCTGAAGCAGTACAAAGTTCGCAGGGTCAGCCAGTTTTGCAATATTAATTAGTAATTATTTACCCCCTTGCTAACAAACGGTTTATATCAGATGAATATTTACACACCGATTTCTCTCTTTCAGTCGTCAATAATTTGACTTTCGAAAGAAGGAGACAAAGCGTTGTGTAACTATACAGACGCTATACAACGTTTATTAGTAAGGGGGTTATTCAATAGTATCAATATTAACCTAATATTTTTATTTTTGTATTGTAATAATTTTATTTGTGTACCTGATATTTGCGCGCCCCACGTGGCACAATGTGATTCGACCACTTATTAGTAATGTACCATGTTCGGACAAGTAAATGAATTTAAATTTTAATGTAACAGATCATTACCCAATCACGTACTGTCCTCGGCACTCGTAGCTTGCCCTTTGAATTCGATTGACCCGTGTTAGTCTTTAGCCGCGAGCAACCCTCAAATTAAAATAGCTCCTTTATTTCGAGGGGGACTGACAGCTGTCAAAATCAAACTGTTACCATGTATGTGCAGTTGACTGTACGCTTTGCTCGTAAACATCAACCTTGCAATGCAAGAATTTGGAGAACATTTGTTGCCAACTGTATCGTTACCTTCAATTATGTTATAACGTATGGGAAGGTCGAAGGTATGTGTGGTGCAAGTTGGGAGATAGAGCGATTTGTGTGATGAAATTGTGGTGGGTATTGCGTACAGCATGCAGGTACGCGATTAGTCGGTTAGGTAAATGAAACAGTTAATTTAAATATTGAAAGTGTGAGGCCTCGCATCGGCGAGATCGCGTTCGCGAGACTTGTGCGAACTATTCGAGATCTGAGGACGAACTGACTAACGGAGCGCGCGTCGCCGCGTACAAGCAGGAGTGGAAAATTTTCCAAGCAAAATGTGGCTCTTGGGTTCTAGCGAGACGACCGACGTGATGTCTAACATTAACCAACTACAAACAAAAAGGAGGTTATTGTTTTTGATGTACTTATTTATTTTGATAGAAAATTGTAAATATGCTTAAGGTCGCAGTAGCCAGGTCTCACTTATTAATTTGTTTTATTAAAAATGTTTTCCGTACGTAACAGTGGGGTTCCAGGTGTCTTTGTTTGTCGATGCAAATTCTGTTTTTGGAAGTGGGAATTGGAGTTTCAAACAAATACTTATAACTGAAAATACCACAATATTAATAAAACATCGCAAGGAACGTCTTAGAACCAAAACATTCAAAGACACGTGACACCCATCCATCCATACATTAATAATTTATTACTGCATAAGCAGAATCAGCCTAAAATATTTCGACTGCTGGAACTGAAGCCTCCTTTCTACACCTGTGAGAGGGAGTGGGCCGTAATCCACCACGCGGGCCGAGTGCGGGTTGGTAGATGTCACATATCTTCAAATTTTTGGTTCTAGGACATGCCGGTTTCCTCACGATGTTTTCCTTCACCGTTTTGAGAGCAGTGGTGATGAAATAATTTACACAAAGTAAAGCGCCCGTTTAGATTCGAAAAACGAAATTATAATCTTATTCTTATGATTTAGGCCAAACAAACCAATTGAAATGGTAAAATGCTCATACGAAAGATAAAGGTAGGTTGTAACGTTAATATAATTTAGAAATGCTTCACTGTTCGCAACAGAAGGAGTCGCCTGTGTTGTGTGTTGTTTCATATTGTGATGTTATTTGTGTTGGACCGATGTAAATTGAACTGGTTTATATTACAGGCTTCAAGAGGGTTATGTCACTTTTTCATCGCTTGCAAGAGATATTATGCTGGTATTCACACTTCATAATAAGGAGTTTTTTTTAGATGCCCGTGGCTAAATAATAACAGTCGCACAGGTCGATCGATTACAAGCTACGCTTGCCGCGGTTGTTCTGAGGATGGCCATCTTTACATAACGAGACCCCTCCGTGCCTCGGAAAGCACGTTAAGCCGTTGGTCCCGGCTGTCTTTGATAGTCGTTACGGGTAGTCAGAAGCCTGAAAGTTTGACAACCAGTCTTACCAAGGGGTATCGTCTTACCCAGTAACTGGGTTGTGGAGGTCAGATAGGCAGTCGCTCCATGTAAAATACTGGTATTTAGCTGTATTCGGTTAGACTGGAAGCCGATCCCAACATAGTTACGAAAAGGCTAGGCAGATGATGATGATGACTAAGGAGTATTTTTTTAGACGGTTTTTAAATTTTATTTTTAATCTTCAACTCTCACAATATAAAATACAATAGTAAAACAATGGCCGCCGATCTGAATCCGCTTGAATCACGGCTCTGATAACTGAGGAACAAAAATCCCAGTTTGACAGCTTTTGTATAAAAAATATATTTTGTCAAACCGCCATTTTTATTCTACACATAATAATTATCTGAAGATTAGAAAATCGGCCCGAGTAAGGGCTGATTTTTCCAACGCCAGATAATTTTATCGGGAATAATTTTGAATCCTTGACAGTTCTTCCATACAAAATCGGGCAGACGTCAATTTTATGCCACGAATAAAAATTAAGTATCTGTGGATTGAAAAATCAGCCCTAAGCAATTATGCTTAAGGCTGATTTTGATTTAGTTATTAAACTACACGATAAAAAATAGCATGAACCACTGACTAGATAACCGCCTAGGACTTTGAAATTGCGACTTGGCATATTCGGAACATTGAAATTGCAACTTGGCGTATAACATTTATAGCATTTTAATATAGTTATTACGTAAAGACTTAAAATATTCATTGAATGTAAAACTTACAAACTTACCGTCTTTTGTTTCGTTGTGGTACCTTTTATTTTTCCGAACTCACGAGCCATACATAAGCCATCAAAGGCTTCTGTGGTTTTTAGTATATAATCATTTAAACTCTGGGACATACATTTTGAATATTAATAAAAAGAAAAGATAACGCCAACGGGGTGTTCAAGTTTGTTTATAAGTGCTATCATCATCATTCTTCTGCCCTTATCCCAATATACCTATTTGTGGACGGCGCAACATGTCTTTTTCTTTCATACTTCTCTATTAGTCTTCATCTCGGTAGTCACCCCCTTTCTAACCATACCATCATTCACACATTCCATCCATCGTTTCTTTGGTAAAACATCATCATAAACATCATCCGTCTTTCTTTTCCTTTTTTTTTCTTTCTATTCATTTTTCTTTTTACTTTGCTGTATTAGCCGCAAACATACTTATTAATTTTATTTCTTAAAAAAATACTTCTCATTTTCAAAAGCTCTTGTGCCTTACAATAAATTATGAACAGATACCAATCAGCTAGACAACACAAAAAAACACGCCGTTTCAAAAAACATTTTACCTAACAAATTTTGTTATATGCCAATCAAAATGATCCATACATTTAAAACTTTCCACATGTAAATGTTATCAAATTTTAAATGTTATCATTATTATTAATTGTAAATGTTATCAACGAATCGATACTACCTATTATTATTTAGGCGGTAAGCTATTTACTACTGACGCCATGGTAACCCAATTACCGGTCTAGAACCGTTTCGTCTAGACTCGTGTAGACGGTGGTCGGCAAACTTTCACCTACTTTTACGCAGATTAGTCGTATAACAGTGCTTGGCCAGACTGATAGCGCGGGCGCGGGGCGTGCGCCGGGCGGGCGCGGGGCGGGCGCGGCGCGGCGTACTCAAACAAGAACTTAGGCGGAGGTTCCCGAAAACGATCAAAAAGTTGGTTTTTTAAAGCAGTGTATCTCTTAAACCGTAAATACTTTTGACCAAAGAAAAAATTATGATAATTTCAAGTCTTACATTTCTTTAGTGATACAGTGATGGAACCGAAATCATAAATAAATATACATTAATGCATCAAAATAATGTTCAAATACACCTCTTAATTTTCTTTAAAAGCAGTTTATCCCTTCATTAACAATTTTAATTACAATTAAAAATATACCATTAAATGTGTAATGCCAAACTGCATTCAATGATGGATTATTTATTATTAAATAGTTTTTGTAAATAGATAATTGCTTCATATTTGCAATAAATTACCACCGTTGTGTCATCGCGCTTCTCTTTCTTTTCTATGCAGTCCGACAGTGACCGCGCTTTAGGTCATGTAGTCGCCTTAATTTGAGTGTCCATAGTGGGCACGCAGGCGCCGTGAGCGGCGCGGGCTGCTCGGCGCGGTGAGCGCGCAGGCAACTCACGCCATAGCTCGTTCATACAAGTGGCCGCAGTGGGTGCGCGGGCGGCCCGAGCGGGGACCGGGGTTCTCAAACTAGTTCGAGCTTTTTTCTAGTAAAAATAAGTCTTCTTCATCCGTATTATATTTTGACAAACACTGGACAAGACAACACGCAGAACGCAGCCGCGCTCGACTGCGGACAGGCAGATCGCGCGCGTTCCCGCACCCGCACCCGCCCCACACGCGCGCTGCCAGTCTGGCCAAACACACAGACGTTCATAATGAATTATTCTTTGTTGGCGTAGCATAATCAGCCTATAATGTTCCCACTGCTGGGACACAGGTCTCCTCTCTTTGAGAGGGAGTGCGCTGTAATCTACCACGCGAGCCCAGCGCGGGTTGGGACATGTCGCATGTCTTTGGTTTTTGGTTCTAGACATGCCGGTTTCCTTGCGATGTTTTCCTTCACCGTTTTGAGAGCAATGGTGTTAGCATACAATATGTTTATTGTCGCAAGGGCAGCTCAAGTTATCACCATAATTATGCCTAGTCCTTTCCCAATTGTGTTGGCTTCCAGTCTAACCGAATGCAGATGTGTACCAGTATTTTTCACAAGCGACAATCTGACATTCTGACCTATGAATAAATTATAAAAATAAAATTTTGTTCAGGCTGGTCCCGACAAAATTTTAAATACGTAGGTAATTGAATGACTTCTTAAATGATTTCCATATAATTATTTTTCCCTTCAAAAATACCACAGCATTATTGTGTTTCGACAGTTAGAGGTAGGATTGCCAGTTCCTCTGTAGTTGAGGATTCCAGATGAAGCTCGCTCTCACCTTCGGCCTTTTTTTTCTTTTGGGTGGGAAATTATCAAAAATAACTTCTCCCGCTCTGGGCGGAGCTGGGCCCTAGCGGACCCCGGCAGCTAGTGCTGACATCTCTTTGAGAACAAAACACGCCGTCGACCCGGGCCTGATCCTTACCAGGCGGCGAGCTGCCCATTGCTCGCCGTCCGCAAGCCCGCGCCTACGGTGGCCGGGAATCGGCTGTCGACTCCCGACGCCCAGGGCGTCTCCTGCGGCGACTAGGGGCGTAAGGGCGCAAAGATTGCCTCTCCCTCACGCGTTCCGCCCCCTCCTTCGCAAGCATTACCGCTACGCAGAAGGAGGTGATAGCCTCCCATGCACCTCACCTTCGGCCTGATCATGACTTACCATCACGTGTGATAAAGGCCAAGAGCTTCCCATAGTGGTTAATAAAAAATGACCTCCTTGTTTCACAAAAAAAAAATGGTAATTTTACGTAGAGTACCTTTTCTAAAGGAGATCCAACTCGTAAACAAAGCTACGCGATTAATCTAGCATAACAAGTAAAAAATAACATAAATACTTTCCTACTTCACTTTCAATAAGTCACAATTCAATGGCTCCATTACTTTATCTTGGACATGGCCCTAAATCCGTAAAAACACTGATTTAAAATCCTAAGCATCTTGATAATCTACTAGAGAAGGCCTTATCCCAAAAACCAAAAATTCTTTTTGTACTTACATTTATTCTTCTACGGACGGATTCCGTCAGCACGGATTAGTATTCGTTCCCTACCTTCGGATAATCCAGTAATTCTGTTAAGAGGCGTTTGTCGAATTAGTTTGGTAACGAAACGATGGAATGAGATTACGGACAGTGTGTGGAGCTCGAGTGTTGGTCCTGATTAATTTAACGTGTTCTTGTGTGAAAAGGGGTAAAGCTTGTTATTCAATATCTAAAAACTGTAGGAAAATATATACGCCGGGTGAAAAGTTTCTGCTGAGGGCAAGGGATCGTATTTTGTTTTCGTCGTGTTTGATGAGAGAGGTAGGAAAGGTCGACCGGGTGTTTTTTTTCTGGGTTACTACGCACCGATAAATATGAAAGCATTATAAACATTAGCCTTCCGGAATAAATCAAACTCAAAATCATAATATTTTATTTCGCATAAACCTACATACATGGGCACTTATGAAACGTTAGAAGCCAGGTGCACGGTTCCAATTCTTTTAGAAGAGCTAAAACTCAAAACTCAAACCATTTATTTCAAATAAACCAAGTACTTTTGAGCTGGCAAGAATCTCCACGGAAAATGCACTAAAATACTCTAAATGGTGATGAAATCGATCGCATCAAAGTCCATTAGTTCAGAAGATCTAAGCGGTCACCCATACCAAACACGTATCATCATAATCAGCCTATATTGTTCCCACTGCTGGGACACAGGTCTCCTCTCTTCGAGAGGGAGTGGGCTATAATCTACCACGCGGGCGCAGTGCGGGTTGATAGATGTCACATGTCTTCGAATTTTTGCTTCTAGTACATGCCGGTTTCCTCACGATGTTTTCCTTCACCGTTTTGAGAGCAGTGGTGATGAAATAATTTACACAAAGTACAGCGCCTCTCTAGGTTCGAATCTACGACCTACAACTCGTAAGTCGCGACCATTACCACTGGGCCACCACTGCTCTCAAACACGTAAAGGTTAATATAAAATAGGTATTTCATACACGTAAAAGAAAATGTCCTGAGTAATGCATGGCGCAATTTAAATTACTATACTCCATTTGAAATAAGATTAGACATTTAAATAAACCTTTTTTACAGTCCGTTCAACCGATTTTGACTTCTATACCGTAAGCATAAGGATGGCATTAAAAGCAAAAAAGTACAATACCAACTGTATAGTGCAGCTGCCATTTGTCATGCCACCAACGCAATAGAATTCAAAATCGGTTGAACGGACTGTAAAAAGGTTTATTTAAATGTCTAATCTTATTTCGAATGGAGTAGGTATAGTCCCTTGTGGACACTGTCATCACTTCACTTCATCTACCTATAAGTACATAAAATATAGGTAGGTCTATAAAGTTACTGAATCCACGTACTGCAGCTATAAAATTAAATTAAATTACTTATAGTAATATTTTAACTCCACTGCATGCAACTGACATTATATTAAGCTGCAGTCCCATGGGTCTCATTCATAATATTAAAGCCGAGAGAAAATAATATGGGTCTTTGAAATAAATAAAATATGGAGTAGGTATGTACTTCTAGTGCTTGCAATACATAATAATTTATTTGTTTATTTCAAAAAGTGAGGTACAGTCAACAAAAGAGATAAGTAGTTTAGTAAGGAACCGATGGATGTTGTCGACTGAAATTTAATTTGATAAATGAGCTCTTTGTTTTCTATTAATAAAATTAAATTTTATTCGAAAACATCCATCGGTTTCTTACAAAACTTCAACTATATCCGACGATCCTGCATACTTATCTCTTTTGTTAACTGTATGTAATACAGTCTGTTAAAATAATAATAATAATTTAACAATTTAGGGAAAATATCATAAGGAGAGTTACAAAAGAATTGAATCTGGCGTCCTAGCTACATTACATGGCAACCTATATTAAGGTTCGTCAGCCCAGGTTCCCACAGAAGGAGTACAAAAAATCCAAAAGAGACTACCAACCGGACCAACTCTGAAATCACGAAAAAAAATCTGCTGTTTCATACATTTTGATCAAGTAGGTATTAAACTTTTGTATGAAACAGTTGATTTTTTTTCGTGAATTCAGATTTGGTCGCATAGTGAAAGTTGTACAGTTCGATGGTCTAAAGCACCTCTTAAAGTTTGTAAGATTAATTTTTTAACACTTTGTATATTACCTACGTGGATATTTTATTGCAAATGATAAAAAATATGTAGATATATAATAATTATATAGATTAGGCGGAGGACAGGGTGTTGTGGCGTAGCCTGGGAGAGGTCCAGCAGTGGACTGCAATAGGCTGAGTTGATTGATTGATTGAAATGATAAAATACAAAATATACGTAGTGCGGGCTACAACTAGTAATCCCTATAATAGAAGCAAGAAAACAACTTACGAACTTACAACAATATCAAGCTTATTATTTAAGAGGACTACATGACCTAAAGCGCGGTCTTTGTCGGACTGCATAGAAAAGAAAGAGAAGCGCAATGACACAACGCTGGTAATTTATTGCCAAAAATAAAGCAATTATCTATTTACGAAAAATCTATTGTTTGGACAAAAAAAATTAAAACACTAGAGTTGTAGTATGTTGCTTGTAGAATAATCTGACAAAAAATTATAATGATTGTATGTATATTTGTATGGTTTTTATTGTAAAAAGAAAGTTTTTAGAGGTATCTTCATGATTTTTTTCTATCGTACCAAATAAGTTGTATTATGTTTTCAACACACTATCTACCTAGCATGTATCCTGAAAAATATCATATATTTTTTTGATTTTGTTTACTGTAGTCGATCATATACTTTTATTGTTTCTAAAACTTGCGTTTTTTGCGTTTAGGTCAAAGTAACTTAAAAAAAAACATAATATCTTATAAACAAAAACGTTAGACTATCCCAAGTTCAGCACCCTAATTACACACTATCAATCGGAATCTGAATCATATTGAAGCAAATTTCTAATCCATTGCTTCCTAAGTTCGAAAAATTTGTCTGATCAACAAGTAAATAACGCAATGTATGTTGTTGAACTGTCAAAATGAAACCGATTCCGATTGATAATGTGTTACGCAGTTGCCCCGCTGGAACAAAACTCTCTAAAATAGAACATCGATTAATCTTGAACCCCGTTTAACGCTCACTCCCCTGAACTCAACAAACTAAAGAATATTCAAATCCCTCTAGAAAACGCTATAAATCTCTTTTTCCGTAAATCATAGTACCTTTCTTTTTAAGAAATTGGCCAAGAGTGAGTCGGGCTGGTACAATCATGGTTCCAGAGTTCCAGTGACCTAATTATTTACCCCTTTATTCATAATCTTTGCTTAAAGATAAGTAGTGATTAGCAACTGTTTAACCATACATGTTTGACGTTTAAATGTCACTTAACTTTAATCATCGTTTATAAATGGCCGCTTGAGTACTTTATGCGTTCCACTCAAATGTCGTTTCTTTAGTATTGTTCGTCGAGTCGTTGAGCTGATAATGTGGAGCTACACGATTACTGACAAATGCAAATGCAATGACTTGACAGGTCCACTCAAATCTATGTGGTTCTTCCGTCAAAAGACTGTTTCAGACGCTAATCTACACGGGCCTGACATGATCTGACCAAGATTATTCCTGGGCTTTAAAGGAGACTTTGTTTCGCCATTTCTTCTCAGGGGTAGTCAGATAGGAAATTTCGACTCCATCTAGATTTTTTTTTTTTTTATAAGACATGTAAAGTGATTCAAATATCTTATTACACAGAATAAACAATTTTATTTTATTTCAATGTCATTTCAGTGAACAGAAACAAACACAGCGAACAGACAGACAACAAAGTGATCCTCTAAGGTTCCACTTTTCCTTTTTAGGTGCGGAACTCTAAAAAGAATTTAAAAGATGCACAGCTCAGCACGCTTAGACGTCCACCATTTATCAAACGTCACTTTAAGAATTGAGAGCAAAAAGTGGCCTATCCCGCAGTTTAGCATATGCCAGGGCCGGATTAGGGACGGGCAGCACAAAAAGAAGAAACGGTATTAAGAGCGTTTACGACGTACGGCATTTCATACAAACTTTCAAGCCCTTGTTTGTCGAAGTGATTGAACCGATTATAATGAAACTTCATACGCATAAGCAGGATACAAAGGTCTAAAAAGTTAGTAAAAAACATTTTCGAAAAATTATGTTACAGCCAAATTACACCGATTTTAAATTTTCCATAGAAACAGCTATTTCCAGTTATCTTTTTTTAAAGAAGACATTTCGAAAATGTTTTTTACTAACTTTTTAGACCTTTGTATCCTGCTTATGCGTACGAAGTTTCATTAAAATCAGTTCATTTATTTCGAAAAACAAGGGCTTGAAAGTTTGTATGAAATGCCGTACGTTGTAAACGCTCTTAAGTTGTCTAGGATGGAGGTTCTAGAAATGATTCAGAGGCGGGGTTACATATATTTTTTTTTCTATTCGGAAAGATGTGCAAGGATTGTGTTTATTTTTTAATAAGTTGAAATGTTTCGTGACAATAACTTAAGTTTGTCTATAAAATATCGCTAAAAACTTGTATCCTATGCGAATATTGTATCCTAAAATGTATAGTTGCTTAGCAGTTTATGTCATATTTAATATGTTTAAATTACTTAGTAGCTAAAAGGCTAAAGTATCACCAACTGTGATCCTTTATAAAAGGAAACAATGTATCATATACTTAATAATCTATGTTACTGTTGGCACCTATAATTTTATTATGTCAGTCGGTTTCGTCTAGTTTGTTGACTGTAACTAAATGCCACAACTTTTACCTCAGCTGAAATATCAACAGTGTACAGACGCCAGCACATCAAGCTACTACAATCTGTCAAATTTCTTTAATAGATTTTCAACTTTATCGCTAAAGCATAAGGTTCAAAGTTGATTGGAAAAATTGACACTTTCGGGTAGCTTGATGTGCTGGCGTCTGTACATTTACGAAATGATATTGTTGGCACAGTGCTCCAATTAGCAGCCTTCGGCATCTCTACGAGTTGCTAGCGAAGTGTGCACTACTCAAAATCTTTCACCGCCACTTTTCTATCGTATCTACGAGTATACAGTTTGCCAACTAAAAGTTCTTGGCGAACTAGATTAACAATGTCATTTTCTAAAAGATGTTCTACTTTAGTCCATCATCTGCCATCATACCAGTATTTCACATGGAGCGACTGCTTATCTGACATCCACAACCCAGTTACTGGGTAATACGATAGGTACCCCTTGGTAAGACTGGTTGTCAGACTTTCGTGCGTCTGACTAGATGCTAACGACTGTCAAAGATCTACAAATGTCAGCCAGTACCAATGGTTTAACGTGCTTTCCGAGGCACGAAGGGGTCACAATATTTATTAGATGGTCACCCGTCCACGGGCCGACCTCGGCAAGCGTAGCTTAGTTATATTCCACGAACCCCTCGAGATGTTCTACTTTAGTATTCTAGAACATTTTTACAACCCACCCGAATATAATTGCAACAATGAAACAACAATAACCGTCTCATACCTCATAAAACATTTTATTCCCATCGCAGACAATAAGAGCACATAAAATGCACACACGAAATACAATAAAGTTATTTATTGCATCCTAAATCACAGCACACTGTCATACATTTTATGCACCTCTTACCTAACTGATACGGACCTGGATTTTCCCAGGATATTATACATTGTCGGAATACTTGGGAGGAGGTTATAAGTACCGAGGCGCTGCAATCCGTTTTATTTTTAATCTACATGTTTAGAATGATCCCTGACAATATACGGCACAGATTTCTTGTGCAGTCACTCAACAGTGTCGATAAAAGTAAAATTTTTTGATACTCGTAGGATTGTTTTTTTTTTTTTAAATTTCCAAGATTTCAGACTCAAGTGTTTTTGTAAGTAGGCCTGTATTTATTTTCCTACCAAGCATTTGTAACAAAAACAACTTTATACCATTTTACTAGAATATAATTTTTCATGTAAAATAAATAACATAAATAAAATAAATAAATAAATACTTCCTGGTTCTGTGCGTCCCTCATTCAGTATCAACTTACACAGCAGATCATGTCGAAATTCTGTTTAAAATTTAATCGTGAAAACTTAGGGTGCGTTCCGAGTTAGTACTGTAATCGATATAATCGATTTAAGCGTGCTAAACGCTAATTCGGTACGGGTTTAAGCACGCTCAAATCGATTATATCGATTACATTCCTAACTCGGAACGCACTTTCTGGTGTAGCTGTCAATAGTGTAAATTCTTAGAACCAATTGTTAGCACATTTCAATCTCACTTTACGTAAGTTTCCACGATGAAATATTTACAGAACAGACCGGTCCCCACCTAATGCGTCCCTGGCCTTAAACCAGGATATTAAACATTGCCTGAATGCTCCCGAGTAATAAGTTCTAAGGCGGTGCCATCCGATTTGTTCGTGACACTATTACGTGTGCGATACGGGTATGTCTTGATTTAATCTACATAATATCTTTCGCGATTCCTCTTTTAAGTTTCTTTATTTATACAGGGATAAAAAAATCTGCTGTTCCCTACATTTATGTTCATATAACTCGTCAAAATGTAGGGAACAGCTGATTTTTTTTGCGATTGCGGGTTTGGTCCTATAGTAAAAGTTGTTCATAATGGTGAGTACAATGACCTCTTAAGAGGTTGTTGGTGTTTTACCAATAACCCCGTATATCAAAGTTCTTTGGAAGACTTACCGCTAAATGAAATGGCCAATAACCAAGAGGCCAAGCCTATTGCCATCAACCGGGCACAAATCCAGACTCCGGGCTGCTACTGAGAAATTCCATATATAAAACGCCAATAAGAATTTGCCTGACCTAGGAGTCAAACCCAGGATCTCATACTTATGCGCTAGGGGCCACTAGACCGACGATGCAGTCGAGGATTTAAATTGTATTTTAAAGATTTATACAAAAAAAAAAATCCTCGACTGCCTCGTCGGTCTAGTGGTCTCTAGCGCATGAATATGAGGTCCATGGTTCGACTATTAGGTCGGGCAAACTGTTATTGGGTTTATTAAGGGTTTTTTTAAGGGTTTATACTATGCCTGGGTAGCGGGATCGTCCGAAAGGGTTACCGCTGCTCCGGAACATGAAGGGCTAAGGAAGGAACACAGGTGGGTTTTAGTCAGTAAGAGTCTGACACTCCCTTCCGCTCCACCCAGAGCGGGAGGAGTCATTAAATGATTTCCCATCCAAAAAAGAAAGGGTTTATACTAGTTACAGACGCCAGCACATCAAGCTACTACAATCTGTCAAAATTTAATAAGTTTTCAACTTTATCGCTAAAGCATAAGTGGCATAAGGTTCAATGTTGATTGGGAATATTTGACAATTTCGGGTAGTTGTGCTGGCGTCTGTACCTCAGATATGAAAACTGTCTTAGCATAAATGGCTGTAGTTTCAACAGTATGCCAAATCTATTACCACCAGACAAGCCCAGAAATAAGCCTTATAATACACACGCCCGTTATCGCCTCCACCAACATAGGGTGTAAATCATCAGGCATTATTCTTATAGGTATTTAATAGCGTTATAAGTTAAGATATGAAGGCTCAAGCGTGAAAGTTATGGGGTATTGTTATGGTGGGATCAGAGGGTTATGGCAGTTATTGAGTTTGGTAGAATTTAATAAGAGGCGTGATTTATTTTGTTGGTGGTTATAGAAACTTATCTACGTACATACAGAGTCGATTTTCGTATGGCTGTGTGACCGCGTTGTTCTTGTAAACTCCGCAACGTATTTTGATGCGGTTCTCACCATCATTTATAGCATTTATTCCGGAAGGTTTATGTGTATAATAAATTAATATTTAACTTAGATATTACACAGAAATATCAATGTTTTGACGTGTTGCAACATCACTACATTGCAAGTTGCAACCGAATAAAACGGGCGAGTTGGTAGTTATAGAAATAAATAACAGTGAGTTAAGTCGTAATCACACTAATATTATAAAGGTGAAAGTTTGTGTGTGTGTGTGTTTATATGTTTGTTACTTCTTCACGCTCAAACGGCTGGACCAATTTTGATAAAATTTTGTATGGAGGTAGTGCTGACACCTTGGATTAACATATAGGCTACTTTTTATCCCGATATTCCTACGGGATCGACATTTAGGCGGGTGAAACCGCGGGGTGCAGCTAGTTCTTTAAAGTATCGAACTAGTAAGTGAGAAGATGTGTTCTAACCTCACCTACTCAATATTGCCGCGAACACTTGCACTTAATTTAAAGTTTAGATTAAAACGCATACTGATAGCTTATTTTAAAACCCACACAATGCCCCATCGATCATGTTTGCAGTCTTACCGAGGGGTATAACAAGTAAAATACTGGAACTCAGCTGTATCCGGTTAGACTGGAAGCCGACACCAAAATAGTTGGGAAAACGCTAAGCAGACGATGATTTTAAAACTAAGCCTGTATATTTTCCAAAGACCTGTACACAAACGACTGATCTACAAAACATAATGATGAAGCACGTAAAAAGGCATTCCAAATAAATACTCCTTTATTTTCCCCAAAAGAAAAGACAATAAGTACTTAAACATAAAGTAAGTACCAATATCTCTAAATGAATGATACCGCAATCAATACCGGTACCGAAATCAGTAATAGGTACCAGGTGTCCAAAGAAGATAGATGATTTCATTTAGGATAATACTTTACGGGTTATTACGCCGATAAAGTATCGCATTAATCGGTAGATCGAGGCCGTAAACTTAAGGTATATGGCCCGTTTCACGATCTTGAGCGATGCGACTTACGACGCGACTTATTGCGTCAAAAGACACGAGAGCGCGTCACCTCTTCAGTCCGTCGCTCCGCAAATCGCGTCGCGGTGGCTCAGCTCAGGCTCAGAGCATGCTCTAGCTACAGCTTTCTAGAAGAGCGGTGACCGACACATAACGGACACAGGCCACAGTGACGACCGTCATGGATTTGATTTTTCGGTGTCAAGAAACGCTCTCTAGGATTTAAATCACTAGACTTGTACTTAGTCACGTAAAATGTGTCCATACTGAGAAAAGTGAGCTCATACATTACAATATTCGTATAGCGTTTCAATGACAACCAAGTCACTGCGACATGGTCTGTCAGAGATATCAAAACGAAAAAGAAACGATTTATTCCGGTCTAATCCCCTGACCCCCCCTCGATCCCCCGCTAGTTCTTCTTCTGTTTTAACGTGACTATCTTTTGACGCGGTAGGGCGAATCTAACGATTTAAATGGGGAATTATTAACTGGGCGAATAAATAATATATAGGGATGACTGTTAATGAGATACTTTAATACTAAACCGATCGGCGTTAAATTATGTTTAAACCCTTTACACAGAAATAGGAGCCCCGCTTATCGGGGCTCCGCCCCGTCGACATAGGATGCAAGAGCGAGCGAAGGACACATTTTAATATTTCTTTGGAGTATCAATGGAATTACTTAGAAAAGTATTTTTATTACTTATGTCACAATAGTTTAACAAGCGCCACTTGCGTCACAGTTTATAAAATGTGTAAGGTTAATTCTAAATAATAGGTGAGTTACAATTAAAATTACTAACTGTAGTTCGTAGTCTTTTATATTTGTTCCTGATCGTTCTGAATAACTCGTACTTCAAATACGAATTTTAGTCGCCGTTTTCAATATTTGTGTTCGCCCTTAGTCGTTCGCCCACTTAGTATTTCAGTACGCCATAATCAGTATTTTTGACACCCTTAGTTTGAATTTATATTCGATCGTTTAAATACTAGACGATTTTTAAATCATTGCCGCTGTCATCATTTTAACGACAGCCGTCACGGCGGCCCGTCTTCTATGACACTATAGCTTTAGCGAGAGTACCGTCACTAATTCCAATCCAACCTGTCCCTTGCTGCCCTCTTGGGAGAGGGCCCCCACAGGAGGTGCCCTTAACGTGTAGTCGCTTAGTTTTCATACCCTGATTGGAGGCCTCAATTTATTAAGGCATCCACAGGCAAGCTCGATTAAGCAGACGACAACCTCATATGTTGAACTGCGAGATGCCATTTATAAAAAAAAGAGAGTACCGTCACCTCGCTGATCGCGTCACAGTGACTCATGGCATGCTCTAAGCAACTGCTTTCATTTTTTTTCTACGCTGTCACAAGAAGAGTGTCGCTTGAGCGTATAGCTCGTGGCCACGGGTGGTCGCGAGAGGTGAGAGTGGTCATAACGTTAGTAAAGGTCGTTTTAAAAGAAATGGGATGAAGTTGATTGTACAGACGCCAGCACATCAAGCTATCCGAAACTGTAAAATTTTCCCAATCGACTTTGAAGTCTTATGATTTAGTAATAAAGTTGAAAATCTATAAAATAAATTTGACAGATTGTAGTAGCTTGATGTGCTGGCGTCTGACTTATCGACTAAAGCAGCGGTCGGCAAGCCGCGCCCCGCAACTGTTTTGTAAATAAGGTCTTATCAAATGAGCATTTGAGTGTCATTCTACGAATTTCTACGGCAGACATGTAACCATACATTTCACAAATAGCGAGTCAAATACAGCCTCAAAAATCACATTAAATTTTAATTTGACTAGCATGCATAATATTATAGAACTCATTTAATTTGTTTTTTTTTTTTCTCATTTTCCTTGTAATTTTTCCTAATTATAAATAAAATTATGTAAGTAAAAATAAATATTTGTGGTTGTTTTTTTTGCATTTTAAAATAATCGATATATTTACACAAAATTATGAACAAGTGCGGGCCCGCCTTTATTTCATTTTGCCAATATGTGGCCCGTGCCTGCTAAAAGGTTGCCGACCGCTGGACACACTGGTATTGTAGGTATAAAGTAAAATATTCTTGTCTTTGAATGGGAAAGATAAATTAGTCTTCCCTAAAATAGAAGACGCAGGGCAGGAACAATGAGTCACTGACTTCAGACCTTGGGCACTGAACGTAACGAACGTTGCCCGCAACTTCATCTGCGTGTATTTTGCAATTCATCATTTAATACAATGGATCAGTCAGTCTACAATCAGAAAATTGAAGCTAGCTTTTAGTTTTAAAGCATAGATTTCTATGGAGAAGAACGGGCAAAATAAAAATACGTAAGCAGCATAACATAATGTTCCCACTGCTGGGACACAGGCCTCCTCTCTGTGAGAGGGAGTGGGCCGTAATCCACCAAGCGAGTCTAGTGCGGGTTGATAGATGTCACATGTTTTCGAATTTTTTGGTTCTAGGATATACCAGTTTCCTCACGATGTTTTCCTTCACCGTTTTGAGAATCCACAAAATAGAAATAAACACTCATAAATTATTTCGATTATTACGGCAGGTTTTTTATCGAACTATCCGACTTTACCACAAGTGTAGAAAGTAACCTTACTTGTAGTTATGTACATCACTACTGATGAGCCCCTTCTGTACTAGTTCTATGAAGGCATAGAGGTATCTCTTCACGCGATGTCGAAATAAACAGGCCAAACCGAGCACACTTAAGGGGTAGTCTGCTTTTATGTTAAAGTGAATGTTCTTAGGCGTTGATTCGATAATTGTAATTGAACGAGAGTTGAGAGTAAAATTTCAAGGACACGTCACGTTTAGGCACATTTCGTTACATGAGGGAGAAGACCCTATCCCCCCCCCTATCCCTCTATCTCTTACACTAAATCTCGCTTATTTTTTAAGAAGTTTCACTTCTGTCACATGTAGACAAAAAAAAATTGCGCGCGCCTAGCGCGCAATTTTTTTTTTAATAATTTTCCCATACCTAAGTTACCAAGTTAAGTACCATTTCAAGTACCTAAGTATTTAATTTATAAAACATAATTAGGGACTTCAGATTATTTTCTTTAAATAAAGCTATTTACATACAGTTCAGTTATTCAGCGAAACAATAGGAAACTCGCAATTAGATGGCGTCTAATTGCGAGCCAAGAATACGGGCGTTTAAAACCAAATATTGACAGACGTAAGGGGCCCAATTCTGTCAGAAAATTTCGAGGACCTTTGGGCTCTAAGAGCCCTCAACTCCTCCAAGGATTCGACTCAAGAGCCTCAGAATGTACATTGCTTTTGAAAACCATTGTGAACGTGTACTTATTTTTGGGATAATTGTTTTCTAAATGTTTCTTTAAATTGAGGTTTAGCGGTATCCAAGAGAAGGAATTGTGTGTCAATTGCATTATTAGGTATTAATTACCTTTGTCATTTTAATTTTTAACAAATACGTCAGGAAATTTAAAACAAAATAATAAATGTAGGAAATCCGTTCGTAAAGATTCCCAAAGGATAGATAGGTAGAATATTCTTTATTATGTAAGTACACCATAAAAATTACAGATATAAATGGAGATAAAGAAAAGAAAAAAAAAGAGAAAGTCTTTAGCACACACAAAATATTGATTTTTATTTTCCATATCGAGTGATTATGGGAACTGACTCGTATAGCATAAGCGCTTCGCCTTAACGTAGTAACACTCAATCTGCGCCTCTTTTACGACTGTTTGCGATCCACTCGAGCCTTTCATACGAGCCAGCATTCGAGGCAGCATCTAGCCAGTATTTGAGCCCTTGCATTTTGTGAATGCTTCATTTTTCCTGTACTGTTGAGTAAAACTGTATTTATATTATCTATATAAAGTGCTATAAAAATATCTGCCACGGCTTCAATGGGAGACAGTATTTTGTAAATAGATTACAGTAGTGAAGAAATTTTGTACCCCGGAATAGTTACTTCAATTTGAGAAAATACAGTAATTAAATAAACATTTACTCTATTCTGCATAACGTGGTTCATAAACCACGCGCGATGTGTCGCTTCGTCACATTTTGCGAAATGAAATGACGGTGCGGGAACAGCTAATTACTATGGGACGGTTTCATGCAACTAAATCAATTCTTTTATTCAATGATGTATCTTTCCTATTTTAATCTATGTATATACAGAATACTGTCTCCCATTGAAGCCGTGGCAGATATTTTTATAGCACCATGCAATGACGTTTGTTAGTCTCACTAAAACTCGAGAACGGCTGGACCGATTTGGCTAATTTTGGTTTTGAAATATTGGTAGAATTCCAAGGAACCATTTACAGCCACTTTTGAATTGTCAAGAAGTCGGTCAGTCAGAAAATATGAAGCTAGTTGCCCATTCTAAAGCGTAGGTACTTATGGAGAAGAACGGGCAAGAAACTCCATGGACACTCTTTTTTAATTATATTTTTTACAAAAATAAGTATTAGTTACATCATTAATGTTGAATTTAGAATTATATGTAAAAAGGTGAGATAGTTTGAAGAATTCGTATATACCTGTCAAACAGGGTGCGTTCAGAAATATGGAGGTAATTTCTAAAAATAAAAATAAAAGTTTCTATTTTAGTTTATTATGAAAATAGACATTTTTTATGTAGCTTGATATATCTTTCTAAGTGTAGTCACAAAATAAATTTCTGAACGCACAATAAATATTTGACAACAAACAAATATGTAATTTCTTTCCTTTGTGGCTTTGTGAAAGTACCGTCATTTACCATTTTTTGGGTTGTTTCCGTTGAGAGTGACGGGCCCTTCTTAAATTCAGGTATTTAAATCTACATTTACTTTCTTCTTTAATTAAACATTCCACGCTTCGGCGTGGTAACCATCTGACACGGGTATCTGAAGGCCATTCCTCGTAATTTAAAACGTTCAAAATCTAGTCGCAATCTCATTTCGCAACTCCTTTTTCTTTCGCTTCATTCCTCACACAATCCATCCACCCTTTCTTTGGCCTTCCTCTCCCTCTACATCCATATATATATGGAAAGCC
Source organism: Hydraecia micacea (assembly GCA_914767645.1). Taxonomy (NCBI): domain Eukaryota; kingdom Metazoa; phylum Arthropoda; class Insecta; order Lepidoptera; family Noctuidae; genus Hydraecia; species Hydraecia micacea. The sequence goes on along the minus strand of OU611793.1, from coordinate 2,626,727 downwards.
TGTAATCAATCCTTGAGTATAATTAAAATCCTTAATCGTAAAAACTACTATTTGTATCTTCATCTTGGCCTTAAAAGGAAATGCGGTCGGAGAGATATTTGAAAAAGCTTAAGTAAAAAGTCGTACTTAATTCGAGGTTTGACTCTCGCCTATTTCCTCCTCCAATGTTGGACCAACTTAAAAGATATTTCATAAACTGAATAAGAAGGATATTGCTGTGCCCTATGTTTTTTTATTTTATTTTATTAATAGTTTGTCAAATTTGTACACTAGGCCTCTGTTGACAGCGGTTTAAATCGGCATTTTTTGAAGGTATCAAAAAGGAAAACATAGAGACAAACAAATAGTTAATATTTATTACCTATTCTGTAAAAAATCAGAGTGATTCGTCAACTCGTCCTACATGCCTACGGCCCAAAATAAAATTTATTTTGATTTTCTTCAAGTCGTCCCAAATGGGCCGTAGGCATGTAGGACGAGTTGACGAGTATTGCTATATGGTCATTAACCAGAAAGAAAACAGGCGAGAGCGTTTCTATGGGGAAACGACCACCCGCATTTCCTCATAACTCGGCCCACTTACTTTCACGTTTACCCGCGCCCTTTCACACTCCGCTCCACGTGAAGCCTCCACATTCACTATTCGTAAGTCTCTCTTCTTTCCTATTCACTTTCTGATAGGCCATCGTTTTGTCAATAGAACGGAGAGATTTTTTAAGTACCTTGGAGACCTATTATTTTTGTGGCATTTGTAATTATTTTCATCTTCTTTTTCTAGACTTGAGAGTATTTTATGCATGCAAAGCCATCCTGAGAGCGTTATTAAAAAGATATGACTCTAGAAACGTCCTTCTGGTACAAGTGAGAAAAGTTTCGTGTAGTCTAGTTACAGAAGAAGGAGAAGAATCAAAATTCATAGTAGGTAGGGGTACCTACTGTTAAAAATTATAATTGAATATTTTTTAATACACCCCACCCAGCTTCGCATGCTTTCAAAACATCGAGATTTCTTTATTCGAAATATAAGTTCAATATTAATCTACACTAATATTATAAAGAGGAAAGATTTGTATTTTTGTATTAACGAATAAACATAAAAACTACTGAACTGATTTCAAAAATTCTTTTGCCGTTAGAAAGTTACATTATCACTGAGTAACATAGGCTATATTTATTACTAGAAAAAATGCGAGATCCTTAAAAATCCCTACTAAAACCAGCCCAAGGTGTAAAAAAATTAGCCATATAAAATGTCTTTTATCGCATGCGCTGCGGAAAGTATTAATGATAGAACAAAAAAATGTTCTACAATATTTATTATAGAACATATCAATATCTACAAAAAACTTCGCGAGACCATATGTCCAACTATTGTACTTATGTCACTATGACAATTTTTTACATTTTAAAAGTTGTGTTTTATATAGACAAACTTTCAATAATACATTCTTCAAATGATGCTGACCAAACCACAACAAAACCCATTACGTAGTTCAAAAGAACAACGCGGTCATACAGAGAGAGACGAAAAAAGCGACTTTGTTTTGTACTATTTATCGATTACTTACTCATGTCAATTTTCTCCTTAAAGGTAGTAAACTCGTACCGATAAAGCAATAGCGTTTTTATTAAAGAGGTTTTAATATAAATCTTGTATAAGAACTTTCTACGTGGCCTGCAGTAGTACGATAATGCTGGGCTGGGCTTGGCGCAATTTCACGCCCAGTTGCCTCGAACTTGGACAGACGTGTCCAGCTTAGCACAATGCTGAGTTTTTTTTTGTACAATACATAGGATTTAAAAGATTGGATGTCTAAGACATCATTTTAAATTAGAAGCAGCTATCCTTACGGCTAAGAGATTGGAGAGTCGCGAGATTGAATAATGGCCATTTTCAACAATATTGGAATTCAATTCTATACAGATCAAAATTCAATACAGACTGTTTGAGCCTTACTGGCAAATAATATATGTAAATTAACTGTAGATAATATTTTAAGCTACTCATGTCGACTCAACTTGCTGTTAAACTGTGAACCTGCTTACTGTATTACCTTTACAATAGATATTTGCTATTTTCTTTCTATTTTTGAATTGAAAACTTCTTTAGGCGCGTTGGGCAAAAACTATTGAACTCGCGCCACTGTTACCGTAACCGACACCGCTTCGGATGTATTCGGCTGTCCTCGGGATGTACTCGGTTTTAATGTATATCCGATATTTCAGTGAGTGATGGCAAAGTATTCTGTTTGTGTTTTGGTTTCACTTCTGTCGGCACTCCCGGAGTGCCAATGTTTCTTTTTTATTATATCGGTCTGAAATTGCTCAAGGGAAATGCCTGTTCTTATACAGAGAAGGAATAAAATGATTGCCTCATATTTTCTCACTATGTACCTAGGTACGTGTTGGCGTTGAGACTAACTGGGTAAGTCCACGATAAAAGAAACCGTTGTGAGAATAAATAGACTTTCGTGAGGCGAACACTTAATCCGTCATCGGCCTCACTATGCTAGTATGTCGTCAGCTAAACTCGGACAGACCAAATCAAATAATAACAAAATAGGTCTTTACTAAAACACCTACTCTAAGGTCGCCGTAGCCAAAGATGTAAACAACAATGACCGCTTGAAATTGAATAAAATCGATATACAAGAACATTTATTTGTTTTCGTCTAGTTAGCTCGGAGAATCTCCGAGCTAACGAAAACAAACATTACTTAAAATAAATGTTCTTGTATATCGATTTTATTTACTTTCGAGCGGCCATTGTTGTTTACATCTTTGGCAAATTTAGAAACGCCGGACTACAGAGAGCAGTGGTGGCCCAGTGGTAATGGCCCCGACTTACGAGGTGTAGGTCGTAGGTTCAGGCGCTTTACTTTGAGTAATTTATTTCATCACCACTGCTCTCAAAACGGTGAAGGAAAACATCGTGAGGAGATCGGCATGACCTAGAACTAAAAATTAAAGACATGTGACATCTGCCAACCCGCACTGGGCCCGCGTGGTGCATTGGGGCCCACTCCCTCTCACTGAGAGTAAGCCTGTGTCCCAGTGTGGGAACATTATAGTCGATTATGCTTTGCTTATGCTAAGGAATGATGTATGCCATATAAATCTCATCGGGCACACGACTTCTATTAAAAAAATACTGTACTTACTCATAAAATAGCAGCCCGCAACGAAGGAGTGAAAACAACCAAAAGTGATACTTTATTAAAAGTATCTGATACTGTTGAGGAAGCTTTTAAAACTTTTGAGGTATTGAATGTGCGTAACTGATATTTTAAGTTCCACAAAACTTTATTCTTGTTCAGGCCATTAATAATGACAAGGCGTTCGTAGGCATTTTGTTACCAAGTATTGTAAATGGGGCATTAAATATTGTTTATCTACACCCATGCTATAAATCCTCTATAAAGTTTGTGAAACAGTTAGCTTATTGCCAACATTAAAACAACCTGTGTCATAGTAACCATAATATCATCCAAACGAGTGTTATAATGTTGTACTAAGTTTCATTACGCAACTCCTTTTCAAAAAAAGAACATTGTCATGCACGCGCGTTTCACTACCACAGCGCCGTAATTTAAAAAAGAACTTATAGGTTCTTCGAATTCACGTCGTATCCCGCCGGCCGCCATTATTGTTCGATATTAGTATTGTAAAAAACTGTTTCAGAACCTTTTATAGAGGATTCATATCATGGGTGTAGATAAAGTCTTGTATGCAACTGTATATAATTAGGTATTATACAACAGTTGCATAAATAATTATTATGGAGTGTTAATTATTCTTCGAACACATTTAATTACTATATTAAAGTACGCGTGTGGTTGCCTGTCCGCTTACGCAGACAGGGCCCCAGGCAGAGCAAGCTTATGTGTAAAATCATGGAAATAAACTCACTACCATCGTAAATTGTCTGTATATTCAAATCACAACTGTCATTCTTTGATAGTTGTATGAAATTGCTATAACACGGGAAATTAACATTGGGTGTAAATTTGCTTAACAATTATTTCCCCTGAGTTTACAAGAAAATGATTAAGATCATCTCTGCTGCCTCGTTAATGTATCTGGTTGAAAGTATTACCGCTGAGCAAGGGGTCTTGGCTTCGATTCCCAGGTAGAGCAAAGACAATACCTCTTTTCCGTCAAAATTTTCTCAGTAGATTCCCGAAGTCTGGATTAGTATTCAGTTAATGACAATAGGCCCACCCTCTGTTACATGTGACTTACACACATAATAAATCTGCCTACCGCCCGAAGAATATAAACGTGATGTTATGGTCAAAGTCAAATCGTATATTTCAATTAGACCACTAAAAGACGCTTTTAAGCAAAAAAAAAAATACAAGAAAATAGAAGAATTGAATACTTAGATCTTCCAAACGGTCCGTTGGTTTCGTAGAGAAAGAAGAATGGGCAAGAAACTCGACAGATAATCTTAAAAAATATGGTTTAACAATATCTTGTTTACTTACAGTCAACAAAAGAGATAAGTATGCTGGATCGTTGGATATAGTTGAAGTTTAGTAAGAAACCAATGGATGTTCTCGAATAAAATTTTATTTTATTAATAGAAAACAAACAGCTCATTTATCAAGTTAAATTTCAGTCGACAACATCCATCGGTTTCTTACTAAACTTCAAATATATCCGACGATCCTACAAACTTATCTATTTTGTTGACTGTACATTAATTAGATAATTAGATTAGTAGATTAATTCGATTATTTTAATGTTATAAGACTCCAGAATCCAGCATCACTAATTATCTAATTTTCTACCCAAATAAATGAATAATTAGCATAGGAACAAATGCAAATGGAATTATTATACTGTTACTGTTCTCATAAAATATTGTTCCCAAGCGGAGCTACAGCGTGGTACGGAAATAAATAAAGTGAATAGGGGGAACTTGAAAATTATTTGTGAACCCCTGTATCTTCTATGGCGGCAGTGTCTGGTTTCATTGATAAGAAATGAAAGGGATAATTCTAAATTAATCTATACAAATAAATAAAACTAGAGGGCCTTGTGGCTAAGTAATAACAGCCGCACGGATCGATCAATCAGGTTAAGCTACACTTGCCGCGGTAGGTCCGTGGATGGGTGACCATCTTCACATACCAAGACCCCTCCGTGCCTCGGAAAGCACAGCCATTGGTCCCGGCTGTCATTCGTGGATCTTTGACAGTTGTTACGGGTCGTCAGTAGCCCGAAAGTCTGACAACCAATCTTATATCATTACCTAGTAACTGGATTGTGGAGGTCAGTCGCTCCATGTAAAATACTGGTATTCAGCTGCATCCGGTTAGACTGGAAGCCGGCCACAACATAGTTGGGAAAAGGCTAGGCAGATGATGCCAAAAAAATTAAATTGAAGTGTCTGTTTGTAATGACAAAAGAACAGCCTTTTACTAAATGCATATGAAAGTATACAGGGTGAATTTTTCAAGTGGGCGTGGATGGGCAAATTCGAAACTATGAGGAATAGCGTATTTTACCGTATTTAGCGTATTTTACCCAAGAATATAAACAACTTTCACTATGGGAACTACTCTGAAATCACGAAAAAAAAATCAATACCTACTTGACCAAATTGTATGACACGACACAGCTTTCGTGATTTCAGAGTTAGTCCTATAGTGAAAGTTGTTTATATTAATGGGTAGAACACTGTAAAAATTTGAACCGGTACAAAAATCATCCGGTATAAGCTTAAGAACCCGGTCACGGTCACCACAACATACCCCCAACACATCAATAACATACCGACCTCGATTAAATTCCTTTCAAGCCAAGATCATAGCATTATGATAAACAAAGCGTCAAGCGAGGCTTACCACACAATACCTACCCTCCACAAATAAAGAGAAAAGCGCTTTTTCTAAAGCCATCCAGCGTCTATGATGAATGACTGTGGTAGAAACAAATCACCGAAATTTCAACCCTTTCGACGAAGTTTTATGGTTGAAATTCCAATGGTAAACGATAGTTAATTATGTCGACGCGTCATGTCCTATTAATAGGGTGAACATAACCATCATTACGGCTTAATAATGTCTTTTCTTACGGTGTGGATGCTCATTAATTTTTATGGGGTCAGAGTCTTATGTGGATATTTTTGATAATGATATGGGGTTACTGATAGCTGGTGTTATAGACAAAGACATTTATTCATCGGATATGGTAGGTACAAAGTTGGTTGGTATAAATGGGTACCTAAGTTCAACACATCCGCCGCTAATAGCGGCATACGAATATTTGCAACGTGAACTTAATGTACACGTGAGTAGGTATAAAACCTAACTTAAACTCTAATATACAATACAAAACACTTATACTATGGGCATTAATTTTATACTCTAATATACAAATATCGAATAAAAACACAACGATAACAATATTTCTATTATACAACTAAATAAATCTACATTATTATTTAAAATAAAAAAACTTATTTACCCTAATAATCAAAAAATTCTACAGATTGATATAGGTATAATTATGGGTATAATATATATAAATATATACATTGATATAGGAATATGGGAATATTGAAATTTGAGCTTTGTGCTGAAAAAGGGACGGTTCTATTATTCGGACGCCCATTCAGCAACAGTACATGATATTAATAGCAAGGGGATACGGCGGTTACAATCAGAGGGGATTTTTAAGAACTGTCTAATCTCAGTGTCAATCTGTCAGAAATACCTCGAATTTCCCTACGTTTTTGACATTGATTCTTGCAGTGATACGTTGCGATTTGTGACTAGATTTTGAGCGAATTTAATTACACGAATTGATTTTCTGACATAAGGTCAGAGGGGCGATTCCGTATTTTTACGAACGTTCGCATTATAATCTCTGTCTCCGTCTGTCAAAAATAATTTCCCTACATTTTTGACATTGATACCACTGCTCAAATAAGCTGTAATATACACGTTTACAACCATATTATGGACCTAGATGATACACGTCATATTTATGTTTCATCAAGAAATAATAATATAAGCCCTACACTTGCGTTGCTTGTCACATTACGTCGTTTTTGCAATGTGTCGCGTCATTCGATTCACATTAGGAGGGTAGGCGGGGGGGGGGGTCTGATGTTTACGTGTAATAATAATATGAACATCACGTTAATATTCGAATCACAATTTGTTTACTTTCTGATATTGTAGAAGTAAAGAAAGTAAGATTAAAAAATGAAACCCGACTACTGATAAATAAGGCTCTAAGAATTATGAACTAAGAAAATATTCTTAACTGAAATAATTATATATCTTTTATTTACGTTGTTGAGCAGACATTTTTTTCGAATGGGTTAGCAATATTCTTCAAAATTATTTAGATTGTGATTGACAGTGTATTAACACCCAATTAGGGTGCTGCAGGGTAATTTTGTAACACACTATCAGTAGCAATGGATTTCATTTTGACAGTTCAACAACATTCATTGCGTTATTTGCGTTGTTGAGCAGACACATTTTTCGAACATATCGAGCAATGGATTAGAAATATGCTTCAAAATGATTCAAATTGAGAGTAATAGTGTGTTACCCAATTAGGGTGCAGGTCGTACACGCACGCCCGTTGCCAGACATGACGTCATATAATATGAGGAAATAAACACACACACACACACAACTATATTTTAGCGCAATAACAAATCATGGTGAATTGAAATCATCGTAAATCATAAAGAGTGACACATCACACGTTATGATGACGTATGCGACCAACACACAACATAAAGCCGACCGTCCATTGCTGCGATTGTACAAGGATAATTTGGCTCGTGGCCAAAATCTTGCCGCCATCTTGTTTTTTCAACAAAATTTCGCAAAACCATTTAACTAAACAATTTTACAAAACCATTTCTCAAAAACAATTTTACAAAACCATTTCACAAATAAATTTTACAAAAAAGAATCTCAAATGTTTACCAACAACTGTAGTGCTATTCTGTAAAAAAACTCACCGTGAAAACTGAGGTGAAGTGAGCGTGAAGTGAGCTCTCAACACTACCAATCCCTAGCATCAAGTGGAATGACAGCTCATTTCAAGCTCACTTCACCTATGTTTTCACGGTGACATTTTTACAGAATAGATCGGCTGTCAACATCCGTGCGTAGCGTGGATCGCGCCGTAGGTCACGCAGGCAGTATTTCATACAAACCGAAGGTCAATTCCCGTAATTAAAAACGTTCAAAGTCTAGTCGCAACCTCATCTCAGCGACAATCAATGTCAAAAACTTCTCAAAAATGTTGGGAAATTAGAGGTATTTTTGGCAAATTGAGACTGAGGTCAAACTGTGAACGTTCTTAAAATTAAGAGAATTGCCCCTCCGAAGTTAAGTATAGTCAGTTTCAAAAGTTGTTCATGAAAATGTAAACAAATGGATCAGAAAACAAACCTGTGATACCAATTTGTAGCGTTGCTTACAAATTGAGTGATTTGATTATTTATATACTTAAACCCGAAATTCTAATTTTATTTGCATTTTGACAACTGAGGAATCTTGGAAACTAGATTTTCGTCAATGATTTTTCAATTACAATTTAATAATGTAAATACTTACTATATTTACTTTAATTTGGTCCGTAATCGTAGTAGACCAGGAAAATTGGAAACGGGCAGGGAGGCATAAAAAAATGGAATTCAAACAATAATTACCTTCCAAGTACAGATGAATGTGATACTAATTCCCTTAAATAAGTAATTGCATAAGAATTTAAGTTGAACAGGTTTTGTTTACACTTTCGTCTGATACTTTTGGAACGAAACATTCACGTGGCTTAGCCGTGGGTAGCTGTGGAGCGGCGCCTTCAACATTGTCGATGCGATGCTACGCCGCGTAGTCGTAAGCTACGAGTGCTACGGTGCTACGAAACTACGCCATGCTGCTACGAACTCAGAGGTGATTTAATGAAAATTATAAAGCTGAAGAGTTTGTATGTTTGTTTGGTTGAACGCACTAATCTCAGGAACTCCGAATTGAAAAAATATTTTTGTGTTGGATAGTCCATTTATCGAGTAAGGCTATAGGTTATATAATATTGCGCTACGACCAATAGGAGCGGAGCACCAATAAAAATGTTGCAAAAACGGGAAAAATTATTCATTTTGAGAGCTTCCGCTGCGTGCGCTGCGTAAACGGTTAAAGTTATGCAAAAATCATGTATGACGGAATTGTTCCCATTTAAAATTTCTAAAAAAAAGTCCGCGACAGCATATGTCTATCTTTTAACGTTGACTCACTATAACTGTTTTTATGGTAATCAATTTTTTTTCTAAAATAATGCATTATTTGCGAAGATGTTTTTATAAACATGATATTAATCCTTATCCAAATAAATACGTTATTCATCACAAGTATTTAATATTGAACAAAATTACCCTTGACATTATTTGATTTCAATGAATATCTTAGGAGATATCATAGTTTAAAAAAAACTCCGCAAGGCGGCCGGTCATAAGGGTATTAAGTAATAACTCTTAATATATTTTAGTAGGTTTCCGTTTCCGAGAGGGGTCCGAATCTAAATAATAACAGCCGCACAGGTCGATCAATCAGGTTAAGATACGCTTGCCGCGCTTGGTCTGTGGATGGGTGACCATCTTTACATACTGAGACCCCTCCGTGCCTCGGAAAGCACGTTAAGCCGTTGGTCCCGGCTGTCATTCGTGGATCTTTGACAGTCGTTACGGGTAGTCAGAAGCCCGAAAGTCTGACAACCAGTCTTACCAAGGGGTATCGTATTACCCAGTAACTGGGTTGTGGAGGTCAGATAGGCAGTCGCTCCATGTAAAATACTGGTATTAAGCTGCATCCGGTTAGACTGGAAGCCGACCCCAACATTGATGGGAAAAGGCTAGGCAGATGATGATATTTTAGTAGGTTTTTTCCTCAAATTAACGCGGGTGAAACCGCGGGCCACAGCTAGTTATAGTATATAGTGCATTTTGATTTCATGCGCCGGACGTAAGATAAGTACTTTTACTAGCGGAGGGACCCCATTTATGTCGTATAAGGATAGTTTGCTTATATCCCAAACCGCATAATGTCCGCATCGTTCAATTCACATTAGGGACCGTGTTATGATGCTTTAGTGCATTTTCAGACGAAAATGGCGATATGGTGCGTGTTAGCAGCTTCAGGCCGTGTTCTAATAAAAGCAATTGTCGCGCAAATACGGGAACGTCGCGTTTTTAGCGGTGGACCCGATTGCGTCGTCGAGCCGACAGACCCCGCGTCCTAACCAAAAGCAATCGTCGCGATCATAGGTTACCCAGAAGAAGCCTGTTCACTCTCACTTTGAAGAGATTCAGGTTGTATGCGCTCGGAAACACAGACGCAGGTAGAGAATTCCACTCTTTTGAGCGTTGATCGCTTATACAGTATGGAATTCACATAGATGCAATATCAAAATTATACCACAACATACTTGTTACCACCTTTTCTGACGTTAACCAAAAAATGAACGAAATCGGTCGCAAAAAAAAATCAGCTGTTCCCTACATTTATGTTCGCATAACTCGTCAAAATGTAGGGAACAGCTGATTTTTTTCGATACTGTATATTAGAACAAGGGGTCACTGCAGACACTATCTTGTTGCTTTTTACTCGTTCTACATTATTATTTTCCACCCCTGTATTCCTCAAAGGGATGGGCAGGGTCATGTTACGGTTTATGTTTGTATTATTATTCCTGTTAATGGCTCACGGCAATAGTAAGTCCAGACGCCAGCACATCAAGCTACCCGAATCCGTCAAAATTTCCCAATCAATTTTGAACCTTATGCTTTAGTGATGAAGTTGAAAATCTATTAAAGAAATTTCACAGATTGTAGTAGCTTGATGTGCAAGGGGTTTAAACTTATGAGCTTGACAGACTAAACCAGCACCACGATTGCGTAAAACACACAATTTCAATCTCAATCCGAAGAATCTTGAAGAAAGTTATTACATGGTATTGTCTGCTCAACACCGTAAATAACGCAATGAATGTTGTTAAACTGTCAAAATTAAAGACATTCCTATTGTTAACGTTCTACGCACCCCGCAAGCTATTCTAAAATTGCGGTTTATTGTGATGTGTTGTGCTCGAAATCGTTCGCAAAGCCGTTGACACCGACCACTAAATAAATTGTGTATGATGACGGCTATTCGTTTTTCGGGACGTCTGAAAGGGACCTTAATTTATCAAATGTGATGACGTCGTAAAGCTCGATCTCACTATTTTTACGGACTATTTACCTTTCGGAATGAACAGGGCTGACAAATAGCTCAAAAATATCAAATACCTCGCAGCAAATAGCTCAAAAATATCAAATACCAGGGTGCGAGGTATTTGATATTTTAAGCAATTTCTCAGCCTTTGTCCCAACCGCGTGTCGTGGATCGTATGTTCTATTCCCCTCTTGGAATATTTGTGATGATAAATTTGGAGTGATATTTACATAATCAGCCTATAATGTTCCCACTGCTGGGACACAGGCCTCCTCTTTGTGAGAGGGAGTGGGCCATAATCCATCACGCGGGCCCAGTGCGGGTTGGTAGATGTCACATGTCTTAGATTTTTTGGTTCTAGGACTTGCCGGTTTCCTCACGATGTTTTCCTTCACCGTTTTTAGAGCAGTGGTGATTAAAGCGCCTGCCTGGGTTTGAACCTATGACCTACAACTCGTAAGTCGCGGTCGTTACCACTGGGCCACCACTGTTCTCAAGTGTGATATTTATTTTGTTTAAAAAAATTCCAATAAAGTATGTTGTTAGTACGCTGTAGTTTATGGAGTCTATACCAACCCATTTGAAATTCAAGCCTTATCCATTACTAGCTTATGCCCTAGCCCTAGCTTAGCCCTAGCCCTAGCTTATGCTTCGCTCGCGTTAAGTATTATTATTAATTAGGTATATTTTTTGCGGCTTTACTCTTAATTTATTCGTTCCATTAGGTACTGATAGTTCAAACTAATACATTTACATCCTCCATCATCCCTTATTTTATCCCCATGGGGGTTGAATTTATCAAAATCCTATTTAAGCGGACGTCTTCATCATAGTAGCTCCAATCTTTAATTTCAGTTCAATCAGTCGAAAATCTAAGAAGATTTATACAAACTTTCATCCCCTATTTTATCCCCTTGGGGGTAGAATTTATCAAAATCCTTTCTTAGCGGATGCCTACGTCATAACATCTACCTGCATGCCAAATTTCAGCCCGATCCCTCCAGTAGTTTGGGCTGTGCGTTGATAGATCACTATGTCAGTCAATCAGTCAGTCAACTTTGAGTTTTATATATGTATTTAGATTTAATGAAAGAAAGAAAAGGTATTTATTGCGGCTCGTACAGGAAGATTACAAAACACAGAAAAACACAGTAAAAAATTAAAAATCAAGTTATACAATAAAAAAAAAATGTAACAAAAAGAAAAATGAAACAGAAAATCCTATACGGGGCCAAAAGGCAACTTTTCTTTAGAAAACTACGTTACCTCCTGGCTCCTGATGTTTCCGTGCAACAATAATAAATTTTCTTGATTTACCGACTTCTTTCCACTCTTCAAAACAAACAATAAAATAAGAATTCATGCGGCTCACATCAGAAATTACTAGACGAAGTTTCTGGCAATAGCTTGAATCAAATAATAAAACTCTGTCACGACCTCTTCTTAAATTATTACGTTGTCTGCACTTAAATGTATACGACTGACTATATGATGTTATTAAATAAACCCTAGTTCACTCAATAAAAATATATTTTAATGAAATAATCAACGAAATGAAATGTTTATTTCTGTATGTAGATATTTTAAGACACTCATATTTACACTCAGAGGTCATGGTCTATTTTAAAGTCCAAATATTATATTGTTAGGATTTTATGAGAGTCTAACAATGCAGGGCTATGTCTGTAAGGGCTTTTGAAGAAAGAGCCTGCAGCTTTGAGTTGACTTGTCCCAACAGACGACATGCATGCATCAGTCATCGTGTAGCTCAACCCTATTTTAGGGAGCTCAACGACCCGTCACACGACGCTACCAAAGAGGCAATTCTCGTAATTTTAAGAACGTTAACAGTCTGATCTCAGTCTCAATCTGTCAAAAATAACTCGTAATTTCCCTACATTTTTGACAAGTTTTTGACAGTGAACTGGTAGTGTTACCACGCAATAAAATTAAAAGTGTCTTCAACCATGGAAGCTCTTTTATTACACAGTCGTAAATTATTTATTCCCAAACCAAAAAATAAAATACAGACTTTTTATTTCGCTACCGAAACAGCGCCATGATTCGTGAAATGAAATTATTTGAGGAAAAAGGAAGGTATTTAGCGACACGAGACGAAATAATCTTGACAATTTGAGACCTATTTTGCATGAAACGCTAATAATTTTTAGAAGTATTTTTCATGAATTTTGTGTTGCTCTAATATTTTTGATACAATTGTAGAAAGAAATGCAAGAAAGCGGCAGAATAAAAAATCTAAATGAAATCATTTTTAGGCGATCTGGCAGATTAATATTCTCACACAGTTTACACCAAAACAAGAGTTGAAGATATGCGGTATTTTCATATTTTATACTGATACTAGTTTCTGCCCGCGACTTCGTCCGTGTGAAACTCACCCTCCCCCCAATTCAACCTCTTAGGGGTGGAATTTCGAATAACCCTTTCTTAGTGGATACCTAATCTTCACAATGAACAAACCCTCCAAATTTCATGTCTCGAGGACCAGCGGTTTAGGCTGTGCGTTGATATATCAGTCAGTCAGGACTTTGAATTTTATATAATAAATAATAATAATAATATAGATTATAAAAGGTATTGAGTTAGTATTTCCCCTACATACAAAATCACTTTCACTTTTCACTTTTTTTTTCTTTATCGTAATCTTCGGAACAACTGATCCGCAGGGTAATTGCGTAACACACTATCAGTAGCAATGGGTTTAATTTTGACAGTTCAACAACATTTGCGTAGCGTTATTTGCGTTGTTGAGCAGACACATTTTTCGAACATATGGAGCAATGGATTAGAAATATGATTCAAATTGAGGGTAATAGTGTATTACGAATTAGGGTGCGGATTCCTAAAATTCATTCACTAATGGCCAGCCCCAAATGGGGGGGGCTTTGCCATAATCGCCACGCTTGGCAGGCGGGTTGGCGATCGCAGTATGGTGGTGAAATGCATAGAGAACGCTGCTACCCATTCCCCGGTACGATCCTTAGTCGCCTTTTACGACACCCACGGGAAGTATGTAGTGCTATTCTTTAAGTCCGACACCACACAGACAATATATTCATACAATACATTTCATGTAATAACAAGAAATTTCACGCGGACGACGACGTCGCGGCTGCGACTTGCGAGTGAAAATAGGTCGTAGGTGGAACCCAGACAGGCAATTTAAATTATTTAATCACCACAAAAAACATCGAAAACATCGTGAGGAAACCGGCATGTCCTAGAACCAAAAATTCGAAGACATGTGACATCTACCAACCCGCACTGGGCCGGCGTGGTGGCCCACTCCCTCTCACAGAGAGGAGGCGTGTGTCCCAGCAGTGGGAACATTATAGGCTGATTATGTATGTGTGTAATCACCAGTGCTCTCAAAACGGTGAAGGAAAACATCGTGAGGAAATTGCCATGCGGACCACTCCCTCTCACAGATAGGAGGCCTGTGTCCCAGCTGTGGGAACATTATAGGCTGATTATGAAGTCGCGAGCAACAGCAAGACTTTGAATAAAAATAATTATTATACCATGATAATAATTTCATTATATTTAAATAGCACCCTTCACTAATTATCAAGCTTTGTTTTAGGTCCAAAATTAACATATTGTACCGCAGGGGTCAGACTTTGTCCCTCTAATAAATTAGTCTGCAGACTTCATTAAAACGCGGGTTTAAATTCTATGAATTTAATGCACGCTTTTTCGTTTCATCTTTTTTTTTTAACTGAGGTTTAATCCTGCTATCAAAAGGGCGTAGAACTGGCTCATCAGGGATCATTGCAAAAATATGCAGCTTTTTAGGTCATTCATGATATTTTAAGAGCGTTTACAACGTACGGCATTTCATACAAACTTTCAAGCCCTTGTTTGTCGAAGTGATTGAACCGATTATAATGAAACTTCATACGCATACAAAGGTCTAAAAAGTTAGTAGAAAACATTTTCGAAAAATTATGTTACAGCCAAATTAGACCGATTTTAAATTTTCCATAGAAACAGATATTTCCAGTTATCTTTTTTTAAAGAAGACATTTCGAAAATGTTTTTTACTAACTTTTTAGACCTTTTTATCCTGCTTATGCGTACGAAGTTTCATTAAAATCGGTTCATTCATTTCGAAAAACAAGGGCTTGAAAGTTTGTATGAAATGCCGTACGTTGTAAACGCTCTTAAGGAATTACTTACAACATAATATCACGCCTATTTTCCACGATAGGCTAAGCAGAGGAGTAGTACCTAAATAGTATAGTACAGATGCCAGCACATCCACCCGAAACTGTCAAATTTTTCCAATCAACTTTGAACCTTATGCTTTAGCGATAAAGTTGAAAGTCTATTATAGAAATTTGACAGATTGTAGTAGCTTGATGTGCTGGCGTCTATACATCCACATTTCACCAGTTATGTTTATTAAGTCCCATGTAATAAGCTCACCCCCTAGGCGAGATTATTGCCATCAACCAGATAAAATTCCTCTGGGCTTCTACTGAGAAATTCCTGCCGAAGAATCCCAATAGCACTTTACCCAACCTGAGAATCGAACCCAAGGCCTCATGCCTCATGGTTATTATCTCAAAAATAGACATAGTATACAGTTTTATGATAATGGAGAGGCTGTTGCCTCAGAAATAACAGCCGCGTAGTTCGATCGAGCAAGATAAGCTATGCTTGCCGCGGTTGGTCCGTGGATGGGTGACCCTCTTTACATACCAAGACCCCTCCGTGCCTCGGAAAGCACGTTAAGTCGTTGGTCCCGGCTGTGATTTAGGGATCTTTAACAGTCGTTACAGGTCGTTAAAAGCCCGAAAGTCTGACAACCAGTCTTACCAATCGTATTACCTAATAACTGGGTTGTGGAGGTCAGATAGGCACTCGCTCCATGTAAAGTACTGGTATTCAGCTGCATCCGGTTAGACTGAAAGCTGATCCCAACATAGTTGGGAAAAGGCTAGGCAGATGAGATGATGAAAAAAAAAAGAATACATATTTTTTTTAAAACCACGCCCCCACATTCGTTTTTTATTTATTTTATCAAGTATCCTTCCACATTCCTATGACTCCCGCACTGCGCACTGCGTACTCTATTCAATTATTACGGTAATACAGACACAATGGCCGCCATTTTTGTTAACAGCCTCTAACTATAGCACTAAACAGGAATGTAGCTTATTTTAATAAAATTTTGTTGGGTCTATTAAGTGGAATGTAACGGCTAATGTTATGTCCTGTGTTTTTAATAGGGTGTGAGGTTGTTTTAGAGTTTAACTTCCAATTAAATGACATTTTTAACTTGACCATCTCGCCGTTCGGCAGAAATGTTTCTTTTTGTTTTGAGGTACTTACTGAATTTCGTATTGGTGAAAACTTACGAAATTGGGGATTTTTAAGTACCGGTAAAATGGGGTTAGTTTGATTCTACGGGTTTACTTTGATAACAACTTTCGACTTATGAAAAACTTAACTTAAATTTTATTAGATTTAAATATATAGATTTGAACAAAAAAAACAGTTATTTGTATTTATCAAAGAATCCCACCCAGAAACCATCATCTTAAAACAACTGCAGCACAAACATTTGTGGACCGATATTAATTTGTTTTTTGGGGTTACTATCAAAATACGTACCAAAAACTAGTGCGATCAAAGTATCCCCGATTGCCGGGGTAGCGGGATCGTCCGAAAGGGTTACCGCTGCCCCGGAACATAAAGGGCTAAGGAAGGAACACGGGTGGGTTTTAGTCAGTAAGAGTCTGACACTCCCTTCCGCTCCACCCAGAGCGGGAGGAGTCATTAGATGATTTCCCATCCACAAAAAAAAAAAAAAAAGTATCCCCGATGCAGTATGAAGTTGATCACGATGATTATAATTTTTTTTTTCTCATAAAGGAGTGTCCAAAAATATTACTTTAATGTAAACATATACATCCCATAAAACCGATGTTACATTTATTTTTGTAAATTTTTCAGCCTTCTTAGTACAGAAATATTCAACCTCGAATTTTAAAATTGATCAAAATTGATCAATGTAACCCCATTTTACGGTAGCTAAACGCATTTTCTAAGCTTTATTCTGTTCCAAAAGTAAGTGATATAAATGTAAAAAAATGGAGTTTTACTTACATTTCATGGGGTTTTTAACTTGAAAATATCGCTTTACGATTTGTTAGAGGTCGGATCGGAGATGTTTTTTTTTTTGAGTTCCTGCTTCATTTAATGATTGCTGAAAACTCTCTCCTTCAACCATTCCGCCACCTTCTTCGCTAGCATGACTGCTTCGCAGAAGGAGGTGACTGCCTCCCACTCCCTCTCGCTCCGGACCATGGCTTGAACCAGGGCGGACGCGAGAGGTTGAGACGAGGCCTTAAGAGGAAATGCATAGAAACGCTCTCGCCTGTTTTTTCTGGTTAATGACCATAAAGCAATGATTTTCTACAGAATAATAAATATTAACTACTTGTATGTCCCTATGTTTTCCTTTTGATGGTTCATTATTTTTATAAGCACTAGAACCCTCAAAAAATGCCAATTTAAGCCGCTGTCAACAGACGCCTAGTGTACAAATTAGACAAAAATCAAAAACATAGGGACACAGTATTAATCCTTCTTATTCAGTTTATGAAATATCTTTTAAATTGGTCCAATATTGGAGGACGAAATAGGTGAGAGCCAAACCTCGAATTATGACTTTTTACTTAGGAGTTTTCAAAAGTCTCGACCGCATTTCCTCTTAACCATCCATTACGACATCATGACATTAGCAGAGACTTTATTATTGACAGAATTTTCAAGAAGCAGCAGTTTTCTCATTTTGAAATTAGCACACATTTTTCAGGAGCTATCAATCAATTTATTTCGATGTCACACAAATGGATGTTTCTGTTTTAGAGTCGCATCAATCAATCAATCATATCACATTAAATGATTGATTCGAGTAAATATTGGCAGGTGCCGTGACAGCTCTTATAATCCCATGTAAGCTTATCATTTGTCTGTCATCCATTTTGAAATAGGTACATACATATACCTACCTATGTGTGAAAATACATGCATGCACCTACGATGAAGGTCGACCGGGCTCTGGAAGGACAATAGTTCTAGAAATGTGAAACTAGCAATTACAGAAAGGAAACTTTTTCATTCAAAATATTTTATGTCACATAAACCTACATGGGTAATTATGAAACGTTAGACGTTACGTGCACAGTTTCAATTGGTCATTTCCTATGAACAATAGTGTAATAAAAAAAATTGTTTTTTTTTTTTATTGCTGAATGGGCCCGACTCTTGACCTCGTTCACGCGTGATGGAAAACGATGGATGAGGCCTATGATGGAACGAGCGTGCCCAGAAGATACCTAAGGCACTGGAACTGCCACGCATCGACGAAACACAGTAGGCTGCTTGACGCCGGAATCTGGTGATAGGGTGGTCGCAAACCAACCGGGCGCCCTACCACCGTAAGGGAAGTATTGCCAGTCAAATAAGGTGTTGGCTGTGACTGTCCAGGATGCGCCGAGCACTCGGTTCAGTTGAGTAACTGGCGGCACAAACTGCGTTACATGAGGAGGCTTCTTCATGCATCCCTAAAATTGATATGTTCAAATCACAGTTTTAATAGGTATGGGAGGACAGTGTAGGCCTGTCAACAAGTACCATGTACTTAAAAAAATAGGAAATGGCTAACAAATCAAAACATCCTGGAGTCTAATAAGTAAGCCTGCTTACAAGATTCCACACTGGCGATAAAAAAAAAATACAATGACGAAAGCTTGTCGTTTACACATTCACCTACTCGAATTTGTATGATCACACGAGTCTATCGTCAAAAATCGAGCAAATCTGTAGGCAACTCAAACATATTCAACACCGATAAACTCTATCAGCATCCTATGATCCTATCAAACAAAATTAGACACTCGTCACACTCATCCCGCTAATTTGGACAGACGATGACGTGTTGGTGACGTCACGGTAATGACGTCAGTGGCCCTGACTAGGCGCGCCTTTCGAGTAGCGTGACTGAAATTATAGCAGTTATTGTTTACGCCATAATGCGAGGTTTGATTGTACCGAAGTGATTATTTCTGGGAATTAACGTTGGTTCAGACGACTGAAATAATAGTTGGTTTGGTTCAAAAGAGGTATTTAAGATTAGTGCAAATTGGAGGCTTGATTAATAATAATTGTACATACCAAGATCGGGGCCGTATTTTCATACGTCTTTTTTTTATTAACCGTAGACTGAAAATCAGATTTATTCCGCGATTCAAATAATATTCTTAATTCACAAAATCTGATTATTGAGTGAAATGCAGACGACCAATGACAGATTATTTAATTATTTAAATATTAAACATTAGAAATACAACAAGATTAGTGATTTAGAAAATATATTATCTTCCCGAGCAATATAAAGAAAGAAAGAAAGATTACGTTAAATAGATTTATGTTAAAGCAAAAAATTAACTTTTTTATCATATCTATTCAAAAAGAGGTAGTGTATTCTACGTAAACAGGAACTAAAATAGCTCTTTAATCCCTAGGGACTAAAAGTGATTTGAATTTGAAATGTGGATATTGTTAGTAAAAGTTCCAATCACCAAAGAGATCAATCACGAACATTGTATGAACAAGTAACAGGCTGTATGATAAAGGAAAACACGCGCGAGCCAAATAAAAAAAATTAAAAAAAATTAATTAATTAATTATTAAAATTAAAGCCAAATTAAAGAAACACTCGCCTTCAAAATAGTTGTTTGCTCCCTTGGCAAACAATCTACTATTTTGACCCTTTCCCAGTTCAAACAGTCCCTATGCATGTAGGTACAGTCGAGCTCACGTCGCGTCGGTGGTAACACTTTGATCTTGAACTGGCCTAGAGTAATAAGGAGTCTTAATAAAATAAAATGCCAGCTTATATTGTTTTTGCTACCACTGACGTGCAGCCTTCTGCACCTACTTATACTAGGTATACCTATTATAATGTACAAATGTGTGTGCTCTCAAAATGGTCAAGAAAAAAAATCATGATCAAACCGGCAAGTCCTAGAACCAAACATTCAAAGACACCAACCCGCACTGGGCCTGTGGTGGTAGATTACAGCCCCTTTTGAGGGAGGAACCCTGTGTCCCAGCAGTGGGAACATTATAAGCTGATTATGGATTATAGATGCGTGTGTGGTGTGTCAGCATATTTGTATGGTTCACAGCGATGGTGGAACCGTTAGCTTTATCCGTTCGTTCAGCTGTTAAAGGTAACAGACAGACAGAGTTACATTCGCATGTATGTTACTATGGATTGAACTGCCCCGTTGGCCTCGCGGTCGCAAGCGCTACTGCTGAGCGAGGGGTCTTGGGTTCGACTCCCAGGTCGGACAAAGTGTTATTCGGCTTTCCATTAGGAATATCTAAGTAACAGCCCGGAATTTCGAAGTTGGCGGTGTAATACCCCCGTGGCTTGGAAAGAAAAGAAAAAGAAAGAAAGAAAATACATTTATTTGCGGCAAAAAGGCATAAAAAAACACGTTAAGCCGTTGGTCCTGCGCCTGATCTCTCTCCGGTCGTGTCGGATTGCCGCCCCATCGGACAATGAGACTGAGGGAAGATAGAGTGCGCCTGTGTCTGCGCACACACTTGTGCAAAATAATATCTCCCGCGCCGAAGGCCAGTATCTGTTGAATTGGCCGCAATGGCCGAAATACGGTCTGGAGGACTATACTACTCATATATTACCTGAGTATATTACTATAGATGGATTGTTTTTTTTTATGGCCGTTTTGTGTAGATGTGACATATGTTTTCTCACAAGTTGTTATTTTGTTTTTATTTTTTTTACGCGTCATGTTTGCCGCAAATTATGGTATTTTCTTTCTTTCTTTAAAACATAAAAATGACGAACAAAAATAACTTCTACAATTTTACACGACAAAATAAACCATATAAAGCCTTAGGGCGTATATTAAATTACCCGCGATGAACCAAGCGGCGAGGGTTATGAACTGACCCTAATTCTGATTAACTTGTAGCAGGGTTTGACCCTAATAAATAATAACAACATTTAGGCGTTATTTATAACTTAATAGCTGCGCCGCGCGGTCTCACCCGCGTAAATGTCGATCCCGTGGGAATATCGGGATAAAAAGTAGCCTACATGTTAATCCAGGGTGTCAGCTACCTCCATACAAAATTTTATCAAAATTGGTCCAGCCGTTCGAGCGTGAGGAAGTAAAAAACATATAATAAACACACAGTCACAAACTTGCGCCTTTATAATATTAGTGTGATGCCGTAATCCTCAGTGGCTGAACTCGGGGCTCGTGGTAACCAACGATATAAAGCTATACTCCAATATGGCTCAAGCAACAAACTTTTTTAGACGAAGTGTTTTAGAATATTTATATTGACATTTTTATTGATTTACGTGACATAACTCACGGGGATCGAGGAGGGGGGGACGGAGGGGGGGCTCAGGGGATCAGACCGGAATAAATCTTTTTGATAACATTTAGAGAAAACTGACTGTGAATGTGAGTACCATGCAGGCTAGATCGAATACATGTTTTTATAACTGTCTGGCGGCGATTTAGAGTATTTTGTATATGACCTACGCAAATGTCCTGCAGATCTGGTAGCGTAGTGTGACGGGTCGTTGAGCTCACTAAAATAGAGTTGAGCTACACGATGGGACAGGTCAACTCAAAGCTGCAATGGCAATGCATAGCTTTCTTCAAAAGGCCCGTCCAGACATGGCCCTGCATTGTTAGACTCGCAAAAATCCTAATAATGTAATGTTTGGACTTAAAACGAGACCATGACTATATTTTCATATATTTTACTTCCCTGTGGTGTCGTGATGCCGTGACGTGGACGTCAACAATAATATGGTCACGTTAGATATTATAAACGAGCACATTAGCGCACTAATTACCCCTAACCTACCCCTACCTGGCTATATTAATTTGTAAACAGTCCATCAATCGTTTCTTTGGTCTTCCCCTACTCCTATAGCCATCTACATTAATACTCAAAACTTTCTACTCATAAGACCTTAATACCATCATGTATAGTTTACCTAGTTTGTATAGACGCCAGCACATCAAGCTACTACAATCTGTCAAATTTCTTTAATAGATTTTCAACTTTATCGCTAAAGCATAAGGTTCAAAGTTGATTGGGAAAATTTGACAGTTTCGGGTAGCTTGATGTGCTGGCGTCCGTACGTTGTTTGTCGGCCAATCACTTACTTCCTTATTGTTTTACATGTTTGATAGATAATCATTTATATACTAGCTTCTGCCCGCGACTTCGTCCACGTGTTTCACCTTCCCCCCATTCACCCTCTTAGGGGTGGAAATTCGAAAAACCCTTTCTTAGTGGATAAGTACCTTATTCTTAACAAAGAACACACCTTCCAAATATCATGGCTCTAGGACCAGCGGCTTAGAATGTGCGTTGATTAATATTAGTCAGTCAGGACTTATTAATTTTTATTTAATTTAAGATAACATATAAACTATAATAATATGTACATTTATATAAAAAATAAGTAAAATAATCATAGGGCATCAAAGAATTCGTCCGCATCGCTGTAACAGGAACAGTGCCCAAAAGGCTGGCAGGACTTTGAATTTTATGTGTATAGACAACTTAATTGCCGAACGAACACCAGCAATTAGGTAATTTACGCTTGACTACTGTCAATAACAATCAAATTATTACTAATAACGTAGTTCGGACGCAGTCAATGTTCATAATGACCGTTCATTATTGACATCAACCGGTTAATTACAGGTGGAGCATGTTTTTGTCATGAAGTTTAGAAGTAAATTGGCCTATGTCGTTAGCCGTTTATTTAATATTTTTTGAAAATAATAATGTAAACAAAAATCGTTTGTCATAATACATCATACAGAGCCATCTAGTAGGTATAAGTGTTTAGAAGCTCTCATAAAGTTGTCGCCATCTTGAATTTTCTTTTTGACCCTCAAAAACCATGAAAACGACACTCATGATGATAAGTTTGAAAATTTTCGCAGCCGCCATCTTGGATTTTCATTTTGACCTCACTGTTGGCTTCAGGCTTCAGGTTGGCCGAAGTAAGGAAAACCTGTTCAGGTGGAGATTAATAGACGACTCCGCCTTGGAGTGTAAATATGGTGCTGTTCCGCAAACGATGGGACACTTAATATCGTGTTCTGCGTGTCCTGTCAGCTGCACGTTACAGGAACTAATGGATGCTGGTAATGGCGCCAAACAAGTAACCAAATTCTGGGCCGAGTCCATTTAGTTTGCTATCGACACGCTAAGAAAAAGCGAATTTAACGATTTAAATATTTGGAATTTTACTTTCTTCACTAAGTATGGCAGAATACCTACCAATATGTACATATTGTACATACGCCAGCACATGAAGCTACTATAATCTCTCAAATGTCATTAATATATTTTCAACTTTATCGCTAAAGCATTAGGTTCAAGATTGATTGGGAAAATTTGACAGTTTCGGGTAGCTTGATGTGCTGGCGTCTGTACCTATGTAAGTACAACATGGAGCGACACCCATCTGACCTCTACAACCCAATTAATAATACTGACACATACTAAACTAGCTTGAATAATTAATAGATATTTAATCCATTGTGCATATAGGTGTTGATGATGTCCACATGTCCACAACAAGTAGTGGTTCACTAATTCACATAGTATAGACCAATATTTTACAGTTTTTACTTTGGTTTTTATATGGCCAAGCAGCATGGTTACAGTGTTTAGTAGATTTAGGGTATTGGGTATTTTAAGAACGTTCACAGTCTGATCCAGTCTCAATCTGTCAAAATTCCCTATAATTTCCCTACATTTTGACAAGTTTTTGATATTTTTCTGTCGCCGAAATGAGACTGCGACTAGATTTTGAACGTTTTAAATGACGAGAATCGGCCTTCAGGTTATTTATAAACTTTATCTACTACCGAGCATTTTCATCCCATCGCCAAAAATGACGTATTTCCATAAAAAAAACTTCCATAAGTATAATAAGATAATATTAGTCGGATTGTGCCACAAAAACAAGCTCCCATATCTTGACCTTCGCTTCCTTAAAAGCTTAGTTCCGTAGTTCACTCAAATGTCTTCATCAACTCTCGTTCTGAGTTCGAAAACTTTTGTTTTTACCCCTCTCGCAATATTTGGGGCTGTCAAATAACTTCCAAAATCTTTTGCGAGATTATTCGTGTTTTATCCATTGTTTTTGTTTCACAATGGCGTTATTATACAAGGTGGAGATAAAATACGGCAATCAATTAAACTTCGTTCATCTAATGAACTTTCCAGTCTTACAAAAATCCAATAGTTCAGTATAGCTAGCCGGCTCATCGGCAAAATCTATAGTCGGCCCATTACTAATATTTAGTTTGTTTTAAAAAAAAATGTCTTCAATTTCGGTGTTAAGTTTTATTTGATAGTTTCTAAACACTCATAATGAGGAACACGGTGTACCTAAAGTTCACTCATCCTCCATGGAAAAGGGAGGATCCTCCGACCAGATGGGTATTGTGTCTGGTGGGCCACTGCCCGAAGATAGATGTCAGGGCGTTGTATGTGCTAGTCAAGCTGTAAACTCTGCTTGCGCGATGCAGGTTTTGCGTGACGTCAGTGAGATGCGTAGTTCGCATGTGGCGGTGTACATGTCGCCACAAATTTAAGGTTAATGAAGGACATGCTTTAAGAGAGTTTAGTGCTCATGAAAATGAATGACTTTTCTGTGGGACTAACTATGAAATCCGAAAAAAAAACAGCTTTAACGTATATTTCGATCGTGTTAGCATTGCACTTTTGTATGAAGCCGCTGATTTTTTAAACCGACAACTTAGTACCGGACGAAGTTTTCAGTTTTGTTTATAGAACTGTATCTCGTTCACAGTTAGGTTCTTTTTACAAAAAAAAAACTGGCTCGGTTTAAGCCATGTCTAAAGAAAACCTTTGTTTTGTAAATAGAC
Source organism: Hydraecia micacea (assembly GCA_914767645.1). Taxonomy (NCBI): domain Eukaryota; kingdom Metazoa; phylum Arthropoda; class Insecta; order Lepidoptera; family Noctuidae; genus Hydraecia; species Hydraecia micacea. The sequence continues at coordinate 2,601,472 of OU611793.1, read as the reverse complement.
CGTTTTATTTATGGCCTTTCAACGTTATAATAATATCCTCCCGACCGATTTCCATCGTGACCGAAATCGGTCGGATAAGCCAGGTACGCAAAGATTTTCAAGCGGCCAAGTATGTGCGCAAACACAGGTGCACTCTCGGTTCTTTTACTCTCATAGTCCGATAGGACGGCAGTCCGGCACGAACGGGGAGAGATCAAGCGCAGGATCAACGCCTTTACGTGCTTATGGAACCATAGAAAAAGGGTATTTCAATATAGTACTTATTCGACAAAAGCGTGAAACATATTTCTTTGCTGTCTTTTTTTGTTTTAAGTGTTAAGTCGTTTTAGGTTTTTACCCTAACCAATAATCCTATTAGACTATTTTGTAACTAGGTACAGACAACCTGACAAACAAGCGCGCACGCTACTAAGAAACCTTTCACAGTTGTATCACTATTAATTAGTTACTCGTAAGGTCGGTACTTCACTAGAACGCGTCAGCTAATTGAGTTATAAGCAGAGATGGCTGTTTTAGTTCACCGGTATTTTGTTCGAGGAGCTGGTATGTTTTTTTTTACATCTTCTTCCTTTTGTGTCGATGGTACTCTTCCTCATTGCCTTTTTTTAAATCTAGTTCAGGTATATGTGTGTCAATAATCCCCAACTTCGAAAAGTTGTGCTTGGGTTACTTTTTTTTTCATTTGTCTTGAGCAAGCAAAAGTATAAAAGCATTTTCAAAACTTGAGCTGCTTTGATTCGAAGTTGGAGATTATAATATAAAGAAAGAAAAAATATAAAAAAAGTACCAATCATATTTGAAAAAAATATTTTTGCATTTCATAGCTCAAGTTTTGAGTAATGCTATAAGCTATTAAACATCACGCTAGCATTTTTAGGAGCCGAACAAAAAGAAAAGAAAGTAAGGAAAACAAAAATGAAGTAAAAGCGCGGGCAGGCGATGCGATGCGACGGGATGGGTCGGGGGAACAAAAAATTTCACGCGGACGAAGTCGCAGGCAATAGCTAGTTCTACATAATTCGTCCAGGACGTGATAGTGTGACCCCTTTGCAACAATAAAGCATCCCATATAGTCAGGCAAAAACATTGTATCATATACAGGTTGAAATTTTAATCACAGTTTTCCTCTTAAGGAGTCATTGCCAAAAAAAATCTGCTGTTCCCTACATTTATGTTCGCATAACTCGCCAAAATGTAGGGAACAGCTGATTTTTTTTTCGCGATGTCATGTTTTACTCATAGTAAAAGTTGTTCATAATGATGAGTACAATGACCCCTTAAGAGGAAAACCGTAAGTAAGTCACTTCAGAGCCGTTCTTTTGAACGAATGTATTCGCAACACTAGTCAGTCAGTGATGTAGCTTTGTACCATCAGTTCTATGGACGCAAATAAATGCCGCCGGCTCTTGATGAAACGGACGCAGAATAGTTCAGAAGGTCAGCTGCATATATCCTCAATTGCCTATCCTTCTCTCAACTATATTAGGGTCGGTTTCCAACCTAACCGGCTGCAGCTGCATACGAGTACGAGTATTTTACATGGAGAAACTACTTATTTGATCTCAAAAATCAATTACAGTCACAGTCTTTCGTAATGACTGTCAATAATCTATGAATGACAACTGAGACCAACGGCTTAACGTGCTTTTTGGGGCACAGAGAGGTGTCGGTATGTAATGTATGGCCATAAACGGACCAACCTCAGCAAATGTAGCTTCAGGGGACTACATGACCTAAAGCGCGGTCACTGTCGGACTGCATAGAAAAGAAAGAGAAGCGCGATGACACAACGCTGGTAATTTATTGCAAAATATGAAGCAATTATCTATTTACAAAAAATCTATTGTTTGGACTAAACAATTAAAACACTAGAATAATCTGAAAAAAAATCAGAATGATTGTACATACAAAAACATTATTTTTACAATAAAAACCATACTAATATACATATATCAGGTATCTTCATGATTTTTTTCTATCGTATCAAATTAGTTGTATTATGTCTTCAACACACTATCTAGTGCTGGTTTCACTCTTGCGGGGTGTACGCTTACACTCACTGTACGTGAAGCGTGTCTATGTGTGCGTTCGTTTTCGTTTTTTGTATAGAGCCTTCTGTCCATTTATATTTTGCGTGTCAGATAGAGAGAGGATAAAATAATATGGCGGCAATTAATTAGTTAAGATGGACGTAAAGGTATCTCTGTAATTTAATGTAATGGAGAAATGTTTAGAATTTGTTCAGCCGCAGTTTTATGTGAAAAGGAACAGAACGGATAAGGTAGGACTAGGGAAATACGGTATTTATATACAGCAGGATTTAATGGAGGACATACTTTAAGCCAGTGTTTTAAAAATCAGTTCCATAGAAATCTACGTTTTCGAATGGGCAACTAGCTTCAACTTTCTGAATACACTGACCGACTATTTAATTTTGACAATTTCAAAAGTGCCTGTACATGGTTTAATTTAAATAAATGCTTTGAGTTGAGTTGAGTAGACGCTAATCGTTATAAATTCGTTGACTTTATACTTATTAACTGGACGATCTATTTTAAACATAACATTTAAAGCATAGCTTAAACCGCTGGTCGTAGAGACATGAAATTTGGAGGGTGTGTTCTTTGTGAAAAGTAGGTATACACTAAGAAAGGGTTTTTCGAAATTCCACCCCTAAGAGAGTGATTGGGGGGAGGGTGAAATTTCACGCGGACGAAGTCGCGGGAAGAAGCTAGTGAAGAATATACTAGACACAAAAGTAAAAAATAAAAATATTACCCTCAAATTTATTGTGAAATTATTTAATACCTAGCCAGAGTTTGTAAATAATTGATTCCTTTAAAAACTAGGATGTACAGACGCCAGCACGTCAAGCTACCCGAAATTGTAAATTTTTTCCAATCAACTTTGAACCTTATGCTTTTGCGGTAAAGTTGAAAATCTATTAAAGAAACTTGACAGATTGTAGTAGCTTGGTGTGCTGGCGTCTGTACCCAGAAAAAAAAAATTAGAAATACGAGTGTTACTATACACCCCTGTCTACCCCTTCCATATACGCTAGAGATGATCTATGCTTCTTTGTGAAACGTTAAAGTCGCGTGCACAGACTAACGAGATAATTAGACGTCAGCGGCACGCGACTATTAATTTTAAATCGTGTGTGCTCGCCTTTATTGTCTTACTATTATTGTGTGTGATGTTAGAAAACAACATGGGGTATAGGTAATTTACTTCGATTGTGAAAGGAAAAAGGTAAAGGGAATTTGTAAGAGTTTTTCAATGCTAATAATTTATTTATTTATATTTAACTAGCTTCTTCCCGCGACTTCGTCCGCGTGAAATTTCACCCCCCCCCCATTCACCCCCTTAGGGGATGAATTTTGAAAAATCTTTTCTTAGTGCACCCCTAGACCTCATAAGGAACGTACGTGCCAAATTTGGAATCTCTAGACCCAGCGGTTTGGGCTGTGCGTTGATATGTCAGTCAGTCAGTTCTCCTTTTATATAATATATAGATTACAAGTAACAAAGGACTCAAAATGTTAGTAACAATATTTCTTAACAACTACGTTAGTAAATTTAACCTACACACTTAACACACTGCAATATAATTCATGCAAACCCCTGCTACAAGCTCAACACCGATGTGGAAAGCTTGCAGCAGCGATTCACATACACGAATGAATAATCATGAATAATAATAATGAATTGAATCCTATAATGTTCACCCACTGTTGGGAGACAGGCCTTCGCCTACTCATATAGCCATCGAAATTCACCCGAAACTTTCCTCACGACATTTTCCTCATTGCTCCGTATCACGTGCCCGGTATTTCAATTATCACACCTTGTTGGTAATAATAAAGTTAGTTCAGTCTTACCAAGGTATATCGTATTACCCAGTGACTGGGTTACGGAGGTCAGATAGGCAGTCGCCCCATATAAAATACTGGTATTCAGCTGTATTCGGTTACTCTGGAAGTCGAGTCGACCCCAACATAGTCGTGAAAAGGCTACGAGGTAACAATAAAGTTAAAGGTCAAAATTTCTTTAATAGATTTTCAACTTTCGCTAAAGGATAAGGTTCAAAGTTGATTGGGAAATTTTGACAGTTTTGGGTAGCTTGATGTGCTGGCGTCTGTACATAATGTTCCTTTGAAGATCAGAAAGAAAAATCTGAGAAAAATTTGGAAACTGCGCTTTAAAATGAACCAACTTTAATAAATGCAAACGGAGCGTAGTTGAGTTTCTTGCTTATTATTCTGCATAGAAATCTACGCTTTAGAACTGACTTTTAGCTTCAACTTTCTCACTTACTGACCGACTCCTTGACATTTCTACAGTACCTTTAAATGGTTTAATTGAAATGAAATGCTTTTGAGTTTAATTTTAAAGGCGCGGGTAGCAGCTCTCTATTACTCGCCCCTATTTCGCCTCGCTTTTTGTCTCGCATCATGCTGAGGAAGAGGAGACGTTCTTGAGTAAGATTATAAAGCTATTTAACATCACCATTAACAGCGGAGTATGTTTCGGGATGCATGAAGAAGCCTCCTCGTGTAGCGCAGTTTGTTCCACCAGTTACTCAACTGAACCAAGCGCTCGGAGCATCTTGGACAGTCACACCCAACACCTTATTTGACTGGCCAATTCTTCCCTTGCGGTGGTAGGGCTAACGCCCGCCTGGTTTGCGACCACCCTCCGATCGGATTCCAGGGTCAAGTAGCCTGCTGTGTTTCGTAGATGCGTGGGAGTTCCAGTGCTTTGGGCATCTTCTGGGAACGCTCGTTCCATCATAGACCTCATCCGTCGCTTTCCATCAGGCGTGATCGAGGTCAAGAGCGGACCCAATCAGCAATAAAATAAAAAAAGTGAAAGAAAAAAGGGAAAAAAGAACGAAATGAAATGAACAAAATAAATGAACGTTAATTTCTATGTAATTTTGTCGGTTTCGTGTGAAAGTGAAATGAAACAAAATGAACCTTCACTCGAGTAAACCGTTTACTCGTATCAGCTTAACGTAGGCTTAATAAAGATATTTGGAGGTAGACACGCAATATATTACGTCAGGATATTAGATACTACATCGTTTAGTGACGTCATCGTTTTATGGGATTATTTCTTGTCTCATCCTTGTTATGTCAACAGTTATAATCTTGTCGTAAATGTAGGGGTTTGCTGGAAATAGCTTCGTTTAATACTCGTACCAAAATTCCCTTGTCTTTTCTATTCGGAAAACAATAATAATAAATAAAACAAAGTCGGGTTAGTTACACCATTTATAGCTCAAGGACGGGTGGACGGATTTTTATGATTTTTGATTTGTTAGAGCACGATAAAGATATTTTTTAAAGATAATGAAATCCTATCCAAAAATTTTTACCTTCTAATAATAATTACCGTGTCATTAAGAGCCGCATTATTACCAACCCCCACTGGGCCCGCGTGGTCGATTACAGCACATTCCCTTTCGAAGAGCGGAAGCCTGCGTCCTAGCAGTGGGAACATTATAGGCTGATTATGCATAAGCTTACTTATTCTGTAGTACATACATTCCTACTCGTACACTAAAGAAGACATCCTTATTCTGTCTCATACCTGCCACAACGCCACATGCGAACAACGCGTCACACTGACGTCACACAAAATCCTGCATCTCGCAAGCAGAGTTTACCACGCAACTAGCATATATACAACGGCCGTAGTTGCCCGCCAGACACAACCCCGTCTGATCGGAGGATCCTCCCTTTTCTATGGAGTATGAGTGAACTTTACACCCTGTTCCTCATACCTCTATACTAGCCAATAAAAGGTGTCTGCCTCTGAATATTTAACCCATTTAGTGGCTAAACAGGGAAAGGGCTCATTATCCTAATTGTCAGGTACTACATCCTGTCTCTGGAGTAAAACGTTGATAGCGTAGGTCGACAGTAGGTAAAGTCAACCTCGTAATTGTTTTATCACTTTTAACAAAAATTCCCAGGAAATGGAAACTAGATGTAGAACTAAAGTGCTATAAGGATCTTTTGGCGTCTGAATGAGATGTTCAGGGGGCGTTGTTGGTGAACATCTATGTATGTTAAACACTTGTGAAATTGTCACGGAAATCGTACTGACAAAACAAGATGGCGACGTTCGTTTCCAATTTTGGCCACGCGCTAAAAGAACCTTGAAGCATTTTACGTAACTATTACATTAGCCTTAAAGCAAAATTAGACCTTAGAATAGAAAATAAAATAGAATACTCCTTATTATGTACACCATATAAATACCCCCGTAGACCTTGACGTTTTATGACGTACTAGCTACACCCGTCGGTTTCACCCGCATAAGTTTCGATCCCGTGGGAATGTCAGGATAAAAAGTAACCTATGTCATTTCCTGGATTCAGATTTCCCCATACAGTCCCAGTTAAAAATAAGCCACCCTGTATTTTTCTAGCCACAAGATACAAGCGATTAGTTTGTGGCTCACCGAATCCGTCACATTATATTGTTACTTTTTGATGAATAAACTTATTACTTACTTATTTACTTATTACTTAACAAGTGAGAGAGAGGAATTGATGGACGCTAGTGATGGCGCCAAACAACTAGCCGAATTCTGGGCCGAGTACATTTAGATTGCTATCGACACGCTAAGAAAAAGAACAAGTGAGTAATGCCCCTCGCCCACGGCGACTTTTTGCAGCGATGCTGTCGCGCGTTTCGTAAACGTGCGACAGCATCGCTACTAACGCGCGTAAGTCGCATTTGCAACTCGCTACAGAAGCGATACCAACGCGCTACAGCATCGCGACTGTATCGATGCAAACGCGGAACCGTGTCGGACGACATCAGGGAGAAAACGGAGGGAGGGTGGCACGTGAGTGGAGAACCGAGCATCAGTGCAACACAATCGCGTTTGCATCGCGACAGAAGCACGACAGTATCGCGTTTGCATCGCAACTGAAAATCGTGGTGTGGGCGAGGGCAAGCAGCTAGTGACCGCATCGCGACTGTATCGATGCGAACGCGCGACAGCATCGCTACTGCATCGCTACAAAAAGTCGCCATGGGTGAGGGGCCTTAGTATATTATCCTATCTGAAGGGAATCATAAAATAATGGTATCCAAGCCACTAAAAATAGCCAGTATCAAAAGGTTTAAAAAAAATTGATATGCTTCGGAGAACTGCAGAGGATTATAATAAACATTTTTCAAACCAATTAAAAAAAAACTAGCTGCCGTTTTTATCGCGTGCTCTTTCTCACACTCTCCTCCTCTTCATTGTCATGATTTCTAAATATGTATACATAATATATTATACCCTATCATGCGTGGTATAACCCGCAAGAAACGGTCTAACCCAAAAATAAATAATTCACCTTCCTCCCCCATTCATCGTATATGTATTTATACCAATTCCGTTCGACCTCGAAAGAGATGTCGGAGCGTAGCATTTGAATAATCTTAAATGCGGGATCGTAAAAAATAATTTCGTTTATGATACGCATATCGATGTTTAAGCGATTTTTCTTTTGTAAATATTCAAATACTAGCTGTTACCCGCGACTTGGCCTGCGTGGAGGTCGGAACACGATAAAAATAATGTTTGAATTATCCTACGAGAACGGGAACCGATATATCCTATGTCCTAATCCAGGTCATGCACCAAGATTGCGTCTCACATTTTCAATCTCAACCCAAAGGTTTTTAATACATTGCTTCATAGGTTTGAAAACACCGTCTGCTCAACAACGTAACGCAATGAACGTAGTTTAACTGTCAAAATGAAAAGCATTGCAATGAATTGTCATTTTATGTGCGTTTCGATTAATCAAAAATAAATAAACAATGAAGAAAAGTTCCTGAAAAATCAATCAAAACTCAATGATCAATGATGAAGAGTTCCTGGAAGGATTTGGGGGAGGCCTTTGCCCAGCAGTGGGACACTACAGGCTAACAAAAAAAAAAACAATGATAGTCTACATAAATATATAAACCAAAAAAAAAATTCATAAAACAATTTAATAAATCGCTTATATTCTGCACTGTTTCGTAGATTTAGTAAACGCAACTACTGTTAAATTGCACGCTACTCTCATCGTTCAAAATTGTGTTGTTTCTTGTGTGTAACCCTTCTTCTGATTTTTTTCATTTTGTACTTGCTAAAACGAAGTATGCATATATAAGTATATATATATAAGTCGAAGTTTTTTTTGTAATGTTAGTTTTAAGATACATGTTTTGTTTTTTTGAAGTGAAACTTCTTTACGCATGCTTGACTTGGGGAGTAAGCTGGCGAAATCGTGACGTAAGCATTACGAAAAGTGTGATCGGGCGAGGCGAACGGGAGTTGAGTGGAGGATTCCTCTCATAGCCAAATACGCAATACTGAAGTTTCACTTCAGTCGTGTGGTCATAAGCACACTCGTTTTTTTTTATCTACGCTCACTGGCAGATAACTTTGTTCTAAACCTATTTATGTTTTCTCTATAAGTGAATCGTAATTCTTTTGAGAAAATAAATATCTTTAGTCTGCCAAACATTCAAATCCGTAATGGCCCGAACAAACATTCAAATTCACAAACTCACAAACATAAAGACTGCAACATTTACAAGATTAGTAAGAATTTATTTCTTTTTCTCGAGAATTTGTGACGGGGTAGTCCCCCCGAAATCTTTTTGGGGGTATGTAAGACGTAGCTCGGGAAGTATTAAAGATTAATAGGGGATTTCAACCCACCTGTGCTCAAGAAGACAGCTGTGGCAAGCGGAATGCTTAATGTACGGCGTTTATAAGTACTCACGCAACGTTTATGATGTACATTATTATGCTGATCGCTGGCTTTATTTTGCCGTAAAGACGAGGCATTTTATATCTATGTACCTATATAAATAAAAATGAATCGCCGAAATGTATGTACGCGCATAACTTCCGAACGGCTGCACTAAATTGGATAAGTAATTCTTTTTTTTTGTGTTCGTTATTGCTAGGACAAGGTTTGTATGAAAGAAAATTTCGGAAATCCGAAAAAAATATTGCACTTTTCCGAAGCTGGGGCGGGCCGCTATCAATCAATCAATCAACTCAGCATATCGCAGTCCACTGCTGGACATAGGCCTCTTCCAGACCGCGCCACAGCACCCTGTCCTCATCCTTCCGCATCCAATCTACCTCAGCCACCTTCTTTAGGTCGTCCGTCCGTCTAGCTGGGGGGCGTCCCACACTACGCTTGCCGATTCGCGGTCTCCACTCCAGGACTCGTCTGCTCCACCGGCCATCGGTCCTTCGACAAACATGGCCAGCCCACTGCCACTTCAGTTTGCTCTGCAAGCTATGTCGGTAACTCCGGTTCTTTACCGGATAATTTCGTTCCTGATTTTTTCCTTCAATAGCGCGCGCCGCGCGGGCCGCTAGTTTAATATAAAATTGTAAATTCATTCACTTACTGATAGACAACGTACTGTCTAAATTGCTTGGTCTAGAAGAAAGAAATTTTGCACTAGTACTAAGGAAGGATTTTTTTAAAAGTCCCCTAAACAGGAGATAAAAGTTTGTGTGTAATTTTATTTTTCGTCCATGGGAATGCCATCAGGCGCGCGACTTGTACCCCCTTTTAGTCTTACATCTACAGTTCTGGGCCCGCGATCCGCCAACCCGCACTGGATATGGGTGGTGGATAACGGTTCATTCCCTCTCACAGAGAAGAGGCCTGTGTCTCAGCAGTGGGAACGTTATAGGCTGATTATGTTACAGTTCTTTAGTTTTGCGCACATTTTTGCTCTCATATTTTGTTTCACCCGCTTTTCTTTTTAAAAATGAGGCCAACACAATACGGTACACACCTAACTAAGCACAAATCAAACATTAAAATGACTGTGTTCATCAACATAATTTGTAGTCTTGTTTGATTATCTGTGTTCTGCAAATCACGTCCTATTTTACATTTTTTATTCGTGCGTCCAATCGTTTAGAAAATCACTCAAACGGAATAAAGACTTGTTAAGCGCTTCTTTTGTTTTTTTAGCTAGGCAAGCAGATACTTAGGACTAAGTACCGGTTGTTTCAAACAGTTGGTTAACGTAATATACGTACGTCAAATAATAACGATTACGTAATCGTTAATATTTAACGTACATCAAGGCCACCATTTTGTAATTGTAATTTGAAACAACGCTTTTTTGGTTTGACGATAGTTAGCGCCATTTTTGTATTATATGCGTGCGTCAAGTGGACGTGAAAATACACGCCCTAAGGGTAAATACATGCCGAATATGCCTCACTGCGATACCTCGCGGATTACCTCGCTACCTCAATGTCACCTCCATATAAAACCAATGCATGCTAATAGACACGTACGCACATGCATCAAGGTAAACCCCCAAGCAGCTCGCGATGTATCGCATTGTGGCATCTTCGACATGTAATTACCTTAGGTTCATCGTCCATGACAGTACGCAAATGTAACCGTCTTACACACTCCAACACAGCAATGAGTAGTCAGAATGTCTGCACTAATATTTAAATGGCGGTCTGTTCACAACGAATCACGCAACCAATCACAAACTAGTTAATTGCGCGTTAGTAAGTACCGGTTGTTTCACACGGTTGGTTAACATAACACAAACACAAACGATTACGTACTCGTAATTATTTGACGTACGGCAAGGCCATAATTTTGTCATTGTAATTTAAAACAACGCTTTTTTTTTGTTTGACGATAGTTAGCACCATTTTATACGTGTGCGTCAAGTGGACGTCAAACAACCCGCCCCAAGCCGCGTCGTGAACAGACCGTCATTTAAATAGCGCTGAGGCAACCTACCATGATCTAATTAAAAACGATTCAAAAACAAGACATTTCAGTTTAGGTTCCTAAACTGCATCGCTTGAGCTACTCTATGGACGTCATGGTACCAAACAAGTATGAATGAAACCAAAACTTGCGACTCAGTTTGGGACAATCGCTGTCAGCAGAATGGCACGGCCTAAACTGAATCGTTAAACTGACGTCATAGTACAAATTAGAAGAACAGTTCAGTTTAGGTCCTAAAATGGATCGCGTTAAGAGCTTGTAGTAGGCCTCCTGACATTGAAATAAGATGGTGTCAACTCGCGCGCGCGCAAGTTTAACACTCGCGAGTTGACGAACAAGTCGAATTCTCACATTACTGAGCTGCCTCGTTGGTCCAGTGTTCGCAAACTATCTACTACTGACCATGAGTTCCTGGGATTGATTTCCAGCTTGGTTCAAGTGTTAATGGGTCTTTGCATTAGTAATTTCTGAGTAGCAGCCCAGAGTCAAGAATTTTGCCCAGTTGACGGCAATTGTCTTGCCCCTTTTTACATGGGACTTAAACATATCAGGCAAAATGTTTGTATGTAGGTAGTGTAGAGATTACGAGATGCATAGTTTGTGACACGCAACCTTTTCTAGTACTTATAAGGTAATTATTTCATCGCCACTGCTCTCAAAACGGTGAAGGAAAACATCGTGAGAAAACCGGCATGTCCTAGAACCAAAAAATTCGAAGACATGTGACATCTACCAACCCGCACTGGGCCCGCGTGGTGGGTTACGGTCCATTCCCTCTCACTGAGAGGAGGCCTGTGTCCCAGGAGTGGGAACATTATAGGCTGATTATGATGATGATGATGATAAGGTAATGGCCCCACGAATTTAGAAGGAAGAAAAAGGGTATTTTATTAATCCGACCCGGTAATATATGGATGAGGAGTCCTTATAGTACTGTAGAGACTGGGACCTCCTTCTTGAGACTGGCTGGTAATATTTTGATGACGTGTTCCAGTCGGGCATTCAAGCGTGTGTCAAATAGATCATGATGGTGTCTTTTCCTAGATAAAAGGGATAATTTTAATTAATATTGAGAAAAGACTAAATAATATCAATAATGAAATCCATATAGGAGTTTCATTTTAATAAATAAGCTCCCATCTGAGTTTCGTCACAACAATTGGTGGCCGCGCCGAAAATTCGCGAAATTTGCGAAATATATATATATATTATAAAAAAAGCGAGACCGCTCGCATGCCAAGCTGAGTAAGAGGCGCAGAAACGTCGCCAGGAGCATAAAGCTAAGTGGTTTAATGATTTTTTTGTAAAGCGAGTAAGATGGCTCAATTTTTTACGGGCACGAATGGCATATGCCTGGAGGAGTTCATAAACCAGTTTAAAATGGTTGCCGCCTTCAATGGATGGCGTGAAAGCGATTGGGCGCTGATATTTGGCGCATATCTTCAGGGTGCTGCCCTAGCATTGTATAATTACACGTACAACGATGATATTTCATTTGATGCCATGTGTGATGTGTTACGAGCAGAGCTTCCGTGCAGATGTCACAAAGACAAAATTATTTATAAGGTGCAAGAAGCGGAGATCGCACAAGATCTGTCTGACGAAAGCGGACAGGAGAATTTTGTAAATGTAGATGATGATGCTTCTGTATTATTTAGTGGAAAACAAGAAGACCCACTACAGGACGAGCAAAGCGGCCTAGAAAGCAGCATGGAAGATGCTGATGGAGAAGATGATGACGAGCACAGCAGCCAGGAGTGCACACCCGCAGAGGAGAAGAAGGAGCCGATAGAAGTGTTCGAGAATGAACACAAGAATGAAAATGATGAATCGGGTCAGTCCATTCCATTTACTAATATATATAGCAATGTTTCAGAGCCACAGGATGAGCATGATGATCACGATGTGGAAACCAACAAAAATAACATCGCTAGTGATCAATTTTATGAAAATAATTTTTCGATCGATTTTTCCGAAATAAAGGAGAATGTTCACTTCATCATCGATAAAAAAGACAATAATAAGGTGAATTGTGATGTTGCATTAGTTGAGGATGATGTAAAGCTATGTGCAGTCAGAGATGAAGATGCAGAAGTGTTGAACAATTCTGTGCAATTTATAAATTCATTTAATTTTCCTACGGATGAGGTTGTAGTCTTTAATAGTAGTGATTTTATAATACATCACGTAGATGTCCCTATATTAGAAAATGTTCATTCACAATGTGCTGCAAATAATACAAGAAAAGCACGCAGGAAGAAAAGAATCCCATTTGTCAAAAAAGCTAAAACTAAAAGACTAATTCCAAAAAGAATTTCAATTATGCATTTTATAAAAACATTTTCTAAAAGCAAACAACATTTTATAAAGAAGTTTTTATTTTCAAAATATAAATTTAGAAAAAGAAAGTTTATCGATAAAAAGCCTTTTTAACGATTGATTAAAACCTTTTCATATTTAGTTGTAAACGTTTGTTGTTGTTTTCTTTTTATTAGTGTCATTTATCTTGTCATATCAATGTAAATATGTCAGTTAGATGTAAACATCATTTAGTGCATTATTTTAGTTTGGATAATATGTTACAACTTATTAATATGTGTTCATTTGTATTTTTTGCATAATTGCTGAGAAAAAAACATCGGACGTGGCCGGGAGTGCGTGAGGTGCCTCACCTCTCATCTCAGAGGCATGTGAGGTGTGACCTCACAGCTCCAAGGGGCCCAAGGGAGGAGGAACATATCGTCGTCTTCAATGTTTTGTTTCGAATAGGCTGGGATAGCATGGACGTACTCCAGTATAGTTTGTCGCGAGTTATGGGAGGAAATAATTTTTGAAAACTGTGGTCACTCCTAGAGGGGGGGTGACAGACACTCAGCTTAAGTTGAAACCAACTTTGCTAACGGGGCATAGCCTTCGCAAAGTGTGTTTGGTTGACACATTTGGTTCAGCTTATGTTTGAGGACACACAGTTTTATCAGTAAAGATTGATATTTTTATAGAGTTAGAATTTTTTGAGAACGGAGTAGGAGTTTGAAGTTTTACTCTGGAGTACGGGCCGTATAATAGGATTTCTTCGATGAACCCTGGCCTCTTAAACTTTTCCCTCCCTCTGGCTCAATACCGTCCGATGGGGTTAAAAGAGTTTGATGTTAAGATCCTTTAATTTTTTTAAGCCTCTTTCAGGCTGATGTGAACTCTCACATCAATTGTTTTTATTAGGAGGCCGCGTCGCGTCCTTTACGCAGGTTTTGACGTGACGAGGTTTAAGCATGACGAAGTTAGTTTGTATGAGTGTACATTGGCACTTGTAAGAGTTAACTTACCTGACACTTAACATAGTGTTGGATTCGTTCGTCCTGACTTAAGCCTGCTCTTGCAAGAGACGGACCTTACCATGTAAATTTAATTTCCTGCGTTAGGTAAAATTACGGTTAGGATAGGTAGGAAGAGCTTGGATGTCCGAACATGGCGAATAAAAGTCTTGTTTGGTAGTTGAGCTATGCCAATCCTTTTATTCGAAGGTGGGCGTAGCTGATGTAGAGACTGGGACCTCCTTCTTGAGACTGGCTGGTAATATTTTGATGACGTGTTCCAGTCGGGCATTCAAGCGTGTGTCAAATAGATCATGATGGTGTCTTTTCCTAGATAAAAGGGATAATTTTAATTAATATTGAGAAAAGACTAAATAATATCAATAATGAAATCCATATAGGAGTTTCATTTTAATAAATAAGCTCCCATCTGAGTTTCGTCACAACAGTACCTACTACAGATACACCTCTGCCTATCACCCTTCAAGGAATAAAGGAATGATGTTATGTTTTGCTTTATACCTAAGCATCAGAAGACAAAAAAAGTACTAAAAATAAGTAAGTTTCTCAAATTAAAGTTAAAATTAAGTACTCCAATAATGACATCATCATCATCATCAGCCAATGGCAGTCCACTGCTGGACATAGGCCTCTCCTATTGTATGCCATTGAACTCGATTTTCGGCATCTCTCAACCAGCTGCTGCCAGCCATCCTGCGAAGATCATCGCTCCACCTAGCCTGAGGGCGTCCCACCTTACGTTTACCGATTCGCGGCCTCCACTCAAGAACACGTCTACCCCAACGGTAATCGGTTCTACGGCTAATATGGCCGGCCCATTGCCACTTCAGCTTGCTTATTCTGTGAGCTGTGTCGACAATTTTGGTTCTCTTCCGGATCACCTCGTTGTAGATTCGATCCCTCAGAGAGACTACAAGAAAAGCCCGTTCCATAGCTCGCTGAGCGACCTTGAATTTATGGACCAGCCATAGCATGAGTGTCCACGTTTCGGCTCCGTAATTCATAACTGATTGAAGACCTTAGTCTTTAGGCTCTGTGGAATACGCGACGAGATAATGACATAAATGGATCTATTAGAAGGAAAAAAAAACCTTGATCTACTCTCTTCTACTTAAAGTATTAATATAAAAATAACCGTAATTCCTCCCAAATTGATAAAAAAAATTACCTCAAAAATAAAATACCTACTAAAATAAATGTTCCGACCGCTGCTAATACTTCCCTAACACCTTTCTAATCCTTACCGGATCCAACGCGGAAAAATATCACCGTTTATGTTGTGAATACACAGTGTCATACATCCCGCCGTTCACGGGTAATCCCCGAGGTGCGGGAAACGGCTGCGCCTATTAAGTGATCGGGATTAAGGCGGGGATCCAGTAACGGCGATAACGGCGACTGTTGGGAAAATAAAAAAGGACTGCCTTTAATAAAAGGCATTTTTAGTTAATTAAATAAAACCAGCCTATTGGTGTCCTACTTAATTAAAGCATGCTGCTTTTCTTATTATACTAAATTGTTGTGCCCGACAGGGTCCATGTGAAACATTTAACATTATTAATATCTTTTATAATACACATATATTATGAATGCAATAAAGATTTGAATTGAATTTCGAAAAACCTTTTCTTTCTTAGTGGATACCTACTCTTCACAAAGAACACTCCCTCCAAATTTCATGTCTCTAGGACCAGCGGTTTAGCCTGTGCGTTGATTATATCAGTCAGTCAGGACTTTGACGTCGGTTTATTGGAGCGATCGTCGCGCGAGTATGCGCTCGTCACAGTCATTTGTCGCGCGAACACGCGTTCGGGTACGATCGATTTCTATTAGGACACCGCCTTACCGTAGGCATACGAAATATTACTATATTAAAGACAGAACTTTTCTCATAACCTACCGAAAAGTTGTAACATTAAAATAACGTTAACACTTGGAGCCACAATATACGTACGGTCGAACGCACCTACGTGTTACGAAAACCACCTTATAGCTACGGAATAATGGCGCTGTCGAAGTCTGGGCGTGCAGCTGACTGTACAAGTTTCAGTGAAACAATCAGAGTGAACACAGACTCAAGAAGAATGCGTTAATCAACGGAGTTGAGTTGTAATTGGATTACCAAGTTACCTACATTTAAATTCGTATATTTAAGTGAATTATGTTTAATCTTGAGGAAAATGTATTTTGTAATTTTTGGAGGCGATGACAAATTCCTTTGGAAGGTATAAACAATTGAGCCTATTTACATTATGAACGTGGGTACAGGGAAATGTATGTCAAAATTATACAATATACATATAAAATTGTTATTTTGCACGGCGATAATCAGTACATCATTTTTAAAAATATGGGGTGACGAGTCCTCATCCCACAGTTCATGAGGTTAAAAACAAATGCAGAATGAAACCGCAGTGTGATCCCACAAAAATCCACTAAAATATCTTACTGATGGTCGCCGTGTGAATAGGACCTCTGGTTTGTATTCTGAAATCCGAAATGTTGCGAAAAAAAGTTTTAATGAGATATTAGAGCCTCGATGCGTAGCGGGTAGACTATCTGCTACGACGCCGTAGCTCGCGTAGCAAGCGTGAGCTACGCCGTAGCATATAATAATCTAGAACGTGATACGAGCCCCGAAAAGGTATAACATTATTTCTACAACATATTATATCTGCTGTCAACATATTATAAAGCTGTCTTAAAATAATAATATGTAAAAGTATGTAAATAATACATCTATACATAAATAATATAACACAAAGTCGTTTTTCGTGCCTGTCTGCGAGATCGTGTTGTTACATTCTTCCAAACTGCAAAAAGGATTTTGATGCGGCCGTTTGCAATGTCCGTGAGGATTGAGGAGCCACTTTCCGTATCTTAATGAAATTAATAAACTCAACATCATCATCATCATTTCGAGAATTTTTATTCCGGAAGGTTCATGTGAATCATCATCTGCCTAGCCCTTTTCCAACTATTTTGGGGTCGGCTTCCAGTCTAACTAAATGCAGCTGAATATCAGTATTTTTTATACGACAAAGAAATATCGAAGATTTGCCAAATCGTACAAACCTTGCGAATCAGGGGCGGGTCGCTAGTAGATTATAATAATTAGTTCCTAAATGTCACTTCAACACGGACATACAATCTGTTGTTCTTTTTAATTGGCATTACATTACAAGCTAAAGCAATTCATAAAACAGCATCAATCAAGCGGACCCTCGACAAGATTGAATAGCTTTTCTCGTTCAAACAACATCGCTGAAAGCGCTGGATTATATAAAATAAAACAGACCAAGTACAAACTCTTAAGAAAACACGATTTACTAGTTCGCTTGATTAAATTCAAGGGTCCTTTTAATACTAAAATTCGCAATTTTATTTGTGTTTGAGACAGGGTTTAAGTTTTAAGTTAATTCTAGTTAACGCTTATGCGGTCGGAGAGTTTTGAAAAAGCCTAAGTAAAGAGTCGTAATTCGGGGTTTAGCTCTCGCCTATTTCCTCCTCCAATATTGGACCAATTTAAAAGATAATTTCATAAACTGAATAAGAAGGATATAATAATATGCTGTGTCCCTATGTTTTTCTTTTTTCATTAATAGTTGTCAAATTTTTTATAGGCCTCTGTTGACAGCGGTTTTATTCGGCATTTTTTGAGGGTTCTAGTGCTTATAAAAATAATGTATCATCAAAAAGGAAAACATAGGGACAAACAAGTTGTTAATATTTATTATTCTATAAAAAATCATTTGCTTTATGGTCATTAACCAGAAAGAAAACATGCGAGAGCGTTTGGAGAAACGACCACCCGAATTTCCTCTTAAGTGCGGTTAAGTTAATTAAGTTTTTGTTATGAATATAATTATTAGACAAGATTGTTGTTTAAATTTTTACTCAGGATTTTGTAGAAAATGTCTGATTGGCGTGGAGTTTATGGACCCCGAGTACCAACAGTAGGTATGGCTTTAATTTTGACAGTTCAATAACATTATTTGCGTTATTTACGTTGTCTAGCAGACAATTTTTTTCGAACATATGGAGCAATGGTATATCATCATCTGCCTAGCCTTTTCCCAACTATGTTGTGGTCGGCTTCCAGTCTAATCGGATGCAGCTGAATACCAGTATTTTACATGGAGCGACAGCAATGGTATATATGTATATCCTTTAAAATTATTCAGATTGTTATTGATAGTGTGTTACGCAATTAGAGCGCAGGCTACAGACCTGAATCATAATACTACAACAATGACTTTTAATGTCGTATCTTGATCTACCATTTCCTATTTTGTTAAGGACCAGTAGGCCATTTCTCGTAATCTTTTTAGCATGTCGATAGCAAAAATATAGTTTTTTTTTTTTTAATTTGTTTGACTCAAAATTCTTAAATTCTCGTGATTTAAAACGTTCAAAATCTAGTCGCAGTCTCATCTTGGCGACAAACATATGTCAAAAATGTTGGGAAATTAGAGGTATTTTTGACAGACTGAGATCAAACTGTGCACGTTCTTAAAATTATGAGAATTTATCCTTTTGGTACTTGTCGACAGGCCTACACTGTCCTCCCATACCTATTAACACTGTAATTCGAAAACATTTTAAAAGCCTATTATTTTTAAAAGAGTAACCGTGGAGTTTCTTGCCGGTTCTTCTCCATAGGAAACGTCCAATTGGAACCGTGCACCTAGCTTCTGCCGTCTCTTAAGTGCCCATGTAGGTTTATGTGAAATGAAATATTTTTAATTTGAATGTTGTAACACAAAGGGCAATGTGCAAAAATTAATATTGAATTTATTCCGATATACCGTTGTATAACGGAATAAATTCAAAATTCATTTTGGGCAGGGATATTGACGCGCAAACTGTAGCTATGACTTCAGCACATGATTCTAGACCCCTTGTGTAGGAATTTTCATCGGTAATAAAAAAAAAACAGGGTTTAAAATCATGTTTTAAATCCATGGTAATAGGTTTCCACCCTGTTTTATGTTTTGTAACAGCAACAAAAGGCGATTCGAAATAAATAAGGCATAACGTTAAAAATTAACGTCATCTCCCTCTAACATTAGAACCACACCATCAAATCTGTCGGGACAAAATACCGTGCCAAGCTAAAAATAAATGGAAGATGTGTGTCATCAAAATGACGTACGCAACAGCCCTCTTTTAAGGGATAATAATTTTTTTGGTATTTTTCCTGAGATGACCCTTTTTGTATCAAGACTTGGCAGGTTTGTATTTTCTCAAAATACGCTTCAGTGCTCAAAGAGGTTGCGTTTTTAATCAAACTTCTGAAATTGAAAGGTTGTATAGATGCGTGTTTGAGACCGATATTTGAGGGATTTTATAAAGAAAAACATGAACAGTACAGTATTCAACAAACCTGTCCCGTATTTGTTTATGTAACGTATCAGTACATACAACATCTAAGCATCTATTATAAGGTGTCAATTTTTTTAGTTTGAGATTTATTACTCAAAAGAATTACAAATTTACTTATAGAGAAACATAACGAGGTTTTAACAATATTGTGTATCAAAACTAACATTATAATAACACTTACTTTTTATCAAGAAAACAAATTGAAGCAGGTAGTTCTAGTAGTCGAGAGCCGATTCCCGGCCACCGTAGGCGCGGGCTTGCGGACGGCGAGCAATGGGTAGCTCGCCGTCCGTTACATACTCCTTAATAAAAGAATAACAGTACCCTAATGTCCGTTTCGAACTCAAGCAACCTAAAAACTTTTTTATTAAAAAAAAGCAACCAACTTCCAAAAAAGAGTGAAAAATAACTTTAATTTCGGAAGACAGTGGCAAACAACAATTAATATATGAACCCAACGACACTGACTTCCGAAATTAAAGTTATTTTATACACTTTGTAGTGTCTTTTTTGGAAGTCGATTTTTTTTTTTTATAAAAAAAGTTTTCCATACTAGAACTCTCAGACGTCAATTTTATTCCACGGATAAAAGATATCTGACTGGTAAAATCAGCCCTAAAACACAAACTTCTGGGGAAATACTAGACTTACTTGATCATTTTCTTCTCAACTTACTGTGAAGCAAAACAATTCAGCACTTACCTGAAACAATAAAATATAGCATTATTAATAAAATATATTGGACAAGAAACTGATTTAATTTAAATTCTCATCAGGCCGTATTTTTTGTCAAAAATTTTGTGACCTACACTTTACTTGTAAGTACAGACGCCAGCATATCAAGCTACCCGAAACTGTCAAATTTTCCCAATCAACTTTGAACCTTGTATTTTAGCAAGAAAGTTGACAATCTATTAAAGAAATTTGACAGATTGTAGTAGCTTGATGTGCTGGCGTCTGTACATACCTATAGTGACAGTAGACTAGACCTATACATAACAATAGTTAGCAATATAATATTTAACCGTGGTTGCCTACAGTCTTTAGGTACGGTCAGCAACAAAAGTCCATTAACACTGTCACTTTGCCATAACATCAAAATTGACAGAAAATTATTTGATAAACTGGATTTTAGCTTTTGTAACTGATCACTCTCGTCCGTTCGGACATTTGAGTGAAGGAATCGGGCATAAGTACATACATTCATCACATTTTACTTGTTTTTCGATTTTAATTAAATGCCTTATTAGCTCAATAATTGGGATTCAAAAATTGAAGTGTTAATCGACTTTTGTTCTTAACAGACTGTCCTAAGATATTTTAAAATCAATTATTTTCTAACTGGGGTTTATTTATATTATGTTCTAACGGGCGGTTTGGGGGACTGTCTTTTGTAATTTTGACGTTCGAAAAGTGCTGATTTTCAGCCTAGTTTGAATAAATGACTTTTGATTTTGATTTTAAAAACAAAATAGCTATGTTATCTCAATTTATTTGAGGTCTGCGCAACATGTCTTTTTCTTCCATACTTCTCTATTAGACGTCATCGCGGTAGTCACCCCCTTTCTAACCATACCATCATTCACACATTCCATACATCGTTTCTTGTCAATGAGCCGCAAATGTTGAACTACAAAACTCCTTTGTTCTCACCACTCAATATAAGTAATTTTTTTTAAGAGCTGCGAAAACTCTAGCTGTTAATTAAATAGTTTTCAACTATTGCCAAGAAATAAAAAGCATGTTTTTAATTTGAACCCCAAATAATTTCCATTTTGATTTCCTAAGAACATTAATGGACAGTTGGACACTCAAATATAATAAATATGGCTACCTTTGCAAGCCTCAAATAATTTTGGTGTCTTAAAAAAAATTAAATCGACTTCATAAAGAAATTAAGTCAAAATTATGAAATAACTTTAATTTTGGAAGTCGGTGTCTTGGGATCCGTATTTTAGTTTTAGTTTTTTGCCACCGACTTCCGAAATTAAAGGTACTTATTTCATAATTTTGAGTTAGTTTCTTTTTGAAGTCGATTTAATTTTTTTTTATTTCGTAATTTTTAGTTTTAAGTAAAAACTGTAACATTTGTTTGTAATAAGTAGGTAATAGTTTTGTTGTAAATATTGCACTAGAATTTGACCAAGGTCTTGAGATTTCCCTTTGACACTACACCCGTAGCTCGTATTAATAAGCCAGGCCGTCACACTGACACGTATATCTTGAAAATTACTAAATCAATTTTGACGAAACTTGCACTGTTCCCCAAGTTGAAGTAAATGTAAGCCAATAAAAAAATGGTCACGATCCGATTAATAGTTGCGGAGAAATGCGTGGACAAACATACATACATACATACATCAATACAATTTTGTATATTTGTTTGGAAGCCCTAATAGATTGTCATATGTGAATATATTGCAGTTCCAATTATATTACATACATACGTGTCGAATTGATAACCTCCTTTTTTGAAGTCGGTAAAAAGCTAACTATTTCGAATGTAAATTAACTTTGTACAATTTCACCAAACTACTTTTATTTGTATTCAACTATTCGAACCCTTCTTCGGAGTACAAACCTTTTATTCAAATGTAATTTTTCGGTTCACATATTTGTATTTCAATTTATTTACTACTCAGCATCCCTCTCATTTACATTACTTCGAAATCTATCACGATGGCAAGCAATTTTTATTATTTCGAAGAGGTATGTAACACTGATCTTAGACGCTTCATTCAAGTGAATATTAATTTTTGTTTCAAGTCACATTCATACGTACGACAGCGACAAGTTATATAGAAACTAGCTGTTGCCCGCGATTTCGTCTGCTATCCAGGATGAAAAGTAGCCTTTGTCATTCTCCAGTTCATGGTCTAGCTATGTGCCAAGCTTCATCTATATCCGTTCCACCGTTTTAGCATGAAGAAAGCGTAACAAAGAAACAAATAATTAAATATTTTTTCTCTTTATAATAATTACTAGCTGACCCGGAGAACTTCGTACCGCCTCAGAATTAAATAATGTGACAAAGTTCAATAGACACGTGGCGCCAACTATTATCATAATAACGTTATTGTTGTTTTCCTCGGGAACAGCAGTTTTTTTTTCGGGATGAAAGGTACCCTATGTCCGTTTCTGTACACTTGACAACGTATATGCAAAATTTCAGGATGATCGGTTCAGTGGTTTAGGCGTGAAAACGTAACAAACAAACAAACAAGCTTACTTTCGCATTTATAATATTATAATAGTTAGGATTAGTTTAGACTTTTAGATGAACGTTCATCTGCTTCTTTCATGTCGTTTTTCGATTATTTGGTAGGCGAATGAAAGATGCCGAGTACCGAATTTCAACATCGTTAAATCAGTTCACTAATTAATTCATTTTTCACTTTTGATTCTTTTTGTGTTCAGACGTTTCACGTCCAGTGAAAGATGCCGAATGACAGACAAAAATAAACAAACTTGAAAGGTCTGATATCTGCTTTAGCAGCAGCTGTCCCGGAACTTCACCAGGGATTGCATTATAGTGTATTAAATAAGCACCTACCTACTACGTATAAAACAATTGGTACCTTAGGCCCTGACTAAACTCCAAAAATACACTGTTTCATACGTCATTTCGCGCACACTCATGTTTGGGAAGTCCCAACAGTCTCAAAATCTCGGGACACGAGACAACCACGAACTAAGTCCCGGGACGTCCCGTTACTTCGAGACTTCTCAGTGTAAAATTAGAATCGAGTTAATTTTGAGGCCAGATTTGATCAAAAAGCAATTTTAGTTGTTTTTATTGTTTAAAGCTTTGTAAAGTAGTTTTAGACTTTCAGTACGTACGTTTTTCGGTTGCTTTAAATAACTGGAATTCTTATTTACCCGACTCAACGACAGCAAATATAGGGTTATTAATGAAGTTGCTCTTGATTTTTGCAAGAAATTTCGGGTATATTTTCTTAAATTTGTTTTGATTGCCTGCGCCATTTCACTTTGAATATTAAGTAATTAGTCGTTAAGCTAATAGCGGTTTTAATGACAGAGAGCGGGACGCTAATAAAGTTTAATACGACATTTTGAAATTAAAATTATTCAACAACCATGCCTCGAGACTCGAACCGAACATCTCGGGAACCGAAACTACTAAATTTACAAAAAGTCCCGGGACTTTGAGGGACGTGACGTCCTGGGACCCAAACCCTAGCGTGCACTTTGATAAAGAAAAACAACCATCCTTTTAACCCAATCCTCGTTCATAAAATTGCAAAATACATCCAGTTTATTAGTGCGTATAACATTCCCCCGAAATTACCCTTTAAACATTGCCATAAAACGAGTAGAAAAGTATATTTTATGTGGAGACTTCCACAGTCGTTTCTTCAACTTTAAATGTCTAACTTTGAGTAACAAACTATACTCTGGAGACGCGGCACGAGACTGTTTCGATAACAAAGAGTTACGATCGACTGGAGAAACCATTGCTGAGATTTTAAAGGTTTAATATAGGAACTTATATATATATATATATATATAGGAAAACTACAAAATATCGCGGAACATACATAGGGGTCCAATCGATAGGTATTAGTGTCCCCTGACCATAGACCTTCGCTGGTACAGGTTTCCTGGGACATCCTGTATAGGTAGTTAAATTAAGTTTGAAATCGCCAGCCAGTCTCTAGACAGCTGCAAGCGTGGTGATCAATACTCGTGCCATCTCTTTTCAGAAGAAGCATTTGTCCTGCAGTGATACAGTCATCATCATTTCAGCCGAAAGATGTCCACGGCTGGACATAGGCCTGCCCCAAGCACCTCCACTTCGACCGGTTTTGTGCTTCTCGCATCCAACGGGTTGCTGCAGCCTTCACAAGATCGTCAGTCCACCTTGTGGAAGGCCTTTCAAAGCGTCATCCAGTACGCACTCCAGAACCTTTCGTCCCCATCGGCCATCTGTTCTGCGAGCAATGTGCCCTGCCCACTGCCACTTAAGTTTGGCAATTCTTCGGGCTACGTCACGTGGTACAGTAATATGCTGATAATATTATGTCCCATAACATTAACCTGTCCGTAAATACTTCGCGTTAAGCATAAGGCATACATTTAGTATCAATACCAAAATGACCATCGCTTGACTGAATAACTACTTCCAAGAAATCTATTTCCACTATTGAAAACAACTCCAATTATGGGCTCAATCAGTCCTCAAACTATCCGTACACCATATTATTGACGAAACTATGACCAATCAGACTTCTACGAAGAAATACCTTCAATTATAATCAGCCCTACGCTGGCAAAATTCGCAGAAACAGAGCCGCTGAAATATGAACTGAATTCGGCGAACCCAGGGAACTACGTCACGATAAGACGTCCAGTTGCGAAGACGTGGATACGTAGAAGCAGATTTAGGTCGAAAACTTGGAAAGATTTAGTCCTAAGCTAAAAGTTGGGATGCTAAAAGTTTGGATGCTAAAAGTTTTGGTGAAACCTACTCGTAAGTTAGGTACTTCGTCGGATTTGAGTGAACGTGTTTTGCCATGAGCTAGAGTTTTATGGCGGAAAGTTGTTCTTATGTTAGAGCATGGGATAATTATGTTCATACTAGAGAAAGAAAAAATAAAGTTACAGTTGTTGTGTATGTATGTAAGTATATTCTCATAATATTTATTTAGTTTTATTAAGTGAATTGTACATATATGATTTTATGTTTTTTTTTTGTCTCCTTTACTCTTTCACACGCTGTCTACATCTCTCTGTTTATTGTCCTATCGCAGGTATGCTGGAAGAGATTTCTTGTGAAATAAGCATCACCTTTGTACCCATTTTTCTTTCTGTTCTGTTTTTTTCTTGTCTGTTTATATCACACTAATATTATAAAGGCGAAAGTTTGTGAGTGTGTGTGTGTTTATATGTTTGTCACTTCTTCACGCTCAAACGGGTGGACCAATTTTCATAAAATTTTGTATGGAGGTAGCCGACATCCTGGATTAACATAAAGGCTACTTTTTATCTCGATATTCCCACGGGATCGACATTTATGCGGGTGAAACCGCGAGGCGCAACTAGTGGTACATAAATGGTAAAATATTTAAATAAATAAAGTTTATTTGGACACAGTTCCTGAAAAACAAAATACAAACAACAAATATAACGTAAAAGTACCTAATGTTTTAACAAAAACAGTGGGTGCCTCACGGAAAGAAAGAAAGAAAAAAGTTTGTTCGTGAAGCACAAAATACAAAATTAATAAAATAAAAATTGCTTTTGACAACAATAGTGTGTGCCTCACGGCTGCGCCAAAAAAGGTCCCCTCTTTTTCACCGAGAGGAGGCCAGTGTCCCCAGCAGTAGGAACATTATAGGCTGATTATGATGCTAAGTTAATACCTAGAATAATAAAGTATCAGCCCTAAAGATGCTTTAGAAAATCAATTTTCAATGTTTATGCATATAAATACGAATAAAAACGTTGTTAGACGTTCTATAACTTACATTCCGAAAGAAAACGGGTATCTCAAATAAATACATTATTAAACAAGGACTTACAAATGTTCAATTTGCCAGCAGACCCTGATTCGACCCCTACAGATACGAGGTCATTTAAAATTCTAGTGTTTTCGCAGTAATCTCGAAATGGAACTGTATTACCAACGAGGAGGGAGGCCGCCATTTTTCAGTTCTTTAGTTTATAGACGGGAGATAAAATGTGAAATTGGATTTTGTAATCGCTTGAAAATTGTATGGATTATGTTAGTTATTAGTTAGTGTGCAAGTTGTTATAACTTTGCGTTTGCAAAGTCTGAAACCTGACTACTGAAATGTTTATTTTGACAACGACGAATTAACGAATATTTATGACGTGCAGACGCCAGCATATCAAGCTACTACAATCTGTCAAATTTCTTTAATAGGTTTTCAACTTTATCGCTAAAGCATAAGGTTCAAAGTTGATTGGGAAAATTTGACAGTTTCGAGTAGCTTGATGTGTCTGTACCTACTAGCTGTTGCCCGCGACATCGTCTGCGTGTATTGTGTACATCATTTTTTTTAATACAAACATCCAGGATGAAAAGTAGTCTAGCTATGTCCTTCTCCTGGCTACCTATTTGTCTCATAACGATCGGTTTAGTTATTATTATATTAGATGAGAAAGTCTGACAACCAGTCTTACCAAGGGGTATCGTATTACCCAGTAACTGGGTTGTGGAGGTCAGATAGGCAGTCGCTCCATGTAAAATACTGGTATTCAGCTGCATCCGGTTAGACTGGAAGCCGACCCCAAGATAGTTGGGAAAAAAGGCTAGGCAGATGATGATAATATTAGATTAGAAAGTACCTATAGATTTTCTCAGCAGTCCATTTAGGTATAAGACCGTTTTCTAGTATAATCAATTCAATTATGCTCTTATTTGCTTATACGTAGCCAAAACCTCAGTGATTTCGCAACTAAATAGTATTCCTCAAACCGCTTGTGTACAAACATCAAAGACACGGCTCTGTTTGCCAAAACAATTCGGTGTTCAACTCAAATGGAAACAAAACGGACTTCACAGCGGGTCGTCGCCCCGGGTATCGCGAGAATTCGGGGAAATTCCGAGAAACACCTATAGTTTTGGTACAAGTTATTGAATAAGGGCGATTTTTAAAGATAATAAAAAAAATTAGAGGCATTTTTGACAAATTGAGACCGAGATCAGACTGTGAACGTTCTTAAAATTACGAGAATTGTCCCTCTGTTCTTAGCGATTAGTCAGATTCGTCCATATCCACACAATGCATTCACAAAGCGATATTTTAAAAACAAATTACAACTCAAAATCGCGGTCAGTTTATGCGTTGTATCCAACGTACCCCAACACACAAACCCATATCGCAGCCACACGGAGCGCCTCATCAAATCCACGCAATTTACTTAACTACACGAAGACTCGTAAACACACGATAAAAATGTGTAAATCATTGTTTTTTCGCTGAAACACTTCTCTATTATGTAAGTGTTGTTTTTCCATCGAGCTCGGTGAGAGGTATTGAGTAATAGCTATTGATTAAGTATTCAATGGGTTTGCTAAAAGAGTTATTTGGGTTTCTTTATAAGTCTACGTTCACACGGCTTTGAACTGTACGATATCGACGGTGAAGTGGAACCCGCCTGACATTTTTCGAGAAATTCTGTGGGATATTAAATTAAATTAAATATCATTTATCTCAGGCATTTATTAAACCCATAACATAACACAACAACACAGATAGAATATAATAACGCAGATAGAATATATACACAAATACAATAACTAAAAATATATATTAAAAGTCCCCTCCTCTCTTGCAAAAAAAAAGTCACCTCTCTTGCAAGATGGACGACACGGTACACCGCTTTTACAATTTCATTCCTACTCAGGGTTACCCTTGTGTAGAATGACACTCTGAGCTTACTTAGCAGCGCGGAAAAGCCGACAGTCGCACTACACCGCCAGGGCAAGTTCATCATAGCCCGGTAGGCATTATTATACTGTACACGAAGAGTGTTATACACACTCCTCGTGTACCGGTACCAAAGTCGACTGGTGTATAACGACTGACAGTAGGCCCTGAACAACATCACCTTAACATGATTCGAGCAGTGATAAAAACGTCTAGCTAGCATATTTCTTCTAAAAGCGATACTGCGTCTCTGTCGTACCAAATCATCAACATCCGATAAGTTTTCTGTTACCATAAGCCAGAGATTTTTTTTTTTTTTTTATATAATATGGGATGCATGAAGAAGCCTCCTCGTGTAGCGCAGTTTGTTTCGCCAGTTACTCAACTGAACCGAGTGCTCGGCGCATCCTGGACCGTCACACCCAACACCTTATATGACTGGCCAATTCTTCCCTTGCGGTGGTTAGGGCAAACGCCCGCCTGATTTGCGACCACCCTCCCATCGGAGTCTAGCGTTAAGCAGCCTGCTGTGTTTCGTCGATGCGTGGGAGTTCCAGTACCTTAGGCATCTTCTGGGCACGCTCGTTCCATGATAGATCTCATCCATAGCTTTCCATCAGGCGTGATCGAGATCAAGAGCCTTTAAGGTTGTGGTACCTACAGACCATCAAACTGATCAATTTTCTCCATGGGACCAACATCGTAATCACGAATAAAAATTCAGCCGTCCCATACGTTTAGGTCGAGTAGGTATTGAAGTTTTCTATGGGACAGTTGATAAATTTTTCGCGATTACGATATTGGTCCCATGGAGAAAGTTGTTCAGTTTTATGGTCAGTACCACACCCTAAAATTTGACTGGTCTTTGAAAACTAACCCTGTATATCATACTACAAGCTGCCTAGGAACCGTGCAAACAGACAGCTGAAAACATATCACCATTCCTTCTAAAATCGTATTTTCCATTTACAATTGTACCTGCATCAAGTCAAAAAGAAAAACACAATGTTACTATTTCAATGCAAAACCACTTTTCCAAGATATGTTCGAAAATACTGCAAGATATTCCAAGACGGCACGAATCTTTGGAAAACCTGCACCAAAGACATTTATATAGGTATATAGTTTCTGCCCTGCGGCTTCATCCGCGTTGAGGTCGGAAATTATCCCACGGGAAAGTAGTACTGGGATAAAAATTAACCTATGTGTTAATCCAGATTATAAACTATCTGTGTGCTAAATTTAATCCATATCCGTTTAGCCGTTTTTGTGTAATTGAGTAACAAACATCCAAACATTCACATTATATATATAACTAACTTTTGCCAGAGGCTTCGCCCGAAATATGTCGGAAATTATCCCAATGGAACGTGCTACCAGGACAGCAACAAAAGTAGTCTATGATCAGCTATCTGCCAGTGAAAGCCCCGTCAACGATTCGGAGATTAGCCAGAACAAACACACAAACAGACATACATTTTTGACGTGATAACGTCTTATAAATCGATGAACGCCGGCTGCACACACGAAAAAGCATGACTCATTTGATTGTCACGTTCCGTCTGAGCCCAGCGTGCAAGCGAGAGCGCGGAACAAGCGATAGAGAGGCACGAACGGCCTAAACGTTCGGCTTGTGACGCATCCATCTGATGTTTTCTTATGAGGTTATCACGTAAAATTATCGTCCGTAAACCGACTTTACAGACAACCAATTTTTTTTTGTTATAAGTACCGTATAGGTATACATATTGGTTTTTGACATCAAAAACAGACACTTCAATTTAATTTATTTGTATAGTATGATTTCTACGAACAAATGTACAGGTACATATTAAAAATATTCTTCCAAGAAAGACTGAGGTGGGTAAGAAAACACAATGGGTTTCAAGTGCCTTTTGTATTTGTGAGCGCTGCTTATGAAGAGACTTTTAACGCACTATAAAATATACTGAAGAATATTTCTCCTCGCAACAAATCGAATTGCGATTCACCGTCGCTATATTGCTATAAGCATAAAGGGAAATGTCAAATCAAGAAATTTCAATCGAAAGAAGTCGCAGGTTTTGCATTTTAACTATATTTTCCGAGTCTGCTCTCTATGCATGTCAACTGTCCCATAGGTCTCGTGGTCGCAACTAGTCGCAAGCGCGACTGCTGAGCCTGAGGTCCAGGGTTCAATCTCAAGATCAGTCAGTGTTATTGGATTTTTCCATAAGGAATTTCTTAGTAACAATAACAACTCGAAGTTTGGAAGTTGGCGATGAGATTCCTAGTCACGATCTCATCTCAGCGATAATCAATTTCAAAAACTTATCAAAAATTTAGGGGTGATTAGAGGTACTTTTGACAGATTGCGACTGAGATCAGACTGAACGTTCTTAAAATTACGAGAACTGCCCTTCTGGTCATACACTCACGCCGCGCCGGTTGCGAGTACTATGCACCTGACCTTTGTGAAGAACATACAACAATAAGAGGTTTTAAAATAACAGACTGCTTAAATTTCCATTTGAATTAAAAGGACTACATGACCTAAAGCGCGGTCACTGTCGGACTGCATAGAAAAGAAAGAGATGTGCGGTGCCACAACGCTGGTAATTTATTGCAAAATATGAAGCAATTATATATTTATGAAAAATGTATTGTTTGGACTAAACAATTAAAACTAGAGTTTTAGTATGTTGCTTGTAGAATAATCTGACAAAAATCTTAATGGTTGTATGTATATTTAGTATGGTTTTTATTGTAAAAAGAAAGTTTTTAGAGGTATCTTCATGATTTTTTTCTATCGTACCAAATAAGTTGTATTATGTTTTCGACACACTATCTACCTAGCATATATCCTGAAGAATATCATATATATTTTTTTTATTTTGTTTACTGTAGTCAATCATATACTTTATTGTTTTAAGTTACTACATTTATGCTAATGACAGCTACCCAGCTCAAAGTTTATCTATAAGACTAAGTACCCACATTCCACAACTGAATAAAATTAAACATGGACGACAGCAAAATGGCGACTTATATAATTTCACTATAATACACATGGACGGTGGACGTGGTAAAAAATCTTGTGCGCTTATTTTTACGGCTTAATTTTTTCGACGAACTTGTTGTTTATAGTAATGTGAACATTTTATAGTTCTTGCTAGTTATATACCTACATTTTGTCTTCTTAGAAAGAGAAGAATACTTTTTAAACTTCATTTAAATATAGTCTCCACATGGGCAATACCTATTTCCAAACTATCAAAAGTTAGTAGTCATAAAAACTTTCCACTTTTCTTGTTGGACTATCTTAGTGAATATTAAGCTAAACGCATATTACAGCCGCGTCGCCATTCGAGTCGCAACGCGTCGCATTTCAATACAAAAAAAGTTCGGTACGGTCAACCCATAGATATATGAAAGAAGTTTTTTACATTTCTATGGGTCAACCTGTAGTTTGCACTGAGTCATACAAAATATACTAATGTTATGTAGAAGGATTTTTGTATTGCCTAGCGGCCAGTCTAGATCTGCGTTCGCCTTTACTCACTTTAAAGATGAATCACTCAACTGCACAGGGCTCAGACGCGTCTAGCTACCGGTCACTTAGGTAAGTTTATAAATAGTTAACAGTTCCAGCCAGGACTTACGTCACGTCGTTTGTTTGTTCTCTCGGAACCGTCTGATGCATAGGGCTGGCTACATAGGGCTGGCTACATAGGGCTGGCTACATAGGGCTGGCTACATAGGGCTGGCTACATAGGGCTGGCTACATAGGGCTGGCTACATAG
This sequence comes from Hydraecia micacea, assembly GCA_914767645.1. NCBI lineage: Eukaryota > Metazoa > Arthropoda > Insecta > Lepidoptera > Noctuidae > Hydraecia > Hydraecia micacea. The sequence continues at coordinate 2,569,758 of OU611793.1, read as the reverse complement.
GGCTGGCTACATAGGGCTGGCTACAATTGGTGACAACTGACAGTGTTTTGTTTTCCTTTACTTCCATACTGATATTATACTTGTAATTCGACGTATATCCGTCAGGAGCTAATAGGGGGGCCAAAATGCAACAATCTGAACCCCCCATAATGTATGGCCGAAAATCAACAGTTTTCAAGATATTTGAAACATTTTTGAAGAGCAAAAAGAAAATATTTGTAAGATATTATTCTTAAATCGCTCATCATTTTAATTATTTTATTGAATTAGGTACTATTAATTTACAGAATTTATTCCGAAGGGTTTATGTGTATTAAGGCCGGTTCTTTCAAACGATTGGTTAACGTAACATACGTACGTCAAATAATAAAGATTACGTACTCGTTATTATTTGACGTACGGCAAGGCCATCATTTTGTAATTGTAATTTGATACAACGCTTTTTTTGGTTTGACGATAGTTAGCGCCATTTTTGACGTATACGCGTGAGTCAAGTGGACGTGAAATAACCCGCCATTATGCTTTAATATTAAACTTACATAAAATAAAGAAATTTCTATATTTTGTCAAGTCATCAAACTGTGAGATAAAAATTTAAATTCTCCTTTAGTTAATAAACATTACCTTATAATTTCCTGCATGCTGTTATTTACGCTTCCACACGACATTCGTAGTCAGTCACTAGTTAGAGAATTAGACGCCTCCAGTAAATAGGAACTAGACCATTTGAGGACATTCCGAGCCGATAGCTTACCTACGAGTTTACCACACAATATGCAGTGACACTAACCCTTACACAAATCACAATACGTCTGATTTTCGATTGTCTCTTCACCTTTGTAACGATTGCCGAGTCAACAATTTTACATTTGCGTTAAATTCTGTAATGTGCTAGTAGAGTTAGTGAGGAGTTTCGAGTTTTGGAGACGCATTTAGTAAGTTGGTGCCGTCAATGCCATTTAGATGATATCGGAAATATCCGTTTTGTTATCGCATTTCTAACCTAGTTCGGTTTATTTACTAGATTTAGCCTGAGGCTTCACGTTTCGTAATTACACTGTTACATCTGATAAGGGGAATCACTTCATTGGCAGTGTTGTTCAGTAGTACAGTACCAAGAACTATATCTATACATATAGGTACCTAAGTACAACTGAGGTCGATATACATATTTGTTAGTTAATATTTTCATTTGAGGAGAGCAGTGGTGGTCCAGTGGTAATGGCCGCGACTTACGAGTTGTAGGTCGTAGGTTCGAACCCAGACAGGCGCTTTATTTTGTGTAAATTATTTAATTACCTCTGCTCTCAAAACGGTGAAGGAAAACATCGTGAGGAAACCGGCATGTCCTAGAACCAAAAATTCGAAGACATGTGACATCTACCAACCCGCACTGGGCCCGCGTGATAGATTGTAGCCCACTCCCTCTCGAAGAGAGGAGGCCTGTGTCGCAGCAGTGGGAACAATATAGGCTGATTACGATGATATTGTCATTTGGAGCTTCCAAATGACAATATTTGAATAGATATTCCATTCCGTCTGAACTCTCCATCACATCGACACACAGCTCTCAAGTGGAAGTTGTCCATTGCTGAAACTGGATCCAATCCGCTAAAATGTTTATAAAAATATTCACAGGCGCGCGGATTGCATCGCTACGTCAAGAGGATCAGACCTAGATAAAGTGGTAAGACAGAAATGAAAACATTAGAATAACTAGCTATCCAGGGAGGGGGGTTCAGAGGATCAGACCGGAATAAATCCAGATATCGACAACCATCGCGTCTGCGGGGTTCATCTACCCAATTTAAAATAACCCTGTATACCCCAAGATATTATTTAGTGTAAAAAAGCGATGGAAACGGCTTTTGAAACGTTTCCAAATGTGTTTTTTTTACACCTTATACTGTTGCAATACAACACCTAGTTCAGTGTTATTATCAAAATAGTAGTAATATTGAGAAACTAGCTGTGGCCTGCGGCTTCGTCTGCGATCCAGGATGAGTAACCTATGTCTATCACCAGAGGGGATATTCTCGTAACTTTAAGATCGTTCACACTCTGATCTCAGTCTCTATCTGTAAAAAAATACCTCTGATTTCCTTACGTTTTGACAAGTTTTTGACATTTGTTTGTGGCCGAGATGAGACTGCGACTAGATTTTTAACGTTTTAAATTACGAGAATTGGCCTTCTGGTCACAGACTACCAATATGTAAAAAAAAATAACGGTTCTTTGAGGCGTTTTAGCGTAACAAACAAACTCACTTTCGCATTTTATATTATAAAATATTAGTTAGGTTAGGTTATCAAAACAGCAAAATATTTTTATTTGACAGTAACTATTTGCGCCGTTGCCAACTTTCTGAATGCATCATTAAGAAGAAGTGACAAGATAATCTTATCGTCTTCATCAAGTCTGGATTTGTGCTCGTTTGATGGCAATAGGCTCGTCCCCTATTAAATGGGACTTAAACATAACTGGCAAAATGTGGGTGTATAGTCTAGGTAGGACGCCTCTGCCTAACCCCTCGTGAGTTAGTTATCGTCTTTTATAAACCACCTTAATCCCTTTATTGTCATTATACTTCAACACGTTATAAACCAATGATTTTCTGTCAAGTCCCAATCCATACTAATATTTTAAATAAGAAAGTGTATCTGTCTGTTACCTCTTCACGCTTAAACCGCTGAACCAATTTAGATGAAATTTGGTATAAAGATAGTTTGAGTTCCGAGAAAGGACATAGGATACTTTTAATCCCGATATTCCCACAAGATCGAGACTTATGCGGGTGAAACCGCGGGGCGCCGCTAGTATTTATTAAAGGTTTTCTTCATAGAACAATTCACACAAATTCTCCCAATCAACTCAAATATAAGAGAGCTTAATACCGGTCTCTATTGCCGACAAAATTGCAATAGCGTGCCGATTATCAGCACTAAGAGGAACATTAAACTTTGTAGAAAACTATCTAAGTGCCATCTCTCACGAACTTGTTTGTTTTCAGGACTGAAATATCAACGGTTCCGACAGCACGTCTGAAAAGTTTATGTTGATGATGTCATACTTTTGTTTTAAAGGCGAGCGCACATTAAAGAGCAGCGGTGGCCCAGTGGTAACGGCCGCGACTTACGAGTTGTAGGTCGTGGGATCGAACACAGGCAGGCACTTTGTGTAAATTATTTCATCAGCACTGCTCTCAAAACGGTGAAGGAAAACATCGTGAAAAAACCGGCATGTCCTAAAACCAAAAATTTAAAGATATGTGACATTTACCGCACTAGGCCTGCGTGGTGGATTATGGGCCAGTAGTCCCCCTCTCAGAGAGGAGGCCTGTGTCCCAGCAGTGGGGACTTTATAGGCTGATTGTGCTGTACATAAGAGACCATAGAACATGGAAATGCCACGTCAGCAGCATTTAGAGACGGCAGTAGTAACTGTACTGTAGCGGTATCTACAAAAACACATGCTGACGTCACGCAAAATCCTGCATCTCGCAAGCAAAGTTTACCGCGCAACTAGCATATAATATAACGGTCCAACATTAATCATCGGGCAGTTGCCAGCCAGACACGACACCCGTCTTGTCTGAGGATCCCCCCTTTTCTATGGAGTATGAGTAAACTTTACACTCTGTTCCTCATACCTCCATTCTAAATACACGCGAGCGGCATGCGTCAATGGCTGGGGCAACTGCAGCCGTCGACACGTCAGCGACTGCCGTCAACAACGTGCCGCAGATCACACTAATATTATAAAGGCGAAAGTTTGTGAGTGTGTGTGTGTTTATATGTTTTTCACGCTCAAACGGCTAGACCAATATTGATAAAATGTATTGAGGTAGCTTGATACCCTGGATTAACATATAGGCTACTTTTTATCCCGATATTCCCACGGGATCGACATTTACGCAGGTGAAAATGCGGCGCAGCTAGTAAATAAATATTAATCAAAATGTTACCCTACGTACCTACTGCATATTCCCACAAATGTTTTCATTAGCATTGCAAAGCGCATAGTGCAAAACGCAAAACATGAAAACTAAAACACGCCAGGCCTACCTAAAAACTATAAAAAACGGTACACATCAAAAACTCGTATATCTCAAGAGCTACTACGAGCGATATTCACAGACCGTAAACAAAATATCAAATGTATGAAAAGGAGATGTTTCAAAATGTATGGAGCCTGGGCCAGGTCCTTGTACACTATACTTAAAAATAGGGAAATTCATTTAAAATAGTTCTCAACTGTCCAATTATTTTGAAATGGCTTGGTTTGCTGGTAAACACAAGAAACTACACTTGAAATTGCAACACACAACAAAAACCCGTCATGGCGGTAAGCTGTCATTTTGATTGATTAATGACGTTTGACACGTTTATTTCTGAAGAAGTGACACTGTTGTGACAGCTGACAGTTCTGTTTCTATGATCAATGGTCGATCTATGGTTTACTGTCATTGTTTTAAGCACAGAGTAACTAAATCGGTGAGACGCCATGTTGAAAGTCGATAAATATAATTGATAAATATAAATTCACTACCAGAACAGTATACATTTAATTGAATTATCTGTATTTTTCCCGAATTCTACGGATTTTTCTCTTTTTTATGAGTTACTGTACATAGACCTGGCCCATTTTGAAACATCTCCTTTCACGTTTCCCTACGGAAATGTACGGACCAAGTGCGGGAATAAAATCCTTTGAAAATGGCCTTGCTACCCTACTTTTGCTATCTGATTTCGGCATAGGCTTGACACTAACTACATAGCTACAGAAGGCCGGCTCCATATAATCCGCCTATAATGTTCTTACTGCTGGGACACGAGCCTCCTCTCTGTGAGGGAGTAGGCCGTAATCTACAACGCGGGCCCAGTGCGGGTTTGTAGATGTCATATGTCTTCTTTTTGGTTTTAGGACATGCCAGTTTCCTCCCGATGTTTTCCGTGACACGATGTTTTCTTTTCGTCGGTAGCGGTGGGCAAACGACCATAGACACGCTTCACGTACAGACGCCAGCACATCAACCTACTACAATCTGTCAAATTTCTTTAATAGATTTTCAACTTTATCGCTGAAGCTTAAGGTTCAAAGTTGATTGGGAAAATTTAACAGTTTCGGGTAGCCTGATGTGTGGTACAACGAGTGGAAGTGCAATCCCGACCGAAATTTATGTTTGAGATCTCCGCGCGTATTATTATGTGAGTGTGCACCAGTTTCGCTCGCTGTATGGAGTCGACCTTCTGTACTATTCTGTCGAACTGGGAGCTCGAAATGCTTTCACATTCAAGGTCGAGTTTATATGACTGTAGCGGTATCTACAACGCCACATGCGAACTACGCGTCATGTGTGTCACTAACGGGATGCAGCAGAATACCAGCGTCAGGTATTGTACCTGGCATATGCTGAGCTGGACTCCCATTTGGTGCAACTATGGGACACACACCGCCCAGTAGTGATCGACCGTTACAAATGTCATGCGAGGTGTCTATGGGTCAATTTATTTTTTTAATCTTTGTTTTTTTTTTTCTCTCACCTTTTTTGTTGTTTTTTTTTTAATGCCTGTATTGTGTCCTTTGTTGCACTAAATAAACGGTTTATCTATCTATCTATCTATCTATCATGCAGACGTCACGCAAAATCCTGCATCTCGCAAGCAGAGTTTACCGCGCAACTAGCATAATACAACGGCCCAATATTAATCATCCGGCAGTTGCCCTCGCCAGACACAACACCCGTCTGGTCGGAGGTCCCTTTTCTATGAAGTATGAGTGAACTTTACACACTGCTCCTCATAGCTCTGCCTATTATGACTATGTTGATTGGTTAGCCGTATGAGCAGTTTTTTTTTTAATGGGTTTGCTCTTGACTCTAGTCTAGGTCAGAGGTTACAGAGACAAAGTCGACGATGGAATGAGCTTTCTCAGAAGAAGCTTGTTCACTCTCACTATGAAGAAGTTTTTGATCGAAACTATTTCTATGAAAGAAAAGAAAGAAAGAAAATACGTTTATTTGCGGTGAACATGACGCAAAAATACACATGACACAAAAGTAAAATAAAAAAGAAGACAAGGGTAACATGCGTCACATCCACGCAAAACGGCTATCGCTCAGCATTATGCTGCGACCCTATGCAAGACAGAGCCCCAGCGCTGGTTTTCAGCGACTGAAAACTGACGTGATGACGTCGTCCGATGCAGCCCACAATTATTACACACTAGGCTTTATATGCTTGATTTGCTTTCGGGTCGAGTAGGATCACATGGGGAATATGATATTAATGATTATAATTCTGTAAATACGTACCTATTATAGTCGCGAATCAAATTTTGATCAAGATACAACCTGAAACTGACCTGCAAATTGCAAAAAACGTAAGAAAATTTGAATTTCGCGGTCTACCACTGCGCATTCACCTTGATGATTGATAATGTAATAAAATATTCGTGTCAAATTGCCTTATGTAATTTTATTTCTTGCTTAAACACGCCATTTTTCGACACGACTATAAAATTACTCTATTTTAACGTACCCAATACCGTACCTTCCAAACCACGTTGGCCTAGCCCTCAAAAACGCAAGCAGGTACACTTTATCAAGTAGCCCATAAAATTATCTACTGCCGAACTGCACGCTATCCTCTCAACCCACTACCGCTAAGTAATAGCGTTGCCAGTAATAGCTTGCAAGCATGTTTACCTACCACACTAGCTCAAGCTACTTACAAGCTATCGCTCGAGCGCTGCGATGGCACTCCACTTCGAGTTTAGCATAACAAATTGCGTTCAGGCTAAGTTCCATAATTAATGTCGGCGGGTGATAGTAAGCCTTGTGTTCACCAACATTTAAATCAACTGATTAAAACTGCTCAACGGCTGATTGACACTTCCCGTGACCCAAGGGCTAGCTTTTACCTTGGCCAAAGGCTAAGCATTGCCATAAAACGTGGTAATGCCGCCAGTCTCTTGAGTACATTACCAGTCGATAGCGATGCGGATGAATTTTTCGACGCTATATTTTAGTTTCTGTATAGTTTTAGTTAAGTTACGATTTAATTTTGTATTTTTATGAATTAATTAGGTATTAGTTATTAACTGATTAAATATTTAATCAGTTCTATATTTAAAAAATTTCTTAGGAAATTTGACAAACCTACTGTTTAAATACCTAACCGGGGTGGTTAGAATGATGGTGAACTCAGGCCTTATCGATTTTATCGAAGCGGAGACTTGGCTATGCATTTTAGTTAGATTAGGGTTAGGATTACGTCAAAATTAAGATCGTTTTGACTCAGTGGCATACCGCTTGTAGCTAGAAAGAGAGTGATTTTTTTCCTGGAGGCTACAGCAGTGGTTAGTTTAATTTTTGCAACTCACATTTTTAATAATTTACAGCAACATTTTTACACACAATATTTTTGAATTTTTTTCAGCTAGTAATTTAGGCATGTTTTTTTTTTTTTTTTTGTTTTTGTTAGCTGTCGATCAAGCGCTGCGATGGCACTCCACGACGAGTTTACCATAACAAATTGCGTTCAAGCTAAATTCCATAATGAATATCGGCGGGTCATAGTAACTCGGGTAGCAGATGCAAGGTTATCGAAGTGGAGACTTGGCTATGCAATTTAGTAGGTTGTTAGAGTAATATCAAAATTCAGCTCAGTCGCACCACCTGTCGTTAGCTAAGTGGTGAATATTTTGTGTTCTGGAGCCAATAATTTCAGCAGTGACTGAAAAACGATTAAAAGTAATGTTGCCGTAAAAAAATTCTGCTGTTTTTAAGCAAACGTAGATATTGTCAAACAGGGGTCTGATACAGTTGGCCCATAGTCTTTAAGATAAGCCTATTGGTCCCCTGATAGAAATTAGTCCCTGCGATGATACTCGGGAGAGCGGTTAATAGCGTCTTACAGATTAAATATATTAGGATAGATGGTCAACCACTTGAGTGTTGCAATTCTTTCTACCTCGTTAATATCTTTAAATATATTTTGGTGTTCGTTAAGGCTGTGAATTCTAAAAGTTAATAATAGCAAATATCGGTCAGTGGGTTGTCTTAGGACCAGTCAAATATTTCGCTGTTTTGATAAATTAATTAACATTACCTAATTTATCAGCAGCTCTCAAAATAGTGAAGGAAAACATCGTGAGGAAACCAGCATGTCCCAGAACTAAGAATTCAAACACATGTGACATGTACCAACTCGCACTGGGCCCGTGTGCTAGATTACAGCCCACTTCCTATCATAGAAAGGAGGCCTGTGTCCCAGCAGTGGGAACATTACAGGCTGATTATGCTACTAAATTAAATTAATATAGCTCCGTAGTGTACTTAAATATTTATAACTAGCTTTTGCCCGCGACTTCGTCCGCGTATATGTCGGTTATCGCGGACGCAGACGAAGTCGAAGTCGAATAAAAAGTAGCCTATGTCCTTTGTTGGGGTTCACACTTACCCTGTACCAAATTTCACACAAATCGGTTCAGTAGTTTAGGCGTGAAGAAAAGACAGACAGACAGACAGACAGAGTTACTTTCGCATTTATAATATTAGTTAGGATGAATTGCAATAGATATAGAGGATAAAGACTCTAGAAAAGAAATCAAAATAGTTTATTCTGCACCACGATATCTATTTTCTGCACCAATAAAACGCATATCACAAAAATCACGATAATATTAAAAATGGAAGGAGTGGAGGGAGAACTTTGCTCAGGAATGGAAAAAAAAAATATACTAAAGATAAAGATAAAAGCCCAGTATTCGAAAGAAAAATGAAAAATTACTCATTACAATCACTCAAACATTACATTACATACAAATTTTTAAAGTTAAGAAATATCTAGAAAAAAAGCTGATTTAAAAATAATGTAGGACTCAATCTTATTACTCGTATACTGAAACATGTACCTAAACCACTTAGGAAAATAGATACACTTTAAGCTTAATAGAAGCATATTCACCTGAGTGCCAATAACGGTAAATTAATATAGATACAATATATTATACACTCTCCCCCACTTTGAACATTAAAAGTTATAGGATCCACGTATGGTTTGTGCTATGAAAGCTTATGCTTAGTTACTGACAATGGGCAATACTGCCCAGTTGGTAGTAGTGACAGTGGGGGGGTTGTGGCTAAGTAATAACAGCCGCACGGGTCGATCGATCAGGTTAAGCTACGCTTGCCGTGGTTGGTCCGTGAATGGGTGGCCATCTTTACATGCCAAGACCCCTCCGTGCCTCGGAAAGCACGTTAAGCCGTTGACCCCGGCTGTCATTCGTGGATCTTTGATAGTCGTTACGGCACGTCAGAAGCCCGAAAGTCTGACAACCAGTCTTACCAAGGGGTTTCGTATTACCCAGTAACTGGGTTGTGGAGGTCAGATAGGGAGTTGCTCCATGTAAAATACTGGTACTCAGCTGCATCCGGTTAGACTGGAAGCCGACCCCAACATGGTTGGGAAAAGGCTAGGCAGATGGGTAGTAGTGACAGTGGGTGGTTACCCTTTAGCAAGTAATCCTACATTATTATTATCACACTAATATTCTAAAGGCGAAAGCTTGTGAGTGTGTTTGTATGTTTGTTGTTACTTCTTCACGCACAAACTACTGAACGGATTTGCATGAAATATGGCACACATATAGTTTATAACCAGGATTAACACATAGGATACTTTTTATCCCGATATCCCCACGCGATCGACACTTATGCGGGTAAAACCGCGGGGTGTTGCTAGTTAATAATAATACTATTACGAGTATACAGCCTATTATTATTATTACACTGCTTTTAATACAGAGAAGGCACGAGCATTGCGTGATCACTACGCATGCTCAAGATGGCTTGGCGATTTCAGATTTATACAAGGTTATTTTTAATTGACAGAGTTGTTTTTAAATTCTGCAGACGCGATGGGCATCAATATCTAAACACGATAAAATCCATATAAATAAAATTACGTCGGGTTAGTTACACCATTTATAATAAGTCAAGAACGGCTGGACCGATTTTTATGATGTTTGATTTGTTGGATTTGTCTCCACCCCGAATAGCAGAATAACTATTAAAACATCGAAAAAGAAGTTAATAAATAAAGTATAATTCCAAGTTTCCTCACGATGCGATTACCAGGTAAAGGGTTGGGGGTGGGGCGGATGTACTAATATCTCCCGGGCCCCCGACTCATGGTACTGGAGGGCGCCGTGGGGTTTTAGTCGGTAAGAGTCCGACATAACCCTCCGTTCTGGTTGTAATTTATCTATAATATGTATGTATTTAGAAATATATAAGTATGTTTATCAGTTGTCTAGTACCCATAACACAAGCTCTGCTTGGCTTGGGACTAGATGGCGTTGTGTGATAGTTGTGGAATATTATTATTATTATTATTATTCTTTCCAGACGGAGATCCATGAGGAATTTCCCACGAAAAAAAAAATGGGAAAGCGTTGGTTGGATTGGGTTATAATTACCCAGCTAGCTTAACAATAATGGGCGTATTTTTTTACCCTTAAAAAGTAGATTATTTCCCATTTTAGCCCCTGGTAGCTAGGAATTCTCTAATTTCCGGAACATAGGCCTATTAATCAGTCTTTAATTAAGAATTCTCAGCAAATGCTGGCATAATTACCAAACGCGCGGCTTTAATTGTACGACATGTTCCACATTGAGTTGGGTACACACATCACGCCTCTGTACCCCGAAGGGTTTGGCAGGGGTTCATAATACAGGGTCAAATTTAATTAGCTAGCAAAACTCGACAGACGTGATGGGTATCTTTAAGTAAACACGACAAAATAAACACAACCGTGTTCAAAAAAAACACTACAAAGTGAAAAATAACTTTAATTTCGGAAGTCGGTGTCGTTGGTTCCGCATTAATGTTGTTATTTCTTGCTTTTTAGTAGTTCTGTTTATAATGTCTCTAAGTTACAATTGCCTAATGTTAACTTGCTCATCGCCTTTTACAAAATATATTTTCCCGATGCAGGGACGTTAATTTGTTGAGTTCTCCCGGTATTTCACCATCACCACCATTTCCCTCAGCTCCTATTTCAGTAGCATGAGTTTTTTTATCGTGTTTAGATATCGATCCATCACGTCTGTGAAGTTTAAACAAAAAATATTTTTTTTGATAACGTCTTATAAATCGATGAACGCCGTCTGCACGCCCTAAAAAGCATGACTCATTGTCACGTTCCGCCTGAGCCGAGCGTGCAAGCGAGAGCGCGGAACAAGCGACAGAGAGGCACGATGTCAATGTTTTCTTATGACTTTATCACGTAAAATTATCGTCCGTAAACCGACTTTACAGACAACCAATTTTTTAAGCTGATATTTTAATTGACTATACACACATACGAGTGATGACCCCAAGAAAAAACTCATACCCATCCCGATCTCCGATAGCCATCACGTTTCTACATGGTCAAAATAGAACAGCATTTAAAAAAAAAATAACCGATGAAAAATTTCAACGCTGCGGGTTCAGAATCATGAACTGAATCCATAGTAAAGCAAGTCACACACTACGCAGATATGGTAAGATATCTTTAACTGATCGTATATCTTTCAATATGGCTCTCTATACAGGGTTATTAGAAAAACATTAGCAACCTCTTAAGAGGTCATTATATTCATCATTATGAACAACTTTTACTGACCAACCTGAAATCGCGAAAAAAAATCAGCTGTTCCCTACATTTCAGTTTGAAGGATTTCGCTAGAATGTATCGTGTCGTATTTATTGTATCTGCTTAGTGTGTGACTCGCTTAACAGATTGCGCGACGATGTTCCCTGTCATCCTGCGTAAACTAGAGTCCACACGTTGTGTATTTAATCTTTAACGTAGTAACTCATGTAACGGTTGGCTTTGGTCCTAAAACAATAATAAAAAGGATCTTCTATGGTCATAACTCAGCCTTTAATTTAATGTTGGCAGATAGAAATCAACAACATAATTAATATCTCGCCTGTAAAGTTCAGAGCAGTGGTGCCCCGATGGTCCCGGACACAACCTACGAGTTTTAGGTCATAGGTTCGAACCCAGACAGGCGCCTTACTTTGTGTAAATTATTTCATCACCACGGCTCTCAAAACGTTGAAAGAAAACATCGTGAGGAAACCGGCAAGTCCTGGAAACAAAAATTCGAAGATACGTGACATCTAATAACCCGCACTGCGCCCGCGTGGTGGATTACGGCCCACTCCCTCTCACTGTCACCCGTTATCTTTAAGTTCCATGTAATGGGGCCGAATATGATGACAACTCCTTAATTGAATACCTACTTTAAGTATGTCGCACAAACGACGCGTATCACCCGGACGCGATCGCGTGTTCCGAAGAGGTGGGTATGTTTATAGCATGCAGAATTGCTGCTTATAAAATGGGTATTTTTTTAAGAATAGCTCTGATACAAATTAGGTCTTAGGTATGTAAAATATGTGTTGGTTATGAGGTTTTGTTTTCGGAGGAGCAGCCTAGTAAAATATACTTTTAGGAATACCTACCAAGTCGCCAAACGACGTGATCCAGCAGAGAACCAAAATAGAGTAACCGAGCTGATGTGGCAATTGGCCGGCCATATTAGCCGTGGAGCCGATAACCGTTGGCGAGTCTTGTGACTACGAATCGACAAACGTAAAGGTGGAACGCCCTCAGATTACGTGGAGCGACGACCTTCGCAGAGTGGCTGGTAGCAGCTGCATGAGAGTTGCCGACAATTAAGATGAATAGCGTGCGAGTGAAGAGGCCTGTGTCCAACAGTGGACTCCTATAGGCTGATGATGATGATGACGAAGTCGCCAATACAAAGTGAGCAAGTTGCGATGGTCAATGCTCATTCTTCAGGTGCGTTAAAATAACCACTTCGAGTAGTGACATCTGAATTCAGGTACAGACGACAGCACATCAAGCTACCCGAAACTGTAAAATTTTCCCAATCAACTTTGAACCTAATGCTTTAACGATAAAGTTGAAAATCTATTAAAGAAATTTGACAGATTGTAGTAGCTTGATGTGCTGGCGTCTGCACGTCCGAGTACCCTGGTTAGTCCGCACCACAACTAAATTACTGACTGACCAAATATAGTTTATCTATGGCTTGAACTATAAACATAAAAGTTCCTGCCAATACGACAGTAGAATGTCTTCTCGTTATCAGAAGAAACTATGGCCAGCAATGCGACCATTAAAGGCTGATCAATGGTATTAGTGTCCTTGTTCCATTTTCCTCCTCCGAAAAGATAACCTAACACCTAATTTACGGTAACGTTGTGATTAGATTCCAAGGGTAAAACCGTGGCGAACATTCCAATGTAATTTACACAGATTATATATTGTAACAGGGTGGAGTCACGGTACCACGGCGCGGTAGCATTCTACTTACGTTGCGGATTAAATTGTACATCATATGGCTTCCCTGAGGGATGGGGAGTCAATTAACGCTATTCCGTGTTAAATCAATCTCTGCTACACGTGGAATTTAAATACCGATGTATGTTCAGGTATGGTCTGTTCCAAAAATGTATGTCGAAAATGTAAACAAATGAATCAGACAACGTAACTGTGGATGCCATTTTGTAACCTCAATTTTTGTCGATGATTTTTTCAATAACAACTCAATATTCCGCTTCGTTGGATTTGAAATTTTTCCCCTGTAAAAAGTTATACAAATTCCGAATAAAAATTGAACTTAGTTGGAGCAAGGTCTGCTGAGTATGGTGGATGACGGAAAGTTTCCAGTGGTAACTCCTATAGTTTTGAGACGCGATTTTGTTGTTGTTGTTCAGTGAGTTCATACGGTAGGTACTCACTCTCCGAGCTTTTTTATTTATTTAATACTTTAAGCACAAATGTACAGAGGCGGACTTAATGCCATAGGCATTTTCTACCAGTCAACCTTAGGGTGATGCAGAGACAAACAGTGGTAGGTGCAATCCTGAACATTGAGGAATAAATATTTTAAATATAAACATACTCATAAACTTATTAAAACTATGAATACAATAAATAAATATACCTACATACTATACTACTACTACTACTTTTATCTTTCCAATTTGAAATAAATGAATCAGTATCGATTCATCAAGGCTGCTGTAAGTTCCGATGTGGTTTGAATTGAATCTGCTTCCACTATGACTTTCAATTCATCGTTATCGACTTTCGCCTAAGGTTGACCACGGGGCTCATTGTTGAGATCAAAATTTCCAAAATGGAAGCGATCAAACCAAAAACGGACCGTGCGTTCACATGCCGTACCATCATAACCATACACATCGTTAATATTGCGTGCTGACTGTGCTGCGTTGGTGCCACGACGGAATCGTATTCGAAAATAACGCGCAATTTCGATTTTTCCATGATACTGCTAGAAACTACGATATTAAAAAAAAATCGAACGGCGAGAAAACAAATGAACAACTGATTTTGGAAAACAAAATGTCATGCTAAAAATTAATTTGAATTTGGAATTCTAAATAGAATGAAAGATATCGATCTTCACAATAGCCAGTATCAGTAATCAGCCAAAAATCGGCAATTTCATAGGTAAGCAGCTAATTCGATTAATTGATGAGATGAATACTTGTCAAAATATAAGCAAAAATTGTCTACGGTTGTAATATTTTGTAAATATATGACCACCTATGTATCTACCATTTGGAAGAATCTATTTTCTTATAAATGACCTTAAATTCAAAACTGTCTACTAGAAATAAATTATTTGACTTTTAAATTTTCTAAATTGCTGACGTTAACCCTATCCTACAAACATATTTCGCTGAGTTGAATAAAGTAATCTTTCAAAACACAAATTCCGTGACTCGGTTCAAACCAATTTTCTTGGAAATCAATTCAAACTATCGAATGTAAGTGCCGTCGCGTGCTTTACTGCTTATCCCTAAACAGCTACTATTTATTACGCTGGGCCAAGGTGACGTTGTAATCGAACTAATTAACTGCTAGAAAATATTTTATAGACTTTACGAGGTTTTAATGAACAGCATAATATTCTGAATTTTGTTTTTTTTTTTCTTTATAAGTTCTTTGCCTTTGGTCTTTTTTTTTAAGGTTTTTGAAGTGAAAACTTTAGGCGCGTTGGGCATTTTTTGATATGGGGAAAAACCATTGAATTCGCGCCACTGTTACAGTAACCGATACCGCTTTGGATGTGTTCGGCTGTCCTCGGGATGTACTCAGTCTTAATGTATATCCGATATGTCAGCGAGTGATGGCAAAGTATTCTGTTTGTGTTTTGTTTTCACTTCTGTCGGCACTCCCGGAGTGCTACTGTTTTTTTAATTTCTTTGTGTTGGACTTTGACCTGCAGTAAAGCAGTTTTAAAACTAATACCTAAAGGATGTTGTCTTTAAAATATTCCTCCAACTTCCCTTCAAAATATTTTAGACCGTGGAATCCATATTAATACTAATAATTTATTATAATAAGTATGAAAGTCTGTCAGTCTGTTCGTTTCTCTGTCGGTTTCCTTTACGACTGAACAAATTTCGAGGAAATTTATTACACAGGAAAACCATAGACCTGGGTAGGTAGACACAGGATACTTTTAATCCTGGTTTAGTACGTTCCATTGGGATATTTTCCAATCTCCACACGAGCGAAGTCGTGGGCAAAATCTACTATTCCATTAACATACAATATACACTTTACATGACGCATTATCAGAATTATATTCCGCGCCCTCTTAATTAGAGTAATAGAAACTCATAATCCAATTAAAACACTACCAAACAAAGTAACAGTGATTTTATTCATGAAATCCATAATAATAATATCATAAATGCGAAAGTGTCTCTTTCTGTCTGTTACCTCTTCACGCTTAAACCGCTGAACCAATTTAGATGAAATCTGGTATAGAGATAGTTTGAGTCCCGGGAAAGGACATAGAATAGTTTTTATCCCAGAAATCATCCTTTAAGGGGGTGAAAAGGGGGTGGAAGTTTTTATGGGGAATCAATAACCGTTGAACCGATTTAGATGAAATTTGGCACCTGAGTAGACCATGACCTGGATTAGGACATAGGGTACTTTTTATTCCGATGTTCCTACGGGATCGAGAATTATGCGGGTGAAACCGCGGGGTGCTGCTAGTACCTGGCAAAACTAACAGTGTTTTTATTCATAAAATACCTAGTATAAAATAACAGTGATTTTATTCATAAAATACCTAGTATAAAATAATAACAGAGGAGTATTCGCTGGAACTGATACTCGGAACAACTGCACTAGTTCGCATATCGCCCGGAGTTAACTGGTTAATCTCCTAAACCCATAAAAGTGCAGACTATCAACGGAACTACCATGTGGTACAGATCGGCTCGGATAGAAAGAGGACTAGTTTTTTATATTGAAACTGGTATTTTGATGGAATGGGGAGAAATCGTTCATCATCATTCTGCCTAGCCTTTTTACCAACTATGTCCACTTTATGTCAAGTTGATGTCACATCGACAATACAGCATTTTTTTGTTAAGGTTTACAGAAAATCAAAATAATATTGTCATGCTATTAGGAACCTGAAATCGCCAACCCGTCTTGAGCAAGCGTGGTGATCAATGCTCGTGTCTTCTCTGTATGAGAAGAGGCCTTTGTCCTGCAGTGGAAAAAAAATAGAAAGAAAGAAAGAAAGTAAAAAGTTTAATAGTTAGTGGGGTGGTGGAGTGGGTGGTGGTTGGCGGTGGGAGTGTGTTGGTATAGTGTGGTGGGTGGTGGTTGGTTAGTTTGTTTTTTGTGTTTGTTTAGTTTAGTTTAGTAATAGGCTGGTATTATAAGAACCTGTCTGCACACAATTAACCAGCTATAGGTACCAACCAAAGAGTATTTCCCAGAGAGTTCTACCATCTTAGGTCAACACGTTAACGACTGGCAAACAGATCAGATCAGATCGTACTATTATGAATATTAACAGCCCATCTAGAGCTTATCCTAACGACGTGAACATTGGGGCTGCCCGGATATAGCCAAGAAGCTATGGATATACAGGCTGTCCGGATATAAGCATACCTATGGATGCGGGCTGTCCGGATTTAGGTGCCATACATACCTACGTTGTATTTGCTGTGTAACAGTAAAATGGTGTCTTGAATTATATTGGGGGAGCTATCAAATATTATGGTTCATTGATGTATTTCTAAAGCAGCTAATAGACGCACTTTTTGTTCATTTTTGTGTTTCATTCGGCGCTTTTCAATCGAAGTTACGACGTCGGGGACAGGGCGATACGCCTCAAGTGGATTTGGGCAGGACATCTAGTTAGACAAGCAGATGGCCGATGGAGTAAAGCTATGACTAAATGGTGGCCCTGGTTACGCCAAAGAAACTAGGGCCATCCATAACCGCGTTGGGTTATTGATATCGTCGCGGGAAACATCTGGATGAGGGACGCACAGAACCGGGAAGTATAGCAAAAAAGGTAAGGCCTAATACCCAGCAGTGAGGTGACTCCGGGCCGAAATTATGAAATGTCTGTTATACACAAAATGCAACAAAAGTGAAAGATTAATTCATTAGTGAACCGATCCAACCATATTAGATTGCGGCCCTCGGCATCTTTAACTCATCTACAGAATGATCGGAAAGTGAAATAAACCCGCACTAGTGCGAATTTAAATCTATGTCAAAATTTCCCCTCAGAACACACACTAGTATTTAACGTAACATTCATTACACTATCTAAAAATTATCCAAACTTACATACCACGACGTAAACAATTCCCTAACAAACCCTAGATACCAGAAAAGTAAACTTTGTCCCTGTCACCTTTGAAATAGACTTGCTCTTGACTCTAGTCTAGGTACTAGAGTCAAGAGCAAGTCCAAATCAAATAAAAAAAAAAAAAAAAAAGTGAGGCCACAATATTCCACGCGATCGTAAAGCTTATACAAAATAATGGCGCTTGATATCCAAATAGAAAGAAAGAAAGTATATTTATTTAGCACAGACTAAAAGACAAACAATACACCAGATACATACCCGTATTTCAGATAAAAATAAAGATAATACATACACATACATGACATAAGCTCACGCGTTCGTCCCATGGGGGTAGGCAGAATCTACAGAACTATTTGCTACGATCCTTACATACTCCTTTCGCCAATTCCCAGAATTAAAAACGTTCAAAATCTAGTCACAACCTCAACTCAGCAACAACCAATATCAAAAACTTGTCAAAAATGTAGGGAAATTACAGGTATTTTTGACAGGTTGAGACAGTCTGACGCAACTGTCTAATAAAAAAAGAAACTATGAAACGTGCACTAAACATAATGGCGGCTATCGCTGTCTCGCTTTAACATCTGCAGTCTGTGCATAGTCTGTGTCATTTTTGCTATGTTGGTATTCAGTTTTAGTGCAAGTTTCATACAAGCGCCGTTTTTCATCTTTTTCTATGGGATTCCCGTCTCTTCTTACATATAATGAACATTACTTACTCTATGGGTTGAGACTGAGATCAGACTGTGAACGTCCTTAATCGCTTGATCTCCGCTAATGAGACACAATTGATTTTCTATTGTAATGGGCCGCCAGCGAGCGGCCCGCGCCGGAACAGAGCGATTAGAATTACTAGAATAGGTTATCGAAATGTGTAATATTCGATACGATATCTGTCATATGGTTGCAAATAGCTATGCAGATTCCAGTAAAGTGTGACCACAATATTCAACACGAACGAAGTTTTATCCGAAATAATGGCGCTTGCTAGATCCAAATAATGGCATCTGAATAAAATATGCCCTCGTAACAGCATTTTAGAGGCAAACCTATCACTTTGTAATACTTACGGGCGACAACGGAGATAAGTGCGAGACTTTTTTGAATTTTGTGAAAAAGGATGTAGCTATAAGAATATGTTGGTATAGTCGAATTGCTTTACCGCCCTTAGGTTGAATATCGCTTGCTCGTTATAAAACGACAAGATCTATTTTTCTATGTATGTTCAGTTCTGTTTTTTCAACCTTAGTGAAGTTTCAATTTACTGGGAAATGTGGTTAAAGGTAAGGTAGGTAGGTCCTCGGCAAGTACGAGGACGATCACATAAGGTTTTTTTTTTACTAGCCTGCGCTGTCCCACTCCTGGGCAAAGGCTCCACTCAGTATTTTTTTTCTAAAGAATCAGTTTATTGGCACTACTTACCGCAGGTGACAGACACTGGCCTCCAAAACTAAGTTGACATTTTTCCACACACCACATTTATGATTTAAAATTTTAGTGATCCAAATGTTTGAACTGCTATAAAGTTTTTATTGACTAATTCAACTACCTTTGACGTATCATAAAAAATAATCAAGTAAACCCTTAGTGCTTGGCCAGACTAGAAGCGCGGGCGCGGGGCGGGCGCGGTGCGGCGTACTCAAACATAACAACTTCATTTGGGTGGCCATAGTGGGCACACGGGCGCGGTGAGTGGCGCAGGCTACTCGGCGCGGGGAGCGCGCGGGCAACTCACGCCATAGCTCGTTCACACAAGTGGCCGCAGAGGGTGCGCGGGCGGCCCTCGCGGGGACCGGGGTTCTCAAACTAGATCGTTTTTTTGTAGTAAAAATAAGTCTTCTTCATCCATATAATATTTTGACAAACATTGGACACGACAACACGCAGATCTCAGCCGCGCTCGACTGCGGACAGGCAGATCGCGCGCGTTCTCGCACCCGCGCCGCGCTGCCAGTCTGGACAAGCACTTAGGAGTACCTGTTTTTTTTTTATTTTAAACCATAATGTCGCGTCTGGGGGGCACTGTAAGTTGGTGAGCTGCAGTACAACGTTTCAGAAAAGATTTTGTATGAACACTTGGCAAATTATTACGTGTTTGTAACAATTAATTGAAGAGTTAGTCTACTCAAAAGACACTGTGATATAAAATTCCAAAATTGATCATCGACTTATGTCGCTAATTGTAAAAATAATTTACATTACCTTCGTCTATGTGCACAGATTAACAATGAAATTGCCTTTTTGTGCAATTATCTCCAGTTTGCAATCGGCATATTTTTATTTTGTTAACCAGTCTCCACACAATGGGTGTGCCTGAAGATGGATGGCGCCACCGAGGCCGGCCCAGAAAGAGATGGCGAGATGACCTGGACGCGTATCGCGATAATGTTTACGCACTCTTAATAAGTACCAAAGTTTTATGATAATATAGTTTCAGTATTATCGAGCTGTTTTCACTGGCTAAGCCAAAATTACAAAACATTCGTACAATATTGCGATTTTGGGATAAGCCCGCCAATTTTCTAACAAGAAATTTCACGCGGACGAAATCGCTAGAAGCTAATAAACTATATAACACAATGGCACTTAACAAAACTTAAAAATTTTCAACTCATTCTTAGCGTGCAAATTACCGCTAACCTAACACCACTTAAAATTCAAGCCACAACGTGAACAAAAAAAATGTTGGAAAGTAAACAAAAAAATAGGTTTTGCAACGCGACGCGAACTTTGTTAATAAGTGAAGTTGTTCAAGTATTCGTAGCTTTGCCGAAGTGAGAGAACTTGAATTAATTCTGAGCTGTTCCAATATAGGTTGACGTACTGTCGCATTAATGAGGGTACCAACTTGGTCCTGGATGTAGGAACCTCATCATCATATTCGTTACCTATATTAACCTGTGAACTCTGTGCTTTGTGCACGGGGTTAGACATTTGTATAGCTTCCAGATATTCCAGAATGTAGTCATTCCGGGCGGTGGACCTTCGTATTTCATATGAATGTGAGTTTAATGTCAGGGGATGCTCCCACAATCTGGGTTCGATCCCCAGGGGCCCGTTTAATAAAACCGACAAGTGACAGGCTACAATTCGACAATTTCACAAGTTTCTTTCATACATTTTCTGCTCTATTAAACATCACTTGTTATACGTAAAAATGTGATTTGCAGGTCTCCAAAAGTGTAGTTAGATTGGGTTATGAAGAAACTCCTCCTACTCAGACTGCGCCCACGGGACAGTTTCCCTTTTTTTAAATTGATACTCTTGGTGGTTGTCAGACTTTTCGGGATTTTGACGACACGTAACGACTTTTTTTTTTTTTTTTTTTTGTAGATGGGAAATCATCTAATGACTCCTCCCGCTCTGGGTGGAGCGGAAGGGAGTGTCAGACTCTTACTGACTAAAACCCACCCGTGTTCCTTCCTTAGCCCTTTATGTTCCGGGGCAGCGGTAACCCTTTCGGACGATCCCGCTACCCCGGCAGGCTTCGGCCCTGGCGGGCCCCTTCCTTAATGCTGACATCTCTTTGAGGCGCGCGTGGAACACGTACGTAACGACTTAAAGTGCTTTCCGAGGCACGGGGGGTTCTTGATATGTACAGATGGTCGGTCACCCATCCACGGATCAACCGCGGCAAGCGTAGCTTAACCGGATCGATCGACCCGTGCGGCTGTTATTACTAAGCCGCAAGCCCCTCAATTTTCTTCATAGACTCCTGCTTTAAAATCATAAATCATTACAGTATAAAATCCTAGTACCTGACTTAAACGTACTCGTTTCGCAGCGGACCAACTGTCAAACTTTGACAGCCGTACGGAAGTCACACTTTCAGAAAATAAGTATTGAACTCGCTAACTTAGTTTCAGTAGCTATTTCTTTTTTTCTTGGATTTTCTTCATGCGGTAAATGTGTTGGCTGTTTAAAGGCTGTACTATTCTTGTATAAAAATCTTTCTAATAATAAATTAAGATAGGAAAACGTAACCAATTTTTAAAAGCTTTTATTTTCTATTATATTTTCCTATCGTAATTAAACCTATGTCACGACTGACTGACTGACAACCAAAAATAATAAAGTCTATTCAAACTTATGTTTCAAATTAATATTATTTCAAGTTAAACAAATTTCAACTTTGTTTTAATAGTAATTAAATTGATTTCTAAGTGACTAGCACTGTTGAAAAAGTTACAAAAATTTTTGAAGTTGTAGCGTAAACTGAACTTTATTGTGTAGGATTTAAAGTTATTTTTCCATAAACTCATATTTGTTTACATTTTTGGCAAATAAATCGCGAATGCCGATTAAGTAGCTAGGTTCTTAAAAGGTTCTATATTCGTTTGTTTAAATAACTACATTGTTTACATAATATAAACAGAGACCAGGAACATCGCTGCACAACCTGTTACAATGGATTGCGTCAAAATTTTCGTAGTTTATAAAAAAAATTGCCGTTTCATACATTTTCATCGCGTAAGTAGGTATTGCACTTTTCCATGGAACAGCATTTTTTATTTTAATAAACGAGAAACTATGCTAGTTGTCTAGAATCATGTGTGCTGAATACATGGTTACAATTTGCGCGTGGATGTCCCTGCCAGCCTGTATATAATCAATTTTATGAAGCATTTTAATAAACAAGTGACAGCTCATTTTCCTCCTCTCGAAGTCTAGAAAAAATGAATCCACTTTATTACAAAAAATACGCCAAAAACCCAATTTCTTCACTTCGTAAAAGGAAAAATACGTTTGTGAGAAAACATAGGCGTAGCATCCTCTTTTCGACGCCATTTCATTGGACACAAGAGGGAATAAAAGAAACGCTGTTTGCCCAGAGGGATACATAGGAAGGATCCCATTATTGGCTTTATCACTCATATGTTAACAAAGGAGTGATTGATAACAAGTTGTTAGGAAGGTTGGCTTGGAGGCATATGTCACAAATATTTGGCCAAGGACTTCATTCGGCGTATTTACCGTTGTGTTTCTGATGTTTATTATGTAAGTATGTAGTTTAAGACCTTTTTTATTTATTCATTTCCTTTGTTTTGGTCTTGGTTTTAACAGAGGTTGACTCCTTTAATAATGATTGGTCCTTGGCAGCTCTGGACAGAGAGAGGTCGAAAGATAGTAGGGATGTCTTTGCCCAGCAGTGGGACGTTAATGGCTAAGAAAAAAAAAAAAACAGAGGTTGTCAAAAAATCAAAATGCAAATAGAACATCGCTTGTAAATGGCATTATAATTTTTACAAGCAGAATTTGTTGTTTTTTTTAAATATTTTAAATACTACCTGATCCTCTGGAACCAATAAGCACTGTGCTTAAGTTTGACGCATGTTCAAACGTAATTTACTATTCTTTCTTGGCAACAAAATTACTAGGTTAAAATAGAACAGGTGTAGTGAGATTAGTAAAATGCTAATTAAGTTTCATATTTCTATGACTTTCCAAGGCAATAAGCATTTTAACAGCAATCTACGAAAATAGTCTAAAATTATTTACAAAAAAGTAATAAGATCAGGCTCAAGATTGGAGTCTCTCTGAGGAATCGAATCTGCAACGAGGAGATCCGGCAGAGAACCAAAGTTGTCGACACAGCTCACAGAACTACGAATAAGTGACTTATTACTTATTCGTAGTCACAGAATAAGCAAGCTGAAGTGGCAATCGGCCGGCCATATTAGCCGTAGAACCGATGACCGTTGGGGTAGACGTGTTCTTGAGTGCAGACCGCGAATCAGCAAATGTATGGTAAGACTCCCACAGGCTAGGTGGAGCGACGATCTTCGCAGGATGGCTGGTAGCAGCTGGTTGAGAGTTGCCGAAAATTGAGTTGAATGGCGTGCAATAGGAGAGGCCTATGTCCAGCAGTGGACTGCTGTGGGCTGATGATTAATAAGATCAGAAATTCTTCATTCTGACTAGAACAGTGGCTTTCCGGTGTAGTTAAAAGCCACGTACGGGTCTACGAGGGTCTCTTGGCGCTCGAATGACGTTATCAGGAGACGTTATGTAAAAAGCATTGAAAAAACAAAACTAATTTTGAAACACGTCAAGATTCTTGTATCTACAGCTATAAGTATTAAGACTTGAACTAAGTCCCTACTCAGAACAGCGTTGACTCAAAATCCTAAGTAATATTATAAATACGAAAGTAACTTTGTTTGTTTGTTACGATTTCACGCTAAAACGGCAGAACGAATTTAGATGGAATTTGACAAATAGGTAGGCCATGACCTGGAGAAGGACATCAGGCTTCTTTCCATCCTGGATCACAGACGAAGTCACTGCCAGCAGCTAGTACAGAATAAATGACGCTACAAAATAATACAGTACAAACGCTAGAGTCCACTCATCATCTGCCTAGCCTTTTTCCAACTATGTTGGGGTCGGCTTCCAGTCTAACTATATGCAGGTTACCAGTATTTTACATGTACGACTGCCTATCTGACCTCCACAGCACATTTACTGGGTGACGTGATAACCCCTGGTAGGAGCCCCCCTAGAGCTTACTCGTGTGTTATTACAATGTTGTAGCCTAAAGCTAATGTAAAAGTTTTGATGTATATTACTCGTATTATGACGCACAAATGGCGGTCTGATGGTAGTTGAAAAATATGTTGTGGAATGTTGGATGTTGAGTTTTAATAGGCATGTGATAGCACTGATGACTCACTCATTGTACATTGTTGCTTATTTAATTAAGTATAGTTGACCTCGTAATTCCGTTCAAAGAGTAAAGTAACTATAGAGGGAAAGAGTGACAACTCTGTGGTAAAATTTGCATGTATGGAAAGTGCTGCCACCTTGAGTTTGGTGGGTGACCTAAGGCTCTAATAAATATACACATACCTATAGTTAAGCATACTTACTATAAGTAGCGAATCTTTATTATAATGTTTAGGGTCACAATCAGGGTTTAACAAATAACAGTAACAAGTAACAATTTTAATACAATTAGCTGAGATAAACTCGGGATTTCGGGAAGCGCATCAACGTCGGGAAAGCCGGAGTTGCGGAGTTGACAATGATAATGGCGGATGGCCGGCGGCGACAATGACATTTGTTTGACAATTTGACAAACAAGAAAATGGCTGCCAAGTTTTTTTAACCCACCAAACTGCAGATGTCGCTGTCGTCTATGGAAATTGATGACAGTGCTAAGTGTGCCCCCCCTGATTCCGTTATCACCCTAAGGTTGAATGTCACTATAATATGTCATAAAACGTCAAGGTCTATTTTTGTTTTAAAATCAATGTGACAGTTATGTAGTTTGAACCTTAGTGAATAGGAAGTTTTGGTCAGTGGGTCGTCTTAGGCGCAGTTTTTATTAATAGTGATAAAAAACTAGGTATTGCACATTTTTGACGTAGATTTACCTACTAAAAATTTAATCAAGATTTTCTATGCGTATTGACAACCCAATAGTCGGTACTTCATAATCTTATTAATGGTGAGTTTCAAGTACTTATATTATTTTAAAAATGACTTTGATATCGTGGACAAACCTCTCCAACTATAACGTCATCAAAATAAAAATGTTACGTAAAATATTTCCCAGGCATCCCTACAAAACACAAGTGATAGTTCAACCCTTCAATTGAATCCCGAAGACAAATAGCATACCCCGCTTTACTGGTATAGACAGTAGAACTTAACAAACCAACAACAAAAAGATCGAGTCGAGTGACTGTCCCACTATGCTGGCCCATTGTGAGAACGGCGCCAGGCCACTGAGACTCCGTGCCAACACGTGAGATGAACGATTCTATGCGATATTGGCGGCAATCCTACTAGGAACTACTACCCCATCCTTCCTATCGTGAGGTGAGATGTTTTCGAGATCAGAGGGCCTAGAACAGTGACAATCGCTTTGAAAGATTTTTGTATTTCTACAACGACTTTCAACAGGATTGACATTTAAGCTTGTCTGTAAGTCAATCAATTTCATTTATTACCAATTTAGGCGCGTTATGGCACCCTGTTTATATGAATGAAACTCGATCCAGTTCTTATAGATGTGTATGATACCACAGCACAGTATCCAATTGACAGCGAAGGAATACACGTTTACTTAAATACTAGGTAATAACAATCGTTGTAATAAGTCCTATGGAGAGGAATAATAGTGGTTTTTACATTCCGATTCAAATTCAGACCCTCTAGCTAATTCCTGTGTCATAGACAATATCTCTAGATCACTCAGTGTTGTCTATAAAATATGTAGTAGTGGGAACCATAGACAATTGGTATGGTTCGCCACACCACATCTTTATTGCTGATCCAATGTCTTAGAAAACTATTTTATAGCAGGAAAATATTAGAGTAAATGGGTCACTTGATTTTGTAATATTTACACAACAATTTGAAATGTCACCTTGACCTGCCCTGCACATTATTATGTTGGACATTATTATGGTCACTGTTGCCTTATTCTGTTAAAGTTTACCTTGAACCTCACTCAAGCGAATTTAATTGTAAAGCGTACTTATTATATTTTTAATAAGGTATTCCACTTACAGCACCGATTTGAACCGCACTTGAGCGAACGGCACTTTAGCCATTCCACTTATGGCACCGATACAAAATTTTCTTAAGTTTGGTAAGTCGTCACGAATCTTAAATTTTACTCTCACAGGTTTTTTTTATGTTTAAAGAAAATTCTCTTATTTACCTGACTATCTAAGCCAAATGTACTAAAAAAGTTTTAGTTCCTACTTATAAATTACTAGCTGACCCGGCGAACTTCGTACCGCCTCAGAATTAAATAATATGACAAAGTTCAATAGACACGTGGCGCCAACTATTATCATAATAACGTTATTGTTGTTTTCCTCGGGAACAGCAGTTTTTTCGGGATGAATGGTACCCTATGTCCGTTTCTGTACACTTGACAACGTATATGCAAAATTTCAGGATGATCGGTTCAGTGGTTTAGGCGTGAAAGGTAACAAACTAACTTACTTTCGCATTTATAATATTAGGTTAGGATATGATTTTCAGGAGCCATTCTGGGACAGTTAGTACGGCCACTAGAAAGCAATTTCAGGGGGTAAAGTTGGCAACAGTCTGAAGTGCTTAATACCCGATGCATTGATTATGCATTAGGACCAATGGCTTCCGAGGAATAGAACCGTAGGACCAGCCTTTATTGAAAATGTTTTGTATTAAGGGGATTACATGACCTAAAGCGCGGTCACTGTCGGACTGCATAGAAAAGAAAGAGAAGCGCGATGACACAACGCTGGTAATTTATTGCAAAATATGAAGCAATTATCTATTTAAAAATAATCTTTTGTTTGGGCTAAAAAATTAAAACACTAGTGCTTTAGTATGTTGCTTGTAGAATAATCTGACAAAAAATCAGAATGATTTTATGTAAGTATATTATCACAGAACAGATAAAAGAAGTTTTATCTGTTCAGTGTATATTAGTATGGTTTTTATTGTGAAAGGATAGTTTTTAGAGGTATCTTCATGATTTTTTTGTATCGTATCAAATTATTTGTATTATGTTTTCAGCACACTATCTAACTAGCATACATCCTGAAGAATATTTTTATCTGACTTTGTTTAATATAGTCGATCATTATATACTTTTAGGCATTATAAAACTTGGTTTTTTGCATTTAGGTCCTGTAGTAGTAAAGGCACTTGAATTGAAACGGTTTTATTAAACCTTATGCAGGTTGTTCACGACGCCACGCAAAAGTAACATTAATAAAAATCAAAAGTCATTTATTCAATCTAGGCTCAAAATCAGCACTTTTTGAACGTCAAAATTACATAAGACAGTCCCTAAAAACGCCCGCCCTTCACCACTTCATAACTCAAACTCAAAGCATTTATTTCAATGAAACCAATTACAGGCACTTTTGAATTGTCAAGGGGTCGGTCAGTCAGAAAGATGAAGCTAGTTGCCCATTCCAAAGCGTAGGTACCTATGGAGAAGAACGGGCAAGAAACTCATGGACACTCTTCTAAATCAAAATAATATGGTTACAAAGTCTTGGTTACATCATTCATGTTAAAAATTATGCATGTGAGAACGAAGCAGAGCGTTAAAAGCGTCCGTAATGGAAAGACGAAAAAAAAACAATCAAAACATTAAATTACATTAAAATAAGCCATGGCAGCAAAGAGATGATCAGTCCCTACTGACGGCGCCCGTTCACGAACATGACGCATGTATTATGTGTCGTAGGACGTCCCAGCGCTAGTATTTAACTGCCTCGTTGGTCTACTGGTCGGAAGCGCTACTGATGAGCATGAGGTCCCGGGTGTGATTCCAGGTCAGGCAAAGTGTGGGGTTTTTCTATTAGGAATTTCTCACTAGCTGCCCGGTATTTGTGCCCGGTTGATGGCAAAAGACTCGCCCCCTAACTCATGGACCTTAAACATAACTGGCATAATGTGTGTGTACTACAGATACACCTCTGCCTAACAGGCGTGATGTTATATCATCATCTGCCCAGCCTTTTCTCAACTATTATTTCTCATACGTTTTGTATGGTTTTTATATGATATCTCGAGTACGTATTTCGGTAATGATTCTGAGGCAGTACGAAGTTCAGCGGGTCAGCTAGTTATACAAATAAACATAATTTCATTATAACATCATTTCATTTCAGCGTCGTGGACGACCGGCCTTAGCGGTACAGAATGGAGAATGCAAATTGAGCAGTAAAGGTTTTTACGGCCGTGTGTTTAGACGTTGTTTGTATAAGCCGAATCTGGCATAAAGTTAGCTCGATTAAAGTCGGGGTCCTCAACCTTTTTTAAACCAAAGCAACATTATGCGAGTTTGGAACAAGGACATTTTTTTTGACAAACAACGCATATTTTGTCTTGTTAATTCTACAGTTACCCTACCCTCGCTTCCGCCTTAGAATTGTTTTTATAGCAAGTTATTTTACATGACTAAAGTTTAGATGGTAAAAACAAACTTGAAACTTAATTAGCTTAGTTAGCTTTGACTACTTTAATGGAGTGCAATTTTGTCTGTGCATCATAATCAGCTCTTTCCTGCAGGTGAAAGGTAAAAGAGACAGAAGAAAATTAGGTTTTTTCTACCTGCTAGTCAAAAACAGCAAGAAGTATCTATATTGCATTCTATTTGAGGAGTCTGAAAGCTCGCAACGTCGAAAATAGCTGTCAAATATTTTGTAGTTTTGATTCATTTGTCAATATTAATAAAATAAATTTTGAAACATGTCTCTGTAGTAGTGCATTAGAATGTTCATTATTAATTGCAATAATTAATATGGCAACACTGAATATTTAGTTTTAGGTGTAAAAAAAGCATTATGAAAAGTTTTAAATGTTTTTTTCGGACCTAAAAAAATATCTACGTCATAATTCCATTCAGTACCTAACATTGATAAATTAATCAGAACAGTGAAATATTTGACAGGTACTTAATTGCAACGTTGCCAACTTTCTAAATACACACCCTCTCAACACACAAAATGCAAGATTAGTAGATCTTTCAATACCTACCTGATATCTTTACATTTTGTTTAATCTTCCCAGACTGGGCTAACGCCTTATCTAGATCATTCGTGAAATCGTGACTAGCATTCTATGCCGAACTTTGGCAATAGAGTGGACGTGCGTACCTTCGTCCATGGAATGTTGCCAGGGATGTGGCCGGTATTGGGAGACAGGAATGATCAGTTAGCCGTTTGGCTATCGGAAATATGGCCACGTAAACAGGATTGTAAGAAACGTTGTAGGTAATTGAAATTTAGTTGGCGTGGATTTTGTAAGGAAGTTACATGAAATGGACTTAACTGAATAGAGCGCTGACCGCAATTTTATAAGTCAAGAAATTAGTGAGGAAGAAAATAAAATGGACCGTCCAAGATGGACGTTGGCTATAAATATAATTGCTAAAGCAGGTTGGATCAAGCAAATTAACAGCCGGTTCTAAATTGAGAAATTTAAGTTGAGAACTTGACAAACTGTTTAGAATTAGGTACATAAGGTGGAAACCCGCGAAATAAAAAAATTCTTTGCAAAAACCATAAGGCTTCGTTCACACTGACAGGTGGCGTGCTTAGCGCCTAGAGCCTAGTGACTTAACATTCTTCGATACACGCAAGGCGACTAGCGAAGACGCCATGCGCACAGTGCGGCCGGTTGCGGCGTAAATTCTAGAGCGTTCGTTTCATTTTGCTACCCGCAAGGTGACTCGCTAGGCCGTAGAAAAGAAAAGAAAAGAAAGAAAGAAAATACTTTATTTGCGGCAAACATGACGCATAAAAAAAAATAACAAACAAAATAACAATTTGGGAGAAAACATGCGTCACATCTACAAATCAATCAATGAATCAATTCTATTCAATCTATAGGCGCTAAGGAAGCCACCTCGGTTAAGTCAGTGGGTACATAGCCTAAGAAATTTTGAATTTCGGGCTACATTGAAGGAACCTTTAAGTAGGTTATGCTAAAGTAGGGTTTGACAGGTGCTCAACTGTAAATTCTCCATTCAGAAACCGGTGGTAATTTTGTAACGCAGTGATTAACCGAGTTGATTATTAATATTGTAATGACAGATTTGATGGCTATCTGCCAAGTTCTGCCAGTTGCCAACCGTGTTTTTGTTTTCGAATGTGTCAACGCTATGACGTTTTATTAATAAAACAATAACCTAATCGAATGTACTAAATCTCTGATGTTAAGGTATAATACTATGTAGAGTCAATGGAATTATTTGTTTCTCAAATTGACACACTACGTCAATTTGCCGTGTTATAGTCATTTCATACAACCCAACCCCGACCGATCGATCCCGATCGATCCCGTGAGAATATCGGGATAAAAATTATACTATGTTCTAATCCAGGTCATGGTCTACTCATATGCCAAATTTCATCCAAACCCGTTTAGCCGTTTTAGCCTGAAAGCGTAACAAACAAACATACAAAAAATCAAATCTTTTCTCTATATAATTCACCCGCATAAGTGTCAATCTCGTGGGAATATCGGGATAAAAACTATCCTATGTCCTTTCCCGGAACTCAAACTATTTCTATACCAAATTTCATCTAAATCGGTTCAGCGGTTTAAGCGTTAAGAGGTAACAGACAGACAGACACATTTTGGCATTTATAATATTAGTATGGATTAGTTTAGATAATATTTTCTTAGAGATGACATATGTAACTTCTAAGTCTACAAGCTCAACTAAATGTACCTACCTCTTAACATCTAATTCTGCACTAAAACCAAAACAATGGCTGCATTTTATGCACTGGACGTCCACTCAAAGAAGTTTTAATTTGTTTGCTCAACTTCTGTCCAATCTCGTTGAAAACGTACAGAGACTGTACATTCTAACTAGTGTACATTTTAACTAGTTACACATCAACTCGGACGTTCTATATAGGAACAGGGCCGGATTAGTCACGTAACAGGTGTAGCAAATGCTACAGGCCGCGCGTTTTGGAGAGCCCCGCGCTTGAACGAACCAAAAAACAAGTCATGTTACCTACGTATACCACCGGTAAGTCCAATGGAATATTATTATGTATGAATGGTCTAAAGAAGTCGAATATGTTCGAGGCGGGATGCTAATACTTTTATTTTTAAGGCGAAATGCTTTGATTTGAAGACTGTAATTTTGGTCAAGCACATCAGTGTTATTAAGGATCATGAGGAAAACAACGTCGTTGTTAATAAACATTGATTTGGCTCTAGTGCTATACATATAGAGAAAAAGTAATTTGTAAAAGTATTGTACTCGATTATCACCATAGATATACGAATTATCACCAAAATTGTATACCCTAAAAATAATCAAATTCTACCAAGGGCGTCCAATGGCTCTTAAGAAGAATTTGCTACATTGGGTCTACTCCTAAAGTACGAAATCCTTAGTTTCAGCTGAAGGAACGGGTTTTTCCTATTCC
Source organism: Hydraecia micacea (assembly GCA_914767645.1). NCBI lineage: Eukaryota > Metazoa > Arthropoda > Insecta > Lepidoptera > Noctuidae > Hydraecia > Hydraecia micacea. Next base: position 2,538,099 of record OU611793.1, on the reverse strand, counting down.
ATATCACTTACGGACATAAGATTCGTTCGGGCCCGAACTAATAATGAATGACAACACGTGTTGACAGTTGCCCCTACCCCGATGTGGTTTGCCAGTCCGAAAAAATGAATATGACACTTTTTTGACGGATCAGTGCCTTTCGGAGGGGCCCGTATCTTCGTAGACGAACCTAGAGAGTAGATCTCCAAGCTCAGCTCTCCCCGCCGCCGGCTTAGTCCGGCACTGTGTAGAAACCACAGATAACTAAGTAATGAATACCTAGAAGTCCCATACTCGGTATAATCGGGCATCGTATCTGTTGTAGAGGGCACAAGGGAGTCTACCGTTACAGGATATTGTGTTTAATTATTATCTAAGTAGATTTTCAGCATAACGTAAAATTAATTGCAATTCTTACGTTTTTTTTCTTGCTTCACATTATAGCCATCACTCTTCTTTTGCGTTTCAAAAGTAATTGCATCACTTTCGCTCGCTTAGTAGGTGTTCGGGGATTTTAGATTTTCGAGATAGCGCCTTAGCAACCTGTTTTATGTGTAAACGATAAACAATTGAAGATTTTATGCGACCAAAGTCACGAACAACAACTAATACATACATACCTAATACCTACCTCATTCCATTGTTGTTATATTCTACACATTTTCGCTTCGGGGACGCTTTGACAGTTACTTTTTTGTCTGTCGAGTCCTGCCAGTGAAAAGTTAGCCAGCACCTAATACCAGTCTGTGTGCGAAATGTGCCTGCCATACAAACAACGACACGGTTCTCGAAATAAAAGAAAAAGCTAACGAAGCAGGTTTTCTCTCCGCCAAATTGAAATAATCAACGTTCCCGGAGCTGGCTAGAATTAAAGTAAATATCTGCTAGAGGCTTGATGTTTTTGGGAAAATAAAACAAATAATGTGAAGTGCTAAATTCGCAAACATACAGTCACAAGCTTAATTCCATGTAGGTAAGTTTATTTTTAGTTAAGTGTATCGTTTAGTGTAGTATTTTGTTGGGCATGGTGTGTATGTTTCATTGGCTCCTGCCCGCTGATAGAAATACAAACACTATTCTTCTTCTTAGCGTGTCGATAGCAATCTAAATGTACTCGGCCCAGAATTCGGCTACTTGTTTGGCGCCATCACTAGCGTCCATCAATTCCTGTAACGTGCAGCTGACAGGACACGCAGGGCACGATATTAAGTGTCTCATCGTTTGTGGAACTGCACCACATTTACATTAAAAGAGATATATTTCGAACACGTCCGAGCACATACATGTATCGCAGAAAAAGAAAGGATATATTGACAGATAGGTCATTATTTGAGACCCAATTACTTATTATCTATTTACAAGGTAAGTTACAAGTGAGTATTATGCGAGACCTATTTCAGCTATAAATTCCATCGTTTACCATATGACTTTGCGTTTATAAAGACAGCTCTAATACCCGCGACTTCCGTCTGCGTGGAAGTCTACAATAGATACCATAAAACATATCCTATAGCATTCGTGCCGAGTGCCATTCTAATAGAAAGCTAAACTATTGTACTGTAGCATGAATGGTATGTCTGAATATAATATTACCTCTTTATAAGATTAATTCTGATTAAACAATCTAGTTTTTGTTGTTAATATTGCAATAAGAGAGACAAAATGAAGTAGATATGGTTGCAAGACTCCCAGGAGTCTCAAATATTTAATCGAACCTTTAATATTTCCCAGTTTGTGCTACTAAAAATATTATTGACCGCTCAAATATGAAAGCGGCATCTTTTCTGCGAGAAATGTGCCCTGCCCACCTATATATACCCTACAAAATGGTTGAGCTAGATGGTGCTGATCCACACGTCATGTTCGTGAACGGGCGCCGTGCGTCGGTTGAGACTGGTCATCTCTTAACTGTCAAGGCTTATTTTTAATCTTATATGTATTTTGAATTGTTTCTTCATTTGTATTTTTTTTTACATTGTTCTCACATATAGAAGCAACAAGAATAATGTACCCAGGATTTTGTAATATCTTGATTTAAAAGAGTGTCCATGGAGTTTCTTGCCCGTTCTTCTCTATAGAGATTTACGTTTAGGAATGGGCAAATAGCATCAACTTTCTGACTAACTGACCGACTATTTAATTTTGATAATTCAAAAGTGCCTGTACATGGTTTAATTGAAATAAATGCTTTCGAGTTTGAGTTTATATTCATCAGTAAACGTTTACATAATGTTAGTTTAAAAAAGCTTTACAACATAGGTACCAATGTAAACACTAGAGATTAATATTTTCTATGCCTTGTTAATTACTGTGTGAAATACGGCTTCTACTATAAACAACTATAATTAACGCTGTTTTAATTAGAGCTTTAAATTTACATAATAATGATCGACATCCTTAAGCGCGTAAATTATTTGCATTTAATATAGTTGCTGCGGCTTCACGCATAGTCAGGAAATTAATTGTTTATCAAATTGATACTCTACGTCAATTTGTCGTGATATGCCCAGTTTATGCAAAGAATTACAGTTTTGTATTGGATATAAGCACAATTTAAGTTGGTAGTCGTTTTAATAAGTTTGAGGGGCTTGTGGCTAAATAATAACAGCCGCACGAGTCATTCGGAGGTTAAGCTACGCTTGCCGCGGTCGGTTCGTGGATGGGTGACCATCCATTACATACCGAGACCCCTCCGTGCCTCGGAAAGCACCACTCAAAAATATTAATAACCAGCAGCGCCCCGCGGTTTCACCCGCATAAGTTTCGATCCCATGGGAATATCGGAATAAAAACTATCCTATGTCCTTTCCCGGGACTCAAATTATCTCTATACCCATCTAAATCGGTTCAACGGTTTAAACGTGAAGAAATAACAGACAGACAGACAACACACTTTCGCATTTATATTATTAGTATGGATAATGAAATTCCTGTTTCGACCGAATCGGACGAAACTCAGCGGCCGAAACGCCTACTAAGCCCCATAGTAAACCTCTGCCTAACTCTTTGGGAATCAAGCTTGATGTTATTTTCAAACAACATACAATTTCGGTTTAAGCAGCCTTGCTGTGTAGCGTTCACCCTAATATGGCGTACTATGACCGAACTTCGTCTCCAATACGGTCACAGATGGCGCCAAACAGTTGAAGGCACGTATTTAGGTGCAGACGTTGTAGAAATACTAGTTGGAACTTCGCAAATTAGACGGCTCTAGGCAAGTTGCAAGTCTAATATACAGTTGAAATACGTCGCAAAGATTGTGGTTTTTGGGTACGTGAAAAGGACCAAGTTTGTCAATCTGTTTAAGTTAATCAGTTAATCGGCCTATAATGTTCCCACTGCTGGGACACAGGCCTCCTCTCAGTGAGAGGGAGTGGGCCGTAATCTACCACGCGGGCCCAGTGCGGGTTGGTAGATGTCACATGTCTTCGAATTTTTGGTTCTAGGACATGCCGGTTTCCTCACGATGTTTTCCTTCACCGTTTTGCGAGCAGCGGTGATGAAATAATTTAAACAAAGTAAAGCGCCTGTCTGGGTTCGAACCTACGACCTACAACTCAAAATCTGTTTATTACAAATTAATGTATATTCAATAAAAAGAACACATGTAAAGACAGCGGCGTTATTGCGGAACACACAATGCAATAGGGTTTCATTTTGAGAATTCAATACTTACATTTCGTTACGTTGTCGAGCAGAAGATTTTTTTAAACATAAATTAAGTATAAATATTTTCATACTTTTCCTTTCAAATTCCTTCAAAATTCTTTGACTTATAATATTATAACAAACACAAAAACAACTGTGATAGGTACACAATTTAGATGCTGGTTTATTATGTGCAGTTTTAGAAAGTCAAGATTATTTCCTCCCATTAAATCATAACAAAACAGTACAGTTGAGGTAATGTGCACATTAATATTCATCTGAAATTATGAACAACAACAAATCCTACTGGCTGAAGAGTTGAATTTTTTTCTTTAATCTCTAATCCAGGAAGAAATAAAGATATGAATAAAATCTAGGACACAATCGTTCTTAGAAAATGTGGAGCCAGGAATATTTGAAATGGTACGTGATAGAAAACTATGAAAGTAAAGGAAGCCAGGAAAAATCCATACATAGATATTGGTTGGCTCATCGGCATTGGATTTCATATATTTCTTAGAAAATCGAGCGTCTAACCGTAAATTGAGAAAAACTTAACAAGAATTTTCTGATCAAAAATTCTTGGTTGTTGTCCCCGATGTCCGGCCTTCCGATTCGGAACAATTTGATGACCGAATCGATTTATAATCGAGTTATTTTCGTAGTCACTTTCGTAGTACTCATTATCAGTGGCGAAGGCACCATACAACTCGATTCCCACCGGCTTCCCTTCGAAAATTTAGAACATAACCACTCTATAGTTAATTCATCATTTAAATTTTCTTTTGGCATTTTTTTTTTGCTCCGGCCTACCTCTGTCATAAATTCACCCTTCGCCACTGCTCATTATGATTATGATGACATTGAAATACAATGTCAACTAACAACAATTAAATCGGTATCGTTATACAATATAATACTACAAATTTTAGTCATTTTAAAACTATGACTAAAGCATTGGCTTCCTAAGAAAACAATTCCGTCATTATAATGGCCGTCAGCAATGGTGGCCCAGTAGTAACGGCCGCGACTTACAAGTTGTGGGTCGTAGGTTCGAACCCAGACAGGCGCCTTACTTTGTGTAAATTATTCCATCACCACTGCTCCCAAAACGGTGAAGGAAAACATCGTGAGGAAACCGGCACGTCCTAGAACCAAAAAATCGAAGACATGCGACATCTACCAACCCGCACCGGGCCCGCGTGGTGGCCCACTCTCTCTCACCGAGAGGAGGCCTGTGCCCCAGGATACCAAAGCTTAAACGTATCAATCGTCAAACGGAAAGCAGCACATAACAAATACATAAACTATTACTATCCTTCACTTCCAAATAAAATAGAAAAGAGACGGAAGATTACAGCGATCCCTTCATACCTCCAGTGGTGTCCCCCATTTATCACTCCAACACCTTTATTTTTTTCTGTTTTCACCCCAAAATACCCCAACCTTACGTTCACTTCGACGTTTTTCGTGTATGTCTGTGACCGCGTTTTTTTTCTAAACTACGCAACGGATTTTGTTGTGGGTTTCACTTTTATTTTCTGACGTTTCATAAGTGCCCATGTTGGTTTATGTGAAATAAAAATATTTTGATTTTGATTTTGATTTAGAGAATTTATTCCGGAAGAATTATTTCAATAATAAACAATAAATAAAAATACTTTACTTCAGACCTTGATCCATATGATGTTAGTAATACACACTTATAATACATTAACATTAAACTTACGTATATGTAGGGTCTGTGGCTAAATAATAACAGCCGCACAGGTCGATCGATTAGGTCAAGCTACGCTAGCCGTGGTTGGTCTGTGGATGGGTGACCATCTTCACATATCGAGACCTCTCCGTGCCTCGGAAGGCACGTTAAGTCGTTGGTCCCAGCCCCGAAAGTCTGACAACCAGTCTTACCAAGGGGTATCGTATTACCCAGTAACTGGGTTGTCAAGGTCAGATAGGCAGTCGCCTCATGTAAAATACAGGTATTCATCTGCATCCGGTTAGACTGGAACCTGACCCCAACTTAATTGGGAAAATGCTAGGCAGATGATGATTAAACTTACGTATCCATACTAATATTATAAATGCGAAAGTGTGTCTGTCTGCCTGTCTGTTACCTCTTCACGCTTAATCCGCTGAACCGATTTAGATTAAATTTGCTATAGAGATAGTTTGAGTCCCGGGAAAGGATATGGGATAGTTTTTATCCCGATATTCCCACGGGATCGAAACATATGCGGGTGAAACCGCGGGCGCTGCTATTAATAAACAAATCTCGATGTTTTGTCAAATCGTAAAAACTGTGCGAAGCAGGGCAGGTTGCTAGTTTCACGATAAACGTAAAGAAAATCATGTGGAACATAATAATTGAACACCCACAAAAGGTCTAGAAAGAATTATTTTATTACCAAGGAGCGTTAAAGCAACCTTCGTGTTATTTTAGATGTGCACGCGATGTTTTAATTTGGGCTCGGATCAATCATGGGTTTGGTGTAAACAAAAATAAATGAGGAGCAGTGGTGGCCCAGTGGCTTACGAGTTGTAGGTCGTAGGTTCGAACCCAGACAGGCGCTTTACTTTGTGTAAATTATATCATCACCACTGCTCTCAAAACGGTGAAAGAAAACATCGTGAGGAGACCGGCATGTCCTAGAACCAAAAATTCAGTGACATCTAACAACCCGCACTGGGCCCGCGTGGTGGATTACGGCCCACTCTCTCTCACTGAGAGTGAGGCCTGTGTCCCAGCAGTGGGAACATTATAGGCTGATTTTGCTGTGTTATGTGTAAAAATAAATATGGCGTAGTAACGTATTTTCTACGTGATTATATAAACAAAATTCAGGTATAGTGCTACAAAGACCTTTAGGTTCTAAATGACATTGACAGGGGCTTGTTGTTGATAAATATTTGTCATGTCACTCATTTGGAGAAACATCGACGTAAAACTATTTTTTCCCAAAAATTATTTAAATATGCCAAAGCACTTAGAAAGTGTTTACGTTAGGAAACCAAAGACTTATAAAACAGTGGCAGTCCGGGAGTGCTGACAGAAGTGAAAACAAAGCACAAACAGAATACTTTGCCATCATTCACTGACATATCGGATATACATTAAAACCGAGTACATCTCGAGGACAGCCGAACACATCCGAAGCGGTGTCGGTTATACATTTTCGCCGCGCCGTAGAAAGAGAGGGGAATACTCCTACGCCGCGCCGGCTGTCTACTCTCCATCCGTCTTACAAATTTTCGATCAGGGTCACGTGTCCTGACGCGAGTTTTACATTTTTTTACCCATTACAAAGAAAGTGTACAACGCCGCTAAAGAAGTTTTCACTTCAATAAATTAATAGCACGGACAGGCGATGCGATGCGACGGGGTGGGTCCGGGGGTAACAAGTGCGGACGTAGTCGCGGGAGGAAGCTAGTGTAAGAAATTTTCTATGACAATTTTGGACCTTATTGACAGACGGAAGAGAAGCACCACCTATTTTTATGTATCCCTCTTTCTTATTATCTAGTCAGTTATTGGAAACTGTGAAAGTTTATCGTCTAGCTTCATCTTTCTAACTGACCGACCCCTTGACAATTCAAAAGTAAAAATGAATCGCCGAAATATATGTATAAATAAAAATGAATCGCCAAAATGTATGTATGCGCATAACTTCCGAACGACTGCACCAAATTGGATAATTCTTTTTTTGTTGTGTTCGGTATTGCCAGAACAATGTTTGCATGAAAGAAAATTTCGGAAATAAAAAAAAAATTGCACCTAAGCAAAGCTGGTGCGGGCCGCTAGTTTGAAATAAATGCCCCAGCCCCAGTTATATCACCGTTATTTTGAGTCTACATCCTTCCAAAATTTACAACACCAAAGCATAAAAATAACTTAAGAGTCCCTATCAATTTCGCTGTCTAAAAACAGAAAATTCCATTTTTTTCAGCGCAATTTTCTCAATATTCTTAAGTTATCTACTTTTTTTTTAAATGCACAGTTATTTATCATCTATTTATCTAGTAAGTCTACAAATTAAAATTTTGATAACTACTTAATATAAATTAAGAAAAATAAAAATCTAACACACGTTTTTACGTAAACACGAAACACCATGTTTTTCAATTGCTTTTTTAGCTTACTGGTAGCAAATAACAATCTGAAAAAAATCCCAAATATTGGGCACATAGTATATTAGTAAGTCTACAATTTATTTTTTAAAAGTTTAATGAATTAGTACTTGTAAAAAAATGTTGACTACGCTGAAAAACTCCAATAAAATCATGTGCAAAACCGTCGTCTATGTGTAAGAATTGATTGAAAATAACAATAAGTGTTAAATATTTTAAAATTTGAGGTGTTTATCTACCAAACTCAATTTTTATATTTTAATTTAGACTACTTATTTAATTGTAGTAAAATATTTAAATAATGCCTTATAAACCGATGCGCTCGCTCGATGCATTCAGTCGCGCCCGAGGGCTTCTCGACGACGGACCTGTGTCGCCTGTGACGTTCGCCGCTCCCGACGTAACTAGCGAATCGCGCATGATTTTGTACTACGCCTGACCAGTTTTGAGACTAAGTATATTTTTTTTTTTATTTTAATAGTGTGACTTATTAATGTTTTGTATTGTACTATTAGTAATATGGTGAATATATTTTTAGAAAATGGGTCGAGAAAGTGAACTTTATTATCATGGAAAAATCAAAGGCACGTGCAGTTCTTAGGTAAATAATATTTGTTGCAATCACCTTAATTAAGAAAATTGTAATAATTTACTATTATTTATATAGTCTAAAAATATTTTAATTGTATTTGTAGAGAATTACATGGCAGAAATCTACCAAAAATCAAATATTACTTGGAACATCATCAATGAGCAAAAACACAAATACAAACACACAAACAAGACAAATTATAAAGTAACAGTGTACTCATTGTTGAAAAGCCTAATAAATAAATAAAATAAATAAGACAAAATGGCTCGCTATACTATACTCTCATGGTATGCGGTCTTATAGCGAGGGAAATACTACAGACCCCTTCGTTCTGTATTAGGTAAACAATAACACGTGTAATTCGTTTCAGACGTACCTTGTATACGCTGGTCACACTTTGTAATTTGCTTTTACTATAGTGAATACTAGGTTAAGATGTTTTTATTTCAACGATATTAATTGTATTTAGGGGACCTAAACATAACATGTCATAATCACAATAAAATCCATCCAGTATTACGGAATCTTAGTAAGTAAAAACTATGGAGTACTAATAATAGCGGTTCCGGACCAAGATTATTTGTTCCCGCTTCATCGTACGCTTCAACGCACACTACGATTATCAGCTATAGTTCGATCGCACACAGACACATTGCGCTCCTATAATTACCTAATCTAGTAGCGCGCAGAAATTGATAGGGACTCTTAAACACAATCCTTAATACTCTTTTCTAAAAGCAGAAGGCGACGACAAAATCATAATAAATCAACAATCATTTGGGGGCTTTCGTTCCAAAACGTTGAAAAAACCCGCGAAAAATCTCGCAAAATTCTAAATAAAACAAATGAACAATGAAGAGGGGTGAAACTAGGAAGGGTTTATTGCATCTCTTATGCAAAGGCCTGGGGACAACGGGAATAAATGTGTCGTCTCCCATTGAAATATTTGAGATTGTATAACCCATTGGGAGATCCGACATTTCTTCAGTTTATCGGAATATATAAGGTGCTATAAAAATATTTGCCACGGCTTCAATGGGAGACGGCATTCTGTATATAGATTACAATAGTAAAGATAAATTATTGATCTAATGTCATAATTTTTTTCATACAAAAAAATTTGCGTATAAATTTGAATTGATTTAGTTGCATGAAACCGTCCCGTAGTAATTAGCTGTTGCCGCACCGTCATTTAATTTCGCAAAATGTGACGGAGCGACACATCGCGCGGAGTTTGTGAACCACGTTATGCAGAATAGAGTAAATGTTTATTTAATTACTTTATTTTCTCAAATTGATTTAACTATTCCGGGGTACAAAATTTCTTCACTACTGTAATCTATATACAATATACTGTCTCCCATTAAAGCCGTGGCAGATATTTTTATAGCACCTTATATTTTGGCAATCGGCGATAGAGAATCTTTGATTTTCTCATGTCGATGTAAAGATAGAGGCGGGTGTCGTGTGGTTACGGTAAATCGATGGGGTTGTTTTTGGGGTAAGATTTCCCCCATAAATGATGGGAATCTTATGTTGAAGAATGTCTCAAATTGTGGTTGACACACTTTCGCAATAACTATGTATTTTCATCACTGACCTTGATACTTGTTTAATAGAGGTCAGTGATTTTCATGCATAGACTTTTTTCCTCTATGTAAACTCTATTCAACTTTTTCGAGGGCTAACCTCTAGAGCACGGCAGAGGAATGTCCGCCTCCTATGCTAATGTCCACAGGTTCGATTTTGTTATTAGGTCAAGTATTTACATAGCCTAGATTTTCTTTTTATGAAGTCTAGTTTTTTTGTTTTTAAAGATTCATCGCCGTCGAGGTAGACCAAGGCGAAGGTGGCGTGACGATCTAATATCATTCGCAGGGCCAACATGCCCAGAGATCGCACAAGACAGAGAGGTTTGGAAGAAAAAAGGGGAGGCCTTTGCCCAGCAGTGGGACACTAAATAGGCTAACAAAAAAAAAAAAATAGGCTAACAAAAAAAAAATAGGCTAACAAAAAAAAAATAGGCTAACAAAAAAAAAAATCATACTGCAAGTAGATTTAAACCTGCATTTTTTGAAAAGTTTCTTTGTTGCTGTGATTGGAATTGTACGTACAGACGCCAGCACATCAAGCTACCCGAAACTGTCAAATTTTCCCAATCAAATTTGAACCTTAAGCTTTAGCGATAAATTTGAAAATCTATTAAAGAAATTTGACAGATTGTAGTAGCTTGGTGTGCTGGCGTCCGTACAATCATTCCTTAAAATTCCTCATCTTGTTTTATGTGTGTTTATTTTCAGCTTTTGCCTGAGTCTATGATTTTAAACCATTTTTCCACCACCATTCTGAATAAACCATTTTTCTTTCTTCTTGCTTTTTTTCTATTTTGCTGATATCTCTTTACCTTTTCCGGTCGTTTTAACTAAATATATTGACACAAAAATACGCAAGTACGCGGTGACAAGGGTTGACAAAATTTTGTTGATGCCAATATTTTGTCGTCTTTTGCGTTAGTAAGCATTCCCAATTTATGTATTTATGCTGTTGGCGTACCTCTTTTAAATAAACAAATTTTTTTCGTAGCAGTAAAAAATATAATAAACATCATAAAAAAATAACTAGTACCTACGCTAACTGTAACCATGTATTCAGCATAATGATTCTAAAAAAATATATAAGTTGCACCATACATTTTGACCTTTTGCACTTTTCTATGAAACAGCTGTATTTTTTTTTATTCATAACCGACGAAAAATTTCTACGCTAGGGCTCTAGAATCATATATGCTGAATTCACAATTTGCGCACCGATTTTATTTTCCTGTATAAAAGTTTAATTATTGACCCCAAAATTCTAAGCCAAACGCGACAATTCACACCAATTCTCCCAATTCTGTCTTACACAAAATTTTTTACCAAAATTCACCCTAAACTAACGTAAACTGACAACCTACAGTCTGAAGCCATAATGTTATAGTGCAACGTCAGTACAAAGCTATTACAAATTTGATAGTTGAGCCGACTCCGAGGCGCCCTGAATAATTTGATTCAAATTAAGCAGTTTGATGCCTGGGACTGCTTTACCGTCGTCATTGTAGACGTATTTTAATGGTTCAAGTTATTCTGAACTTCAGTTACTACGAGTAGTACTGGTAATGTAATTTTAACCTCAAATAAACCAGGGGGATAATTATGAAACGCACTTACAATGGCAATGCCTTTCATTTTGATAATTCAACAACATAAATTGCGTTATTTACGTTGTCGCTGTTCGACAAGCAAAATATTTTATTTCACATAAAGCTACATGGGCGCTTATGAAACGTCAGAAGCTACGTGCACGGAACCAATTGGTTGTTTCCTATGATGAAGGTCAAGGTCGCTCAGCGCGCTATGGAGCGAGCTATGCTCGGAGTCTCTTTGAAGGATAAAATCAGGAATGAAATTGTCCGGAAAAGAACCGGAGATACCGACATAGCTTGCAGAGTAAGCAAATTGAAGTGGCAGTGAGGTGGCCATGTTGATCGAAAGACCGATGGCCGGTGGAGCAGACGAGTCCTTGAGTGGCGAACGCATATTGGCAAGCGTAGTGCGCGACGCCCCCCAGCTAGATGGACGGACGACTTAAAGAAAGTGGGTGGAACGGACTGGATGCGGAAGCCGGAGAACATGGTATTGTGGCGCAGCCTGGGAGGGGCCTATGTCCAGTAGTGGACTACAATTGGCTGAGTTGTTGGATTGATATTCAGAAGAGCCAGCATGAAACTCCACGGTTACTCTTTCAAAAATAATTGGCTTTCAAAATGTTTTCAAATTACAATGTTAACAGTTACTTATGGGAGGACAGTGCAGGCCTGTCAACAAGTACTAACAAAATAGAAAATAGTCTACAGATCTACAATCTAAAAGGCAAAATCCTTTGGATTATTATTGAGAGTTTGTTACGCAATTTGGGTTGCAGCTCACGAAGGATCTGGACGGGCGTAACAAATCGTAATTTATCTGGCTTAGGCAAGACAGTTTGACGCTTGAATAAGTTAACTTTTTTTGCGTTGAGGAAGGGATTATTTTCATCATCTGCCTAGCCTTTTGAACAGACAGCTGTGGTGCTGGGGAGTTTGATGCGCCACTTCATCTTCCCAACTGGGCTTTTGAGGCACTGTCTCATTATTTTTACGTTCAAAAAGTGCTGATTATCAGCCTAGTTTGAATAAATGACTTTTAATTTTTTATATCGGGATCGGCTTTCAGTCTAACCAGCACCCTAATTGCGTAACACACTATCAATCTCAATCTGAATCACTTTGAAGGATATTGCTAATCCATTGCTTTTTATGTTCGAAAAATTTGTCTGCTCAACAACGTAATTGTACACAGACGCCAGCATATCAAGCTACCCGAAACTGTCAAATTTTCCCAATCAATTTTGAACCTTATGCTTTAGCGATAAAGTTTAAAATCTATTTTAAAATATTGACAGATTGTAGTAGCTTGATGTGCTGGCGTCTGTACGAAATGAAATAAACGTAAATTCGGCACAAAAACGTAAATATTACAGAATTTCTACTTCAAATAAAATCAACAACAAAAAACTATACTTGCTATAAAAGGCCATAAATTCTGAACAACACTTTTTTTTAAACGAGAACACTAAAGCCTTTTTCAAACACCATTTTCTGCACTTAGCCAACCTACATAAAAGCCTGAAAGAATACCCTGACTGAAAGCCTACACCGACACGATTCCCACAGTGAAGCCACAAATGGTTTCACAAGGGGCTCCATTATAAACTCGCTAATGTACCCAAGGTCCTTAGGGTCAGCAGACGGCCCAAATGAGACCTGCCAGGTGCGAGCTTAGGATTGGGAAAGGGGTTCCGGACACGTCATGGTTGTCTAAATAAGGATTCCGAAGTTGTCATTGTTGTTTGGATATAATAGAAGTTTTGAGACAGAACAAAATTATAAAGTTTTTATTATAATGTTTTTGGTAACTTCAGTGGTTGTTCCGTATTTTTAAAAACATAAACACATAACATAAGGCCTGTATTACGCCGTCTATTTTAAATGTATCATAATTATTATTATTTCTTTATTAATCGAGAGAATGAGAATGAATGTTTCGGTCGTATGGTGGAAAGATCTACTGCAATCTGTCAAATTTATTTAATAGATTTTCAGCTTTATCGCTAAAGCATAGGGTTCAAACTTGGTTGAGAAAATTTTACAGTTTCGGATAGCTTGATGTGCTTGCGTCTGTACAACATCCATCCATACTAATATTATAAATTCGCAAGTAACTGTCCGTATGTTCCCTTTTTTGACGCATTTCTATAAAATTTGGCAAGAAGTTAGATAGCATCCTGAGAAAGGACATAGGATCTTTACCCGATAGTACGTTCCCGTGGGATAATTTCCGACCTCCACCTGGGCGCGAGCAAAAGCGAGTATTCCTATAAAAGACAAAGAACGGAAGCAGATTACAAACGATGAATATGTTGCTCATTTAACTACGGAACCCTAAATACAGGGTAGGGGTTAAAGTGTCATGTTCATAATTATGTAATTGGACCCTCTAGATAAAGATAAGATCTATGCTGAAAGTTTTGTTTAAACGAGGTAAGCCCATATATGATGATGATAATATTAATATTATCTGTATCCAGGATTTTGTAATATAAAGAAAGAAAAAATGGTTTATTTGTCACAGAAACACGTGAATATAAAAAATTAATGAATTAATTGCACCAATCCCAGCATGGTTAAACCAGACTCGATTAATCGAATGAACCCCAAGATTCGCACTAGCTCCTGTAGCCTCATGTTCATGGTGCTACAGCGACCATTGCATACCAAGGAATAGACCAAAGATAATTAATTCTAATAATAAGGAAAATGAAAACAAAATACATCTATAAACACAAGCACAAAGCAGAAATAGTCGACGGCGGCTGAAACAGTGTCCTTGGGAGTTTCTTGCCCGTTCTTCTCCATAGAGATCTACGTTTTGGAATTGGCAACTAGCTTCAACTCTCTGACTAACTGACTGACTCTTCGACTATCCAAAAATGTCTGTGAATGGTTTAATGCCATTATAATTAAAAGAGGAAACGAGCAGAGTTTACCTCGCATAACTGATAAATAACAGCAACGATTTGTTTATATACTTTGGAATAACTTTAATTTTTTATTTAATAATTATATATTTTATTGCTAAAGTTAACAAAACAAAACAAATTCTTCTTTAAAACAAAATGGAAGGAATACAAAGTAATCTCTTCTTTGAGACATTAATAACCATTAATATTTTAATATTTTATATATTAAAGAGCTTGATCATTAATACTGATTGTTGAATGTTTTGTCTCAAAATTTATTAGTTTGTTGTCCTGCTATTTTTGTTTTAACGAAGAATTTGCCTTGTTTCGTTTTGTTAACTTTAGGTATACAGATATTTAATTCGTGGAAGCTAGTTAATAGTAAAAGTATTTTTTTACTATAAGGCATTAATGTAGATACTAGCCAATTACGTTTACGACAGCCGAAGGATCGGAAAGGAAAACCCGAAATGGTTTTGTGACTATTTAATTAATTGAATTACAGCTAACCTATGAATATTGATTCCACCTCGAAGTAGGGAAATGGAATGCTTATTCTTACAAAAATAATTACTTAAATAGCTTGTACCATAGACTGACGTGATCAATGACTATTGCAGTAAATGCGGCGTCGGTCGTCGGTGAATTTCCTATAATAACAGCACGTAACTCCTCATCCTCACGTAATTCCTCATTGGCACGTAATTAGCCTGTAAGCTTTCCTAATTGCACGCCGCAGTAAATACTGTTCGTTAATATAAGAAACTAGCTGCTGCCCGCGACTTCGTCCGCGTGAAATCCTATTCCTAACTAAAAGTAAGTTTGTTTGTTACCTTTTCACGCCTAAACCACTGAACCGATCATCCTGAAATGTTGATATACGTTGTCAGGTGTACAGAAACGGGCATAGGGTACCTTTCATATCGAAAAAAGTGCTGTTCCCGAGGAAAACAACAATACACGTGGCGCCATCTATTATCATAATAACGTTATCGTTGTGACTAAGTAACTAAATGTTTGTCATGTCTGCATGACAAACATTTAGTTACGTGTAGTTGTAACCTACTTGTCATTATGTGATTAGAATTGCTGAGTGGAATATGAGTGAGGTTTTTGGGAGTACTAGTGACAATGTGCGCTTTTATCACTTCACTTCTAATATTATCGTGGACGTCCAAGGCATTACGATAACATAGGAAAATAAAATGTATAGAAATATATGAAGCCGCTTTTGAAGATCCGTGGCATACCTACCTGTCCGCCATTATGTTTTTTTTTTTCAAAACTCGGCCACATATTAAACCTATATTTAAACCGATGGCCTCCATTTTGAAAAATATCAACTACTATTCGAATATCATCAAGATGTTATGTGTAATATCTAGTTTTAATTCCGTGTAATAAAAAACCCAGGCTTGGAAGCTGGAAGCAATCTCACCTTCCCACGCTCATGCATATGCTGATGCAAGAAAGGTCCCACCCTCCCGCCCTCATGCAAATGCAAACATGCAGGAAAATGAGGATAGCATGCCACGCAACCGAACCTATACTCGACACGTGTTTCACCCCTCCACGGGGCATCCTCAGGAGATGTTGACTCGTCGACCGCTAGTCGTAAAGTAGTCGTGGGAAGGTGAGATTGCTTCCAGCTTCCAAGCCTGGGTTTTTTATTACACGGAATTAAAACTAGATATTACACATAACATCTTAATGTCATGGATTTCCGTAAAGTAACGCCTGATTCCATAATATATCGAATATCATCGTCAACGAAACAGCCGCGTAACCAAGTTTTGACGCGGTTGAGAGAATTGAACGGTTTAAATCTGTGCTTAACACTGAAAAGCAATGTCCTATCGTAAGAATCCGAATATATTAAAATGCAATACGAGGGACTTGCAAAATCCAATTTATATTGAGGAAGTGATACAAAACAAAAAAAAACTATTTCCACGTATAAAGAATACGCGCTACAAATGCTACGATCGTCTCGCTACGCTACGCACCGCGCTACGGCGTAGCACTTAGCTCGCTACGATCGCGTAGCCTTCTCGCCTACGGCATTTTATTTAAGGAGCTTACATTTTTTATGTTCTATTTCATTTAAAGAAAGAAAGAAAAATGATTCATTTATTTATTCATAAAACAATTAACATATTTTTTTGAAATAATAGCTTTATTTCATAAAAAAACAGTACTTAGATGATAATACAGTTTAGTGCTATGATAAAACAAAAGTGCACAAAAGTTTTAGCATCTCGAGCCGAATTAGGAGGCACCTGTATTTCGGCTAATAGCGCCAATCCCCTCGAGTTACATTAGATTATAGTGTGTTTGAACAGTTCATAATATTTTATTAATGCATGCAGAAAAAGTTAAATTAGATGCACTTCAAAAATAATTCAATAATCGATAAAATCCGTACTCATATTATAAATTCCTTTTCACGCCTAAACCGCTGAACCGATTTGGATGAAATTTGGTATAGAGTTAGCTTGAGTCTCGGGATCGGACATAGGATACTAGATGGCGGGTTATGTATACAAATATGTACGTTTAGGTGAAGGTATAGCGTAATAAAAAAAAAATAGTTTTATTTTAAGACAACCAGGGCCCATCATGTTAGTTACAAAACTTAACACTATGTTAGTAGGTACAAAAAAAAAATAGTAAAAAAAAATGTAAAAGTAAATATAATATCGCTTCATCAACCCGCCCCTCTCACATGCAGATTGATGAAACGCTTGAACACCGCCGCGTCCAACCTATCTGCTATCATTTTCAGGATACTAGGGTATTGCTGCGGCGCCTGAAATAAATATATTGAACTAAGTCCATCTGAATCAGAAATTAAGAGATCCGCAGAAGAACCAAGGTAACCGACATAGCCCTAAGAATTGCCAAACTTAAGTGGCAGTGGGCAGGGCACATTGCTCGCAGAACAGATGGCCGATGGGGCCAAAGGGTTCTATAGTGGCGACCGCGTACCGGCAGACGTAGCGTTGGAAGGCCTCCCACAAGGTGGACCGACGACCTTGTGAAGGCCGCAGGAACCCGTTGGATGCGAGAAGCACAAAACCGGTCGAAGTGGAGGTGCTTCGCGGAGGCCTATGTCCAGCAGTGGACGCTTTTCGACTGAAATGATGATGATGATGAACTCCGTCCGAACGGTCAAGATCCATCCTAATTTGACCCTAAACTAATCAGCCGGGTACAATTACAACGGAAAGCACAAAATATGCCCTCGGATTGGAGGCAGTATGGCAACCACTTACAAACGGTTAGTTTCGACCCAAGTTGGTGAACGAAAAAGTTTTATTGGATCCCGACAAACATGAACCGTAAGTTAACTATTAAGTAGTTTACTTGTAGCGTGGTTTTGTTTGGCTTACTAATTGCTTAACCATGCCCATCGACATAGTTTAGTGATTTTTTTTCTTTTGTTTTTCCGGTTTCGCACCCAAAAGACCGCCCATTGTGTCACCCATTGTAAAGTTTCTATATTTATGTCTGTAATTTATATGGTGTACATAATAAAGAGTATTCTATTCTACACTTATAATTTTTACAGAGTATGTACTACTATGAGCGCTATAACAACAAATAATAAAATACAGTTAAAACGACCTTGGAGATCTTGTGAAGGCCGCAGGAACCCGTTGGATGCGAGAAGCACACAACCGGTCGAAGTGGAGGTGCTTGGGGGAGGCCTATGTCCAGCAGTGGACGTCTTTCGGCTGAAGTAATGATGATGATGAAGACAGTTAAAAATAAAAGTAATACTACAACTATCTTTAGGTTTATGCGAATCTTTATATTTAAAATAGTTATTCCTAAATTTTTATGAATGTACCTACTTACTACTGTTTGTATCTGCTTCAACCAGAGATTGACTCCGCCTCTGTACATGTATGTGCTTGAAGTATTAAATAAATACATAAATAAATCTTTCTTTTAACTGTAAGGTAAGCATAATCAGCCTATAACGTTCCCACAGCTGGGACACAGGCCTGTTCTCTGTGAAAGGGAGTGGACCGTAATCAACATGAGTAGATGTCACATGTCTTCGATTTTTTGGTTCTAGAACATGTTGGTTTCCTCACGATGTTTTCCTTCACCGTTTTGAGAGCCGTGGTGATGAAATAATTTACACAAAGTAAAGCGCCTGTCTGGGTTCGAACCTACGACCTACTCGTAAATCACTGGGCCAACACTGCTCTCCTCCTTTCGGAAAAACCGGGCGTGATGCTATGCAATGTTATGCATGTAAAAGAAACTAAATTACCGATCACATTAACTCGTATTTCATTTACCTACCCATATTCTAGAAACTAACCCTTTGTTCGGTACTGGACAGATTCTTGGATTGGACAGATTAGTTAGTTCGGCAGATTCTCTACTCGACTGATTAAAGATAAAGATAAAGATATATTTATTGCATAACTGTGTACATTAAGTTCATATTCATTACATTTTTTGTTTCAACAGTCTACACAAGTCGGATATGCAATAGTATTTTAAGAAAATAATTAGAAAAATAAAAAAATAAAAAAAAATATAAAATAAATTAGAAACAATAAAATTATACAAATTACTTACAAATATTATTTTAGATTCGTGGATTCGTCATATTCTAGGGTTCGACGGATTAGCTATACGGCAGAAGTACAGGTGAAAACAAAAACAAATAAAACGCACTTTAATTAAAGAACAAAAAAATCATATTTAACTTTTAAATATAAAATTAACCTTGCAAAACTAGCTAAAAATAGGCGATTTCTAAGAATCCCACCAACTTACAATGAAGGTGACCTCGCCGAGCTAATCAAAGACGATATTCTATTTAGTATTGACCTTCTCTGTAGACTCAAGGCGTGACTGAACGAAATTATGGACGAAGTTAGGGTGGCGTCTAGTTATAAATCTCTAATTAATAATTAATTAAGGACCTCTTTCATTGTGTCTAGACAGGCAAAATGGAACAGATTTCTTATGAAATTATCTGGCAAATAAATTAACCAGGACTTATCGAAGAGGGTAAAACAGCCGTGGTAGAATATATAGGGTGATAGGGACTCGTGGATTCAGTATATGATTCTAACATAAAATTATTTCTTCGGTTATAAAAAAAATGCTGTTTAATTCATACTGCAATTGGGATTGGGAAAGTTTCTGTAACCTATCATGTCAATAAAGAATTATTATTATTTATTTTTGAATTTATATATCTCGGGACCATGGGGTCCCGGTCCTTTGGAAGGCGTACGAGGGGCCGAAGCCAACTCGCAGAGGCCCCTTAGGAAATTTTAAGGAAATGCGGCACCGTCCGACGATTATCCCTGTATGCACTATGCAAATGCACCCAAGGATAACCCCCGGTTGGTGTAGGACTATTGTAGGATAGGAAAAATAAAAAGTTGGACTATGGGTTTGGGTGGCTGAAGTGGACTGGTTACCAAGAACTATGGAAGAACTATGACCCCTGCCTGATCAATGTTTTATATATACACGGATAAAATGGCAGGGGGTGACTTGCACACTCAATAATGGGCCCCCGGAAACGGTCGCTAGCACATAGTGACGTAGCGACAAGGGGGCAACATGTCCTGAGGTGCTTATGAGGAGTGGAGAGGTATTCCACGGCTATCAGGACAATCCCGGAAGTACGGTCAAGATCCCTACCAGCATCTTACTGGAATACTTCCTTCCTCCGAGCACGTTTGCTCTTGCGAATCTCCACTCAAGCCGGCCAATAAAGGCAAGAATGAGGTGATTATTATTATTTTTGAATTTATATATCTCGGGACCATGGGGTCCCGGTCCTTTGGAAGGCGTACGAGGGGCCGAAGCCAACTCGCAGAGGCCCCTTAGGAAATTTTAATGAAATGCGGCACCGTCCGACGATTATCCCTGTATGCACTATGCAAGTGCACCCAAGGATAACCCCCGGTTGGTGTAGGACTATTGTAGGATAGGAAAAAATAAAAAGTTGGACTATGGGTTTGGGTGGCTGAAGTGTACTGGTTACTAAGAACTATGGAAGAACTATGACCCCTGCCTGATCAATGTTTTATTTATACACGGAAAAAATGGCAGGGGGTGACTTGCACACTCAATAATGGGCCCCCGGAAACGGTCGCTAGCACATAGTGACGTAGCGACAAGGGGGCAACATGTCCTGAGGTGCTTATGAGGAGTGGAGAGGTATTCCACGGCTATCAGGACAATCCCGGAAGTACGGTCAAGATCCCTACCAGCATCTTACTGGAATACTTCCTTCCTCCGAGCACATTTGCTCTTGCGAATCTCCACTCAAGCCGGCCAATAAAGGCAAGAATGAGGTGGGAGCTCTGTTCCTCGTCATTTTTCACTCCAGCCGGCCAATAAAGGCAAGCCAGAGATGAGGAACAAGACTTCTCCCGGGAGATAGGGTCCGTGGGGTCGCTACTGCCCAACAGCTCGCCACATGCTGCCCTGCGGGTTTCTGTATCTCTCTTGGTCTGGCTCCTCACCTTAGACCCATTCCGGAGAGTAAACTCTCCCGGCACAGGCCCAGAGTTCGGAGCGCGCAAGCCCCACCACGACGTCAACGTAGAGATACGGCGATGGGGTTATTATTATTATTATTACTGCAGAGATCCACGCTCGAGAGTATTCTGGGTATCAAACTTACAGACTGACTTAGGAACACGACCATCCCCATCCGTTCCATCACAACGATAACTGATGTCACTTGGAAAGCTGCAACGCTAAAATGGAACTATGCTGGACACCAGAATGTCAGACGAACAATGGGCCAAACTTACGACCTAATGGGTCCCTCTTAACGGTAAGCGACATCGTGGCAGGTACAGACGGAGATGGCGGGATGAGCTGGACTCCTTCAACAAGAACTGGTTTTTAGCAGCTTTGAACAGAGTGAAGTAGAAAGAGAGTAGGGATGCCTTTGCCCTGCAGTGGGACATCACAGGCTAATAATAATAGTTCATAGTTTCGTCGATGTACCTGCCACGCTGTATAGCAGTCAGCAAGGTAATAACGTTAGTTTAAAATGTTCCTTTTTAGGGTTCCGTACCTCAAAAGGAAAATCGGAACGGAAGATCACTTCGTTGCCCGTCTGTCTGTCCGTCAGTCAAGACTCTTTTTCACAAGAACGCGTGGAGTTATCAAGTTGAAATGAATATCAAATACTCAGGACAGCAATCCTTTGAAACAGTGAAAAAATCAAACTTCTAAGTCAACGCTATCAAAATATACGGGCGAAAACGAAATACGAAAACGAATTTAAAACCTATAGGGTACTTCCCGTAGACCATGTAGCACAATTAAAGGAAAATATCCGAAAACCGTTTTATAGTAACAAACATTACAAAAAAAAATATATTTTAAAACTATTTACGTAGCTACAAATTAGTACGGAGCCCTCGGTGCGCGAGTCCGACTCGCACTTGACCGGTTTTTTTACTATTAGAGTATTTCCTGTGCGTGTTTCAAGGCTTTCTGTAGCCTTAAAATATTATATTTTATTTAGTTAACTACTCAGGGTGCGCTGTATCATTCGTATTTAAATAAACCATTGTACAGACGCCAGCACACCCGAAACTGTAAAATGTTCCCAATCAACTTTGAACTTTATGCTTGAGCGATAAAGTTGAAAATCTATTAAAGAAATTTGACAGATTGTAGTAGCTTGATGTGCTGGCGTCTGTACCTACTAGTTACTATATGTATTAATTAATAGCAGAAAATTTTCTAAATAATCGTGTGAACACCGCATCAAAATCCGTTATGTGTGTTACAGTGTTCTAATAATTGTGTGCTGCATCGGACGACGTCATCACGTCAGCGCAGCGCCGGCTGTCGCTGAAAACCAGCGCTGGGGCTCTGTCTTGCATAGGGTCGTAGCATAATGCTGAGCGATAGCCGTTTTGCGTGGATGTGATGTATGTTTCCCTTACCTTCTTTTTTTATTTTAGGTTTGTGTTATGTTCATTTTTGCGTCATGTTCACCGCAAATAAACGTGTTTTCTTTCTTTTCTTTTATATTTAGAAGAACAATGCGGTCATACAGACAGATATGAAAAACGACGTTAATTTACAGATATAGCTAAACTACATAACATACATAATCAGCCTATAATGTTCCCACTGCTGGGACACAGGCCTCCTCTTGGTGAGAGGAAGTGGGACGTAATCCAACACTCGAGCCCAGTGCGGGTTGGTAGATGTCACATGTCTTCGAACATTTGGTTCTAGGACATGCCGGTTTCCTCACGATGTTTTCCTTCACCGTTTTATAGCTATACTAAAAACCTCAAAAACATTTTAAAGACAAACTTTATGCTATCATAGAAAATCTATTTACGGTTCAAGTTACAAAGTTTACCAAGTAATAAGCACTTTTGCCAAAAAAGTTATGCTTAAGACTCACTTAAGTTGTCTGCAAGCCAAATACTCGCAGAAGACAGAGGTAATCAAGTTAGAATGTTAGTCGTTGTAATACGATACCCGATTTAATAAAAAATGAGACATTTCCACTTTTCAAAAATAAATTGACAGATCTATTATTACTCAATTGGCGAATTTCTGATCGACAAGAATTTAAATTGATAATATGACATCTCTGTATTCCTGACTTGTACTACCTAAATCATTTATATTTTTAATTTAACAGTATTGACCTCGTAGTTAACGAATTTATAATCCCATCTTATTAAACTCGACATTTTGTATTGTATTCAAATTATGTATTGAATTTCATCTTGACACTGTAATCTTATATTGATTTGATTGAATGTGTTAATATACAGGCTGAAATTAAAAACATGCGACAAATCGAAATGAGAGATTGTACTCATCATTATGAACAACTTTAACTATCGGACCAATCCTGAAATCGCGAAAAAAAATCAGCTGTTCCCTACATTTAGGTTCCCATAACTCGTCAAAATCAAGGGTATAGCTGATTTTTTCTCGCAATTTCAGGTTTGGTTCCATAGTAAAAGTTGTTCATAATGATGAATACAATCTTCCATTTCGATTTGTCGCATGTTTTCAATTTCAACCTGCATATTAATGAGTCTTTATTATTATAGCTAAAACTGTTTGCATGCCTTTGTTAAGGTAGTTAGTATAGGATTATTTTGAACTTAACATCTGTAACTTGTACCTACTTTCTGCGCAAATAAAGAGCTATTCTATTCTATTTCTATTTTCTATTTTGTCAAGAGTATTTTGTCCGGAAATACCGACACATAGAGGTACTTTTTAGGGTTTTCTCGTCGTTGATAGACACCCCGGTAGTTGTTGTAGGTAGCAAGTTAATTTACATCAAACCACTGTTAAGTATTAATAGTTTATTTGTGGAAACAGTTTAAAGCATTCGTTTAGTTATCGACTCGCACACTAGCGCGTGACGTAGTTGTAGTGACGTCTGAATTTAGTGATTTGTAATTAAGGTACTCGTAAACGTACACCTAAACTAATAATCACACTAATATTATAAAGGCGAAAGTTTGTGTTTTTGTGTGTGTGTGTGTGTGTTTATTTATGTTTGTTACTTCTTCACGCTCAAACTGCTGGACCAATTTTGATAACATTTTCTATGGAGGTAGCTGACACCCTGGATTAACATATAGGCTACTTTTTATCCCGATATTCCCACGGAATCGAAACTTACGCGGGTGAAACCGCGGGGCGCAGCTAGTATTGTTATAAATGTAAAAGATTTGATTTTTGTATGTTTAATTGTTAAGCTTTCACACTAAAACGGCTAAGCAGATTTGGATGAAATTTGACACATGGGTAGACTGCGCCCTGGATTAGGACAAGTAATACTTTTTATCCCGATATTCTAACGGGATCGAGAATTATGCGGGTAAAACCACGGGGCGCAGTTAGTTGATAATATTAATATGGAAGTATGGTTAAGGTAATATTGAAACAAATGTGTTTTTTCTATTTCGTGTAACTTGTTAGGTATGTAGAATAGAGATTTAACATTTTGGTACCTATATGTTTTTTGACTCTTTGGTCTAGTATCATGTAAATGGAATACTTACATGATTCAATGAATTTTTCTCGATACAAAAAAAATGCAAAGTTATATCTATTTTTTACTTTTTTCGACATCACGGCGTAACGCTTAAGAGTTATTCAATGGAATTCACTTTAAAACATAAAGAATTATCTTATCAAAGTTTACTCAAAGTAGTTTTAAAAATTCATTTTTTTTTTAAAGGAGTAATTTCGTTTTGGCGCTTACGTCGTTTTATTCCGAGCGCACGCACATAATAGCCATCACTCTTCTTTTGCGTTTCAAAAGTAATTGCATCACATTCGCTCGCTTAGTAGGTGTTCGGGGATTTTAGATTTTCGAGGTAGGCGCCTTAAGGATGAGTATGTTGTCGCAATTAGGATAGAATATACACTTAGACAAACGAGCGAACTTCCCTCGGTTAAAATTAAACTCTAAACTTAGATTAAACAACCTGCGTACAGCCACAGCCAATCAAGATTTACGCTTAAACTTAAGCACAATCTAAGTTATTTAAGAGGAAATGCGGTCGGAGAGACTTTTGATAAACGCCTAAGTAAAATGTCGTATTCGAGGTTTGGCTCTCGCCTATTTCCTTCTTCAATATTGGACCAATTTAAAAGAGCACGGTGGGCTGTGCTGGGGCGGCTGCTGCAGGTGCAGAAAACCTCAAACGGCGAAAATATTGCAACCTAATTGGAAGTTATATGTTCGAGCCGTTTGGGGTTGAAACACTAGGGCCATGGGGTCCGAGTGCCCACTTGGTTTTTCGAGATATCGCCAAGCGGTTAGTCGACTCTTCACGTGGTCAGAGGCCTGGCCTATTTCTTGGCCAAAGAATTAGCATTGCCATACAACGTGGCAATGCTGCCAGCCTTTTGGGCACTGTTCCTGTTGACAGCGATGCGGACGAATTCTTTGATGCCCTATGATTATTTTACTTATTTTTTAATATAAATGTACATATTATTATAGTTTATATGTTAGCTAATATTAAATATTTAAAAGATATTACATAAACTGAATAAGAAGGATATATATACTGTGTGCCTATGTTTATTTATTATTTATTTTATTTTATTATTTATGTACACAGTAAAATACATAGAGATATAATTATAAATTGAGTACAAAGGTACTGCTTATTTCTTAAGAAATTTCTTCCAGCAGGCCTGCGAAAGGAGAAGTAAAAAAGAAATGTTTAATTGAAGGAATGTTTTTATTTTTTCATTAATAATATTTGTCAAATTTTACACAAGGCCTCTATTGACAGCGGTTTAAATCTGCATTTTTTTAGGGTTCTAGTGCTTATAAAAATAATGCATTATCAAAAAGGAAAACATAGGGACATACAAATAGTTAATATTTATTATTGTGTAAAAAATCATTGCTTTATGGTCATTAACCATAAAGAAAACAGGCAAGAGCGTCTATGGAGAAACGATCACCCGCATATCCTCTTAACTGCACAACCGTGCAGGTGGGGCTTGCAGTAACTTATGTAACATTTCACCGCAGTATTAGGAAAAACCGTCCACTTAGAATTTAAAGTATGTGTGGTGTATGTTAAGTTTATTTTTCTAGCAAAGTGAGCTATGAAAGTGCATTCTTGCGAGGCAGAGACGTGGCTGGGATGCAAACCTTTTTAGAATGCTAGGTTAGTAGTATACGAGTATATTGTATGGACATGATATGCACTATGTGTGACTAATGGTATATGAATTGAGAATTTCAAGTTGAGAACTTGTCAAACTTTAGTATTTCTTACTTAAGTTTGAAGGTGGTTACGTCAATATAGTCCGCGAAGTCCCAAAATTTATTTGCAAAAAAACTTAAGAAATTTTGAATATTGTGGGCTACATTGAAGGAATCACCTAGATAGATTTTCAACTTTATCGCTAAATCATAAGGTTCAAAGTTGATTGGAAAAATTTGACAGTTTCGGGTAACTTGATGTGCTGGCGTCTGTACCTACAGCTTTATTATTTTTTAATTTTTCGAGACCAAAACTACTTAGGTGCCTATGACCTT
Organism: Hydraecia micacea; assembly: GCA_914767645.1. NCBI lineage: Eukaryota > Metazoa > Arthropoda > Insecta > Lepidoptera > Noctuidae > Hydraecia > Hydraecia micacea. The sequence goes on along the minus strand of OU611793.1, from coordinate 2,511,589 downwards.
TCTTTTGGTATCTATCTACCAAACAAGTGAATCAAAGTTATGATTATGACGATATGAGACCGACGAACAGGAGAAATTAAAGTTACATCAATCAGAGGGGGAATTCTCGTAATTTCAAGAACGTTCACAGTCTGATCTCAACCTCAATCTGTCAAAAATACCTTTAATTTGCCTACATTTTGACAAGTTTTTGACATTTGTTTGTCGCCGAGATGAGACTGAGACTAGATTTTGAATGTTTTACATTACGAGAATTGGCCTTCATGTTTAATAACATATTTTTGGAACGAGGTTTTTTAACGCGGCTTGCGTTAGGAGTAAATTGGCGTCGTTTTCGTGGTTTTCGAGGGCGCTGAAGCCGATAGCAAGGTAAAAAATAAAAATTGAAGACGGTGACAACTTTATGAGAGCTTCTAAAAACTTTTACTATGTAGACAGGTATAAAAAACGCGTACTTGTTTCTTACTTTCCCTTACTCTCTGTCTATTACATACAAGTATATGTGCATGCGCAAGGAGCTTCGTTCCTAACAGGGGTCCACCGCACCAGTTTTATTTTTATTTTCTCAAGCCCTGCGTGTACCCTATGTAGTACGATACAATAGTAAATCAATTGTATCTCATTAACGGAACTTGATAGGTGCATGTTCATTTTAACAAAAAAAAAAACAGTAGCACTCGGGGAGTGCCGACAGAAGTGAAAACAAAACACAAACGGAATACTTTGCCATCACTCGCTGACATATCGGATAAACATTAAAACCAAGTACATCCCGAGGACAGCCGAACACATCCAAAGCGGTGTCGATTACGGTAACAGTGGCGCGAGTTCAATAGTTTTGCCCATCTCAAAAAATGCCCAACGCGCCTAATGGAGTTTTCACTTCAAAAACGCTAACAATGAATGGCCATGTACTTAAGAGCCCTCTCACATTTCGGCGTTTCGCAAATTTAGGTATTTTACGCACCGAGCGCGGCAAACTACGCGAGCGATACTTTCTTTCATGCTTCTCGCTCGCACTATGACTATGATACTGTGAATATGGCGACTAAACGATCTTGATCTTCCGTAACTGAAGGTTTTTTAGGATGGAGTTTAGTGTGCGGAAAATTTTTTACGTGTTATTTCAATTTTATTATGAATTATTTTGTTATATTTTTCATTATTTATGAATTTTACTGTTGAAATATGTTCACAAATATTTTAATTGTTATGCAGTAATTGATTATAATATCTACGGTTGATAGCATAGTTGTATAAATTGTATATAGTAGTATGGTTGCAACCAAGTCCAGTTGGTCTCCACACGCATGTACTCCACGATCTCCTCAACCTTCGTGAAGTGGTGCAGTCTGGACACGTACAGCTGCGTCGTCGGGATTGCTGGACGCAGCAGCATGTTGGGTCCTGCCAGCGCGGTGCCGCACTGGTTCCGACAAGGATGCTTCTTCTTCTTCTTCTCCACTTTGATGAAACCATCCTTGTCACACGTGTCCTTCTCTGGATCCTGCCTTTTCAAAACCTTGCTGGGTTTCGACCGGCTCCGTTTACCCTCTTTTATTTATTTTTATTTCCTTTTTTTTATTGTGTTTTGCAACGCAATTATATTTGTATTTATTTTTCCCCATTTCGATTGGTAAGAAAACTCAAATCAGCTGCAATCAAAATAACTTTAATAAGTTGACTATCTGGTATACTAATAAAGTGTGAACTTTATACTAATTTAAATATACCGTTCGAAAATAAATACTTACAAAGATCAAAAACTGCGGCCGTAGTTCACACGCACACAAAAGCAATGCGGCAGCGTCTAGATGCGACAATCGGCGCACACGACGGTAGTATCGGAAAGAAGGCGCGCGGGAAATAAACTGACATAGGTCCAACCTCGACAAGCGCTCGCGCGATACTAATCGCAGCTGGCCGGCGCAGTGAAATATATAGTATTTTTATTTATTTAATTAAAAAATAATGGTAGCGATTTAAAAAATAAAAATAATACTATATTCTAAGCAAATGTTGATGATTATTTTGGTATAAATTTTACGCCTAAATAATGTAGGACTTTAGAGATATCGGGGCTTGTTTCGAAGCCTTTTCGGTCGATAATTGAATTACGTAGATTATTTTTTCTTTACATAAAAGGCATATAACGAAAATATATTCTATTATTATTGAAGTATAGGATATTTGAAAGCTAATTATATTTTTTTTGATGGTAGATATTCAGTAGAATCTCCAAATTAGAGCTCCGAAATCATGTCTCCGTGAGTTTTTGCCTAAACATTCATCGGGAGAAAGCTTATTACTAAATAATTAAATAACTTATCTAAAATCGGTTCTGAGGTTATTGTAGTAGAGAAAACGAACTATTTTTACCAAGTAATTGTTATTTCATACAACGAACGTAAAACATACAATTTCAACGTCGAAAACTTCAAATTTCGCGTTTTTTTGTAATACGCCTCTAATTAATTCAATCGCTGACAGTCACCACACAGCTTAAGCCGCAAAGTCTATGTTTTTGAAAAAACATCCCCCAAAGGGGTTGAATAAGGGACGAAAGTTAATACTCAATACTCATTTCTTTATTGCATTCCATATATAGATAGATACATAGATGGTATTACAAAGTAAAAGATCAAGTGTGTATATAGAATTTCGTCATGTTTGCCGATGGAAAATCCCATAGGCACAAGGCTTGTTTCATGATAAAACAGTTCAATTAGCAATCCTGTATTTTGCTACCATTGTAATCCATACTTAATATTATAAATGCGAAAGTGTGTTTGTCTGTCGGTTTTGCTACCATTGCAATCCTAATATTATAAATGCGAAAGTGTGTCTGTCTGTCTGTTACCTCTTCACGCTTAAACCGCTAAGCCAATTTAGATGAAATTTGGTATAAAGACAGTTTGAGTCCCGGGAAAGGACACAGGATAGTTTTTATCTCGATATTCCCACGGGATCGACACCTATGCGCGTGAAACCGCAGGGCACTGCTAGTACTCTATAAGTACATGCTTGTGCCCGTAACTGTCAACAATATTATCTGTGGCCTACTAACGGCCACTAAATAATACAACCACATTATACAGCCTGATTTATTTAACAATATAGCTTCCTATGGCCAGGCGCGGCCAGTGAAGCATACTTCAGTGCCTTACCACCGTGAAACATTATTCAACAAATTATATTCATAGGTTTATTTCAATAAACTAGTTTTAGTCCGTGTTTTTGTTTGCATAAAACTCTGAATGGCCGTTAGAGTCGCCCAGGAGTTACCATATAACATCGCGCCTGTAACCCCGAAGGGGTTAGCAGAAGTGACCTGATCCCACCATCACCATTTTACCATCTGAAAACCAGACGTACTGCAACGTACCATCCACACTTGGTTGATATCTCGACGAGTCGTACTCAGCGCTTCTCCTCCACGTTTATTATGCGCACAGCCAAAGTGTGGAACTCTCTACCGGCCGGCGGCATCTGTGTTCCCTCATACATTTAACCCGTCTGCCTTCAAGTCAAGAGTGAACGCATCTTCTGGGCACGCTCGTTCCATCATAGACCTCATCTATCGCTTTCCATCAGGCGTGATCGGGGTTAAGAGCGGGCCCATTTAGCAATAAAAATGGTAATAGGAGGCAGAAGGAGGCTGTAATTATTGAAAAATATATACAGGGTGTGTCGTAAATAGTGGTCCACCGTTAAGGATTCGATATACCAGATAATTTACTAAAACATATTACAATTTTAACCATTTTTACCCAAGGTTTCCGAAAATATTTTTTTTTGTTTTTTATTTACGTAATTTCAACCTTTTGTTACAAATTGGCTTGTAGTTTCAACAAAAACCATTATTTTTTTATTTTCATTTCTTTTAATTACTGTTGAATACTAGAGCGATCGTGTCAAATTATAGTTTTTTATGTAAATTTAGAGCTTTTGAAGAAAAAGTTAGCTCTTCTCTATTTTAACCCTAATTTTTAGCATTATCATGCAAAATTCAGGAGCGATTTTGTAAAAAAAAATGTACTACTAAAATGGTTAAAATTATAATATTATGTTATAGTAAATTATCTGGTATATCGAATCCTTAACGGTGGACCGCTATTTACGACACAACCTGTATACGAGTATGTATATGATTTGTGGTTGAGGCTTTGCTTATTTTTTCAGTCTGTTAGTCAGTCACGATACTGCCTTATAGGACAAAAATAGGACATATAATTTATTATTACGAGTCTAGAACTATCCCACAATCCTTATGCTTATTATTTTAACTCCACAATGATAAAAACCTAATACGATCTTTAGATGTTAAATAATACTCTTCTACCATCTCGATTGAAGATTGAAACACTACTTAAAACTGCCGTGTTCTAGCTGTTTCATAGAACCATACAACTGTCAAAAAAATTACAACAGTAATTTGCAATTTAAGGTGATAGTCAATTTGATAAACAATTAATATCCCTGACTGCACATATCAGTTATCGGCAGATAGCTACATCCTACAACTGACATCGCCAAACCTGGGTGTTTTAATATTATATCTTAAAAAAAAAAACAGTGGCACTCCGGGAGTGCCGACAGAAGTGAAAACAAAACACAAACAGAATACTTTGCCATCATTCACTGACATATCGGATATACATTAAAACCTCAAAAAACTCTCCATCTGTCTTACGAATTTTCGATCAGGTCACGTGTCCTGACGCGAGTTTAACATTTTTTACCCATTACAAAAAAAGTGTACAACGCCGCTAAAGAAGTTTTCACTTCAAAAATAATCTACAATATCTGGCGGTTAACGTACAAAAAAACCTTAACAAGTTTAAAAATTACTTCGACAACAAGTAAGTAAGCCTGAAGTCTTTGTTAATTCTACACCGAGAATGCGAAATAAAATTGCCCCTACAAAGTACAAAGTTTCCGGAGTTAACATAATCAAAACTGAAGTTACGGTTTTTGATACAGGGGTAGACTTACTTACTATAATAATAATAATAATCGTTTATTAATTCGAAGACATGTGACATCTACCAACCCGCACTGGGCCTGCGTGGTGGATTACAGCCCACTCCCTCTCACAAAGAGGAGGCCTGAGTCCCAGCATTGGGAACATTATAGGCTGATTATGTTATGTAATCGTTTATTAACCATATTGTGTTCTTACATTTCCTTAAAACTATAGTACAAATAAACTATTACTAAAATTATTGTTGCGAGGGAAACATAATTATAATATTTTAACTTGTGGACTCCACACTAGGTCGAGCCTGTCTCGTGGAGTCCTTGAGAGATTTTTAACAGTTTAAATTATTAGGGTCGATACTGTCTTGTAAAATTTATTACATATTAGTTAAAAAAAAAATGAACATACAACACAATACTATGGCCACAGTCTATACATCATTTATACTGTGCTATGGCTATGGCTGAGAGCAGTGGTGGCCCAGTGGTATCGACCGCGACTTACGAGGTCGTAGGTTCGAACCCAGACAGGCGCATTTACTTTGTATGTAAATTATTTCGTCACCACTGCTCTCCAAACGGTGAAGGAAAACATCGTGAGGAAACCGGCATGTCCTAGAATCAGAAATTCGAAGACATGTGACATCTACCAACCCGCACTGGGCCCGCGTGGTGGATTACGGCCCACTCACTCTCACAGACAGGAGGCCTGTGTCCCAGCAGTGGGAATATTGTAGGCTGATTATGTATGTTATGTAAACACCAGGTTAAAATGTAACGTGATAGCTACAAAATAATAAGAAGGTAAAAATAAGAAATAAAATCCATACTTTTACCCCTTGAATAAACTACAAGTCAGGAGCCTAGAAGCCTGTATACATCGTGAAACAATCAAAAGAATGATACAATAGCCCCGAGCGATTCGATTGCAATAATTATAAAAAGTCACAGGCTTCGAGAAACTCATTGCCGTCGCTTAATTATCCGTAATTATTGTAGAAAAGACAAACTTTAATATTGCAAAAAAAACAGTTATCTCTCCAAATAACTGAGCATTTTTTTCTTGTCGTTAAGCTCCTTAACTTCTGGGTTCAGCTTCATGATTACTGACAAATGCTTGGACTGACTAGTAACCGTGGAGTTTCTTGCCGGTTCTTCTCCATAGGAAACGACCAATTGGAACCGTGCACCTAGCTTCTGACGTTTCATAAGTGCCCATGTTGGTTTATGTGAAATAAAATATTTAGATATTGATTTTGACTGGACAGGTCCACTGAAATCTGTGTAGTTCTTTCCTGAAAAGACCATTTCAAGTATTCACATGATCTGACCAAGATTATGTCTGGACTTTAAAAGAGGCTTTGACCACTGAGTTTTCTTCTCAGGAATACGTAGTCAGATATGAAATGTCGACTCCACCGTCTCCACCTAGCTTATTTTTTTTATATTACGTGTAAAATTGATTTCGATATCCTAATTACAGAATCCTATCCTAATTATTACAAAATATATCGTAGATATCCTAATTGCAAAAAAAAACATATAATTTCCAATTTTCATGACGATCACATCATGACGATAGCGTGACGCGATAACTGTGTTTGAACGTCAATTACGCGGAATAAAAAAGTAAACCACATAAAATACATGAAAACACTGTCAATACGCATAAGAGTATTTTGGAACTATCAAATAAATCCTAGCATCGAAATTAAAACGTATTGTTTTGAAACAAACTAAAATATTTGTGGTAGCCCGACTGTGCGTTTTGTTAATCATTGACCAGCTATAACTGACTACAGTTTTGGATATAATACATTTCATTGAATTTTCGTATGCAGACTGGGAACGTCATTAGATATACGACGTTTTATTATATTGTCGCCTCCATTTATACAGGGTCCCATTAAAATAGATGGACAAATTTTAACACAGTGCTCAGTACGTCTAATCAAAGATATCCAAGCGAAAAAAAAAACACTGATTAAAGTGATTATATTTTGACCTAAGATAATAAATTGCCGGCACATTAGTGTATTTTCGTTAGCTGATTATTTTTCTTGTAAGTATCTAATGCGTTTTTCTTATTATATTTTTTTACCATCGTCCTTATTTTGGTGGTCTGAAAAACAGAGGAAATGAAACTGCTACTGACTGTTTATAAAAACCAAGCCTCGAGAAATTAATAAAAGCTGCAAGTCATTTCACTCTAGGGTAAACTATCAATGCTACTCTAAAGCACAGAAGCCAATCACTTGGCGATTAAAATAATAATACCTATTCTTCTATAAAGGCTCGTGGCTGAATAATAATAGCCGCACGGGTCGATGTTCAAGGTTAAGCAACATTTCCCGAGGTCTGTCCGTGGATCCGTTACATACCGAGATTTTTTTATTGCCGTTTGTGCCTCAGAAATTACGTAAAGTCTTCGGCATTTATAGATCTTTTGACAGTCGTTACGGGTAGTCAGAAACCCGAATGTCTGGCAACCAGTCTTACAAAGGAGTTATTGTGTTACCTAGTAACCGGATTGTGGAGATCAGATTGCCAAACCCAATTTAGTTGGGTAAAAAAATATATTTGCGATGACTTGAGAATCTCCTTCTGTTTTCGCCGTGTAAAAAGGCTAGGTAGATGATGACCTACTCTTCTATAAACAAACTCATTCAGACTCATTGCCAATGTCAACTATTCACAATTGATGGATAGCTAGATTTCTATCCATTTATATAACCACTAGCTTTTGCCCGCGACTTCGTCCGCGTATATGTCGGTTATCGCGGACGCAGACGAAGTCGAAGTCGAATAAAAAGTAGCCTATGTCCTTTGTTGGGGTTCACACTTACCCTGTACCAAATTTCACACAAATCGGTTCAGTAGTTTAGGCGTGAAGAAAAGACAGACAGACAGACAGACAGAGTTACTTTCGCATTTATAATATTATTAGGATTAGGATTTCCTAGCTATGTTAAAGTTGGTTTCCAGTCTAACTGGATGCAGCTGAAAACCAGTATTTACATGGAGTGACTGCCTCTCTGATCTGCCTCCAACAGTCAATAGATAATTACGTTTTAAATGATAAATGATTTTATTTTTGTAAGTAGGTATACAGGCTAGTCCAAATAGTGACGTCAATAAAAAAAAAGATTTCTCATGCCTAGGGGTATCCGAAAATACCCCATATATGTTCCGCGATTTTTGATACTTTAGGAGATTTGAATATTTTTTTAAATTTTTGGGGAAATTCTTCGGGGACATGTTTAAAAATTTATAGTTTTTTTTCGACAAGGCCTTTTTTAAGATTTTTGTTCGCGATGGGACTATCATGAAATACCTTTTCATGTATAAAAAAAAATATCTTCCTAACATTAGTGCAAGACACAATTTTTTTTTTAAGGAAAGTGATAAATTTACATTCTTACGATTAAAAGTTAAGAATGAGGAATTTAATCTTTATTTATTGACGTCACTATTTGGACCACCCTGTATACAAACACTTTCGCATGTCAAAAATAAATTTTGTTTTTAAAACTATATTAGGTCTGTGTTTTTAATCTGACTACACTCAAAAGAAAGACCGAAACAAATTCAGATTGACAAACAGCTTTCATTTGAGCTTTATTAAGAAACTAGCTTACCCAAATCTTCGAACTTGATTTACATCAAAGATCCAAATAAACGTCAATTTGATACTTATTTGAATTGAATGAATGTCAATATCGTTCCATTCAATTCTGAATTAGAAGATGCCGGAAGTTATTCCCTTTGGATTCATTCAATTCCTTCAAAGGGGAAAGACTGTTAATATATTAAATGTCAAAGATATTCTCGCCTTTAAGAAATAGCTAATTTTAAAATAAGTTAAAGGCATTTTATTTCATTAATCACTAAAAAATATTCAAACGTTTTTTTATCACAGAATTTACGATGGCTTTAAACGATCAGAACATTAAGACCTATGCTGACACGGTTGAATCAGCAACTTTCACGCCAACGCAAAAACCACTTTACTCTTACGAACATTTGGTTCAAAGTTACGTGCTTTTTACAACTTTTTAGCGGTGACTTTCCAATATATATATATTTATTCAGGTTGAAAAAACGGTTCAAACATCGATGGGTTAAATAGTTTGTGATAGCAGAAAAGGTTTATTATCTAGTACCTACAATTGTGTGGGAGCATCACCATATCTATGGTAATCAATTTTGCTGCTTGTCATTCTACTCACATTCAGAACCTCACCAGAATAGGTATTCAATCATCAATCAATAGGTATTATCTGTACCCATTGTCTGTTGTATTGACAAGTACACATCTAGATACGAACTTCATGGATTAAATATTTGCATGCATGCCATCATTGCACGGCGGAATGTGTCGTTGCACTACAATTTTATAATTATATCATCTTTTGTACCTATCACATTTTATGTAGGTACTTAAATAAACGATTTTGATTTGATTTCATACATATGAACCATATTGGACTTAAAACATACTCTAAAACAAAAGACAAATGAAATAACGCGATTGTTTTTTTTAGTTATAGAACCATATGGGTCTTAAAACATACTATAAAACAAAAGACAAATGAAATAACGCGATTGATTTTTTTGTTATAATAAAATATAAATGTATAATGCTTGAAAGTGTTTCTTCTTCACATTATTCGAAAAACATTAATTTCCTTAAATTAAGTAAAGCAGCATGACTTAGCCACTTTGCAGGGTGGCATAAATCGACGCGCAAACGGTAGCCATGGATTCAGTATATGATTTTAAACCCCCTGAGTTGAAATATTTTGTTGGTTATCAAAAAATTAATCAGCAGTTTTTTTTATTGCTGAATGGGCCCGCTCTTGACCTCGATCACGCCTGATGGAAAGCAATGGACGAGCCCAGAAGATGCCTAAGGCACTGGAACTCCCACGCATCGACGACATACAACAGGCTGCTTGACGCTGGACTCCGTTGTATGAGGGTGGTCGCAAACCAGGCGGGCGTTAGCCCTACCACCGCATGGGAAGAATTGGCCAGTCAAATAAGGTGTTGGGTGTGACTGTCCAGGATGCGCCGAGCGCTCAGTTCAGTTGTGTAACTGGCGGAACAAACTGCGCTATACGAGGAGGCTTCTTCATGCATCCCAAAAATGTTTCATAGAAAAGTGCAATATCTAAGCGGTCATAATCATAATGTATGGAACAGCAATTTTTTTTTTAAATTACTGACCAAAAATTTCAACACTAGAAGGTTCAGAATCATGTACTTACTTACTGAACTCATGGTTACAATTTGCGAGTCAGCACCCTGCCACCTTGTCTATAAATTGTATCAAACACGTTAATTTGACAACGTTTTCCATTCAAAAGATACAAGGGTATATAAAACATTTGCCCTACTACATAGCAAAGGTGACAAGACCAACGGATTATCTAAAAGGGATTAGGTTTTTCAGCATAACATTGACGAGCAAGGGCCGTCGGATCACGCAACGACCCGGCACTAATCGGGCCGACCAATCTATACCTCATTTGGCTCTTACACGGCTTCCCAAGAAGCCTTACAACATCACTTTTTCGGTATCGCACATCGAGCACAAGAACGGATTAGCAGACTTCCGTGTCGACGTCATTACCCATAATGCGACCCTCGCCTCGTTAATATTTCTTTGATGCAGCGGAATTTCACCACAGGCGGAAAACGACATTAAGCAATTAGCTTAATGTCTTGCCGAAAATTACGATTTTCGAGTCATTTGTCAATTTTGTTAATAAGGAAATTGGTTAGACCGACAGTCTTCAATAACGGCTTTTAATAGTTAATCAGTTCTGAAAACGTTTTAGTTGTCTATTATTAGATTACACTTTACCAGAATCGGTATATTCGAATTAACTATCAACTGAATTAAATATTTAAAGACAGACCCGCTACTTACACTAGTACTGATTTAATATTTCATGAAACAACTTTAAGTACTAGTAGACTTACATTCCAACACCCGCAGGCAGTGGGGTGTGGAACGCGTTAATTTGCCGTAAACACGTTCCTACCATAATTTCCTAATTTAGCTCAAATCGATGGAAGTACCCACTTCAACTGTAGTTTATATTTGACTCAAAATTATGAAACATCCATTTGATTATTGAGTATTACATATAATATCTACTACACTCATAAATATTATAGTAAGTAGTCTCATTCATCACGAAATAAATATAGGGATGTTATCTGAACTTAACCCTGAAAACGTTCAATAATATAGATAAATAATATATAAGCAAAAAGTACTCACTCAGTTTCGTTGTTCTCGAAGATCACGCTGCCCTGAGCAGACTCGTACTGAGCACCGTTCTTCGCGGTGCCATCTTCTGTCCAGTACGGCACCCTGACCTTGCCGCGGGCGCCCGCTGTCCTCACGACCCTCAAGTCGTAGGTCCCCACGGACTCCGTCAACTCGAAGTCCCGTTGAGGGAATGAGAATACACCAGAATGATCATCGTCCAAAATAACCACTGTTGCTGTTGACGGAGATGCTAAACAAGCCCCCCTAGGTGATGTTAAACGCACGTAAAAATGCTCGTCTTCTTCAAAGACGTCGTCATCAATCAC